>CM076242.1:11867101-14348426 GCA_038380155.1 Pseudococcus jackbeardsleyi
CGAAGTGATATTATCATTTTTTCGAGTAAAAAAGTCTAATTTTATAATTTTTTTCAAATCTTTTTGCAACGAGATATGGATCTGAAACTTGTTACATGAAGTTCCCCGAGAAGTTTCACCGTGGGGCACCCAATTTTTCATCCCAATTTAATTTCTATACTTTCATAGAATCATAAGAACAGAAAACTTGCGAAGATTTTTCTCCAAAAGTCGTTTTTTGCCTTTATTACTCTCTCTAAAAATTATCAAAATTCACTGGAAAAGATTCCGAATGGCAGAACAGTAATAAATCAGTGAAAAATATCTCTGAACGCAAGTAGAAAAAATTCTGGAAAATTGGCGAGAAAATTGCTGGAAAATCAATGTGTTTTTTTTTGGAAAATTAGTAAAAAATTATTGGAAAATCAGTGAAAAAGTTTCCAAAAAATCAGTGAAAAAATTGTGAAAATTTCTGGAAAATCAGTGAAAATTTTCTAAAATAGAGAGAGAAAAATAACTAAAATTTGCCGACAAAATCAGCGAAATTTACTGAAAAGTCAGTGAAATTGCTTCAAAAAATCAGCAAAAATCGGCTTCATGAGAATCAAAAAAATTTGCTGATTTTCCCTGCACTGTTATTTTAACTTTTTTCAGTAACTTTTTATTGATTTTCGTAAATTTTTATTATATTTTTAAATTTTTTTTACCTTCTTCTCATTGATAATACGTTATTACAGTTAGAATTACATCACAGAAATAAATCAATGAAAAAATTCGCAGAAAAACAGTGAAATAATTGATGGAAAATTGGTGAAAATTCATAGAAATGTCGGTAAAATCCCTGAAATTTGCTTAAAAATTAGTAAAATTCTTTAAAAAATTGGTAAAATTTGTTGAAAATTGAGAAAATTACTAATTTTTCTCATGCTGTAGATAATTCTGACCTTTTATCAGTAATTTTCACTGATTCAAACTTCAAAATGAGTGAGCAGGGGAAAAGTGCAAGATTCGTTCAGAAGATCCTGATTTTAACCTGCCTGTAAATTTTGAGAATTTCTTATACTCCTTATGGATGTTTTGATTTTGTTCCTTAATTTCTATGATTTTTTACAAAGTATTTAATATCTCATCATAACGAAACTCTCATAAAAATGCTTGAATTTCTCTTTGAATCGAGTACCTCCATGGAGGAAATTGTTTTGGGGTTTTGATGCGAAAAAATGGCATGAAAGTGGAGAGAAACCTCAGAAAATTTCGATAATTTTCATATTTCTAATCCAGTATAGACATGGTAATAATGCATTAGGAAGGTGGTGAACTTTGACCCGGAGCTAGAGCGAGATGTGTTAACGGAAGCGAGATGGCCAATGGTCTCATGTGCATTGTTCGACGTTCTGGATTGCATACTCACATGTGACCTGTAATCGGTGTAACCAGTTTTCTTCTTATTTCGCTTCGGTTTATCGATTATGTATGAAGCGGCGCTCGATCTCCGGCGCTTTTGCAGATTATATCGCGAAGTGGTCGCGATGCGATCGCAGAACGGAAATAGGTTCGACGATTTATTTTCATCGATCGACCTGGCCAGGCTTCGGCCAATATTACGCGGTGGCCAGTTTCCGTAATTCTCGTTGTGTCTATGTTGCTCGGCTGTATTTTATGACCGTATACGGCCAGCTTCTGCGGCCAAGATTGTTCAAACTGTGTGCTCGATCCGAGTACCAATAAGCGGTGCTGTAATATGACCTACTAACTGATCCTCGCGTCGCAAACTGAACGAACCTTTGCCAAAATGGCATAGTCTGGGGTTTATGTGCTAGATACTTTCACCTGCTTGAAAAGCTTGGCTCTCGTAATTGTGCATCGATCGCCAACCTTGAGCAGGAAATCCGATCGTGTGGCGGTCTCGACCCTTCAGAACGACGTTGAGAAGAATAAGACGATATGCCGATAGGGTAAATCGATTGTATTGTGTTGACCGAGGTCATGGTTTATGAGAGATGAGCCATTATCAAAAATATAGATTTGGATGGAGTTTTTTATGGTTGTGCCAAAGAGAGAACGGTGAGGGGAGAAGAGAGAAGAGAGAGGAAATTGCTTCGAAATAGGGTTTCAAGATGCGTTTGGCAAATTCCTTGAAATACCAGGAAATTAATTGTCAAGATTCCAGCAGATTTGTGATAATTATTTTCATTCGTGTTGACGCGATTCTTCGTCAAAGTGTTCGTTTCATTTTGTATTTTGGAGATCAATTCTTGGTAAAAGGTCGCTCATACAATCGGAGGATGAACACGGATGTGATGACTGAGGATGGTAAATTTTCTGAGGTCATCGTAGTCATTGATTTTAATGAAAGTGGAAGAATTCGTCTTGTCGCGTCCGATGGAACAGGGTCAATGTCTGCCATTGGAATTCAGAAGACTGAAAGACGAAAACGTACGTAGGTCGTAGGTGCCTTTGAAATCAAATATGGGTATTGACCCTTGAGAAGGTGTAGAGTGCGACCTTTTTTGATATACGTGATGATTGCTATCAATCGAAGCGATATTTTGGTAATATTGATAACAGTAAAGTACGTGCAGTGATGATTCGTTTAGTTGAGTTTTTTTTGAAAAAAAAAATGGAAATATTTTCCAAAAAACAATCAGAAGTTACGATTTGGTTTTTTTTTGCTGTCTAAAAGTCTTGATATCATTTTTTGGGCGGTTTCGTATCTCTTGATTTTTTTAAAAAAAATAATAATTTCTATTTTATTTCTCGTAGATAGTTTGAAGTAAAGCTTTTGAAATTGAAAATGAGTTCACAGAAGAATCGAGCCAGCATTATTGGGGAAGAAAATGTTCTTGCAAAAAAGATTACCCTTTTTCTCAAAAATTTGAAAAATTTTGTGATTTGAATCGAAAAAATTGAGAAAGCTCTCATGTGAATCAATTTTTTTTTTAGGTTTTTTATTCCTTTCCTTCTCAATTGTGCTCTAGTTTCAGGTTTCCTCCCAAAAATTTGAAAATTATCTGATGAATGACACGTTGTCCCTTTGTCAAATCCATTGCCATCCAAAAATACTCCAAATTCATACGCAAATAGGTCTAATAAATTCAAAAAAAAAAAATGAAAGAAAAAAAAGTGGGAATTTTTATGAAATTTTCTTCAGTCACTCACAACAATAAGAATACAATTCAACAAATTATTTCGAAATGCTTACAATTTTCTAAATTCATTTGCTAATTCTTCGGAAAATTCTCCAATTATTTGGATAACTTTTTCATTTTTTTTTTTTTGGAAAAGTCTTCAAAGAATTCTTTAACTCTTTGGAAAATTCTTTAATTTTTTAGAAAATTCTTCAATTCTTTGGAAAACTCTTCATTCTTAAAAAAATTCTTAAATTTTTCAGAACATTCTTCAAATCTTTGGAAAATTTTTCAATTCTCAATTGTTTAAGCAACTCTTTCAATTCTTCAGAAAATTCTTCAATTCTTCGGAAAACCTCGATTCTTTGGAAAACTCTACAATTCTTTGAAAATTTTTTCAGAATACTTATTACTTACTTCAATTTATTCCAAAATTCTTTATTTTTTTGGACAACTCTTCCATTAATTCTTTAGAAAATTCTTCAATCAATTCTTCGGAAAAATCTTCAACTCTTGGCAAACTCTTCAATTTTTCAGAAATTTCTTCATTTTTTGGGAACAACTCTTCTTTGGAAAGCTAAATTTTTCAGAATATTCTTCAAATCTTGGAAAAATTCTTCAATTCTTTGAAAAATTTCTCAGAATATTACTTCAATTTATTTTTTTGGACAACTCTTCAATTAACTCTTCGAAAAATTCTTCAATTCTTGGGAACAACTCTTCAATTATTCCTAGGAAAACTCTTCAATTTTCCAGAATTTTCTTCATTTTCTAGGAACAACTTTTCAATTCTTCAGAAAAATCTTTAATATTATAGAAAATTGTTCATTTTTTTGTTTCAACTCATCAATTGTCTAAAAAATTCTCCAATTCTTTGGAAAATTCTTTATTTTTTAAAAATTTAATTCGTTATGAAATTCTCTAAAATTTTATAATCGTTTTGAATTTTTTCAATTTCTATAAAATTATCGAGTTTTTGAATTGAGCGAGTTTTGAAAAATTCTCCAATTTTTATGGAATCGTTCAAATTGTTTTTTTTTCAACTTTTAAAAAATTGACTCCACTTCAAATTTTTTTCAATTCTTGGATTCTCTATGTTTCAGAAGTCGCCAAATTTTTGTCAAATTGTGTGAAAAATTCTTCAATTTTTAGATAGTCATCCGATTCATAGTATATAAAAATTGTTCAAATTTTGAAAAATTTTCCATTTTTGGAAATTACCGTTCAATTTTTATAACATTATTTAATTTTAAAAATATCGTTCAATCCTCCCCCCTCCTCCTAAACAAATTTGACACAGCTATTCAAGGCGTCCGAGTTCATCACTCTAATGGTCTTATTCCTTCGTTATTTCGCAAGCAAATCGGATCAATTTTCAAACAGGTTAATCCGTTCATCTCTTCATTTCCTCTATTTTAATACCAGCACTTCATTTCCCTCTGTTATGTAATTATTTCACCATCACTTTATTTTCAACTATCCTTTTCATCAACAATATCACTTACTTCGTTGTTTCAAACAAATATTCGGAAAATTTCCATCCATTTTAACGATTTCATTTTTTCGTTTTACCACCGAAACCAATGTTTTACTCTTATTTTTATTTCAATTCAGCCCATTTCTACTCCTTTACCCTCATTCTTTCTCTACACAAAAACGATTCCAATTTCCACTCATTTTTTTACACCATCATTACGTTTTCATTTCATATCGCTATTCAAACAAACAAAAAAAATATTACACAAAGGGAACAAAATGAAGGAAAAGGGTACACAACGCGAATCCGAAACCTTTTCAAGTGAAATTCGAAATTCCAACACCTAATCCCAGCCACAGCTTCGGTACATTACACATATGAAAATATGTAAACAGGAAAAAAAGCCCCTCTCGCAACCATATTCCGAGCAAACCACAAAAGAAAGCCATTCAACGTCTCGAATTATGTCAACATACGTAAAATAAATATACGAGTAACTTACACATCGGCTTATTTCAAAACCGCAGCACATGCTCGAATAGGAAAAAAAAATACACAGCAGTCGTGGTCGTCAAAACGAGTACGTTATTTTTACTCAAATACCCAAACATTTCGAAGTAAATATATAAACCGAGCTGAAGAAAAAACTGATCTCTTGTATAGCACTCGGCTTATTTACGGTTGCCATATTGTATAAACAAAGCGCTTTTTTTTTCAAACTCGTAACATTCCATAAGGCTCTCTCGCAATGAATTACCAAAACTATTAAAATAAAAAACCCCGGCAAACAATGTCACGACTCCCTCTGAAGTTATGACCCACTGATTAAGAAACTTCGTCGAGTACCCGTACGATTCACCTGTGCCTACGACACCATCTCCGCGATACCCTGTCGAGGTGATATCTAAATCGCCGCGGTTCTTTGGCTCGATTACGACGAAGACGATGCAACGGCGATGAGTCGACGTGTTACAATCGAACGATTACGATGCTCTGGGAAAATTATAGATGGTTTCGCCGTCAAAAGCGGCAAAAAAAAAACATTCGATGTACCTCGTCGTCGAGTGTAGACAAGACCGACGAGGTGATCCGTCGATACCTTATGCACTGGTAAGATGCTCAGGTACTGCTCCATCTCTCTATGATGCTCGCTGGTACCTCTTTCTCTTTCTTTCTCGTATATGTTTTCATGTATACAATGAAGCCATCCAACGATATTATGTACGTATATGTACGCTGCGTACATATACGAGGGCAATGACACGGTTAACGCATCGACAGTGGCCCTCCACTCTTCGATTCGATATTCCATCGATTCATTAATTCTAGTCAGCCGATGAGAGAATAACTTTTACTCGATGGTCTCGTAACGTTATGATTTTTTTGTACATGGGTTTTGGCCGCGATCGTACTGGATAGTGAGACCGACATGGAGTCGATCTTCCTTGTACCCCTCTGTCTCTTGCCGACAAAGCACGAAGACGTATTGTCCATTGGATAGAATTCGCGTCAACGAGGAACACCTTGTGCCAGCCGGTGACTGGACATGATTGATATTGGTAGTTGATACGAAGTGTGGATTTTTTCAATCGCCATTTCGTTGTTTTTTCCCCCTGAAAATTCGTGCAATTTTTCATGGAAATGAGATATCTTAGTACCGGGTCTCAGAATGAGATCTGCAAAATCTGTTGAAAAGAACGAGGCAGACAGATCATCAGACAAGAAGGATACGTATTCTTCTCAGTCAGGTCCTGTTGGTCCTGTAAAGGTCCTGTTTTGGTGCTTTTTCAACAAAGAGCCCTGGTTTGTAACAATTTTGAGATCTCACCTGCCAAAAATATAGTTGATATTTACTGACAGCACTGTTGAAGATGATGAGAAATGATACAGGGTGTCTGAAGAAATTTCAACTTTAAAAATTTTCGCCTGATTTCAAAAATTATTCTACCTATAAAATTTCTTCCATTCCAGCCTAAACAATTAATATTTCAAAGCAGCAAATATGGCCTTTCTCATTTTTCAAGGAACTCGTAACTATCTCGATTGCAATTTTCAAAAATGTTTCGTTTTTTTGGAAGGAAATCAGAAAATGAGTCCTTAATGTAGTTTTTTTTTTGAAGTCAGAACAAAACACGAAAATAAATACGAATTTTACCTAATGAAGAAATTTCAGATTCTGGGTGACCTTTTTCCAAAAATTTTTGCTCGGGCTCGGTGAATTTACAATACGTTTTTTCTTTTCAATGCATCTAATTTTTAAAATGAATTTACTTTTACACCTATTTTTTTTTACAATTATTGAATAAAAATCGTTTCAAAATTGTTTTTTTAATGTTTTTTTTTTTTTTTTTTAGGAGGGGGTGTACAAAATTTATTAGTACGGATTTTAAAAAGCCCTGTTGAAGGTACTCTTAAGGTTCTGTTTTGGGGGGTTGAAAGTTTGTTAGACACCCTGTCAATTTTAAAAGGCATATTTGCCTCGATAGAAAAATAAGTAATTTTTGATCAAAATATTTTACTTTTGAGTTAACTGTGTAAAAAATATTGGAAAATTGAAAACACATTTGTCACGAAATAAAACACACTTCGAGGTACGAGAAATATCTATCTAGTTATTATGAATGATTTTTTTTTTTATAGAATTCTGCATTGAAATCGATCAATTTAACGGAACGTTTAATTTTTCCCTACGGCTAGAACATAAAATCAGGGTCTAAATTATTAGTTTTGTAATTCTCATTCATTTGATATTGGTATGAACCTTGGTTAAGGAGTTGATTATCAACTTGTTCCTGTGGATTTTGTATAAAATTCTCTATTTTGAAGAATTGTAATGAATTTCACCAACCTCCCATTTTTTTTGGAGAAAATTTCACTTGATAGCCGAAGAATAGAGTTAAAATTGAAAACATTCAAAAATTTGTTTATGAGTTGATAGTGATTTTGAGCCTTTCAGAAGGAGTCGAATTAAGGGGGAAACATCAACTCAAAAACCAATTTTTGAACTCTAAGAGTGCTGGGTGGTTTCTGTATCCAAGTTCACATGAATATATATTGTATGTATGTACATTGTACATTGCTGTTAATGAAGCGAAGAACACCTGATTATTTGAAGTAAAGTCTATGACCATGATTATTTTGGTTGGCAGGTACCTCAGTTTTTTTCCAACTTTAACAAAACTTAATTTTGAAAATTGAATGTGATTATATTTCAAAAAATGTGCTCGACTTCAAAAATTTTTCGAAAAACAGAAATTTTTTCAAGATCATTATTTTTTACATCCACAATATTAAACCTTTGCATAAAAGTATGAAGAATTTCTTGCATTTGAAAATTTTGCAAAAATTTCAAAGCTTGAGATCTCCTTAAAAAAGAATTGAAATTTTTTCCAATTTTTCAATTTTCCAGAATTAAGAATTTTTCTGTAAATGTAGAACTTACCTGTCTATTGAAAGTTGAGAAAGTTTTTAACATTTTTTATTTTCGAAGATTAAAATTGAGAATTTTGTCAAATTTGAATAATTTTTGAATTTTAATAGTTTTAAATTTTCAATTGCTAAAAATTTTTCCAAAGTGTAAAACATACCTGAAGTCGTGAAATTTTTTTCGAAGGCAAATTTCGTTTCTAAACTGGGATTTTATTGAAGAAAAATTTCCTAATTTACCTAAACAAGTATTTTTTTTATTGAAATTTTCAGGAATAAAGTTTTTTTTTTTAAAAATTAAAAATCATTTCAAAACTGATAAATTTTCAAAATTGAAATTTTTTTCAAGTCAATATGTGAGATTTTTTCCAGAATTGAGAATTTTGCCTAAATCGAGTCTTCATTCGGAAATGAGAAAAATTTTGTAAATTGCAATTTTTTTCAAAAGCCATAATCGTGACAAAAAATTTAAGATGTTGAAGGTAATAAAAATAACCATCTAAGGGAATATTTAGAAAAAATTTCTATTCTATTATCATTTTTAAAAAATTGACAATTTTTCTCATCATGGTCGAATTTGAGCTCGGATTTATTTTTCGAAAAGACGTCAAGAGTTGATTCCAATCCCTTAAGTTTTCTATTTTTATTTTCTGACGTTTACATGATTATAATATCTTCATGCTCCGTCCCCCCTCCTGACAAGAAAAAAAATTACATAATAAATATTTCATTCCTAAAGAACTTAATTCGTTGGACTTTGTTTAAATGATAATTTCAACTTCAACTATTCTCTGTGTAAAAGTCTTTCAAATTAAATTTGAATTGTATCGTCTGTATCGATCTTTCTAAGAATTTTTCATCGGTTTAAATTTTGTAAAAAAAATTCATTGGTCATTTAATTTTATTTCTTTAAATCATTTATCAGGTGCATATTTCGAATACAAAAATCTGCAATTTCGTTACCTAAATTATTGTTTCGATGCTTTTAAAAATACAGAATACCTACAGTGTGTTTAAAAAGTCCTGAAGAATGCCATGCCATGCCACCATTTTTCACTCAGAAATAGAGATATCGAAATGATGCCAACCGTTTTTCAATTATTATGATGGGCGCTTTAGGTGGAGCAACCGCTCAATCAAAAGATTCAAAGGCCCATTATCTGTAGGGTGTCCAAAAAATCACGAAAAATTTCTTTCTTTTGAAATGATCATCTCCTACCTGCTGCAAGATAGAAAAAAATTGAGGGACAAAAAATGATGGAGGTGAAAAAATTTGGCAATATTACAGATGAAAAAAAAAAATTGAAACAAAAGTTGTGCAAAGGATTGTAAATCTTTCAATTTTTTTTATCGTACAATTTATTTTTCGTCTTGCAGAAGATGATTATTTTGAGAGAGAGGAATTTTTTCTTCTAATTTTCAAAGAAATTATGATTATGAGTAAGCAATAATTTGAAAACTTCTAAGCTGATTTTTTTAATGTTTTGGTCTCGTAAGAATCATCTCGATTTTGTGATTCAAGCACCCTCTTAGATTTCATTTTTTTTTTCAATATCTCGTGATTTTTCGGACACCTTGTAGATAGTCTATAAAATTGTTTTACCTTTGTTGAAAGTTCACGTCATAAGAATCTGAACTGTTGGAATCACTTCGATATCTCTATTTTTGGAAAAAAATTGTCCTTTTTTTGAAGGGGAGGGGGGAGGTAGAAGGTATGTTTAAATTGCATGATCTATCATTCCATGCCAATTTGTCAATAATGCATTCAAATTATCTCTCGAACTTTTTCAAAATTTTTGTACATTTTCAGGTAGTATGACCTCTTTATTTACCAAATTTCTTACTCTTTTTAAACATTTATTTGACACCAATCGACTTTCCACTTGAAATAAAGTAGTAAAAAAAAAATTGAATCTTTTAAAATTGTGTACCTCACCTCTTCTTCCCTCCCACACAAGACATTCCAAACCTAAATATTCAATCGGTTTCAATTTCATCCAAGCACCTAAATTCAATATCTCTTTATCAAACAATCGAATCACTCCGTAATCTATCGTATTTACATATTATCTGCTCGCATTATTTACAAATATAAATACGAAATACATTCAGCCTTAGCCGGGCACCTCCATCTACATAATATACACCTCGATACATTATTTGTGCGTTAATACGCAACGTTCTTGTATCACAAAATACATTCGCGAGGTGCTCGTTATCGGTTATGAAACGCGATAAACCGTACAATCTGCACCTATTTCAAATTGCGGTATACTCGTAAAAGGTATATCTACCGTAAGGTACACTTAAGTGAGGCGAACGTCACACATTGCGCGTGCTTCTTCGCATATTATTGTTGTAATCTCCCATGGCATCGTATTGCTGCGGCAGGCGACCGACCTATGTTTACCTATGCGATAATTTCACATGTAAATGAGCAGATCTCCGTGTTAAACGCAATAACTGGGCCGATAAGGCGACAATGTTGGTTAAATACAAACCGAGAGAGAGTGTTATTTAATACAACAATGGATTCCCTTCGTGATACTGGAACGAGAAAGGCTGAAATTACGAAGAAAAAAGGAGAGAGAATTATCGCATAATGTAACAATAAAGAATCCCCTTGGTACGAGATTTTTTGAAGGGGGAAAAAACGCTTGTGTGGTGGCCAAGGCACGAATCGAATACCAACCGAAGAAGACCATCAGGCTCGGCGGGCACACGAAATAGCCTACGGAACTGCATTGTAAATTGGAATGCTGCTGAATGAACGATGGTCGCGGTCGGTTTCGTGTATACAGCGGCGACTATTAATTAAAGTTGATTAGTTGGATGAATTTTAAGGGGGTATTTTACCTCTTGCCCTGGTCCTCGATGTTTCTTTGTACGGCGAGGAAGTTTTTTTTTTAGAGTAGATAACCAGAAATGTTGGAATGGGTATGCGATGTTGCCATGTTTGATTATGCATCAGAGATGAGATCTTATGTGTGCATTGGGTGGTTATGTCAAGAGTATGCGAGTATGTGGTGATTATGCAATCTAATCTGGGTATGGTGGGTATGGGTAATACCTTGTATTTAATGGTAATTGATTACGCGATTGTCGAATCGTATGCAGAATTGAACCTTGAAAGTACTTACCTTTGTGCTAACGTTACCGGTATTGTTTTTGATGCTTTCAGATGGTATTTCGGTAAAATAAAACGTATCGAAGCCGAAAAGAAGCTTTTGTTGCCAGAAAATGATCACGGAGCATTCCTCATAAGAGATTCGGAGAGTCGTCATAATGATTATTCACTTTCAGGTAAGAAACCTTCGGCTGAGATTTATTTTTAGAGGTATTTTTAGAAGTAAAATTTAAGAGATGGTGAGAGGAGGGTGTTGGATATTCAGATTTTGAAAAAAAAAAGATTCCTTCTTTTTATCAGATCTAAAATATGAACAATTTTGTTTTGGTCCAGGTTTTTTGAAACTTTTGGGATCTGAAATCAAATTTTGATGAATGTTGAATTCTTGGATTTGGATCAAAGGCTCTGAAGTGGTGAGGGGATGGAACTTGATAAAAATTTTATGCCATTTGATTCGTCTTTGTAGAAGATGATTTTAGAGGGCATGAGCGAATTTTCATCTCAACCCTGGTGAGCTGGGGTCCTAAAATAATCTCTGATTTTTTAGCTAAAAATTCCATCTCTGCAAGTTTTCAATCGTTTCTTCTCAAAATTGGCGTGTAGGTAGAGGTATTAAAGGGGAAAATCCTGAAATTTTTTCAGATTTTTTCAACCAATTTGCTGACCTTGAATATGACATGGAAAATTTCAAATCGCCCTGGGGACCGAAATTGTAGGTCAGACAAAAAAATATTTTTTTTTCTGAAATTTTTCTATGTATTCTACACATCTTAAAATTTTTTCAGATTTTTTCAAATGATGGAAGTTGGTCAAATGTTCAAAAAACCGGCAAAATTAATCATTTTTGTCCCTTAAATTAACTGATTTTTATTATCAATTTTTCACGGTTTGTTGAATAATTGACCTCTTTCCACCTCTTGAAAAAATCTGAAAAAATTCTGAAAGATGTGAAATACATTTATTTATTTTTTTGAAAAATTATTTTTTGCCCGTTCCAACATTAAGTCTTCCAGGATGTTTTAGAATAAATTTTCAAAGTCATTCAAGTGGCTGAAAAAATTTCAAATGTGTCAAGTTTGAAAAAAATGGGTTGAAAACTTGCAGAGATGGGATTTTTTACTAGGAAATTACGTATTTTGAGTTTCCAGCCCGCAGGAGATGAAAATTTGTTCATGCCCTTTAAAATAATTTTCTACCGAGACTATTCGAATGGCATAAAAATATCGACCAAGTCCCACCAGAGACCAAATGACCCCTTTACCGTACCAGAGCCTTTCTAATTTCTTTAGATGTGGATTCTAAATTTGGATAAATTTTGAGTGTTGGGTGAGTTTTTGAAAGGATCTGGGATCTGGATCCAAATTATCCCAATTTTATTCCGCCTTTGAGTTCACTTTTTTTTGAAGAATTTAAAAGAATTGAAAGAGTATCAGATCTCGTCCCTGGACTCGTCCGTTGCCTACTCCGCCTTCTTCCACCTTTTAGAAACCAGTTTTGAATTTTGTAAGAGAGAAGGAAAAAATGGGTTTTTTTTTTTTATGAAATATTATCTCGAAATTCCCTACTTATACCTAAAGATTGTTTTTGGGTATAGATAATTTCGAGATAATATTTTATGAAAAAACAGAAAATCAATTTTTTTCTTCTCTAAAATCATAATTTTACAAAAAATTTCTCATAAAAAAAGTGTACAGTGCAGACAAAAAGAACGGAAGCAAAAAAATGACGAAAAACGGTTAAAAAAATCAATTTCTAACATTTTTTAGGAAGCCAAAAATTTTTCCTGCACTTGGCTCCTAGCTTGCATTTGCCCTCGTCCACTTTATAAAATTAAAATAATAATTGAAATGTTGACTTGTAGACCATTTTGAATTGAAAATGACCTTCTTTGGGACTTTTTTTTTTTCATTAACAAAAGTCAGAGATTTTGAAGACTTGTTCTCATTGCAAACGATCGATGAGAATATGAATTTATCATCATACGTATTGAATTTTTATGCGAAATGGAGAACGGTTTGCCATATTTTTTTTTTCATTTTAATATCTAGAATGGGTAAAATCGAGTTCGCGGTGCCGCAGCGTACGCATCAACTGGTTCGGAATGAAAAAAACCGTTAATAATGCAGAACTGGTTGATGACTTTTTCGCGCGATGATGACGACGCCTCTTGATTCCGCAATACGAGGAATAAAAATTGAGCCTGGGTTGATCGTACGTAGCGAGTGCGATGAATCGGTTGTTGGATTTATTTATGCGTGAGAATTGAGGAAACGACTTTCGATTGTGTAATCGATCGATCGGTTGATTGATGGAAAGAGGCGATTGATTGAATTTCAAATATTGTGATGAAAAAATTGATATTACCAAGGAAGAATAATATGTTTACGTTGGAAATTTTGACAGGTGAAATTTGAATTTTTTTTCAGAAACGAACCGAAGTTGGTATTATTGAAGGGTAGATAAAAATTGAAAATTTTTGATCGAGATCGAATCTTTCCTAATTTTTTTATTTTTTTTTTATTCAAAATGCAATTTTCCCACTTTTTTGAATCAACGAATTTAAGATCGATGATCAACACTGAAATTATTCCACAAAAGAAATTTTTGGTTATAAATTTTTCTACTGCAAGCTAATTTTTCTGATTGAATATCAAAATGGAATTTTGTCTTGATGATTATTTTTTTCGAAGGGGGAGGAGGCTGATTTTTGATAAATTCTTCAGTACATTAAATGGTCGATTCGAAAGTCATCTGCTAAATTTTTGAAAATGAACGAATTTTCAATTTGCAAGTAATTTTATCGTTGGCTTTTAATTCGTCAATTTTGAAAATTCAATTCGTAACGAAAGATCGTAATGATATCAAAATCATGTTTTTTTTCTCCGAAAACATTGTTCCTTGCTGCAATATGAATTCATCTAATGATCTAAATTTGGATTCTGATGTAATTTCTGATCTTTTTTTTTATTTTCTATTTAAATCGTATCGATTTGTGATTAATTGGGACTGTTATCAATTTCTGCAAGTTCTTCGTCATGGTTAAATTTTTTTGAGAAAAAAGAAAACAATTTTGAATCATTAATCTGTTAAAATGAACTCATTTCCGATTGATTGGTTTTGAAGCAAGTTATGCATAGTCATCGGTTTCAAAATGGGCCATTTTCCATTTCGATTTTGTGATCGATTATTTTCGATCACTCTTTTGATTATTGATTTTCTAAAATGATCATTTTCGATTATCAAAATTAATTCAAAATCAGATACTTAATTTTTTTTTAAATTAATTTTTGACATTGAATTAATTTTGATTCTCATGTTTAGAGTTAATTGATTTTATTATTGATTTGGCAATGGATTACTTTCGATTATCGATCTTTAAATTGATTGTTTTTTGTTATAGATTTCAAAATCAATCGCTTTCGATAGTTGATTTCAAAATCGATTATTTTCTATAGTCGATTTCGAAATTAATCATTTTGATAGTTTATTATCTTAAAATCGATCATTTCCGAAATAGTCAATTTTCAAGTTTGTTGCATTTGATAATCGATGTAATTATTTTCATGGCAAGATTCAGAATCAATTAAATAATTTGATGCAGATTTTTCATCTTTTTCGATTTCTAATTTTGAGTTATTCTCTTGTGATTTTAAGTTCCAAGAATGACGCCGGCTTCTAATCATTAATTATTTTAGAACTGATTTTTTCTTCATGGATTTTGAAATAATTGATTACTTTTGATCGTAAAACTGAAAATCTTACTTACGCTACCGATTTCAAAAATTTCCTTTTTATTATCGATAATTGAATCGAGTTTTTTGATTCCTATTTTTAGAATTCGATCTCTTTTGATTACCTTTATCGATTCAAAACAATATTGAAATCAGGCGATTTTTTCTGAACTTTGGTGGTTAAATTGAGTTTTAAAATTGGCCAACAATGCATTTTAAATGGAAGTTGGAAACTGGCTTTACATTTTATTCTGCCTTTATTCTATTTTATTCATTTGAGAGTTGAAGGCTTCTATCGTTAGTTCAATTTTGACCATCTAACTGAAGTGTAGTCCTTTAATGGTTTAATTTTTTCTTAATAGCGGATTCCTTCTAAAAAACTCGAATAATCACACTTTCGACGTTTCAATCCCATTTTCAGATTCATGTAAAATTTTAATTTTCAACTTGAACCCATCTAACCCAAAATTCTTCCTTCTGATTTCAGTCCGAGACGGTGATACTGTAAAACATTATAGAATTAGGCAATTAGACGAAGGCGGATTCTTCATCGCCAGAAGGACCACATTCAGAACTCTACAAGAATTAGTCGAACATTACAGCAAAGATGCGGACGGCCTTTGCGTTAACCTTAGAAAACCTTGTGTTCAGGTGAGCTGAAATTCGTGTCAATCGAGGATTTACCTCCGACTCGGCCAGTCCCTCTTGCCTCTAAAATGGCGTAACTCTAATTCTATTTTCATCTTTCCACAGATCGAGAAACCGGTAACAGGAGGATTATCGCATAGTACCAGAGATCAATGGGAAATCGATCGATCGTCGTTGAAATTCGTTCGTAAACTTGGCCACGGCCAATTTGGCGAAGTTTGGGAAGGATTATGGAATAATACAACGCCAGTTGCCATAAAGACGTTGAAACCTGGTGAGAACTTTTTAAATGATTTTTTTCACATTGAGCTACGCCTTTGGGGTCAGGTTCTTGCAATTTTGCAACTCGATCTTGGCAAATTTTCCTATTTTTAGTTACAATTTGGCATTGAACGAGGAAACTTTCTGTTGCGAATTTTATGCATTTTTTTTATGAACGGTGGTATTGAAAATTTACATTTTGTATCGATAATATTTTTTATTGATACTGGTTCGGTCACCTTTTAGCTACATATGGAAGTGTTGAAATTCTGTTAACAATGTTCGTTGTGTATACAGCGCAATTATGTGTATGCAGATGAACCATATAGCGAAGCCAACGTCTCACTTGATTAGCACTTTATGTACATTATTGTGTTGTGTAACTCACGGCGAGGCGGCGACCGGTTAACAATGATCTTTACCATCTGCGATGCCGACGGATGCTTGCGCGAATTCTGATCGAACGAGATCTTGAACTTGTACATGTAATTATGGAGGTGGAGTTAACCGGACGGAAATGAAACGAAACGAATGGAATCGAGTTATTAATAAAAGGGATCGAGTAGCCGGTGAAATTTAGTCTGAATTCATCTACGATTTGAGTTAATCGTTTGGTAGTTGCTTCGATGGAAGATTTTGTGAAAAGGATGTCGCGAAGGAGTCGAGTAGAATTCAGGTCGAGGTCGTTAATAAGTGTTAAAGCTACGAATGCGATTGATTCTTGTCTCATTATAGACTTTTTTCTTTGGATGTGAACAGTTCTTTAGGCATTTGAAAAAATATCCAGGAATTTTATAGTCGAAGATGCAAGATTCAGTTGTGAAAATTTGTGATTTAGTTGAAGATTTTCTAGAGAAAAATTGACGTCTTGAATTAATTCGAAGACTTGAAGAAATTAAAGGTCACAAATCTTGAAAGTAAATGCCTAATTTTATTTTAAAGGAGGTAAAGAAAAGAATAAGATTTGGGAGGTGAAATTGAAACTAGAAAAATTCAAAGGTCAAGTTTCGATTTTCTTTTTTGGAAGTCTTCACTCAGAAATTTTTGAGAGTCATTGAACCTTTTTTCAGATGTGAAAGCTGAAGAAAAAATTGAAGTGATGATGTGTTTCAAAATTTTTTCTAAAAATACGAGAAATCAGATGGATCTATTCAGATGGTTTATTCAGGAAGAGGTCGAGGGGGGTGAAAAATGCTCGAATATTTGGAAAAACTAAAATTCCCACCCAGAGCATCGCTTTTAAGACTTTTTGTGGTAAAAATTCAAAAAATTGAAGACTCATGTCAAAAATGAAAAAAATATAAAAAATTTCAGGTCATATCAATTTTTTAAAAATTTCATTTATTTTGGTTTAAATATCAATTGTGACGTAGGGCCCTACGATGGAATCCATTAAAAAAGTTATAAAAATTTGAGGGTCTTGGTCGAAATTCCTTTAAAAAATCTGAAAAGAATGAAAGTATTGAAATAATATTTGGATTTCCATTGATTCTATTAATTTGTGAATTTAAAATTTTTTTTAAACATGACTTTTTATCGAAATTGAAATGTCAGATTTTGAGGGAAAATGGCGATTGAAAGAAAGACCTGCAACATTAATAAATAAATTAGAATTTTATGACCTTTTGTAGAAATCAGAGCAAGGTTACGTGTATAACAAGTCCGGTTGGTCCTATTCTGGGCTGAAAGGTCCTGTTTTAGAACTTTTTCAGTGAAAAGTCCTGTTTTAAAATAATAAAATACGAAAAAAAGTACGAATTTTACCCCAACGTTTGTTTTTGTTTTTTGAATACTAGATAAGATTTTGTTTTTATTCTATCCCCCTTATTCTTGAATTTTAAAAATAAATTACACTCATTTCTTACAATTGAAAAAAAAAAATTCAAAAATTGTTTTCTTTATGGGGTTTTATTATTATTATTTTTTTTTGAGGGAGGGAGGGGGGAGGGGATAATTTTATTGATACCGATTTTTTAAAGGTCCTGTTTTGGTGTTTTGAAGGTTTGTTGTGCATCTTGGAAAGAAACGTCTCTGAAAGTAATATTGTTTTTTTCATTGCATTCAGGAATTTTTTACATGAAAGCTTTAAATTGGCTGTTCTCCCTTCTCCATAAATGTGCTCATTTTTTTTTTTTTTTTGCTGAAATCGATTTTGTGATTTTTCTTGAAATTTTTCCAATGTCATAGAAACGTTGTTTTCAAAAAATTTTAGGATTTTTTTGAAAAATCCAATTTTTCTCCCCCTTTCCCTCTCCCTTACCCCTCTTCACTCTCTCCTGAAATTTTTATTCTATTGAAACGTTTTTCAGATTTTATTAAAATTTTTATAATCGATTTTTTTCCTCCTCCCATTCTTTGCTTGTCGATGATTTCATCGATTCCTTTCTTCAAATTTTGATATTTCCACCTCAAATTTTCACTCTATTTGAAAATCTTTGATTTTATGTTGTTTTTTTTTAAATTGAAATTTCATTATAACTTTTTTTCTGAAAGTTTCTGAATTTTTCCCTCAAAAAATGACCTTTTCCCCTTTAGTGGCGAATTCGCAATTTCTGAGAATTTTTGTTGAAACAACTGGCAACCTTTTGCCCGTTAAAAGCTCAGAATATTTCAACTTTTCTTCCTCTCTTCTTTGTGCGAATCTATAATTTTTTATGAATTATTAGTACCTTTTTTTGGTTTTAAATTAAAATTTTATGAAACCCAATTTTTTTCTAAAAAGTTTTTTTGTTTTTATTTCAAATTTTTTTAATGGAAATGTCTCTTCTTTCTTGACATTTTATAAGGTTTCATTTTTTCATTAAAATTTCATGGCAGATCATTTTTTCCGAAAATTTTAATACTTTCTCCAAAAATTTTTCCTTTTCCTTTTCCTGGCAGGAATAATAATATTTTTATTGAAGTTCTTGAAAAATTTCTACAATTGATTTTATAAAATTTGGTGGAATGCCCGCTATTTTTAGTGAGTAAATGTAAATTTTGTATTTCGATATCTCCGTATCTGTGTTAGAGTTACATTTGCAATATGTCACGTTTTGTGAAACAATAGGAGATAAAAATTCAATGAAAAAATTCGAAGGCCTCGATTTGAAGAATAATTAAGAGAATGGAATTTTTCTTGGACAATTTTGAAGAATTCGAGGGGAGGGAAATAGTTGCTTCTTGAAGAAAAAAAATTAGACTCGAGTCTTTTGTTCAACAAATCCACCTGTAGAGATATTAATCGAAGTTGTATAAATGACTCTAAAGGGTTCCTAAAATTGTACCCAGCTCGGATTTTACTTCTTTCATCTCCGTTTCTTCTCTCAATTTCGTAATTACTTCGCAATTGTAATTAATTTTCGACCGGAGAAAAATGAGGAAAAAATCAATCAATTTCACTTTCATCGAATTCGACTCCTCCGTCACTTAATATTTTCTCATCATCGGTTCCGATTCTCAATTGATAACGCAAAGTAGCCGGAATCACTTTTACGGAGAGTGGCCCACAGATAAGTGCGTGATATTGGAAAGAAAGCTTTTCGAAACGTCATCTCTGCAAGTGCATAAAATCTAATAGGACCGCATTGCGGGCCCGATTTTGTGGTATTTGGCCAGGTTTTTAACGGAGGTAATTAACATAACGACGTCTGTACGTCCAGCTCGCTGCGAGTTAGGCGACGAGTAATAATCACCTGTGGAAAAATCGAATTTTTGTCGATTCGCGGAGAACTTTCGGTATCGATACAGAAATCGATTCGAATGCAAAGGTCCTGCGATGGCGTTGAAAAGTGAATTCTCGTATGAAAGTATGTTAAGTATGGTAACCGAGCGATTAATTTTTTCTTCGGACTAATATCGAGAGAGAGGTAAAAGTGGCCTAAGTAAGGAGAATAATTCGTGTACGCGGCGGTATAATAATGGAAATTAAATTAATACACGTCGATCGATTAACAACATACCGATGCTAATCGGTGGCCGGGTGTATACGGCATACTTCAATTGAGAAAATTAGACCGGCCGAGAGAAAAAAAATACACGTGAGATGATTTACATTCTGACGAGTTTTAAGGAAGTTCCGAACGCCTTTTACCTTGAATTATCGTAGTCGCATTTCCTCTACTGTGTTTTTTTTATCTTGGATTTTTTAAAAATCGATATCGAATGATTGCTCTTTTCTTCTTCTTTTTGCAACGGCACGAGGCGAAATTTAGTTTGCCTCGTGGCCTTGGAAATATGTGTAAAGTTGGGAGAAAACGGGTGGAACTTTCGCTAACGTTGGGTATGCAAATTGCTGCGAGGTTCGCGTCAATCTCGCGAAACAAGACGTTTGACCGGCCATCGGTATGCCTTCGTTGGATTAATTAAAGACGTGCATTTTATTTTTTTTTCGTTTTACAGGAACTATGGATCCTAAAGATTTCTTAGCCGAGGCTCAAATCATGAAGAAATTAAGGCATACGAAATTGATCCAGTTGTACGCCGTGTGTACCATGGAGGAACCGATTTATATTATTACCGAATTGATGAAGAATGGAAGTTTATTAGAATTTTTACAAGGTAAGCTGTGGCTAGGAAAGAAATTTTTAGGGCGACTGCGTTTATTAATAGACCAATCGAGAAAGAGAAAGTGGGAAATTTACGAGTCGGTTTGTTCACCGGAAGGATAATTTTGTTTTCGTGTTTTGTTTAGCTTTTTCATAAGTCCAAATTCTACTTTTTTTTTACAATTTCCGAGCTTTCTCAAAAATTTCTCAATTTTGAATTTTCGCGCGATTTTTAAATTTTGAATTTTCTCAAAATTCTATTGAAATTGAATTTTCTCAAAATTCTATGGAATTGAATTTTCTCAAAATTCTATTGAAATTGAATTTTCTCAAAATTCTATTGAAATTAAATTTTTTTACAATTCGATTGAAATTGAATTTTTTTACAATTCTATTAAAATTGAATTTTTTGAAAATCCTTTTCAATTTGAATTTTTTCAAAATCTTATTCAATTTAAATTTTTTAAAAATTCTTTCAATTTGAAATTTTTTCACATCTCATTAAATTTTAATTTTTTTGGAATCCTATTCAATTTTGATTTCTTTCAACATTTTTGATTTTAAATCTTCTCAAGATTTTTTTCAATTTTCAATTGAATCAAAATTATTTACAATTTTGAACTTTTTTCAAAATTTTTTCTAATGCAAAAAGTTTCTTGAAATTTTCAATTTCGAATCTTTTCAAAATTTTTTCCAATTTCCCATTTTCTTCAAAATTTTTACAGGCTCATTCCATGTCAACTCAACCAAGTTTTGACCTGGGATCTTCCAATTTTGCTTAATTTGTTTTACTGGTTTCCTTCGATTGTCTAATAATAGAATTATCGTCATTTCAATGGGGGGGGGGCTTCTAATTTTAGTATGATTGGGATTTTTAAAGAAACATTTCATTTTTGAAGGCTTATATCTCGAGATTGGCTGGGTCAAAAATGAATATGTTTGAAAATTCGAAATAGATGATCACATTTCGGATAGTTCAAAATTAAACTTTAGTGAGGAAAGCTCAATTTTCGTGATTAGTACCTAAAAAAGATAAGGACTTGTAAGGAATACTTATGTATTTTTCAAATAATTCCTTTTCAAGATTGGACCTCAACATTCCTAGGAAGCGTATGGGTCCTAATTTTTGGTCAAAATTCAACAAAATGGAAAAATTGAAGTAACATATCGATTTCTACTACTTGAAAAGGTTCTAAATTCGAATACGTGGTCAGTTTTTTCATCAAACCCCTTTGGATCCACCTATCAGCCCCTCGACTAGCTCAAAATTCAAAAAATGAAAAATTACGTGTGACATTCGTTTGGTAGGGTTTTAAGAGAGCTGAGGATGAATATTTACTTATTTTTTGGATTTGACCCTTTTGTGCTCACCTAGCCCCCTCCCCCCATTTTGGGAAAACGCTTCTAAGAAATGAAAATAGCTTGTGGCTTATCGATTTCTACTAATTCTGAGGTGCTGAGCTCGATTTTCGACTTTTCTTTCTCGATCTTTCTTTGCTCGTGCCTGGCACTGGCTCACAAATTTCCAAAAAATTGATATAATGTTCAACATGTACATATTTTTTGGTTCATTGGAGTCGATGTGGGGCACGGGTTTGTAATTTTTCCAAATTTAAATTTTTCTCAAAAAATTTTGAATCGAAAATTTTCAATTTTGAATCCTTGAAATAGTTTTTTTCAGCATGAATAATTTTGAAATTTTTTCATAATATTTTAATTTTTACAGTTGTTTGAAAATATTTTGAAAACAACATTAACCAGTTATATTTTCTCAAAAAAATGGGGCAAGTTTTTGAAATCCTCCAAATTCTTTCAAAATTGTTGCCAATTTTGTTCTCTTGATTTTTTCAATTTTTTTGGAATTCTCATTTACAATATTTCAGAGTTCAAATTTTCTCCACATTTTTTTCTCAACTTTGGTTTTCGTTTGAAAAATTCAAATTCGTAAAAAATTGTAAGAAAATTTTTAAGCTTAGAAATTTTTTTTTAAAAATAAAAAAAATATTTGAAAAATTTTTCAAAGAATTAAATTTTTATTTGTAAAAAACAAATGCTCTACACACGAAACAAAATCGTTCTTTTCTTGAGTATAAATGAACTCGTGTCTTCCAAACTACTTTTCAGCGGACCCCTATTGTCCCAGGTCCTCCGGACCTCGCATATTTTAATTTTGTGTCAATTTGACATCTCGTAATGATAATTTTGATTTTTAATCCGCAGGAAAAGGACGTAATATAAAACTTCCTCAATTGATCGACATGGCAGCCCAGATTGCCGCCGGTATGGCGTATTTAGAAGCACAAAACTACATCCATAGAGATTTAGCTGCCCGAAACGTTTTGGTCGGTGAAAACAATATAGTCAAAATTGCCGACTTCGGATTAGCTCGATTAATCAAAGTAAGTGAATCTGGAAATAGGCACGTTTCGAATTTATTATTCTGGAATTGGATTTTTCGTAAAATGGTATCTAATATTTTTACGATTTTTTTTTTGTGGCGATGAAAAATAGGAAGACGAATACGAAGCTAGAATAGGAGCCAGGTTCCCCATCAAGTGGACAGCCCCAGAGGCGGCCAATTTCAGCAAATTTTCCATCAAGTCTGACGTATGGTCGTTTGGTATCCTGTTGACTGAACTCATCACTTATGGACGTATCCCATATCCAGGTTTGTATTTCCGAAATTCGAATATGATCCTTGAATGAAATTGATTGGAAAATTTTCGACAACCTCAAAATTGAAAATGTATGGTTTTGATGAAGATAAAAGTTTTCTGATTTGGATGAAAATCGAGCAATTAACGAATTTTCCATCCGGATGAAAATCTCATAAATTAATGAAATTTTTCAATTTCATGGAATATTTATTCCACAAATTGCTGAAATTATAGAATTATACTGAACTTCAGATCTTGAAAAGCTCATAAATACCAAATGAGATCAGGAGAACGAATTTAAGACTTACAGAAATTTATGCAAATCAATTTGTGACCCTGCCGTAAAGAAGGGACTTGAAGTTTTAAAGAAATGGATATCTCATTTTTCACGTTTTTGGTCCAAATGACACCATATCTGGACCAAACACATGAAAATAAAAACATCGTTTTTTTTTCATACGAGGTCCTTTCTTTCCGTCAGGGTCACATATTGAAATTTGAAAATCAAGATTGCGAAGTTTCAGTCTGAACTCTGGACGAGATTGTGAAAATTGATAAGTTTATAAATTTCCAACCTTGATACTGATTGATTAGAATCGTGAATTTTTAATTCTGTTGAAAATTTTACCAATTGATTCCCAAGATTCTGATTAGTGATTTGGTTGAAATCCATTTTATTAAGATCTCAACTCATGATATTGGTTCAAAATTTCGTTGATTGATGAGAGATGAGAAGTTGAAAATTTATGATTCTGATTAAAATTTTGAAAATTGATCAAATTGACGACTTTGCCAAAACTCCATAAATTGATGAAATCGTAAACCCTTCGGTCTTAGTGAATTGCCCATAAAATTAATGAAATCGCAAATTGGTGATTTTGTTGAAAATTCTAAAAATTAATTCCTCGTTCGAAAGTTGTCTTAAAGTAGTGAAATTATTTCATGATTTTTTCCAAATATTTTAAATTTTCAATTTGGATGCCATCAATTGATAATTTAATGATTACAATTCCACAAAATGATTGAGATCTTCATTCATATTTCGATTTAAAACTCTTTAAGCTGATAATGTTGGAAATTTACTACGATTCTGGCGAATGATTTCCTTTTTTTTTCCTTTCTTGAAAATTTTACAAATTGATGATAATGGCACACCTGTAATTCTGAGAAACTGCCATAAACTGATGGAATGTATTGTAATTTTCGCAACGGTCTAAACTGATTCTAAGAATCGCGAATTTATGATTTTGTAGAAAATTCTACAGATGGAAAAAGTTGAAAATTTACAATTAAAATGAAAACTCTTCAGTTTGAGAAATTTGTAGTTTTATGATTTCTATTGAAAAAATCCACGAAAAATTGGCTCGTGAATTGAGAATTTCGTTCGAAATCTCATAAAACTGATTGAGATCCCAATTTATGATTTTAAATGAAAATTCCATAAATTGATTGAATTCTAAAACTGATAAGATGAATTTTAAATTCTGGTATAATTCAAATCAATTTCGTGAAATGCCAGTTTAGGTATTCTCATTTTGTTGGAAATAGTTCAAAAATTGACGAAACAGACATGAATTAAAATTTTGAAAAAATTGTAAAATCAATAAGCTTTTTCTTCTTTGTGTAGTTTGAAAATTTATGAAAAGTTCTATAAAAAGGCAAACATTCCTCTGAATATTTCAAAGACTTCTCAACTTTGAAAATATATGATCCTGAAAATTAATCATTATGACGATGCCTCAAATCACAATCTTGTGAATTTTCTACAAATTCGTAATTCGAAAAAATTATCGATTTAGGCAAGTTTTAAAAAAGTTGTTCATTTTTAATTTCATCACTTCAAAATTGAGTGGTTGAAAATTATTCTCGTTTCGTAGTCATTTTTTCTAATAATTTTCAATTTTTCGGATTCAACGCTGGGAAATCATTCATATAAATTTTGTCAGTTGTCAGTTGATACGAGTAGGAAATTTTTTCATAATTTTTTTTCTCCTTTTCCCTGATGGTTTCAAATGTCGAGATTTTTCAGCTCAAATTTTTCACAATTTTTATCAATTATCCAGGCACATTTCCAGTTTCTCTCATTAAAATCACCAAAAATTTAAACAATGTTAACTCGAATTTTTATTTAATTTCTAGGAATGACCAACGCCGAAGTATTGCAACAAGTCGAGCACGGCTATAGAATGCCTGCTCCACCAAATTGTCCTCAAGCTTTGTACGAGATAATGCTCGAATGCTGGCACAAAGATCCGATGAAAAGACCCACATTCGAAACGCTGCAATGGAAATTGGAAGATTTTTTTACGTTGGAGGGATCTGATTATAAGGAAGCTTCGGCTTACTGAGATCACGCCTGCCTCTCGGGTCGCCTGTACGGCGAACGCTTACCTAAAGGTACCGTTTTCTTGCGTAGGGTCTAAAACCACCTCGACCGAAATCCTACGCCTTGTCAGCAGTTTTTTTCAAAAAACCAACCGTCGTCATGCCGCAACCGCATCACCGTCGTAGTCAAGACTTCATTTTATTTTTATTTTTCTGTGCCGAAGCTTCTCCTCTAGATAATTTTATGGATATATAAAATCACGCAAATTTACGAAGTGGTGTAGTTGAAACGAGCGATTTTAGGTTTGGAGATTCGTTACCTGAGAGGATTTATTCCTTTGTTTATTTTGTTTTATTATTATTTTCCTTATTTAATTTACAAAAGCGTGATAACGCAGGCGCATATTACGACGAAACAAAATTCGTATACTTAAAAAAAAATAATACACCCGGCGTGTATTAATTTTTCAAATTCGTGTGATTTTCTTATGTACAAAAAAAAATTGAAAAAATTAATTTCGTCTTAATTATGTTAATGCATTTATTATTTAGATTTTTCCAATTTCCCTCTCTTCGTAATTTTTTTTTCTCTTCATTATTTATCAAACGCTTATTATGTTTTAATTTTACGTACGTAAGTTTTCCTCCTCTTTTCTCCTTATTCCCTTTTTATTGTAGAATTTCTCGTATGCTCCTGGCTTCTTATGCTATTTTGTTGTATTTTTCTTTATTTTTTTTCTTAATTTATTATTTTTTTTATTTTTATGACGAGGTTTATAAACAAACGAACGGTATTTTATCCCCCCCTTTCCCCCCTCCCGAGAGGCAGAAATATTCGAGTCATTGCGTGTGTACCTGTAAATAGATAATATTTTACTGCGTGAGTTATTCGTGTACATTTATATTGATTTTTACGACAAAAAACGAGAAAAAATTATGTGTTCATGTCGGAAAAAATTTTTATATTTTTGTACAATTTTTTTTTCTCGACTAAACAGATAACCGTTGAATTTTATATTACAATTTTGTACGCGGATACAATTTTATATTGTAAAAAAATTCGTAGCGTGTTAGATTCCTTTTTTTTTTCAATTATTTATACTTACATCGATGCCGGAGAAATAATTCATTAATTATTCTAACATTAACGTAGAATATTTTAGATTTGTTGTGAGAGCTTCGTGTGAAAATTTTCCAAGCGTCGCCGCTTTAACGTAATTAAATCACGATTTATAAAGAATTCTCGTACAAAGACTGACGATATAAAAATTCAAAAAAAATTACCGAGCTTTTACCTCAAGGTTCATGGAAGAACAGTATTAATTGAATGCGAAAGCTGAACGAGTTAATTTTGCAGTTTGACGTAGTACGGTGGATACCTTCGAGGAGAGTGAAATTATGCTCTCTCTGATGCATTTTTTAAAAAATAATCAGTATTGGTTACGAGATGAATTTGCTCTTTGTGTGTTTTTTTTCTTCTTAAGATTTACGTGTTTTTTTTCCTCCATTTTCTTGTTTAAATGTCCGAAACCGTCCGAGAACGGTTATTTTTTTTTTACAAAGCTGAACAAATTCGTGTTTACCAAGCATTATGATATTGTGTTACATGCTACCAAATACATTTCATATCTTTTTATATAATTTGATGTTTAATTAGTCGCATGTATGCTTTATAAATGTTCTTTTTTATTATTACTATTTATGTAAACTTAATTTTTATTTTAACTTGTACATTTGATATCGCAAACTGCTATTTGTATGTTTTTTTCTCTCTCTTTTTCCTTTATAATAAAGAAAAATTCGAAGATGTGGGGGTTTTTATTGAATTGGTTGGTGTATGATTCGTAAGATTTAAGTTGACCGAGATTAAATTAGTCTGAAATTTAAATAGCGTCTTGAAAAAGCAGAATCTTGCAAAATATTGGTTGTATCTACTATCTAGGTGGGTACGGGCATTGGCGCACCCAAGGGGTGGGCTCAAGGGGCTTGAGCCCCTCCCTTAAGCTCGGAAAAAAATTTTATTGCAAAAATATTTAAAAAGTGCATTTTTTTCAAAAAAAATTCACCCTTGCTTCGCTCGGGCAGTATTTCAGTCTTTTCATGTTCAAAATTGATAATTTTTGACCAATTTTAGGGTCAAAAATCATCAATTTCTCAATAAATTCCCAGTTTGTCAGAAAAAAATGATGATTTTTAACTGAAAGATCAGTGAAAAATAATTAATTTGAAATTTGACCCCCTCACCTGATTTTTCTCAAATTCTCAGCCCATCCCTTAATTAATTTCTAGGTGCGGCAGTGCGCCTATGCGGTATGGGTACCAATTGTATAGTGTAAGCTTGGATGCTGAAACCACATTTTCAAGGGAGGTATCTCTTAACTCTACTCAGAGTAATATTTTGAGCCCAAATCGAATTGAATCGAAAATATGCCATTAGAGATTTAGAGAACTCCATACCTGAAATATTTCAGCTGCTGTAAGTAGCCATTTTCTCAAATCTTATCGAATTTTTGAAATTTCAAAATTAAGTACTTGATAGCCCTGCAAAAAATGAAAATTTACCTGGTAAAGGAGAAAAGCTGAAATTTGGTACAAATTATCTACTTGGTCTTTTTAAAGGCCATTTTTGACCAATTCTGAAAAGGTTTATGAAAAATTGCGAATTATGTGTTTTTCGACTATTTCGAGGCCGCTGAATACGACCTTGACGTTCGTTTGCAGCGATGGCCTTTGGTTCGCCCGGAAACTGCATTTTTGAGTTGAAAATCGGTCGTAACTTGAGAACAAAGGCTTGAAACCGAAAATGCACTACGAATTCGAAATCAGCGACCTCAAATTAGTTGAATAGGACACTAATCTCGAAATTTTTGAAAATCATTGAAAATTGAAATAAACCATGAACCCCCTTCTCTGTTTTTTTGGGTCAAAAATATTTTTGATCCCAATCGGCGTGCGAGATGTCTGGAATGGGATTTTCTGCCACGGCGAATTCAATGGCGTGGTCGGTTTGGCCTCATTTAGCTTGTTTTCCCAGAAAATGGTCTTTTTAAAGGCTATTTTTGACCAATTGTGAAAAGGTTATTTAAAAATCGCGAATTATGTGTTTTTTGACCATTTTGAAGTCGTCGAATACGTGATTCGAATCCGTCATGTGAAACTGGATTCGTTTCATATCAGTTGAATCAAAAAAAAATACGGATACGTGAAATTGATTCGAATCATTTTTAAGGATTTGAAACTCGTCTGTTAAGAAAAAAGTTTTTTTTTTACAGTGAATTGTCTGTAAATTCTATACTTTGCCTGGTCCAAGATGTGGCCCATTTCCCCTTCCCATTTGAAAATTTCATGTTTCAATATGAGTCATGTTTCATTTATGATTTTTCCTGTCGAACCATGAAAACGTCAAACAAGCGAAATATATTCGAAATAGGGCGAATAGGGTTCGATCTTCCAAAAAACGCAATAACTCATGGATATGGATTTGAAATAAATTTTGAGTAGATTCGTTCCCACTTTAAATCAGAAAATATGAAAATACATACCTAATATTTTTCAGTGTCATTGTACTTGTACATATGATTTTTTTTTTAAAAAAAAAAACGAAAAAAAAAGTGTTGGAAATTGATGTTTATTAAAATTTAAATTTTCTATTCATTTTTGAAAATTTAACTGTAAAAAAACGTTGTAAAAAATTGTAAAAAAATTTTACCTCGAAAAAAATAAAAATTTCTGAGTCGAGTTTGAAATTACTGAAGTCAGGCGGCAGCACAAGCAGTGAAGGGTACTGCGGGCAACCGGCAGACCATGGGCAACCTGTTCAGTATGCGTAGGGACTCCGTTGCGCGAAGTGGTGCTCGCTGCCTTCGTCCTGCTCTATGTATTCTTTTCCGGTTATTTTTAGGGTTCCCTACCTCCGGAGGCCGGTCGCTTGCTACCCTGCTTGTTTTTTTGTTTCTTCGGTTTTTTATTTTTATAATCATTCTGAAATTAATACTCGCGTTTTTAAATGAAATATTAATTGAATTCTTTTCGTGTTAGTTTTTTTTTCTTTTGCTGTTTGTTCATTTTTAAATTAATACGCGTGTTTTTAAATGAAACATTAATTGAATTAATTTTTTTTAATGTGATAAGTATTAATTGAATTAATCGCGCAGTTGATTTCGCGTTTTAATTTTCTTACTTAGTCTTTTCGGAGTGGCTATAGAAATGAAATTTTAAATTTTAGTGCAATTATATTGTGAAACGAATCATTACATCGGCATCTGGGATCATTGGGTAAGTAATTCAATATTATTTATTAATCATTGTATGACGTATTTTTTGGTTTGTGTGGATTTTCCGTTCATTACTTAGGTGCATTTTTCAATTTCAATGAAAGCAAAATGTTTATTAGGTACCTATTAATTTTTTTGAATTTTCAAGAAAATTTAGTATTTTGCGAAATTTTGAAACTTGATTTTATTCGTTTATTTCAAATTTGATCTTCCATTTGAAATTGTCAGAAAAAAGTAGAATTCTGGAAATGAATTTTTATAAAATGATATCCAATCCAATGGGTAACAAATAAATACTTGTTCAACGACAATAATCTGTACACAATCCACAATTTTTTTAAAATCTATAAAACACATTAATTTAATATTTCAATGAAACATGTAGCGTTATTCATCATCATTGTCATCATCATCGTCGTCGTCGCCTTCGTCATCATCATCCTCTGCGAAAGTCGTTTTTCCTTCCTGACGATAAATTCCTAAAATAAGACTCGATTTAGTGTGTTTTAAACTTAACAAAGTAAATCAAAGGTTTTTTTGTGAGGTAATACTCACGCACAGCTCTAGATCGGTAATATCTGTATATAAGGAACAACACGGTTAAAAAGATACCAGCGACGATTGTAATATTTATGTACCATTCAATGGCAAAATATGATGATTGGTATTGTTTTTCGCATTCTCTAAATCGATTATCTGCTTCCTCATTCGTAGCTGGGTCGCATTTCAAGATATTGTCTGGAACTGATGAAAAGCTAATATTTTAAATTAAGCATTGAATAAAGTTGATCGAAAAAAAAACATTTTGTTGAAAATTTGAGAGATTTTCTACTTCAAGTGGGAGATTTCTTAACAAAGTTTTAACCTCTTCCCTTCCACCAGTCCGAAGGGAACGGTGCTAAAAGGCCTTAGAGTATACCAATTTTTGTCAAAAACGTTTCAAACATCTCAATATCAAACCCAAAATTTTCAAGAATACATAACACCGGTCGACACGATTTTTGTTTCTGGGTCCTACTTATGAAATTTGGGTCACTTTTATGTAACTAATGAACGAAAAAATATTTTTTTTGACCAAAGTTTGCTTTGGGGGGTGGGGGGCCCAAAAAACTGATTTTTCGAGGGCAATAAGCCTGAGAATTACAAAAAAATTTGAAAAAAAATTTTTTTTTGACCAATCTTATAGAAAATTTTACGGCGAATCCAATGCCGCAAACCGCAGACCTCCATCTCTTTTAGAAAAAAAGTTACAGCTCATTCTTTCCACAATTTTGTGAAAAAATCGAATTTTTTGGGGTATTTTTCGCAAAAAAGTGAAATTTGAGAGAAAAGTAAGGGCTTTAAGGCCATACTGACCATAATGAGAGTTGTAGAAAATTTCACGGCGAATCGAATGCCGCAAACCGCGAACCTCTATCTCTTTTAGAAAAAAAGTTATAGCTCATTCTTTCCAAAATTCTGTGATAAAAATCACATGTTTGTGCCTTTCTCATGAAAAAATGAAATGAGATTTTTTCACAGAATTTTGGAAAGAATGAGCTATAACTTTTTTTCTAAAAGAGATAGAGGTTCGCGGTTTGCGGCATTCGATTCGCCGTGAAATTTTCTACAACTCTCATTATGGTCAGTATGGCCTTAAAGCCCTTACTTTTCTCTCAAATTTCACTTTTTTGCGAAAAATACCCCAAAAAATTCGATTTTTTCACAAAATTGTGGAAAGAATGAGCTGTAACTTTTTTTCTAAAAGAGATGGAGGTCTGCGGTTTGCGGCATTGGATTCGCCGTAAAATTTTCTATAAGATTGGTCAAAAAAAAATTTTTTTCAAATTTTTTTGTAATTCTCAGGCTTATTGCCTTCGAAAAATCAGTTTTTTGGGCCCCCACCCCCCAAAGCAAACTTTGGAAGCCAGGATTCCGCAAGGTGATGTATTTTGATGTCTAGAAACAGAATTTTGGCATGAGAACCCAGAAACAGAACATTTTTTTTTTTTTTGTCGACCTGTGTAATTTTTGCTGATAATATTTTTAAAAAAAAATTTCTGAGTGCTTGAATTTCAAAGATTTCAATTTTTCTTCAATAATATTTTTCAGATTTCAATTTTCTTCAATTTTTTACCGAATTTTTTCAGAATTTTTCAAAATATTTTTTCCAACTTTTGTAAACTTTGAATCATTTTCAATTCAATAATCAGTCTCAATCCTAGCAGTTAGTATGAAAGAAAGGAGATACGAACTTGAGTTTAAATGTGTTTTTTGATTTTAATTTAACCCTTAAAATTTTTTTGAGGGGTGAACCAATCAAAAATTTTCCTTAGGGGAAGTGAAGGGAAGTTTTAGGGAGGGTTTTACCCATATTTCTCCCCATAAAGGGGTCGGAGTAAATTTGGCGTCATTTTCAGATAATTCGGCCTTCCGGAACTCTAATCTGCGATTAGTTTTTCGATCTAAACTTTTGAACTTGCGCAATCGTATAATTTATCACAGTTGAAATTGACTCAAATCTCTAATTTCTTATTTTCTCAATCTCATGCCTCAAACCAATCTTGGTATGAAACCATTTTTATAAATAAGTTGAACCGCTGAGTTGAAAAAATTTTTAATAATAAAAAAATTTGGAAAAAATAAATGCAAGATTTAAAAAAAAATGAACCTGAAAAAGTAGGTACCTATTAAAAAAATGCAACTTGCAGAAAAATTGAAAAGAATTTCAACATGTAAATTTGTTTCTCAAGCTAGAAATTTATGAAAATTTACATGATAATGGAAAATTCAAACTAAGAAAATGATTAATTTTGAAAAAATTGCGGAATACTGGATTTTGGAAAAAATTTAGGGTAAAAGAGTTTGGAAAAATTTGAATTCGAAAAAATTCCAAAAAATCAAGTCTGTGCTTTAAAAAAATAAAAATGTACTACATCACCACACGAAACAAAAATCATCCTTCGGCGAAAATAAGTAGGTAGACTTGAATCTTGGATTAATTTTCGATACAACCAGAGTTCAATATTTTTTTTCTATGGCTATTTCTCGCGCAGGTAAGGAATTTTGATACGTGTAGAATTGAAGTCCTTCTTTTAGGGGCATTGGAATTTGATCAGAAACCATTTTTGATCCTTAAAATAAATTTAATCTGGGAAAAAATTTCAGTAAACCTGTCAACTAAAATTTTACCAGTGTACATTGAAACACAGTTGGCTACAGCCAAGAATTTTTTTAAAAATCCATTCTAGAAGATCTGAAAAAATTATGGGTCTAATTTCGAGATGTTTGAGCAAACGATTTAAATTTGGTAAAAATTTAAAATTTATTTAATTGATAATCTGAAACTTTTCGGACAAAAAGTGGTTTCCAGTATCTTGTTCAATGGCTCAAAGAGGTGTAGAAACTCAAATCTCACTTTTTCGAGGTGACCGAAGTTCCCAGCAGATAGAACTGTTTTTTTAATGCCTCTACTTTGAGCTACACTGAGATGAGCTCAACAGTTTTTTTTTGAAGATTTCCGCTCAGAAGTTAATTATGTCACCAATTTTCGTCAAAATTTAGGACTTTTTTCAATCAACCCTCCAATTGAATCTGGTCGAATCTGATCTACACTTACCTTTCGAATGGCTTATATCTGCGCATGAAAAATACGTGGTGGCGTTCATATCACTCAGCCAAAATTGTAATTCGCAACACGCCGGCCTCCATATGGTCTCTTCAATTTTTGTATTTGACAGATCAAGTACTTTCAGACGACAATACGCTGCTATGTCCAGTACATTTACAATCAATTCTTTATTATAACTCAAATCTAAAGTAACCAAAGGAGCTGTACGTGACAAAGAAGGAAAATTCGTCAATCCGTTGTCAGCGAAAAAAAGATACTCCAAGTTTTTCATGTGTGATATATTAATCAGCGGCGGAGTCAGCTTGTTTGCTATCAAGGATATTATTGAATCTGGTAATTTTGGTGGCGGATTAAGAAACCTGACTTCGCTTATACCCAATACTTTCAGATTCGGTACTGGCCTGAAAAATTCGTCCGTGAAGTTTACGTTATTGGAGTTCATGTAAATTTCAGTCAATTTTGTGTATTTTTCCAACGCGTTTTTTTCCATAAAAAAATCGCCTGGGTAGCCCGATATATCTAGGACCTGTTGTACAAGAAATGAAATTAGAACGTTTTCGTTGCTAAGGATATCGAGTAAACAAAAATAAAATCGTAGGTATATGTGAAACTTTTCTCAAAATTTACTTCGATATTTACATCCAGATCATCTGGAATTGAACTGACCAACTTTGTATCCTCCGCGCCAAACGAACAATTGGCCATTAATTTTCCTTCTTCAGTTTTTTCAATTTTACACGCATGCATTTCAATAAATTTCTTTTCCATATGTAGCAGTAATAATATCAAACCTGGGGAAATTGTTGGTACATTTCTATCAACATGGCAAATTATTTAGGTATATTCGAATCAAATATTTTATGAGGTTGTTTGAAATTTACCTGCGAAACATTTTACGACGTTGATCATTATGCGAATACCTCTTCATTATCTAATTAATATCGTATTCTATTTTTCTCAAAACCTGATTCATTGTGAATGGTGAAAAAATAATTTGAAATAGGGTAACCGTAGGCGTAACACTTTGACAATTAGTTCCTCAACTGATAAGAAAAATTGTGTATCGACTATTTTCCAATGTTTTTTGATAATTTGCAGCCAGAAATTTTTTGTGAAATTGCTTGTTCGTCTCGAATTTTTTTAAAAACTTTATTCCGTCTTTATTATTTTTTTTTATCAATTTTATTCCGACTCTGATTTTTTTCTATAAAATTCATTAAACAAACTCCCAATTTTTTTGAAATTATCGGGGAGTTGAAATAGATTTTGGAAAAAATTAGTCAGATAAAATTTTAAAAAAAATTCTAGACGGAATAAATTTGAGAAAAAAATTTAATTCGGAATAAAGTTAGGAAAAAATTTGAGTCTGAAGAAAGTCAAGATGGAAAATTTTTTCGTAAAAATTAGCTACTTAAATATTTTCTTGAAAAATTGCATAATTTTTCCAGTGTTAAAACATTGAAGAGTCGAATTTCTATTCAAAAAAGAATTGTTAAGATTTTCTCGTAAAACGAAGTCAAATGGTACTTGACAAGTTTGAACTTAACAACGTCCATTTTCCAAGAATAAATTTTTTTCCTTGATTTTTTTTCAAATTTCAAAATGTTCACATTTAGAAAATTTTAAAGGTGAAAGGAAAAAAAATTCGTTTATTAAAAAACCTGTGATTTTCAACATTTCTTTGAATATTTATAGTACCATATGTCATACGTTGAAAATTTAATTCCATCAGTAGTTATGGTTAAATTTCAAATTGGGTGATTACAATTAAGTATTGTCTATGAATACCGCCCTAAAAGTCGAAGTGTTAAAGTTTGAAAAATGGTAAAGAACATAATGAAGATCTTGAAAATTTTATGTTGGAAAAGTTTGGTAAAAGATAAAAAGAAATTTCAAACTTTAGAAATTGACAAAAAATTTTGAAATTTGAAAAAAAATCAAGGAAAAAAATTTATTCTTGGAAAATGGACGTTGTTAAGTTCAAAGTTGTCAGAAAAAATTTTAGACTTGAAGAATTGACCTGGGCTTGTTTTACGAATTTGTCGTGACGTCGAAAAAATGTTGATTAACTTAAATTTTTGAAAATTTTCACATAAAAAATTAACGTTGAAAAAAATTGTAAGAAAAAATTGCAGACCGTAAAAATTTCGATGTTCGAAGAAAAAATTAAACGGTTAAGAAAAAATGAAAAATGAAAACATAATCAAAGATCATCTAAAATCACTTCATTTCTGTTTTGCCGGAAAAAAATGAATATTCAAACTTGAGAAATTGACAAAAAAATTTAAAATTTGAAAAAAAATCAAGGAAAAAATTTATTCTTGGAAAATAGACGTTGTTAAGTTCAAAATTGTCAGAAAAAATTTTAGACTTGGAGAATTGACCTGGGCTTGTTTTACGAATTTGTCGTGACGTCGAAAAAATGTTGATAAACTTATATTCTTGAAAATTTTCACATAAAAAAATTAACGTTGAAAAAAATTGTAAGAAAAAATTGTAGACCGTAAAAATTTTGATGTTCGAAAAAAAAATTAAACGTTTAAAAAAAATGAAAAATGAAAACATTATCAAAGATCATCTAAACTCACTTCATTTCTGTTTTGCCGGAAAAAAATAGATAGGTAGGTACTCGAAATAAATTTTTTTAAGGATTCAGTCGTTCGTTCTTCGCTTTGATAAAAATCGAGAATATCCTATTCATTAAAATCCATAATATTGCTTGGTAAAGATCACCATCAAAGTCAAAGTCGATGAAAAAATTAGAAACATGATTGATTTATATTCAGATTTTAAAAGTGCGTGCACATGCATTGACTTTTTTTCTTACATATGAAAGATATTATTTCGGCGGAACACTCAATTTGCTATCATCAGCCTGGTTAAAAGCAAGCATTTTCCTCGGCTCAATAAGACATCGTTTTCATTATGTGAGCTCTTATACCAAGTACTTTCAACCGAAAGTTTAAATATTTTTTAGGTACATCCACTGTTTGGATTACGTTCATCAACGCCTTACAGGAATGACGTCATCTTCTTCTTCATCATCGCCTTCTTCGTCGTCATCAGAGAGTTGTGGTTTTAAACTTGATGCATCTTTTTTGGTTTCGCGATGTTTTCCTAAAAATAATAACAATAATAATAATAATGAAATAGAGAAGGTAATGAATGCAAAGGCAGAAAAGGGAATTATCAGGGCGGTTCGAGAAAAAAAATCCTTTGGATTTTAAATCTAAAACCTAGACGATTTGCTATCCCTAGATTTTGGCAATTTGAATTAATTTTAAAAATATTCAATAAGAAGAAAATAAGGTCTGAAAAAAAAGGCGTCCATTCAAAGAAAGAGGAAAGGAAGGGTTGAAAATGGCCTCAGAAATAAATTTTAGTGATCAAAAAACATCAATTTCGGTACCCATTTGATAGTTATGTAAAATTTTGAATTTGGTTTCTCCCTACCACTTCCATCATGGAACCTTTTTGGATTTTTCGATGAAAGGAAAACCCGTGAATTTTGATATTACATTCGATATTTTTGAAACACCTTTTCGCCTCAATCCCCCATCCCTCTCGCCAGTCTGGGGTCTGATTTGAAGTCAAGAGTGAAAATAACTACAGAGGTAGATTTTGGGGATTGAAAAACTGCATTTCGATACTCCACTTATTTGCTTATCCAATGAATTTGACCCTTTAGTTTCCCCTGGCCCCCAATTTAGGGGAAAATTATGTTGAAAAATTGAAATAGCGTGTGGCATATTGATTCTCACTAATTTGAGGGTGTAGAATTCGAATATCGATTTTCAATTCGACCCCCTTCTCCGGGCTAACCGGTTACTCCCTCTTGCTCAGATACTTACTCACAGCATCAGATCCATAATATCTATACACAAGGAAGGCCAGTGCCAGTATCAAAGCTGCAGCCAAAATATAGTGCAAATAATTTATCACGATTGTTGTAGTTGCCGCCGGTTCATTTACTTCCATACACTTGAGATATGTTTCGTCAGCATCACTATCGTGTTCGCCAGCTATCTCTTGGCATTTTTCATCTAAAAATGGCGATATTTAAAACAAATTAATGCTCGAAAATTCCGATTCAGGGGTCACTTACCATTATCTCCGCAGAATATATCAGACGATATATTCACATCTCTGGTCCACGTTCTAATACCGCAGCATTGCACTGGATTTTGCTCGATAAGCGATCCCTTAACGAATAAAGTTTTCATACGGCAAAACGGGGATAGATCGAAATAGGTCATGCTTCTTAACGGATTTTCGGATAGATCAACCTCGTACAAAGGTGCTTTTTTTGATATCTTGGGAAAATGTTCTGCGAAGTTTCCTCCATAATGAAGTATTTCCAAATTCTGCAATAATGACATATCCGGGCGCGAATTATTACCCATTCTATTCGCTATGAAGGTTTTAACTGAAACCGGTATTTCCGGAGGTGGCACTTCTAATGCTGTTAGATTCAGCGTTTCGAGTTTATTTAGTGGTTGAAGCAGGTTGAAGGACATTTGTAATTCTGTTACTCCTGGCGCTTGTATGCTTAGCACTTTCAAGTTGGCGAATTTCACCAAACGGTCTTTTTCAAATTTCAGCACGTTATTATCGGTTACGCAAATATTTATGGTTAAATCCTGTCGTAGGTGGGTGCAAAATTAAAAACAGAAATGTGTATTTTTACCGATTAGTAGGTACCTCTTGATGAAAAAATCATCTAGGAAAATTTAAAAAAGCACCTCAATATTTTCATTCAGATCATCTGGTAACATTAAAGTATTTTCGCAGTCCAAAATCGCAAAGGTCACATTATTAGAATAATCGCATTTACACCTCGAAATATTTTTCGCTTTCGCATGTATGATGGCAAATATTAAACCTGTAGATAAAATTATAAATTCGTATTTTAAAGGCACATACTGAGGATTTTATTTGAATCAAATGATAATGAAAGTTCGAATTAAAACCTGATTTACCTGTAAACCATTTTATCATCCGAAGCATTATGTCCGAACAGATTTCATTGTTGCGAATCTATTTCCAGTTAAGTACAAATTCGGGTGACATTGAAATCTCTAATATGCCTCAAAATCTGTAAACACCTCGAAAAGTGATAACAATTGATTTGATGGAAAAAAGAAAGTTGCCATTAATCATTAATTGTGATCTAAGAATTTGGTAACCATCAATGGTTTAATTTTCAAAGATTCTAAAAGTTCAAGAAAATCCAAAAAATGGCAAAACATTATTATTTCTTTTTAGATTTGGTAAGCAACTAAGCAACGAAACGTACCTAATAATTGGACAAATTTTGAAAAACATATTCAAACCTGAAAAAAATTGGGAAATAGTGTCTTCCGATGCTGAAAAATTGAAATTTGATCGAATAGTACTGACTTCATTTCAATTTTTTGGACTTTTTCATCGTGGGCGAATTCGTTCATTTTGAATTTTTTAAGATTAATTTTTAAAATCACGTTCAAAGCTGTGGAGAATTACTAGAAAATTTTCCAAATCTTGGAAAAAAACCAAGAAAAAACACAAAAAAAACTATCCATCTCTCTTAATTTGAATCAGTCAAAAATGCCTAAATTGACTGATGAAATCATCGATGAAATAGAGATAATCAAGTCATTGATAATCACTTAATCAGTCAAATTCCACTGATTCCCCAGTTAATCAACGTCATTTTACTGCCAATCGGTGAAAAATTACTGATTCGAATAGTGAATTTTGATTGTTGAATCAGTGAAAATTAGTTGACTGATTGAAATCAGTAAAATTTTATTGATTCAAATCATAGTGAATTTTCATTATTGAATCAGTAATTAATTAACGATTGAATCAGTGAAATTTTATTTTTACGGATTCAGTAGTGAAAATTCACTGATTGAATCGTAATTTTTATTTTACTGATTCCTACAGTTATTTGATTTTGTTGAGTTCAATCAGTCATTTTTGACTGATTCAAATTAAGAGAGTTGACAACTAATTTTTTTTGAAAATTTTTCTACTTTTTGTAACCTATTCCAAATTTTTTTGAATTTTTAGAAAATTGATTGTCAAGGTGAGAAAATTTATCAATTTTTTTTGTATAATTATAAACGTTTGTCCAATTTTTGAAAAACTGACTCAATTTTGAAAAATTGTCTGAGTCTGAAAAATCACAAATACCTATTTGAAAACATGGCCCAGGCTCAGCCCTCAACTATACATATCATTTTTTTTTTTTGATCAATAAAACCAGATGAAACCAAACAGAATGAAACGGAACCAAACAAACTCGAATTAAAGCAGTGACAGGAAAACTGGAATCGGAACTGGAGCTGAAGTCTGAAAAAACTAAAACTGGAAACTGGAACCGAAATAATGAGAACTGAAAACTGAAAACCGGAACTGGAACTAAAATGAATTTCAGTTTTATACCAGTTTCAGCAATTTTTTCGCTAATTTAAATTTTTCTTCTTTTTTTACCAAAAATTTTCCCAATTGAAATTTGAAATCATATTTTCTTTGGTTTTCTTTTACATCACGCATCAATACTTTTTTTTTTCGAAAAATTCAAGGTCGTTTTAGCATGTCAACAAATTTTAAAATGGAGTAAAGAACAGAAAAAATTCAAAATTTTGAAAATTTGACTTGAAAAAGTAGGAAATTCAGTTGAAAATTTTTTACTAAAAACCAAAAATGACTCAAACGAATCCTAAAAAATTTACGTGAAAAAGTGAATAAAGAAAAATTGTGTTGTTAGATTTGAAAATTTCATCCAGTTAAAAACATCTTCTCATACATTCCTTCAAATTTCAAATTTTTTGTTGAAAAATTTAGAACTCAGGAAGTCAAGTCACAAAATTTCTAAAAAAAAGATCAAGTACTTCCCAGCTTTTCCCCAGAAATCTTTTGTGCTGAGCTTGAATAAAAATTTCTATTTTGAAAAGAAAAGGAAAAACATTCAAGTTCAATTTATTCAGAATGTTTTTGTTTATCCCGCAAAATTTGAAATAAAAGAAATTTTGGAACTGGTTGGTATTTGAAACTGGAACTGGAATTCAAAACTGGAACCAAAAAAATATTGAGAACTGGAATCGGAACTGGAACTGGAACCGGAACTGATATCATTTCAGTTCTCTATCACTGATCATTCGTAAATAATCATTTTCCAATATTGTTCAAAAATGGTTCATTGATATTATTCATTCTAAATTAAATTCAGCGCAAAATGACTACTCGCTTAATTTTAATCAGTAAAAAATGCCTAAATTAACTTATGAAATAGTGAAAATCAAGTCACTGATAATCAGTCAAAGGTCAAATTCCACTGATTCTTCGTCACTTTACTGCCAATCAGTGAAAAATTACTGATTCGAATAGTGAATTCTGATTGTTGAATCAGTGAAAATTACTTAGTTGACTGATTGAAATCAGTTTCAAATCAGTGAATTTTCATTATTGAATCAGTAAAAAAATTCACTGATTGAATCAATGAAATTTTATTTTTTCTGATTCAGTAATGAAAATTCACCGATTGAATCAGTAAATTTTTTTACTAATTTTTACAGTGATTCAGTTTTGTCGATCATCTATAATCAGTCAATTTTGACTGATTCAAATTTCAGAAGTGTGCAACTGTAGAAATCAGTGAAAATTTTACTGATTTAATCAGTGAATTTTAATTTTTGAATCAGTCATTTTTTTTTAACTACTGAAATGAATCAGTAAAAATTTTACTTATTGATTAAATCAGTGATCAATCAATGATTGAATTAGTAAATTGAAATTTTTACTGATTTATTTCAGTAGTTAAAGAAAGATTAATGATTCAAAAATGAAAATTCACTAATTGAATCAGTAATTTTTCACTGATTGACAGTCAAATGTAACTGATTAACAGTTGCCTCACTTTTCACTGTTTAATCAGTCAATTTTCAGTTTTTTGACTGATTCAGATTTAAAGAGTAAAAAATTCATGTTGAAGTATTAAAATAACAAAAACAACTTTATTTAAAATATGAACTTTACAAATTAAATACCACAATTATTCATTTCATCCTGCAATACCTTCCTGTGATGTCTGTTCTGCTTTGATTTCTAATGAGGTCTGGTAAACCATCACGTTGACCCAGTTTTCCCTCCAATTCAGCCTTCTTCAGTACCAGTTTCTTCTTCAGCATCAGCATTTTTGATTTTTTCATCCGCATCCTCGATTTTTTCACCGGAAGCATCAATTTTCTCACCGGAATCATCAATTTTCTCATCTGAATCTTCAGTTTTCTCACCAGCATCTTCACTTTTCTCACCCGCAGCTTCAGTTTTCTCACCTGCAGCTTCACTTTTCTCATCTTTTTTGTCATTTTCTTCACAAAATTTATGAAAAAGGAAATTTTGTAATTTTTTTTGTAAAATGGCTACGAAGGATAACTTTTTATGGTCCGTGATTATCACTCACTTTTGGCTCGAGATTTATAATATTTGTATCCAACGAAACACAAGCATATGGCAACAATCACAATAATTATGATATGAACATACATCGATTGACGATTCGATTCAAATTCCAATTTATTCTGACACCGTTCATATTTTTCAATTGCATCAGCACTCAGTTGTTCAGAACCACTGCACGATTCTCCTGAAACATACCTACATTTACCCAACACCTGGCATGATTTCGCCCTACAAAATTACTAAAAAATTCTATCCTTACCGAATTTCAAATCAATTGAAATGTTGTATACGTCAGTCCATTTTTTAATATCACAACACGCCTGATTGGATAACTGTAAATTAACACCACTCAAACGTAACGTTTGCAGTGCGCAATAAGAAGCTATATCCGAGTACGTAAATGTGGTCAATGGATTTGTACTCAAATCGAGGTCGATTAAAGGAGCTGTTTCAGGGATACGTGGAAAACCTTCCAAACGACTTTTTGACATAGAAAAGCTTTCTAAATTTACCAATACTGTGAAATCGACTAAAGAGATATTTATCTTGACACCTGTTCCATCGGCGTAGAATCGTTGAATCGATGGAGGTAATTTGGCCGGCGGTGATCCCCAGAACGTTTCACTGATATCCAATATTTCTAGCTTGTACAACGGGTCGAATAATTTGATGGAAACGTGCGAGGGGCTTAAATCGGTCATAATTAGCACCTTGATATTAACATAGGGGATGAAATCGAGTTCGGTGAAATTTTCAAAGTAGTTATGCGAGATGTTCATGATCTGCAGGTAATTCGTAAGAAATTGTTAGGTATCAATGAAAATGGATGGGAAATGATTTTAGAAAAAATTACGGATACCTCGATTCCTTGGTTTAAATCGTTGGGTATCTTGGTAAGATTGCGTTTAAAACAATCGGCGTATAATTGCTCCATTTTTACATCACATTGTCCCGAAGTTAATCGGAAATTTTTATTCAAGTGTACGAGTATCAATGAAAAACCTGCTGGAAGAAATTAGGTAAACCGAAGAATTCATATTTTTTGTTTTAAAATTTGGAGAAATTTTTGAAAAATTAGTTACCTGTGAACCATGGTCGTATGTTGAACATCATACGAATACGAGTATCATGATTGATTATTTTTTCCCTATGAATTATCTAAGTTGGTATTTTTGTGGGTGAATTGATGGAAAATGATAATACGTTATCGAGTCGCATTAAAAAACACTTTTAAATTGATCGGATTGGAAGCAGCCAATAATAATTGTACAACATTTTTGATTTTTCATTGATTTTTCGTTATTTCATGCCAAGTTTCATGCCGACTTTGTGGTTTACTCCATTTTTGATTTTTTTTTTTTTGTAATTTCTCCATCACTGTATGAAAAATAGGCCCGGGGGGGGGGGGTGTGATTTGGATTTTTCATTCTGTCAAAGTGTGAGTGGCTCGTTATTATGAAAATGTGTATCAAAGTTACAGATAATTATTCTGACGATCAATCTTCAAAAAAATATTTCATTTCTTTGGTTTTAACTTTAAAGACCTTTTTCGTTGTTGAATTTTATTCTGCATTGCCTTATTTGTAGGCACCTTTTATGCCATTTTCGTAAATATTTCTGTATACTTGAAATTTTTTTTTTCAATTTACCAGAGAATTTTGCTTCGTTTAATTCCCTTCCTCAGCTCCATAAATACCTATTTTGAATTTTTTTCAAATTTTTTCATTTTCAATTTCCAATTCAAATATTATTTCCATTTTATTATTTTTATTTTTAAATATTCGTTCACTTAATTTTTCCCAATTTCAACGAATTTCCAAATTAATTTTCCTGGAAAATTAATAACAAAATACCTTCATTCACTGGAATCTATCAATACCTTGAACCTTGAACTTTTTCCTGGAAAAAAATCTAACTGCACGTCTTGAAAAATACAAAAATCCTCCAGTTTTATTTTGAACTAAAGTTTTCAAAGACCCTTCATATAGATTTTTCCTCGGCGAAGCTATATGTTCTGGGGACGGAAGGGGTTAATCTCAAATTTTTCCTCGTGCCAAAAAACCCAACTGATTGTTGTAAAATTTTCCAGCTTCATTTTACAAACTTTCCTGTTTTCCAGGATTTTTCCGATTTTAAATCCAGTAAAGACCGGTTTTGACTGTGAAAAATCTTTCTAATTTAATACTTTTTAAAAAATTCTACAAAATTTTAATTTTTTGAAAATTATTTTCAAAGAAAATTTTTAATACCTACATGAAAATGATTATTCAATTGTCTGATTTGGAAGGGGAAAAGATTCATATCACCATTTTGAAAATGGCGAAATTTTTTTGTGATATTTTCAAATTTTCTTCATTTTTATTACTTGAATCCAAACTTGGGAAAATTCAGGACAAGTTAGAAAAAAGTTGACCAAACTTTTATCAACTTTTCTCAATTTTCTCAACTTTTTGCTACTTTGGGATAGTCAAGGGCATGTCTAGGGGTGTCACATCGAGTCACACTCCCGCACTCCCCGATTTCCACGCTTTTGGAAATAGCACCTCGTTGTTGAACCGAAAAATCTTTTTCTTTTTTTGTCTTTCATTTTTTCAATTCATTTAGAACTTTTTTCGTTCAATTTTTTCATTCTATATTTTTTAAATTTCTTTCAATTTCCAATTTTTTTCTTTTTCTTTTTTTACTTTTTGAATTTTTTTAATTCGTTCTCTTTTTAATTCTTGAAAATTTTTCTCGTCCACTTTTCATTTTTTTGGTACTTTTTGCATCTTTTTTTTATTTTAATTTTTCCTTTTTTCTTTTTTTGTTTTTTTCATCAGTACCTAACCTTTTACCAATCTTTTTTTCAAGGTTCCCCCAAAAAATTCGAGGTCTCGGGGAAAATTAATAATTTTGTTTATTGCCATTTATGTACATACATTCTGACTCCATCGAAATGTACATAAATGGCAATAAACAAAATTAATTTTTCCCGAGACCTCGAATTTTTTTTGGGAACCTTGAAAAAAAGATTGGTAAGGTTGGGCATATTGTGAAAAAAAAAAAAAAAACGAAGACGAATTCAACAGTATTATGAATTTTTGAATTTTGGCCAATTTCATTCATATATTTACAAAAAGAAAATTCCAGTAAAACCCACGGTAGTTTAAAAAATTCGATTTCAAGGCAATGCCCAAAAATGACTATTTTTGAAAAACCTAAGAGCAAATATGCTTTCAACATTGAGAAAGAATTTCAGGTTTTCAGGTAAAATGACATGAAGGTCAGAAATGATAAATTTCAATATCGCGTCGTGGCGTTTCCCTCCAACCTTATTTTTTTATCTTCATAATGTGTCCTGGTTCAGGGTCAAAATAATTCCGGAAATGATGTTCCAATAAGATGTAAAAAAATGAATCCAAAATTACATAATTAAAATTAGGGTATAATTACAATTTTTCATAAAATTTCATGGTTAAAAAGCTTTCTTCCAGATTCACACTGAACCTCTTTACAAAAATTTATTTTCGATCCTATCAAATACTGCGAAGATCAGATAAGTACATAGGTATGTCCCGAGACTAGGTACTTTATTTCTTCCATGTATTCCGAGATAATATCTGTAATGAATATTTTCGCTGGTATGCTTCTGATTTATTTTCAAATGGAATTTCTGTGGCGTTATTTTTAAATTGAATATTAAAATCTAGTTACCAAGAAGACCTTCATTGGTTTGGATCTTCTTCATGCACATACAATTCTTCTTTAACTTCTTCATATTCTCCAACAATTTCTTCTTCATGATCAAATTGATCCATTACTTTTTGTTTTCGTAGTTTTTTCTCTTTTCTGTATGTCTCTGATGGATGTGAGAATAAAAACATATTTTTTGATAATTTAGAAAAATAATTTTTCGAAATATCTTACTTACGAACGGCATCCGATTTAAAGTGCCGATAAGCTAGGTAGCTTATCGATAAAGCAACAAGAATAAAAAGCAAAATTTCTAAAATAATGACATCCAAGCTTAAAAATCTGCTTCCAGGTGTATCGGAACACAGATTATATGCCTCGACCGCCTTGGGTTCAAATTCTACATTTTCACATTTCATATCTGAAATTTAGCAAGAGCATTTTGAATTACATATCTAAATATCTATTTTCGAACTAATCTTTTGAATATTATGCATAGATATTTACCACATTGCAAAGAAATAGCAATTTTGTAATTCTCTCCCCATTTCTGCAATCCGCAGCATTGCTGATGATACTTATTCTGGTCTAGATCGGTACCGAATAAATTTAATTGCGATAAAACGCATAAATGGGCTATATCCGTATACTTCAAATTCGTCATGGGATTTTTACTCAAATCTATAAACTGGATAGGAGCTTTGATATGAAACGAGGGAAAATCGTTGAGTTGATTCTCTCTGGATTCAAATTCTATTAAATGTTCCAATTCTACCATTGCAGGCAGTGTCACCTTCGAACAAGGTTTGTACATGGAATTCGCTATGATGTGTTCCATTAATGCTGGTAATTTTGGAATCGGTTCGCTGAAACAGGTTGAACTGATATCTAATTTTTTTAACGATTTGGTAGGATTGAAAAAATTGGAAGAGATTTTGGTGATTTTTAACTCTTTCATCGTGAGCTCGGCTAGCTCGCCGTATTTTTTTAAATCGTCTTCTTTCAGCTCGTTTAAGGCAGAATTTTTCGATATGTTTAAAATCTGAAACAAACCGGTTAGGAAACGGACGGTTGAAATTGAAATACGTCAACGTACCTATCAACATTTTTTCAAAATACCTCGAGGTTTTCATTAATATCTTGAGGAATCGATAGAATATTTTTATCGACGCAATCGACGTAAAGTGAATCACTGTTGATAATTTTTGAACGACATTCGTGACTTTCAATCGGTGAAAAATATACTTTTAAATGGATCAATATCAACGTAAGACCTTTAAAGGAGAAGAAATTGATTTGAAAATTGAAATGCGACGGAGTAATTCATTCGACAGATTAAATATTTAAGAGTTCATTTACCAGTTAGCCACTGTGGAAAATAGAACATCGTGTGGAAACCATTTTCATGATTGCGAATTTCGTCGTTGATATTTTACATTCTTCTGTTTTTTCTTTGGCGACAAAAAAAGAGAAATTTTTGTTCATTATCATGACTGTTTTTTCAAAACACTTCTTAAATGATGATAAAATTGTTCTGATGGGGTCAAAAAATGTTTGGTGACCGCAGATATCACAAAATTTACGTCATCGGCCAGTGTTGCCACCATTTAATTTTTTTAAAGGATGGAATAAGTACAATTTTATTTGAAAAATTATTATTATAGATTTTAGAATAATTTGCAATGATTTTTCGAAAGCTTCAGTTTTTAAATTTGACAACTTTCAAGACAAAAATGAGTCATACAGGTGCTCCTGGCGCACAATCCCCCTATTGAATTTTTCTAAATTTGGCACCAAATATGAACCTATTTTCAATTCAAAATATTTATTTGATTAATATCTGAAGAGAAAAAGGGAAATCTTAAAAAAAAAGTGATGAGTCAGAAAAAAAATGTACTGATTACTTCAAGATGAATGAATTCATTTTCAAGGTTTCAGAGTCATGTATATCTTTCGACTCTCTCTCGAGAATTAGGATCAAAAGTTATACCATCAGTTTTGAATCAGAGTCAGAAGAAATAACTGGGAGAGATTGGTTGGAGTCGGAATTAAAATTAGAAGCAGCTTATTGGCAAGGTTCAGGGGAAAATCTAAGTATATGAGCCAAAAAATTTAAACCAAAATGCATTACGTTTTCCATTTTCTCAATAATTTTCATTAATTATTTCCCCTCTCCATATTTACTCCTTTTTTCATTCCATTTGTAATTGTAGTATCAGGCGGGGAAAATGATAAAAATGTGAGGGGGTTCTGCGCCAGGAGCACGTTTATCCAATCAATTATTTTGCCTAAACAAATTTAAAATAGAAATAACTTTGCATGGAATTCATTTCTGCTTCCCCGGGGGAAAAAATTGATCCAATTGGATCCGATTAGATCTGATCAGATCCAATTGAATCCGAAAAATAATGCGATCCAATCAGATCCAAGTGGATCCAAGTGGATACGAGTGAATGGAAATAAATCTAAATTGATCCAATTTAAGACAATTTTCGGATCTATAATTGCAACTCTTTGGATCTATTCTTTTTTTTTTTTTTTTTTTTTGATCTGATCATACCTTTTTGGATCCAATCCGATAATAAATTTGGCAGAGTTATAAAATGATATTCAATAGGATCCAAAAAGATCTGAAAAGATTCAACTGAATCGAACTTTTTCTCAATTTAAGGGGGAAAATGTCTTAAATTGGATCAATTTGGATTTGTGTGGATCCAATTGGATCTAATTTTTCTCCCGGGTCAATACAATATTTTCCAAAAAATAGAATTCATTTCTCTCTGGAGAAGGGCTGGCTCATGTGAAGAAGTAAAAGTAAATTCAAATTGAATTCTACGTCCTTGAAAATACACTGGAACTGACTGTGAGTTCGAAAACAAATTCAGCACTACCTACTCCCCCGAAAATCCTTATTCACAGATTATGTTTTATCCCACAATCATACAGATTTTATTTTAGCAGTCTCTAGTTTTCAAAAACTCTACTGTGACTAAATTCAGAATTAGAATCAGGACCAGAAGTCTTCACATATGAATTGGTCGGAGTCACGAGTTACAAAACAAGATTCCAAAGCTATGAATGATTTGAAATGATTTTTAGATTTTTTTTTTCAAATTTATCGGTTTTTCAATTTAAAATGAGTAAAAAAAGGTGCTCCTGGCGCAGAACCCCCTATCTTTCTATTGATTTTTTCAGGATGAAAAAAAACGAAGGGAAAAAGGGAGAGAAGGTAGAATTAATGAAAATTATTGAGGGATGGTCTTTTTATTTTTTAAATCAGAAACTGTAAACAAAAGTTCAAAGCAATTATGAAAAAAACCAGCTTTGTTGAATCATCAAATCATTACTGTTCAGTTTCATTTTTTACGAACTTTTTTCCCCTAAGAATTTTGTGATTTTTCGATGCAAAATGAGGCTCCTGGCGCAGAATCCATCTAGCTACATATGAATTTATTTTTGTTACTTCAATGCAATCACACAATTCAATTCAACGTACAGAAAAAGCGTCTGACTGGATTTTTCTTTTTAGGAAATTTTTAGTAAAATTACATTTTTTGGAAGCACTCTTAGCAGGCCATCAGGAGTATGGCTCAAGTTTGACAACAAAATAAAGAATAGAAGAATAAACGGAATTTTAATTTCTCAACAAATTCGGTTGGTTTAATTAGATTGTTATGCAGATATTGTTACACCAAAATCACAATTTCATTCTCATTTCATAGGCAATCATTTTTAATATTTAAAAAAACAAAAAGAACACGTATTTAAAAAAGCATTAATAAAACCAAATTTTTCGCTTCCAAGCTAAAACTCCGAAAACACCCCTCATGTCGGATACACCGAACAACTCTTAGGACTCGGCAGAGTATTTCCAATTCAGCAGCAGCAATAAACGTCATTTAATTAATGAATAATGGCAGATTTCATCAAATATCTCCAAAACCTGTTCATATTTCACTGAATTCTCCATTCCTACAATCAATCATTATCTTCGTTAATTTCCTCATCCGCTATTGATGCTTCTTCCTTCATCTCAATTGAATCAGTTGTTTCCGTTGATTGGTCCGATTCAGCCAACTTGTCCTTCTCTTTACGTAATTTTTGTTCTCTCTTATGCGCTTCTATAATTTAAGGTAATTAAAAAATTGAAAAGTTGCGGAAAAATAGAAATCATGTTCCGAATACGTACTTACAGCGTTCGATCTAAAATATCTGACAACTAGAATTACGATAGTTAAGCAAAGAATGCAACCGACTGCGATTTCAATATACAGTTGCCAAGTGTTCCAGAACGATTCTTCTAGGGGAATGCTTTCTAAACAATCGTTGTACGCGTTGACTGCAGATTCATTGAAAGGATATTTATCTTTTACGCAGTCTTTCTCTGCGAACGGAAAATGGAAAATTTTAAGACTATCACCACAATGCTGAAAAATTACCTCATAACTTACCACAAGTCAATTCGGAAATTATATGGTATTCGTCCACCCATAGTTTAACGTAGCAACAATTATCTGCGGCTGCTGGGTCACTCGCGAAATTGTCTAAGCCTAGATGCTTCAGTTGGCAAAAATGTGCTAAATAATCGAGATCCAGTATCTTGATTTGATTTTTATATGCATATAAATTGACAATAGGAGCTTTCATATGGAAGGGAGGAAGAATTTGAAGATTATCGTCATTTATGTGAATTTCTTCTAATTTTTCTAAATTTGTAAAATCGTATTTCGTCGCGAATTGTATTTTGTTTGCGAACAACGTGGTAATAGAGGGAGGTAACTTGGGTTGGCTTTCTAGACTCGACTCACTTATATCTAATACGTTCAGATTGATTAATGGCATCAGGAAATTCTCATGGACTGATTTGACGCTCATTGATCTCATGATTAGTTCTTTGAGATTTACGTACTCCTTTAAGTCGTCTTCGTTTAGATTTTCAAATGAATTCGACGATATGTTCAATACCTAAAAATGAAATTGAGGTAATATTCAACAAAGGAAATAAATATGTTGAGCTTTTATTGTAGATAACTATTGCACCTCAAGTTTTTCTCCCAATCCACGTTTAATCGATGTTAACTTTTTTTCAGAACAATCAGCGTATAATTGATCTTCTGTTACTGTACAATTTAATTCTTCGGAACTAACATAATTTATTTGATCTTTCACCAGATGTAATATGATAAATCCTTGAGAAAAAAATATGCAGATGAATTATATGTCTCACGATCAGTAAAAAAATTCCGTTTTACCTGCGAACCATATTACATCATTGGACATTCTGTAAGGATAATAGTCATTATATGAAATTCTGTTGAAATCCTCTGAGAAATCGAATGCGAAAAAACATTTTTTATGCACATTTTTATCATACTTTGTTCTGATAACACATTTGGGAATTTTTAATCAATAATTTTAGCGATAACCGACTATTAGTAATTTGGAAAGTAAGAATGTGTTTATGGACACGACTGTCTAGATTGTTTGCTGCAACAGGGTGCGATGTTTTTTTTTTCGCTCATAATTTGCTCAAGTCTCAAGTCGCAACTCTCAAGATAGAAATTTTTTCCAATTTCGTAATATTTTTATTAATTTTCAACTAGTATGAAATGTTCTCAGCATTTTTCCAACTTCCCAATTTTCTTTCTAAAATTTATTTTTTTTCTAAAATTTATTACCTACGACTACCTTTTTTTTCTAACATTGATTACGACTAAATTTTTTTCTAAAATTTATTATGACTCTATTTTTTTTTTATGGAAACTGATTCCAACTCAATTTTTTTCGGATCTTTTTTACCAAGACTCAGGGTTTTTCGAAAATTTATTCGTCGACTCTCAAATTAAAAAGGATATTGAGTTGAAAAAATGTTTAGATTATTTGGAGTAAAATTTTTTCAACTCCAAATTTTTCTTACGATAAATGTTCTTTTTTTTGAACTAAAATTCGTTTTGAACAATTTTTCAATTTCAACACAATTTTTTTCAATTTTTTTTTCAACTTGATCAAATTTTTCTCTCAAAATTTCCATCAGCTCCAAATTTTTTCTAAAATTGTTTCCAGCTTCAATTTTTTTCGACAAAATCTTTTTATCATTCCCAATTTTAATTTTCAATCTAAACATTTTTTCAACTCAATTTACTTTTTAATGTGAGAGTTGACAGTTTAGTCGTATCTAATTAATTTTAGAAAAAAAATTCATACCAACTAGTTGAAAATTAATGAAAATATTATCTTCTTATCTCTTTTTTACTCTTTTTTTTTTTCGTAATTACCACCCAACAATTAATTTTTTAATTTATTCTGTCTGAGAAATGAAAATGCCTGTTGCAACTTTTTTTTTTTTTAAAAAAAAGTGAATACCTACTTTTGATTTTGAATCAAAAATCACTATCAATAAGAAATTACTTAAATCAGTCAAAATTGCCTAAAATGAATCACATTTTAGCACTTTGAGAGATAATTTAATGACAGGATCGAAGAAAGCTGTTTTTTGATACCCATATCGTATTCACATATTTTCACATATTTCGAGTTTTTAGCACATATTTTTACATATTTCACTTTTTTTTAACGCATAAAATATATACATATTTTTGCGTTTTTTAGTACCTACATACTTACATAATTATCCGATCCTTGGCTATAACCGATTTCGACTTTCATTATATTTTAAATTCAAATTAGATTTATTTTCAGTAAAGACACTGAAAACCTTTTCGTATACATATATGTAATTTAAAACAGCTTTAAAAAGCTGCAAAATCTTTTTTGAAAAAAATTAATTCAAGTGAAAATTCAATCAAAGTACAAAATATTTTTTTGAAAAATCTCAAAAAAATATTAAAGTTTAAAAAAGTTTACATGGAAGATTTTGAAAATTAATGGCACCAGATTTGTTTGAAATTAATGCCCAAAATTTTTTATTCAAAATCTTTTTTTGAAAGAATAATTCAAATAAAAATTGAAATTTATAATTTTAAAAAATCTCTATTCAAAAAAATTAAAATTTGAAAAAAGTTTACATGTTTAATAACTGGTTCAAAAACTGACCGATGATTCAAATAAAATTACATAACACGATGGATCGGAACGAACCCAACAGCCCCCCAAAGGAGATCAAAGACTTGATAGAAGAACCCTTCAAAAAAATTGTGTTAAAACAACCGCTCTTGGAATCTTAAAAATTTTGAAATAGACCAAACTGACCAAACCATGGATTGTCAGACTTGAAAAGATCATAATACCAAAGTGATTCTACGAGCCTGCTTCTGGGTGTGTCATCTATATCATGCACACAGCTAGAAATTTTTATAGTTTCAAGAGGAAAATTTCTAAGTAGCATCGGTAGAAATCATGACTCCCGATGCTTCGTTTTGATATAATTTTTAGCATGGTTAAGTCGCTGTAGGATGGTTATGTCCCTCCTGACACCGTGGGATTTTTTGGCGCCAGGTTGTTCGCCATCGTTCTTGGAGTATTCAAATGCCCACCTGACACCGTGGGATTTTTTGGCGTGAGGTTGTTCGTCGTCGCTCTCGGAGTATTCAAATGCCTACCTGAGAATGAAAATGGATAAGAACTCCAACCCATTGGGGATCCGACACTTCCGTCCACTAAAAATAAAAACATTACGAAAATACACAAAAATAATGCCACCATTAATGTTTTAAAAAAAATACTATTCCAAAACGATTCTCCCAAGGAAAATCTTTCCAAACATTCGTCGTAAGTTTCAACGGCTGTTTCTTTAAAATGATATTTATCTTTTGGACAGTCTTTCCCTGCGAACAGAGAATAAGAAAATGTCAAGACGAATTATTACAAATGATAGAAAATTTCTTTGCAAACTTACCACAATTCAATGGGGAAACTATATCGTATTCTTCTACCCATAGCTTCACGTAGCAACAATTATCGGCGGCTTCTGAGCCACTTGTGAAATTCTCCAAGCCTAGATGCTCCAGTAGGCAAAAATGCGCTAAATAATCGAGATCCAAGTTGGTGATTTGATTCCTATATGCATACACTTTGGTAATAGGAGCTTTGATATGGAACGCAGGAAGGGTTGTGAGATTATTGAAATTGAGGTGAATTTCTTTCAGTTTTTCTAAATTTGTAAAATTGTATTTTGTCACGAATTGTACTTTATTTGCTCGCAATGCGGTAATAGAAGGAGGAAACTTGGGCGGAGTTTCTAGACTCGAGCCACTTATATCTAATATTTTCAACTTGGTTAATGGCATCAGGAAATTCTCATGGACTGAGGAAACGTTTAAAAATCTCATGATTAGTTGCTTAAGATTGATGTACTCGTTTAAATCGTCTTCATTCAGCTTTTCAATTGGATTCAACGATATGTTCAATGCCTAAAGATGGAATTGAGGTAATACATATTTAATAGAGAAAATAAAAAGCTATTAAGGGTGAGGTACCCGAATTCCGATCTCCATTTCAAAAACACTCTGTGACTTGAAACTGTTTGAATCAATACCTATTTTTTGAAAGAATCAAGTACCAGGAATCTGGAAGCAGAACTTTTTTCTTTTCTCCGAATCCCTGGCTACTGGAACCTGGGATCTGGAAGTTGGAAGTTGAAAGCTGGAACTTGGAAACAGAAATTTTTCGGTCGAATCGAGCGCGAAACTGAGATCGAAACGAAAATCCTCGGATTCTCATTTGTCGCCTCCTGTCATTTCTAGAAAAACGACCAAAAACGAAAATTTTGGAATCCTGAAATTCTCGTTTTCTGTTGTTTCTTGAAAAAATGATGAAAAACAAAAATCGGCAAAAAAATCATTTTAGGAACCGAAGGCCCTCTCATTAAGAAAAACAAAATTGTTGACTAAAAATCAAAAGTACCTATCTGAATAACGAAAATATTCGTCGTGATGAGAAAAATGCTTAGACTTTATTCAGGGTTTTGACGGCGAAATTCGAAGTCAGTGATTAAGAGGAAATCCCCCTACGACTGGAAAAACAAAAATTTTATAGAATTGATCAAAAAATTCGATATTTATCGATATTTTTAGAAAATTTATTGAAATTCTTTGATATTTGTCATCTTCTAAAATTTTTGAATATCCTTCGACATTTTAACTTGTTACGAATTTTTTCCAGAGGAAGTCAAAAATTGATTTTTCAAAATTTGGGTTCCTAATTTCGAACTTTACTTTCATTTTCATCCTAAAACAAAAACTTTGGGTCAAAAAATTTTGGTATTTGCTGCGATTAATCTTCAAAACCAATTATACTTTTTCGATTTTTTTTAACGAGTTTTGGTTTTAGAGCAAGGATCCGGAGGGAGGAGAGCCTCTGATCAAACGATTTTTTCGGAGTCGGAGCAGGAGGCACTTGAAAAAATCTCGGAGCCACGCACTTTTTTTATAAGTCCCGAAGCCAAAGCTGCAGCTGGAGAGACTTCAATCAAAGACCTTGGAGTGAAAGACGGAGCCGAAGAGAGGAGGGCTCCCTTCAAATGTCTGAGGCAGTCAGAAATCCAGCAAGAAGTCGGTGGGAAGAGGGGGAGGGCTCCCTCCACACGATTTTTTTGGAGCCGAAGCTGGGGACCCTTCTTTAAAAAAAAATGGGAGCTGAAGCCGGAAGGAGACGTTGATGAAAAATCTCGGAGCTGAAGATCCCACACCCCCTTTCCTCTCCGGATCACTGTTTTATTAGAGACGTATATCTGTGAAAAATGAATATGAAAATTTTTTCCGGTAGATCTCACCATTAACGAATGAAATCGAGCGGTCGGAATTAGGAGAGGAGTCGGAATTCGAATATCATTACCCTTATTGTATAAATATTACTAATGGCACCTTAAGTTTTTCTCCTAATCCACGTTTAATCGATGTTAAATTTCGATCGGAACAATTGGCGCGTAATTGATCATTTGTTAGCGTACAGTTTAATTCTTGAGAATTAACGCTATTTATTTGATTTTTCACTAGATTCAATATGATAAATCCTTGAGAGAAAAAAAGGCAAAACAACATCTAGAGAAATTAAGTATGATAATAAAATGTCTTACAGTTGGTGAAAAGAATTCTGTTTTACCTGTGTACCATATTGCACCATTGAACATTCTGTTAGGATTTAAGTCAGTAGGTATATCAAATTCTATCGTAATTTTCTAAAAAAATTAAGTGCAAAAAATTTTTATGTACTTTTTTTTATCATTTCTTTATTTTGATAACACATTTGGAAATTTTTCTGAAGAAATCGGCGATGGCCAAATATTAGTCGGATAAATAAGGATTGGCACTTATCCTTATTTTCCAACGGCACTTTGGGTGCCTCGACTCGGTTCGGTCACTTTCGTGTGACTTGCGTTTTTTACGTGATTACGTGAGCCTGTTTTACGGATGATTTTTTTTCAAAGTCCACATTCCGATGTTTTTTCTAACTTCAAAATTTTTCTTGACAAGGTCTGAAATCTGATTTTTTTTCAACTTTCAAATAATTCTTTTTCTTGACGAAGTCTAAATTTTTTACGTATTTTATTTTCAACTTCAAAAATCAAAATTTTTCTTGACGTGATTGATTTTTTTTCAACTTCGAAATTTTTCTTAACGAGGTCGAAATTTTTTTCAACTTCAAATTTTTTGACTTGATCTAAATACTTTTCCAAACTTCAAAGGTGTAACTTTGTTTACAAAACAATAAAGTCTCTTTTCAGTCTTTTCTCATATATACAGTTTTTTGACTTACATATACCATTTGTACGAATTACGCTTCAGTGCTTCAGTTGAAAAAAAATTCGTAAAAATTTAGACTTCATCAAGAAATCTTATTTAAAAGTTGAAAAAAATTCAGACTTCGTCAAGAAAAATTTTGAAATTGAAAAAACAATTCGTAAAAAATTTAGACCTCGTCAAGAAAAAGAAATATTACCTATTGAAAAGTTGAAAAAAAATTCAGACCTCATTAAGAAAAATTTTGAAGTTGAAAAAAAACGTCGGAATGTGGACTTTGAAAAAAAATCATCCGTAAAACAGACACACGCAATCACGTAAAAAACGCAAGTCCCACGAAAGTGACCGAACCGAGCCGAGCACCCAAAGTGCCGTTGGAAAATAAGAATATGTAAAAATACTAACATAATGAGGTAGGTAATTTTTTTGTTGCATAAATTTAAAGCCTTCTCTCCCGCTGAAAAAATTCTGCTCCTCAGGATTGTGTTCTTTTCCGAAATGGAAAATATGGAAATCACAACCACATGAGGTCTAATCTGAGACCAAAGTCAGACTTGATATCAGAAAGTCAGAATGACAAAAAAATATCAGAGATCTAAAAGCCGATTTTTAATACCATTCATTTTGATTTTTGATTCGAATCATGACCTGTCATTTGGACACTTTTTGACGTAGGTACCTAAAATTGCGGTTATTTCACCATTTATCATTAAATACTTACTTTTTACTATAAAAAAAACTGTTCTAAATTAGAAGCAAATCCAAAATGGAAATCACATTTGAGCATTGAAGGTAGGAGTGCGGCCCCGAACGATCTTGTTTTTGGGGTTTCATGTTTTGGGGCTGGGGCTTTCAATTGAAAAATTCATGGGGCTTGGGAATTTTTGATTTGAGTTTCAGGACTTACTATTCGAAGCTGGAATAAAATTTTTGGGGCTGTTCGAAGCTCGTAATTTTTTTCACCTTGAACTTTTTCATGCAATATTTCAGTTTTAGATTGTTTAGTTTTAAGTGAAAAAATTGGAAAATTTTCATTTCAATTATTACAATAATTTTAATTTTTTTTAACCATTTCAAATAAGCCAACTTCGATTAATTTATGACTGACTGTAAGTACATACTTACTTACCTAAATCAACATCATTTAGAACTTGAATTTTTCCGAAGTATTTTTGAACTTTGAAATTTTTTGTTGAATTTTTTTTAAGTCCGCATACCTATTTATTTATTTTTTGCTAATCCTAAATTTTTGAAACGAAGTATCCAGTAAATAAAAATCTGTAGACCATTTTGCTCAACTCTCTCAGCTTTTTCATCAACCTTGGATTTTTTTTGAAAATTTTTTCTATAAAAATTTATTTCAAGTCTGAAACAAAAATGCCAATGGTTTGGATGAACGATTTTTTTTGTTTATTTGACAACATGATAACAAAGACAAGAATTTCCGTACCGAAGAACAGGAAAAATATGAAAAGGATTTACGAATTTCAGGAACTTTTCGAAAATTTAAAATACATCAAATTGATCGGGCTGACCAACCGCACGCATACTTCTATTCGTATGATTCAAATAATATCCAAGCTGGAACAGCTATGATTCCGATAATTCTAAGTACTATTAGTAAAATACATACGCCCATAAACAAAAAACAAAAAACCACAAATAATATCGAAACTAGGCCGTCCCAAAACGATCCTTGCCAGGGAATGTTACTCAAACATTCATTATACGTGTCAACGGCTGTTTCATTAAAAGGATATTTAGCTTTCGAGCAATTTTTCTCTGCGAACAGAAAATCAAAAATTTTTAGTGAATTATCACAAATGCTAGACAGTTTTTTCACAACTTACCACAATTCAATGGGGAAACTATATCGTATTCTTCTACCCATAGCTTCACGTAGCAACAATTATCGGCGGCTTCTGGGCCACTTGTGAAATTTTTCAAGCCTAGATGCTTCAGTTGGCAAAAATTCGCTAAATAATTGAGATCCAAATTCGTGATTTGATTCTTATATGCATACAACTCGATAATAGGAGCTTTGATATGGAACGCAGGAAGGGTTGTGAGATTATTGCTATTGAGGTGAATTTCTTTCAATTTTTCTAAATTTGTGAAATTGTATTTTGTCACGTATTGTACTTTATTTGCTCGCAATGTGGTAATAGAGGGAGGAAACTTGGGTGGGGTTTCCAGACTCGAACCGCTTATATCTAATATGGTCAAGTTGATTAATGGAATCAGGAAATTCTCATGGACTGAAGAAACATTCAAGTATTTCATGGTTAGTTCTTTAAGATGGACATATTCTTTCAAATCGTCTTCATTCAGCTTATCAAACGGATTCGATGATATGTTCAATATCTAAAAATGCAATTAAAATAAAATTCAAAAGAAGAAATAAATAATCCGAAGCTATTATTGTAAATAACTAATGGCACCTCAAGTTTTTCTCCTAATCCATGTTTAATCGATTTCAACTTCCGATCAGAACAATCGGCGTATAATTGATCATTTCTTACCGTACAATTCAATTCTTGGGAACTAACATCAATCATTTGATTTTTTATGAGATGTAATATGATAAATCCTTGAGGAAAAATAGAAAAATAAATAGGCAGAGAAGAAGATCAAAACATCTGGCCGATTCAGGGCCGTGCAGAGAAAATTTGGTTCCGGGAGAAAAATTTGGCGAGCAAAAGGGGTCAAAATTTTGATATTTTGATCAATTCTTTAAAAATTGTCAATAATTCGAATTAGATATTTTCAGTTTTTTTTTTCAATTCTACAAAATTTCAAAATTGATCAACTCAATTTCAGATGTTATTTAGTGACTAAGTAGGCCAAAAGTACAATTTTTTGCAAAATCAATAGATATATTTTTGGCATTTTTTCTTCTTCCTTTTGCACTTCACTTTACCTGAATTAAAAAACTTATAGGTGGGTACTCTAAAATATCGATTTTCTCGAAAAATTGTAATTTTTGGTCTACACAGTCACCGAATAACCTCCAAACTTGATTTTAATAATTTTTGAATGTTTTGAAAATATTGGATTTTTGATGATTTTTAAAAAACTGAAGAACGTTTTTTAGTTCTTCCCACAAATCTCGGACCTGGAGGAAACCATTCAGTTTCCTCCCTCTCTGCATAGGCCTGAGTCTGAATTCCCAATGATGATTCGATGTTTTAGTAAAAAGAATTTTGTTTTACCTGCGAACCATAATATTCTTCTATTGAACATTCTGTCAGGATAATGATCATTTCCCAGTCATTATGACCTTAATCCATCCTTAATCGAATTCGGTTGTAATTTTCGAAAGAATCAAAAGCAGGAAACATACAAATTTTTATCAGTACGTTATTCTGATAACACATTTAGAAAATTTCGATGAAAAATTTAGCGATGGCCAACTATAAGTTAGGAAAATCAGGAAACGCCCGTAACTCGGCCAAAAATTGGTCAAAATGCAAAAACCAATACATTTTTGGAATCCTCTCGTCATGAACAAACGAATGGTTTTTTTACCATCCCATTTCGAGCATTTGGACGGGAGATAGCTATTTTGCGGCCTTGGTTGTTGATGAAGAAAAACATCCGTAACTCGGCCAAAAATTGGTCAAATTGCAAAAACCAATACATTTTTGGAATCCTCTCGTCATGAACAAACGAATGGTTTTTTCATCATTCAATTTCGAGCATTCGGGTGAAAGTTGGTTTTTTACGGTGAAGGGTAGATTTTTGGGAGAGGCCTCGCGCGGAAGAATTCTGGCAACTTTTTCGAAAATCACCAAAAATGCAAAAACTAATACATTTTCGGAATCCTCTCGTCAAGCACTGAAGAATGGTTTTTTCATCATTCAATTTCGAGCATTTGGGTGAGAGATATTATTGATTTGCGCGGATTGTAGATTGCGAAAAATGCTAGTTATTCGGTCGAGAATTTCTCAAAACGTAAAAAGTAATACATTTTCGGAATCCTCTCTTCAAGCACTGTGGAATGGTTTTTTCATCGTTCGATTTCGAGCATTCGGGTGAAAGTTGGTTTTTTGCGGTGAAGGGTAGATTTTTGGGAGAGACCTCGCGCGGAAGAATTCTGGCAACTTTTTCGAAAATCACCCAAAATGCAAAAACTATTACATTTTCGGAATCCTCTCGTCGAGACGAATCGAATGATTTTTTTACGAATAAATTTGGAGCATTTGAACGAAAGTTGACTTCTTTTCCGGTGCGGATGGTTGATGTCGGTGCGCTTAGTTTTAAATGAAATTTCAGTTTTCAAGACAGAAATTCTAGACATTTTTTAAAACCAATTTTTAATTTTCAGTCATTTTTTTGATATTTACATTTTTACAGCAAAATGTCAGAAAATTGACGTCAAAAAATATGTGAATAGATATTTGTTAATTTCACAAGGATCTAGTATCAATCTCGAGGTCCAATGCTTCATTTTCTACTTCTATCATTTTGGCGCACCAATGATTTTACCAAATTACACCGTAAATTACCGATAATTCATTGGGAATGATGTCTTTGAGGGGTAAAAATTGAAAATTTGTACTTTCTATTTTTGAATTTCTTGAGCCATTTTCTCGATTTGTTGTCTGAAAGTGTTTTTACTACTTAGTTAAGTTGTTACAATATTTATGAACCAGTTTTTTTTTTCTGTTGAAAGTTTGATTTGTTTTTCTCTCGATTTTTTTCCCAGAAATCCATTTTGATTTCTATCTTTTTTTGAAACAAAATTGAAAAATCTCAGCATCCCGAAAGAAAATTGATTAAAATAACACCTTACATGGACTCCATAGAAATAAAATCCAACGAACGAAGTACATTTTGTTCATACTTTTCTTCAGGACAGTTCAGGAAATCGATTTTTTGTAATAACCCCCTTTTTTTTTTAAATATTTCCCATTTGTAACAATCCCTAAATGCCCTAAAGCCCAAAGTCGATTATTTTATGAGAACAGGAAAACGCATACGATTTAAAAAAAATGAAACATAAATTTGAAATGTGAAATTTATTCCTTCCAATAAATTCAAAATTGGTTCTCCTAGAAAACTTGGTTTCTTTGATATTTGTAATTAGATATATAGATGAACAGTTAATATTCTGAACTTTCGATTTTGAAACCTTAGCCTTCTAGGAAGAACTCGTTGGCAATTTGGAATCTACCTACAGAAAGGAAATTTTAAGCGCGCTGTAGATAAAATTTACGAGTCAGAAAATTGACTCAGAGTGCCAGAAGTTATCAAAAAGTGTAAAAAGTTTCAACAAAAAATTTAATGTGAAAAATTTTAACAAGTTAGGTTTATTACTCGTTTTTTATCTTATAATCAGCTCTGATAATGGGAGTAATAAATTCCTTTACTCTTAGTTGTACCTATACCACATCACAAAATGCTACAAAAAAAAAAACAAAAAAAATGGTGAAACTTGGCAATTTGATGAAAACCCATTAGTGCGCCAAAATGATTTAGCTATCGAAATAAGATAAAAGAACAACACAAGCAACCGCCAAAAAGTCCGCTAAAGAGAATCCACAACAAAGATATAAAAAACATAAAATAGCTACGACAGCCAAAATTATCCCTACCACTACTACTATTTTAACAATCGTGCGATCCCAAAACGATTCCGAGAGATTGTTTTTTAAACATTCTTTGTAAGTGTTAACGCTTGTTTCATTAAAGGGATATTTATCTTTCGGACAGTCTTTCTCTGCAAACAGAAAATCAAAAATTTTAAGTGAATCATTACAAATGCTAGAAAATTTTTTCACAACTTACCACAACTTAATTTTGAAACTATACTGTGTTCTTCTACCCATAGCTTCACGTAGCAACAATTATCGGCGGCTTCTGGGCCACTTGTGAAATTTTCCAAGCCTAGATGCTTTAGTTGGCAAAAATTCGCTAAATAATTGAGATCCAGCTTCGTGATTTGATTCTTATATGCATACAATTTGATAATAGGAGCTTTGATATGGAACGCAGGAAGGGTTGTGAGATTATTGTGATTGAGGTGAATTTCGTTCAATTTTTTTAAATTTGTAAAATTGTATTTTGTCACGTATTGAACTTTATTTGCTCGCAATGTGGTAATAGAGGGAGGAAACTTGGGTGGGGTTTCTAGACTCGAGCCACTTATATCTAATACGGTCAATTCGATTAATGGCATCAGGAAATTCACATGGACTGAAGAAACATTCAAGTATTTCATAATTAGTTCTTTAAGATGGACGTATTCTTTTAAATCGTCTTCATTTAGTTTATCAAACGGATTCGATGATATGTTCAAGATCTAAATAAGGAATTATGAAAAATAATTTTTAACCGAGGAAATAAATAAACTAAAGCTATTATTGTCAGTGGTGATTTTGGAATAGAAAATTTGAGGGAGTCAGAAAGTTTAGAAAATTGAGCATTTTTCAAAATTTTTTTAATTTGGATTTACGACAAAAAAAAATGTAAATATGTATACTGAGGTTCTCCCATCTGTATTGCTTTTTGAATTTCATTTTAATTATGCACTTCGGTACTTATTGTCCTGGGAAGAAATTTTGAAAAAAATGAAGTTAAAAATTATTGAGTGGGACAAAATATTTTTTTTTTAATCTGAAAACTTTTTTAAACGATTCAAGAATTTTTCCGATTTGTAAATTCTTTTTAATTCAATTTTTCTCAAAATTTTCCATTCGTCCAATTCAAAAACTTTTCCAACAAGATTAAAATATTCCTCAACATTTTTAAAAATTTTAATTTTATGTTTTTCTAAATGTCATTTGACTAAATAATTATTAAAAGCAAGGCGCACCTAGAAATTAATTAAGGGAGGGGCTGAGAATTTGAGAAAAATAGGGAAGGGAATCAAATTCCAAATAAGTCATTTTTCACTGCTCTTTCAGTCAAAAATCAACAACTTTTTTTTGACAAATTGGGAATTTATTGAAACATTGGTGATTTTTGAATCAGTTGAAAAAATTTTTGTGCATTTTAAAATAAAATAATTAAAATACTGTCCGAGTGAGGCGAGGGCGAAATTTTTTTTGAAAAAATACTGTTTGAAAAGCAGAAAAATCAAGAGAAAAATGAATTTTTTCATATTTTTAATATTAAAATTTTTTCTCCGAGCTTAAGGTGGGGGCTGGAGCCCCTGAGCCTCTTTTGGGTGCGCCTATGATTGAAAGGAATTTTTTAAAACGTAAAATTGAAAGAGATTTGAAAAAATAAAAATTGATGAAATGTGGGAAAAAATTAGGTTTGAATTAATTTTACTTTCTGTTTTAAAATTGAGAATTGGATACAATTTCGAAGTAAATTTATAGTTGAAGTGATTGAAGAAATTTAGAGTTGAAAAAATTTGCAGCTCGGAAATTAAAATAAATTTGGACTTAGATAATTGTTTATGGCTAAAATAATTAGGGACTACCTTGTTTTAGGATAAAATTTAATATAGGTAATCTATTTACTTTTCCTAGACGTATTTTTCAAAAAAATTGGTACTTAAAAAAATGTAAATTTTTGAAAAAATCAATGAAAGTCTGACTTTCCTAACTTCCCTTGGAAAATCACCTCTGATTATTGTATGTAGATAACTAATGGCACCTCAAGTTTTTCTCCTAATCCATGTTTAATCGATTTCAACTTTCGATCAGAACAATCGGCGTATAATTTATCGTCTGTTACCGCACAGTTTAATTCTTCGGAGCTAACATTATTTATTTGATTTTTCATGAGATGTAATATGATAAATCCTTGAAAAAAAAAAAAAATCAATAAATAGACACTTAGATGAGATGCAAGATCCAGTCGAATGACGATAATTGGGATGTTTCAAAAAAAAAGAATTTCGTTTTACCTGCGAACCAAATTACATCATTGAACATTTTATCAGGATAATAGTCATTACCAAAATCAAATTTTGTCGTAAACTTTCAACATTTTACGCATAGATAAAATAAATATAAACTTCAAATTTTTATCAATACTTTTTTTTGATAACAAATTCGGAAATTTCGATGATGAATCTTGCAATGGCCAATTATAATTATGCGCGAATATGATTCAAAGGATTCGAAAAAGTACCAACGACACACGACAGTAGGTTCGTTCGAGCGCTTTATAAGATATGAAAAAAAGATTTGAAATTCATAATTTTTTTGTTTACGTTAACCAAAGGTGCGTTCTCACCGAATGCCAATGGTGTAAAAATAAATGGTTACCTATCATTATTTTTCTAAAACTTCACATCTTTTACAGTAAAATTGATAAAAATTGAAAGGTGTAGTTTCGTGCATTAATTTCTAAATGTTTAAACAATAATTTTATCGACAATAAACAAATTCAGTGAAATTCTGCAACAACTTATCATTGAAAAAATGGTAATGAAATTTTACGTACATAAAGTGAATAGTGATGGGTAGCTCTTGTTAGTGGAGATGCACCCTGAGACTTTCTGAAAATTATGAATTTCAAATCTTTTTTTCATATCTTATAAAGCGCTCGAACGAACCTAGTGTTTAAAATTTCCAAAGAACTGTTTTTGCAGAGGAGGAAAATTTTAAGGCCAAAGTTAATTGGAAATTGCGGGAAAAAAAAGGTGTATAACGTACGAATCAATTTATACGATAATTCAATGAGCAGAATCATTTTCCCCAATAAAAACTAAACAGATAAAACATTTTTCTAGTGACGACCCTTAATTTGATCGCGATCCCCAAGCAAGGTCCTTGTCCCCAAGAGAACCCTGACTCCTTTTACTTCATGTTATCCAAGTTGCCTATCGCGTATAATTGCAGGCATTTTTCATGTGCGACAAATTATTACGTATTTTTTTTTCTCAGACGAGGAATGTTCAAAATCAAAATGTTTTGGCACACTTTGGAGTAAAATTTTAAGAAAATGTCATTTTTTGGTTCGTTTTTGGGTGTAATTACAAAACAAATCAAATGGACCTCAAAAGGGGAAAAGGGCCAAAATTATGAAAATTTTCAAAATTATTGAGCGATTTATCTTCTGAATCTGTTTCTGGCACAATTATTCAAAAAAATTAAAACGGGCTTGGATAGAGAAAGTTGCAAGAATACAAAATTGAAAATTTTTCGAGTGAGGTACCTATGAATTTTTTTAAAATCTCAGAGTCCATTTCTGGATTTATTGTGATTCGTTAATTTTTAAAAAGTGGCTTGAAAAAATGGTATAATTTCCCTCTACAGTCTCATTAGAAAATAAAAACAATTGTTTCGTCTTGTACGTTGAAAATTTATTTAAAAAATATATATTTATTACCTAATTTTAAATTGATGAAAAATTTGAAAAATTCATTCTAAATTCAGAAACAACATTGAGTAGGCAAAAAAAAATGGAAAATAGCCAAATAAACTTTGGTTGGAAAAAAGTGTAAATACAAGTAGTGTTGAAGAAGCATTTGAAAAAAAATCAGCGTTAAAAAAAATTTTACATTCGACTGTGACATGGATTTGAAATGAAAAAATTTGAACTTGAGGATATTATTTGAAATATTTGAATTTTGAAGGGGAAAAACACTTTTTTTAAAAACAAAAAAATTGAAAAAAAAACAATTGGGAATAAAAATTACGAAAAATTTTTTATGACAAAACTTAAAAATACGAACAATAAATGACGAAATCTTAGCAAATGAATTGATACTTGACTCGGAAAAAATTGATCACATTTGACAAAATAATAATACATAATGAGATAGGTACCTAACAGTTAAAAATGAGACATTAGCTATTTTTAGCGTTTTCCAACAAAGCTCTAGAAATAATCATTCTTTGAATTTGAGACGTTCCTTCGTAAATTTGATAAATTTTGGCATCTCTCATCAATTTTTCAACTGGATATTCTGTGTTATAACCATTTCCTCCGAAAACCTACGAATTAAGCACAAAATACCAATTGAAATTATTCAAAAAGAAATCTGAGGATATTTCAAATTATTTTACGCACTTGTACAGCATCTGAGGCACATTTATTCGCAACATCTGAAGCCAGAGCTTTGGCAATGGAGGCATAATACGAATTACGAGCACCTCTGTCCACTTCCAAGGCTGCTTTGTAATACACCAAACGAGCACTTTCGATACCAATGGCCATATCTGCTAAGATGAAAGCGATAGCCTAAAAAAATTGATCAATTTTTCATTATGAAATTGAATGATGGCGAATTCGAGAGAGATTTTATTTTTTTTCAAGTACCTGATGTTGCGCAATCGGGACTCCGAATGTTTTACGTTCCAAGGCGTATTTGGTAGCTTCGTCTAGACATCTTTGAGCCAATCCTACAGCAGCAGCTGCCACCTGTAAAATTTAAATCGAATCATTTATCAAATCGAATAAAAAATTGAGAATTATTCGAAGGATGTGCTCACAGGTGTCCTCGTTTTATCAAAAGTACTCATGGCTATTTTGAATCCAGCTCCTTCTGCTCCAAGTACATTTTCTTTAGGAACTCGAACATCTTCGAAAGTAATACCTCTGGTGTCGGAGGCCCGCTGACCCATATTTTTTTCCTAAAAATCATTCAAATTGGATAAAATATTATGGAAATTTAATTCAAAAATTCATGCAGTGGGTACCTTTCTTCCTGGAGTTAAACCTGGAGAATCTCTATCGACTATAAAAGCTGTGAACGCTTTACTGGCAGGAGTCTTTGGATCAGGATCTGATCTAGCGAGAACGAAGTACCTGCAATTCGAATGAATTCAAAATTAAAAGGTACCCATAGAAGATCTTAATTTACCAAAGGTCATTGATTTTTTTTCTAATTATAAAATGTAGATAAAAAAAGGTATTTACCAACTTGCCACGCCGCCATTTGTTATCCACATTTTTTGTCCATTTAGAACATATTCGTCGCCTACTTTTGTAGCTTTCGTTTTTATTCCATTTACATCTGAGCCAGCTCCAGGTTCGGTTACACAATAAGCCTAAAAAATGTACGACAAAAAAAATTAATCAATAAGCAATCGGTAGAAATGTAAATTTTCGATGATGAAATTAAATATGTGGTACGCTGAGCCATCAAAAAAAAAATGAGAATGAGAATAATAATAATAATGAAAAAAAAACCTCAAGTAATTTTTCTTTTCGAAAATGCTAAAAAAAAAGTTTGATAAAATGTTGAAAAGTTATACTGGTGGAATTTGGTAAAAATTATTTTTATGCAATTTGATTTGTCTTAGTTTAGATATGAGCACATGAGCGAATTTTCATCTGACTTCAGGAGGCAGGGATCCCAAAATATGTGATTTCCAAACTGATCATTTTAAAAAATTCCATTTCCGCGAATTTTGGAGCGATTTTTTTTTTCAAACTTGGCATGGAAATAGAGATATTGGAAAGAAGTACCCTGAAATTTTTTCAGATTTTTTCAGCCACTATAATGACCTTGAACTTAACTTTGGAAATTTTAAATTGCCCTAAAAAAACATAATTTTGAGATCGGCAGGTTTTTAAATTTTTTTTTGAATATTTTCATACATCTCAGAATTTTTTCAGATTTTTTCGAGTAGTAAAAGTTGATCAAAGATTTAGAAAGAAAGTTGATCAAAAATTTGGGAAAATTTTAACTTGGATTTTGAAATACAGATATTTCTTGGATTTGTAAAATTTATTTCTGGCAGTATTATTATTCGAGTGTTTCTTTCTTATCTCGGAAAAATCCTTCAAGGTGTATTTTTTATGGAAGAATATCAAAATTTCGATCTTCAGTATCACTCCACTCCAAAGAATTTGGTATTTCACGTCAAGATTATTTAAAAACAGAAATAGAACCAAAATGAAATTACTTTCCCTCTTAGAGCAAAATTTCAAATTTTTTCGAGAAATTTAGTTTGTAAAAAATTATTTGTCGTGGCTTTTCGGGGAATTTTAATAATTATTGCAATTGAAGATCCGTCTTTTTCAATGTTGGAAAATTTTTAAAAAATGTGATTATCATTTCTTGAAACCCGAAACAATCCCATCTTGTTGTTTCAAAAACTCCAACACCTTGGTCTTAATTTTTTGGCAAAATTTTGAAATCGTGACGCCACTCTAATTACATAGCTCAACCCTGAATTAAAAATACGATTTACTCACAGCCACAATAGGTTCATCGATACATCTTCCGAGGTATTTCTTCTGCTGCTCTTCGTTTCCGGCAATTATAACAGGTGTTTGCTAAAATCGAATCAAATGCGAAAATTCATTAGGTATTTTATCTTATCAGCTTTAATAATCATCAAACATTTTTATAATTGCCTGAAGTAGTATAGGAATACATATTCTGGGTACTTTTTTTTCTGGTAAACCGTGTGACGTCATAAATTCAGTGACGTCATCAGTTCTGTGAGGTCATTGACCCAGTGACGTCATCGAATCAGTGACGTCATCAAATTCCATGACGTCATCAATCATGCTGGCAAAAACGTCACTCGTTCGAAGCTCAAAAAAAAAAAATTTCCCGCTAAAATTTGAAAAATAATTTTCCCGCCAAAATTTGAAATTTTTGCGCCTGGTAATTCTCTGATTAAAGAGGAAAAATTTCCCGCCAAAATTTGAAAAATATTTTCCCGCTAAAATTTGAAATTTCTGTACTCAATTGTATTCCTTTTATTTTTTATAATAATATTTCTCTTCTTCATTTCAAATCATCTCCTGAATTTTTTATTTTATAAAAATTAATCTTCTTAAAGGCTAAGAAGCTGAAATAAAGGTTATAACAAATGATTCGAGTATTAGGAGCATAGGAAACATGAACTGGTTCAATGTTTATATTTTCCAAACAAACTATAAAAATTTGGCCTGGTTATTTTCAATATCTCAGTTAGTTGATATTTTGATCACCAGAGTTCGCATAAGTTTTATTCAATTTGAAAATAATTTTTTAGATTATTTTTTGTTGAAATGTATCTTCTTTATCTAAAATTATTTTATAGAAATCCTATTTCATCAAAATGAATCATCTTCTACATTTAAAAAAAGGAAATAATGGTTGCTGTCAACAAGTCAAGTATTAGGAGCATAGGAATATCAACTGGTTCAAAGTTTACTACTAGTGATCCAAGTGGTTTAAAAATGAACAACATTTTCAGTTTTTTTTTTTTTTTTTTTAAATGGAAAATTGCTTTTTTTTGGATGGATGTTAGTATAAAATTATTCTTTCCCAAAAAATCATTTCATGGATTACTCATTTCATAAAAATGAATCATCTTTTATGTTGGAGAACTGAAATAATGGTTACTATCAGTAAGTCAAGTATTAGGAGCATAGGAATATCAACTGGTTTAAAGTTTACTACTAGAGATCCAAGTGGTTTAAAAATGAACTAAATATTCATTTTTTTTCATTTTTTTAATTTTTTATGAAAAGTAAGTTTTTTTCTTGATGTTTGTCATTTATAAATTATTCTCTATTCCTGTTTTGATAATTGGATTCTCAAACTTGTTTTAATACAAATGCTTGCTTTTAATTATGATTAATCGAATGGGTGAGGTGGTGAAGTGGTTTATAAAAAAAAATATTGATCTATTTTTTAATTAATCTCAATCTAGTTTGTCCTGGTAGGTAATTGGAATATATTTCCAAGAATTTTTCATATTGTAAAATTACAGGGTAAGGTAATAAAAAAATTTGCAATTAAACAAGATCAAGTAAAAAACTTGATTTTATACAGTAGGTATACATTGTGTGATTGTTCTGGTTTTTCATTATTTGGAAAATTAGTAGTTGAAGTTACTTTGGAGAGTTCAGTTCAAGAGTGAAAATCTCTCTCTTTTGGTTTTGTGTTTCTGTGTAATTTTTGATTTTATAAAGTAATCATGAGTTCTGAAAATAGTTCTTCTTCTTCTGTGAATGAAAAACAATCTTTGAAGAGGAAAATGCCCTCCAGTAATTTTTTCCGGATTCGAATAAGTAATCCAGTTATGGCTTTTGATGATTTAAAGAATATTCTTCAAATGACATTGTTATTCAAGTACAATGGTATGAAGATTGAAGAGATGGTAAGTGTTGAATATTTTACAGTGATTTGTTAGCATTATTCTCATTTTCAACCTCGGATTTTTGATTGACTTTCTTAGGATGACAAAGAATTGTCATTTGTAATTAGTTCTCCATTCTTCATTTCAACAAAAAAAATTATGGATGTGATTTCCGAAATGTCTGGTATTGAAATGATTGATTACATTTTAATCGATAGACAAGATGAATTTATGCCCGCTGAAACAGAAGAAAGGCTAAACATCATGAAAAAGAAGTACAAACGTAGTGATAATACTTCAACCTCCATTCCAAAGGTATGTTTTATTGTTTTATTAAGTAACGTTTTATTAAGCGGTGTTCTTCCTTTCCATATTTTTTTTTAAACATTCAAAACAGTATTAGTATCTAATTAACTTTATATTTTAATTAGGATCATTTCAAGTGTAGTGTTTGTGAAATTGGTTTTACTACGAAGATCGAATGGACAAATCATGAGAAATCACGTTCACATTTAGATAAAGTTTTGGAAAAGAATAAACATTTCAAAAGTTTAGGGTTTTTCATATTAACTGGTCAGTCAGCTTTTAAAAATCGTGTAGCCACCGTAATTTTTTTAAACCGTTCTGTAAAGTTTACAATTTCTCAATTTTTTGATGAAATTCAAAGTTCTTTAGTAGATGTTCTTGAAAATCAGTTGACTAGAGCTACATCATTGAAAATTAATTGCAATTTATATGTTCGTTATAAGAAAATCTCGGGAGAGGAACAGTTATTCAACTTGAACACATCCAATGTTACAATCTTTAGAAATGATGATTTGATTGGTAAGATTCGAAATGAAATTTACCCCCAAATTGATGTACAGAATGATGAGTTGAACAAAGGTGGTTCTGGATGGATTTTCAGTGGTGTTTCAGAGCTGGAGTTGCGTATGAATCGAAATAATGTTTTTAAAACTGGTGGAACTTTTATTGAAACGCCTCGTTCACTGAGATTAAAGCATGCAATCATCAATATTCAGAATAAGGAAGATGATAGGTGCTTCTATTACTGTATTTTTGCAAAATTTGTTAAGACTAGACCACATTTGGTACAGTCGTATCGTTATATTGAGAAAAAATTAGTCCAAAAAGGCAAAGTAAAATTTAATTTTGAGGGAGTGAAGTATCCATCAAATGTAAATGATATTAAAAAATTTGAAAAAAATAATAACTTTGTCTCAATTAACGTTTATGTATATGAGGGGGGTAAAGTTTTACCAATCAAAGTATGCGAAAAAGAGAAAAGACTTCATTATGATTTGCTCATGTTGAAAAACAATAAAGGTACTTGTCATTTCACATTTATCAAAAATTTTAGTAGATTAGTGTCTAATCAATTGAATTCCCATAAGTGGAAGGTAGTAGTGTGTAAACGTTGCTTGTTTGATTTCTCTGGAAAAAATATGGAATTTAAATTATTGGAGCATAAGCAATATTGTAACGAACAAATTGTAAAAAATCCATCGAGAGTCTTGCTACCGGAGGAAGGAGAAAATATTTTGAAATTTAAAAACTTCAAACGCGAGCAACCCATTGACTATGTAGTTTTTGCTGATTTTGAATGTGTGTTGAAACCTTTGGACACAGATGAAGAATTTCCAGATGGTATTAATACTAGAAAATTCCAGGAACATGTACCTATAGCATTTAGCTATTACATAGTTCACTCTCAAGATATTTATGAAATAAAAGCAAATGGAAAACTAAGAAAGCCAAAGAAACCTGTTTGCTATGTGGGTAAAGATGCAGCTAATGTGTTTTTTGACATGATGAGAAAGGAAGCTTTGAAAATATGCGAAAAATATAGAAAATTTCTCTTTCTCGATTTTTCAACTTTATCTCAGCAAGATTATCATAGATTTTTGAATGATCCAGACTGTTGCATTTGTCGTGAGAAATTCAATTATGGGGAATATCGAGTGAGACACCATCGACATACGGACGGGGTCTTTGTTGGCGCTGCCCATTCAAAATGTAACATATTATACTCCGTACCAAATTTTTTACCGATATTTTTTCATAATTTGAGTCGCTATGATGCTCATCTTATATTACAAGGTTATAAAAAAGATACAAACGATATGAGAGTTTTGCCAAGTACGGAAGAAAAGTATATTAGTTTTTCAAAAAAGGTTGCCCCCAATTTTTGGATTCGGTTCGTCGATTCTTATCGATTTTTACCATCAAGTCTTCGATCGTTAGTTGAAATTTTACCGCAAGATGAAATGGTTCATACTAGGGCATACTTTTCAGAAGTTTCAACATTTCAACTGATTACAAGAAAGGGTTTCTTTTGTTACGATTATTTGGACTCTGAAAGGAAACTTTTTCAAACCGAAATACCCACCAAAGAAGACTTTTATAATCGACTATCTGACGAAAATATTTCTAGAGAGGATTATGAATTTGTGAGAAAAGTTTGGACAACTTTTAGGTGTTCTAATTTGGGTGATTATCTAGGTATTTATGTAATAGCAGACTGCACCTTGCTAGCTGATGTCTTCATTTCATTTAGGAAAATGGCTATAAAAAATTATGGTTTAGATCCGTGTTACTATGTTTCACTTCCAGGATATGGTTTTGAAGCAATGCTCAAAGTAACTGATGTGGAATTTGAGTTGTTGACTGATATAAATATGCATTTATTTTTCGAGGGAGCTATGAGGGGAGGTATTACTCAAACTGTGGTGAAATATGCAGAGGCCAACAACATTCATGTTCAGGATACTTATGACGAAAATAAACCTCCTTGTAGCATTTTCTATACAGACTGTAATAATCTTTATGGGTATGTAATGTCGAAGGCCCTTCCCGTCAAAGATTTCAAATGGTTAAATGATGAAGAAGTACGTAAATTCACACCAGATTTTATTCTAAATTTGCAAGAAGAAAGTGATATAGGGTATTATTTGGAAGTTGATTTAGACTACCCTTCGGAACTACATTGCAAACAAAATGCCTTTCCATTTGCTCCTGAGAAAAAACCTCCTCCAAATTCAAAAACAAGTAAGCTTTTATGCACCTTAGAACCAAAGACGAGATATATATTATATTATGAAAATTTGAAAACCTGCCTGGAACATGGTTTGGTTTTGAAAAAGTGCATAAAGTTTTACAATTTACCCAAAGTAATTTTTTAAAACCATTTATCGAATTGAATACTACCCTGAGACAAAAGGCTCAAACAGATTTTGCAACCAATTTGTATAAGCTAATAAATAACTCAGTTTTTGGAAAAATGTTGGAAAATGTTCGTAATCATATGTCCTTCAAGTTAGTTTGCTCCCCCAAACAATTTTCCAAATCAGTTTCCAAACCTACCTTTAAGAGAAGTGTAATTTTTTCAGAAAATTTGGTAGGCATTCATTTTCATAAGGGTTCAATAAAGTTGAATAAACCAATTTACGCGGGTGTGACTGTACTGGAAAAATCTAGAAATTTCATGTATAAATTTTACTATGAAGATTTGGGTAAAATTTTTAATGGCTTGGAATTTCCTCAATTACTCTACATGGATACAGATTCATTTATATTAAGCGTTAAAACCCACGATATTTATCCTTACATTGAAAAAATTACAAAAAATTTTGATACCAGTAATTTTCCACCCAATCATCCTTTGTTTAGCTCCAAAAATCGTAAAGTACCTGGATATTTCAAAGATGAGTTAGGAATAACACAGTGTGAAAAATACATTTCGTTATCACCAAAAGTTTATAGTTTGAAAACTACGGAAAAAGAAGTTAAAAAAATTAAAGGTATAAATAAATCGATTATAAAAAAGGAATTACATTTTAATGATTTTTATATTTGCCTATTTGAAAATGTTAATTTAACCACTAATCAAATTCAATTTCAATCTGAGAAGCATATAATATATACAATTTATCAAAGGAAAAAAGCGTTGGTGAATTTTTGCGATAAACGATATTTTTACGATAATATCCATAGCTTAGCGTATGGACATTACGACATTAATAAATTTAGACAATTGTCTGAAAGTAACTTTTTGGAGGATGAAGATGATGGTGATGGTGATGATGATATGTGATTAGTGAATTATACATACTCAGTATATTCATTGATACCACAAAAAGGAAGAACACTGTAAACAAATTGTTATTGTTTGATTCCCACTCTACATAATATGTTGATTAATAATTCATCATCTTCAATTTTATAGGAGGCAGATCAAACAGTCAAGGTGTTATCCATATTAGGGGGAGATTCTCAGACCTACTAATAATTTCCTCACCATAGTTATAGTAATGGGTAGTATAATGATTATTGAGAAATATTCTCACATAGGTCAACGTTATTATCTACAAAAAGTATAAGAAATTATCGGTGGCTACACTTCAATTTAATTATGAAAATAATTTTGCATTAAGGATAGAGTATAGAAGGGTATTGGGGATATATTTTAAGCATGATGTATTATTTATATTTTATTGGTACCTTTCTTTTAAAATAAATAAATAAATAAATATATATTAACCTCGAAGAAACTGTGTTTTTTATTTCTCACCAATGGAGAGAGCGCGAAAATCTTTGTTACCAATAAACAAAAAAAAATAAAATAATCGACTCGTTTGATGATAGTAGCGCAATATTTATTTTATTGACAAATAACGATAACATCGAATGCTTAATTCTAGGCGTACAAAGTATCGCATCGTTCTCTAAATACACCTAAAACTCGTAGTATTGAAAAATCGTGATCCATAAATTCGTATTCCACGTCAAAATCATCTTCAAAATCTTCATTTGCTCCAATTTCAGCCAAGTTATCCATTAGTGATGGTATTATGTTCAACTTGTCCAAGTCTTCTCGATTGATTTCCTTAGGCTGGATGGTATTGTATACGCCAGTTTCTCCGAGGAATACGTAATCAGGGTTGGGTTTAGCGCACATGTTTTTAAATTTTCTCTCAGAAACCTTGAAGTTGACTTCGAAACACGGTCTAAAAAATTCGAAAAACATTTTTTCGTAATGGTTCAAATTGTTATAATTAACGAAACGACAATCTCCGTAAGTTTTATGACAATTTTTATCAATTTGCCCTAAAATTAGTATGTTATAATCTTCGAATTTCGATACAATTTCCTTTTTTAAATCATTAATTTGATCTAAAGCTTGCCGGTAATTTTGTTCATTCACCGATGTAATTGTCAACACATTGGCAGGAATGATGATGGGTACAACATCTGGTTTGTGCTGCTGCTGCTGCTGCTGCTGTTCGCTTGTAGTAGAATCCATTTTAAGAGGTGAGATGATGATGATGATGAAAAAACGACAAATATAGTTTTACCAAATAAATAACAAGAACAACACACAAAGATGAAGACGGCGGCAACAACAAACAACAACAAGGACGATGATAACGACAATATCAATCACACTCTAGTAATCGACTGAAGGTTTGTTTTAATATCTTGTCTCGAGGCAGGCTCACTCGCTCGCTCGCTCGCTAACAAATCAACTACCTCCACCACATAACCACCATCACTCACTTTCTCAATCCCCGCTTGTATTATCAATAAAAGAGAAGGAGAAAAAGAGAGAGAGAGAGAGAGAGAGGAGGTGACCAAAAAAAAGAGAGCTGGTAATACTAAGAAATAAAACAACAACAACAACAACGATATATACTCATAAGTATTTATTTTTGTCAAAATATTATCTTATACTACTACTACATGTATGGTGGGGTGGTTTCCACCCGCGGGAGCGTAGCTCCCTAGGGTGGAAATCGTGGGGGCGCCCCCCTCCCCCGGGGGAAGAGGAGATGAGAATTATTGGATGAGATCGCGTCGGTTGATCCATTGATTTTCAGATTCCGGTAATCCTACCCACTTGACCAGTACTTTAGTTCCACGTTTTTGAAGTTCAGATTCGACCAGGTGAATGTCGGCCAAGTGCGGAGGAACTAGTTGCAGCTCTTCCTCGTAGAATCCTCCTTGTATTTCGTCTTTGCGTTTGGCTATAGATTTGGATTCGAGTAAATAGGTTGGCGGGTAAGAGGAGGTGTTGACGTGACGTACGCGAAACACTTCGTTACTCCAGTTCTGTTCGTAGGCTTTGTCGAAAATTCCTTTACGCGCGCTTATACGTACCAAATCTCCGACTTTATACCGAGGGTTCTTCAATTTGAAATAATTTATCGCAGACGAATGTCCGGCAGCAGCAGCGGTAGCAGCAGCAGCAGAGGTAGTAGATCTGAGGATGTTTTTCAAGACCAGGGTTTCGTTTTCTTCGTCAACGTCGACTGGACGATAACCGGTGGTACGGTGAACGGTTTCGTTATAGCGACGAGTCACCAGCTGCAATACGTCGCCCACATAACGATAGGCTCCTCGTCTTGCCATCTCCCGGTACAGTGCTGTCTTCAATGTACGAATAGCTCGTTCCACAATCGACGCCTTTTTCACGCTAAATGTACTATAATGACGAATGCCCAGCTCTCGATACAATTTGTCGCAGTCCTTATTGAAAAATTCCGTTCCATCGTCCGTTTGAAAATTTCTCGGTACTCCGGCTACTAGAAAAATTTTTTTCAACGCCGCTGCTGTCTCCACACCGGTTTTCGTTTTCAACGCTTCGACGTACAACATTTTACTAAAACAATTAATTACCACCAATATGTACACGTAACCTTCGTTAACCTCTCGCCGACTACTCATATCGACAAGGTCACCTTGATACAGGTCTCTCAACGATCGAATTTCCACTCGTCGTCTGGGATAATTTTTACGAGCTGGTCTATACAGTTGATTAACCACTTCGTGTTTCAAATTCAATGCCATCTGGTATCTGCTATGGTAGTAGTTGTAGTAATAGCGATATTAATAAATTCCTCGTTCTTCGAGCTCTTCCAATATACTTTGAATTTCGTTACAAATTTGTACGGAATTATTTCCAGCCAACTGTTCCCCTCTCAATAGTTTTAATCTCTCGACAATTTCGTTTGGATCGTCAAAATACACGTACTGATACTTATGTTTTGCGTTCGGTATCATAAGACGACGTCCTCCTGCTTGTTGACGTCGATGTGTAGAAGATAACATTAATGGAGGGGGCAGAGATGATGCTTTTTTAAGCATTTTCTTCGGTTTTGTCCCTGTCTTCATCCCTCTTCTCTTTACCTCTACAGCCATTTTTTTCTTGTTAGTTGCTCCTCCAGGTATACTGATTCCTGTTTTACCCACTACTCTTCCTCTTCCTTTTCCTCTTCCTCTTCCAACGATATTATTTTTTGCTAGTTGTTGTTGTTGTTGTTGTTTTTGTCTTCGTTTTTTCAATCCTGACCCTTTTTGAGTAGTAGCAGTGGAAGAAGTGGAAGCATTGACTAGTGGAGATTGTCTTGCACCAGAAGCTGGTGAATCCAGATTTAGGGCTCGAGGTGTGTAAAACTTTTGATTAGGTGTTGCCATTGTTGATGAATCGGCTGCTGGAGAAAATAGGTGACTGGTTATACCTTTAATAAAGGCAAATTTTTCTCCAAAGTTGGGTATATTTTTCCACGAATTATCAGATTTCTTCGGTGCTCGAGTACGAACCATAATATTGGCATATTGATCTCGATCTTGAGCTGTGAATAATTTCGCATCAATGCGTTTACAAGTCAAGAGATGCTTTAAACCTGGAGTGAGCTGGTAGATGGAACCATCTTGTAAAAATATCATATCATCAGCCAATACCACATCTTGAGGACCAATTTTATACTGTTCAGTTTTAGAATTATACTTGAGCCCGTAATAAGCATCCTCCAGAGGAGGTAGATTGATATCCATTTGGGTGGGGTAATCACCTACATCTTCTTCTTCCTCTCCAGTAGGAGTGAAATCATCTTCACCTCCACCAATTTTATCTTCTTGATTGATTTCTTTTGTGTCATCTTCATCATCATCAATCTCGATTGTTTGGTTGTCTGGTATTGGTGATTCCTGGCGAGTACTATAAGGTGGAGGAGTTTTTAATTTTTTAGTCTTCTTCTCCGGTGATTTTAAAACCTTTTCCTTTTTCCCAGCAGCAGCAGTTTTTTCATCGGCTTTTAAAAACTGTTTTAAATTAGATTCTATGCTAGTTATAGGTTTAACAATTGGCGATAATGTTTCTCTAGTTTGTTCTTCCATCGCTTTCAGACTAGCGTATTTCTCGCGGATATTTTCCGCGATTCTACAAATTTCCTTCTTTTCGGAAATTTCACGATCGATATTGAGGGTATCCATCCCTCCTCCTCCTCTGGATGTTTGAGTATGGTTACTGTGCGAAGAGCTCATGGCACACGCGTCGAGTTTTTCTCTTTCAAAACGATAAAATGATGAAACGAGCTTCTGAGTCGACCTTTATAAAGATTTTTCTCCAAATCCAACACCACGAAGCCAAAGGTGATCTATTCCAAGCGTACTTACACACTTGTAAAAATTTCTCAAACGTTATATCATCAGCACTCAGGTGATCATCGTATACGTGACGTAAATTTAACGCATCTTGCCTGAATAGCACCACAAAATTGGCATTATCCCGAATCAAAGCCTTGCTTATTCTTGCGTAACTTTGACAAAGCAGAAACACAGATACATAACGATGTCGAGCCATAGAAAAGTATTCTCTCATCTTCTCATTAAGTTCGTTGGTAGCGCTAACATCGTCAAAAATGACCACACTATGAGGTTTGCATTGGTCCGGTGTTGGCAAGTGTTGACTGGATGAAAATAGATATAAAGCAATCTCCGGAACTAGACGAAATACTTTTCTTAGCTTTTGATACTTTGTCTGGTATAGACTCTTGCTAACCAGATAGAGGTTGGAAAATTTTAAGCCATTCTTATGACCTAGCAAGGTAATTATCAAATTAGTTTTTCCGCATCCTGATTTTCCAACTACCAATGCTCTTAAGCAGTCCGGAAACAGCGGACCGTGTACTTTTCTCTCACTCCAATCACCAGATGCTATACTTCCACCTCCTTTACATATATGCGGTGGTGTAGGAGGAGGTTCAAAATTAGCTTTATCAACCGGTAATTTTATATTTTGCTCGATTATTTTGAAACCTGTTGTCAAGTTTGATGCTGATGGTGCTCCACCTCTATTGGGGGGAGACATTGCTTTGTGCTCTCTTCTTAAAAGGTATAAATAGTGCTCGCGAATGTCGAATCCAGTCATTTATATACGAATTTGATCAGATGCATCGCTCCTCTAGTGCGAAAAAATTAAAACAGGGTCGCCGACGCTGTCCAAACAAACGTCATCTTTGTGGAAAAGGTTTAATTAATACACTCATCAAGCATAGTCCTGATTTAACCCTTTGGCACCATAATTATTTGGGACCTGGAACTCGCCTCGATAAAAAGCTAGCTGCAAACGTTCCTGGTGTAAACCCTCTGGACGAAGCAGCCAAACAACACGACATTGCATACGCTCGTTACAGTGACTTGGCAAATCGTCATAAAGCTGATAAGGATTTAGAGTACGCTGCTTGGAAAAGAGTCGGAGCTAAAGACGCTTCCTTTTCTGAAAGAGGTCTAGCCTGGTTGACCACAAACGCTATGAAACTGAAAAGAAAATTAGAAGGAGGTGGAGTGAAAAAATCATTGATACACAAGCGGAAGAAAAGTGGAAAAATGTTGTCAGCTGGTCGCAAGAAAAAGAAAATCAATTCACCCAATTTGGATAGGTTAATTAGAACCGCACGCCTCGCCATCAAAGGGAAGAAAAACTCCGACATTGAAAACAATAAAGATCTATCCAGTTTGGTGCGTAAATCATTGGCTGCCGTCAAGAAGTTGAAAGCCAATACAAATTCTCCACCCAGTAAACGAATTATACCAGTTCCTCAAGTAGGAGGATTCATACCTTTAGTACCGATTATAACTGCATTATCCCATGTTGGAGCATTGGCCAGTGGTGTATCATCTATTGTGAATGCCATTAGGAGTATAAAAAACGTTCGCGACGAGTATAAAGCTCAGAAAGGTAGCGGATTATCATTCAATCATCAACAGCGAATTGGACCAAAGCTGAAAATACGTCAGCATAAGAAAGGATTAGCATTGCAAATTTCTCCTCACCACTATTTCAAATGAAGCATCGCAATCATTGCCGCAGGAAAAAAATGAAATTCCCATCCCAAAAGACACCTCTAAATAGTGATCAAATTGAACAACTTGTAACTGGATTCAAAATAAAACACTTTCGTGGGGTTTTTGCTAGAGATTGTTTACCAAGTAGACCTCGTCGGATAGAATGTGGTATTGTAAACATGGATAGTTTTCACAATTCTGGTACACATTGGTGCGCCTATTACTACCGTAAAAATGTAATTTCCATTTATTTCGATCCTATGGGATGTGTACCCCCACCCAAGGAAGTATTACGATATTTGAAGAATGTAGCCATCGTTTATAATCACGACTCGAAACAAAAAATGAATACGGTTAATTGCGGTCATTTATGTGTCAAGTTTCTAATTAAACTGAATCGTGTTCCTCCAACCTCGGTTCAGAACTTGATTCTCTAGCTCTTCTCCTAATAAATGAATAAATACTTATAAAATGAATAAAACTGGTTAGTCTTATTTTCTTATTTGTCGTTTATACGTGTACATTATAAAAAACATTCGCTTTGTTGTTATCGTTGTTTTACCGCTGTCATGATTTTCAAAACTTTTGTGTTTACCGACTCGAAGGAATACTTCCTCGAAACTGGTTTGCTAATTGAAGCTAATTTTACTCCGGCTGTTCGAATTACCTTCAACAGTGGACAAAATGTTACCGTATGGACAATGTTTACCAACGAGTGGTTTTTACTCATGCGCAAAGAATCAGATCGAATAATGAATTTCTTCCATACCTTGGCTGGAATTGGGACAGAGTCGATTTTGGATGAAGTACTCAAAGTAACCGATGTTGTAATTGGTAGATATAAATTACACTTCCGAGAAAATGAAAAAGATATTTTAATTTGTGATACCACATATGATGTTCAACCCATTACCATAAATTTGAATTTATTTCGCGAAATGATTCGTCTATACGACATGATTTCGGTACATTTAGAAACATTAAACAAGTATCACTTATTCGCCAAATTTGCCTTCTCCCAAATTGTAAACTCTAATTTCAAGAAGAAGGAGAAGAAGAAGAATTTTAATTGCTCAACCACATCAACCCCCGTGGATGAAGAAAATGTGAAACATATCCTTCCGAGCAAATTTCCCTTATTCAAACATTTGGATGATGTAATATGTAGATTAATTGTCGCCGAGATTAAAACTCTAGCCGCTGACAGGGTATATAAGCAAGCGATTCTCATGAAAAACTTTTATTCTTCATACTGGAGTACCGGAGATTATTTTGTTACCATATAACTTTTTCTGTTAAAACACTCGTTATTACATAGCATCATTATGTGTCTCTACCACAGTGGTGAAGTTGGCGGTGAAAGAACGTTGTTTGTGGACTTCAATTACTTCTATGGAATTCGAAAAGGTGAAATAATAATTAAGGAATTTACTTGTCTTAGCCTAAATGGTGATTTTGGATTTCACGAAATTCTACTGCCACCTTACTCAGATACGGTTATCAGCAATCAAAATCGCAACTCAAACAATTGGTGTACCCAAAATCTGGGTCACATTCCGTGGAATTATGGTTTGAAACCTTATGACGTTACATTGAAAGAAATACGCAAGAGAATTGTAGAGGAATATAAACCTACAAGAATTTACGTTAAAGGCACCGAGAAATGTAAATTTTTGGATAACTTCTTAGGCAACAACGATTATTTTTTGTGGAGACAAAATGCCTCAGAGATGAATTCCGTCACTTCATTTCAACCATTGATGCCACCTCCAGCAACACAATGGAACCGGGAAAGAAAGCCATTGGTTAGAGAAGCTATGGCTGAATTTGTTGATATCCCCTCATTCAGAGAACTAAAGCATCAATACCGTGGTTTGCTTCAATTATTTGGATCGTGTTACTTCCATAATGATGGATGCGCTGTTTCAAATTTGAAACTATTGATGCATTGGTACTTATTGAATGTACATCATCGCCCTTCAACACTGTAATAATAGAGTACTAACTATAAATAGCTGTAAATTTTATTCATTTGCTTAGTTTACGTAGTCAAGTGTAATCGGAAATTATCAATAAATGACTTCTTATCGATTTGTTTTTATTGAAAACACTCCGGTGTTTATACATAGTTTCTTTCCCGCTATACATTTATCTTCGCGAAAAAATACGAATTAGCAGTAGTATCGTTTACCTATGTAGATTCCATAGCTTGGAACAATAACACCAGCACTACTGCTCCATTAAACAATGCTTTGGATACTCAATTCCCCTTAACCCCACCTCCATCACCACCCACTTCCAGACCTAGTACACCATCACATTCCAATACCACACCAGTCAATAACCCTCCGCCTACACTTCAAAATAATCCTCCACCTCAAAACAATCCTCCTCCACCACCTCCTCATCCTCAAAATAATCCTCCTCCACCTCCTCAACCACCACAGCCAGATAGGCCACCTCTACCTCCCGCTGAAAGTCAAAGAAAAGTTGTCGTAGAAGAAACAGTAACCAAATCTGTAACTCATTATTTCCCTAAACCAGAGGATGTACCTACATCTCTTCCTTCAATACCTGACCTCAATTTACCTCCAATTGATGAGTCTGCAGCTATTTGCACTGGAAAACCTATAAAATACACAGACAAAGGTGAAGCATATTGTGAGGTGGATACTTCAGAAGATAATACACGCACTAAACGACAAACTGAAGGAAGTGAATCATCTAGTAAACGAGTTAAACGGCAGACAACACCATTGAATCCTTCACTGACCACACCACTGCTCTTGAAAACTATAAATATTAAGTGCGATTTGATTTTATCCCATTGTTTCGAAAACGGTAAACCTACGCGTATATTGCATTCCTTTACGGCGTTAAATGCAAATAGTAGACACATAATCGCTGAATACCCCAAAAATTTAATTTACCTTCCATTGATTGCAAATAAAGAGCGATCCAACACTGAAATCATCATATCTTCTATTGGAATCAGAATTGACGATTTTTCAGGCACTGTAATACCTTTTACAAAACCATTTATGCTTGTGCTACACTTGCGTCAAATTAATCAACAGCCTGCAATTCCATGATCTTATACAATTGTCAAGTTAAAGGAAAACCCTCTACTTCTTCTGTATTCACAAAGCTCAAACCAACTAATATCGCATCTCATCCCAAAAAACGTAAAAAGAAAAATCATATAGGGTCTGGTGTGGGTAAACCACTCTCAAAAAGTAATTTGAAATTTTTAACATCTCTCGGACTAAAACTTCACAAACGTAGGCGATAACAACCTATCCATGATTGGAGAAAATAATCTTGATATTTTGGAACCTGTCTCATTTGACAATTCCATAAAAAATTGTTCCTATGTTACCTTTAAATGTTTCAATTCCAACAATCTCTCAAATAACGATGAAATACGTATACCAGTATTTTCCAAAGATTTAATTTCACTTCCCCATTTCTCTTACATTTACATCGCCGGTCGTATTTTTAGAAATAATAGTACAACATATGCTCATCCAATTTGTTATAATGGAATGATGCAACTATTCACCAGCATTACCTACGAACTAAATGGGGTTGTGATTGATCGTACACTCAACGTAGGTATGACATCGACAATAAAATCATACCTATCCAAGACGGTTGCGAATTCAAAATTTTACGAGTCATGTGGATTTGTGCATGAAACTAACCCTTACCAAACAACATACAGACCAGCAGATAGCTCCGGATATTTTCAAGTTTATATTCCATTGCAATTTCTACTAGGATTCGCTGAGGACTATCGCAAACCAATTATCAATTCCACTCAAGAACTGATTCTTATACGATCCAGAGACGATTCAAACGTTTTTATTCATCCTGGACCAGCAGCAGCAGGTGAAGACACTACAGCGCACATCAGACATGTAGATCCTACAATTACCTTAGCAGAAGTATCGTGGAAATTGCCAGTTATAACTCTCGCTGATTACGCTAGAGTACAATTGTTGAATGTAATCAAAGAAAACCGGAAAATTGATTTGAGTTTTAGAACTTGGGAATACTTGGAATATCCAACATTACCCACTACATCGCAGATATCGTGGCCATTACGGGTTTCCCATTCTCTTCTAAAACCACGTCATGTCATTATTGCATTCCAAACAAATCGTCGGAATGTGTACTCTGCAAATGTGACTCGCTTCGATTTAATTAATTTGTTGACAATTCGTCTATTCTTGAATGAAGAACAGTACCCTCAAGAAGCGATTAACTTGAATCCTTCAACAAAACATTATGAAATATTGTATCAAATGTTCAGTCATTTCCAAATGTCATACTATGGAAAATCTTCACCAGAAACATCAATCTCATCTCATCAATTTTTTGACGGAGATTATCAAATGCCTTTAATCTACTTTGATTGTTCAAAACAAAAAGAAACATTGGATAATGCAGGTGGACCCATAAATATACGAATAGATTTCACTTGTAACGCTAATATTCCAGCAAACACTACAGCTTATTGTGTAATTATTTACGATAGATTATTTTCTTATTACGCTTTGAATGGAAATGTGAAACAAGTATTGTAATAAAGAAATAATACACCACTTTTTTTCAAATAAATGTTTTATTTATTCAAAATATTACAATTATGATATTCTTAATATTAATCTGTGTCGGTAAAGTAATCTGAATCATTGGTAGATTCATCTTCACTCATAGATGAGGAAGAATCTGAGGATGTTGCATAACGTAAAGAAGGGTAAAAACTATCGTACTTGGCTATTTTTGCACTTTCCAGAAAATCAGAGTTGTAACATCGTCCACACAAACAAGATTCTGCCTCTGAGTAATATGTTTTGATAAAACAGAAACTAAAATATTTCTCATTTGGTAATATTTTAAATTCTCCGCCCTCATATTTATATTTTCTAGAACAAGAAATGGAACGCACCCGACTTGTTTTAAACTCTTCGTCCAGGAAATATACGTATATTTGCGGTGAAAAATCAGATTTTCCGTCCCAGTATGGCTCTGGTGTATAAGAGGAACTAACTTCAGTGTCATCTAATTTTCCTTTTTCTTTAGCTTTACATTTTTCATCCGGATTTGTGTACTTGGAAACATCAGCGTCGAACTCCACTTTCTTGTGCGGGAATTTATAAGGTGGTTGATGACATGATCCACAAAGGCAGTGAGCAAAATCTGGTTCAAAAGTTTTTGAAAAACACAATCTGACATATTTTTCATCGTCGTTAAACTTTACAACACCCGAAATACAATTTTCTTCGTTATTTTTCATACAAGCAACTCGAGTAATCTTATTATATTTGTTCAAAAAATAAACGTTAAACGTTAATTTACACTTGGTAGACGTCATGGTTACTGATGAAATAGTTATCGTAAAATCCTACTCATTTATACATTTTTTTTGAGACTACTCCCCACCATAACCAACTGGTACTACAACTCTGTGCAAAACAAGAAAAATAATAATTTTATTGACAAGAAGAGAAATGACGTATAAAAAATAACCAGATTTTATTTATTTATTAATTGGATGATCTAAAATCTGTTAAATCATATAAATATTGGACGAAGTCATATTCTTCATCTTCATCTGCAGCGATATCAAATAATTCTTGAAACTTCTCATTTGTAGGTATAATAGTTTGTCTACTTAGAAATGGATAAGGTAAATGTTGCATTATAACCTTAGCTTCATCCTCTGTGATATTGTACGATAATAACTGGAAATAATCGGCATCTCCGTAAGATATATCCTCATTTATACGTCTTTGTAATTCTTCAAACTGGTTCTTCTTCACATAAGATTGTTTGTATGGTAATAAATACATATATGCGCTGATTCGATCTGTCGTTTGTCTCCATAATAAAAAATAACACACTTTATCCATGATAAAATATTCACTTGGAAATTGTAAGAAAATAAAATTATTCTTCACTTTGAAAAAAATTCACAAAACATCAATTACACTTGGTAAGTATACTTTGACAACTGATGAAGCAATTAAAGTAATGAAACAAACATTTATACCTTTTATAAATCCCCTCCTTAATCAAACTAGTAACCCATTCATCATGATTAACAAAAAACAGAGAGAGAATTCTAGTGATCAAAATATGAACTAATTAATAATAAAAAGTAGATAGCTTCTCTAGTGATTAAATTAGGAACTAAGAATGTTGTCAGAGAATTACCAGGCGAAAAAATTTCAAATTTTGGCGGGAAAATTATTTTTCAAATTTTAGCGGGAAATTTTTTTTCTTGGACTTCGAACGAGTGACGTTTTTGCCAGCATGATTGATGACGTCATGGAATTTGATGACGTCACTGATTCGATGACGTCACTAGGTCAATGACGTCACAGAACTGATGACGTCACTGAATTTATGACGTCACACGGTTTACCAGAAAAAAAAGTACCCAGAATATGTATTCCTATACTACTGCCTGATTAATTAAGCTTTCATGGAATGATTCATTATTGAACGCGAAATTACGTTGATAAAGTTAGGTAGCCCAAACAAACAGACAAGTTCAAAGTTCTGTCGTTATTGTTATTCTTAAACTTACATTCCAAATCCAACGTCACCTCGTGACGAGAATAAATTAACTTTACGTAGGTAGAGGTATGAACTCTGACGTATGAATCATAAAATTTGTTCGCGTTTTATGACTATCAAAGTACATACAAGCTGTGTTGATGTTTGATACTTCTATTTTTTTTTCAAAATGATAAATTTTCGCAACTTACTCCTAATGTGTTGGCTTTTATGGCTGTAGTGACCCCAGCACAACCGTAGGATAATTCTTCGCTAATTAGGCAACTGTCGAATACGTTCAATTCCATACCACCTTGAATTCGTATTTTAAAAAAATTAAGTACAATAAATTAAGCTAAGGTACATAGGTATAAATTTACAAAATTGTTAGGTACTGTACCTATTTAATGGTAATAATTGGGAAAAATTTGGGTACTTACCAATACTGGCTGGTATGCTGCTATTTAAAATACCAATTTCGTGAGCTTTCTTTACAATATCCCAGGGATACTCCTCAGTTCTATCATAATGGGCAGCTTTTGGAATAATTTCTTCCCTGGTGAATTTTCTAACGAGCTCTAGAAGTTCTCGAGACGTATCCGATAACGCTGAAAAATAATATTTTCACAACATACACACTAAATAATTACAGAAAAATATCAATTGATTAGGTAACTCACTGAAGCATATTCCTGGACTAGTACTATCCGAGAATTTCCTGAAGAAAATTTTCGGCGTTTGCTGGCTGAAAGCATTTCTTAAAATCTACGAAATTAAAAGCGCAAAATGATGAAAAAAATCATAAAAATTCTTATTCTGAAATGAACAACCGAAAAAATACGAACCTGTTTTGTGAATAGCATTTTTACCACTGGTGACACGACGATTACAGATAAAAATACATAAAAGTGAAAATACTTATGTAAATAGGTGAGTTGTCCACCTTTTTATCAGGTTGTCTGACTACTACTGGCATCGTATTAGCACGGGTATCAAGTTATATTTACCTGAAGTGGGAAACGCTTACACGCGAAAGCGAAGGTCGCGATCGCTAACTGACGTAGGATGTCGAAAGCAACGACGTTATCAAAACAATACGGAAAATTCACTTTTTATCGGATTTTCTGTCGAATATTTTCCAAAGATGAATCAAGTAAATACGTATTGAGAGAGGCATTTTCATCTTGATTTTTTTGTCCCCTCTTCCTACCTCCCAATTTAACACCTATCTGTTAAAAATAATCGCAAACGCAAAGTTCGGTTTGTTATTTCCAAGAATTTCATTGATTCGGATAAAGTAAAATTTCCGATCATTTTTGGAGGTGGTCTAATTTCTCTTTTTATTTTACAAGAGTTATTTCTTTTTGGATGAAAAAAAAGTGAAGGAAGCAGCATAATATTCGGTTTGGAATTTTTTACCCTCTTTGACATTTCCTGCCAATAAGTAGATTAATTAAACATCATTGGTACTAAAGGATACTTCACAAGTTACAGGTTATGAATCCAAAATATTTAAAAATATTAAAAAAAAAAGTCCAATTTTTGAAAATATCTCTCAGAATAGTAAAGGCTCACAAATTTTGAAGAACTTTTTGGATTCTAGAAAATACTACTCGAGCTTAGAAAAATCGTGATATTTTTGTAATGATTTCAAATTTTTGAAAAAATCGTTCAAGTTTTGGAAAATTTTTCAATTTTTAAAAACCTTCAGTTTTTGTAAAATTATCCAGATTGAGAGAAAAAAGGTTCATTTTGAAAAATGCTTCAACTTTTGGAAAATGGCCAACTTTTTTTTGGAAAATTTTTGTACCATTTCATTTTTTAAAAATTGTCCAATTTTTAAAAAGTTATTCAAGTTTTGAAAAAATCGTATATTTTTTCAGATGATTGTTCATTTACTGTTGAGAAAAATTCTTATCATTCTGCAACAATTGAAAAAAATTGCACTACTTTTTAAATAATCAGGATTTGCCAATACGAAGGTACCCTCACAGCCAAATGAGCGGGGATTTTCTGACCAAGGATTTTGATTTACGTAGAATTGAGTAAAATATTTAATTATCTGGCACTCTGATTTGGATTTTTTGCAGGGATGCAAATGGAAACCGAAATTTTTTTCAATTTAACAGTTAGGTACGGTTTTTAATTTTTTCATTCCAGTTTAGATTTTGGTTTCGGTAAGGTTACAGTAAAAGATTGGCTCTTGAATATATTTTTTTTAATCGAAGTGAACAACCAGAAACCATAGAATTTTCAAGAAATGAAAAATTAAAATACTCATTTTAACAGTTTTGTTCTTCTATTTCGTTTAAAAAATTGAGCAAAATTGAAGTATAGGTAGTATTAAAAATTTTTCACTTTCCAACGAGTGGTTAAGAAACCTGAAAATCTAAAAAAATTGGAAACAAAATTGAATAAAATTACCACTTTTTGAGCATTGAGAATACTTAGAAAAAAAGGCACTTTATGCAACATCAGATTTCATCAATTCCAACACTCTCAACAGAGCCAAACTTCAAAAAAATAATAATGATGAACCGAAACCGAAATTACCTAATATTTCGATTTTTATTTTAGTTTCGGTAGCATATTCTTCTGTGTTCCGGTTTCAGTTTACGTTTTTTTTTTGAATTTGGTTCTAGATTTTGGCCGACTCGTATTTTTGTGATTTAAATTGAATTTCGGTTGTGGGAGAAATCGTAAAATTGGAATACCTGCAAATATTTAGATGAAAAAAATCAAATTAAAAACTGGTTCAATTTGTATTTCTCAAATATTTTTCTAAAAATAAGAAGAAATGAATGGAAGAAAAAAAATCGTTGAATCAGTAGAATGATGAAAAATGAATATAAATTCACTCAACCGATATAAATTTTCCAAAGCTTTTGAGCGACGAATAAGTAGGTATGTTGAGAATTTCCTACCCAAAATATTTCATGAAAAATTATTTTCAATACTTGATTAATTTTTCACTTTATTCTCAAATTTGAAAATAAAATAAATCCAAGAATTTTAGAATTTTTAAGATCACTCCATAATTCAACATTCACAAAAATTGAAAAATTTTCTTTAACGTACAATACTTGAATGAAAAAATTACTCTCTCCTTGAGTTTGGAGATACATATAATGATTCCACATTTTCGTTAAATTTCTCAATTCTTATTGTCAAGCAGGGATGAGGGAGGATTTCTAAGAATATATGTAGGTTCCCATGATTAATCTACATAGTTATGATTTCCATTTTTCATCGAAACAGATCAAAAAAAATGTGCTTTTTCCAATCTTATAATTGGTTTAAAAAGGTAAAACTTTGATAAAAACTCGCAAAAAAATTTAGTTTTTATATTTCAGTCTTGTAAATATTTTTTTTCTAGAATATCTAAATGATAAAAATAATGGATCGTAAATTTAAATGTTTACCTTTACCCTTTCACCTGTTCAACTCAGCAAACTATCATGCAAAAAATCTACCAAATTTCAAAAAAAAAATTCTTTATTTTTCACAAACAACTTAATTAATACCTATGTTTGTTATTTTTCTGTAAAAAGAAATCATCGATGAAACTCACCAATATTACCTACAAAAAACCCCCACCAAATCGAAAAAATCCATTCTCGGTAGGCAACTTCATCTACAATTCTGTTAAGATTTAATCTTCTGTTTTCTTTCGAAGGAGCAATTACGACGTCACCGCTGTTAATTTCAAAGGAAGTCGAATAATCGTGATTTTACTTCATTCAGATTTTTCAAGTTCTCCTTTCAGAAAAAAATGACAAGAAAAACAATATAAAATAATCCTGATTATGAAAAAGTAAAAAAATCAACCTTAATTATACAAACTTTCAGATTTCTTGGACTTATAATAGTAGTAATATTTATAACCGCCGAAGCCTACGAATAGGATCACCAAGCATAATATTAAAATGATAAATATCATCCAAAAGTTCGATGTTTCCAATAATCCATTTCTGATTAGACATTGGTCGTAAGCTAAAACCGCCTTGGGATCTGGAGTGTAGTTTTCTCTATCACATGGCTGCACTAAAAATTTAAAAAAAAATAATTTTTGGCTAAAAAATGAATACCATGGAGGTAGGTATGTAATTAATACGTGATCCCGGATACATAAATCACCCTATGATTCGAAAATGGTATTTTAAGTTGATACTGATTTTGAGTTATCAGAAGGGATACCTAATCAAATGCTGGAAAAGTCAACTAAAAAACCAATTTTTCACATGTAAGGGTGGTTTCTATATCCAGGCTCATATATTCGTGAAACTGTGATTTTCAATTAGGGAAAATACTTACGAGTAGAATTAATTTTACATTCGATCGTATTAAACACATTGTGCTCTTCCAACCATATCGAAATATCGCAACATTGACGAAATAATTGATTTTTAGATAAATCTGATTCTATCAAAAGTAATTCCCTCAGTAAGCAATACGGAGCTAAATCGGTGTATTTTAATTTATTCAAATAATTATACTGTATGTGTAAAGTATCCAAAGGCGCTTCTGGTGCTAACACAGGTAGACCGTGCAAATTGCAGTCATCCAATTCAAGATGCGTTAAGTTGGTCAATACAGAAAAATTTAAAAAAGCCAATGTTCTCGGTACGTGATTGGCGTACAATACCGATATTTTTGGCGGTAATTTCATCGGTGCAAGTTGCAGCCTTGTTCCACTAATATGTAATATTTCGAGTTTCTGTACCGGAAGTAGCAGTTGGGAATGGAATTCGTTATGATGTACGTTCGTTAGCAATTTCATGTTTAATTCGATCAGTTCTGGGTAAGGACTCAAATCTTCCCGTAAAAGAATTAAGATTGGGTTATTGGAAATGTTCAAAATCTATAAAATAAAAATTTCATATTTAAGCTGGTTGATGAGAAAGTATAGAAGTGGAATTTATTTGTAAAAATGAAAAAAATCACTGAAGTACTTCTAGATTTTTCCCCAAGTTTTGAGGAATTTTTGTTAATGATTTACGAAAGCAGTTCGCGTATAATTTCCCAGCTGAGGTGTTTTTAACTGGACATGGCAGTCGCGCTGTTTGTACCAGTATTGCAGAAATAATAATTCCTTTAAACGAATTGAATCTTTTTTAGTGTTTTTACGCCTATACCTTATTTATTATTTTTTGAATGCTTATTAAATAAGATAACGTTTTAGCATACGATTGCTGTAGTAGACTTTTTACCAGCTTACCTGGGCACCATTGGGCATAATTGTTCATTGTAGGATGAAATGGAACACTCGATTCATAGATAATATACTCAGATTTTATCACCTTTTTTTGCTTTTTTTTTGGTATGTAAAAAAGAAGTGGTTGTAAATCGTAAAGTTGTCGTGGCCAGTGGCCAATTATATTTCGATGCTCAATTACGAAAATAAAAATCGTACGAACGACTGAATCTTTCCTTTCTATGGAACCATTTTTTCTCAAGTCTTTTTGAGTCTTTTATTCCATATAATTTTGAAAATTTTTCCTCTTCCCAGAATTTTTTCAACTTTATAGTATTTCTTGATTAAAATTTTTGTCTAAAATATTTTTCGACTTTAAAAATTTTTTCAACATTGATAAAAAAATTTTTCCACTCCAATTATGAATTTTTTTCCTCAAAATTTTAATTTACAATGATTCAAACTCTATAACAAGCTCCTCGCCCCAGCTACGATAAAACTAGCGCCAAAAATGAATTCCTCGGATCCAAGTACTCTCTCTCAGCCACCTTTGACCTCATTTTGTGACGAAAAATGAAAATTTCCAGTTTCATCGATGATCGGAAACCTTCGGACATTTCCGTGTTATTTTACATTGGTTTGAGGTCGAAGTCGGGATATCGCGTCTCAGATCAGCATAGTTTTGGTAGCCTGAGGTGCAACATGTAGTGCTTTTAGTTTTAGAGGTTTAGATTTTTTTACATGTAGTTGATGTTCGCGTTTTTATTCTCGTTTTTTTGCCCTTAAATGAATTTAGTATTTTTTTGTTTGTGATTATGAATGATTACCTAGAAGCGATATCATCAAAAATCGTTGTTTTCTCAAAAATGGCCTAAATACGACTACCCTAACGCCTAAAAGGAATTCCTCTAGTTTCAATTCCCCCTCCTTAGCTACTTTCGTTCTCAATTGACAACAAAAAATAAAAATTGTCAATTTCGTTGATCATCGGAAATCTTCGGGCGTTCCCGAGTTACCCACATCGTTTCAAGGTTGGAGTCTGAGGTCTCACCTGGCGCTTCAGTAGTTTTGGCCTCCTCAAGTGCAACAAGTAGGTAGTGCTTTTCAATGTTTTCAATCCCATTTCGAGCATTAGAACAAAAGTTGATTTTTTTCCGGCGCGGAAGGTTGATGTATGGTCGGCGCCGCAGAGAAATGCCCGTAACTCGGTCGAAAATCACTCAAATTTCAAAAACTAATACATTTTCGGAATCCTCTCGTCAAGCACTATCGAATGGGTTTTTCATCGTTTAATTTCGAGCATTTGGGTGAGAGATATTATTAATTTTCGCGGATTGCAGATTGAGAAAAATGCTGGTTATTCGGTCGAGAATTTTTCAAAATGCAAAATGTAATACAGATTCGGAAACCTCTCTTCAAGCACTATCGAATGGTTTTTTCCGGATCCAAATTGGAGCATTAGAACAAAAGTTGAGTCGGAAGGTCGATGTATGGTCGTCGCCGCGCCGCGCCGCCGCAGAGAAATGCCCGTAACTCGGTCGAAAATCGCTCAAATTTCAAAAACTAATACATTTTCGGAATCCTCTCGTCGAGACGAATGGAATGGTTTTTTCCGGATCCAAATTGGAGCATTAGAACAAAAGTTGAGTCGGAAGGTCGATGTATGGTCGTCGCCGCAGAGAAATGCCCGTAACTCGGTCGAAAATCGCTCAAATTTCAAAAACTAATACATTTTTGGAATCCTCTCGTCGAGACGAATCGAATGGTTTTTTCCGGATCCAAATTGGAGCATTGGAACAAAAGTTGAGTCGGAAGGTCGATGTATGGTCGGCGCCGCGCCGCGCCGCCGCAGAGAAATGCCCGTAACTCGGTCGAAAATCGCTCAAATTTCAAAAACTAATACATTTTTGGAATCCTCTCGTCGAGACGAATCGAATGGTTTTTTCCGGATCCAAATTGGAGCATTAGAACAAAAGTTGAGTCGGAAGGTCGATGTATGGTCGTCGCCGCGCCGCGCCGCCGCAGAGAAATGCCCGTTACTCGGTCGAAAATCACTCAAATTTCAAAAACTAATACATTTTTGGAATCCTCTCGTCGAGACGAATCGAATGGTTTTTTCCGGATCGAATTTGGAGCATTAGAACAAAAGTTGAGTCGGAAGGTCGATGTATGGTCGGCGCCGCCCCGCGCCGCGCCGCCGCAGAGAAATGCCCGTAACTCGGTCGAAAATCGCTCAAATTTCAAAAAAGAATACATTTTTGGAATCCTCTCGTCGAGACGAATCGAATGGTTTTTTCCGGATCCAAATTGGAGCATTAGAACGGAAGTAGATTTTTTTTCCGGCGCGGAAGGTTGATGTATGGTCGGCGCCGCAGAGAAATGCCCGTAACTCGGTCGAAAATCGCTCAAAATGCAAAAACTCATACATTTTCGGAATCCTCTCGTCATGAACAAACGAATGGTTTTTTTGTCATCCCATTTCGAGCATTTGGACGGGAGATAGCTTTTTTGCTGCCTGGTTAGTTGATGAAGACAAACGCCCGTAACTCGGCCAAAAATTGCACAAAATGCAAAAACTAACACATTTTTGGATTCCTCTCATCGTGAACAAACGAATGGTTTAATTACCTTCCCATTTCGAGCATTAGAACAAAAGTTGATTTTTTTCCGGCGCGGAAGGTTGATGTATGGTCGGCAACGCAGAGAAATGCCCGTAACTCGGTCGGAAATCACTCATATTTCAAAAACTAATACATTTTTGGAATCCTCTCGTCGAGACGAATCGAATGGTTTTTTCCGGATCCAAATTGGAGCATTAGAACAAAAGTTGAGTCGGAAGGCCGATGTATGGTCGGCGCCGCCCCGCGCCGCGCCGCCGCAGAGAAATGCCCGTAACTCGGTCGAAAATCGCTCAAATTTCAAAAAATAATACATTTTTGGAATCCTCTCGTCGAGACGAATCGAATGGTTTTTTCCGGATCCAAATTGGAGCATTGGAACAAAAGTTGAGTCGGAAGGTCGATGTATGGTCGGCGCCGCGCCGCGCCGCCGCAGAGAAATGCCCGTAACTCGGTCGAAAATCGCTCAAATTTCAAAAACTAATACATTTTTGGAATCCTCTCGTCGAGACGAATCGAATGGTTTTTTCCGGATCCAAATTGGAGCATTAGAACAAAAGTTGAGTCGGAAGGTCGATGTATGGTCGTCGCCGCGCCGCGCCGCCGCAGAGAAATGCCCGTAACTCGGTCGAAAATCGCTCAAATTTCAAAAACTAATACATTTTTGGAATCCTCTCGTCGAGACGAATCGAATGGTTTTTTCCGGATCCAAATTGGAGCATTAGAACAAAAGTTGAGTCGGAAGGTCGATGTATGGTCGGCGCCGCGCCGCGCCGCCGCAGAGAAATGCCCGTAACTCGGTCGAAAATCGCTCAAATTTCAAAAACTAATACATTTTTGGAATCCTCTCGTCGAGACGAATCGAATGGTTTTTTCCGGATAAAAATTGGAGCATTAGAACAAAAGTTGAGTCGGAAGGTCGATGTATGGTCGTCGCCGCGCCGCGCCGCCGCAGAGAAATGCCCGTAACTCGGTCGAAAATCGCTCAAATTTCAAAAACTAATACATTTTTGGAATCCCCTCGTCGAGACGAATCGAATGGTTTTTTCCGGATCCAAATTGGAGCATTAGAACAAAAGTTGAGTCGGAAGGTCGATGTATGGCCGGCGCCGCGCCGCGCCGCCGCAGAGAAATGCCCGTAACTCGGTCGAAAATCGCTCAAATTTCAAAAACTAATACATTTTTGGAATCCTCTTGTCGAGACGAATCGAATGGTTTTTTTCGGATCCAAATTGGAGCATTAGAACAAAAGTTGAGTCGGAAGGTCGATGTATGGTCGTCGCCGCGCCGCGCCGCCGCAGAGAAATGCCCGTAACTCGGTCGAAAATCGCTCAAATTTCAAAAACTAATACATTTTTGGAATCCTCTCGTCGAGACGAATCGAATGGTTTTTTCCGGATCGAATTTGGAGCATTAGAACAAAAGTTGAGTCGGAAGGTCGATGTATGGTCGGCGCCGCCCCGCGCCGCGCCGCCGCAGAGAAATGCCCGTAACTCGGTCGAAAATCGCTCAAATTTCAAAAAAGAATACATTTTTGGAATCCTCTCGTCGAGACGAATCGAATGGTTTTTTCCGGATCCAAATTGGAGCATTAGAACGGAAGTAGATTTTTTTTCCGGCGCGGAAGGTTGATGTATGGTCGGCGCCGCAGAGAAATGCCCGTAACTCGGTCGAAAATCGCTCAAAATGCAAAAACTCATACATTTTCGGAATCCTCTCGTCATGAACAAACGAATGGTTTTTTTGTCATCCCATTTCGAGCATTTGGACGGGAGATAGCTTTTTTGCTGCCTGGTTAGTTGATGAAGACAAACGCCCGTAACTCGGCCAAAAATTGCACAAAATGCAAAAACTAACACATTTTTGGATTCCTCTCATCGTGAACAAACGAATGGTTTAATTACCTTCCCATTTCGAGCATTAGAACAAAAGTTGATTTTTTTCCGGCGCGGAAGGTTGATGTATGGTCGGCAACGCAGAGAAATGCCCGTAACTCGGTCGGAAATCACTCATATTTCAAAAACTAATACATTTTTGGAATCCTCTCGTCGAGACGAATCGAATGGTTTTTTCCGGATCCAAATTGGAGCATTAGAACAAAAGTTGAGTCGGAAGGCCGATGTATGGTCGGCGCCGCCCCGCGCCGCGCCGCCGCAGAGAAATGCCCGTAACTCGGTCGAAAATCGCTCAAATTTCAAAAATAATACATTTTTGGAATCCTCTCGTCGAGACGAATCGAATGGTTTTTTCCGGATCCAAATTGGAGCATTGGAACAAAAGTTGAGTCGGAAGGTCGATGTATGGTCGGCGCCGCGCCGCGCCGCCGCAGAGAAATGCCCGTAACTCGGTCGAAAATCGCTCAAATTTCAAAAACTAATACATTTTTGGAATCCTCTCGTCGAGACGAATCGAATGGTTTTTTCCGGATCCAAATTGGAGCATTAGAACAAAAGTTGAGTCGGAAGGTCGATGTATGGTCGTCGCCGCGCCGCGCCGCCGCAGAGAAATGCCCGTAACTCGGTCGAAAATCGCTCAAATTTCAAAAACTAATACATTTTTGGAATCCTCTCGTCGAGACGAATCGAATGGTTTTTTCCGGATCCAAATTGGAGCATTAGAACAAAAGTTGAGTCGGAAGGTCGATGTATGGTCGGCGCCGCGCCGCGCCGCCGCAGAGAAATGCCCGTAACTCGGTCGAAAATCGCTCAAATTTCAAAAACTAATACATTTTTGGAATCCTCTCGTCGAGACGAATCGAATGGTTTTTTCCGGATAAAAATTGGAGCATTAGAACAAAAGTTGAGTCGGAAGGTCGATGTATGGTCGTCGCCGCGCCGCGCCGCCGCAGAGAAATGCCCGTAACTCGGTCGAAAATCGCTCAAATTTCAAAAACTAATACATTTTTGGAATCCCCTCGTCGAGACGAATCGAATGGTTTTTTCCGGATCCAAATTGGAGCATTAGAACAAAAGTTGAGTCGGAAGGTCGATGTATGGTCGGCGCCGCGCCGCGCCGCCGCAGAGAAATGCCCGTAACTCGGTCGAAAATCGCTCAAATTTCAAAAACTAATACATTTTTGGAATCCTCTTGTCGAGACGAATCGAATGGTTTTTTTCGGATCCAAATTGGAGCATTAGAACAAAAGTTGAGTCGGAAGGTCGATGTATGGTCGTCGCCGCGCCGCGCCGCCGCAGAGAAATGCCCGTAACTCGGTCGAAAATCGCTCAAATTTCAAAAACTAATACATTTTTGGAATCCTCTCGTCGAGACGAATCGAATGGTTTTTTCCGGATCCAAATTGGAGCATTGGAACAAAAGTTGAGTCGGAAGGTCGATGTATGGTCGGCGCCGCGCCGCGCCGCCGCAGAGAAATGCCCGTAACTCGGTCGAAAATCGCTCAAATTTCAAAAACTAATACATTTTTGGAATCCTCTCGTCGAGACGAATCGAATGGTTTTTTCCGGATCCAAATTGGAGCATTAGAACAAAAGTTGAGTCGGAAGGTCGATGTATGGTCGTCGCCGCGCCGCGCCGCCGCAGAGAAATGCCCGTAACTCGGTCGAAAATCGCTCAAATTTCAAAAACTAATACATTTTTGGAATCCTCTCGTCGAGACGAATCGAATGGTTTTTTCCGGATCCAAATTGGAGCATTAGAACAAAAGTTGAGTCGGAAGGTCGATGTATGGTCGGCGCCGCGCCGCGCCGCCGCAGAGAAATGCCCGTAACTCGGTCGAAAATCGCTCAAATTTCAAAAACTAATACATTTTTGGAATCCTCTCGTCGAGACGAATCGAATGGTTTTTTCCGGATCCAAATTGGAGCATTAGAACAAAAGTTGAGTCGGAAGGTCGATGTATGGTCGGCGCCGCGCCGCGCCGCCGCAGAGAAATGCCCGTAACTCGGTCGAAAATCGCTCAAATTTCAAAAACTATAACATTTTTGGAATCCTCTTGTCGAGACGAATCGAATGGTTTTTTTCGGATCCAAATTGGAGCATTAGAACAAAAGTTGAGTCGGAAGGTCGATGTATGGTCGTCGCCGCGCCGCGCCGCCGCAGAGAAATGCCCGTAACTCGGTCGAAAATCGCTCAAATTTCAAAAACAAATACATTTTTGGAATCCTCTCGTCGATACGAATCGAATGGTTCCTTCACGATCCAAATTGGAGCATTAGAACGGAAGTTGATTTTTTTTCCGGCGCGGAAGGTTGATGTATGGTCGGCGCCGCAGAGAAATGCCCGTAACTGGGTCGAAAATCGCTCAAATTTCAAAAACTAATACATTTTTGGAATCCTCTCGTCGAGACGAATCGAATGGTTTTTTCCGGATCCAAATTGGAGCATTAGAACAAAAGTTGAGTCGGAAGGTCGATGTATGGTCGTCGCCGCGCCGCGCCGCCGCAGAGAAATGCCCGTAACTCGGTCGAAAATCGCTCAAATTTCAAAAACTAATACATTTTTGGAATCCTCTCGTCGAGACGAATCGAATGGTTTTTTCCGGATCCAAATTGGAGCATTAGAACAAAAGTTGAGTGGGAAGGTCGATGTATGGTCGGCGCCGCGCCGCGCCGCCGCAGAGAAATGCCCGTAACTCGGTCGAAAATCGCTCAAATTTCAAAAACTCATACATTTTCGGAATCCTCTCGTCATGAACAAACGAATGGTTTTTTTGTCATCCCATTTCGAGCATTTGGACGGGAGATAGCTTTTTTGCTGCCTGGTTAGTTGATGAAGACAAACGCCCGTAACTCGGCCAAAAATTGCACAAAATTTAAAAACTAACACATTTTTGGATTCCTCTCATCGTGAACAAACGAATGGTTTAATTACCATCCCATTTCGAGCATTAGAACAAAAGTTGATTTTTTTCCGGCGCGGAAGGTTGATGTATGGTCGGCTACGCAGAGAAATGCCCGTAACTCGGTCGGAAATCACTCATATTTCAAAAACTAATACATTTTTGGAATCCTCTCGTCGAGACGAATCGAATGGTTTTTTCCGGATCCAAATTGGAGCATTAGAACAAAAGTTGAGTCGGAAGGTCGATGTATGGTCGGCGCCGCGCCGCGCCGCCGCAGAGAAATGCCCGTAACTCGGTCGAAAATCGCTCAAATTTCAAAAACTAATACATTTTTGGAATCCTCTCGTCGAGACGAATCGAATGGTTTTTTCCGGATCCAAATTGGAGCATTAGAACAAAAGTTGAGTCGGAAGGTCGATGTATGGTCGGCGCCGCGCCGCGCCGCCGCAGAGAAATGCCCGTAACTCGGTCGAAAATCGCTCAAATTTCAAAAACTAATACATTTTTGGAATCCTCTCGTCGATACGAATCGAATGGTTTTTTCACGATCCAAATTGGAGCATTAGAACGGAAGTTGATTTTTTTTCCGGCGCGGAAGGTTGATGTATGGTCGGCGCCGCAGAGAAATGCCCGTAACTCGGTCGAAAATCGCTCAAAATGCAAAAACTCATACATTTTCGGAATCCTCTCGTCATGAACAAACGAATGGTTTTTTACTCATCCCAATTCGAGCATTTGGACGGGAGATAGCTTTTTGCTGCCTGGTTAGTTGATGAAGACAAACGCCCGTAACTCGGCCAAAAATTGCACAAAATTTAAAAACTAACACATTTTTGGATTCCTCTCATCGTGAACAAACGAATGGTTTAATTACCATCCCAATTCGAGCATTAGAACAAAAGTTGATTTTTTTCCGGCGCGGAAGGTTGATGTATGGTCGGCTACGCAGAGAAATGCCCGTAACTCGGTCGGAAATCACTCATATTTCAAAAACTAATACATTTTTGGAATCCTCTCGTCGAGACGAATCGAATGGTTTTTTCCGGATCCAAATTGGAGCATTAGAACAAAAGTTGAGTCGGAAGGTCGATGTATGGTCGGCGCCGCGCCGCGCCGCCGCAGAGAAATGCCCGTAACTCGGTCGAAAATCGCTCAAATTTCAAAAACTAATACATTTTTGGAATCCTCTCGTCGAGACGAATCGAATGGTTTTTTCCGGATCCAAATTGGAGCATTAGAACGGAAGTTGATTTTTTCCGGCGCGGAAGGTTGATGTATGGTCGGCTACGCAGAGAAATGCCCGTAACTCGGTCGGAAATCACTCATATTTCAAAAACTAATACATTTTTGGAATCCTCTCGTCGAGACGAATCGAATGGTTTTTTCCGGATCCAAATTGGAGCATTAGAACAAAAGTTGAGTCGGAAGGTCGATGTATGGTCGGCGCCGCGCCGCGCCGCCGCAGAGAAATGCCCGTAACTCGGTCGAAAATCGCTCAAATTTCAAAAACTAATACATTTTTGGAATCCTCTCGTCGAGACGAATCGAATGGTTTTTTCCGGATCCAAATTGGAGCATTAGAACAAAAGTTGAGTCGGAAGGTCGATGTATGGTCGGCGCCGCGCCGCGCCGCCGCAGAGAAATGCCCGTAACTCGGTCGAAAATCGCTCAAATTTCAAAAACTAATACATTTTTGGAATCCTCTCGTCGATACGAATCGAATGGTTTTTTCACGATCCAAATTGGAGCATTAGAACAAAAGTTGATTTTTTTTCGGCGCGGAAGGTTGATGTATGGTCGGCTACGCAGAGAAATGCCCGTAACTCGGTCGGAAATCACTCATATTTCAAAAACTAATACATTTTTGGAATCCTCTCGTCGAGACGAATCGAATGGTTTTTTCCGGATCCAAATTGGAGCATTAGAACAAAAGTTGAGTCGGAAGGTCGATGTATGGTCGGCGCCGCGCCGCGCCGCCGCAGAGAAATGCCCGTAACTCGGTCGAAAATCGCTCAAATTTCAAAAACTAATACATTTTTGGAATCCTCTCGTCGAGACGAATCGAATGGTTTTTTCCGGATCCAAATTGGAGCATTAGAACGGAAGTTGATTTTTTCCGGCGCGGAAGGTTGATGTATGGTCGGCTACGCAGAGAAATGCCCGTAACTCGGTCGGAAATCACTCATATTTCAAAAACTAATACATTTTTGGAATCCTCTCGTCGAGACGAATCGAATGGTTTTTTCCGGATCCAAATTGGAGCATTAGAACAAAAGTTGAGTCGGAAGGTCGATGTATGGTCGGCGCCGCGCCGCGCCGCCGCAGAGAAATGCCCGTAACTCGGTCGAAAATCGCTCAAATTTCAAAAACTAATACATTTTTGGAATCCTCTCGTCGAGACGAATCGAATGGTTTTTTCCGGATCCAAATTGGAGCATTAGAACAAAAGTTGAGTCGGAAGGTCGATGTATGGTCGGCGCCGCGCCGCGCCGCCGCAGAGAAATGCCCGTAACTCGGTCGAAAATCGCTCAAATTTCAAAAACTATAACATTTTTGGAATCCTCTTGTCGAGACGAATCGAATGGTTTTTTTCGGATCCAAATTGGAGCATTAGAACAAAAGTTGAGTCGGAAGGTCGATGTATGGTCGTCGCCGCGCCGCGCCGCCGCAGAGAAATGCCCGTAACTCGGTCGAAAATCGCTCAAATTTCAAAAACAAATACATTTTTGGAATCCTCTCGTCGATACGAATCGAATGGTTCCTTCACGATCCAAATTGGAGCATTAGAACGGAAGTTGATTTTTTTTCCGGCGCGGAAGGTTGATGTATGGTCGGCGCCGCAGAGAAATGCCCGTAACTGGGTCGAAAATCGCTCAAATTTCAAAAACTAATACATTTTTGGAATCCTCTCGTCGAGACGAATCGAATGGTTTTTTCCGGATCCAAATTGGAGCATTAGAACAAAAGTTGAGTCGGAAGGTCGATGTATGGTCGTCGCCGCGCCGCGCCGCCGCAGAGAAATGCCCGTAACTCGGTCGAAAATCGCTCAAATTTCAAAAACTAATACATTTTTGGAATCCTCTCGTCGAGACGAATCGAATGGTTTTTTCCGGATCCAAATTGGAGCATTAGAACAAAAGTTGAGTGGGAAGGTCGATGTATGGTCGGCGCCGCGCCGCGCCGCCGCAGAGAAATGCCCGTAACTCGGTCGAAAATCGCTCAAATTTCAAAAACTCATACATTTTCGGAATCCTCTCGTCATGAACAAACGAATGGTTTTTTTGTCATCCCATTTCGAGCATTTGGACGGGAGATAGCTTTTTTGCTGCCTGGTTAGTTGATGAAGACAAACGCCCGTAACTCGGCCAAAAATTGCACAAAATTTAAAAACTAACACATTTTTGGATTCCTCTCATCGTGAACAAACGAATGGTTTAATTACCATCCCATTTCGAGCATTAGAACAAAAGTTGATTTTTTTCCGGCGCGGAAGGTTGATGTATGGTCGGCTACGCAGAGAAATGCCCGTAACTCGGTCGGAAATCACTCATATTTCAAAAACTAATACATTTTTGGAATCCTCTCGTCGAGACGAATCGAATGGTTTTTTCCGGATCCAAATTGGAGCATTAGAACAAAAGTTGAGTCGGAAGGTCGATGTATGGTCGGCGCCGCGCCGCGCCGCCGCAGAGAAATGCCCGTAACTCGGTCGAAAATCGCTCAAATTTCAAAAACTAATACATTTTTGGAATCCTCTCGTCGAGACGAATCGAATGGTTTTTTCCGGATCCAAATTGGAGCATTAGAACAAAAGTTGAGTCGGAAGGTCGATGTATGGTCGGCGCCGCGCCGCGCCGCCGCAGAGAAATGCCCGTAACTCGGTCGAAAATCGCTCAAATTTCAAAAACTAATACATTTTTGGAATCCTCTCGTCGATACGAATCGAATGGTTTTTTCACGATCCAAATTGGAGCATTAGAACGGAAGTTGATTTTTTTTCCGGCGCGGAAGGTTGATGTATGGTCGGCGCCGCAGAGAAATGCCCGTAACTCGGTCGAAAATCGCTCAAAATGCAAAAACTCATACATTTTCGGAATCCTCTCGTCATGAACAAACGAATGGTTTTATTGTCATCGCATTTCGAGCATTAGGACGGCAGATAGCTTTTTGCTGCCTGGTTAGTTGATGAAGACAAACGCCCGTAACTCGGCCAAAAATTGCACAAAATTTAAAAACTAACACATTTTTGGATTCCTCTCATCGTGAACAAACGAATGGTTTAATTACCATCCCAATTCGAGCATTAGAACAAAAGTTGATTTTTTTTCGGCGCGGAAGGTTGATGTATGGTCGGCTACGCAGAGAAATGCCCGTAACTCGGTCGGAAATCACTCATATTTCAAAAACTAATACATTTTTGGAATCCTCTCGTCGAGACGAATCGAATGGTTTTTTCCGGATCCAAATTGGAGCATTAGAACAAAAGTTGAGTCGGAAGGTCGATGTATGGTCGGCGCCGCGCCGCGCCGCCGCAGAGAAATGCCCGTAACTCGGTCGAAAATCGCTCAAATTTCAAAAACTAATACATTTTTGGAATCCTCTCGTCGAGACGAATCGAATGGTTTTTTCCGGATCCAAATTGGAGCATTAGAACGGAAGTTGATTTTTTTTGCCGGCGGGGAGGGTGGGGGTAGGGGCGCCACCGCAGAGAAATGCCCGTAACTCGGTCGGAAATCACTCATATTTCAAAAACTAATACATTTTTGGAATCCTCTCGTCGAGACGAATCGAATGGTTTTTTCCGGATCCAAATTGGAGCATTAGAACAAAAGTTGAGTCGGAAGGTCGATGTATGGTCGGCGCCGCGCCGCGCCGCCGCAGAGAAATGCCCGTAACTCGGTCGAAAATCGCTCAAATTTCAAAAACTAATACATTTTTGGAATCCTCTCGTCGAGACGAATCGAATGGTTTTTTCCGGATCCAAATTGGAGCATTAGAACAAAAGTTGAGTCGGAAGGTCGATGTATGGTCGGCGCCGCGCCGCGCCGCCGCAGAGAAATGCCCGTAACTCGGTCGAAAATCGCTCAAATTTCAAAAACTAATACATTTTTGGAATCCTCTCGTCGATACGAATCGAATGGTTTTTTCACGATCCAAATTGGAGCATTAGAACAAAAGTTGATTTTTTCGGCGCGGAAGGTTGATGTATGGTCGGCTACGCAGAGAAATGCCCGTAACTCGGTCGGAAATCACTCATATTTCAAAAACTAATACATTTTTGGAATCCTCTCGTCGAGACGAATCGAATGGTTTTTTCCGGATCCAAATTGGAGCATTAGAACAAAAGTTGAGTCGGAAGGTCGATGTATGGTCGGCGCCGCGCCGCGCCGCCGCAGAGAAATGCCCGTAACTCGGTCGAAAATCGCTCAAATTTCAAAAACTAATACATTTTTGGAATCCTCTCGTCGAGACGAATCGAATGGTTTTTTCCGGATCCAAATTGGAGCATTAGAACGGAAGTTGATTTTTTCCGGCGCGGAAGGTTGATGTATGGTCGGCTACGCAGAGAAATGCCCGTAACTCGGTCGGAAATCACTCATATTTCAAAAACTAATACATTTTTGGAATCCTCTCGTCGAGACGAATCGAATGGTTTTTTCCGGATCCAAATTGGAGCATTAGAACAAAAGTTGAGTCGGAAGGTCGATGTATGGTCGGCGCCGCGCCGCGCCGCCGCAGAGAAATGCCCGTAACTCGGTCGAAAATCGCTCAAATTTCAAAAACTAATACATTTTTGGAATCCTCTCGTCGAGACGAATCGAATGGTTTTTTCCGGATCCAAATTGGAGCATTAGAACAAAAGTTGAGTCGGAAGGTCGATGTATGGTCCGCGCCGCGCCGCGCCGCCGCAGAGAAATGCCCGTAACTCGGTCGAAAATCGCTCAAATTTCAAAAACTAATACATTTTTGGAATCCTCTTGTCGAGACGAATCGAATGGTTTTTTTCGGATCCGAATTGGAGCATTAGAACAAAAGTTGAGTCGGAAGGTCGATGTATGGTCGTCGCCGCGCCGCGCCGCCGCAGAGAAATGCCCGTAACTCGATCGAAAATCGCTCAAATTTCAAAAACTAATACATTTTTGGAATCCTCTCGTCGAGACGAATCGAATGGTTTTTTCCGGATCCAAATTGGAGCATTAGAACGGAAGTTGATTTTTTTTCCGGCGCGGAAGGTTGATGTATGGTCGGCGCCGCAGAGAAATGCCCGTAACTCGGTCGAAAATCGCTCAAAATGCAAAAACTCATACATTTTCGGAATCCTCTCGTCATGAACAAACCAGGGATGTGTACCGATACCGATACCGATACCAGTACCGATACCGAAACGTTTTTTTTTCGAGAAAAAGCTGTACTGATACCGATACCATACCGGTATTTTATTTTTGCATGGTACCGCTACCGTTAGCAGTACCAAATGCATTTTTGGAACAATACCGATACCGATACCGATACCGGTATTTTTAGCGGTATAATCCCGATCCCGATATCGATACCGGAATTTTTAGCGGTATAATCCCGATACCGATATCGATACCGGTATTTTTAGCGGTATAATCCCAATACCGATACCGATACCAGTATTTTTTATGGTATGGTACCGATACCAATACCAATACCGGTATTTTTTATGGTACGGTACCGATACCAAAACCGATACCGGTATTTTTAGCGGTATAATCCCAATACCGATACCGATACCGGTATTTTTTACGGTACGATACCGATACCAATACCGATACCGCAGAAATAACGGTACACATGAGCGATTCTCAAGATTACGATCGTTTCGTTCTTGTTTGTGTGTGAGTGCTCGTTTTTCTTCCAACAGTTTCAACATTTTTTTTTCAATGTCGCTAAAAATACTTAAATCATTTTTATTTTTCGACTTATTAATTTTTTTCCACCTCCACTACCTCTAGATTTTATATTTTTTCCAATCACAATTTTTTCTCGAAATCTTCGTACCTTTCTTTAAAAATTTTCAATCTTGAAATTATTTTCTCAAAATTTTTTACCAAATTTTGTAATTTTCCTCAAAATTCAAAAACAGTCAATCAAAACTGTTTTTTCATTTTTTAAAAACTTCAAATTTTTCTGTTAATACTTTTCAAATTCCGAATAAGTTTTATAATGAGTGTTTTCTCAATTTTTTTAATCTCATGATTTTTTCTCGAAAATGTTTCACTCAACATTAGTTCTAAATTTTCTCAACTCTCCTTTTAAATGAAGTTATATCAATATTTTCATTTATAAAATATTTTCAATCACTTTTCAAAGTTCAATTTTTTTTATTTAAAATGTTTACAAATCCTACGTTTTTTCAGCATTTAAAATGTATATATACCACGATTTTTGTTCGAAAATTTTCATTTTCTCTAACTTTTCAATTTTAGGTAGGTAGTTGGAAAAATTTTAGAACAAGTTCAAAGTTTCAAAAATTTTAAACAAAAGAATTCAAGTTTTGGAAGAATGTCGAAAATGTGGTACCGATGCGGATACCGGTATTTTCGCAGTATAATCCCAATACCGATATTATTTGTGGTATGATTCTGACACTGATACCGCTACCGATACCGGTATTTTTTTACGGCATGATCCCAATACCGATACCGGTATTTTTAGCGGTATAATCCCGATACCGATATCGATACCGGTATTTTTAGCGGTATAATCCCAATACCGATACCGATACCAGTATTTTTTATGGTACGGTACCGATACCAATACCAATACCGGTATTTTTTATGGTACAGTACCGATACCAATACCGATACCGGTATTTTTAGCGGTATAATCCCAATACCGATACCGATACCGGTATTTTTTACGGTACAATACCGATACCAATACCGATACCGGTATTTTTAGCGGTATAATCCCAATACCGATACCGATACCGGTATTTTTTACGGTACGGTACCGATACCAATACCGATACCGCAGAAATAACGGTACACATCCCTTGAACAAACGAATGGTTTTTTTGTCATCCCATTTCGAGCATTTGGACGGGAGATAGCTTTTTTGCTGCCTGGTTAGTTGATGAAGACAAACGCCCGTAACTCGGCCAAAAATTGCACAAAATTTAAAAACTAACACATTTTTGGATTCCTCTCATCGTGAACAAACGAATGGTTTAATTACCATCCCAATTCGAGCATTAGAACAAAAGTTGATTTTTTTTCGGCGCGGAAGGTTGATGTATGGTCGGCTACGCAGAGAAATGCCCGTAACTCGGTCGGAAATCACTCATATTTCAAAAACTAATACATTTTTGGAATCCTCTCGTCGAGACGAATCGAATGGTTTTTTCCGGATCCAAATTGGAGCATTAGAACAAAAGTTGAGTCGGAAGGTCGATGTATGGTCGGCGCCGCGCCGCGCCGCCGCAGAGAAATGCCCGTAACTCGGCCAAAAATTGCACAAAATTTAAAAACTAACACATTTTTGGATTCCTCTCATCGTGAACAAACGAATGGTTTAATTACCATCCCAATTCGAGCATTAGAACAAAAGTTGATTTTTTTCCGGCGCGGAAGGTTGATGTATGGTCGGCTACGCAGAGAAATGCCCGTAACTCGGTCGGAAATCACTCATATTTCAAAAACTAATACATTTTTGGAATCCTCTCGTCGAGACGAATCGAATGGTTTTTTCCGGATCCAAATTGGAGCATTAGAACAAAAGTTGAGTCGGAAGGTCGATGTATGGTCGGCGCCGCGCCGCGCCGCCGCAGAGAAATGCCCGTAACTCGGTCGAAAATCGCTCAAATTTCAAAAACTAATACATTTTTGGAATCCTCTCGTCGAGACGAATCGAATGGTTTTTTCCGGATCCAAATTGGAGCATTAGAACAAAAGTTGAGTCGGAAGGTCGATGTATGGTCCGCGCCGCGCCGCGCCGCCGCAGAGAAATGCCCGTAACTCGGTCGAAAATCGCTCAAATTTCAAAAACTAATACATTTTTGGAATCCTCTTGTCGAGACGAATCGAATGGTTTTTTTCGGATCCAAATTGGAGCATTAGAACAAAAGTTGAGTCGGAAGGTCGATGTATGGTCGTCGCCGCGCCGCGCCGCCGCAGAGAAATGCCCGTAACTCGGTCGAAAATCGCTCAAATTTCAAAAACTAATACATTTTTGGAATCCTCTCGTCGAGACGAATCGAATGGTTTTTTTCGGATCCAAATTGGAGCATTAGAACAAAAGTTGAGTCGGAAGGTCGATGTATGGTCGTCGCCGCGCCGCGCCGCCGCAGAGAAATGCCCGTAACTCGGTCGAAAATCGCTCAAATTTCAAAAACAAATACATTTTTGGAATCCTCTCGTCGATACGAATCGAATGGTTCCTTCACGATCCAAATTGGAGCATTAGAACGGAAGTTGATTTTTTTTCCGGCGCGGAAGGTTGATGTATGGTCGGCGCCGCAGAGAAATGCCCGTAACTGGGTCGAAAATCGCTCAAATTTCAAAAACTAATACATTTTTGGAATCCTCTCGTCGAGACGAATCGAATGGTTTTTTCCGGATCCAAATTGGAGCATTAGAACAAAAGTTGAGTCGGAAGGTCGATGTATGGTCGTCGCCGCGCCGCGCCGCCGCAGAGAAATGCCCGTAACTCGGTCGAAAATCGCTCAAATTTCAAAAACTAATACATTTTTGGAATCCTCTCGTCGAGACGAATCGAATGGTTTTTTCCGGATCCAAATTGGAGCATTAGAACAAAAGTTGAGTGGGAAGGTCGATGTATGGTCGGCGCCGCGCCGCGCCGCCGCAGAGAAATGCCCGTAACTCGGTCGAAAATCGCTCAAATTTCAAAAACTCATACATTTTCGGAATCCTCTCGTCATGAACAAACGAATGGTTTTTTTGTCATCCCATTTCGAGCATTTGGACGGGAGATAGCTTTTTTGCTGCCTGGTTAGTTGATGAAGACAAACGCCCGTAACTCGGCCAAAAATTGCACAAAATTTAAAAACTAACACATTTTTGGATTCCTCTCATCGTGAACAAACGAATGGTTTAATTACCATCCCATTTCGAGCATTAGAACAAAAGTTGATTTTTTTCCGGCGCGGAAGGTTGATGTATGGTCGGCTACGCAGAGAAATGCCCGTAACTCGGTCGGAAATCACTCATATTTCAAAAACTAATACATTTTTGGAATCCTCTCGTCGAGACGAATCGAATGGTTTTTTCCGGATCCAAATTGGAGCATTAGAACAAAAGTTGAGTCGGAAGGTCGATGTATGGTCGGCGCCGCGCCGCGCCGCCGCAGAGAAATGCCCGTAACTCGGTCGAAAATCGCTCAAATTTCAAAAACTAATACATTTTTGGAATCCTCTCGTCGAGACGAATCGAATGGTTTTTTCCGGATCCAAATTGGAGCATTAGAACAAAAGTTGAGTCGGAAGGTCGATGTATGGTCGGCGCCGCGCCGCGCCGCCGCAGAGAAATGCCCGTAACTCGGTCGAAAATCGCTCAAATTTCAAAAACTAATACATTTTTGGAATCCTCTCGTCGATACGAATCGAATGGTTTTTTCACGATCCAAATTGGAGCATTAGAACGGAAGTTGATTTTTTTTCCGGCGCGGAAGGTTGATGTATGGTCGGCGCCGCAGAGAAATGCCCGTAACTCGGTCGAAAATCGCTCAAAATGCAAAAACTCATACATTTTCGGAATCCTCTCGTCATGAACAAACGAATGGTTTTTGTCATCGCATTTCGAGCATTTGGACGGGAGATAGCTTTTTGCTGCCTGGTTAGTTGATGAAGACAAACGCCCGTAACTCGGCCAAAAATTGCACAAAATTTAAAAACTAACACATTTTTGGATTCCTCTCATCGTGAACAAACGAATGGTTTAATTACCATCCCAATTCGAGCATTAGAACAAAAGTTGATTTTTTTTCGGCGCGGAAGGTTGATGTATGGTCGGCTACGCAGAGAAATGCCCGTAACTCGGTCGGAAATCACTCATATTTCAAAAACTAATACATTTTTGGAATCCTCTCGTCGAGACGAATCGAATGGTTTTTTCCGGATCCAAATTGGAGCATTAGAACAAAAGTTGAGTCGGAAGGTCGATGTATGGTCGGCGCCGCGCCGCGCCGCCGCAGAGAAATGCCCGTAACTCGGTCGAAAATCGCTCAAATTTCAAAAACTAATACATTTTTGGAATCCTCTCGTCGAGACGAATCGAATGGTTTTTTCCGGATCCAAATTGGAGCATTAGAACGGAAGTTGATTTTTTTTCCGGCGCGGAAGGTTGATGTATGGTCGGCTACGCAGAGAAATGCCCGTAACTCGGTCGGAAATCACTCATATTTCAAAACTAATACATTTTTGGAATCCTCTCGTCGAGACGAATCGAATGGTTTTTTCCGGATCCAAATTGGAGCATTAGAACAAAAGTTGAGTCGGAAGGTCGATGTATGGTCGGCGCCGCGCCGCGCCGCCGCAGAGAAATGCCCGTAACTCGGTCGAAAATCGCTCAAATTTCAAAAACTAATACATTTTTGGAATCCTCTCGTCGAGACGAATCGAATGGTTTTTTCCGGATCCAAATTGGAGCATTAGAACAAAAGTTGAGTCGGAAGGTCGATGTATGGTCGGCGCCGCGCCGCGCCGCCGCAGAGAAATGCCCGTAACTCGGTCGAAAATCGCTCAAATTTCAAAAACTAATACATTTTTGGAATCCTCTCGTCGATACGAATCGAATGGTTTTTTCACGATCCAAATTGGAGCATTAGAACAAAAGTTGATTTTTTTTCGGCGCGGAAGGTTGATGTATGGTCGGCTACGCAGAGAAATGCCCGTAACTCGGTCGGAAATCACTCATATTTCAAAAACTAATACATTTTTGGAATCCTCTCGTCGAGACGAATCGAATGGTTTTTTCCGGATCCAAATTGGAGCATTAGAACAAAAGTTGAGTCGGAAGGTCGATGTATGGTCGGCGCCGCGCCGCGCCGCCGCAGAGAAATGCCCGTAACTCGGTCGAAAATCGCTCAAATTTCAAAAACTAATACATTTTTGGAATCCTCTCGTCGAGACGAATCGAATGGTTTTTTCCGGATCCAAATTGGAGCATTAGAACAAAAGTTGAGTCGGAAGGTCGATGTATGGTCCGCGCCGCGCCGCGCCGCCGCAGAGAAATGCCCGTAACTCGGTCGAAAATCGCTCAAATTTCAAAAACTAATACATTTTTGGAATCCTCTTGTCGAGACGAATCGAATGGTTTTTTTCGGATCCGAATTGGAGCATTAGAACAAAAGTTGAGTCGGAAGGTCGATGTATGGTCGTCGCCGCGCCGCGCCGCCGCAGAGAAATGCCCGTAACTCGATCGAAAATCGCTCAAATTTCAAAAACTAATACATTTTTGGAATCCTCTCGTCGAGACGAATCGAATGGTTTTTTCCGGATCCAAATTGGAGCATTAGAACGGAAGTTGATTTTTTTTCCGGCGCGGAAGGTTGATGTATGGTCGGCGCCGCAGAGAAATGCCCGTAACTCGGTCGAAAATCGCTCAAAATGCAAAAACTCATACATTTTCGGAATCCTCTCGTCATGAACAAACCAGGGATGTGTACCGATACCGATACCGAAACGTTTTTTTTTCGAGAAAAAGCTGTACTGATACCGATACCATACCGGTATTTTATTTTTGCATGGTACCGCTACCGTTAGCAGTACCAAATGCATTTTTGGAACAATACCGATACCGATACCGATACCGGTATTTTTAGCGGTATAATCCCGATCCCGATATCGATACCGGAATTTTTAGCGGTATAATCCCGATACCGATATCGATACCGGTATTTTTAGCGGTATAATCCCAATACCGATACCGATACCAGTATTTTTTATGGTATGGTACCGATACCAATACCAATACCGGTATTTTTTATGGTACGGTACCGATACCAAAACCGATACCGGTATTTTTAGCGGTATAATCCCAATACCGATACCGATACCGGTATTTTTTACGGTACGATACCGATACCAATACCGATACCGCAGAAATAACGGTACACATGAGCGATTCTCAAGATTACGATCGTTTCGTTCTTGTTTGTGTGTGAGTGCTCGTTTTTCTTCCAACAGTTTCAACATTTTTTTTTCAATGTCGCTAAAAATACTTAAATCATTTTTATTTTTAAACTTTTTTCGACTTATTAATTTTTTTTCACCTCCACTACCTCTAGATTTTATATTTTTTCCAATCACAATTTTTTCTCGAAATCTTCGTACCTTTCTTTAAAAATTTTCAATCTTGAAATTATTTTCTCAAAATTTTTTACCAAATTTTGTAATTTTCCTCAAAATTCAAAAACAGTCAATCAAAACTGTTTTTTCATTTTTTAAAAACTTCAAATTTTTCTGTTAATACTTTTCAAATTCCGAATAAGTTTTATAATGAGTGTTTTCTCAATTTTTTTAATCTCATGATTTTTTCTCGAAAATGTTTCACTCAACATTAGTTCTAAATTTTCTCAACTCTCCTTTTAAATGAAGTTATATCAATATTTTCATTTATAAAATATTTTCAATCACTTTTCAAAGTTCAATTTTTTTTATTTAAAATGTTTACAAATCCTACGTTTTTTCAGCATTTAAAATGTATATATACCACGATTTTTGTTCGAAAATTTTCATTTTCTCTAACTTTTCAATTTTAGGTAGGTAGTTGGAAAAATTTTAGAACAAGTTCAAAGTTTCAAAAATTTTAAACAAAAGAATTCAAGTTTTGGAAGAATGTCGAAAATGTGGTACCGATGCGGATACCGGTATTTTCGCAGTATAATCCCAATACCGATATTATTTGTGGTATGATTCTGACACTGATACCGCTACCGATACCGGTATTTTTTTACGGCATGATCCCAATACCGATACCGGTATTTTTAGCGGTATAATCCCGATACCGATATCGATACCGGTATTTTTAGCGGTATAATCCCAATACCGATACCGATACCAGTATTTTTTATGGTACGGTACCGATACCAATACCAATACCGGTATTTTTTATGGTACAGTACCGATACCAATACCGATACCGGTATTTTTAGCGGTATAATCCCAATACCGATACCGATACCGGTATTTTTTACGGTACAATACCGATACCAATACCGATACCGGTATTTTTAGCGGTATAATCCCAATACCGATACCGATACCGGTATTTTTTACGGTACGGTACCGATACCAATACCGATACCGCAGAAATAACGGTACACATCCCTGGAACAAACGAATGGTTTTTTTGTCATCCCATTTCGAGCATTTGGACGGGAGATAGCTTTTTTGCTGCCTGGTTAGTTGATGAAGACAAACGCCCGTAACTCGGCCAAAAATTGCACAAAATTTAAAAACTAACACATTTTTGGATTCCTCTCATCGTGAACAAACGAATGGTTTAATTACCATCCCAATTCGAGCATTAGAACAAAAGTTGATTTTTTTTCGGCGCGGAAGGTTGATGTATGGTCGGCTACGCAGAGAAATGCCCGTAACTCGGTCGGAAATCACTCATATTTCAAAAACTAATACATTTTTGGAATCCTCTCGTCGAGACGAATCGAATGGTTTTTTCCGGATCCAAATTGGAGCATTAGAACAAAAGTTGAGTCGGAAGGTCGATGTATGGTCGGCGCCGCGCCGCGCCGCCGCAGAGAAATGCCCGTAACTCGGCCAAAAATTGCACAAAATTTAAAAACTAACACATTTTTGGATTCCTCTCATCGTGAACAAACGAATGGTTTAATTACCATCCCAATTCGAGCATTAGAACAAAAGTTGATTTTTTTCCGGCGCGGAAGGTTGATGTATGGTCGGCTACGCAGAGAAATGCCCGTAACTCGGTCGGAAATCACTCATATTTCAAAAACTAATACATTTTTGGAATCCTCTCGTCGAGACGAATCGAATGGTTTTTTCCGGATCCAAATTGGAGCATTAGAACAAAAGTTGAGTCGGAAGGTCGATGTATGGTCGGCGCCGCGCCGCGCCGCCGCAGAGAAATGCCCGTAACTCGGTCGAAAATCGCTCAAATTTCAAAAACTAATACATTTTTGGAATCCTCTCGTCGAGACGAATCGAATGGTTTTTTCCGGATCCAAATTGGAGCATTAGAACAAAAGTTGAGTCGGAAGGTCGATGTATGGTCCGCGCCGCGCCGCGCCGCCGCAGAGAAATGCCCGTAACTCGGTCGAAAATCGCTCAAATTTCAAAAACTAATACATTTTTGGAATCCTCTTGTCGAGACGAATCGAATGGTTTTTTTCGGATCCAAATTGGAGCATTAGAACAAAAGTTGAGTCGGAAGGTCGATGTATGGTCGTCGCCGCGCCGCGCCGCCGCAGAGAAATGCCCGTAACTCGGTCGAAAATCGCTCAAATTTCAAAAACTAATACATTTTTGGAATCCTCTCGTCGAGACGAATCGAATGGTTTTTTCCGGATCCAAATTGGAGCATTAGAACAAAAGTTGAGTCGGAAGGTCGATGTATGGTCCGCGCCGCGCCGCGCCGCCGCAGAGAAATGCCCGTAACTCGGTCGAAAATCGCTCAAATTTCAAAAACTCATACATTTTCGGAATCCTCTCGTCATGAACAAACGAATGGTTTTTTTGTCATCCCATTTCGAGCATTTGGACGGGAGATAGCTTTTTTGCTGCCTGGTTAGTTGATGAAGACAAACGCCCGTAACTCGGCCAAAAATTGCACAAAATTTAAAAACTAACACATTTTTGGATTCCTCTCATCGTGAACAAACGAATGGTTTAATTACCATCCCATTTCGAGCATTAGAACAAAAGTTGATTTTTTTCCGGCGCGGAAGGTTGATGTATGGTCGGCTACGCAGAGAAATGCCCGTAACTCGGTCGGAAATCACTCATATTTCAAAAACTAATACATTTTTGGAATCCTCTCGTCGAGACGAATCGAATGGTTTTTTCCGGATCCAAATTGGAGCATTAGAACAAAAGTTGAGTCGGAAGGTCGATGTATGGTCGGCGCCGCGCCGCGCCGCCGCAGAGAAATGCCCGTAACTCGGTCGAAAATCGCTCAAATTTCAAAAACTAATACATTTTTGGAATCCTCTCGTCGAGACGAATCGAATGGTTTTTCCGGATCCAAATTGGAGCATTAGAACAAAAGTTGAGTCGGAAGGTCGATGTATGGTCGGCGCCGCGCCGCGCCGCCGCAGAGAAATGCCCGTAACTCGGTCGAAAATCGCTCAAATTTCAAAAACTAATACATTTTTGGAATCCTCTCGTCGAGACGAATCGAATGGTTTTTTCCGGATCCAAATTGGAGCATTAGAACGGAAGTTGATTTTTTTTCCGGCGCGGAAGGTTGATGTATGGTCGGCGCCGCAGAGAAATGCCCGTAACTCGGTCGAAAATCGCTCAAAATGCAAAAACTCATACATTTTCGGAATCCTCTCGTCATGAACAAACGAATGGTTTTTTTGTCATCCCATTTCGAGCATTTGGACGGGAGATAGCTTTTTTGCTGCCTGGTTAGTTGATGAAGACAAACGCCCGTAACTCGGCCAAAAATTGCACAAAATTTAAAAACTAACACATTTTTGGATTCCTCTCATCGTGAACAAACGAATGGTTTAATTACCATCCCAATTCGAGCATTAGAACAAAAGTTGATTTTTTTCCGGCGCGGAAGGTTGATGTATGGTCGGCTACGCAGAGAAATGCCCGTAACTCGGTCGGAAATCACTCATATTTCAAAAACTAATACATTTTTGGAATCCTCTCGTCGAGACGAATCGAATGGTTTTTTCCGGATCCAAATTGGAGCATTAGAACAAAAGTTGAGTCGGAAGGTCGATGTATGGTCGGCGCCGCGCCGCGCCGCCGCAGAGAAATGCCCGTAACTCGGTCGAAAATCGCTCAAATTTCAAAAACTAATACATTTTTGGAATCCTCTCGTCGAGACGAATCGAATGGTTTTTTCCGGATCCAAATTGGAGCATTAGAACGGAAGTTGATTTTTTTTCCGGCGCGGAAGGTTGATGTATGGTCGGCGCCGCAGAGAAATGCCCGTAACTCGGTCGAAAATCGCTCAAAATGCAAAAACTCATACATTTTCGGAATCCTCTCGTCATGAACAAACGAATGGTTTTTTTGTCATCCCATTTCGAGCATTTGGACGGGAGATAGCTTTTTTGCTGCCTGGTTAGTTGATGAAGACAAACGCCCGTAACTCGGCCAAAAATTGCACAAAATTTAAAAACTAACACATTTTTGGATTCCTCTCATCGTGAACAAACGAATGGTTTAATTACCATCCCAATTCGAGCATTAGAACAAAAGTTGATTTTTTTTCGGCGCGGAAGGTTGATGTATGGTCGGCTACGCAGAGAAATGCCCGTAACTCGGTCGGAAATCACTCATATTTCAAAAACTAATACATTTTTGGAATCCTCTCGTCGAGACGAATCGAATGGTTTTTTCCGGATCCAAATTGGAGCATTAGAACAAAAGTTGAGTCGGAAGGTCGATGTATGGTCGGCGCCGCGCCGCGCCGCCGCAGAGAAATGCCCGTAACTCGGTCGAAAATCGCTCAAATTTCAAAAACTAATACATTTTTGGAATCCTCTCGTCGAGACGAATCGAATGGTTTTTTCCGGATCCAAATTGGAGCATTAGAACGGAAGTTGATTTTTTTTCCGGCGCGGAAGGTTGATGTATGGTCGGCTACGCAGAGAAATGCCCGTAACTCGGTCGGAAATCACTCATATTTCAAAAACTAATACATTTTTGGAATCCTCTCGTCGAGACGAATCGAATGGTTTTTTCCGGATCCAAATTGGAGCATTAGAACAAAAGTTGAGTCGGAAGGTCGATGTATGGTCGGCGCCGCGCCGCGCCGCCGCAGAGAAATGCCCGTAACTCGGTCGAAAATCGCTCAAATTTCAAAAACTAATACATTTTTGGAATCCTCTCGTCGAGACGAATCGAATGGTTTTTTCCGGATCCAAATTGGAGCATTAGAACAAAAGTTGAGTCGGAAGGTCGATGTATGGTCGGCGCCGCGCCGCGCCGCCGCAGAGAAATGCCCGTAACTCGGTCGAAAATCGCTCAAATTTCAAAAACTAATACATTTTTGGAATCCTCTCGTCGATACGAATCGAATGGTTTTTTCACGATCCAAATTGGAGCATTAGAACGGAAGTTGATTTTTTTTCCGGCGCGGAAGGTTGATGTATGGTCGGCGCCGCAGAGAAATGCCCGTAACTCGGTCGAAAATCGCTCAAAATGCAAAAACTCATACATTTTCGGAATCCTCTCGTCATGAACAAACGAATGGTTTTTTTGTCATCCCATTTCGAGCATTTGGACGGGAGATAGCTTTTTTGCTGCCTGGTTAGTTGATGAAGACAAACGCCCGTAACTCGGCCAAAAATTGCACAAAATTTAAAAACTAACACATTTTTGGATTCCTCTCATCGTGAACAAACGAATGGTTTAATTACCATCCCAATTCGAGCATTAGAACAAAAGTTGATTTTTTTCCGGCGCGGAAGGTTGATGTATGGTCGGCTACGCAGAGAAATGCCCGTAACTCGGTCGGAAATCACTCATATTTCAAAAACTAATACATTTTTGGAATCCTCTCGTCGAGACGAATCGAATGGTTTTTTCCGGATCCAAATTGGAGCATTAGAACAAAAGTTGAGTCGGAAGGTCGATGTATGGTCGGCGCCGCGCCGCGCCGCCGCAGAGAAATGCCCGTAACTCGGTCGAAAATCGCTCAAATTTCAAAAACTAATACATTTTGGAATCCTCTCGTCGAGACGAATCGAATGGTTTTTTCCGGATCCAAATTGGAGCATTAGAACAAAAGTTGAGTCGGAAGGTCGATGTATGGTCCGCGCCGCGCCGCGCCGCCGCAGAGAAATGCCCGTAACTCGGTCGAAAATCGCTCAAATTTCAAAAACTAATACATTTTTGGAATCCTCTTGTCGAGACGAATCGAATGGTTTTTTTCGGATCCAAATTGGAGCATTAGAACAAAAGTTGAGTCGGAAGGTCGATGTATGGTCGTCGCCGCGCCGCGCCGCCGCAGAGAAATGCCCGTAACTCGGTCGAAAATCGCTCAAATTTCAAAAACTAATACATTTTTGGAATCCTCTCGTCGAGACGAATCGAATGGTTTTTTCCGGATCCAAATTGGAGCATTAGAACAAAAGTTGAGTCGGAAGGTCGATGTATGGTCGGCGCCGCGCCGCGCCGCCGCAGAGAAATGCCCGTAACTCGGTCGAAAATCGCTCAAATTTCAAAAACTCATACATTTTCGGAATCCTCTCGTCATGAACAAACGAATGGTTTTTTTGTCATCCCATTTCGAGCATTTGGACGGGAGATAGCTTTTTTGCTGCCTGGTTAGTTGATGAAGACAAACGCCCGTAACTCGGCCAAAAATTGCACAAAATTTAAAAACTAACACATTTTTGGATTCCTCTCATCGTGAACAAACGAATGGTTTAATTACCATCCCATTTCGAGCATTAGAACAAAAGTTGATTTTTTTCCGGCGCGGAAGGTTGATGTATGGTCGGCGCCGCAGAGAAATGCCCGTAACTCGGTCGAAAATCACTCAAATTTCAAAAACTAATACATTTTCGGAATCCTCTCGTCAAGCACTATCGAATGGGTTTTTCATCGTTTAATTTCGAGCATTTGGGTGAGAGATATTATTAATTTTCGCGGATTGCAGATTGAGAAAAATGCTGGTTATTCGGTCGAGAATTTTTCAAAATGCAAAATGTAATACAGATTCGGAAACCTCTCTTCAAGCACTATCGAATGGTTTTTTCCGGATCCAAATTGGAGCATTAGAACAAAAGTTGAGTCGGAAGGTCGATGTATGGTCGTCGCCGCGCCGCGCCGCCGCAGAGAAATGCCCGTAACTCGGTCGAAAATCACTCAAATTTCAAAAACTAATACATTTTTGGAATCCTCTCGTCGAGACGAATCGAATGGTTTTTTCCGGATCCAAATTGGAGCATTAGAACAAAAGTTGAGTCGGAAGGTCGATGTATGGTTAATGTATGGTCGCGCCGCCGCAGAGAAATGCCCGTAACTCGGTCGAAAATCGCTCAAATTTCAAAAACTAATACATTTTTGGAATCCTCTCGTCGAGCACGAATCGAATGGTTTTTTCCGGATCCAAATTGGAGCATTAGAACAAAAGTTGAGTCGGAAGGTCGATGTATGGTCGTCGCCGCGCCGCGCCGCCGCAGAGAAATGCCCGTAACTCGGTCGAAAATCGCTCAAATTTCAAAAACTAATACATTTTTGGAATCCTCTCGTCGAGACGAATCGAATGGTTTTTTCCGGATCCAAATTGGAGCATTAGAACAAAAGTTGAGTCGGAAGGTCGATGTATGGTCGGCGCCGCCCCGCGCCGCGCCGCCGCAGAGAAATGCCCGTAACTCGGTCGAAAATCGCTCAAATTTCAAAAACTAATACATTTTTGGAATCCTCTCGTCGAGACGAATCGAATGGTTTTTTCCGGATCCAAATTGGAGCATTAGAACAAAAGTTGAGTCGGAAGGTCGATGTATGGTCGGCGCCGCGCCGCGCCGCCGCAGAGAAATGCCCGTAACTCGGTCGAAAATCGCTCAAAATGCAAAAACTCATACATTTTCGGAATCCTCTCGTCATGAACAAACGAATGGTTTTTTTGTCATCCCATTTCGAGCATTTGGACGGGAGATAGCTTTTTTGCTGCCTGGTTAGTTGATGAAGACAAACGCCCGTAACTCGGCCAAAAATTGCACAAAATGCAAAAACTAACACATTTTTGGATTCCTCTCATCGTGAACAAACGAATGGTTTAATTACCTTCCCATTTCGAGCATTAGAACAAAAGTTGATTTTTTTCCGGCGCGGAAGGTTGATGTATGGTCGGCAACGCAGAGAAATGCCCGTAACTCGGTCGGAAATCACTCATATTTCAAAAACTAATACATTTTTGGAATCCTCTCGTCGAGACGAATCGAATGGTTTTTTCCGGATCCAAATTGGAGCATTAGAACAAAAGTTGAGTCGGAAGGTCGATGTATGGTCGGCGGCGCGCCGCGCCGCGCCGCCGCAGAGAAATGCCCGTAACTCGGTCGAAAATCGCTCAAATTTCAAAAACTAATACATTTTTGGAATCCTCTCGTCGAGACGAATCGAATGGTTTTTTCCGGATCCAAATTGGAGCATTAGAACAAAAGTTGAGTCGGAAGGTCGATGTATGGTCGGCGCCGCGCCGCGCCGCCGCAGAGAAATGCCCGTAACTCGGTCGAAAATCGCTCAAATTTCAAAAACTAATACAGTTTTGGAATCCTCTCGTCGAGACGAATCGAATGGTTTCTTCCGGATCCAAATTGGAGCATTAGAACGGAAGTAGATTTTTTCCGGCGCGGAAGGTTGATGTATGGTCGTCGCCGCGCCGCGCCGCCGCAGAGAAATGCCCGTAACTCGGTCGAAAATCGCTCAAAATGCAAAAACTCATACATTTTCGGAATCCTCTCGTCATGAACAAACGAATGGTTTTTGTCATCCCATTTCGAGCATTAGAACAAAAGTTGAGTCGGAAGGTCGATGTATGGTCGGCTGCCTGGTTAGCGCCGCCGCATGAAGACAAATGCCCGTAACTCGGCCAAAAATTGCGCAAAATTTAAAAACTAACACATTTTTGGATTCCTCTCATCGTGAACAAACGAATGGTTTAATTACCATCCCAATTCGAGCATTAGAACAAAAGTTGATTTTTTCCGGCGCGGAAGGTTGATGTATGGTCGGCGCCGCAGAGAAATGCCCGTAACTCGGTCGGAAATCACTCATATTTCAAAAACTAATACATTTTTGGAATCCTCTCGTCGAGACGAATCGAATGGTTTTTTCCGGATCCAAATTGGAGCATTAGAACAAAAGTTGAGTCGGAAGGTCGAGGTATGGTCGGCGGCGCGCCGCGCCGCGCCGCCGCAGAGAAATGCCCGTAAGTCGGTCGAAAATCGCTCAAATTTCAAAAACTAATACATTTTTGGAATCCTCTCGTCGAGACGAATCGAATGGTTTTTTCCGGATCCAAATTGGAGCATTAGAACAAAAGTTGAGTCGGAAGGTCGATGTATGGTCGGCGCCGCGCCGCGCCGCCGCAGAGAAATGCCCGTAACTCGGTCGAAAATCGCTCAAATTTCAAAAACTAATACATTTTTGGAATCCTCTCGTCGAGACGAATCGAATGGTTTTTTTCGGATCCAAATTGGAGCATTAGAACAAAAGTTGAGTCGGAAGGTCGATGTATGGTCGTCGCCGCGCCGCGCCGCCGCAGAGAAATGCCCGTAACTCGGTCGAAAATCGCTCAAATTTCAAAAACTAATACATTTTTGGAATCCTCTCGTCGAGACGAATCGAATGGTTTTTTCCGGATCCAAATTGGAGCATTAGAACGGAAGTAGATTTTTTTTCCGGCGCGGAAGGTTGATGTATGGTCGGCGCCGCGCCGCGCCGCCGCAGAGAAATGCCCGTAACTCGGTCGAAAATCGCTCAAAATTCAAAAACTCATACATTTTTGGAATCCTCTCGTCATGAACAAACGAATGGTTTTTTTGTCATCCCATTTCGATCATTTGGACGGGAGATAGCTTTTTTGCTGCCTGTTTAGGTGATGAAGACAAACGCCCGTAACTCGGCCAAAATTGCTCAAAATGCAAAAACTAACACATTTTTGGATTCCTCTCATCGTGAACAAACGAATGGTTTAATTACCATCCCATTTCGAGCATTAGAACAAAAGTTGATTTTTTCCGGCGCGGAAGGTTGATGTATGGTCGGCGCCGCAGAGAAATGCCCGTAACTCGGTCGAAAATCGCTCAAATTTCAAAAACTAATACATTAGTTGGAATCCTCTCGTCGAGACGAATCGAATGGTTTTTTCCGGATCCAAAATGAAGCATTAGAACAAAAGTTGAGTCGGAAGGTCGATGTATGGTCGTCGCCGCGCCGCGCCGCCGCAGAGAAATGCCCGTAACTCGGTCGAAAATCGCTCAAATTTCAAAAACTAATACATTTTTGGAATCCTCTCGTCGAGACGAATCGAATGGTTTTTTCCGGATCCAAATTGGAGCATTAGAACAAAAGTTGAGTCGGAAGGTCGATGTATGGTCGGCTACGCAGAGAAATGCCCGTAACTCGGTCGAAAATCGCTCAAATTTCAAAAACTAATACATTTTTGGAATCCTCTCGTCGAGACGAATCGAATGGTTTTTCCGGATCCAAATTGGAGCATTAGAACAAAAGTTGAGTCGGAAGGTCGATGTATGGTCGGCGCCGCGCCGCGCCGCCGCAGAGAAATGCCCGTAACTCGGTCGAAAATCGCTCAAATTTCAAAAACTAATACATTTTTGGAATCCTCTCGTCGAGACGAATCGAATGGTTTTTTCCGGATCCAAATTGGAGCATTAGAACAAAAGTTGAGTCGGAAGGTCGATGTATGGTCGTCGCCGCGCCGCGCCGCCGCAGAGAAATGCCCGTAACTCGGTCGAAAATCGCTCAAATTTCAAAAACTAATACATTTTTGGAATCCTCTCGTCGAGACGAATCGAATGGTTTTTTCGGATCGAATTTGGAGCATTAGAACAAAAGTTGAGTCGGAAGGTCGATGTATGGTCGGCGCCGCCCGCGCCGCGCCGCCGCAGAGAAATGCCCGTAACTCGGTCGAAAATCGCTCAAATTTCAAAAAAGAATACATTTTTGGAATCCTCTCGTCGAGACGAATCGAATGGTTTTTTCCGGATCCAAATTGGAGCATTAGAACGGAAGTAGATTTTTTTTCCGGCGCGGAAGGTTGATGTATGGTCGGCGCCGCAGAGAAATGCCCGTAACTCGGGCGAAAATCGCTCTAAATGCACTAACTCATACTTTTTAGGAATCCTCTCGTCATGAACAAACGAATGGTTTTTTGTCATCCCATTTCGCGCATTTGGCGGGGAGATAGTTTTTTTGCTGCCTGTTTAGTTGTTGAAGACAAACGCCCGTAACTCGGCCAAAAATTGCACAAAATGCAAAAACTAACACATTTTTGGATTCCTCTCATCGTGAACAAACGAATGGTTTAATTACCTTCCCATTTCGAGCATTAGAACAAAAGTTGATTTTTTTCCGGCGCGGAAGGTTGATGTATGGTCGGCAACGCAGAGAAATGCCCGTAACTCGGTCGGAAATCACTCATATTTCAAAAACTAATACATTTTTGGAATCCTCTCGTCGAGACGAATCGAATGGTTTTTTCCGGATCCAAATTGGAGCATTAGAACAAAAGTTGAGTCGGAAGGCCGATGTATGGTCTGCGCCGCGCCGCGCCGCCGCAGAGAAATGCCCGTAACTCGGTCGAAAATCGCTCAAATTTCAAAAATAATACATTTTTGGAATCCTCTCGTCGAGACGAATCGAATGGTTTTTTCCGGATCCAAATTGGAGCATTGGAACAAAAGTTGAGTCGGAAGGTCGATGTATGGTCGGCGCCGCGCCGCGCCGCCGCAGAGAAATGCCCGTAACTCGGTCGAAAATCGCTCAAATTTCAAAAACTAATACATTTTTGGAATCCTCTCGTCGAGACGAATCGAATGGTTTTTTCCGGATCCAAATTGGAGCATTAGAACAAAAGTTGAGTCGGAAGGTCGATGTATGGTCGTCGCCGCGCCGCGCCGCCGCAGAGAAATGCCCGTAACTCGGTCGAAAATCGCTCAAATTTCAAAAACTAATACATTTTTGGAATCCTCTCGTCGAGACGAATCGAATGGTTTTTCCGGATCCAAATTGGAGCATTAGAACAAAAGTTGAGTCGGAAGGTCGATGTATGGTCGGCGCCGCGCCGCGCCGCCGCAGAGAAATGCCCGTAACTCGGTCGAAAATCGCTCAAATTTCAAAAACTAATACATTTTTGGAATCCTCTCGTCGAGACGAATCGAATGGTTTTTTCCGGATCCAAATTGGAGCATTAGAACAAAAGTTGAGTCGGAAGGTCGATGTATGGTCGTCGCCGCGCCGCGCCGCCGCAGAGAAATGCCCGTAACTCGGTCGAAAATCGCTCAAATTTCAAAAACTAATACATTTTTGGAATCCTCTCGTCGAGACGAATCGAATGGTTTTTTCCGGATCCAAATTGGAGCATTAGAACAAAAGTTGAGTCGGAAGGTCGATGTATGGTCGGCGCCGCGCCGCGCCGCCGCAGAGAAATGCCCGTAACTCGGTCGAAAATCGCTCAAATTTCAAAAACTAATACATTTTTGGAATCCTCTTGTCGAGACGAATCGAATGGTTTTTTTCGGATCCAAATTGGAGCATTAGAACAAAAGTTGAGTCGGAAGGTCGATGTATGGTCGTCGCCGCGCCGCGCCGCCGCAGAGAAATGCCCGTAACTCGGTCGAAAATCGCTCAAATTTCAAAAACTAATACATTTTTGGAATCCTCTCGTCGAGACGAATCGAATGGTTTTTTCCGGATCGAATTTGGAGCATTAGAACAAAAGTTGAGTCTGATGGTCGATGTATGGTCGGCGCCGCCCGCGCCGCGCCGCCGCAGAGAAATGCCCGTAACTCGGTCGAAAATCGCTCAAATTTCAAAAAAGAATACATTTTTGGAATCCTCTCGTCGAGACGAATCGAATGGTTTTTTCCGGATCCAAATTGGAGCATTAGAACGGAAGTAGATTTTTTTTCCGGCGCGGAAGGTTGATGTATGGTCGGCGCCGCAGAGAAATGCCCGTAACTCGGTCGAAAATCGCTCAAAATGCAAAAACTCATACATTTTCGGAATCCTCTCGTCATGAACAAACGAATGGTTTTTTGTCATCCCATTTCTTGCATTTGGTCGGGAGATTGCTTTTTTGCTGCCTGGTTAGTTGATGAAGACAAACGCCCGTAACTCGGCCAAAAATTGCACAAAATGCAAAAACTAACACATTTTTGGATTCCTCTCATCGTGAACAAACGAATGGTTTAATTACCTTCCCATTTCGAGCATTAGAACAAAAGTTGATTTTTTTCCGGCGCGGAAGGTTGATGTATGGTCGGCAACGCAGAGAAATGCCCGTAACTCGGTCGGAAATCACTCATATTTCAAAAACTAATACATTTTTGGAATCCTCTCGTCGAGACGAATCGAATGGTTTTTTCCGGATCCAAATTGGAGCATTAGAACAAAAGTTGAGTCGGAAGGCCGATGTATGGTCGGCGCCGCCGCGAGCCGCGCCGCCGCAGAGAAATGCCCGTAACTCGGTCGAAAATCGCTCAAATTTCAAAAAATAATACATTTTTGGAATCCTCTCGTCGAGACGAATCGAATGGTTTTTTCCGGATCCAAATTGGAGCATTGGAACAAAAGTTGAGTCGGAAGGTCGATGTATGGTCGGCGCCGCGCCGCGCCGCCGCAGAGAAATGCCCGTAACTCGGTCGAAAATCGCTCAAATTTCAAAAACTAATACATTTTTGGAATCCTCTCGTCGAGACGAATCGACTGGTATTGTGACGATCCCATGTGGAGCATTAGAACAAAAGTTGAGTCGGAAGGTCGATGTATGGTCGTCGCCGCGCCGCGCCGCCGCAGAGAAATGCCCGTAACTCGGTCGAAAATCGCTCAAATTTCAAAAACTAATACATTTTTGGAATCCTCTTGTCGAGACGAATCGAATGGTTTTTTTCGGATCCAAATTGGAGCATTAGAACAAAAGTTGAGTCGGAAGGTCGATGTATGGTCGTCGCCGCGCCGCGCCGCCGCAGAGAAATGCCCGTAACTCGGTCGAAAATCGCTCAAATTTCAAAAACTAATACATTTTTGGAATCCTCTCGTCGAGACGAATCGAATGGTTTTTTCCGGATCCAAATTGGAGCATTGGAACAAAAGTTGAGTCGGAAGGTCGATGTATGGTCGGCGCCGCGCCGCGCCGCCGCAGAGAAATGCCCGTAACTCGGTCGAAAATCGCTCAAATTTCAAAAACTAATACATTTTTGGAATCCTCTCGTCGAGACGAATCGAATGGTTTTTTCCGGATCCAAATTGGAGCATTAGAACAAAAGTTGAGTCGGAAGGTCGATGTATGGTCGTCGCCGCGCCGCGCCGCCGCAGAGAAATGCCCGTAACTCGGTCGAAAATCGCTCAAATTTCAAAAACTAATACATTTTTGGAATCCTCTCGTCGAGACGAATCGAATGGTTTTTTCCGGATCCAAATTGGAGCATTAGAACAAAAGTTGAGTCGGAAGGTCGATGTATGGTCGGCGCCGCGCCGCGCCGCCGCAGAGAAATGCCCGTAACTCGGTCGAAAATCGCTCAAATTTCAAAAACTAATACATTTTTGGAATCCTCTCGTCGAGACGAATCGAATGGTTTTTTCCGGATCCAAATTGGAGCATTAGAACAAAAGTTGAGTCGGAAGGTCGATGTATGGTCGGCGCCGCGCCGCGCCGCCGCAGAGAAATGCCCGTAACTCGGTCGAAAATCGCTCAAATTTCAAAAACTATAACATTTTTGGAATCCTCTTGTCGAGACGAATCGAATGGTTTTTTTCGGATCCAAATTGGAGCATTAGAACAAAAGTTGAGTCGGAAGGTCGATGTATGGTCGTCGCCGCGCCGCGCCGCCGCAGAGAAATGCCCGTAACTCGGTCGAAAATCGCTCAAATTTCAAAAACAAATACATTTTTGGAATCCTCTCGTCGATACGAATCGAATGGTTCCTTCACGATCCAAATTGGAGCATTAGAACGGAAGTTGATTTTTTCCGGCGCGGAAGGTTGATGTATGGTCGGCGCCGCAGAGAAATGCCCGTAACTGGGTCGAAAATCGCTCAAATTTCAAAAACTAATACATTTTTGGAATCCTCTCGTCGAGACGAATCGAATGGTTTTTTCCGGATCCAAATTGGAGCATTAGAACAAAAGTTGAGTCGGAAGGTCGATGTATGGTCGTCGCCGCGCCGCGCCGCCGCAGAGAAATGCCCGTAACTCGGTCGAAAATCGCTCAAATTTCAAAAACTAATACAGTTTTGGAATCCTCTCGTCGAGACGAATCGAATGGTTTTTTCCGGATCCAAATTGGAGCATTAGAACAAAAGTTGAGTGGGAAGGTCGATGTATGGTCGGCGCCGCGCCGCGCCGCCGCAGAGAAATGCCCGTAACTCGGTCGAAAATCGCTCAAATTTCAAAAACTCATACATTTTCGGAATCCTCTCGTCATGAACAAACGAATGGTTTTTGTCATCCCATTTCGAGCATTTGGACGGGAGATAGCTTTTTGCTGCCTGGTTAGTTGATGAAGACAAACGCCCGTAACTCGGCCAAAAATTGCACAAAATTTAAAAACTAACACATTTTTGGATTCCTCTCATCGTGAACAAACGAATGGTTTAATTACCATCCCATTTCGAGCATTAGAACAAAAGTTGATTTTTTTCCGGCGCGGAAGGTTGATGTATGGTCGGCTACGCAGAGAAATGCCCGTAACTCGGTCGGAAATCACTCATATTTCAAAAACTAATACATTTTTGGAATCCTCTCGTCGAGACGAATCGAATGGTTTTTTCCGGATCCAAATTGGAGCATTAGAACAAAAGTTGAGTCGGAAGGTCGATGTATGGTCGGCGCCGCGCCGCGCCGCCGCAGAGAAATGCCCGTAACTCGGTCGAAAATCGCTCAAATTTCAAAAACTAATACATTTTTGGAATCCTCTCGTCGAGACGAATCGAATGGTTTTTTCCGGATCCAAATTGGAGCATTAGAACAAAAGTTGAGTCGGAAGGTCGATGTATGGTCGGCGCCGCGCCGCGCCGCCGCAGAGAAATGCCCGTAACTCGGTCGAAAATCGCTCAAATTTCAAAAACTAATACATTTTTGGAATCCTCTCGTCGATACGAATCGAATGGTTTTTTCACGATCCAAATTGGAGCATTAGAACGGAAGTTGATTTTTTTTCCGGCGCGGAAGGTTGATGTATGGTCGGCGCCGCAGAGAAATGCCCGTAACTCGGTCGAAAATCGCTCAAAATGCAAAAACTCATACATTTTCGGAATCCTCTCGTCATGAACAAACGAATGGTTTTTTTGTCATCGCATTTCGAGCATTTGGACGGGAGATAGCTTTTTTGCTGCCTGGTTAGTTGATGAAGACAAACGCCCGTAACTCGGCCAAAAATTGCACAAAATTTAAAAACTAACACATTTTTGGATTCCTCTCATCGTGAACAAACGAATGATTTAATTACCATCCCAATTCGAGCATTAGAACAAAAGTTGATTTTTTTTCGGCGCGGAAGGTTGATGTATGGTCGGCTACGCAGAGAAATGCCCGTAACTCGGTCGGAAATCACTCATATTTCAAAAACTAATACATTTTTGGAATCCTCTCGTCGAGACGAATCGAATGGTTTTTTCCGGATCCAAATTGGAGCATTAGAACAAAAGTTGAGTCGGAAGGTCGATGTATGGTCGGCGCCGCGCCGCGCCGCCGCAGAGAAATGCCCGTAACTCGGTCGAAAATCGCTCAAATTTCAAAAACTAATACATTTTTGGAATCCTCTCGTCGAGACGAATCGAATGGTTTTTTCCGGATCCAAATTGGAGCATTAGAACGGAAGTTGATTTTTTTTCCGGCGCGGAAGGTTGATGTATGGTCGGCTACGCAGAGAAATGCCCGTAACTCGGTCGGAAATCACTCATATTTCAAAAACTAATACATTTTTGGAATCCTCTCGTCGAGACGAATCGAATGGTTTTTTCCGGATCCAAATTGGAGCATTAGAACAAAAGTTGAGTCGGAAGGTCGATGTATGGTCGGCGCCGCGCCGCGCCGCCGCAGAGAAATGCCCGTAACTCGGTCGAAAATCGCTCAAATTTCAAAACTAATACATTTTTGGAATCCTCTCGTCGAGACGAATCGAATGGTTTTTTCCGGATCCAAATTGGAGCATTAGAACAAAAGTTGAGTCGGAAGGTCGATGTATGGTCGGCGCCGCGCCGCGCCGCCGCAGAGAAATGCCCGTAACTCGGTCGAAAATCGCTCAAATTTCAAAAACTAATACATTTTTGGAATCCTCTCGTCGATACGAATCGAATGGTTTTTTCACGATCCAAATTGGAGCATTAGAACAAAAGTTGATTTTTTTTCGGCGCGGAAGGTTGATGTATGGTCGGCTACGCAGAGAAATGCCCGTAACTCGGTCGGAAATCACTCATATTTCAAAAACTAATACATTTTTGGAATCCTCTCGTCGAGACGAATCGAATGGTTTTTTCCGGATCCAAATTGGAGCATTAGAACAAAAGTTGAGTCGGAAGGTCGATGTATGGTCGGCGCCGCGCCGCGCCGCCGCAGAGAAATGCCCGTAACTCGGTCGAAAATCGCTCAAATTTCAAAAACTAATACATTTTTGGAATCCTCTCGTCGAGACGAATCGAATGGTTTTTTCCGGATCCAAATTGGAGCATTAGAACGGAAGTTGATTTTTTTTCCGGCGCGGAAGGTTGATGTATGGTCGGCTACGCAGAGAAATGCCCGTAACTCGGTCGGAAATCACTCATATTTCAAAAACTAATACATTTTTGGAATCCTCTCGTCGAGACGAATCGAATGGTTTTTTCCGGATCCAAATTGGAGCATTAGAACAAAAGTTGAGTCGGAAGGTCGATGTATGGTCGGCGCCGCGCCGCGCCGCCGCAGAGAAATGCCCGTAACTCGGTCGAAAATCGCTCAAATTTCAAAAACTAATACATTTTTGGAATCCTCTTGTCGAGACGAATCGAATGGTTTTTTTCGGATCCAAATTGGAGCATTAGAACAAAAGTTGAGTCGGAAGGTTGATGTATGGTCGGCTACGCAGAGAAATGCCCGTAACTCGGTCGGAAATCACTCATATTTCAAAAACTAATACATTTTTGGAATCCTCTCGTCGAGACGAATCGAATGGTTTTTTCCGGATCCAAATTGGAGCATTAGAACAAAAGTTGAGTCGGAAGGTCGATGTATGGTCGGCGCCGCGCCGCGCCGCCGCAGAGAAATGCCCGTAACTCGGTCGAAAATCGCTCAAATTTCAAAAACTAATACATTTTTGGAATCCTCTCGTCGAGACGAATCGAATGGTTTTTTCCGGATCCAAATTGGAGCATTAGAACAAAAGTTGAGTCGGAAGGCCGATGTATGGTCGGCGCCGCCCCGCGCCGCGCCGCCGCAGAGAAATGCCCGTAACTCGGTCGAAAATCGCTCAAATTTCAAAAAATAATACATTTTTGGAATCCTCTCGTCGAGACGAATCGAATGGTTTTTTCCGGATCCAAATTGGAGCATTGGAACAAAAGTTGAGTCGGAAGGTCGATGTATGGTCGGCGCCGCGCCGCGCCGCCGCAGAGAAATGCCCGTAACTCGGTCGAAAATCGCTCAAATTTCAAAAACTAATACATTTTTGGAATCCTCTCGTCGAGACGAATCGAATGGTTTTTTCCGGATCCAAATTGGAGCATTAGAACAAAAGTTGAGTCGGAAGGTCGATGTATGGTCGTCGCCGCGCCGCGCCGCCGCAGAGAAATGCCCGTAACTCGGTCGAAAATCGCTCAAATTTCAAAAACTAATACATTTTTGGAATCCTCTCGTCGAGACGAATCGAATGGTTTTTTCCGGATCCAAATTGGAGCATTAGAACAAAAGTTGAGTCGGAAGGTCGATGTATGGTCGGCGCCGCGCCGCGCCGCCGCAGAGAAATGCCCGTAACTCGGTCGAAAATCGCTCAAATTTCAAAAACTAATACATTTTTGGAATCCTCTTGTCGAGACGAATCGAATGGTTTTTTTCGGATCCAAATTGGAGCATTAGAACAAAAGTTGAGTCGGAAGGTCGATGTATGGTCGTCGCCGCGCCGCGCCGCCGCAGAGAAATGCCCGTAACTCGGTCGAAAATCGCTCAAATTTCAAAAACTAATACATTTTTGGAATCCTCTCGTCGAGACGAATCGAATGGTTTTTTCCGGATCCAAATTGGAGCATTGGAACAAAAGTTGAGTCGGAAGGTCGATGTATGGTCGGCGCCGCGCCGCGCCGCCGCAGAGAAATGCCCGTAACTCGGTCGAAAATCGCTCAAATTTCAAAAACTAATACATTTTTGGAATCCTCTCGTCGAGACGAATCGAATGGTTTTTTCCGGATCCAAATTGGAGCATTAGAACAAAAGTTGAGTCGGAAGGTCGATGTATGGTCGTCGCCGCGCCGCGCCGCCGCAGAGAAATGCCCGTAACTCGGTCGAAAATCGCTCAAATTTCAAAAACTAATACATTTTTGGAATCCTCTCGTCGAGACGAATCGAATGGTTTTTTCCGGATCCAAATTGGAGCATTAGAACAAAAGTTGAGTCGGAAGGTCGATGTATGGTCGGCGCCGCGCCGCGCCGCCGCAGAGAAATGCCCGTAACTCGGTCGAAAATCGCTCAAATTTCAAAAACTCATACATTTTCGGAATCCTCTCGTCATGAACAAACGAATGGTTTTTTTGTCATCCCCTTTCGAGCATTTGGACGGGAGATAGCTTTTTTGCTGCCTGGTTAGTTGATGAAGACAAACGCCCGTAACTCGGCCAAAAATTGCACAAAATTTAAAAACTAACACATTTTTGGATTCCTCTCATCGTGAACAAACGAATGGTTTAATTACCATCCCATTTCGAGCATTAGAACAAAAGTTGATTTTTTTCCGGCGCGGAAGGTTGATGTATGGTCGGCTACGCAGAGAAATGCCCGTAACTCGGTCGGAAATCACTCATATTTCAAAAACTAATACATTTTTGGAATCCTCTCGTCGAGACGAATCGAATGGTTTTTTCCGGATCCAAATTGGAGCATTAGAACAAAAGTTGAGTCGGAAGGTCGATGTATGGTCGGCGCCGCGCCGCGCCGCCGCAGAGAAATGCCCGTAACTCGGTCGAAAATCGCTCAAATTTCAAAAACTAATACATTTTTGGAATCCTCTCGTCGAGACGAATCGAATGGTTTTTTCCGGATCCAAATTGGAGCATTAGAACAAAAGTTGAGTCGGAAGGTCGATGTATGGTCGGCGCCGCGCCGCGCCGCCGCAGAGAAATGCCCGTAACTCGGTCGAAAATCGCTCAAATTTCAAAAACTAATACATTTTTGGAATCCTCTCGTCGATACGAATCGAATGGTTTTTTCACGATCCAAATTGGAGCATTAGAACGGAAGTTGATTTTTTTTCCGGCGCGGAAGGTTGATGTATGGTCGGCGCCGCAGAGAAATGCCCGTAACTCGGTCGAAAATCGCTCAAAATGCAAAAACTCATACATTTTCGGAATCCTCTCGTCATGAACAAACGAATGGTTTTTTGTCATCGCATTTCGAGCATTTGGACGGGAGATAGCTTTTTGCTGCCTGGTTAGTTGATGAAGACAAACGCCCGTAACTCGGCCAAAAATTGCACAAAATTTAAAAACTAACACATTTTTGGATTCCTCTCATCGTGAACAAACGAATGGTTTAATTACCATCCCAATTCGAGCATTAGAACAAAAGTTGATTTTTTCGGCGCGGAAGGTTGATGTATGGTCGGCTACGCAGAGAAATGCCCGTAACTCGGTCGGAAATCACTCATATTTCAAAAACTAATACATTTTTGGAATCCTCTCGTCGAGACGAATCGAATGGTTTTTTCCGGATCCAAATTGGAGCATTAGAACAAAAGTTGAGTCGGAAGGTCGATGTATGGTCGGCGCCGCGCCGCGCCGCCGCAGAGAAATGCCCGTAACTCGGTCGAAAATCGCTCAAATTTCAAAAACTAATACATTTTTGGAATCCTCTCGTCGAGACGAATCGAATGGTTTTTTCCGGATCCAAATTGGAGCATTAGAACGGAAGTTGATTTTTTTTCCGGCGCGGAAGGTTGATGTATGGTCGGCTACGCAGAGAAATGCCCGTAACTCGGTCGGAAATCACTCATATTTCAAAAACTAATACATTTTTGGAATCCTCTCGTCGAGACGAATCGAATGGTTTTTTCCGGATCCAAATTGGAGCATTAGAACAAAAGTTGAGTCGGAAGGTCGATGTATGGTCGGCGCCGCGCCGCGCCGCCGCAGAGAAATGCCCGTAACTCGGTCGAAAATCGCTCAAATTTCAAAAACTAATACATTTTTGGAATCCTCTCGTCGAGACGAATCGAATGGTTTTTTCCGGATCCAAATTGGAGCATTAGAACAAAAGTTGAGTCGGAAGGTCGATGTATGGTCGGCGCCGCGCCGCGCCGCCGCAGAGAAATGCCCGTAACTCGGTCGAAAATCGCTCAAATTTCAAAAACTAATACATTTTTGGAATCCTCTCGTCGATACGAATCGAATGGTTTTTTCACGATCCAAATTGGAGCATTAGAACAAAAGTTGATTTTTTTTCGGCGCGGAAGGTTGATGTATGGTCGGCTACGCAGAGAAATGCCCGTAACTCGGTCGGAAATCACTCATATTTCAAAAACTAATACATTTTTGGAATCCTCTCGTCGAGACGAATCGAATGGTTTTTTCCGGATCCAAATTGGAGCATTAGAACAAAAGTTGAGTCGGAAGGTCGATGTATGGTCGGCGCCGCGCCGCGCCGCCGCAGAGAAATGCCCGTAACTCGGTCGAAAATCGCTCAAATTTCAAAAACTAATACATTTTTGGAATCCTCTCGTCGAGACGAATCGAATGGTTTTTTCCGGATCCAAATTGGAGCATTAGAACGGAAGTTGATTTTTTTTCCGGCGCGGAAGGTTGATGTATGGTCGGCTACGCAGAGAAATGCCCGTAACTCGGTCGGAAATCACTCATATTTCAAAAACTAATACATTTTTGGAATCCTCTCGTCGAGACGAATCGAATGGTTTTTTCCGGATCCAAATTGGAGCATTAGAACAAAAGTTGAGTCGGAAGGTCGATGTATGGTCGGCGCCGCGCCGCGCCGCCGCAGAGAAATGCCCGTAACTCGGTCGAAAATCGCTCAAATTTCAAAAACTAATACATTTTTGGAATCCTCTCGTCGAGACGAATCGAATGGTTTTTTCCGGATCCAAATTGGAGCATTAGAACAAAAGTTGAGTCGGAAGGTCGATGTATGGTCCGCGCCGCGCCGCGCCGCCGCAGAGAAATGCCCGTAACTCGGTCGAAAATCGCTCAAATTTCAAAAACTAATACATTTTTGGAATCCTCTTGTCGAGACGAATCGAATGGTTTTTTTCGGATCCGAATTGGAGCATTAGAACAAAAGTTGAGTCGGAAGGTCGATGTATGGTCGTCGCCGCGCCGCGCCGCCGCAGAGAAATGCCCGTAACTCGATCGAAAATCGCTCAAATTTCAAAAACTAATACATTTTTGGAATCCTCTCGTCGAGACGAATCGAATGGTTTTTTCCGGATCCAAATTGGAGCATTAGAACGGAAGTTGATTTTTTTTCCGGCGCGGAAGGTTGATGTATGGTCGGCGCCGCAGAGAAATGCCCGTAACTCGGTCGAAAATCGCTCAAAATGCAAAAACTCATACATTTTCGGAATCCTCTCGTCATGAACAAACCAGGGATGTGTACCGATACCGATACCGATACCAGTACCGATACCGAAACGTTTTTTTTTCGAGAAAAAGCTGTACTGATACCGATACCATACCGGTATTTTATTTTTGCATGGTACCGCTACCGTTAGCAGTACCAAATGCATTTTTGGAACAATACCGATACCGATACCGATACCGGTATTTTTAGCGGTATAATCCCGATCCCGATATCGATACCGGAATTTTTAGCGGTATAATCCCGATACCGATATCGATACCGGTATTTTTAGCGGTATAATCCCAATACCGATACCGATACCAGTATTTTTATGGTATGGTACCGATACCAATACCAATACCGGTATTTTTATGGTACGGTACCGATACCAAAACCGATACCGGTATTTTTAGCGGTATAATCCCAATACCGATACCGATACCGGTATTTTTTACGGTACGATACCGATACCAATACCGATACCGCAGAAATAACGGTACACATGAGCGATTCTCAAGATTACGATCGTTTCGTTCTTGTTTGTGTGTGAGTGCTCGTTTTTCTTCCAACAGTTTCAACATTTTTTTTTCAATGTCGCTAAAAATACTTAAATCATTTTTATTTTTAAACTTTTTCGACTTATTAATTTTTTCACCTCCACTACCTCTAGATTTTATATTTTTTCCAATCACAATTTTTTCTCGAAATCTTCGTACCTTTCTTTAAAAATTTTCAATCTTGAAATTATTTTCTCAAAATTTTTACCAAATTTTGTAATTTTCCTCAAAATTCAAAAACAGTCAATCAAAACTGTTTTTTCATTTTTTAAAAACTTCAAATTTTTCTGTTAATACTTTTCAAATTCCGAATAAGTTTTATAATGAGTGTTTTCTCAATTTTTTTAATCTCATGATTTTTTCTCGAAAATGTTTCACTCAACATTAGTTCTAAATTTTCTCAACTCTCCTTTTAAATGAAGTTATATCAATATTTTCATTTATAAAATATTTTCAATCACTTTTCAAAGTTCAATTTTTTTTATTTAAAATGTTTACAAATCCTACGTTTTTTCAGCATTTAAAATGTATATATACCACGATTTTTGTTCGAAAATTTTCATTTTCTCTAACTTTTCAATTTTAGGTAGGTAGTTGGAAAAATTTTAGAACAAGTTCAAAGTTTCAAAAATTTTAAACAAAAGAATTCAAGTTTTGGAAGAATGTCGAAAATGTGGTACCGATGCGGATACCGGTATTTTCGCAGTATAATCCCAATACCGATATTATTTGTGGTATGATTCTGACACTGATACCGCTACCGATACCGGTATTTTTTTACGGCATGATCCCAATACCGATACCGGTATTTTTAGCGGTATAATCCCGATACCGATATCGATACCGGTATTTTTAGCGGTATAATCCCAATACCGATACCGATACCAGTATTTTTTATGGTACGGTACCGATACCAATACCAATACCGGTATTTTTTATGGTACAGTACCGATACCAATACCGATACCGGTATTTTTAGCGGTATAATCCCAATACCGATACCGATACCGGTATTTTTTACGGTACAATACCGATACCAATACCGATACCGGCAGAGGCGGAGACTTAGATTTTTTCCGCATGTCGCAAAATTTTAATCAAAAAAATAAAATGATTTTTTGCAGGTAGGGTATTTAATTTTTATATTTACCAAACATAGCATTTGAGAAAAATGGGGAGAGGGGGTTAATTTTTAAATTAGTCATATCACAAATCATCAATTTTTTCCGGCAAATTAGGAATTTATTGAAGAATTGGTGATTTTTGACTGAAAAATTAGTCAAAAAATTATTAAATTTTCCACTTGAAATTACTTATTACTAAACTACTGCCCGAGCAAAGCGAGGGTGAAATTTTTTTGGAAAAAATACTGTTTGAAAAGCAAGAAAATGCACTTTTAAAATATTTTTTGCAATAAAAAAAATCTTTTTTCCAAACCTTAGAGGGGGCTCGAGCTCCGCGAGCCCTCCCCCTTGGGTGCACCTATGAAATTCGGCATGTCGCCAAAAAATTTCGCATGTCACACTTGCGACATGCGCGACACGAAAGTTTCCGCCCTTGGATACCGGTATTTTTAGCGGTATAATCCCAATACCGATACCGATACCGGTATTTTTTACGGTACGGTACCGATACCAATACCGATACCGCAGAAATAACGGTACACATCCCTGGAACAAACGAATGGTTTTTTTGTCATCCCATTTCGAGCATTTGGACGGGAGATAGCTTTTTTGCTGCCTGGTTAGTTGATGAAGACAAACGCCCGTAACTCGGCCAAAAATTGCACAAAATTTAAAAACTAACACATTTTTGGATTCCTCTCATCGTGAACAAACGAATGGTTTAATTACCATCCCAATTCGAGCATTAGAACAAAAGTTGATTTTTTTTCGGCGCGGAAGGTTGATGTATGGTCGGCTACGCAGAGAAATGCCCGTAACTCGGTCGGAAATCACTCATATTTCAAAAACTAATACATTTTTGGAATCCTCTCGTCGAGACGAATCGAATGGTTTTTTCCGGATCCAAATTGGAGCATTAGAACAAAAGTTGAGTCGGAAGGTCGATGTATGGTCGGCGCCGCGCCGCGCCGCCGCAGAGAAATGCCCGTAACTCGGCCAAAAATTGCACAAAATTTAAAAACTAACACATTTTTGGATTCCTCTCATCGTGAACAAACGAATGGTTTAATTACCATCCCAATTCGAGCATTAGAACAAAAGTTGATTTTTTTCCGGCGCGGAAGGTTGATGTATGGTCGGCTACGCAGAGAAATGCCCGTAACTCGGTCGGAAATCACTCATATTTCAAAAACTAATACATTTTTGGAATCCTCTCGTCGAGACGAATCGAATGGTTTTTTCCGGATCCAAATTGGAGCATTAGAACAAAAGTTGAGTCGGAAGGTCGATGTATGGTCGGCGCCGCGCCGCGCCGCCGCAGAGAAATGCCCGTAACTCGGTCGAAAATCGCTCAAATTTCAAAAACTAATACATTTTTGGAATCCTCTCGTCGAGACGAATCGAATGGTTTTTTCCGGATCCAAATTGGAGCATTAGAACAAAAGTTGAGTCGGAAGGTCGATGTATGGTCCGCGCCGCGCCGCGCCGCCGCAGAGAAATGCCCGTAACTCGGTCGAAAATCGCTCAAATTTCAAAAACTAATACATTTTTGGAATCCTCTTGTCGAGACGAATCGAATGGTTTTTTTCGGATCCAAATTGGAGCATTAGAACAAAAGTTGAGTCGGAAGGTCGATGTATGGTCGTCGCCGCGCCGCGCCGCCGCAGAGAAATGCCCGTAACTCGGTCGAAAATCGCTCAAATTTCAAAAACTAATACATTTTTGGAATCCTCTCGTCGAGACGAATCGAATGGTTTTTTCCGGATCCAAATTGGAGCATTAGAACAAAAGTTGAGTCGGAAGGTCGATGTATGGTCCGCGCCGCGCCGCGCCGCCGCAGAGAAATGCCCGTAACTCGGTCGAAAATCGCTCAAATTTCAAAACTCATACATTTTCGGAATCCTCTCGTCATGAACAAACGAATGGTTTTTTGTCATCCCATTTCGAGCATTTGGACGGGAGATAGCTTTTTGCTGCCTGGTTAGTTGATGAAGACAAACGCCCGTAACTCGGCCAAAAATTGCACAAAATTTAAAAACTAACACATTTTTGGATTCCTCTCATCGTGAACAAACGAATGGTTTAATTACCATCCCATTTCGAGCATTAGAACAAAAGTTGATTTTTTTCCGGCGCGGAAGGTTGATGTATGGTCGGCTACGCAGAGAAATGCCCGTAACTCGGTCGGAAATCACTCATATTTCAAAAACTAATACATTTTTGGAATCCTCTCGTCGAGACGAATCGAATGGTTTTTTCCGGATCCAAATTGGAGCATTAGAACAAAAGTTGAGTCGGAAGGTCGATGTATGGTCGGCGCCGCGCCGCGCCGCCGCAGAGAAATGCCCGTAACTCGGTCGAAAATCGCTCAAATTTCAAAAACTAATACATTTTTGGAATCCTCTCGTCGAGACGAATCGAATGGTTTTTTCCGGATCCAAATTGGAGCATTAGAACAAAAGTTGAGTCGGAAGGTCGATGTATGGTCGGCGCCGCGCCGCGCCGCCGCAGAGAAATGCCCGTAACTCGGTCGAAAATCGCTCAAATTTCAAAAACTAATACATTTTTGGAATCCTCTCGTCGAGACGAATCGAATGGTTTTTTCCGGATCCAAATTGGAGCATTAGAACGGAAGTTGATTTTTTTTCCGGCGCGGAAGGTTGATGTATGGTCGGCGCCGCAGAGAAATGCCCGTAACTCGGTCGAAAATCGCTCAAAATGCAAAAACTCATACATTTTCGGAATCCTCTCGTCATGAACAAACGAATGGTTTTTTTGTCATCCCATTTCGAGCATTTGGACGGGAGATAGCTTTTGCTGCCTGGTTAGTTGATGAAGACAAACGCCCGTAACTCGGCCAAAAATTGCACAAAATTTAAAAACTAACACATTTTTGGATTCCTCTCATCGTGAACAAACGAATGGTTTAATTACCATCCCAATTCGAGCATTAGAACAAAAGTTGATTTTTTTTCGGCGCGGAAGGTTGATGTATGGTCGGCTACGCAGAGAAATGCCCGTAACTCGGTCGGAAATCACTCATATTTCAAAAACTAATACATTTTTGGAATCCTCTCGTCGAGACGAATCGAATGGTTTTTTCCGGATCCAAATTGGAGCATTAGAACAAAAGTTGAGTCGGAAGGTCGATGTATGGTCGGCGCCGCGCCGCGCCGCCGCAGAGAAATGCCCGTAACTCGGTCGAAAATCGCTCAAATTTCAAAAACTAATACATTTTTGGAATCCTCTCGTCGAGACGAATCGAATGGTTTTTTCCGGATCCAAATTGGAGCATTAGAACGGAAGTTGATTTTTTCCGGCGCGGAAGGTTGATGTATGGTCGGCTACGCAGAGAAATGCCCGTAACTCGGTCGGAAATCACTCATATTTCAAAAACTAATACATTTTTGGAATCCTCTCGTCGAGACGAATCGAATGGTTTTTTCCGGATCCAAATTGGAGCATTAGAACAAAAGTTGAGTCGGAAGGTCGATGTATGGTCGGCGCCGCGCCGCGCCGCCGCAGAGAAATGCCCGTAACTCGGTCGAAAATCGCTCAAATTTCAAAAACTAATACATTTTTGGAATCCTCTCGTCGAGACGAATCGAATGGTTTTTTCCGGATCCAAATTGGAGCATTAGAACAAAAGTTGAGTCGGAAGGTCGATGTATGGTCGGCGCCGCGCCGCGCCGCCGCAGAGAAATGCCCGTAACTCGGTCGAAAATCGCTCAAATTTCAAAAACTAATACATTTTTGGAATCCTCTCGTCGATACGAATCGAATGGTTTTTTCACGATCCAAATTGGAGCATTAGAACGGAAGTTGATTTTTTTTCCGGCGCGGAAGGTTGATGTATGGTCGGCGCCGCAGAGAAATGCCCGTAACTCGGTCGAAAATCGCTCAAAATGCAAAAACTCATACATTTTCGGAATCCTCTCGTCATGAACAAACGAATGGTTTTTTTGTCATCCCATTTCGAGCATTTGGACGGGAGATAGCTTTTTTGCTGCCTGGTTAGTTGATGAAGACAAACGCCCGTAACTCGGCCAAAAATTGCACAAAATTTAAAAACTAACACATTTTTGGATTCCTCTCATCGTGAACAAACGAATGGTTTAATTACCATCCCAATTCGAGCATTAGAACAAAAGTTGATTTTTTTCCGGCGCGGAAGGTTGATGTATGGTCGGCTACGCAGAGAAATGCCCGTAACTCGGTCGGAAATCACTCATATTTCAAAAACTAATACATTTTTGGAATCCTCTCGTCGAGACGAATCGAATGGTTTTTTCCGGATCCAAATTGGAGCATTAGAACAAAAGTTGAGTCGGAAGGTCGATGTATGGTCGGCGCCGCGCCGCGCCGCCGCAGAGAAATGCCCGTAACTCGGTCGAAAATCGCTCAAATTTCAAAAACTAATACATTTTTGGAATCCTCTCGTCGAGACGAATCGAATGGTTTTTTCCGGATCCAAATTGGAGCATTAGAACAAAAGTTGAGTCGGAAGGTCGATGTATGGTCCGCGCCGCGCCGCGCCGCCGCAGAGAAATGCCCGTAACTCGGTCGAAAATCGCTCAAATTTCAAAAACTAATACATTTTTGGAATCCTCTTGTCGAGACGAATCGAATGGTTTTTTTCGGATCCAAATTGGAGCATTAGAACAAAAGTTGAGTCGGAAGGTCGATGTATGGTCGTCGCCGCGCCGCGCCGCCGCAGAGAAATGCCCGTAACTCGGTCGAAAATCGCTCAAATTTCAAAAACTAATACATTTTTGGAATCCTCTCGTCGAGACGAATCGAATGGTTTTTTCCGGATCCAAATTGGAGCATTAGAACAAAAGTTGAGTCGGAAGGTCGATGTATGGTCGGCGCCGCGCCGCGCCGCCGCAGAGAAATGCCCGTAACTCGGTCGAAAATCGCTCAAATTTCAAAAACTCATACATTTTCGGAATCCTCTCGTCATGAACAAACGAATGGTTTTTTTGTCATCCCATTTCGAGCATTTGGACGGGAGATAGCTTTTTTGCTGCCTGGTTAGTTGATGAAGACAAACGCCCGTAACTCGGCCAAAAATTGCACAAAATTTAAAAACTAACACATTTTTGGATTCCTCTCATCGTGAACAAACGAATGGTTTAATTACCATCCCATTTCGAGCATTAGAACAAAAGTTGATTTTTTTCCGGCGCGGAAGGTTGATGTATGGTCGGCTACGCAGAGAAATGCCCGTAACTCGGACGGAAATCACTCATATTTCAAAAACTAGTACATTTTTGGAATCCTCTCGTCGAGACGAATCGAATGGTTTTTTCCGGATCCAAATTGGAGCATTAGAACAAAAGTTGAGTCGGAAGGTCGATGTATGGTCGGCGCCGCGCCGCGCCGCCGCAGAGAAATGCCCGTAACTCGGTCGAAAATCGCTCAAATTTCAAAAACTAATACATTTTTGGAATCCTCTCGTCGAGACGAATCGAATGGTTTTTTCCGGATCCAAATTGGAGCATTAGAACAAAAGTTGAGTCGGAAGGTCGATGTATGGTCGGCGCCGCGCCGCGCCGCCGCAGAGAAATGCCCGTAACTCGGTCGAAAATCGCTCAAATTTCAAAAACTAATACATTTTTGGAATCCTCTCGTCGATACGAATCGAATGGTTTTTTCACGATCCAAATTGGAGCATTAGAACGGAAGTTGATTTTTTTTCCGGCGCGGAAGGTTGATGTATGGTCGGCGCCGCAGAGAAATGCCCGTAACTCGGTCGAAAATCGCTCAAAATGCAAAAACTCATACATTTTCGGAATCCTCTCGTCATGAACAAACGAATGGTTTTTTTGTCATCCCATTTCGAGCATTTGGACGGGAGATAGCTTTTTTGCTGCCTGGTTAGTTGATGAAGACAAACGCCCGTAACTCGGCCAAAAATTGCACAAAATTTAAAAACTAACACATTTTTGGATTCCTCTCATCGTGAACAAACGAATGGTTTAATTACCATCCCAATTCGAGCATTAGAACAAAAGTTGATTTTTTTCCGGCGCGGAAGGTTGATGTATGGTCGGCTACGCAGAGAAATGCCCGTAACTCGGTCGGAAATCACTCATATTTCAAAAACTAATACATTTTTGGAATCCTCTCGTCGAGACGAATCGAATGGTTTTTTCCGGATCCAAATTGGAGCATTAGAACAAAAGTTGAGTCGGAAGGTCGATGTATGGTCGGCGCCGCGCCGCGCCGCCGCAGAGAAATGCCCGTAACTCGGTCGAAAATCGCTCAAATTTCAAAAACTAATACATTTTTGGAATCCTCTCGTCGAGACGAATCGAATGGTTTTTTCCGGATCCAAATTGGAGCATTAGAACAAAAGTTGAGTCGGAAGGTCGATGTATGGTCGGGGCCGCGCCGCGCCGCAGCCCGTAACTCGGTCGAAAATCGCTCAAATTTCAAAAACTAAAACATTTTTGGAATCCTCTCGTCGAGACGAATCGAATGGTTTTTTCCGGATCCAAATTGGAGCATTAGAACAAAAGTTGAGTCGGAAGGTCGATGTATGGTCGGCGCCGCGCCGCGCCGCCGCAGAGAAATGCCCGTAACTCGGTCGAAAATCGCTCAAATTTCAAAAACTAATACATTTTTGGAATCCTCTCGTCGATACGAATCGAATGGTTTTTTCAAGATCCAAATTGGAGCATTAGAACGGAAGTTGATTTTTTTTCCGGCGCGGAAGGTTGATGTATGGTCGGCGCCGCAGAGAAATGCCCGTAACTCGGTCGAAAATCGCTCAAAATGCAAAAACTCATACATTTTCGGAATCCTCTCGTCATGAACAAACGAATGGTTTTTTTGTCATCCCATTTCGAGCATTTGGACGGGAGATAGCTTTTTTGCTGCCTGGTTAGTTGATGAAGACAAACGCCCGTAACTCGGCCAAAAATTGCACAAAATTTAAAAACTAACACATTTTTGGATTCCTCTCATCGTGAACAAACGAATGGTTTAATTACCATCCCAATTCGAGCATTAGAACAAAAGTTGATTTTTTTCCGGCGCGGAAGGTTGATGTATGGTCGGCTACGCAGAGAAATGCCCGTAACTCGGTCGGAAATCACTCATATTTCAAAAACTAATACATTTTAGGAATCCTCTCGTCGAGACGAATCGAATGGTTTTTTCCGGATCCAAATTGGAGCATTAGAACAAAAGTTGAGTCGGAAGGTCGATGTATGGTCGGCGCCGCGCCGCGCCGCCGCAGAGAAATGCCCGTAACTCGGTCGAAAATCGCTCAAATTTCAAAAACTAATACATTTTTGGAATCCTCTCGTCGAGACGAATCGAATGGTTTTTTCCGGATCCAAATTGGAGCATTAGAACAAAAGTTGAGTCGGAAGGTCGATGTATGGTCGGGGCCGCGCCGCGCCGCAGCCCGTAACTCGGTCGAAAATCGCTCAAATTTCAAAAACTAAAACATTTTTGGAATCCTCTCGTCGAGACGAATCGAATGGTTTTTTCCGGATCCAAATTGGAGCATTAGAACAAAAGTTGAGTCGGAAGGTCGATGTATGGTCGGCGCCGCACCGCGCCGCCGCAGAGAAATGCCCGTAACTCGGTCGAAAATCGCTCAAATTTCAAAAACTAATACATTTTTGGAATCCTCTCGTCGATACGAATCGAATGGTTTTTTCACGATCCAAATTGGAGCATTAGAACGGAAGTTGATTTTTTTTCCGGCGCGGAAGGTTGATGTATGGTCGGCGCCGCAGAGAAATGCCCGTAACTCGGTCGAAAATCGCTCAAAATGCAAAAACTCATACATTTTCGGAATCCTCTCGTCATGAACAAACGAATGGTTTTTTTGTCATCCCATTTCGAGCATTTGGACGGGAGATAGCTTTTTTGCTGCCTGGTTAGTTGATGAAGACAAACGCCCGTAACTCGGCCAAAAATTGCACAAAATTTAAAAACTAACACATTTTTGGATTCCTCTCATCGTGAACAAACGAATGGTTTAATTACCATCCCAATTCGAGCATTAGAACAAAAGTTGATTTTTTTCCGGCGCGGAAGGTTGATGTATGGTCGGCTACGCAGAGAAATGCCCGTAACTCGGTCGGAAATCACTCATATTTCAAAAACTAATACATTTTTGGAATCCTCTCGTCGACACGAATCGAATGGTTTTTTCCGGATCCAAATTGGAGCATTAGAAATAAGTTGAGTCGGAAGGTCGATGTATGGTCGGCGCCGCGCCGCGCCGCCGCAGAGAAATGCCCGTAACTCGGTCGAAAATCGCTCAAATTTCAAAAACTAATACATTTTTGGAATCCTCTGGTCGAGACGAATCGAATGGTTTTTTCCGGATCCAAATTGGAGCATTAGAACAAAAGTTGAGTCGGAAGGTCGATGTATGGTCGGGGCCGCGCCGCGCCGCAGCCCGTAACTCGGTCGAAAATCGCTCAAATTTCAAAAACTAAAACATTTTTGGAATCCTCTCGTCGAGATGAATCGAATGGTTTTTTCCGGATCCAAATTGGAGCATTAGAACAAAAGTTGAGTCGGAAGGTCGATGTGTGGTCGTCGCCGCGCCGCGCCGCCGCAGAGAAATGCCCGTAACTCGGTCGAAAATCGCTCAAATTTCAAAAACTAATACATTTTTGGAATCCTCTCGTCGAGACGAATCGAATGGTTTTTTCCGGATCCAAATTGGAGCATTAGAACGGAAGTTGATTTTTTTTCCGGCGCGGAAGGTTGATGTATGGTCGGCGCCGCAGAGAAATGCCCGTAACTCGGTCGAAAATCGCTCAAAATGCAAAAACTCATACATTTTCGGAATCCTCTCGTCATGAACAAACGAATGGTTTTTGTCATCCCATTTCGAGCATTTGGACGGGAGATAGCTTTTTGCTGCCTGGTTAGTTGATGAAGACAAACGCCCGTAACTCGGCCAAAAATTGCACAAAATTTAAAAACTAACACATTTTTGGATTCCTCTCATCGTGAACAAACGAATGGTTTAATTACCATCCCAATTCGAGCATTAGAACAAAAGTTGATTTTTTTCCGGCGCGGAAGGTTGATGTATGGTCGGCTACGCAGAGAAATGCCCGTAACTCGGTCGGAAATCACTCATATTTCAAAAACTAATACATTTTAGGAATCCTCTCGTCGAGACGAATCGAATGGTTTTTTCCGGATCCAAATTGGAGCATTAGAACAAAAGTTGAGTCGGAAGGTCGATGTATGGTCGGCGCCGCGCCGCGCCGCCGCAGAGAAATGCCCGTAACTCGGTCGAAAATCGCTCAAATTTCAAAAACTAATACATTTTTGGAATCCTCTCGTCGAGACGAATCGAATGGTTTTTTCCGGATCCAAATTGGAGCATTAGAACAAAAGTTGAGTCGGAAGGTCGATGTATGGTCGTGGCCGCGCCTCCGAGCTGCCCGTAACTCGGTCGAAAATCGCTCAAATTTCAAAAACTAAAACATTTTTGGAATCCTCTCGTCGAGACGAATCGAATGGTTTTTTCCGGATCCAAATTGGAGCATTAGAACAAAAGTTGAGTCGGAAGGTCGATGTATGGTCGGCGCCGCACCGCGCCGCCGCAGAGAAATGCCCGTAACTCGGTCGAAAATCGCTCAAATTTCAAAAACTAATACATTTTAGGAATCCTCTCGTCGATACGAATCGAATGGTTTTTCACGATCCAAATTGGAGCATTAGAACGGAAGTTGATTTTTTCCGGGGCGGAAGGTGGATGTATGGTCGGCGCCGCAGAGAAATGCCCGTAACTCGGTCGAAAATCGCTCAAAATGCAAAAACTCATACATTTTCGGAATCCTCTCGTCATGAACAAACGAATGGTTTTTGTCATCCCATTTCGAGCATTTGGACGGGATATTGCTTTTTTGCTGCCTGGTTAGTTGATGAAGACAAACGCCCGTAACTCGGCCAAAAATTGCACAAAATTTAAAAACTAACACATTTTTGGATTCCTCTCATCGTGAACAAACGAATGGTTTAATTACCATCCCAATTCGAGCATTAGAACAAAAGTTGATTTTTTTCCGGCGCGGAAGGTTGATGTATGGTCGGCTACGCAGAGAAATGCCCGTAACTCGGTCGGAAATCACTCATATTTCAAAAACTAATACATTTTTGGAATCCTCTCGTCGACACGAATCGAATGGTTTTTTCCGGATCCAAATTGGAGCATTAGAAATAAGTTGAGTCGGAAGGTCGATGTATGGTCGGCGCCGCGCCGCGCCGCCGCAGAGAAATGCCCGTAACTCGGTCGAAAATCGCTCAAATTTCAAAAACTAATACATTTTTGGAATCCTCTGGTCGAGACGAATCGAATGGTTTTTTCCGGATCCAAATTGGAGCATTAGAACAAAAGTTGAGTAGGAAGGTCGTTGTATGGTCGGGGCCGCGCCGCTCCGCTGCCCGTAACTCGGTCGAAAATCGCTCAAATTTCAAAAACTAAAACATTTTTGGAATCCTCTCGTCGAGATGAATCGAATGGTTTTTTCCGGATCCAAATTGGAGCATTAGAACAAAAGTTGAGTCGGAAGGTCGATGTGTGGTCGTCGCCGCGCCGCGCCGCCGCAGAGAAATGCCCGTAACTCGGTCGAAAATCGCTCAAATTTCAAAAACTAATACATTTTTGGAATCCTCTCGTCGAGACGAATCGAATGGTTTTTTCCGGATCCAAATTGGAGCATTAGAACGGAAGTTGATTTTTTTTCCGGCGCGGAAGGTTGATGTATGGTCGGCGCCGCAGAGAAATGCCCATAACTCGGTCGAAAATCGCTCAAAATGCAAAAACTCATACATTTTCGGATTCCTCTCGTCATGAACAAACGAATGGTTTTTTTGTCATCCCATTTCGAGCATTTGGACGGGAGATAGCTTTTTTGCTGCCTGGTTAGTTGATGAAGACAAACGCTCGTAACTCGGCCAAAAATTGCACAAAATTTAAAAACTAACACATTTTTGGATTCCTCTCATCGTGAACAAACGAATGATTTAATTACCATCCCATTTCGAGCATTAGAACAAAAGTTGATTTTTTTCCGGCGCGGAAGGTTGATGTATGGTCGGCTACGCAGAGAAATGCCCGTAACTCGGTCGGAAATCACTCATATTTCAAAAACTAATACATTTTTGGAATCCTCTCGTCGAGACGATTCGAATGGTTTTTTCCGGATCCAAATTGGAGCATTAGAACAAAAGTTGAGTCGGAAGGTCGATGTATGGTCCGCGCCGCGCCGCGCCGCCGCAGAGAAATGCCCGTAACTCGGTCGAAAATCGCTCAAATTTCAAAAACTAATACATTTTTGGAATCCTCTTGTCGAGACGAATCGAATGGTTTTTTTCGGATCCAAATTGGAGCATTAGAACAAAAGTTGAGTCGGAAGGTCGATGTATGGTCGTCGCCGCGCCGCGCCGCCGCAGAGAAATGCCCGTAACTCGGTCGAAAATCGCTCAAATTTCAAAAACTAATACATTTTTGGAATCCTCTCGTCGAGACGAATCGAATGGTTTTTTCCGGATCCAAATTGGAGCATTAGAACAAAAGTTGAGTCGGAAGGTCGATGTGTGGTCGTCGCCGCGCCGCGCCGCCGCAGAGAAATGCCCGTAACTCGGTCGAAAATCGCTCAAATTTCAAAAACTAATACATTTTTGAAATCCTCTCGTCGAGACGAATCGAATGGTTTTTTCCGGATCCAAATTGGAGCATTAGAACGGAAGTTGATTTTTTTTCCGGCGCGGAAGGTTGATGTATGGTCGGCGCCGCAGAGAAATGCCCGTAACTCGGTCGAAAATCGCTCAAAATGCAAAAACTCATACATTTTCGGAATCCTCTCGTCATGAACAAACGAATGGTTTTTTTGTCATCCCATTTCGAGCATTTGGACGGGAGATAGCTTTTTTGCTGCCTGGTTAGTTGATGAAGACAAACGCCCGTAACTCGGCCAAAAATTGCACAAAATTTAAAAACTAACACATTTTTGGATTCCTCTCATCGTGAACAAACGAATGATTTAATTACCATCCCATTTCGAGCATTAGAACAAAAGTTGATTTTTTTCCGGCGCGGAAGGTTGATGTATGGTCGGCTACGCAGAGAAATGCCCGTAACTCGGTCGGAAATCACTCATATTTCAAAAACTAATACATTTTTGGAATCCTCTCGTCGAGACGAATCGAATGGTTTTTTCCGGATCCAAATTGGAGCATTAGAACAAAAGTTGAGTCGGAAGGTCGATGTATGGTCCGCTCCGCGCCGCGCCGCCGCAGAGAAATGCCCGTAACTCGGTCGAAAATTGCTCAAATTTCAAAAACTAATACATTTTTGGAATCCTCTTGTCGAGACGAATCGAATGGTTTTTTTCGGATCCAAATTGGAGCATTAGAACAAAAGTTGAGTCGGAAGGTCGATGTATGGTCGTCGCCGCGCCGCGCCGCCGCAGAGAAATGCCCGTAACTCGGTCGGAAATCACTCATATTTCAAAAACTAATACATTTTTGGAATCCTCTCGTCGAGACGATTCGAATGGTTTTTTCCGGATCCAAATTGGAGCATTAGAACAAAAGTTGAGTCGGAAGGTCGATGTATGGTCCGCGCCGCGCCGCGCCGCCGCAGAGAAATGCCCGTAACTCGGTCGAAAATCGCTCAAATTTCAAAAACTAATACATTTTTGGGATCCTCTTGTCGAGACGAATCGAATGGTTTTTTTCGGATCCAAATTGGAGCATTAGAACAAAAGTTGAGTCCGGAGGTCGATGTATGGTCGTCGCCGCGCCGCGCCGCCGCAGAGAAATGCCCGTAACTCGGTCGAAAATCGCTCAAATTTCAAAAACTAATACATTTTTGGAATCCTCTCGTCGAGACGAATCGAATGGTTTTTTCCGGATCCAAATTGGAGCATTAGAACAAAAGTTGAGTCGGAAGGTCGATGTGTGGTCGTCGCCGCGCCGCGCCGCCGCAGAGAAATGCCCGTAACTCGGTCGAAAATCGCTCAAATTTCAAAAACTAATACATTTTTGAAATCCTCTCGTCGAGACGAATCGAATGGTTTTTTCCGGATCCAAATTGGAGCATTAGAACGGAAGTTGATTTTTTTTCCGGCGCGGAAGGTTGATGTATGGTCGGCGCCGCAGAGAAATGCCCGTAACTCGGTCGAAAATCGCTCAAAATGCAAAAACTCATACATTTTCGGAATCCTCTCGTCATGAACAAACGAATGGTTTTTTTGTCATCCCATTTCGAGCATTTGGACGGGAGATAGCTTTTTTGCTGCCTGGTTATTTGATGAAGACAAACGCCCGTAACTCGGCCAAAAATTGCACAAAATTTAAAAACTAACACATTTTTGGATTCCTCTCATCGTGAACAAACGAATGATTTAATTACCATCCCATTTCGAGCATTAGAACAAAAGTTGATTTTTTTCCGGCGCGGAAGGTTGATGTATGGTCGGCTACGCAGAGAAATGCCCGTAACTCGGTCGGAAATCACTCAAATTTCAAAAACTAATACATTTTTGGAATCCTCTCGTCGAGACGAATCGAATGGTTTTTTCCGGATCCAAATTGGAGCATTAGAACAAAAGTTGAGTCGGAAGGTCGATGTATGGTCCGCTCCGCGCCGCGCCGCCGCAGAGAAATGCCCGTAACTCGGTCGAAAATTGCTCAAATTTCAAAAACTAATACATTTTTGGAATCCTCTTGTCGAGACGAATCGAATGGTTTTTTTCGGATCCAAATTGGAGCATTAGAACAAAAGTTGAGTCGGAAGGTCGATGTATGGTCGTCGCCGCGCCGCGCCGCCGCAGAGAAATGCCCGTAACTCGGTCGGAAATCACTCATATTTCAAAAACTAATACATTTTTGGAATCCTCTCGTCGAGACGAATCGAATGGTTTTTTCCGGATCCAAATTGGAGCATTAGAACAAAAGTTGAGTCGGAAGGTCGATGTATGGTCCGCGCCGCGCCACGCCGCCGCAGAGAAATGCCCGTAACTCGGTCGAAAATCGCTCAAATTTCAAAAACTAAAACATTTTTGGAATCCTCTCGTCGAGACGAATCGAATGGTTTTTTCCGGATCCAAATTGGAGCATTAGAACAAAAGTTGAGTCGGAAGGTCGATGTGTGGTCGTCGCCGCGCCGCGCCGCCGCAGAGAAATGCCCGTAACTCGGTCGAAAATCGCTCAAATTTCAAAAACTAATACATTTTTGGAATCCTCTCGTCGAGACGAATCGAATGGTTTTTTCCGGATCCAAATTGGAGCATTAGAACGGAAGTTGATTTTTTTTCCGGCGCGGAAGGTTGATGTATGGTCGGCGCCGCAGAGAAATGCCCGTAACTCGGTCGAAAATCGCTCAAAATGCAAAAACTCATACATTTTCGGAATCCTCTCGTCATGAACAAACGAATGGTTTTTTTGTCATCCCATTTCGAGCATTTGGACGGGAGATAGCTTTTTTGCTGCCTGGTTAGTTGATGAAGACAAACGCCCGTAACTCGGCCAAAAATTGCACAAAATTTAAAAACTAACACATTTTTGGATTCCTCTCATCGTGAACAAACGAATGATTTAATTACCATCCCATTTCGAGCATTAGAACAAAAGTTGATTTTTTTCCGGCGCGGAAGGTTGATGTATGGTCGGCTACGCAGAGAAATGCCCGTAACTCGGTCGGAAATCACTCATATTTCAAAAACTAATACATTTTTGGAATCCTCTCGTCGAGACGAATCGAATGGTTTTTTCCGGATCCAAATTGGAGCATTAGAACAAAAGTTGAGTCGGAAGGTCGATGTGTGGTCGTCGCCGCGCCGCGCCGCCGCAGAGAAATGCCCGTAACTCGGTCGAAAATCGCTCAAATTTCAAAAACTAATACATTTTTGAAATCCTCTCGTCGAGACGAATCGAATGGTTTTTTCCGGATCCAAATTGGAGCATTAGAACGGAAGTTGATTTTTTTTCCGGCGCGGAAGGTTGATGTATGGTCGGCGCCGCAGAGAAATGCCCGTAACTCGGTCGAAAATCGCTCAAAATGCAAAAACTCATACATTTTCGGAATCCTCTCGTCATGAACAAACGAATGGTTTTTTTGTCATCCCATTTCGAGCATTTGGACGGGAGATAGCTTTTTTGCTGCCTGGTTAGTTGATGAAGACAAACGCCCGTAACTCGGCCAAAAATTGCACAAAATTTAAAAACTAACACGTTTTTGGATTCCTCTCATCGTGAACAAACGAATGATTTAATTACCATCCCATTTCGAGCATTAGAACAAAAGTTGATTTTTTTCCGGCGCGGAAGGTTGATGTATGGTCGGCTACGCAGAGAAATGCCCGTAACTCGGTCGGAAATCACTCATATTTCAAAAACTAATACATTTTTGGAATCCTCTCGTCGAGACGAATCGAATGGTTTTTTCACGATCCAAATTGGAGCATTAGAACGGAAGTTGATTTTTTTTCCGGCGCGGAAGGTTGATGTATGGTCGGCGCCGCAGAGAAATGCCCGTAACTCGGTCGAAAATCGCTCAAAATGCAAAAACTCATACATTTTCGGAATCCTCTCGTCATGAACAAACGAATGGTTTTTTTGTCATCCCATTTCGAGCATTTGGACGGGAGATAGCTTTTTTGCTGCCTGGTTAGTTGATGAAGACAAACGCCCGTAACTCGGCCAAAAATTGCACAAAATTTAAAAACTAACACATTTTTGGATTCCTCTCATCGTGAACAAACGAATGATTTAATTACCATCCCATTTCGAGCATTAGAACAAAAGTTGATTTTTTTCCGGCGCGGAAGGTTGATGTATGGTCGGCTACGCAGAGAAATGCCCGTAACTCGGTCGGAAATCACTCATATTTCAAAAACTAATACATTTTTGGAATCCTCTCGTCGAGACGAATCGAATGGTTTTTTCACGATCCAAATTGGAGCATTAGAACGGAAGTTGATTTTTTTTCCGGCGCGGAAGGTTGATGTATGGTCGGCGCCGCAGAGAAATGCCCGTAACTCGGTCGAAAATCGCTCAAAATGCAAAAACTCATACATTTTCGGAATCCTCTCGTCATGAACAAACGAATGGTTTTTTTGTCATCCCATTTCGAGCATTTGGACGGGAGATAGCTTTTGCTGCCTGGTTAGTTGATGAAGACAAACGCCCGTAACTCGGCCAAAAATTGCACAAAATTTAAAAACTAACACATTTTTGGATTCCTCTCATCGTGAACAAACGAATGATTTAATTACCATCCCATTTCGAGCATTAGAACAAAAGTTGATTTTTTTCCGGCGCGGAAGGTTGATGTATGGTCGGCTACGCAGAGAAATGCCCGTAACTCGGTCGGAAATCACTCATATTTCAAAAACTAATACATTTTTGGAATCCTCTCGTCGAGACGAATCGAATGGTTTTTTCACGATCCAAATTGGAGCATTAGAACAAAAGTTGAGTCGGAAGGTCGATGTATGGTCCGCGCCGCGCCACGCCGCCGCAGAGAAATGCCCGTAACTCGGTCGAAAATCGCTCAAATTTCAAAAACTAAAACATTTTTGGAATCCTCTCGTCGAGACGAATCGAATGGTTTTTTCCGGATCCAAATTGGAGCATTAGAACAAAAGTTGAGTCGGAAGGTCGATGTGTAGTCGTCGCCGCGCCGCGCCGCCGCAGAGAAATGCCCGTAACTCGGTCGAAAATCGCTCAAATTTCAAAAACTAATACATTTTTGGAATCCTCTCGTCGAGACGAATCGAATGGTTTTTTCCGGATCCAAATTGGAGCATTAGAACAAAAGTTGAGTCGGAAGGTCGATGTGTGGTCGTCGCCGCGCCGCGCCGCCGCAGAGAAATGCCCGTAACTCGGTCGAAAATCGCTCAAATTTCAAAAACTAATACATTTTTGAAATCCTCTCGTCGAGACGAATCGAATGGTTTTTTCCGGATCCAAATTGGAGCATTAGAACGGAAGTTGATTTTTTTTCCGGCGCGGAAGGTTGATGTATGGTCGGCGCCGCAGAGAAATGCCCGTAACTCGGTCGAAAATCGCTCAAAATGCAAAAACTCATACATTTTCGGAATCCTCTCGTCATGAACAAACGAATGGTTTTTTTGTCATCCCATTTCGAGCATTTGGACGGGAGATAGCTTTTTTGCTGCCTGGTTAGTTGATGAAGACAAACGCCCGTAACTCGGCCAAAAATTGCACAAAATTTAAAAACTAACACGTTTTTGGATTCCTCTCATCGTGAACAAACGAATGATTTAATTACCATCCCATTTCGAGCATTAGAACAAAAGTTGATTTTTTTCCGGCGCGGAAGGTTGATGTATGGTCGGCTACGCAGAGAAATGCCCGTAACTCGGTCGGAAATCACTCATATTTCAAAAACTAATACATTTTTGGAATCCTCTCGTCGAGACGAATCGAATGGTTTTTTCACGATCCAAATTGGAGCATTAGAACAAAAGTTGAGTCGGAAGGTAGATGTATGGTCGGCGCCGCGCCGCGCCACCGCAGAGAAATGCCCGTAACTCGGTCGAAAATCGCTCAAATTTCAAAAACTAATGTTAATTTTTTTTTACAGTCGGATATACCTATGTTCGCGTTTTCATTCAAATGGAAATTTTGTGTTTCATTGCGCGTGATTATGATTTTTCGATGCTTCATTTATCATTCCAAAAAAAAATTGTTTTCTTAAAATTAACTTCGGGTGTTAAAAATAGCAAAATTAACGTCGAAAAGGAATTCCTCGGGTCCGAATTCCGCCTCTCAGTCATTTCTACTCCGGATTCGTGGCGAAAAATAAAATTTCTGGTTTCGTTGATGTTCGGAAACCCTCGGACATTTCCGTGTTATTTACATCATTTCGAGCTCGGAGTCGTAAGTCGCGATCAGTACAGTTTTGGCAGCGGAAGGTGCAACATGCAGCTCTTTTAAATGAGAGTTTTTTTATAATTATTGATGTTCGCGCTTTTATTTCCGTTTTGTTTTTTTTTCAAAATGAATTAAGAATTTTTTGTTTGCGATTATGTTTACCTTGAAACGTTTTCGGTTTTAAATGTGCAGTTTTTTGTACTCAGAATACCTAAGCATTGTAGGTATTTTAAACATTCGCGATTCGCCTTTCTTTTCTACATTTTTATTTGGCCTTTTCATTTACAGTACTTTTATTTCGTTTTTTTTTTTTTTTTTTTTACGTGGAGGATTTATTTACTGCCATCGGAGTAAGTAACTTAACCAAACTACTAATAGGTATATTTTTGGTGTTATAAGCAATTTATAAAAACTAAAATTCGATTTATAAATGTAGTTTTGTACTTTTTGGGTAGTTAGGATAAAACTACAAGGTCTTGGCAATTTTTTAGCATTAAACGAAGGTAAAAAAAGGGTAGGGATCTTCCAAAGTGGCCGCAAGGTTCTTAAAGAGGGCGTGTCATTGAGGAGAGGGGATAACTGGTAGTGCGCCTACAAACCAACAACAAAGGAAGCACTCATGTTCATGTAATGTTCAGTCTTCCTATGGACAGTGAGGAGTACACATCTCTTTTCTTATTGTCGGGTAGTTTTTTTTTGCGGTGTAATGGTTTTGTATTTTTTCTATCGGAATTTGTTTCATTGTTTGGTGTTTTTTTCTTTTGTTGTTTTCAGAAGCTATTCTCAACCACCGGAGGCCGCTCAGCTATGTTTTCAGAAGATATTCCCAACCACCGGAGGCAGCTCAGCTATACTGATCCACCTGTAAGTACTAATTTTTTAATTTTTTCTGCTTTAAATGGTGCTTGATTTTTCATTAGCTTTTTTTCAATTTGTTTTTTCGAGTAGATCTTGATTTTTAATACGTGTTTTTTTTTTGGTTTTGTTTGTGATATTTGCTTATTAATAACCCGATAAAAAAATTTTAGATCAAATCGTATCAAATCATATCTGATTTTATCAAAACAGATAAAATTTGATCTCAAAAATGTCCTAATCAAATTATATCTAATTACATCTGATTTTTTTTAGATATGATTTGATCAAATTAGATGTCATTTGATCACATCATATCAAACTGGATCTGAACCTTCAGATGTGAATTGATACAATAAGATATGATATTATGTGATTTGATAAAATTAGATTGGGACATTTTTGAGATATGATCAGATCTGAAATTTTTTCATCGGGAATTGGCTTTCTTTCTTTCTTTCTTTTTTAAAAAATAATTCGGAATCGATACGTAACCAGGTAGCGCCACCGTCGAACGCTGAAAACGGTGTCCAAGAATTTTTTTACATAGGGTTTACATGGGAAGGTGTTAGTTTTTTATGAATTACATCAAAACTAAGGCTTTTGAAGAAATTTGACCATAATGAAAGTTGTAGAGCATTAAATTTTCTACAAAATAAAACTATTTTGAAAGCTGTATCGACGACCGATCAAAAGTTATTGAAGTTCAAACTTCGAAGTTACTGTTATTTTTCTCCATTCTCTTATCACTTTGATTGTTTTCACGGAGAAAAATAACAGTAACTTTGAAGTTTGAACTTCAATAACTTTTGATCGGTCGTCGATACAGCTTTCAAAATAGATTTATTTTGTAGGAAATTTAATGCTCTACAACTTTCATTATGGTCAAATTTCTTCAAAAGCCTTAGTTTTGATGTAATTCATAAAAAACTAACACCTTCCCATATAAACCCTATGTAAAAAAATTCTTGGACACCGTTTTCAGCGTTCGACGGTGGCGCTACCTGGTTACGTGTCGATTCCGAATCGGACGCTTGCATTTTCCATTTGTCTTCGACCTTCGTCTTTTTTGGTTTTGTTTTTTTTTCCTACGTGAGCCTGTTTCACGGATCTTCTTAGGTTGGTGAGCGATTTTTTTTTCAAAATCCACATTCTGATGTTTTTTTTTCAACTTGAAAATTTTTCTTGACGTGGTCGAAATTTTTTTTTCAACTTCTACGAATTTTTTTCCAACTTCAATGTTTTATTGATGTATTCTAAATACCTACCTTTTCCAAACTTTAATTTTTTGTCAAGGTTACAATTTTTTAATCAAATGTTTTCAACATCACTGCAAATTTGTAAAACAAGCCCAGGAGTCGGGTCAATTTTTCAAGTCAAAAATTTTTCCCAGATAATTTAAAAAATTGTAACCTTGACAAAAAATTTGAGTTTGGAAAAGTATTTAGAACACGTCAAAAAAATTAAAGTTGATTAGAAATTTAGTAAAAAAAAATGTTGACCTCGTTAAGAAAAATTTTGAAGTTGCAAAAAAAAACATCGGAATGTGTACTTTGAAAAAAAAAACGCTCACCAACCTACGGAGATCCGTAAAACAGGCTCACGTTTTTTTTCTCAGTGGTGAGAGTGCTTTCATTATTTTATTCCCCCTACTGGTGATTCAACTTCTTTTCAGTTTGGATTTTTTAAATTTATTTTATTTTTCTTAGCCTTTATTTTTTTTACATAAAAGTGCTTACTACGTAATTGACTTTGGAGCTTCACTTTCAATTATTCTATATTTTTAAAATTTTTCTTCATAGTGGTGCTTTTACTTCCGTTGAATTTTAATTTTTTCCTAGTGGTTCTAGGATTTTTCACCTAGCTGGTGGCCTTTTTTTTTTCGTAAAGGTGTCGAATTTTCATCGAATTTTTTTCATGTGACTGTACTTGATTTTTAGTTGGCTTTTATTTTCTTCAAGTCATAGATAGCATTTTTAATCAGCACCTTTTTTTCCCTCAAAAATTGCTTAATTTTTTCAATTGACCTTCATATTTTTTTTTTTCGTAATTGTGTTTTAGATAAATATTGGATATCTTATATATTTTTTTTAGTAGTCTGATTTCTATTTACCTTTTTGAAGATAATGCTTAATTTTTTTAGCACTGTCTTCTTTTTTCTGTGTAGGTAACTGCGCTGGATTGTTTAATTCGTTTTTTTTCCTTTTTTTGTTTTCAAATGCTCCTGTTTGGCCTATTTTTTCTTGTTTGGAGTTTTTTAATATTTCGTTTTTCTTTCACGTCGGTGGGCTTGATTTAATAGTTTTTCTTGGGGGTTTTTTGCTATCACGCTTTGGCGTAGAAGATCAAAAAATACTATCCAGATTTTTTCAGAAGAATCATGTACATTTACATTCAAAGTGCATAGCGGTAATCATCAGCATTATTAATTCGACTATTAAATTAAATTACTTAACCTATATTTTAGATTTTCGTCGAAAACTTGAACTTTTTAATTTCATTTTTTCTCAGTTTTATACATTTTTGTTTTTTTCTTTTTCGCAAGACATTTTTACTCGATTTTTTTTTTTAGATTTTGTGCATTTAATACCCAGTGGTTATCTATTTGATATTTCGAACGCTTTTTTTTGTACTAAAGTGTTTTTTTTTTGCAGATGAACCCATTGCTTGAATTGGATTTTGTGAACCAAGAATTCATCCCAAATTTTCGTAAGTTTCAATTTCAATTTTTTATGATCTTATCTCTAAGAATTCAATTAAGTAGGTATTTAGGTACTTACTTGATTTTTTTACCAACGTTATGTGTTGGTATTTTTTTGAAAATTACTATATTCTCATTTCCTTTTGTCTTTTTTCTCAATTTTATTCGTTTTTGATTTTTGAGATGGTAAATTTTTACTTTTATATTTTTCCAGAATGCAGACGAACCTGTTTCTTGAATCGGAATCTAATTTCAGATGAACTATTCGGATTACGACTACTCAAGTGAGTGTTTCGGATTTTAATTCAACTTTTTCAATTATTTTTCCATGATTTTTTATTTTTTACTTAGAAATTTTTCTGATTTTTATTGCCATTGAAATTAATTGTAACAATTTATGCATATCTTTTATCTGTGTTTAATTTATTAACCTTAAATTTGACTTTAAATTTTTACAGGGTGCGAACTGACTTATCGTTTGAATCAAGGCCCAATTTCAAAGAGAAAATTACAATTACGACCAGAATAAGTAAGTGTTTTAATTTTACATCAATGCGTACTTTTCAATTATTAACTTAATTTTATTTTTTTGCTTTTTAAAGCTTTTTTAATATTTGCTTTTTTCTTCGCAGGAATCATCACTGTGACGGAAAACTTTTAGCATCAAGATTTTATTTGAATAATTTCAGGAATCTGTAATGAATTCTAGTTCACATTCGTCATGTACCTAAATGGTGAGTGGGCTCAACTTGATTTTCGTATTTTTTTCAACTTAAGGGGAATCATTTAGGCCTATAATGAATGAATTTTGTTGGTAACCCTATCTTTACATTTTTTTTTTCAGGGGTTTCCTAAATTAGGCAGAATTTTTCATAGAAAAATTGGATCTTGATTGGTAAGTATTCATTTTATTTACGTAGATTCTGACCTTTTTTTGCCTATTTTTTTAATATTTTTCAATAATTTTGCATCAATTTATTTCTCTTGCATTTTTTTTGTTTTAGGATTTTTTAACCTTTTACTAATTAGTTTACTTTCTGCGAATGTTTAGTTTTTCCGAAGAATTTTTCATTTAAGTATGTTTTTTTTTCACAGGTTATTATTCGTGGATGAAGATTTTCAAATCGAGGCAGGATTTTATCAGTTGTTTCCGTTCGACCAATTTCTATGGGATTCTAGACTTCGTTTAAATCATGTAAGTAAGTACATAATTCTGTATTGGATTTTCATATTTTTAATGTAGTGAATTTCATTCGAGTCTATCAGGTGCTCACTCAATCTTTTGAAACCCACCAGGTTGTAGTTGGTATGAAAATCATTTTTAAAATTCTTCAAACTTTCATAATGTTATACATTTGCTTTATTTCTACACTTTTAATAGTGCTTAATATAGAAATAAAGCAAATATACAACATTATACAAAGTAGGAGGGGGCTCCTGTTTCATTCAAATGCACACGTCAATAAATTTGCCTATTCGATTCGCCGTGAAAAATCATCAATCTCGACAGACGTGTTGATAAAATTGCATACTCAGTTTGCCGTATATATTCAAGTTAGATGAAACCAAATGCACATGTCAATAAATTTGCCTATTCGATTCGCCGTAAAAAATCATCAATCTCGACAGACGTGTTGATAAAATTGCATACTCAGTTTGCCGTAAATGTTCAAGTGTGATAATACGAAAGAACTGAAATGTTAATTTTATTTAATGGGGTTGCAAATTAAAATTTTCGGCATTGAATAATGCCGAAAATTTTAATTCATTGGTTTATATTTATTTTAAATTTTTACTCTTCTTTTTTTTCAAATTTTTATTAACGTTTTAATTTTGAAAAGAGCATTTTGAGAATTCACTTTCAGTTTCCTAGCATTTTTTCGGTAGTAATTTTGCATGAGTAGATTTTTCAAGTTGAATAATTTCTCCCTTTTTGAATTTTTTAAAAAATCTATAATTATTTTTTTATTCAGTTTCGAAGAATTTACTCATGATTTAAATTTTGTTTTCAGAGTTGCCAGAAAAGTATCAAAACTTTAAAAAAGGAACCTGAAAGAACCTCGCTTATTTTTTGATATTTTTTTTTATTCTGATGGAATTGGTGATTGTGTTTTTTTTTAGTGGTTCTTATGTTTTCATGTTTCAATATTTTATTGAGATATTTAGTCGAGATTATTTTTTTCAATATTCTGTACTAAACTCGTTTCCTTTGTTTCAGACGGTTCCCTCCCTCAGCGAGATATCAAAAAGAGAACCTCGTATGGAATTCGTCATGTTTTCATTTTCCTAGCAGTCCTTTCTTTGGATTTTTCCAGTAGATTTTTGGCCACTTACGGGTAAGTTTTTTTCTTTAAATATTGTTTGATCCGAGTGGGGTTTTTACCCCCCCCCCCCCGTATTAACCTTATTTATTGTGATTATTTACCTACTTGCATTTTAAAATGCTTCCCTTCGCTGGTTGTCTTGGAAAATTAATTCGTTATCTTTCGGAAATTTTCAGAAAGAATTCTCCCTTCAAATTATGATTCGTTACTTGAATACATTTGATATTTATTTTCGAAGATCGTGATGTCCAAAAAGATTAGCAAAAGCTTTGCTTTCAAGATTAATAGCATTTTTTGATGAGAAATTTTATTGTATTTTTTTGGGCTTTTTATTGATTTTTTAAAGGTTTCTTTTGACATTTTTTACTGAATTGCTTGCTTATGTTTTTGTTTCAGATATTTTCTCTCAACTAGTGAGCTGTCGAGAAGAGAATTTCACGTAAGGGTTTCGTTCTAAGCAGTTTATTATGTTTTTTCGCTGGATTTTTGTCCCTTGTAAGTACTTATCTGATATTTTATCGTAATAGTATATTTTGGCGTACCTAGCTGCTTTTTAAAATTCTCTTTTGGGACTGTTCTGTTTTCATTGCCTTACGCTTGAAATATTTTTTAATAATCTTTTTTACTGAATTGCTTGCTTATGTTTTTGTTTCAGATATTTTCTCTCAACTAGTGAGCTGTCGAGAAGAGAATTTCACGTAAGGGTTTCGTTCTAAGCAGTTTATTATGTTTTTTCGCTGGATTTTTGTCCCTTGTAAGTACTTATCTGATATTTTATCGTAATAGTATATTTTGGCGTACCTAGCTGCTTTTTAAAATTCTCTTTTGGGACTGTTCTGTTTTCATTGCCTTACGCTTGAAATATTTTTTAATAATCTTTTCCAGTGATTTGGCGATGATTTTCATATTTTTCGAGGTTTTTACGCTTTGATTTTTTCGTGTAGCATTTTTAGATGAGAAATTGTACTTCATATTGTGCTTTTTTCTGGTTTTTTATAGAATTTTTTAATGTGTTTTTTCGATATTTCTAACTGCATTGTTTCCTTGTGTTTTTGTTTCAGATATTTCCTTAACCAGAGAATAAAATTGTCAAAACGAGAATTCCGCGTAAGGATTTCATTTTAAGCAGTTTATTGTGGTTTTCTCCCCTAGAATTTCGTCCCATGTAAGTGATGTTTATTTTATCGTATTTTTTTTGGCGTAACTGCTTTTTTTTGGGGGGGGGGGGACTTTCCTGTTTTTATTACCTCGGCTGCTTGAAATATTTTTTAATAATCCTTATTTTCAGTACTTTGACAATTATTTTCCGAGGTTATTACGTTTTGATTTTTTTGTGTAGCATTTTTTGATGAGAAATTGTATTTCATATTGTATTTTTTTAGTGTTTTTTTTCTTTTTTTGATATTTCTGACTACATTGTTTCCATGTGGTTTTGTTTCAGATATTTCTTTAACCGGAGAGCTGTCAAAACGAGGATTTCGCACAAGGTCCATAATCCAAACAATTTGTTGCGATTTTTCCCGCTGGAATTTTATCCCATGTCAGTAATATTTTTAAGCGTAGTTGTTTTTTTGGAATCTTTTTTCGGTTTTAATTACTTAACTTACCTTAAGCACTTGAACATTTTTTTCGCACAAGGTTCATATTCCATGAAGTTTGTTGTGATTTCATCCACTGAAATTTCGTTCCATGTAAGTTTGTGATATTTTATCGTAACTAACCTTTTTGGTATGGCGGCTTTTCGCGTTTTTTTGGGGGGGGGGAAGAGGGCTATTTTCTATTTTTATTACTTACCTATTTGAAATATTGATTCATTTTTTTTAAAAATGTTTTCGAGGTTAATTCGCTACTTATCTCACAGTTTGTTGGATTCGAAGAATTAATTTGAATTCTATCATTTTTTTTATCGGTTTTAATTTTGTCGAATGTATTATTTGAATGTATCTGATTTCCATTTTTTCGTCAGAATCATGGTAATAATGCAGAATATTATCGAAATTAATTCAACGACCTGCAAAAATGGAGTAAAAAAATCAAGTTCTACCAGCAAACACAATTTATTTAAAAATGTACAAACAGTTTATTCGATGGCCCCTGAATGGGTGCAGGAACAAGGTCTCCTGCTCCAACTCCTAGTCGCACGTCCAAGTCGTAGGGGCTGGGACCTCGCCGGATTCAGATCCGGCGTGCAAACGTGACAGGGGGGCGTGCTGGAGAAAATCTCTGGCACGCTGGGTTTATAAATTTGAAAAAAAGAAAAAGATTTTGGGAGAAGGAACAAAATTTTATGTTTCGGCTTGGGGTTAAAAATTGTAAAAAAAAAAAAGGTGAGTACATTAGTGTTAGGTTTTCCATTCAGGCAAGGTCGTCCTATTACTTGGTATCGGATTACCTTGCGTGTATTGGCATGCAGGGTCACCCTAATACTTTTTGGTATCGGGTTACCCTGCATAAATTAGTTTTAGTCCGGTGGGAGAATTGGGCAACGTCATCGGTGTCCACTGCGAAAATGGTCGAAACGCAGGGCTTGACGATGTGGGACCTTTGCCGGTGCTTTTTTCTCTCACCGGAGCAGGACATTGTCCTGTTGTTAGTCGTAGGCCTTTCTTGTGACCTGCGTAATGCGCGAAATCCTGTGGAATTGTCGAGGGTCTTTGATCCCCATATCTATCTCGGCAAATCCGGGATGGAGGGCATTACGTGGCTCGTTGCGCAACAGGTGTCTGGTCTTTTCAACATGAAAAGCAAAATTTGAAGATGGTGGGACCCGGACGCTCTTTTTAGTACCGTAAAAAATCGAAAAATCGCCAATTTTACATCATGATTCTTTTTTTTTTGTTTTTTAAGAAAATTAAGGGTTTTTTCGATTTTTTACGATACTAAAAAGAGCGTCCGGGTCCCACCATCTTCAAATTTTGCTTGTCACGATGAAAAAGACCAGACACCTGTTGCGCAACGAGCCACGTAATGCCCTCCATCCCGGATTTGCCGAGATAGATATGGGGATCAAAGACCCTCGACAATTCCACAGGATTTCGCGCATTACGCAGGTCACAAGAAAGGCCTACGACTAACAACAGGACAATGTCCTGCTCCGGTGAGAGAAAAAAGCACCGGCAAAGGTCCCACATCGTCAAGCCCTGCGTTTCGACCATTTTCGCAGTGGACACCGATGACGTTGCACAATTCTCCCACCGGACTAATACTAATTTATGCAGGGTAACCCGATACCAAAAAGTATTAGGGTGACCCTGCATGCCAATACACGCAAGGTAATCCGATACCAAGTAATAGGATGACCTTGCCTGAATGGAAAACCTAACACTAATGTACTCACCTTTTCTTCTTCTTCTTTTTTTTTTTTTTTTACAATTTTTAACCCCAAGCCGAAATATAAAATTTTGTTCCTTCTTCCAAAATCTTTTTTTTTTTTTTTTCAAATTTCTAAACCCAGCGTGCCAGAGATTCTCTCCAGCACGCCCCCCTGTCACGTTTGCACGCCGGAACTGAATCCGGCGAGGTCCCAGCCCCTACGACTTGGACGTGCGACTAGGAGTTGGAGCAGGAGACCTTGTTCCTGCACCCATTCAGGGGCCATTGAATTTAACTAAACATAGCATTTACATTGATTTGAAATTGTTTCTGAAAATCGAAGCTTGAAATCTTGATGCCAAAAATTCTCCATCACTAATGGAACCTGCGAAACAAAAAAATAATAGAATTTGAAGAACATCGAATATTTAACTTATGGAAAATAAATTATTTTAAAATGTAGGTACCTATTACCTACCTAATAATTATTGTAAAAAATATTTTTAATTTTAATTATTAAAAAAAAATTATGCGAGTTGAAATTTCTAAATAAACGAAGATACCCAAGAATAAATTAAATTTAAAATACATAAATATACCTAATATACATACATATAGGTACCTACCTATTATCTAGATATTATTATTGTAAAAAATATTTTGAATTTTAATTAAAAATAAATTTTATCCATTGTACTTGATTTTTTAATTAGCATTCTTATATTAAATGTGTTATCAATAACTGTAAAAAAATCTAAATTGAAAAGTGCTTCGAAAAACATCGAACAGGTACATATTTACCTAAGTCATAAAAAAATGATAATTTAAATAAATCAATTAAACAATAAACGTGATTTTAAAAAAGACAATCCTGTCAAAAATTAATGAGACGGCCAAGAGACGGCACAAAAAACCCCTTTCGATTTCAATGATATCACGAAAGTGCAAGTGATTACCTACTTTCTAAAAAAAAATCATACAAAATTAGGTTAAAATTCAACACTGACGTGAATGTAGGTACCCGAAAAAGAAGTTAAAAAAAATAATAATAAAAAAGAATTTGGTTTGCTTCGATGAAAAAAAAATCCAAAAGAAAAAATTTAGGTAGCTAGAGCCTCTGCTATAGTCGAAAATCAGAAGCTAAAACTTTTTTTAAAAAGACATCAACTGATTTCAATAAAAAAATAAAGCACTTGGGTACTTACGTGGTCGTAATCCGAATTCCGAACAGCATTTCTAAACTTAGGGCTTGAATCAACCAATGGGTTCATCTGCACTCTGCAAAAATACAAAAACAAAAATCGATGTTAAAAAAAGTAAACATACACGAAAACAACCAAGTTGAACATTAAAAGTAAATAAAAATAAAAATGGATTTCAATAGTACTGTCTGTCGGTTATATCATGACACTTTTTGCAGGGTTACCAATAATCAAAAATTTCTAAATTCTAGGGATTCTCAAATTTCAGAAAAAAATTTATTCGGAAAATAAACAATCAAAACATTGATTTTTTTGAAAAATTGAAACAAAATTCCTTTTTGCTAGCCACTTATTTGTTAATTTTTTGTTGATTTGAGAAACCCTTCAGTAATTTTCGCCTGCTGGTATCACTGTAAAAAGTGTCATGATATAACCGACAGACAGTATTAAAAATTTAAGTGATTACTTCTTTACAATAAAAAATCTTCAGACAAATTTTCAAAAAAATTGAGTCGAAATCTAAAACACTCAAATGGTTGTAACTGAAATAATAGTTCTGAAATCACGCCTCAATTCAAAAATTGGTTTTATCTCGACTCAACAAGAACGTAAAAGCCAAAACAGAGAATGAATTCAACATAAACGTAATGCATACTTTTAAAAAATCCACAAAACCGAACGTAAGTATTCCTAGTCGAAAATCAAAAAATAAGAAATAGAAAAAAAAGACAATTAATTTTTGAAGAAATCCCAAATGAGTAAGTGGGATAAATATCGACGTGAACACTTTACCTACTCGAAAATCAAAAGCCATACAAAATTTTTAAAAAAAGAAATTCCACTGGAAATAAAAATTTGAATGATTACTTATAGGTATTAGGTACTAAAAAAATTGAAAACTGTGGAAAAAATTATCAAAAAGAAAACTAGGGAATAAAAATGATCACTTACTACGCATGGTAATCATAATTCCAGCAGTCTTTCTGAAAATAAATCTTGATCCGAGAACTGATTTCTTCTGCATCCTGCAAAATATAAAAGCAAAAATTTAGACAAATGAATCAAACAGAGAGCCAGAGGTAAATACAGGGTGACCGAAAAGTAGTTCCCAAAAATAAATGCTTCTCAAAAATTCCCTAATCAATTTATCCGAAAAATTTCAATTCTGGCAGAATCCTTGGTTCATTACTATTCGATCATAGGCCACTTCATTAGATTCTCAACTCATTTAAATTTTTTGTGAAGCATAATTCGATTTTAGTTTATAATGCTACAGCTAAACATATCAAGCAAAATTTAAAAATTGCGCGGAATAAAATCTTCGAATATCTGGGGGTAGGTTTCAAGATAGCCAAAAGCTTGATTTCAACCCTGTCAATTTCAAAACAATGCGTTCAACCTTGAAATAAGGAGGATTAGATTTCAGCGCTTCACAAATTGGAACCGGATGATTTATCCCTGAATTACTGAATTATTTTTCTGTTTTACGAAAAATTGTGGATTATTGAGGTTATTCGAGCAATAACTTATGCAGAGATTAGAAGACAGTCTATTTTAGTAGAATATGAGAAAAAAAAGATTACCTCGCCAATAAATTTTTTTTACTGAAATTTTAAATTTTTTTCGGTATGTACTTCCCGGTCACCCGGTATAAACAAAAAAGACAATTAATTTCACTGACAATAAAAATTTGAGCGATTTCTCATTATAAAATAAAAAAAAGGTCATAAAATACTTCCTAAAAATAGTAGGAAATTATCAAAATATTAAATTGAAATTTAAAATGTTTACCTTGGTTTTTCTGAAATTTAGTCTTGAATCTTAAATTGATTTCTTCTGCGTCCTGCAATCGCAAATTTTCAAAATATCTTTTTCTGTGCTCTATAAAAAATACAAAACGTAAATACACCTACTATACCCTAAGATTAAAAGTCTCAGAAATGATTTTTTTTTAAGACAAAAAGGAAATGAGAATTTAGTCAACTTTCAAAAAAATTCTGGCACAATAAATCCATAATAAAATTAATTAAAAATATAATTATAACTTACGGTATCTTTGGACGAATTCTTGATTCACGTGGTCCGTTTCAGGCAGTGGATGTATCTGCAAAAAGTCAAAAAACACATAGGTACTGCAAGTTTAAAAATTACACACAGGTCGACACGATTTTTGTTTCTGGGTTCGGAGTGGCAAATTTAGGTTGCTTTTATGCAACTAATGAAGGGAAAAAATTTTTTGACCAAAGTTTGCTTTGGGTTAGTGTGGGGGGAGGGGGACTGATTCTTCGAGAGCAATAAGCCTGAGCATTTCAAAAAAAAGTTGTTTTCAATTTTTTTTGTAATGCCCAGGCCTATCGCCCTTGAAATACTCCCTCAAAACAAACTTTGGAAGCCAGGATTGGGCAAGGTGATGTATTTTGATTTGATGTCTAGAATCAGAATTTCGGCATGAGAACCCAGAAACAGAGAGCAACATTTTTTTGTCGACCTGTGTTATCAAGGAACTATTTTCAAACTTACAAAATTGAAAAACATTAAACTTTTGAAACTACATAATTAAATATCTACTTACATGAGCTTGAGATGAAGTCGTTCTTCGATTATCTTGATAACAGACATTGGTTCATAAATTATTCCAGATTAAAATAATAAGATTCATCTGAAAGAAAATCAGAAAAAATAAGTTCTCTTCAAAATTGAATGGCAATCTATTGGAATAATGAAAATGAAAAATTATATGATTGGTTACTTACGTGACTTACGACTTCGAGTGAACTTGATTCTTCCGAATTTTTGACTTGATCTTCGAAGCTTTTTATTGTACAGTATTTGCATAACTCATCCAGAAGAGAGAATTACTTTCGAAATATCTGAAACCAAAAAAGAATTCAATTAGTTTTTTTTTATAAACTGATGAATTGAAGAATATCATTTTGAAAAAACAAACAAAATGTGTAATAAAACATACATGTACTTACTACTTACCTAATACCTAAAGGAAAAAAGTTTTAAATAGATAATTAGAGAATAGAGATAGAAATCACAACTGAAACAAAAAATGAATGGCAAACTAAACTAATACATAAAAATGATTGCGACAGGTAAAAAATCACTTACTTAAATGTGAAAAAATTCCTGTAGAGAAAATCGTGACAAACTGGTCGGAAGATGAAATACATTGAGTGACTCATCGACGAGATCTCCACTTAGTTATTACCTTCTTCACGAATTTGCAATCTAATACCCACATTTAAAAAAAACACTTCAAATAAAGTAGGTAAGCTTATCGATAGGAACCTGAAAATCCAGCACCAATTTAAAGGGGAGGAATTTATGAATTGAAAGCGATTTTAATTAAGAAAGTTGGTTATGAAAACTAAAACTTCTTCTAAACAAAAAAAGTCAATTTTAAACGAAAAGAAAAAGGAAGTATCATGTTACATACATGATTCAGGGGAAAAGTCTAATATTTGAGTTTTTTTTTTAAACACAAATTGTACTTATTCTACTTCCATATCAAAATACAGTGTTTATCAGTTATAAGAACACCGGTTATAAAAACATATCGTTTTTAAGAACCAAATTTAAAAGTCCCGGCAAAACTCCATAAGACATAATGTTAATCATAATTGCTTATAAGAACATCAGTTATAAGAAAATATCGCTTTTTAGAACCAAATTTTCAGTCCGTTCAGCATAAAATAATCGCATATAAGAACCTTACGGCGGTGAGAACCTTTTTTTTTTGTAAAACTTGAACCTACACGTGCTAACAAAGACTAAGATACCTTATGAAAACATATGGACAAATACAAAAGAACAAAACGGAACCGATTCTTCACGGCTAATAATGTCTTATTTCGTCCCTAGTTGTAAATCTTCTGTTTGGGGCGTTAATTTTACAATACATTTCTCTAATTTCATCAGCAGTGAGCTCCAATTATCTTTGAAATTTTTGTCAGAAAATGTAAAAATAATACAGTAGGTAGGTACTTACCCAAAACTCATTATGTTGGTGCTTTTTCTCTTCATCCTCCAACAAAAAAATTGAATTTGGTATAAATTCATACATACATAAGTCTAATTACTTACTTTGAATGTTTCACGTTCAAAACTGACTATCTGAGCCTGTTTTCAGTTTTCCAAAGAGTGTCAAGAATTCAAAAATCTCTCCACGTAATGAAACACCTGCGAAAAAAATTGCACAGATGTTACTTTTAATAAATTGGTACATAGGTAAGATTAGGAAAAAAAAAAATTATAAATTCAGCGCCAGTTCAACTAGAAACATTGATGAATTGAAAGCGGTTTAAATTGAGGAGCTTGGTGTCAAAGTGAAGCACGAGCTTGTGACACTCTACAATAAAATGGACCTTATGTGACCGAAAAAATGTTTCAAATTTTCTTCACAGATTTTGTTCTCCAACAGTTAGAGAACAAGAAATAGTGAAAAAATGTCTGAAAACATAAGGTCCGTTTTGTCAAAGTGTCACAGGCTTATGTTTCATTTTGATCCGAAGCTCCTCTAATTAGAAACGCTACTTATAAAATCTAAAAATTCTTTAAAAATATCAAGCAGAAAACATTAGACATAGGTACATACCTCCATAAATCTCGGGAGAGCAGCCCAAAAGTCCAATTGATCTGCAATGTCACTTCATAGGTCTTTCTTGCTTCCAAATGATAATTGTTCTGTAACAAAAACAAAATGAGTATTTATAAACCACACCTAATTAATTTTCATCATGTTTAAGCATAAATGTGGAAACCACAGAATCTTCAATAGGTACCCAGTTACCTACTCCCTACCAAGAATCATCAGTGATGTAAACGATTTGACTATACTTATACACATATAATCAAATTGTAAACGTATGGTCAAATGGGCACTTGACATCTAATAAGTCACCATCTACTGGGAAAACACAGAACGAAACAAAAACATTATAAATTTTTTCATTACATGTATTCTTATCAGAAAATCGAGATTTTTGAAAATTAATTAAAAATTGAGTACTTGACATGCAGGGTTCATTTTTGTTTTAAATGGAAGAGTAAATCGTCCTCTTTTTCAAATAATTTTTCTCTTGTCTCTTACTCGACTTATTAATTGAAAAAAAATTGAATCAATGTAACGTAAGTATCTTTTATAATGTTTTTATAGTACCTACCCTACAACACACGCATACAACAAAAAAATACCAATTTTCCCCTAATCGGCTTGTAATGTGATGCGCGTTGATTTCAAATATCATCCAATCATAGCTCAGCGTTCTCGTCTTTTACATTTTGAAAACATGAAAAAGTTACCTTCATCAATTTCAATTTTTTACAATGAATAAGCCAAGTAGTAGAGAAAAGAAAAAACTCTTTGTTAAGAGGAAGATTTACTTTTTCATTTAAAACAAAAATGAACCCTGCACGTTCAGTACTCGATTTTTAATTAATTTTTAAAAATCACAAATTTTCTATAAGAATATATGTAAACGAAAAAGTTATCATGTTTTCATTTTCATAGCAGCACTCTCTGCAGGAGGTGCCAATTGTGTATCGGTTCAATTGTAATTTCAATGTTTTTGTTTGTATGTATCTAATACCAAAAAGTTGATTTTTTCAAAATTGAAATCAATAAAAAATATTATTTTCACAAATGTCCTTTTAACCTAAATTAACATTCCAAAAAAGATAATTTAGCATTAAAACTGGCACAGCAAATTAGTACACCAAATTTGGCTGAAAAATGTGCTATACAAATATAGGCTGATCTTTTTCTCTGTGCAAATTTTTCACAAGTATTTTGAGTTAGCCAGAGCACCGTACTGAAATTTCTTTGGATCATTTTTGCATATATTTTGAAATAGCAACCCCAGAATAAACTTTGGATGAATAGAAAGAAAATTCACTTACCAATAGCTGCTCTTCCTTGCATTCAAATTCTTTATTAATGGATGTTTCCTGTGTAGGTTTCTAAACTTGCTCTGCTGCATGTCAGGAAGTACTTCTGGTTGATATATCCAATTATCCATTCACATTTTTCAACTTTCTTCATTGATCTGCTCAAATTTTTTTCAGCTGGATTGTATCTATTGTTTGAGAGAAAAGATCTTCTGTCGCTCTGTCTTCATTTGTTTACACTGAAAAGAAAAAACACAAGTAGAATTAGATAATATTAAGCACGTATTAATTTCATCATATTTCTTTGTGTGCATAAAGAACTAATGGAGAATTAATGAAAACAAAGAAAACAAATTAACCCTAGGCACCATTATAACAAAAGATTCCCAATAAGCATCAAATGTGATTGGTTAAACACTTAGGGCTAGTATTACCAACTGCGGTTAAGTCGAAGTTAAGTATTAATGGTCCGTCAAAGTAGAAATAACAGGCCAAGATTGGCCGGTCAACGTTTTAACGGGCTGGTAATGTAACCAGCTGTTTGGTAATACTAGCCCTTACAATGATTATGTCAAAAGACATTTACAAGTGAAGAATACTAACAACAGATCTCAGAACAGTCTTGATTAAAGCTTCAGATTACAATATTGTTTCAGAAAATGTGAAGGTCTTTGCTTATAAATTAACTATATTATAAAAAAAGAAGCATTAAGAGCCTAAACAATCGGCATAGGATTTGGAAATTATCAGCTAATAATGATAAATACTTATATCACTTTTCACTTACCAAAATATTTGCAACCATTCTTTTTATCCAAACATGCTATCATCTAATGATTTCTAAGCAGCTTTTATTATTAATCCAGAGTGGATGTCAACTGTCGTTCTACACATCAGATGTATTGTATTCTCCAGTTTGGGTGCTGTACCATAATGCACAAATATAGTAGTGTGGTCATTCAGGAAAACATTCCATCCTGGTGCTTACATGGAGCCATACCTGGTGAAAGGATCTGCCAGGATAACAACATAAACCATGTCCTGGTAGGCATGTGCCAGAACTTCATCAGTTGCCTGCTGGTCGTGATTGCAGTTGAGCTGCAAAATCTTGAGGTTTGTATTAGCCATTTTGATGACTTGGATCGACTCCTCTAACCGTTGAAGACCTTGGCTCCATATGTTTCTTGTGCTTGGTAATAGCTGCCTTTTGTGTTAGACAGGAACTACAGCCAGTCTGGTGTTTGAAGTCGCGACGTTGAAGGTTGGAAATCCCTCCAGACTTAATCTTCTCATTGTATGCGAGACAGTCTAGGCAAGGTTCCTCCTTGGTGGGGTTCTAACAGGGTTTAGCCTTACAGAAGACTTCTTAATGTCCAAGTAGCTAACATTTAGTACATCGTTCCAATCGAATGGAGCAATTAACTCTACAGTTTAGCCAGCCAATCATAGTAGTTCTTACTTTCTGGAGCGCTTCATACAACTCAGATTAAACCCTAAGGTAAGCAATCCTACCTTTCTTAGTGGTATCTTTATAGTTGCCAAAGGTTACTTCAGATGGTTTCATATGGAAGTGGTCATCAATATCAGCTATGATATCTTCAACTGTTGTGTCAGATCATACCTCGTGTATCCTTACAGATGGCAAGAACTTCTTCCTCTCTTTTGGTGCCATATCTGGAATAGTTTGAGCGATTTGCCTCAGTTTAGCTGCTTCATCTTTACTCTTACAGCGTACCAGGAGGGCCCTAGAGGGGAAAGCCACAGTTCTGGAGATGTCCAGGTCTCTTGGTTTAGTTTGGCTAGCTGAGAGAATCTCAACTACAGGCTTCTCTGCTGTGAGGACCAGGAGTACACAGTCCTCTCTATCTTGTTTCGCTGAGATGATCTGTCCAGCTGGAAGCTCAGGGTTTGTTGGAGGGATGTGTCCAGAGGTGACTGAGCCTATACTGCTTGAGGTGCTGGGTTCAGGCTCCACAAATGTAGTTCTCTTCTTTGGTACCTAGTTACCACTGGTATAAATTGTGATGTTGATATCCGCGGATTCAAAACACTTGTGGATCTCCTATCACATAATCTGTCAAGGAAATCTATCCAGTCCACTGACAATTTTTGGCATAGTGAGATACTTGATGTTGAACTGTGTACACAAGTTATATAATGGGATTAATGATTTGGATATATTGGCCAAATTTGGCTTGCCATTGCTTTTCTGTTTAGTGACAAGGTAGAATATCTTCCGGGTTGGCAGCTAGAGGTAGGCAACTTCCCCGACTTTGCATTTCTGAGCTTTTAGAACATCAACTTTGCCAAATTTTGAGACAAAATCCTTGGCAATACCTGCACTCATTGCCAAATCTTCAGCATCACAGTGGGCTAAGGAAAAGGACTCTGGAGCACTGAAAACATTGTTCTTGTTGATGAGTCTGAATCCCATGCTGATTCATGAGGTTCTGTTGTGGACAGTTGGGTGTTGCCTTTCTTCCATGCCTTGAGGGTGTTGGAAAGCCATATACCCTCCTTGATGTGTCTGGAGAGAAATTCTGTCTGAGTTTCATTTACCTGCTTGTCTTCCTTGAATGGCAGGGATTCCATTGGGTAACCAAGTGTTTGCAGTTCTCTGATCATGTCATTAGCTTTCTGCTAACACTTTGTTCTTGATTTGGCTACCTTCCTATTCTTCAGAGATTTTGAAGTTGATGGAGCTTTGAAAGTGTCACGGTCTCTCCAGGCAAAGCGAGTGATGACATCATCGAATGCTGATCGACCAGTTCCAGATACATTGGTGGTGTCCATAGCGTTAAGCGGGTTTATACCGGAACCACTTGGCAGAAATCCCCCTGGCACAGGAGATTCCATTGCTCCAGTTCTAGCGTTTGAGGCAGCACTAGGTCCTGTGGGAACTTCTTCATTATTCATGTCCATTCTGAATTGTAAAAGAAGTGGTGGCTTTGATATAGCAAGCTATACCGTTTTGACTGACTTGACCAAACCTCCACGTCAGGATTACTATGTAGCTATCACACAGATGGTGTGAATCCCCTCAGGACGTGAATACCTGAGTACATAACCCATCTCTGCAGCTGGAACAGCAGGACAATACGTAACTCCTTGGGGCACCAACTAGGAAAGGAGTGAGGTAGGAAAAAAGGAAAACGAGACCAAAGAAGGCTGGGACTGTCTCCCTATAAAGTGGATGAGGAAGGTAACAAGCAAGTGCCTCCATGCCGCTAGGATTAATGATGGGCGCTGTCCACCACACTTACTCGAACGAACTGGAACCTACTGTTAGGTAGGCCCTATAGCTCGGCCTTCAACATCCGGAAAAGGAGGGTTGAAGAAGGGGGATGCATGGAACTCAACAAAGAGTGTTGTTTTCCATACGGGCTTTGTCCGGGAGCAGGTATTCAAGTGCATATTTAAACGAATTGTCGCCCCCTTATTCCCTGCAACTCCTTAACTCGTACAAAGACTTGAAAAGGAGCCCACTATCCGCAACCTGTGGATGCGCCCAGTACCATGCCAATGGGAAACCCACGACTAAGATTAGGTGCAAGATCCAAGTTCCAATGGGCCTTGGGTCAAGACCCCAATCACCATCACGGGGTTGCCCACCCCGGGTGATGTATTGAAACTATCGACACTTAGTTCTTCAACACTATGTGAAGGGCATGGTAATCTTCACACTAGTTAAGGTGCCTTCCTTGAAAGTCTATTTTCATGTTTGCTAATAAAAATTGTAAAAATTGTAAAGGAACGAGAAATTATTTTGTAGGCGGCTTTAAAACTTTTTAAAATGATATAATTTGTTGAGGAGGGAGGGGGGAAGGTCATCAATTAGGGACTCGATTTACATAAAATAAATGGAAAAATACCCACTTTACAAATTTTAGTTCAAAAATATTATTTTTATTTTACCCATTCAAAACATATCAAAAAATCGAAAAAAAAAAACAATTTTTTCAGTGGAAAAATGATTTACTTGACATTTTTTGTGAAGATATAAAAAACTACTCCAAAAAGTAGGTAAGTATAGGTAGGTAAAATTCGAAGTTTAAATTAAGCATACAGGAAAATTGATTCCTTGAAATAAGACTATGTTCAATGCTACAATTACATTCATACTACAAGTTTAAAATACAAATACGAGTTGTGTAATCCAACTAAAACGTCTTATTTCGTTTCATCCTTCAATATTTCAAATTCCGATGAAACGAATCTCAATGAGCGCAAAATACCATTTCCAATGATACCATTACGGTAATTTTGCGATTAAATGTTTGTAGGTACCTGTGTTGGCTGTGTTTTACACTTCTGTAATTGAACCTTCTTCTGTAAGTGATAGAATTTCTTCTTCCTCTACTTTTTCTTTTTCTACAAAATGATCAATGGCAGGCCCTGCAAAAAAATGTTTCGATTAGATCAGCCATAGGAGTTATATTTGCTTTCAAAATAAATTCCATCAACCTACCGGATATCATACGATTGTAAACACGATATCCAATGTATCCTAGAAGTGCAAGTATTAACAAACCAATACAAAATCCTGCCAGATAAAACCAAATTTTTTTCACAGCGAGTCCGTGCCTTACCCTACAGTCATAATGTTCATTTGTGGCATCAGAATCTATCTTGATATCGACTTGGGTACAAAGTTCTTTTTTTTAAAAAAAAATTACAAAATTAATTACCTTTTTTTTTTACTGAAAAAATAGATAGGTACATAATAAAAATATTTTTACTGAAACAATGGAAATCTTTATCCGCTCCTTCTATGTAGTGTGTTTGAGTCCAGATCACAATACCGCAGCATCCTTCCAACTGCAATGGCAGCGTTAATTGGGTATGGTGATCTAATTTCAAAGTCTTCAGCAGGCAAAACGGTGCCAAATGCTGGTATCGTAAATTATCCATTCCTTCGGCGAATTGTAAATTTATCAAAACTAATGGAGCGAATTTATTCAATTTGGGGAGACTTTTAGCCGTAGATTGGGCCATATGAAGCTCCACGAGGTTACTCAACATCGACAAATCGAGATCTTCTCTTTTGTATTCGTTTATATGAAAATATTTTATGCTGGGTGGCAATTTTGTCGGGAAAGATTTGAAGTTTCCTTTAATAGCAGTTACGTCTAAATATTCAAGTTTTGTTAGTGGTGCCCAAAGTGCATCTGGAAGGCCATTTTCGTTTTCAATTTCTAATGATCTCATTTCTAAAACCGTTAAATTGTGATATATTTTGAAATCGTCCTCCTTGAAAGAATGAATGTCCGTGTCTGACAAGTTCATAATCTATTGAAAAATTGATTAATTGATAACTGAAGTGGGATGTTGGACTGAACTTAGATATACTCACTTGTAAATTAGAACTGTATTGTTGCGGTACTCCGTCAATTGGAACGGTTGCACAATCCAAGCTTAATTTTTCGAATGAAGTTGTTGTGAGATTACAATCTTGAGCTGAAATTGATATGAAGATTTCGGTCACCAGAGTAATTGCAATTACAAAACCTTTAACGAAATTTGTATTTTCTGTTAACAAATGATATTGAAAAATTCAACCATTTTGTACAAAATTAGGTACTTAATCAGTAAATATTTCATTTTATATTTTTTTCCTAAGTGTGCGGTATGTAATGTACTCGAAGTAAATGTAAAAAAAATACCTGATATCCAGTTTATGGCATAAAGCATTATGTGAAAACCAATTCTATAATTACAATTCCGTATAGAAAATTTCTGCGAAAATTAATAATTTGAGGCATAGTTTCGTAATTGGGAAAAAGAAAAAAAAATTGAGTGTTATCGATTAAAATAATTTTTTAAAAATATGAAAACACGTTTTGTTCTCTATTTTGAGGCATACTTGTTTTGAGGATAGTTTTATTTGATAAGCATTTTGAAAATATCAATGATTTGATTTTCTCTCAGATATGATTCAAGGCCATATATTTATGGATTTTTTTTTTATTGCTGGGCGAATTTATTTCAGGTTCAACAAGTTCAACGTTTCGAATTTTTGTATTTTACGAATTTTGAAAAATAATTGAGTCTGAAATGCTCGAATCGCTCGAATACCACAAATATAAATAATTTGCGTTCGTAAATTCCAAAGTTCATTAGGTCCTTTATGTGATTTATTTTTTAAAAGAGGAAGAAAATTCAGAAAATTTTCTGGAGGCTTCCGATGGACTCTCACAACAGGCATTAATCGTTTTTGGTAGAGAACAATGGAGAAGGATCAAAATTAAAGTTGTACCAAAATTTAATTTTCTATTAAGTATCTATTGATTGGACTTCGAAGGATGAATTATTGTAACCCTTAAAATTTTGGATTCTTACCTAAACGAATATTTTCTGAAACTCTTTCGATAAGTTTTTATTTTGGATTAAAATTTCATTGTGGCTTCAAAATCTTCTTTGAAGGAATTTTTGACCAATCTAACAGCAGAATCACTGTAGGGGAATTTACCTTAATTTCAGATGTCGAATTTGATTTTTTCTATTTTTTATTTTCAACTTTAAAGAAATCAATAATCACTTCTTTTCAACAAAAAAAAAAAAAAATGGTACCTATCAAAAATTATCACTTTTTTGTAAAATTCATTTTTAAAATTCGAGATTATCTCCAGAATACTCTAAAAACTGAATTTTACAATTTTTAGCCATTTTGAAATATACAACGAGATTTTTAAATTTCTCCGGTAAATTTATCTATAAGATGCGAAAACTAATTTAGACGGATAGAGATTTGGGTTCTGTTTTCTTTTGAATGTGCACAGTCCATTCCGAAAATTCACATTGATGCGATTTCCAGGTGGTATCCTTCAAGTGCATTTTTTCAAAAACCATTTTCAAAATCTCAAAAAATGATCAGGTGGTAAAAAATAATTAATTAGTCATTGCTCTTTCAGAATAAGGAGCAGGAATTCAGTTTAAATTCATCCATAGGTATATTAATTTTTACGTCTTGAGAGAAGATTCAAAAATATCAAAAAAAATTTAATTTTCTTGCAGGTTCCAGTTTTAAGAAGATGATTCTAATGAGGTAAAAAGGTTTATTCAACAATTTTAATCAATACCTACATAAGATTATTGAATTTTCAATTTTGAAAATTGAAAGTTTAAAATTTAACCTAAAATCCTGACGGATAAAAATTACTCGTAGAGACGAATCGAATGGTTTTTTCACGATCCGAATTGGAGCATTACAACAAAAGTTGAGTCGGAAGGTCGATGTATGGTCGGCGCCGCGCCGCCGCGCCGCGCCGCAGAGAAATGCCCGTAACTCGGTCGAAAATCGCTCGAATTTCAAAAACTAATACATTTTTGGAATCCTCTCGTCAAGACGAATCGAATGGTTTTTTCACGATCCAAACTGGAGCATTAGAACAAAAGTTGAGTCGGAAGGTCGATGTATGGTCGGCGCCGCGCCACCGCGCCGCAGAGAAATGCCCGTAACTCGGTCGAAAATCACTCGAATTTCAAAAACTAATACATATTTGGAATCCTCTTGTCGAGACGAATCGAATGGTTTTTTCACGATCCAAATTGGAGCATTAGAACAAAAGTTGAGTCGGAAGGTCGATGTGTGGTCGGCGCCGCGCCGCAGAGAAATGCCCGTAACTCGGTCGAAAATCGCTCAAATTTCGAAAACTAATACATTTTTGGAATCCTCTCGTCGAGACGAATCGAATGGTTTTTTCACGATCCAAATTGGAGCATTAGAACAAAAGTTGAGTCGGAAGGTCGATGTATGGTCGGCGCCGCGCCGCCGTGCCGCAGAGAAATGCCCGTAACTCGGTCGAAAATGGCTCAAATTTCGAAAACTAATACATTTTTGGAATCGTCTCGTCGAGACGAATCGAATGGTTTTTTCACGATCCAAATTGGAGCATTAGAACAAAAGTTGAGTCGGAAGGTCGATGCATGGTCGGCGCCGCCGCCGCGCCGCAGAGAAATGCCCGTAACTCGGTCGAAAATGGCTCAAATTTCGAAAACTAATACATTTTTGGAATCGTCTCGTCGAGACGAATCGAATGGTTTTTTCACGATCCAAATTGGAGCATTAGAACAAAAGTTGAGTCGGAAGGTCGATGTATGGTCGGCGCCGCGCCGCCGCGCCGCGCCGCAGAGAAATGCCCGTAACTCGGTCGAAAATCACTCGAATTTCAAAAACTAATACATTTTTGGAATCCTCTCGTCGAGACGAATCGAATGGTTTTTTCACGATCCAAATTGGAGCATTAGAACAAAAGTTGAGTCGGAAGGTCGATGTATGGTCGGCGCCGCGCCGCCGCGCCGCAGAGAAATGCCCGTAACTCGGTCGAAAATCGCTCAAATTTCGAAAACTAATACATTTTTGGAATCCTCTCGTCGAGACGAATCGAATGGTTTTTTCACGATCCAAATTGGAGCATTAGAACAAAAGTTGAGTCGGAAGGTCGATGTATGGTCGGCGCCGCGCCGCGCCGCAGAGAAATGCCCGTAACTCGGTCGAAAATCGCTCAAATTTCGAAAACTAATACATTTTTGGAATCCTCTCGTCGAGACGAATCGAATGGTTTTTTCACGATCCAAATTGGAGCATTAGAACAAAAGTTGAGTCGGAAGGTCGATGTATGGTCGGCGCCGCGCCGCCGCGCCGCAGAGAAATGCCCGTAACTCGGTCGAAAATCGCTCAAATTTCGAAAACTAATACATTTTTGGAATCCTTTCGTCGAGACGAATCGAATGGTTTTTTCACGATCCAAATTGGAGCATTAGAACAAAAGTTGAGTCGGAAGGTCTATGTACGGTCGGCGCCGCGCCGCCGCGCCGCCGCGCCGCAGAGAAATGCCCGTAACTCGGTCGAAAATCGCTCAAATTTTGAAAACTAATACATTTTACCGACTTTTCCATTAGGAAAAGTCGAGTACTAAATTGTTCATCGTAGTTGAAGGGAGCGTCGGGAACAATTTTTTTTTACGTTTTCGGACATTCTGAACACGATAGGACGTGTGGTTGAGAACGAGGTTTCCTTATATATATACAGGCATAGCAAAGCACTGCGAGACCCGTTTTGGAAACGGTGCTATCACTGCGAGGCCCGATTTTACACTGCGAGACCCGATTTCGGGTCTCGCAACGTCATGCCATGTAAAGTGGTTTTTCATGATGTATGCATACTCAGGAGGCCGTAGGCGAATTTTTTTTTCGGGCCTCGCAGTGTCATTTGCATATCTTTATATACAATTTACCTCGCCTCTCTGCACACAACAACACATGAAAACTTTGACCATGCGCCATTCGAATACGAATTGAGCTAGCGGCATGGCGCTTGCGGAGCGAGATTCGTCTCATTTTTGACTATTTTTTCCGCTACACACATCGACCCTTATACCTGACCCTTTATTTATGCCCAATTTTGAAAATTCGGGCCTGACAGTGCCTGTATCATATCTTTTTGCAAAGCGGGTCTCGCAATGATAGTACGATCCATATATATATATATATATATATATATATATATATATATTTATATATATATATATATATTTATATATTTATATGTTTATGTATAATTTTGTCCGCGATTAAACTCGGAAGCTGTGTAGCTCCAGAAGGGGACAACGATCCCAAAAGATAGCATTTTTTACGTAGTTTTGAGATTTTCAAACCGATTTAAAATCGGTTTAGCCGTTTTCGAGATATTGAACTTTTTGTGTTTTTTAGGGGTTGGGGGGTGGGACTTAGCCGAAATTTCAAACAACCAAGGTAAAAGTTACATTGCGCTTCAAATTTCGATTTCTCTAAAACTACTGAAGCGATTGAGCTGAAATTTTCAGGATTGGCAAAGAAAGGTTTGAGGACCTTACAGAAAAATTTTCAGCCTGATCGGTTGAGGTACACCGTCTCTCGGTAGGCCTAAAATTTGTAAACAGTTTTTTTCAATAGCTTACTGAAACTTGAAGGTCGAATAATTTGAAAACTAGGCATTTTCAAAAAAATCTAATGACTCATTGTCGAAAGCAAATTTAATTCTCTACAACTTGCTAAACAGGCATTTTTCGGGAGGCCCCTCCTTTGGTCAAAAACGGTCCTCAAAGGACTCAAAGGAGGGTCCAATACTCGAAATTCGCATTAAACTCGAAAGCTGTGTAGCTCCACAAGGAGACAATGATCCCAATAGATAGCATTTTTTACGTAGTTTTGAGATTTTCAAACCGATTTAAAATCGGTTCAGCCGTTTTCGAGATATTGAACTTTTTGTGTTTTTTAGGGGAGGAGAAAGGACGCAAAGGAGGGTCCAATGCTCGGAATTCGCATTCTGGCATTAAAAAGTTTGTAAAAAACTTTGTAAAAGGGCATAAACTGATGTTTTTTGGGTCGCTGATTCCGAATTAAGTCTTTGTTTTTCGATTTGAATCCTCTACATGTTCCTAAGTCGTCCCTCGGTAGCTTAAATTTGTGAACTGCCATTTTTAATTTCTTATACAAGCTTGAAACGTAAATACGTAATTTGAATAAAACTAGGGCTCTTCAAAAAAATCTAATGACACATTATAGAACACAAATTTAATTCTCTACAACTTCTTATACAGCCTTTTTTGGAAGGCCCTTCCTTTGCTCAAAAACGGTCCTCAAAGGATGCAAAAGGAGATCTAAGAATCAAAATTTACAGTTTGGCATTAAAAAGTTTGTGAAAAAGCGCAGTTTGATATTTTTTGGGTCACTGATTCCGAATTTGGTATTTGTTTTTCGATCTAAATCTTCTACATGTCCCTAAGAATATAAGAATGCCTGAGGGGATGGGGACAGTTGAGCTAAAATTTCAATTTCGAATAATAATAGTAACTTGAAATAAAAAATAAAAAAAATGGCATACTATTATTTCATTCAATATCAATTTATCAACTTTTTTGAATTTGTGCCCTCCCCCCCACCAGGTACCCCTATGGATATGGGAGCTTGAGGGCCCAAATTTTGAGCTTGAGTGCAAGACCAAAATTTCAAATTTCAGTCATTTTACTTGATAAATAGCGTGGGTACCAATTCTTTAACTTATGTATTACCGACTTTTTTATTTTGATTTGAGCCCCTTCCCTGGATACACTGGAGTCCAAAATTTCGAGTTTGGTACTTCTCAGTAGGCTCAATATTTGTGAATAGTTGAACGAAAGTAAATTAAGTTTTCTACACCGACTTTTGTGGAAAAGTCGGTTACCTTACGCAGAATGCGTAAGGTTTTTTTGGAATCCTCTCGTCGAGACGAATCGAATGGTTTTTTCACGATCCAAACTGGAGCATTAGAACAAAAGTTGAGTCGGAAGGTCGATGTATGGTCGGCGCCGCGCCGCCGCGCCGCAGAGAAATGCCCGTAACTCGGTCGAAAATCGCTCAAATTTCGAAAACTAATACATTTTTGGAATCCTCTCGTCGAGACGAATCGAATGGTTTTTTCACGATCCGAATTGGAGCATTAGAACAAAAGTTGAGTCGGAAGGTCGATGTATGGTCGGCGCCGCGCCGCCGCGCCGCGCCGCAGAGAAATGCCCGTAACTCGGTCGAAAATCACTCGAATTTCAAAAACTAATACATTTTTGGAATCCTCTCGTCAAGACGAATCGAATGGTTTTTTCACGATCCAAATTGGAGCATTAGAACAAAAGTTGAGTCGGAAGGTCGATGTATGGTCGGCGCCGCGCCACCGCGTCGCAGAGAAATGCCCGTAACTCGGTCGAAAATCACTCGAATTTCAAAAACTAATACATATTTGGAATCCTCTTGTCGAGACGAATCGAATGGTTTTTTCACGATCCAAATTGGAGCATTAGAACAAAAGTTGAGTCGGAAGGTCGATGTATGGTCGGCGCCGCGCCGCCGCGCCGCAGAGAAATGCCCGTAACTCGGTCGAAAATCGCTCAAATTTCGAAAACTAATACATTTTTGGAATCCTCTCGTCGAGACGAATCGAATGGTTTTTTCACGATCCAAATTGGAGCATTAGAACAAAAGTTGAGTCGGAAGGTCGATGTATGGTCGGCGCCGCGCCGCCGCGCCGCAGAGAAATGCCCGTAACTCGGTCGAAAATCGCTCAAATTTCGAAAACTAATACATTTTTGAAATCCTCTCGTCGAGACGAATCGAATGGTTTTTTCACGATCCAAATTGGAGCATTAGAACAAAAGTTGAGTCGGAAGGTCGATGTATGGTCGGCGCCGCGCCGCCGCGCCGCAGAGAAATGCCCGTAACTCGGTCGAAAATCGCTCAAATTTCGAAAACTAATACATTTTTGGAATCCTTTCGTCGAGACGAATCGAATGGTTTTTTCACGATCCAAATTGGAGCATTAGAACAAAAGTTGAGTCGGAAGGTCTATGTATGGTCGGCGCCGCCGCCGCGCCGCAGAGAAATGCCCGTAACTCGGTCGAAAATCGCTCAAATTTTGAAAACTAATACATTTTTGGAATCCTCTCGTCGAGACGAATCGAATGGTTTTTTCACGATCCAAACTGGAGCATTAGAACAAAAGTTGAGTCGGAAGGTCGATGTATGGTCGGCGCCGCGCCACCGCGCCGCAGAGAAATGCCCGTAACTCGGTCGAAAATCGCTCAAATTTCGAAAACTAATACATTTTTGGAATCCTCTCGTCGAGACGAATCGAATGGTTTTTTCACGATCCAAACTGGAGCATTAGAACAAAAGTTGAGTCGGAAGGTCGATGTATGGTCGGCGCCGCGCCACCGCGCCGCAGAGAAATGCCCGTAACTCGGTCGAAAATCGCTCAAATTTCGAAAACTAATACATTTTTGGAATCTTCTCGTCGAGACGAATCGAATGGTTTTTTCACGATCCAAATTGGAGCATTAGAACAAAAGTTGAGTCGGAAGGTCGATGTATGGTCGGCGCCGCGCCGCCGCGCCGCAGAGAAATGCCCGTAACTCGGTCGAAAATCGCTCAAATTTCGAAAACTAATACATTTTTGGAATCCTCTCGTCGAGACGAATCGAATGGTTTTTTCACGATCCAAATTGGAGCATTAGAACAAAAGTTGAGTCGGAAGGTCGATGTATGGTCGGCGCCGCGCCGCCGCGCCGCAGAGAAATGCCCGTAACTCGGTCGAAAATCGCACAAATTTCGAAAACTAATACATTTTTGGAATCCTTTCGTCGAGACGAATCGAATGGTTTTTTCACGATCCAAATTGGAGCATTAGAACAAAAGTTGAGTCGGAAGGTCGATGTATGGTCGGCGCCGCGCCGCAGAGAAATGCCCGTAACTCGGTCGAAAATCGCTCAAATTTCGAAAACTAATACATTTTTGGAATCCTTTCGTCGAGACGAATCGAATGGTTTTTTCACGATCCAAATTGGAGCATTAGAACAAAAGTTGAGTCGGAAGGTCTATGTATGGTCGGCGCCGCGCCGCCGCGCCGCAGAGAAATGCCCGTAACTCGGTCGAAAATCGCTCAAATTTTGAAAACTAACACATTTTTGGAATCCTCTCGTCGAGACGAATCGAATGGTTTTTTCACGATCCAAACTGGAGCATTAGAACAAAAGTTGAGTCGGAAGGTCGATGTATGGTCGGCGCCGCGCCGCCGCGCCGCAGAGAAATGCCCGTAACTCGGTCGAAAATCGCTCAAATTTCGAAAACTAATACATTTTTGGAATCCTCTCGTCGAGACGAATCGAATGGTTTTTTCACGATCCAAATTGGAGCATTAGAACAAAAGTTGAGTCGGAAGGTCGATGTATGGTCGGCGCCGCGCCGCCGCGCCGCAGAGAAATGCCCGTAACTCGGTCGAAAATCGCTCAAATTTCGAAAACTAATACATTTTTGGAATCCTCTCGTCGAGACGAATCGAATGGTTTTTTCACGATCCAAATTGGAGCATTAGAACAAAAGTTGAGTCGAAAGGTCTATGTATGGTCGGCGCCGCGCCGCCGCGCCGCAGAGAAATGCCCGTAACTCGGTCGAAAATCGCTCAAATTTTGAAAACTAATACATTTTTGGAATCCTCTCGTCGAGACGAATCGAATGGTTTTTTCACGATCCAAACTGGAGCATTAGAACAAAAGTTGAGTCGGAAGGTCGATGTATGGTCGGCGCCGCGCCACCGCGCCGCAGAGAAATGCCCGTAACTCGGTCGAAAATCGCTCAAATTTCGAAAACTAATACATTTTTGGAATCTTCTCGTCGAGACGAATCGAATGGTTTTTTCACGATCCAAATTGGAGCATTAGAACAAAAGTTGAGTCGGAAGGTCGATGTATGGTCGGCGCCGCGCCGCCGCGCCGCAGAGAAATGCCCGTAACTCGGTCGAAAATCGCTCAAATTTCGAAAACTAATACATTTTTGGAATCCTCTCGTCGAGACGAATCGAATGGTTTTTTCACGATCCAAATTGGAGCATTAGAACAAAAGTTGAGTCGGAAGGTCGATGTATGGTCGGCGCCGCGCCGCCGCGCCGCAGAGAAATGCCCGTAACTCGGTCGAAAATCGCTCAAATTTCGAAAACTAATACATTTTTGGAATCCTTTCGTCGAGACGAATCGAATGGTTTTTTCACGATCCAAATTGGAGCATTAGAACAAAAGTTGAGTCGGAAGGTCTATGTATGGTCGGCGCCGCGCCGCCGCGCCGCAGAGAAATGCCCGTAACTCGGTCGAAAATCGCTCAAATTTTGAAAACTAATACATTTTTGGAATCCTCTCGTCGAGACGAATCGAATGGTTTTTTCACGATCCAAACTGGAGCATTAGAACAAAAGTTGAGTCGGAAGGTCGATGTATGGTCGGCGCCGCGCCGCCGCGCCGCAGAGAAATGCCCGTAACTCGGTCGAAAATCGCTCAAATTTCGAAAACTAATACATTTTTGGAATCCTCTCGTCGAGACGAATCGAATGGTTTTTTCACGATCCAAATTGGAGCATTAGAACAAAAGTTGAGTCGGAAGGTCGATGTATGGTCGGCGCCGCGCCGCCGCGCCGCAGAGAAATGCCCGTAACTCGGTCGAAAATCGCTCAAATTTCGAAAACTAATACATTTTTGGAATCCTCTCGTCGAGACGAATCGAATGGTTTTTTCACGATCCAAATTGGAGCATTAGAACAAAAGTTGAGTCGGAAGGTCTATGTATGGTCGGCGCCGCGCCGCCGCGCCGCAGAGAAATGCCCGTAACTCGGTCGAGAATCGCTCAAATTTTGAAAATTAATACATTTTTGGAATCCTCTCGTCGAGACGAATCGAATGGTTTTTTCACGATCCAAACTGGAGCATTAGAACAAAAGTTGAGTCGGAAGGTCGATGTATGGTCGGCGCCGCGCCACCGCGCCGCAGAGAAATGCCCGTAGCTCGGTCGAAAATCGCTCAAATTTCGAAAACTAATACATTTTTGGAATCCTCTCGTCGAGACGAATCGAATGGTTTTTTCACGATCCAAATTGGAGCGTTAGAACAAAAGTTGAGTCGGAAGGTCGATGTATGGTCGGCGCCGCGCCGCCGCGCCGCCGCGCTGCAGAGAAATGCCCGTAACTCGGTCGAAAATCGCTCAAATTTCGAAAACTAATACATTTTTGGAATCCTCTCGTCGAGACGAATCGAATGGTTTTTTCACGATCCAAATTGGAGCATTAGAACAAAAGTTGAGTCGGAAGGTCTATGTATGGTCGGCGCCGCGCCGCAGAGAAATGCCCGTAACTCGGTCGAAAATCGCTCAAATTTTGAAAACTAATACATTTTTGGAATCCTCTCGTCGAGACGAATCGAATGGTTTTTTCACGATCCAAATTGGAGCATTAGAACAAAAGTTGAGTCGGAAGGTCGATGTATGGTCGGCGCCGCGCCGCAGAGAAATGCCCGTAACTCGGTCGAAAATCGCTCAAATTTTGAAAACTAATACATTTTTGGAATCCTCTCGTCGAGACGAATCGAATGGTTTTTTCACGATCCAAACTGGAGCATTAGAACAAAAGTTGAGTCGGAAGGTCGATGTATGGTCGGCGCCGCGCCACCGCGCCGCAGAGAAATGCCCGTAACTCGGTCGAAAATCGCTCAAATTTCGAAAACTAATACATTTTTGGAATCCTCTCGTCGAGGCGAATCGAATGGTTTTTTCACGATCCAAATTGGAGCATTAGAACAAAAGTTGAGTCGGAAGGTCGATGTATGGTCGGCGCCGCGCCACCGCGCCGCAGAGAAATGCCCGTAGCTCGGTCGAAAATCGCTCAAATTTCGAAAACTAATACATTTTTGGAATCCTCTCGTCGAGACGAATCGAATGGTTTTTTCACGATCCAAATTGGAGCATTAGAACAAAAGTTGAGTCGGAAGGTCTATGTATGGTCGGCGCCGCGCCGCAGAGAAATGCCCGTAACTCGGTCGAAAATCGCTCAAATTTTGAAAACTAATACATTTTTGGAATCCTCTCGTCGAGACGAATCGAATGGTTTTTTCACGATCCAAACTGGAGCATTAGAACAAAAGTTGAGTCGGAAGGTCGATGTATGGTCGGCGCCGCGCCGCCGCGCCGCAGAGAAATGCCCGTAACTCGGTCGAAAATCGCTCAAATTTCGAAAACTAATACATTTTTGGAATCCTCTCGTCGAGGCGAATCGAATGGTTTTTTCACGATCCAAATTGGAGCATTAGAACAAAAGTTGAGTCGGAAGGTCGATGTATGGTCGGCGCCGCGCCGCCGCGCCGCAGAGAAATGCCCGTAACTCGGTCGAAAATCGCTCAAATTTCGAAAACTAATACATTTTTGGAATCCTCTCGTCGAGACGAATCGAATGGTTTTTTCACGATCCAAATTGGAGCATTAGAACAAAAGTTGAGTCGGAAGGTCTATGTATGGTCGGCGCCGCGCCGCAGAGAAATGCCCGTAACTCGGTCGAAAATCGCTCAAATTTTGAAAACTAATACATTTTTGGAATCCTCTCGTCGAGACGAATCGAATGGTTTTTTCACGATCCAAACTGGAGCATTAGAACAAAAGTTGAGTCGGAAGGTCGATGTATGGTCGGCGCCGCGCCGCCGCGCCGCAGAGAAATGCCCGTAACTTGGTCGAAAATCGCTCAAATTTCAAAAACTAATACATTTTTGGAATCCTCTCGTCGAGACGAATCGAATGGTTTTTTCACGATCCAAATTGGAGCATTAGAACAAAAGTTGAGTCGGAAGGTCGATGTATGGTCGGCGCCGCGCCGCCGCGCCGCAGAGAAATGCCCGTAACTCGGTCGAAAATCGCTCAAATTTCGAAAACTAATACATTTTTGGAATCCTCTCGTCGAGGCGAATCGAATGGTTTTTTCACGATCCAAATTGGAGCATTAGAACAAAAGTTGAGTCGGAAGGTCGATGTATGGTCGGCGCCGCGCCACCGCGCCGCAGAGAAATGCCCGTAGCTCGGTCGAAAATCGCTCAAATTTCGAAAACTAATACATTTTTGGAATCCTCTCGTCGAGACGAATCGAATGGTTTTTTCACGATCCAAATTGGAGCATTAGAACAAAAGTTGAGTCGGAAGGTCTATGTATGGTCGGCGCCGCGCCGCAGAGAAATGCCCGTAACTCGGTCGAAAATCGCTCAAATTTTGAAAACTAATACATTTTTGGAATCCTCTCGTCGAGACGAATCGAATGGTTTTTTCACGATCCAAACTGGAGCATTAGAACAAAAGTTGAGTCGGAAGGTCGATGTATGGTCGGCGCCGCGCCACCGCGCCGCAGAGAAATGCCCGTAGCTCGGTCGAAAATCGCTCAAATTTCGAAAACTAATACATTTTTGGAATCCTCTCGTCGAGACGAATCGAATGGTTTTTTCACGATCCGAATTGGAGCATTAGAACAAAAGTTGAGTCGGAAGGTCGATGTATGGTCGGCGCCGCGCCGCCGCGCCGCAGAGAAATGCCCGTAACTCGGTCGAAAATCGCTCAAATTTCGAAAACTAATACATTTTTGGAATCCTCTCGTCGAGACGAATCGAATGGTTTTTTCACGATCCAAATTGGAGCATTAGAACAAAAGTTGAGTCGGAAGGTCGATGTATTGTCGGCGCCGCCGCCGCGCCGCAGAGAAATGCCCGTAACTCGGTCGAAAATCGCTCAAATTTCGAAAACTAATACATTTTTGGAATCCTCTCGTCGAGGCGAATCGAATGGTTTTTTCACGATCCAAATTGGAGCATTAGAACAAAAGTTGAGTCGGAAGGTCGATGTATGGTCGGCGCCGCGCCACCGCGCCGCAGAGAAATGCCCGTAACTCGGTCGAAAATCGCTCAAATTTCGAAAACTAATACATTTTTGGAATCCTCTCGTCGAGACGAATCGAATGGTTTTTTCACGATCCAAATTGGAGCATTAGAACAAAAGTTGAGTCGGAAGGTCGATGTATGGTCGGCGCCGCGCCGCAGAGAAATGCCCGTAACTCGGTCGAAAATCGCTCAAATTTCGAAAACTAATACATTTTTGGAATCCTCTCGTCGAGACGAATCGAATGGTTTTTTCACGATCCAAATTGGAGCATTAGAACAAAAGTTGAGTCGGAAGGTCGATGTATGGTCGGCGCCGCGCCACCGCGCCGCAGAGAAATGCCCGTAACTCGGTCGAAAATCGCTCAAATTTCAAAAACTAATACATTTTTGGAATCCTCTCGTCGAGACGAATCGAATGGTTTTTTCACGATCCAAATTGGAGCATTAGAACAAAAGTTGAGTCGGAAGGTCGATGTATGGTCGGCGCCGCGCCGCCGCGCCGCAGAGAAATGCCCGTAACTCGGTCGAAAATCGCTCAAATTTCGAAAACTAATACATTTTTGGAATCCTCTCGTCGAGACGAATCGAATGGTTTTTTCACGATCCAAATTGGAGCATTAGAACAAAAGTTGAGTCGGAAGGTCTATGTATGGTCGGCGCCGCGCCGCAGAGAAATGCCCGTAACTCGGTCGAAAATCGCTCAAATTTTGAAAACTAATACATTTTTGGAATCCTCTCGTCGAGACGAATCGAATGGTTTTTTCACGATCCAAACTGGAGCATTAGAACAAAAGTTGAGTCGGAAGGTCGATGTATGGTCGGCGCCGCGCCACCGCGCCGCAGAGAAATGCCCGTAACTCGGTCGAAAATCGCTCAAATTTCGAAAACTAATACATTTTTGGAATCCTCTCGTCGAGACGAATCGAATGGTTTTTTCACGATCCAAATTGGAGCATTAGAACAAAAGTTGAGTCGGAAGGTCGATGTATGGTCGGCGCCGCGCCGCCGCGCCGCAGAGAAATGCCCGTAACTCGGTCGAAAATCGCTCAAATTTCGAAAACTGATACATTTTTGGAATCCTCTCGTCGAGACGAATCGAATGGTTTTTTCACGATCCAAATTGGAGCATTAGAACAAAAGTTGAGTCGGAAGGTCGATGTATGGTCGGCGCCGCGCCGCCGCGCCGCAGAGAAATGCCCGTAACTTGGTCGAAAATCGCTCAAATTTCAAAAACTAATACATTTTTGGAATCCTCTCGTCGAGACGAATCGAATGGTTTTTTCACGATCCAAATTGGAGCATTAGAACAAAAGTTGAGTCGGAAGGTCGATGTATGGTCGGCGCCGCGCCGCCGCGCCGCAGAGAAATGCCCGTAACTCGGTCGAAAATCGCTCAAATTTCGAAAACTAATACATTTTTGGAATCCTCTCGTCGAGGCGAATCGAATGGTTTTTTCACGATCCAAATTGGAGCATTAGAACAAAAGTTGAGTCGGAAGGTCGATGTATGGTCGGCGCCGCGCCGCCGCGCCGCAGAGAAATGCCCGTAACTCGGTCGAAAATCGCTCAAATTTCGAAAACTAATACATTTTTGGAATCCTCTCGTCGAGGCGAATCGAATGGTTTTTTCACGATCCAAATTGGAGCATTAGAACAAAAGTTGAGTCGGAAGGTCGATGTATGGTCGGCGCCGCGCCACCGCGCCGCAGAGAAATGCCCGTAGCTCGGTCGAAAATCGCTCAAATTTCGAAAACTAATACATTTTTGGAATCCTCTCGTCGAGACGAATCGAATGGTTTTTTCACGATCCAAATTGGAGCATTAGAACAAAAGTTGAGTCGGAAGGTCTATGTATGGTCGGCGCCGCGCCGCAGAGAAATGCCCGTAACTCGGTCGAAAATCGCTCAAATTTTGAAAACTAATACATTTTTGGAATCCTCTCGTCGAGACGAATCGAATGGTTTTTTCACGATCCAAACTGGAGCATTAGAACAAAAGTTGAGTCGGAAGGTCGATGTATGGTCGGCGCCGCGCCACCGCGCCGCAGAGAAATGCCCGTAGCTCGGTCGAAAATCGCTCAAATTTCGAAAACTAATACATTTTTGGAATCCTCTCGTCGAGACGAATCGAATGGTTTTTTCACGATCCGAATTGGAGCATTAGAACAAAAGTTGAGTCGGAAGGTCGATGTATGGTCGGCGCCGCGCCGCCGCGCCGCAGAGAAATGCCCGTAACTCGGTCGAAAATCGCTCAAATTTCGAAAACTAATACATTTTTGGAATCCTCTCGTCGAGACGAATCGAATGGTTTTTTCACGATCCAAATTGGAGCATTAGAACAAAAGTTGAGTCGGAAGGTCGATGTATGGTCGGCGCCGCGCCGCCGCGCCGCAGAGAAATGCCCGTAACTCGGTCGAAAATCGCTCAAATTTCGAAAACTAATACATTTTTGGAATCCTCTCGTCGAGGCGAATCGAATGGTTTTTTCACGATCCAAATTGGAGCATTAGAACAAAAGTTGAGTCGGAAGGTCGATGTATGGTCGGCGCTGCCGCGCCGCAGAGAAATGCCCGTAACTCGGTCGAAAATCGCTCAAATTTCAAAAACTAATACATTTTTGGAATCCTCTCGTCGAGACGAATCGAATGGTTTTTTCACGATCCAAATTGGAGCATTAGAACAAAAGTTGAGTCGGAAGGTCGATGTATGGTCGGCGCCGCGCCGCAGAGAAATGCCCGTAACTCGGTCGAAAATCGCTCAAATTTCGAAAACTAATACATTTTTGGAATCCTCTCGTCGAGACGAATCGAATGGTTTTTTCACGATCCAAATTGGAGCATTAGAACAAAAGTTGAGTCGGAAGGTCGATGTATGGTCGGCGCCGCGCCGCAGAGAAATGCCCGTAACTCGGTCGAAAATCGCTCAAATTTCAAAAACTAATACATTTTTGGAATCCTCTCGTCGAGACGAATCGAATGGTTTTTTCACGATCCAAATTGGAGCATTAGAACAAAAGTTGAGTCGGAAGGTCGATGTATGGTCGGCGCCGCGCCGCAGAGAAATGCCCGTAACTCGGTCGAAAATCGCTCAAATTTCAAAAGCTAATACATTTTTGGAATCCTCTCGTCGAGACGAATCGAATGGTTTTTTCACGATCCAAATTGGAGCATTAGAACAAAAGTTGAGTCGGAAGGTCTATGTATGGTCGGCGCCGCCGCCGCGCCGCAGAGAAATGCCCGTAACTCGGTCGAAAATCGCTCAAATTTTGAAAACTAATACATTTTTGGAATCCTCTCATCGAGACGAATCGAATGGTTTTTTCACGATCCAAATTGGAGCATTAGAACAAAAGTTGAGTCGGAAGGTCGATGTATGGTCGGCGCCGCGACGCCGCGCCGCAGAGAAATGCCCGTAACTCGGTCGAAAATCGCTCAAATTTTGAAAACTAATACATTTTTGGAATCCTCTCATCGAGACGAATCGAATGGTTTTTTCACGATCCAAACTGGAGCATTAGAACAAAAGTTGAGTCGGAAGGTCGATGTATGGTCGGCGCCGCGCCGCCGCGCCGCAGAGAAATGCCCGTAACTCAGTCGAAAATCACTCGAATTTCAAAAACTAATACATATTTGGAATCCTCTCGTCGAGACGAATCGAATGGTTTTTTCACGATCCAAATTGGAGCATTAGAACAAAAGTTGAGTCGGAAGGTCGATGTATGGTCGGCGCCGCGCCGCCGCGCCGCAGAGAAATACCCGTAACTCGGTCGAAAATCGCTCAAATTTCGAAAACTAATACATTTTTGGAATCCTCTCGTCGAGACGAATCGAATGGTTTTTTCACGATCCAAATTGGAGCATTAGAACAAAAGTTGAGTCGGAAGGTCGATGTATGGTCGGCGCCGCGACGCCGCGCCGCAGAGAAATGCCCGTAACTCGGTCGAAAATCACTCGAATTTCAAAAATTAATACATTTTTGGAATCCTCTCGTCGAGACGAATCGAATGGTTTTTTCACGATCCAAACTGGAGCATTAGAACAAAAGTTGAGTCGGAAGGTCGATGTATGGTCGGCGCCGCGCCGCCGCGCCGCAGAGAAATGCCCGTAACTCGGTCGAAAATCACTCGAATTTCAAAAACTAATACATTTTTGGAACCCTCTCGTCGAGACGAATCGAATGGTTTTTTCACGATCCAAACTGGAGCATTAGAACAAAAGTTGAGTCGGAAGGTCGATGTATGGTCGGCGCCGCGCCGCCGCGCCGCGGAGAAATGCCCGTAACTCGGTCGAAAATCGCTCAAATTTCGAAAACTAATACATTTTTGGAATCCTCTCGTCGAGACGAATCGAATGGTTTTTTCACGATCCAAATTGGAGCATTAGAACAAAAGTTGAGTCGGAAGGTCGATGTATGGTCGGCGCCGCGCCGCCGCGCCGCAGAGAAATGCCCGTAACTCGGTCGAAAATCGCTCAAATTTCGAAAACTAATACATTTTTGGAATCCTCTCGTCGAGACGAATCGAATGGTTTTTTCACGATCCAAATTGGAGCATTAGAACAAAAGTTGAGTCGGAAGGTCGATGTATGGTCGGCGCCGCGCCGCCGCGCCGCAGAGAAATGCCCGTAACTCGGTCGAAAATCGCTCAAATTTCGAAAACTAATACATTTTTGGAATCCTCTCGTCGAGGCGAATCGAATGGTTTTTTCACGATCCAAATTGGAGCATTAGAACAAAAGTTGAGTCGGAAGGTCGATGTATGGTCGGCGCCGCGCCGCAGAGAAATGCCCGTAACTCGGTCGAAAATCGCTCAAATTTCGAAAACTAATACATTTTTGGAATCCTCTCGTCGAGACGAATCGAATGGTTTTTTCACGATCCAAATTGGAGCATTAGAACAAAAGTTGAGTCGGAAGGTCGATGTATGGTCGGCGCCGCCGCCGCGCCGCAGAGAAATGCCCGTAACTCGGTCGAAAATCGCTCAAATTTCGAAAACTAATACATTTTTGGAATCCTCTCGTCGAGGCGAATCGAATGGTTTTTTCACGATCCAAATTGGAGCATTAGAACAAAAGTTGAGTCGGAAGGTCGATGTATGGTCGGCGCCGCGCCGCCGCGCCGCAGAGAAATGCCCGTAACTCGGTCGAAAATCGCTCAAATTTCAAAAACTAATACATTTTTGGAATCCTCTCGTCGAGACGAATCGAATGGTTTTTTCACGATCCAAATTGGAGCATTAGAACAAAAGTTGAGTCGGAAGGTCGATGTATGGTCGGCGCCGCGCCGCAGAGAAATGCCCGTAACTCGGTCGAAAATCGCTCAAATTTCGAAAACTAATACATTTTTGGAATCCTCTCGTCGAGACGAATCGAATGGTTTTTTCACGATCCAAATTGGAGCATTAGAACAAAAGTTGAGTCGGAAGGTCGATGTATGGTCGGCGCCGCGCCGCAGAGAAATGCCCGTAACTCGGTCGAAAATCGCTCAAATTTCAAAAACTAATACATTTTTGGAATCCTCTCGTCGAGACGAATCGAATGGTTTTTTCACGATCCAAATTGGAGCATTAGAACAAAAGTTGAGTCGGAAGGTCGATGTATGGTCGGCGCCGCGCCGCAGAGAAATGCCCGTAACTCGGTCGAAAATCGCTCAAATTTCAAAAGCTAATACATTTTTGGAATCCTCTCGTCGAGACGAATCGAATGGTTTTTTCACGATCCAAATTGGAGCATTAGAACAAAAGTTGAGTCGGAAGGTCTATGTATGGTCGGCGCCGCGCCGCCGCGCCGCAGAGAAATGCCCGTAACTCGGTCGAAAATCGCTCAAATTTTGAAAACTAATACATTTTTGGAATCCTCTCATCGAGACGAATCGAATGGTTTTTTCACGATCCAAATTGGAGCATTAGAACAAAAGTTGAGTCGGAAGGTCGATGTATGGTCGGCGCCGCGACGCCGCGCCGCAGAGAAATGCCCGTAACTCGGTCGAAAATCGCTCAAATTTTGAAAACTAATACATTTTTGGAATCCTCTCATCGAGACGAATCGAATGGTTTTTTCACGATCCAAACTGGAGCATTAGAACAAAAGTTGAGTCGGAAGGTCGATGTATGGTCGGCGCCGCGCCGCCGCGCCGCAGAGAAATGCCCGTAACTCAGTCGAAAATCACTCGAATTTCAAAAACTAATACATATTTGGAATCCTCTCGTCGAGACGAATCGAATGGTTTTTTCACGATCCAAATTGGAGCATTAGAACAAAAGTTGAGTCGGAAGGTCGATGTATGGTCGGCGCCGCGCCGCCGCGCCGCAGAGAAATACCCGTAACTCGGTCGAAAATCGCTCAAATTTCGAAAACTAATACATTTTTGGAATCCTCTCGTCGAGACGAATCGAATGGTTTTTTCACGATCCAAATTGGAGCATTAGAACAAAAGTTGAGTCGGAAGGTCGATGTATGGTCGGCGCCGCGACGCCGCGCCGCAGAGAAATGCCCGTAACTCGGTCGAAAATCACTCGAATTTCAAAAATTAATACATTTTTGGAATCCTCTCGTCGAGACGAATCGAATGGTTTTTTCACGATCCAAACTGGAGCATTAGAACAAAAGTTGAGTCGGAAGGTCGATGTATGGTCGGCGCCGCGCCGCCGCGCCGCAGAGAAATGCCCGTAACTCGGTCGAAAATCACTCGAATTTCAAAAACTAATACATTTTTGGAACCCTCTCGTCGAGACGAATCGAATGGTTTTTTCACGATCCAAACTGGAGCATTAGAACAAAAGTTGAGTCGGAAGGTCGATGTATGGTCGGCGCCGCGCCGCCGCGCCGCGGAGAAATGCCCGTAACTCGGTCGAAAATCGCTCAAATTTCGAAAACTAATACATTTTTGGAATCCTCTCGTCGAGACGAATCGAATGGTTTTTTCACGATCCAAATTGGAGCATTAGAACAAAAGTTGAGTCGGAAGGTCGATGTATGGTCGGCGCCGCCGCCGCGCCGCAGAGAAATGCCCGTAACTCGGTCGAAAATCGCTCAAATTTCGAAAACTAATACATTTTTGGAATCCTCTCGTCGAGACGAATCGAATGGTTTTTTCACGATCCAAATTGGAGCATTAGAACAAAAGTTGAGTCGGAAGGTCGATGTATGGTCGGCGCCGCGCCGCCGCGCCGCAGAGAAATGCCCGTAACTCGGTCGAAAATCGCTCAAATTTCGAAAACTAATACATTTTTGGAATCCTCTCGTCGAGGCGAATCGAATGGTTTTTTCACGATCCAAATTGGAGCATTAGAACAAAAGTTGAGTCGGAAGGTCGATGTATGGTCGGCGCCGCGCCGCAGAGAAATGCCCGTAACTCGGTCGAAAATCGCTCAAATTTCGAAAACTAATACATTTTTGGAATCCTCTCTTCGAGACGAATCGAATGGTTTTTTCACGATCCAAATTGGAGCATTAGAACAAAAGTTGAGTCGGAAGGTCGATGTATGGTCGGCGCCGCGCCGCAGAGAAATGCCCGTAACTCGGTCGAAAATCGCTCAAATTTCAAAAACTAATACATTTTTGGAATCCTCTCGTCGAGACGAATCGAATGGTTTTTTCACGATCCAAATTGGAGCATTAGAACAAAAGTTGAGTCGGAAGGTCGATGTATGGTCGGCGCCGCGCCGCAGAGAAATGCCCGTAACTCGGTCGAAAATCGCTCAAATTTCGAAAACTAATACATTTTTGGAATCCTCTCGTCGAGACGAATCGAATGGTTTTTTCACGATCCAAATTGGAGCATTAGAACAAAAGTTGAGTCGGAAGGTCGATGTATGGTCGGCGCCGCGCCGCCGCGCCGCCGCGCCGCAGAGAAATGCCCGTAACTCGGTCGAAAATCACTCGAATTTCAAAAACTAATACATTTTTGGAATCCTCTCGTCGAGACGAATCGAATGGTTTTTTCACGATCCAAACTGGAGCATTAGAACAAAAGTTGAGTCGGAAGGTCGATGTATGGTCGGCGCCGCGCCGCCGCGCCGCAGAGAAATGCCCGTAACTCGGTAGAAAATCGCTCAAATTTCGATAACTAATACATTTTTGGAATCCTCTCGTCGAGACGAATCGAATGGTTTTTTCACGATCCAAATTGGAGCATTAGAACAAAAGTTGAGTCGGAAGGTCGATGTATGGTCGGCGCCGCGCCGCCGCGCCGCAGAGAAATGCCCGTAACTCGGTCGAAAATCGCTCAAATTTCGAAAACGAATACATTTTTGGAATCCTCTCGTCAAGACGAATCGAATGGTTTTTTCACGATCCAAATTGGAGCATTAGAACAAAAGTTGAGTCGGAAGGTCGATGTATGGTCGGCGCCGCGCCACCGCGCCGCAGAGAAATGCCCGTAGCTCGGTCGAAAATCGCTCAAATTTCGAAAACTAATACATTTTTGGAATCCTCTCGTCGAGACGAATCGAATGGATTTTTCACGATCCAAATTGGAGCATTAGAACAAAAGTTGAGTCGGAAGGTCGATGTATGGTCGGCGCCGCGCCGCAGAGAAATGCCCGTAACTCGGTCGAAAATCGCTCAAATTTCAAAAACTAATACATTTTTGGAATCCTCTCGTCGAGACGAATCGAATGGTTTTTTCACGATCCAAATTGGAGCATTAGAACAAAAGTTGAGTCGGAAGGTCGATGTATGGTCGGCGCCGCGCCACCGCGCCGCAGAGAAATGCCCGTAGCTCGGTCGAAAATCGCTCAAATTTCGAAAACTAATACATTTTTGGAATCCTCTCGTCGAGACGAATCGAATGGATTTTTCACGATCCAAATTGGAGCATTAGAACAAAAGTTGAGTCGGAAGGTCGATGTATGGTCGGCGCCGCGCCGCAGAGAAATGCCCGTAACTCGGTCGAAAATCGCTCAAATTTCAAAAACTAATACATTTTTGGAATCCTCTCGTCGAGACGAATCGAATGGTTTTTTCACGATCCAAATTGGAGCATTAGAACAAAAGTTGAGTCGGAAGGTCGATGCATGGTCGGCGCCGCCGCCGCGCCGCAGAGAAATGCCCGTAACTCGGTCGAAAATCGCTCAAATTTCGAAAACTAATACATTTTTGGAATCCTCTCGTCGAGACGAATCGAATGGTTTTTTCACGATCCAAATTGGAGCATTAGAACAAAAGTTGAGTCGGAAGGTCGATGTATGGTCGGCGCCGCGCCGCCGCGCCGCAGAGAAATGCCCGTAACTCGGTCGAAAATCGCTCAAATTTCGAAAACTAATACATTTTTGGAATCCTCTCGTCGAGACGAATCGAATGGTTTTTTCACGATCCAAATTGGAGCATTAGAACAAAAGTTGAGTCGGAAGGTCGATGTATGGTCGGCGCCGCGCCGCCGCGCCGCAGAGAAATGCCCGTAACTCGGTCGAAAATCGCTCAAATTTCGAAAACTAATACATTTTTGGAATCCTCTCGTCGAGACGAATCGAATGGTTTTTTCACGATCCAAATTGGAGCATTAGAACAAAAGTTGAGTCGGAAGGTCGATGTATGGTCGGCGCCGCGCCGCCGCGCCGCAGAGAAATGCCCGTAACTCGGTCGAAAATCGCTCAAATTTCGAAAACTAATACATTTTTGGAATCCTCTCGTCGAGACGAATCGAATGGTTTTTTCACGATCCAAATTGGAGCATTAGAACAAAAGTTGAGTCGGAAGGTCGATGTATGGTCGGCGCCGCGCCGCCGCGCCGCAGAGAAATGCCCGTAACTCGGTCGAAAATCGCTCAAATTTCGAAAACTAATACATTTTTGGAATCCTCTCGTCGAGACGAATCGAATGGTTTTTTCACGATCCAAATTGGAGCATTAGAACAAAAGTTGAGTCGGAAGGTCGATGTATGGTCGGCGCCGCGCCACCGCGCCGCAGAGAAATGCCCGTAGCTCGGTCGAAAATCGCTCAAATTTCGAAAACTAATACATTTTTGGAATCCTCTCGTCGAGACGAATCGAATGGATTTTTCACGATCCAAATTGGAGCATTAGAACAAAAGTTGAGTCGGAAGGTCGATGTATGGTCGGCGCCGCGCCGCCATATATGAAGAAATGCCCGTATCTCGGTCGAAAATCGCTCAAATTTCGAAAACTAATACATTTTTGGAATCCTCTCGTCGAGACGAATCGAATGGTTTTTTCACGATCCAAATTGGAGCATTAGAACAAAAGTTGAGTCGGAAGGTCGATGTATGGTCGGCGCCGCGCCACCGCGCCGCAGAGAAATGCCCGTAGCTCGGTCGAAAATCGCTCAAATTTCGAAAACTAATACATTTTTGGAATCCTCTCGTCGAGACGAATCGAATGGATTTTTCACGATCCAAATTGGAGCATTAGAACAAAAGTTGAGTCGGAAGGTCGATGTATGGTCGGCGCCGCGCCGCCGCGCCGCAGAGAAATGCCCGTAACTCGGTCGAAAATCGCTCAAATTTCAAAAACTAATACATTTTTGGAATCCTCTCGTCGAGACGAATCGAATGGTTTTTTCACGATCCAAATTGGAGCATTAGAACAAAAGTTGAGTCGGAAGGTCGATGTATGGTCGGCGCCGCGCCGCCGCGCCGCAGAGAAATGCCCGTAACTCGGTCGAAAATCACTCAAATTTCGAAAACTAATACATTTTTGGAATCCTCTCGTCGAGGCGAATCGAATGGTTTTTTCACGATCCAAATTGGAGCATTAGAACAAAAGTTGAGTCGGAAGGTCGATGTATGGTCGGCGCCGCGCCGCCGCGCCGCAGAGAAATGCCCGTAACTCGGTCGAAAATCGCTCAAATTTCGAAAACTAATACATTTTTGGAATCCTCTCGTCGAGACGAATCGAATGGTTTTTTCACGATCCAAATTGGAGCATTAGAACAAAAGTTGAGTCGGAAGGTCGATGTATGGTCGGCGCCGCGCCGCCGCGCCGCGGAGAAATGCCCGTAACTCGGTCGAAAATCGCTCAAATTTCAAAAACTAATACATTTTTGGAATCCTCTCGTCGAGGCGAATCGAATGGTTTTTTCACGATCCAAATTGGAGCATTAGAACAAAAGTTGAGTCGGAAGGCCGATGTATGGTCGGCGCCGCCGCGCCGCAGAGAAATGCCCGTACCTCGGTCGAAAATGATGTATGATTTTTTATGATTTTTGTAGAAGTAGGTTATTGGACTAACTTGAAATGGCTGATCACGAATCAAGTGAAGGAAAAAAGTTTAATTTTACCTGGCTATCGAAGATCCTTAGGAAGTCTTGAGTTGGGTCTCGGAGAAAATGATTATTGGCCCATTTTTTCCTCTGAGAAATTGAATCTTCAATGCTCCTCCACCACACCGTATTTGAAACCTTAAAAGTCCCATTCAAACTTAATTTTAGAGTGAAAAATTTTCAATTAGATTTCTTTCAAGTTTGACGATTGAAACTTTTCAAATTACATTCTGCAGAAATTTTTAATGAAAATTTTGAGGGAGAGAAGAAGAATATATTGACGTGATTTCTATGCAAGTTCAAAAATGCCATTTTCAAAGACACCTATTTTGTGATATAATGAGAAAAATAAATTGAAATGTCGATAATTTTGAAATTTTTTAGACAAATTTTTCTTTCAATACCAACCACTTTTTAAAACATTAATTTATTGATTTTTTTCAATAATTCTGTACAAAACAATTAACTAGCTACACTCCAACACTTGAGATCTTCACACCAATAAAATTCCTGGCTCGCTTAAAAATCGTTGCATTTTTTCATTCGTATGACCATGGATAACAGATGATTGTCAAAGTTTTCCAGACGTCTAATAATAATACTGATATTCTTCCTCATCATCGCCACCATCATCATCGTCATCATCATAGGCATAATCATAATCCGCATCTGTATCGTAATAAGGTGTATCATCGTAGTACTCGTACGTGTCTTTTTCTAAAAATCATAAAAAATTTAAATTTTCCCACCACTGGCTTAGAAACCTGAAAGTATTCAAGATGCATACTTTTACGCTTAAAAATGTAATTATAGCACAAAAAATACAGTACTCCGGAAGCAACCACGACGCCTACAAGAATTTCAGCCAGTACAATTAGGAATCGAATAAATCCAGTCCTACTTAAACATTCGTTACGTACAGCTACCACATCCAGGCTCAAAGTGCTGTTGATTTTGGAACAAGGATCTCCTGCTCAATGAGGATTAAGAAACACGAATATAAAAAATCGAAGGATGATTGAATTCAATTCGTACAATTACCTGGACCACATTTTTGATTCTCTGATCCTGGAATTTGAAAAAACATGGTCCAATTTTTAATGAAACAGCACTGGGTCGCATTTGGGGCTTTTTCAATCTCTACCGATTCCAAGCCGAAATACTTGAGTAAGCAGAAAGGTGCCAAATTGGCGTAAGTTAAATTAATCATCGAACAGAAACGTACGTCGAGATGGTTCAAAGGTGCTACTAGCGATAAAAGGGGAAAATTTGCCAATTGTGGGTTATCTTTCAAATGTAGCTCTTCCAAGCTTATTAAATGCGATAGGTTTACATCTTTGGCTTGAATATTGGTGGCATTTAAAATATGCAGATATATGTTTATTTCGCCGAAATCGGAGATCGGTGTACCGGAGATATCGAGTTTCTCTAGGAAGATCGAATGCGAGAAGAAATCTTTGGGGAAGGAATTAAGATTGGGAATGTTTCTCATTGCGAGTTCCGTTAATGACGCAAACTTGTGCAGATCCGAGTTATTCAAGTGTGTGATGGGGTTATTCGATAGGTCCAAAGTCTAAAACAGATTAATTGGAAGAATATAATTTATCGTGGAACAAATTACTCATTAAAAATTTTGAAGAAATAATAGGTCGTTAAGTACGTACTTTAATATTAGGATAATTCACGCCAAAATCTTGGGGAATTTTTGAAAGTTTCTTGTTTGAACAATCAGCAGATAGATATTTTCCCCATTCCATTTTTTCAATTTTACAGATCGGTGGAGCCGGTGTATCAGGTTTTAGAGTAAATATGGAGATTGTCGGAGGAGGAGGATGGCGAGTAGGTGGTTGCGGTGGAGGTGGTGGTGGAGGATGAGGAGTAACGGCAGCTTGGATTATATGGCCTAATTTTTGATTTAATATTTTAAAGGGTGGTTCGGCTGAATTGAATGATACGTGTATGAAAGTGAATAACAATTCTGTAGAATAAAGGAAAAGAATTTCAATTTTTGAAATTAAAAAAAAGGGTATGATAAAATGTAAGATTTTTTTCCAATAATTTACCTGCCAACCATTTTGATAAATTGACCATAATGCGGTTAAAATTCACATCCTTGTAGAAAATGTTGGTAATAATTTAATGTAAATCAATGGATTATGTATTTTAAAAAAAATCTTATCAGCAAAAACACAACTGATTAAATTTCAATTTTGATGCCATGAAAGACATTTATTGATAGCCAATAATTAATTGTAATAAGCCTTCTCAATCGCTCGATGTTCGATTTTCGGGATTTTCGAAGATACTTTTTTCTCAACGCTGAAATTTCTCCCTTAAATTTTTCCCAGTTTTATTTAAAATAAAAAATCTTTAGATAGAGAAAAAATTTGGAGAGAGAAATTTTGGTGTTGAGAAAAATTTTATTCGAAATCAAAAAATTGTAGGCCTGAGAAAAGATTTGGAATGAGAAATTTCAGTTGAGAAAAAATTTATTTCGAAATGAGATAAGTAATTTTAGGGTTGAATATTATTAGGTAGTATTTCAAAATATGATAATGGACTTTGAAAAAATCAAATTTTGATTCGTACTTAATTTATGGATTGCCTGCGTCAAACAGGAAAAAATACCTATTCAATTGTTTGTTAAGTACATGAAACGTTGAAAAAAAATTGCCTCTTCAATTTCCTCAACGGTGCTAACAAATTAGTTTCTCGTAAATTTTCACATTCGTTTATGAAGCGAACAACAGAAAATTTTCCCAAAACTTTGAATAATTTTCAATAATCAAATGATTAATAACAATAAAATTCTACAAATTTCAAAAAATTAAAGAATATCACAAGACAGATTTTTTTATCGACTGTGTTTTTTTTTTACAGAACTTGGACATTTTTAAAAATTGAAAATTCAATAATCTGAGCAATGTTTTTAAAACTTGGACCATTTTCTAGAAAAATTCTATTCGTAATTCTATAGAAATTCTATCATTTTTATAAAATTAATTCACTTCCAAATAATTGAAAAAGTTTCCAAAACACGGATAATTTTCTAAAAATTGAAGACTGTTCGAAAATTGGAGAGTTGAAATACATTGGTTAGGTATTTCGAAACGGTAAGAATTAATTTTTTTCGATGCGAGCAATCTTTCGAAATTTGAAAATACACTTAAACTTTGGATTTTCTAACCAGGTATATTGTATTATCGCGAAAACATTCCAATCGAATATTTTTTCAAAAATTTGGCTCTGATTTTCAATAAATTGAAGAATTTTTAAAACCTCTTTTAAAAATCGTAGAGTGATGGATCCCCAAAGTAAAAGTTTTGGAAACATTGACTGAAGTGTAACAATTAGTTGGAATCCAATGAAAGAACTTGAAGGATTTTTTTGATTTTTAAACTACATATTTTAAAAGAAATGAATTTTTTTTTGCTTCAATTCTTTCATATCATTCTTACTTGAATCTTAAAACTTATGTGAGTGAATTGGTTTGAGTTCAAGTCGAGAATGAATTTTTTCATAAGAGATAGTTTTACTCATCACGACTAACCAGAAAAAAATTATCATATAGCAGCTAATTTGCCAGGTGAGATAAAGACGCCAATTACCAACTCGATAAATTTTCAATTTTATCAAATAATTACCATAAACTTCATTAGCGAAAAAAAAATGATAGCCAGAAAAAGTGCATATCTGCCAATTGATAAAGGTAAAAATATATTTTTTTTCTCAGAAACTTTGTATGCTTATTCATATTGAAATCCCAAAAACTTTTCATAAGAATTGAAGCATTTATTTATATCTTCTACTTTAAATACTGATGGTAGTCATATTTTCTTCGAAATATTTTCTTTCGGCAGTTAATTATTATTAGGAATTTTTTACATTATGTATTCATTGTCAAAATGGTGATTTTTTTACACGGAAATTTTGATAAAATAATCGATGATTTATTTTGCAAAATACCAATTTCAATAGAATCAACATCATGAACTCATTTATATAGCGAGGCAGAAAAGTGATTTATTTAATTTCTCAACGTGGTTTGCGAGATTCGATCACTGTTGTAAATTTTCAAGTGAACTCGTCAGTAACCGTATTTTGCGTCTCAACTTTTGAGCACAATAAGTGCTGGTGTTTGTGAAACTTCAAGAATTTTGAAGCATTTGAGTAAGTTATTAATTTTCAAATACTTAGTTGAATTTATACAAATAGGATAGATTCACGTGTGCACCTTTTTTTTAAAAGAAATGTTTGGCATTAACATTCTAATTTGCATTTTTTTTCTAATTTAAAATTTCTGGACAACTCATTGATCACAAATTTAAAATCATTGAACAATTTTTAAAATTTAATGCAATTTTTTCAAAAATTTTGATATAGGTGATTGAAAGTTTTTTAAGGTACCGCCTTTTGAAACCGGTTCTGAAGTTGAACATAAATATTGAAAACACTTTCCTCATGTTCTTAAATTGTTTGTAAAAAATCTAAAAAAACGTATTCCTGAAAAATATTTTCTTCGGAATGATCTCGATTGAAATATGTAGGTAGAACCCACTTTAATTTTTTGAAAATAATTGTGTATTAACACGATTTTACATTGAAGAAGATCTTTTTGCACTTTTTAAAAAATATGACAAGAGAATTGGTTGGTAATCTGAAAGTCATGATTTTTGAAAACCGTTTTTTTTTTCTAATTCAATAAAAAATCGATGAAAAATTGATGATAATTATTCAAAATTTTTGTTTCCAAATCAGTATAATAGAGGAAAAATTCAAGGAGATTGTTTCAAATTTTTTTCTGATTTAATAGGAAAAAAAATCCAAGAAAAATGAAACATGTAAATATTTTAGAATCTTTTTTCTAAAGTAAAACTGGTAGAAAATTTTTCATCTACGGGTAATCTACCTAGAAATGATGTTTGGCAAACGATTTCTTCTCAAATTTGAACATAAATAGATTTAAAGGCTGAGCAGGTTGTGAGGTTTGAGGAAAAAGTCCGAGAGTGAATTTTTTACTTGGTTGATTTCAAGTCCAGACAAACATTTCTTAGCTTTTTCAATACTGCAAAATTCATATTTAATTCACCTTTTCCTTATTTTTTGGAAAATGGTCAAAGTTTGAACGAAGGATGAAGTTATATTTTTTTCGAAATCTATACGTGATGATTTTAAATTGACGTCATTAAAATGCACATAATTATTCTTTTTATCATTTTTAAAATAAACCTACCTACATACTTGGTTATTTCTTCAATTAAAATTTGAGACGTGTAGAATCAAAAGTGGCTTTCTCCATGCGACACTCTCTGTAGAAAGGGACCTTACGTGGAAATTTTTTCTTTCTAGTTCTGGAGGTTTTGGAACTTGGAAATACCAAAATCGCCAAAACTATAAAAAAAATTTTCCATCACGTAAGGTCCCTTTCTACAGAGAGTGTCGCATGGAGAAAGCCACCTTTGATCTACACGCCTCATTTATTCTTGTAATAAAATTTGGATAATTTATCAAATACTTACACCATAAATTATTTCAGTAGGTAACCTACTGGGACAAATTTTTAAAAAAATGTTTTTTTTTTTCAGATTCGGTGAAAGTGAAGTCGTATTTTGGACACCATGCTGTCATTTTTCAATAACCTATCTGCAATTTTGATCTTTGGATGCTTGGTACAATCAATCATTGCTGTTCCTGTTGGGAATCCAAATGACTCCGATTCTCAAAAAGATGTCGAAAAATTGGTCAAAGATAATGATAAAAAAACGCAAGATTTGACGAAAATTTTGTTCTTAGTAGCGCAAAACGATATTGTAAGAAATATCCAATCATTTCAGTTTTCATTTGCCGAAGAAGAGCTACAATTCACCAACGATTACAAATATGTTGTGGAAAAAGTCTACAATAGAAGAGGGGAGAATTTCGATTTGCTAATGAGCTTCGGGAAATCAATTGAAGATAACCAACGCAAGTATAAGCTTTTTGAAGCTTTATACAACGAGATGAAAAATAATGGTCATAAAAATATTTGGCAGTTGAATAGATTGAGCGAGTCGTTGAGAAATATTATTGATCCCTCGAATAACACCATTTTGGAAGATAGTCGATTGCTCAGAAGATTTTTGTGGGATGAAAATAAAGATGTAGCCATTGAAACAATTTCTTTGGCTTTCCTTAATGAGAGTTCTTCAGCTGAGGTTCGAAATCTTAGTGCTGAAATTACAGATGCTTGTCTTGAATGCATTGGAAATATTTATGAGAAAGTTGTTGACAATGTACTGGATAAAGTGGGCACTGCAGTTTTTTTAAACAGAGCGAACAAAATTTTGGTATGCATCGACGAATGCATTTTCATTCACGAAGCTGTATACAATAAATTGATAATCAGTGGTACCCTATATGACCGTACTTCATTATCACTTGCTTACTATATGAAATTGACCATGGAGAATGCTGGGTATCAAAATGCCAGTCTATTTATGAAACACAAACACGAAAATATTAAATCTAAATTACCCATGTCGGTGAAGAATATTGTTTTTTCAAAAGCCGTATGTTTGAAAAATTCTGCAAATAACGAATACCTATTTGCCTCTGGTCCAGAAGGTGCCTATGAAAATGGCACTCATTCGGTGTATACTCGTATCCCTCCAGGAGTGAAAGATGTTGCAGCTCAATTCAAATGGAAAGCTCAATTTGATGATATGCAAGAACTAGCTCGAATAATTAATGTTGGTAATGATGAATTTTTGTATGCTTCATCCGATGCCATGTACAATAATGAACGACGATTGGTTTATACTTGGAAAGCTCCTATCAATTCGACTGTAGACTTGAGCTTTGAAGTTGATGGTGATGGTTTGCATATTAAAAGTAAATATAAAGGAGAATTTTTATATACCGAGTCTGCTATAAAACAAAATAATGCCCGATATGTATTTACTTATATTCCTAAGACGACCACTTTGCAAAGTAGATGGGAAGCTGAGGATTGTTCTGATTTTAACTAAAATTTTTACTCGGGTATTATCATAATTTTGTTCTTTTAAAAATATCCTCATTACATATCTATTCACATTACGTAAATTTGTACTGCTGGATGAAGAGGGATAAATTATACGACAAATGTAACCAAATTCATTTTAATAGATAGGTATCTTTTAATTATTAAGTAGTTCCTTACTGGTAATTTTGATTTATTTTTTTTAAACACCTACCCAGTTACTATTACATATGTACAAAAAAAATTGGAAATGTTTTATTGATTACTACTTGTAAATTTAAAAAATGATTCGCTCGGGCGTGAACAAATTTGTAATTGTATATCGATTAAAGGCAAAAAAGTGAAGATGGCTCATTTTTGCTACACCTCTAAAAAATCATGCTAGTTTTCCGAATATTTGTTCTCATTTTGCACCCATCCAAAAAAAAGTTTCCGACACCACTGAACCTGGAGAAGGAAGGAAAAGGAAGACTAACTACAAAAAATTGAAAATCAAAGTGAAAATACAATTTCTTGGGAAAAATTTTTCAGAAAAGTGATGAAAAAATTCTCTGGAATCTTGGCCAAGTAATAATATAACCGAGTGAAACCATCGTTCTCTCGTTCTGTAAAATTTGAAGAGGCATATTTTTTCGAATTCAGTGTCGAGAAAAAAGTTGATTGGAAATTTAAAAAAATCAGTTTAAAAAATTGGAGGGATAAATTTCAAGTTTTGCGAAAATTTTATTAAAAATTAATAAATTTTAAATCAAAGAAAAAAATGGGAGACCTTTCAATGTTAAGAAAAAGTTTATTGAGAAAAAATCCTAGGCCTTTGGAAAAAAAATTGCACAAAAAAATTTCACCGTTGAGATAAAATTTTGTTCAAAATATAATTAAAAAAATTTGGGGTTGAAAAACTAAAAACAAAATTTCAAGTTTTGAGAACAAATGTAATTAGAAATTGAAAATTTTTAAACCAATGGGAGAAATTTCAATGTTAAGAAAAAGTTTAGATATTGAGAAAAAATCCTAGGCCCTTGGAAAAAAATTGCACTGAAAAATTTCACTGTTGAGATAAAATTTTGTTCAAAATATAGTTAAAATTTAATTGACAGGAAAAGTCGACCTATTGTAATCATGTAAATGTTCAACGTCTTACCAAAAAAAAATTCTGTGGCGATAGCGCTAAAAAACGATTCTTCAGAAATTGACCCAAGTTGTAAATGAAGCACTTAAAATCACGTAAATATTGAAATTAAATTTCAACCGAAATTAAAACGCGAAATTATTGAAATCAAATGTTAAAAGTACCTAATCAATTAAATGTTCAATGACTCACCCAAAAGAAGGAAATCTCCCGTCACAACAGCACTAAAAAACGATCCTCCCAAAATTGATCAGAGTTGTGAATCCGACACTGAGATGCAACATGTATTTTTTAAAAAATTAAAACGCGAAATTTTATCGAAATTAAATTATTTAAACAATTAAAAACGCGAAAAAATTCAATAAAATATCCGCACTATAAACACGATAATGAAAAAAAAAAAACAAAAACAAAAACAAAAACAAAAAACGCGAACGCGAATACGCGATTCACTTTACATTAAATCAAACTAAGAAAAAATAAAAAACGGACGAAAAAATTGTCAAGACACATCCGCACTCTAATGCGACTAAACGCAGACTGATCATCTTACCTCCTTCCCCGACCTAAATCTAACAGCAGGTGCATGCGCAGGATGTTTCAATCGCATCAAAACGAAAAAAAAGGTTTCAACAAAAATAAACAAAGAAGAAAACCCTAATGAAGTAATGATTGCAATAGCGGATTCCCGCTAAGGCGGAAAGTCCGTTAAAAACGACCATTCTCGGTGAGGAGTCAAGAATGACAATTCCATCAATTATTCTTACCTCAACTTGGAATCGATTACACTCTCAATTTTGTACACATTTTTCAACCCTTCCATCTATGTATGTTAATGGAATTGCACAATTTGTTTCTGCAATTAAATCTGGAAATATTTATTTTATAAATTCTTTTATTTATGTAATTTTCATTTAAAAAATTTCTCACTTTCTTTTTCTGTTGTTCTATGTTTTTAAACTTGATTTTTGGAGAAATTGGAAGCAGTTGATTACAATTTTTCTGGAGGGATGAGGTGGAATTTTTTTATCACAATGAGTAGGTAACTGAAATTACAATTTCAAGATTGACAATGGTCATTTTTCAAAAGAATGCTACAAATTAACTGGATTACCTAGTAAAAATTATAAAAGTTCGCTATTTTTTGTCTATATGAATCATAATAAACGAACGATGAGCAATACGATTAGTGATCACTACCAAATCGAAGTGAAATCAATATTTTTACTGCTGTTTGAATATTAGATATCCACCAAAGCATCATATAATTTTTGTATCAGAAAAAATTTTCAAAATAAAATATGCATTGTGAATTTAGTAGGTATTTATAAATTTTTCTGCTGAAGATTCTATACTTAACCTAGATGATTTTTCAAACGTTTCCCCTGAGCTTGGACAGCTTTCTAAAAAGTTTATACACAATTTTCTAAAAATCTGATGACTTTTCAATTTGAGTGACTCATTTGAAATCTGAGATGAATTTTCTCATACCTACTCAGAAAGATTTTTCCAACCTTGGACAATTTTCTAAAAATTGGGTAAACCCCGAAAGAATTATTTTTACAATTTTTCTTAGTCAAATTTCCAGAAATTGAAGGTTCTCCTTAATTTGAACATTTTTTTTGAAGCTTATTGAGCTGAGCTTCAAAATACGGAATATTTTCAAATGACCGAGTAAAAATATTCTCCAATATTTTTGGTTTTTATGTAATGTCGAGTGAAATAGGATTTTCTGAAAAAAAAAAAAAAAAATGGGCACAAATTATTTACTTTTTTCGGTCAATTTTTGAAACCATACATCTACGATGCTACAGATCATCAATAATACAACATTCTTGTTTGCAAGAAGTGCCATAATCTAACACAACTTATGAGGAAAAAAAAGTTATTTTACAGGAGATAAGAATTCGATAAACTTTGAATTTAATCATAATTGATCGGTAATTAAATTGAATATGTGTCGACGTCATTAGCGAAAAAAATGATAGGTAACCAAGAAAAAAAAAATTGTCTGCTGCTGATATCGGTAGGTATGAATAATAATTATTAGGTACCTAAATAATGTATATATTCATATCGAAATTCGCGAAACTTTTTATGAGACCATTACATTTTTGTTCTTTAATTTCTAGTGATGGTATTTATATCTTTTCATTGAAATATTTGATAGGTACCTAAATTTAGCACTCGATAATTACTTATTGGGGATTTTCACGTAAAATACCTGTAAAAACATATACATTATATTGGTCATTTTTGCTCGGAATTTTTACTAATAATATCGATGATTTACACTGCAAACACACATTTTGATGGAATCAGTACCGTGAACTTACTTATATAGTGGTGCAGAAAAGTTGTTTATTCAATTTTTCAAAGCACACGTTATTAGATAGGTACTTATTGATTTCAATTCTGCATTTTTACTTTTGAGTTTTTAAATTATTTTGAGATTTGTGATTTTTTCAATAATTATTTGGTAAGTGTTTTAATACTCAAATATCGACTTGAATTATTTTATGCAGGTACCTATTATTTATTTACTTTCCCTCCTTTTCTCTCTTTCTTTTTTTTAGATGAAAAATTTGTGATGATTTTTGTCCGACTTTTTGCTTGGCAAGTATTTTTCGTGAATTCACGTTTTTAAGGGAGCGGGAGGAGTTACATATGATTTTTTTTAGAATTTCTTGCTTTATTTTTAATTTTCTAAAAATAATTTTAATGAGAAAGAAAATTCGTATTTTGAGGCTATCAGATTTTTACGACTCGAAGTTATAAAATGTAGGCGTTGATTTGTCTAAAATCACAAAATAGGCTAAAAGCATTACAAAAACTAAGATTTTTTATACTTTTCTCCAAAATTGTAAAGTTTGATCATTTTTTGGAAATTTCCTTCCTCCCCTCTCCCTAAAAAAGATGCAAGGCAGCTATTTTTAGCACATTTTGTGAATTAAAAGAAAAATTCTTACACAAGGGGTGTAAGGGTTGAAATTTTTCAAAAAATTCAGATTCAAAGCATGAAAACATTGAAAAACAACTACACCAAACAAGCTTTTTCCGAAGATTTTAATATTTTGCAATAAGTACATAATTAGACTCCAACTTGTCCACCAGATGAGTAACTCACCCCCTCCATGTCCCTAGCATCGCAATTGGTGACATTTTGAATTCGATTATTGGAATTACAAATTTCAAAAAAACAGAACATGAAAGTATCACTCAGTAAAAAATATTTCAGGCGATGCTTATTTATCAATAGGTAGCTCAAAACTATTAAACTGGTTTTGAAAAAGAATGTAATTTTCCTGAACTTCGGTGTACTTACCTACTTAATATTAATGCACTCTTGAAACTGGTTTCGTCGTTAACAAAACTCAATTCAGTTTGAATTAAAATTTTAATAATTATGGAAAGTGATATTTTTTTAGAAGTTGATTTTGAATGTCTTGAAAAATTAGGCATATTTTCCTGTGGAATCCTCCCCTCAATAAATTAAAAATGCTTGTTAATCAGAAAATATTTTCATTCGCTTTAAATTTTGTAATTTTGAAGCAAATTATTCGACTTGAGATAGATAGTTTCCCACCTTTTTTTTGAGGGGGGGGAGTCGTACCTATTTACTTACATTATTCTCTCTAATTGGATAAATATTTTTTCATTAATCAGAAAAAAAAACTTTTGGGTACTACTCAGAGATCAAGAGGAAGTATTTTTTTCGCCCTAAAATAATTGTTATTTTCTGGAAGAAGTTTAAAGAACAAAATAAGTTCTTTTCTGTACTCCCTTAATCAAAACTGTGTCATGAAATCGTATGTAATTATCATTTTTGAAATAAACCTACCCAATTTACCTATTTCTTAAATTATAATTCATGTTATAAATCTCAGACAATTTATCAAATACTAACACCATAAATTATTTGAGTAACCTTCTGGGATAAATTTTTAAAAATTGTTTTTTTTTTCAGATTTGGTGAAAGCAAAGCCATATTTTGGACACCATGCTGTCGTTTTCTAATTACCTATCTGCAATTTTGATCTTTGGGTGTTTGGTACAATCAATCATTACTGTTCCTCTTGGCAATTCAAATGACAATGATTCTCAAAAAGATCTCGAGAAATTGGTCGAAGATAATGATGAAAAAACACAAAATTTGACAAGAATATTGCATTTAATAACACTGAACGATATTGTGAGAAATATTCAATCTCTTCGGTTTTCATTTGCCAAAGAAGAGTTACGATTTGCTGATGATTATAAATATGTTGTGAACAAAGTCTACAATAAAAGCGAGGATAGTTTTGACTTGCTGATAAGCTTTGGAAATGAATTTAAAGATGATAATGAACCCAGATTTAAATTTTTTGAAGCTTTATACAATGAGATGAAGAGTAACGGTCATAAAGATGCGGAGAAGTTACACAGATTGAGTGTACTATTAAGAAATATTATTGACCCTTCAACCAAGACCATTCTGGCAGAAAGTCAATCACTTGTGAGATCTATGTGGAGTGAAAATGAAGATGTAGCAGTTGAAGCGATTTCATTGGCGTTTTTATATGAGAAATTTGAAGATAAAGCTCATCACTTTAGTGCTGAAATAAATGAGGCCTGTCTTGAATGCATTGGCAAAATCTATAAGAAAGTGGTTGAAAAGGTTCTGGATAAGGTAGGCACAAAGAATGTTTTGAAGAAAGCAAATAATATTTTAAAGTGCACAGATGAATGTATTTTCATCCATGAAGCTATATGCAATAAACTAGAAAGCAATGGTGCATTATACAACAATGCCGCAATTTCACTCGCTTACTACATGAAATTAACAATGGATAAAGCTGAGTATCAAAATGTGAGTTTGGAAATGAAACGCAGACATGAAGATATTAAAATTAAATTACCCATGTCGGTGAAAAATATTGTCTTTTCAAAAGCTGTATGTTTGAAAAATTCTGCAAATAACGAATTCCTTTTCGCCTCTGGTCCAGAAGGTGCCTTTGAAAATGGCACTCATTCTGTGTATACTCGTATCCCTCCAGGAGTAAAAGATGTTGCGGCTCAATTTAAATGGAAAGCTGAATTGAACGATAAGCAAGAACTAGCCAGACTAATTAATGTTGGTAATGATGAATTTTTATACACTTCTGCTGAAGCTTTGTACAATTATGAACGAAGAATAGTTTATACTGGAAAATCCACTAATAATTCGACCATAGATTTGAGCTTGGAAGTTGATGGTAATGGTCTACATATAAAAAATAAATTTAAAGGAGAATATCTGTATACTGACTCAGCTATAAAGCAAACTAATGCCCGATATGTATTTACTCATATTCCCAAGACTATCCCACCCCGGAGCAGATGGGAAGCTGAGGATTGTTCTGATTTTTACTGAAATGTTTACCTAGTATTGTTTTTTTTGTTCATAGATTTAATTTAAATTTGTATAGTTACCTATGTAAATTAAGAGGTATAATTATGTTACTTAGTTAAATGTTACCAAAAATTTATTTCCTTGAACGTTTCCTCTAATAATAATTTTAGGATTAATTTTTTTTTTAAAAAAAAAGCTGATAGGCACAAAAGTGTTGAAAAATCAATTTTTTATTGGATACCTTTGTGTATTATCTTCAAATAAAGATACTTCACTAAAAAAATATTATTAGTAGGTACCTATCTTTTTTTCAATTTTATCTCATATTGTATATTTTGCAGCAAACTCTGCAAAATGTTTATATCAAAATTCAAACCATCCAATTTTTCAATCATTTTCAATTTCATCGCATCCATATTTTTAAATTTGATTTTCAGTTAATTGGACGGAAAGAAAATGATCAAATGAAAACCCCAAACTTCAAAATTTTATCCAGTAAATGTAGATAATTATATCCAAATTTTAGAAATTATTTTACTTTTTCATCATTTTTCTACAATAAAGTGATGAATTCTAATTATTTTGTCTTAGACGTGCCCAAGAGAGGGCTCCAAGGGGGTGGGGAGGCAAGCACCTCCTTTAAGCTCGCCCACGACATCTTTTTGCTTTTAAAATATGATTTTTAAAAAATTACCCATACATTTATTATTCGAATATCGATATCATTTTTCAAGTGTGAATCAAAGTTTTTAAAAATTCAGACCTTTTTAATTTAGTGAAGTACAATTTTCTGAAAATTCCTGATTGATCTGTTAAAAAATCACTAACTCCTCAGTCAATTTCAAATTTAAAAAAAAATTAGCAATTTTTTGCAAAAAAATAAGTGAAAAATCACTGATTTCAATTACAGTTTGTTTCACTGATTCAAAAGCGCAAAATTTCTCTCACTTTGACAGTTTCAGACTCAAAAAAATATCCAAGCGCTTCAAAAATCTAGCAATTTTTCATTATTCAGATTTATCCTGTTTTTCTTCAGTTTAGCCTCTCCCTTGGATTGATTTTTTGGTGAGGAGGAAGAGGAGGAGGAGGGGGGCTCAATATTAATTTATATTAATCCGAGAAAAAAGTATTCGGAATAAAGAAAATTAGTCGCTGTGTCATGTTGGTTTTGGCCTAAGGCTGGCTATTTGCAATAAAACTATAATTTTCGATAGGATTGGATTTTAACATTTTGCATTCGGATTTATTGAAATTTAAATTTTTTCAATTTTCTCCCATTTCTATTTTCCACAGTCAACCACCAATATGCTAAAATATATTGCCAAATTCTCATTTTTCGACATGGAAAAGATTTTAAACTTTTTAGCATGGAAAATGGCTCATATGGACTTGGGTAACTTTTTTTTTTCATTTTCAAATGATTTAAAATTGCTTAAAATTTTAAAATTTAAAATTTTTTTTGAGAAAGTCGTCAATTTTTACCTAAAACATAGTGAAGCATTTTAATACCTAAATGTCATTATTGCGGTACTTAACTAATCAAATGAAAGAATTCGATTCATTAAAATACACCTACCATTTGAAATCTTTGGAAGAATTTGAATGTTAAATTGCAAAAACAATAGAAAAAATTAAGTAGGTACTTAAGTCGAAACAAAAAGTTTCATTTTTATTGCATAAAAGATTTTATGAACCCTTTCAAAATTAAGCATTAAATATACTCGATTTTTTCGAAAATATATCTTCCGAGAATTCGGATGTTCTTAATATTCTAGCATACTCGGGTATTGAAAAAAATACGGATTTGGCATTTTCGAGTACCTACCTACCTTCCAACTAATAAAAAATAATAACAATGGCAAAAAACAGACATTAAAAAATTAAAATTCTAGTAAAAAATCGAAATATGTCAAGAATCAGAATTCACGTTCCATCCGAATTAATGGAATTTTCATCATTATCTGCCTCTCCTTCTGTTTCAGTCGCAGCCAAGTTTGCTTTGGCTCTTTCTAGAAAAAAAAAAAAAAAAAGACATAAAAAAGTAAATAGATTTTTTAAATTAAAAAATCTAATATTTTCTGAAGTTCTTACTTTTAGGAAGATGGATTTGGTAGTGATGATATACAAATGCCGCTATACCCAATGTGACAATTAGCGCAAAAGTAATAGTTAATATAATTACAATATATAAAAATCTTGGGTATCGTATGGTGTGAAGACAATCACGATATTGATTTATGGATTGCTCATCTAATTTTATGTCATAGGCATGACAAAATGGATCTAAAAAAATTGTCCAAAAGGAAATAGAGAACTAAGTATAGGCACATGATTTCACAGCAATAAATTTAGTGATAGGTAGGTACTTCGTTACTTACGCGAAGCATTACGACTGCAATTTTGGCCTCTGAACCCGGTCATATTCCAAGCAAATCCCCATTTTCGCAATCCACAACATTGTATCACATGTTTTTCTTCCTCTAACGTCTTCGACAACAAGCCGAAATAACGAAGTCGACAAAATGGAGCGATCTGAGGATAATCTGCGTCTGATAAATCGCAGAATTTTACATCCAGAGTTTCTAATGGAGCTGATTTATAAACAGTAGGGATTTTTTTCAATGGGCATTTTCTCATCCAGAGTCCTTTCAGATTAACCAAATGAGAAAGATCGATGGCTTCGAGCTTGGAATTGTTAAAATTGAGAAATTCAACAGAGACTGGTATTTCATTCCAATTGGATATATGAGTATCGCTGATATTCAACATTTTCAAGGAAGGGGTGTGCTGAAAAAATCCACTAGGAAATGACGTAACAGGAAGATGACCCATGATTAATCCCCACAAATTCTGGTAATTTTTCAAATCATCTTTGTCGAAAGAAGAAATTTGATTATTTGATATGTCCAGAACCTAAGAGAAGCAAAGATGCTGAAATATGATATTTATGGATTTTGTTCGAGATTCAAATAAGTTGCCAAACTTACTTCAATCTTGGTATCCAAATTCTGTGGGATGCTGGTGTATCCCTTTGATCGGCAGTTGGCTCTTAGCCTTCCACGTTGGTCGGGGGACAATTCACATTCACCTGGTTGCGCCGACTCTGAATTTTTCTTCAATAGCAAGATAAGGATAGTAAAACCTTGAAAGTTGGAAAGAATTTTCAAAATCACGACATATTGTTATTTACAAAATTAGGTAAGATAGGTACCATTGATGAACAGAAATTGCATCGAACGAACATAACATTGATGTGCATATTCTGTGTTTAGATGAAGGTGATTTGAAATTCAGAAATTTATGCAGAACATGGATCTTTATTTTTATTTACTCACTCTTATCGAAAATGAATTTCGAATCATTTTAAAATTCAAACACATAAAATGGATTTTCAGTTTGCGTTACTTAGTCAGCAATATCCAACCACGTATTATTAAAAGACAAGGATAGTAAAACCTTGAAAGTTAGAAAGAATTTTCAAAATCACGACGTGGTAATTTAATTTTTTGGGGGGAGGGGGAGGGGGGGAGGAAGTCCAATTTTTTTCTCCATAATAATGGGGTATTTTTAGCTGGATCGTTATTAAATTTTTCTCAACATTTTTTTCAATCAATTTTCATCTTGAGATTTTTTTTGGACTTGCTTCACTTTTTTCAAGTACTTGAAAAAGTGAAAAACAAAGGTGTCTCTATTCAACGTTGAATAGAGACACCTCTGGGCTGCGTTCCATTTGGGATTTGAGGTATGTAAACATATACCTTACACGTCACAGCTATGTATAAACATACACTATTTTTTTGAAAATCACTGGTTGCTTTTGATAGAGAGAAAATGGGAAAAAATTAGTTTTTCCATTTTATTTTTGATTATTTAATTATCGCCAATTCTGAAAAATACACTGATATCGTGGAGGAAAATATTAAAGAAATTATTAAAATTTTATTACTTATAGGTTGCGTTCAGAAAACGGTCAACAGAACAACAGATCAACAGAGAAAAATTTTATTTTCAAATATTTACTGAAATATAAATCTAGAATTTAAAAAAGGGTATTTCTTCAATCAAAAATTGATTTCCCATTTGAATTAAAGTGAATTTTTTAATCAGAGACTTAAAACTGTTTCAAAATTTGCAAATTGAATTTCTCTCTGTTGATCTGTTGTTCTGTTGACCATTTTCTGAACGCAGCCATAATGAATGAAACAATTACTGTATGCATTTTTCTGTTTGGTGAAAATTCAACACTCTTATAGGTAACCAGTGATTTTCAAAAAAAATGATCTTCATTATGTTTGTTTATACCTTATTATGACGTGTAAGGTATGTTTATACATACCTAAAATCCCAAATGGAACGCACCCTTGTTTATTTTGCTGACATTTTGACTAAATTACACAAAATTATCTATTTCATGCGTTTTCACTTCCACAGTTTGACTATGGAAAGAACCATGATTTAAGAATTCAAATTTTCCACTCAATTTCATCTTATTCGAAGTCTGGTTTTATTAAAATTTTCTCTCAACTGAGCAATCGTGGCTGATATTCTCAAACTTTCTGTTTTCCCGATTTCTTGAAATCATTTTTTTTTTCATTTAATAAATTTTTAAAATTTTGTCGACTCTTATTTTTTGTCAATTCAAAAGATTTTCTTGACCTGGATTTTTTCAAAACTGTTTCAAAATTTTTCAATTGTTTCAGTTTTTTTTTTCAATTTCTCTTTTCTCAAGTTTTCTGACTTGGATGACGTTTTTCTCAAAATAGTTTCGAACTTTTTTTAAAAAAATTTTCCTTGGCACGGAGTTGAAAAAATTGCACCAGTATTTTTTTTTAATTTCTTTCTCAAACTTGGATAAGTACTTGATTCTTTTCCTAATCTGATTTCCATACTTAGATTTTTTTCTTGAAATTTCACTGTAAATTATCTATAGGTAAAAAAAACTGTTATAGGTAGTGAGTTCATAATTTATTTGAATTGTAATACGATGTAAGTAAGTACCAAGGTAGTTCACTTCCAAACATAAATAATTTTTTTTGCAAATGATCTTATCACTAGTAAATATGAATGCTCTTTCGACCCCCCTCCCCCCCAAAAATACCACTGATTCCCTTTTTTTTGAGGATCTTTGTTCCGTGAAAATTTAGTGAAACATCAAAAAAAATCTCAAGTTTGGAAGATTGTACAAAACTAACATTGAAATTTTCAAATTAACACATCCATTTCCTGAGTTTTCTATAGCGGCAGATTGAATTTTTATGAACATTCATCGCAAAATTTCATAGGAGGGGGAGGGAGGAGATTCGAATGGGATAAAAAGAATTTCGCCCCTTTCCTCTCATTTTTCTGAATAGGTATTCTTTACGTTTTTCAGATTTTAGACTTTCTTTTAGAATTTTTTTTGAATTGATCAGTGATGGAAAACTGAAATGATATTAGTTCAAGTTCTAGTATTCAAAATTTTAAAGTTCTGTTCCAGTTCCGAATATGTACTAGTTTTCAAATTTTAGTTTTTTAAATTCTGAGGGATAAAAAAAAAACACAAAATTTTCTATAAAAATTGAGTTTGGAAGATTTTTGAAAAAAAAAAACTGGGAAATAATGTTTTTTTTTTTAATTTCGTGACTCCTGATCTTCTGAGTCCTGAATTTTTCAACCAAAAATTTGAAATTTAAATAATATAGGTAGGTAAGAGTATGAGAAGAGGCTACTAATTGAATGAAATTATCAAATTTACAACATTATTTTTCTCTTTATTCACTTTTTTACGCGAATTTTTAAGGTTTGTTTGGGGTCATTTATGTTTTTAAGTAAACATTTTCAATATTGATTATTGTGGTGTAGTAAATTTCAATACTTAAATTCTTCATTTTTCTTCTGCTCTTCATTCCATTTAGAAATTTGTTAAGAAACCCCTAAATTTTTCGAAAAAAAATTGATGTAAAATATAAGAACAAAAAAAAGTAAATAAGAATTTGCAATTTGCAAATTGGAAGTGAGATAGATTTCATGACCAAATGAATAGGTAGGAGGTAAAAGTGAAGTCGTTGAAGATCGAATTTCTGAAAGCTTGAGCTCTAAACTCGGATTTTATTCTACACCTTCCCCTTATTCTATCCCAATTTTGAAAAAAAAAAACTGAATAATCAACAGCTGGATCTGAAAACAGGTTTGAAACAGAATTTAAATAATCAGATTGTAAAAGAAGTCACATCAAAACCAAAACAGCAGCTTTATTTTCATTAAAAAAATGGATAAAATTTAATTCCTATGACAAACTTTGGATCTCTATATCTAAAATACCATCAATCTGTAACATCTTTAAAACCATTAAAATGGGGTGAAACCGGTTTTGGAGACGATAATCTCAAAAATTATCAAAAACCTATGGATATTTTTCTCCAAAAATATCGAGATTTTTTTCGTCAGTGACGCAGCCTATTCGAAGATCGGAAATATGCTGCTTCTTCGTTGCTTGGCACATATTCTCATGTAGCCATAATTATTTCCCAGGTTTCAACGAACCATAAAGTGGAGCCATTTCAAAATGTAAGTAATCAGAAATGCGTCAATAAACAAAATTCATGTTTCATCTGAATCAATGGTATTTTCATCATATTCCATCTCTATTTCTGCTTCTGACTCAGTCGACATTTTTGCAATTTCTGAAAAAATTAGAAATTAAATGTAAATTGTCTTAGGCAATTTGAATCGAGGAATATTTACTGACCAATCAGAATCACTTTTTAAAGATAATTTTACTGCTGAAATAACCAGATTCGATCTACCGACGAATCAGTGAAATTTCATCAATTTAACAATAGAATTTCACTAATTTATCAATAGGTTGGATTTTTTCTGGCTGTCATCAAAAATTGATGACTTCATTTTTCCTCATTGGGTTCGTATTTCTGTAATTTTTGTAGGTACCTACTTATTTTGAAAATTAATTTTAGTGCTGCGAAAATAGGCGTCGCGAAAATCCTTTCTCCCCTCTTCAACTATACTTATAATGTTGTCAACAATTCAAATATTTTATACTGAACTTACGACTGGGAAGATGAATTTTGTGGTGATGATATAAAGCGAGTAGAAAGGTCAATACTGCAATCAATAATACAACGCCCCCTCCAATTAAGATATGTCGTAGAATATGTGACTTGTCTTTATAAAGCGCAGCACAATCTTTGTATTTTTTTAGAGATTGCTCGTCTAATTTTAAATCAAGTGAACTGCACGCGGGATCTAGAAAATATAATAAAAATACATATTTGAAGTTAAAATCACGTACAAAACTCTTATTGGAATGGTAAGAGATGCTCACGAGATACAGTGCGACTGCAATTTTGGCCTCTGAACCCAGTCATATTCCAAGCAAATCCCCATTTTCTCAGACCGCAACATTGAACCACATATTTTTCTTGCGTTAATACCGCCGAATTCAGCCCGAAATAAGTAAGTCGGCAAAACGGCGCGATCTGGGAATAATCAGCTTCTGATAAACTGCAATACTTTACGTCTAGAATTTCCAACGGAGTTGTTTCAGCCATAATTGGAATTTTTTTCAGTTCAGAGCTACTTCTCATGAAGACTCTTTTTAGATTAATCATGTGAGACAGATCGATAATTTCGAATTTGCAGCGCGTGTAATTGATATTTTCCACAGTGACTGGGATGTCTTTCAGGTTCGATATGCGTGTGGTGCTGATGTTTAACATCTTCAAGGACGGGGTATGTTGAAAAAATCCGTCTGGAAAAGTTGGCACGGATAAGTTTACTAGGACTAATCCCCAGAGTTTTGGGTAGTTTTTCAAATCATCTTTGTCGAGAGATGTAATTGGATTGTGCGAGACGTCCAGAGTCTATGTGATGAAAATGAGTAATGTTGAAATGTGGATGGTTTTGTTTGAATTTAGAAATCGGACTTACTTCGATTGTTGTATCTAAAGTTCGTGGGATGCTTGTTAATCCTTTATATGAGCAATAGGCGGTTTTTCTTCCAAGTGTTCCGGGGCCAATTTCACAATCAGCTGTTTGTGCCGATAAAAAATTTTCTTTCAATGGTAAGATCATAATGAATGTGAAACCTTGGGAGTGTAATAAAATTTTTTCAAAATCACTACGTACTGAAAATTTTATAAAATTGTATAAATTCCATAAGTACCATAGATGAAGAAAAATCGCATCGAACGGGCAAAATCTTGATGTACATACCTACAAATTATATGGGTGAATTAGGTACCTGCAAAATTCAAAATTGTTTTTAATCACTAAATTAGGGCACTAACTACTTAAATATGACATATGACTTAAATGAAATTTTTATTTAATTTAAAAAACACGGGATTGGGATAATCAGTATGAATTTCGTTGTCTAATCCATGTCTAATCAGAATTTTCTAACCATGCATTATTAATCTATCTTGCCTTCCACTGAGGTGCAAACTTTATTTTCGTCCTATTAAAATTTTCCAAATATTTCCTTTTTCTCTCGATTTTTTTTCTCGACCAAGACTTCTTTCTCCGCTAAAATAATTTCGGCGTAGAAAAATATTTTAGCGCAGAAAGAAGTCTTGGTCGAGAGAAAAATTCGAGAGAAAAAGGAAATATTTGGAAAATTTTTCGTTCCATTAAAATTTTCCAAATATTTCCTTTTTCTCTCGAATTTTTTTCTCGACCAATTCTCCGCTAAAATATTTTTCTACGCCGAAATTTTTTTCTCGACTCAAATTTTTTTCTCCATTCAATTTTTTTCTGAAATTTCTTTCTCGACTCTGATTTTTTTCTCCACGGAAATTTTTTCCTGAAAATTCTCTCTTGATTCAAAATTTTTTCTGAAATGTATGTTTGCTTAAAATTTTTTTTACAATTCATCTTTTTCAGCTCCAATTTGTTCTATGTACTCACGGGAAGGACGATTTCTGCTCTCACGGTGCTCTCAGTTTTGAAAAGAAAAATGAGCTGAAAAATATTTGAAAATAATACATTTTTGGGGTTGATAAGGATTATGCCGAAAAAAAAGGAAAAATGTTGGAAAAAATTTGGAGATGAAAAAGATGAACATCATGTTGAGAAAAATTGTAGTATTGATGTTTGAAAAAAATGTATAAAAAAATTGAGTCAGAATGTATTTTTGAGAAAATTTCCAGTGAAAATAAATTATGGAAAAAATTTGAGTTCAGAAAAAAAATTCGAATCGAAATTGATTTTAAAAACTTAGGCAGAAAAAATTCGAGGAGAAATATGTCTAAAAAATTTGTGCTGAGAAAAAAATGGAGCGGAAAAAATTTTAGAGAAAAATTTGAATCGAAATAAATATAAAGAAAAAATAAGCGAAAATAAATTTCAGTGGAGAAAAAAATCCGAGTAGCGAAAAAAATTTGAGTCAAGAAAGAAATTTCAGAAAAAAATTTCTTTGGAGAAAAAAATCTGAGTCGAGAAAAAATAAGTTTGAGTCGAAGAAAAAATTCGGGAAGAAAAGGAAATATTTGGAAAAATTTTAAGTGTTAAATAGTATGAAAATCATGTACTTAGAAAAAAAAAAAAAAAACAGTTTGCACCTGAAAAAATCGCTTCCCGTTTCTGCAAATAACTAACGTCTCCTTGTGGACTCCGAAGGAGAAAAATGGTTGATTAAAAATTTTTTCATTATAAATACGGTGGAATTTCAGGACAACTATGTTCGAATTTTTTATTATAGGTACACCTTTTTTTCACAAGTTTAATTTTTTTCATTGAATTTTTTAAAAAACTTAAAAATTGTTAAACAGAACCTCTGAAATTATTTATACTTCTTGCGGAAATTCAAATGAGACCCCCCCCCTCCCACCCCCAAAAAATGGCAAACAATATCATCTATCTAAAGTCATTCTCTTTTTTTTTTGATCATTTTGTTGAGAATTGCTAAAAAGTTAATTTCTTTAGAAAAATTCAAAATTATGAATCATAATTTAGAACTCGAGTATTTTTAGCATGCTCAAAAAAATATTTAAATTTGGTTCTTGAGTTTTGAAAAAGAAATTGGTTTAAAATTAAAATTACCGAATCGTAGAAAAAAGTCACATCAAAACTAAAACTTCAGCTGCTTTATTTGTAAGTTTTGTAAGTACATTTAAAACATTTTTAAAAACAATACCCAACTCAAACTTCTAGACAATTTATTTTTTTAACACTTCCTTGGCATTGAAATTCTCAACCAAATCTGTAGGTTTCTACAGAAACAATCCTGGAATCCAGTGTGAATCGAACAATTTTACAAAATTGAAAAAATTCTATTTCTTTGACTGAATCATAAAAATGGTGGTGTCCAATCCGTTTCCTAATGGTCTAAAAAAATAACATTTCTTGGATAAATTTTCTTCAAAATATCGATACATAATCGAATTTTTTTCGAGTCAATGACCCAGCATTCTCAATAAAATCAGAATTCATTGGTCCTAATCAGGAAAATTTCCATCATATTCTGGTTCGACTTCTGATTCTGTCACAACTGAACTTCCTTTACCTTTAGCTAAAAATTAGTGAGCTATTTTTAATGATATAAATCAAATTAGTAACCTACACCTGTTTCACTGAGTACTTACTTTTAGGAAGATGGATTTTGTAGTGATAGAGTAGGAAGATTGCTATACTAATTGAGATTAACGCTGCCGCGATGATAGTTGATATAACTATTACCATTAAATTACTGTTTCCACCAGGTTTCAACGTCTGAAGACATTCGGCACGTTGTTTTTTTGATTCTTCGCTGAATTTTATATCGAGGTCATTGCAGGAAGGATCTAAAAAAGTAGTACTTATAAAAGACAGACTTGAAACTAGGTAGGTACTTATGATAGTATAATTTTTTTTAACTAGAAATTTGGTAATTTTCATCAAAAACTAGTAATTTTTTTTTATTAAACCTAGTAATTTTTAATCATAAGCTAGTAACTTTTAATAAAAACCCCTAGTAATTTTTATCAAAAACTAGTAATTTTTTAAATTAAAATTTGATGATTTTTGATTGAGAATTTAATAATACCAAATCATCAAGAATTTACCAATTTGTACAATTTATCAAAAATTGGTAATTTTATCAAGATTTTATTAATTATTTAAACCAGGTAATCTTTATTGAAAATTTTAAAATTTATTGGTAATTTTTATCAAAATCATGAAATTTTTTAATTCAAAAATTGGTATTCAAGTTTTTTCAAAAAAAAGGTAATTTTTATCAAAAATACTTAGGTAACTTTTTTTTCAAAAAAATGTAATTTTTATTAAATTAAATTTTTTTTATAGGTGACCATTCATTGATAATTTTAGTAGGTAAGGTAACTTTTTTTTTTTTCAAAAAAAGGTAATTTTTATTAAATTAAATTTTTTTTATAGGTGACCATTCATTGATAATTTTAGTAGGTAAAGATTCGGCAATTTTAATAAAAATCGAGATAATTCATTTTCACAATAATAAAGATCATTTACACTTACCAAAAATTAGACCTAATTTTGTTTTTAAAATGGCGGATAATTTTACAAAAGAATTATTTTTCTAAGCCAAAACTGTCAAAAGTGATTATTTTCATTGGAAGATCATTAATTTTGAAAAAATGTTCCTAATTACTTACTCACATTGTACTGTACGACCACAAATCAGGGAGTAGTACCCACTTATATTATTAGCGATTGCCCATCTTCTCAAGCTACAACACCGTTCCATATGTTTTTCGTCCAATAATTTCTTCGAAGACATTCCGAGAAATCTAAGTCGACAAAACGGAGCCACCTGCTCATATTCAAGTTCTGTTAAATCGCAATCTCTCATATTCAACTTTTCCAAAGGAGCAGTACTAGGAAGAAGTGGGACTCTCTTCAAAAAATAGCAGCCTTTCAAGTAAAGCTCTTTTAAATTAACCAAATGAGAAAAATCGAGCATTTCATAATCACAACGAGTGAAATTAAGTTCAACGATGGAGACTGGTATCTCGTTCCAATTTTTTATTTGCGTATTGCTGATGTTCAACATTCTAAGGAGCGGAGTAAATTGGAAAAATCCATTGGGAAAAGATTCGACGGGCAATTTTATCATGACCAATCCCTCCAAATTTGAGTAGGTTTTCAAATCATCTTTATTGAGAGCGGAAATGTTATTAAACGAGATGTCTAGTATCTGTGCAAAGAAAAAGTGTAAAAATAAGTAGAGGGACGGAAAAACAATGGAATTTTAAGTCAACCTTACTTGGATTTTCGGGTCCAGAGTTTGAGGAACGCTGGTAATTTCTTTATGTGCACAATTTCCTTTTAGTCGTCCTTGGAGGTCGGGTGCGATGGTACAATCACTGGCTTGGGCTGATATAGATTTTTCTTTCAATTGTAAAATTATTAAAAATGTGAAACTTGGAAAATATAACAAAGAAGTTCCAAAATCACGACACATATTTATTTAAAAATAACACATAACAAAAAATTATATCAAATAAATGAATCTATCGATTCAAGAACCCTGAAAACAGGTTATCTTTGTTACATAGATATTAATTAAAATTTGAAAATTCATCATTGAATTTATTCGTTAAATTCGCTTAAAATTGTTATCACCTCAAAAAAACACGGAATGACTTTATGGGTTGAAAGATCCAATCAAGATTATCTAACCAAGTATTTTTAATTCGTTAAAAATTTCAAAATTGCGAGTCCCAGTGGTAGTTTTTTTCGTAATAGCTGCACAATGATAGTGTCCGAAGTACCAAACGGAAATATTACGTTTTGAACCATAAACTGGTGCACAGAAGTGGAATAAAGTTGACTAAATGGTTCATGGAGATTATCAAATCCAACTTGGGATCCCAATGGAATGTTATTTAAAAACCAAGATGTTTCAAGTTGAATTAACTCCATTCATATCCATGTTCTGAACCAACTTCCATATCAGACAACTCTTCTATAACGTCTTCTCTATGTTCTGGAAATATGAATTTTTCAACATGAATAGGTAATTATAACGACAGAAATTGCGTTTTAAGATGGAAATAGGCTACAATTGACCAAGAAATAAAACTCGATTGAAAAAATTGCATAAAAAGCATAAAATTGGAAAATCGTCAAAGATAAAAAAAAACTCGTAAATTGCATGATCCCGTTTTTTTTTTAGTCCGAAATCATTTGGTATTTCCTTCTATCTCACCTTTTTTTTTCGAGATTGGAAATTCATGCGTGGGAAAAATATTATTTAAAAATAAAAAAAAGTGTTCTAGGAGGGAGGTAAAGGAATGTGAAAATTTGAGAATTTAGTTCCATTTTCAAAAAAGACTTTCAAATGTAGGATGTCATTGCACCAAACAAACTTAAAGTGGTCTGAAAGGGTTGGAGGAAAGGTCAAAACTTGAATATTATTAAACGAGAATATCAAAATGTATGAATTTTGACCCAAGAATCCATTGCCAATACATTTTTTTAACTTCCCGAACCCGAATCTGTGAAGAGCTCCAAAAATACGAGTATGAAGAAGGAGGCAAATTAAGTAAGCTGAAGATTTTTCTAAACTATAAAACGCAGGGGCGCACCCAAGAGGGGCTCAGGCGGTTCGAGCCCTTTCCTTAAGCACGGAAAAAATTTAATTACTTATTGTTTTTTTTTTAAGTTTTTGTTTTACGTAAAACAAAAACTTAAAAAAAAAAACAATTTTTTGAATTTCAAATAGTATTTTTTCTAAAAAATTCAACACTTGTTTCGCTCAGGCAGTATTTTGGGCATTTTATTTTGAAAATTATTAATGATTTTTCACTGATCATTTAGTCAAAAATCACAGAGTTGTTAATAAATTCCTAATTCGTCAGAAAAAATTAATTATTTTTTACTGAAAGATCAGTGAAAAATGACTAATTTGAAATCTGACTCCTCTCTCCTGCCTCTCTTATTTAATTTCTGGGTGCGCCTATTGATAAAACGAGCTCCTGAAAAGCATATGTTTTTTGACTTCCAGGATTAATTTCTCAGATCATCTCGATCCGCTGGCCTATAGATATTTAAACCCCTTGAAATCGTGAACATTTTTCGTTACTCTTGAATAATGAATAAAAGTCCAAATTTTTTTAAACCCCCTTTCATTTATTTGGAGGCAGGGGTGGGGGTTCTATTTAATTTTAAATAAATGAATAAGGAATAACAATGTTGCAGAAAAGAAAACATCCCAAGAATTTGCAAAAATGCATTTCGATAACTGATGCAAAAAAATTTCAATTTTAGCTCCTTTCAGTGTGTATTCCAATGGTTTTTTTAGGCTTCGTTTGGCTAACTCCAAAAATGTGATTAGCAGTGTCTAAAAATTTTTGTAGTACATACCAAAAAAAAAATTCCAAAAAACCTCTCTCTCAGTATTAAAACATTGTTCGAATAAAAATTTCAGCTTTTGGCTACGATTGCTTGGAAAATTTTCATTTAATATGAATCAGTCAGATTTTCATTTTTTCATTATTGGACGGCAATTTTATTCTCATTTTCATCCCCTCATTCCAAGATTCTTGGCCAAGTTTCGTCATTGATTTTTCCTCAGCATTTTCAAGTATGTAGGTACCTGTTTCTAAACATTTTCATATCGACCCGGAAACTAAAATTGGATTACATATTTTAGTCCCGAGAGAAGGGGGAAAGGGTTGAAAGGGGAAAAAATGGAAAAAAATATTAAATTTTCCAATTCGATTGGAACACTGACTCCTTCACTCCCTCTTCAGGAGCTCCTTCTATTTTTTTTTCTTGGTAAAAGAATGCCAAAAATGGATTTGAAATATCAATAAGTGAAGATACTTCGATATTTGCACGACAATAAGTTGAAAAGTTTTGATTTCGACTTTTTTTCGAATCCTGACCCCAACAGACAAGATTTGGGTTCAAAATAAGCTAAAAATGCATTTGTGGCAGTATGAAGAAGCAGGCATTTTGAACACATCATTCGGAAATTTTCCCATTCTGAATCTGCTTTCTTTCGGCAATTTCCATATCGAAATCGAAAACGCTTTCGGAGGCGTCAAAATTATTCCAAAACTGAATTCTGCAGCTTTAAATACTCTTTCGTCATTATTTTCAAATTGATATTTTGATCAACATTTTTCCTCTTTCTTTTTTCAGATTTTGCACGCGAATTTGGCTCATTCCTCCCACCATGAGTGAAATAATTTTAAAACACTTAACGACTCGGAAAATTTCAAGGAGTTAATTTTAGCAAACCTGAGAAATAGTCATTTTCAAAACCGGAGTTAGTCTACACCTAAATACGAAATAAATCTGGAAACTTACTCGGAAACCATCTTTCGAATGCACCTATTACATATAAATGATGGATTAAAACTTCTAGCAATCCCGCACTAATTATAACCAGAAAACCAACGAGTATTGCCAAGACGATGTATTTTAAAAAATTTCCATGCCTGCATGCTCGATAATCATCTAAGGCACTTTTATCGAAAGTGTTCATCTCAAGGCTTTTGCAAGCAGAATCTGAAAAATATAAAAAATAATAACACGATATAAATTCGACAAAAAAACAAAAAGTTAAAACAGCGTAAAATCCAAGTAGACATAGACATAAACTTACAATCTGCTTTTGGGTGACCACATCCTTGTAGCTTATAACCAGATTCTATCTCTCTTTGACTCGCCCAATATTTAAATCCACAGCATTGAACTAGGTATTTTTCATCCCTGAGTTCAGTTGAATTTAATCCGAAGTACTTTAGTTTACAATATGAGGCAATTTGGTTATAATCAGCTTCGGTTAGAGGGTTGAATTTTAGATCAATTCTTTGAATCGCCATTCCTTTAGTCAAAATGGGAACTTTTTTCAAGCGACCGTATCTCATGAACAGTTCTTCCAAATTAACGAGATGGGACAAGTCGACGTATTCGAAATTACATTCAGTGAAGTTCAAGACTGTAAGCGAGCGGGGTATTTCTCCCAAATTAGTTATTTGCGTGTTGCTAATGTTGAGTGTTACAAGCTCCGGGGTGTATTTGAAAAAACGGTGAGGAAAAGATGTCACTGATAGGTTTTCCATTGAAAACTTTTTCAGTTTCCGATAGTTCTTCAACGATGATTTGGATAGAGTTTTGATATCATTAAACGAGATATCTAATACCTAAAATGAAAAATATGGAAATTAATTAGGGGAAAAATTAAAAGAGAGAGTCGATCACCTACCGTAATATCCGTTGGCAAATCTTGAGGTACACTGGTTAATTTTCTTTGGCTACAATTGGCCATTAGATTTCCTTCGTAATCAGTTTTGATATCACAATCGCCGATTTCTTTACTCGATACAGAAAATTCTTTTAATTTATAGATGAACAATACCAAACCTTGAAATAAGTAGGGGAAAAAACAGCAGTTTTTACAAATTTTTCTTATTCGCTGGATTGCAAGCTGTACAAATTAATGTAATTGGTATTTACCTGCGATACATTTTATAACATTGATCATTTTTCATCTATTTTCATCGATAAATAACATAACTCTTATCAGTTTAAAAACACTTTTTTCAAGTCACTCAACCAGAAGTATTTGGTTAATTTTTAGCAGGTTAATTTGACGTGATTTTTAATAATATGGTTTTTATGGTTTTTTAAGGTAGATTACCTATGACTAAATCTGCACGAAAGAGGGCTTCAGGCACGAAAATTGAAAATACACTGCGAACCACTGAATCGTTCCTTTTCCAACTCTATGACTCACAGTGGTCCACTAGGTTTTTTTTCAAGTTCGAAATCGAAATTTTAAAATTTTTTTTCAAGTTCGAAATCGAAATTTTAAAATTTTTTTCCAAGTTCGAATTTTTAATCTGGATTATTTTTTCAAACTTCATTTTTTTCCAAGTTCGAATTTTTTCTCCATTATTTTTTCAAAATTCAAAATTTCCATAAGATAGGAGATCGACTTGAAACAAAAAAGTAAAACACCAAAAACCTGAACCGTAAACCTGTATAACAAACTTTTGATAATATTGACGAATTTTTGAATAAATTTTGAAAAAATTTCAGTTTTTTTGAATGAAAAAACAAGAACGACAAACTTTGTTTGTATTTTTTTACGATATCTACAGTTATAAAATCGAGAAAAAATTGAACTTGGAAAAAAAAATTTGAAGTTTGAAAAAATAATCAAGAGAGAAGAATTTATTCGAACTAAGTAGGAAAAAAATTTTCAAATTTGAAAAAATAATCGAGAAAAAATTCGAACCTGGAAAAAATTTGAATTTTGAAAAAATAATCGAAAAAAAAATTCGAACCTGGAAAAAATTTTCAAATTTGAAAAAATAATCAACGATTCAGTCGTTCGCAGTGTATTTTTAATTTTCGTACCTGAAGCCCCTTCCGAGTAGATTTAGTCATAGGTAAAAAAAACCTTTGTGCAAATTCGTTCATTTAAATTCAAAAATTGCTGGTCAGTGGTCAGCGTTAGCGTGTTTTACGGATTCATGCAGGTTGGTGAGCGATTTTTTTTTCAAGCCCACACGTTTTTCCTGTTCCGATTTTTTTTTAACTTCAAAATTTTTAACACGAGGTCTAAATTTTTTCCTCAATTTTTTCTCCAACTTCAAAACTTTTTTGACGAGGTCTAAATTTTTTCCTCAATTTTTTTTCCAACTTCAATTTTTTTCAACGAGGTCTAAATTTTTTCCTCAATTTTTTCCCCAACTTCAAAACTTTTTTGACGATGTCTAAATTCATTCTTCAAATCAAAAATTTTTGTTTATATCAAAGTTGATACATGGCATCAATGTATTTGGTTTTTTAAAAAATACAAATGTTGATAAAATTAACTTAAGCATGTATTGTGGAAAAAAGAAAAAGATGATAGCTAAAATTCTGAAAAATTACAAATTCTTTTTAAGGCATATTTTTAATGATAGAAAATATTAATCAATTGGGCGTCATCTTAACTGACATAAGTACACATTAATCCTTAAAGTTTGGTAACTTCTGTAACAAAAAACCATTTTGTTTTCTCGGATGACACAAACACAACAAAATTGTTAGAGCTGGGTCTCAAACATCTTTGATTGAAACAATAACAGGTTTTCGAATTCAACCTTCGTCATTAGTATCTTCAATATATTCCGAGTATTCGGAACCCTTAGTAGGATCTACTGCTGGTTCATAGATCGATTCTGATGGGACTGTGGGCGATTGTTTTGTCAGCTTTTTATTATCTGAAATTGAAAATTAATAAGATTTGACGAAATGTTATAACTATACAGAAACAAAATTACCGGTATAAAAATCTGAGATTATTTCATGACAATTGCCAGCTGATTTTACTTTAAGAAACATTTTTTGGTGATCAGTAAAATCGAAGGAAATATAAACTGGAATGTTTGACACGGTTTACCAAAGTGAAAACATTGTCGTAATGATTCAAGTGGTCCACTTCCTTTTTTCCAAGTTCGAAATTTTTCATTTTTTTCCAAATTTTTTCAGAGTTCGAATTTTTTCTAGACCATTTTTTTCCAAATTGAATTTTTTTTCAGAGTCTGAATTTTTTCTCGATTATTTTTCTCCAAATTAAATTTTTTTCAGAGTTCGAATATTTTTTCTAGACTACTTCTTCTCAAAATTAAATTTTTTTTCAGAGTTCGAATTTTTTCTCGATTAGGTATTTTTTTCTAAATTAATTTTTTCAGAGTTCGAATTATTTCTAGATTATTTTTTTCAAAATTAAATTTTTTTCAGAGTTGAAATTTTTTCTCGACTAGTTTTTCTTAGAATTAGAATTTTTTTCAGAGTTCGAATCTTTTCTCGATTATTTTTTTCCAAAGTAAAATTTTTTTCCAGAGTTTGAATTTTTCTCCATCATTTATTGAAATTTTTTCCGGGTTCGAAATTTAATTTTAAGAAAAATTAGTCGAGAAAAAATTCGAACTCTGAAAAAAAAATTAATTTGGAAAAAAATAATCGAGAAAAAATTCGAACTCTGAAAAAGTTTAATTTTGAAAAAAAGTAAGTAGTCGAGAAAAAATTTCAATAAATGATGGAGAAAAAATTCAAACTCGGGAAAAAAATTTTAATTTGGAAAAAAATCGAGAAAAAATTCGAACTCTGAAAAAAATTTTAATTTTGAAAAAAAGTAGTTGAGAAAAAATCCGCACTCGAAAAAATTTAATTTGGAAAAAAATAATCGAGAAAAAATTCGAACTCTGAAAAAAATTTTAATTGAGAAAAAGTAGTCGAGAAAAAATTAGAACCATGAAAAAAAATAAAAAATTTCGAACTCGGAAAAAAGCAAGTGTACTACTTGAATCATACAGTTGAAAAAAAACGATTCAGTCGTTCGCAGGGTATTTTTAATTTCGTGCCTGAAGCGGCCTGAAGCCTCTTTCGAGTAGATTTAGTCATAGGTAATGGTTATGGACCGTTTTCCCGAAGCCTAAATCCCGAACGGACATTTTCCTGAATGGAACATTTCACGAAAAAAATTTTCACGAATCTTTTTTCCCGAATACCAAAATCCTGAATTCTTTGTTTCCCGAATAGAGAAAAACGGTAAAAATTGCTTTTTTGCTCTTCAAACAGTATCTTTTTTAAAATTTCGCTCGAGCAGTGTTTCAATCATTTTCTTTTAAAAATTACCTATTCTTTCAATAAATTCCCAATTTGTCTTAAAAAAATTGATGATTTTTGACTGAAAGATCAGTAGAAAATGACTAATTTTAAATTTGACCCCCTTCCCGTATTTTTTCTCAAATTTTCAGCCCTCCCCTTGAATTATTTCTGGGTGCGCCTATGACTACTGCAAACTGAAAAAGTTCATTAATCTGAATCGATATTAATTTTTGAAAATGATAATCCACCACAATTTCGCAATCGAAAAAAATACAGTCCACGTCTCAGACCAAACGACTCCAATGACTTCGACATTCAATACAGATAACTTTCCCCAATTTCTTAAACTTATCAAATCCCACAAGAAATCGTGTAAGTATTCGATATTTTTGCATTCGGGAAAAAGGTAATTCGAGAATTGTATTCGGGATTTTGGTATTCGGGGAATGGGATTCGTGAAAATTTTTTTCGTGAAATGTTCTATTCGGGAAAACGTCCGTTCGGGATTCAGGCTTCGGGAAAATGACCGTGAACCATAGGTAATTTTTAATACCTAAGGGTGGTTTCTATAACCAGGCTCATAAATATTTTCAACTCGCGAGCAAAATGCAAATTCTAACCGAATTTCAGATTTTGACATTTTTGACATCGCGTGAAAAATTTAATTTTTTGTAACTCATTGTGCTTAAAATTTGACATTTTTCTGTCATTTTTAACGCACGTAAATTCGAACGGTTTTCAACATTTTTTAGGTATTGGAAAATATGGCAATTTTAAATTTCTTCCAAAATGTGCAAAATTTGCCCTTTTTTTTCATCTTTTATAGGTATATTGTGTGAGATAAGACTATGCGAAAAATTTTCCAGTTTTAACATTTTTTTTAGTCGGAGAGAACGATTCTGTATTTTGAAATATTTAAAATAATCTCAAATAAACTTCGCTCGGGCAATAAACCTCAAATTTTTCGAAAATCACCATCACCCTAGTTGTATAATAAAAAAATACATATTCCAAAACACTTACGTAAGTAATAGACGTAGCATATAAGTATTACGAAAACTAATATGATTAGGAAACCTGCTACTGTGGTGACGATAAATTTTATTTTCATCATAAACAATTTCTGCTTATTACGTTGAAGGCATTCGTTGAATTGATCTAGGGAATCTTGATTAATAGTTATATTATAGGCGGAGCAGCTACGATCTGAAAAAAAAAAAAGAATCGTTGAATCTGTAGGAAATTGTTGATACATACGCAGAAATACTGACGAGTTTTATTTTTAAAACAAGGCATGACATTTGTTCCTTTAATATTCTTCAATGTCGCCCATTTTTGCACCCCGCAACATTTGATAACGTGAATAGATGAATTCAAAATTTTGGAAAATATACCGAAATAAGCGAGATCGCAGAATGGTGCAAGACTAGTATAACTTATACTAGTTAAAGGACAGTTTCTCATGTAGACATATCGCAAAGGAGCTTGTGGTGATATAGATGGGAATTCTTGCATATTTACGCAATCATTTAAATCGACTATTTCGAGTGAAGTCAGGTGAGAAATATCAATATACGCAAGATCAGAAGAACAGAGAGAAAAATTGAATACTCTGAGGGTAGCAGGTATCCTACTTAAGCTACTGATATCTTTAATTTCAGTCTCGCTAATGTTCATCATTTCGAGACGTTTAACTGGAGAGAAAAATTCGACCGGAAAAAACGGTATGGCATGTTCTCTCATGACGAAGCCGAATAAATTATGGTAGTTGTTCAAGTCATCGTTAGTGAGTCTCAATCCTGAGTTTTTTGATACATCCAGAATCTGAAAATTAAAATTGTCAAAAGTGTAAGCAATTTTTTTTTAATGACGGGAATATGTAAGATTTTTATGGTAAGTAGCACATCAAATTTTTACTATCATAATCCTTGAATGAAAATTCAATTTGTATTTTTATATTTAGGTGTCTATTTTTTTCAAAATTTTTATTTTGGATGCAAAAGTAGGTAAGCCAAATCTCGATACCAAAAGTTCACGATAAAAAATGGACATATTGACTCGAGAACAGAAATGTCGAAATAGACGAACATAATAGGTAGGTACCTACTATTTATGTAGAGTTTTTAAATTTTATATTTTTTTGGGGGGGGTGACGAAAAAAATTTCTCCCTATTATTTATTTTTTTGAATAAGAAATGGGAGTACTTGCGGAGTTCATTTATTTTCCGAGGTTAAGATGTTGATTCACAAAGTCACTAAAAAAAATTGGGTCTGATTTCAAATAACAGAGCACATTTTCTGACATTTTTGCACAACTCAAAATTGAGAAATTTTGAAAAATTTTAAATTTTGGCGCTTTTAAATAAATTTTAGCTTTTTAAAAAATCTTGCTGCTGGAATCACAGCCGCAGGGACCAGACCCTTTCTCTTCAGATCGCTGCGTTCTACTGCTTGGAATGAAAAATGAAAAAAAAAATCTAAAAAAATGGCATACGAGAAATTTGAGGTTTCTGATCACAAACCACATTTTTTTGTGGAGCTCGATTTTTATTTTTGAGATGTTACCCTTTGACATAGGTAGGTCGAAAAAAAAATTATTTACAAACATCAAAGCCCGAATAATAATTATTTACGTATTTCGTATACAGAACGAAAGAACAAGAATTATACGTTTTAATTTTTGGGCTCCTTCTTGTTACTATTTTTTTTTTTTTTTTTTGAGAAAATTCAACTTCAGTTCTAAAATTTGCAAAAACGATGACCTTTTTTTTGGTAAAATCTCACTAACAAATTGCTAGAAATTGCTTTTCATCTCAATTGAAAAATTGCAACTCTTTCTTCCTTCTTTACCTATCCCAAATACCTAACACCATTTTAGTTCGATCGTGATTGAAATTTACATAAGAGAAATTTTTTGAAAACCCTCAGGAACAAAGATTGTGAAATGAGAATTTAAAAAATTTTCTGGGAGAAAAACCAAAAACGGGATAAAGAGCTCAATTTTTCAAAAAAAAAAATTGAAAAAGGAAAAGAACAAATTCGTGACCCAAAATGGTAATTTCTTCGAAAATGGTGCTGAGATGAAAAGAGTACTGGAATTCATTTCCGAGGTCCGAAAACCCTTCCTCCTTCACCACGTTGCTCAATTCGAAAAAGAAAAATTGAAAATGGTAAATTAAGCGATGGTTTATATTTTTTTCAAATTTCAGCTACCTCAAAAATATCAAACTCGCTTTGGGTCGATCAAATATAGGAGGTTTCTGATCTTTTGACTTGCATTTCGATTTCTGAAAATGGACCAAAGATTCGAGATCAGTGCCTTAAATCCATCTTAATGTTAATTTTTAGAAGCATTGAAATTTTCAACCAAAAAAAATTAGGAGAGAAAGTTTTTAGTCATAAATCGACAGCGAGATGACTGTGATATTTTCTTTTTCGTTATAATTACGTAATTGCGAAATATTTTAGGGGTTTGAAAAAGGTTTTTTATGAATTATTTAAAATGAAAATGAAATATGGAAGTAGGTAGCTAGGTACCTACCTAATTGAGTGAAAAAGTATCAAAAAATATTACTCAGGTAGATTTTTAAATACTTATTTGGGTATTTTTCCAATATTTACAAAAAAAAAAATGAATTGAAAATCGTATTAGAGAGTGTCTCTTATGTAAACTTACTTTAATACTCGAACCCAAATTTCGAGGAATATGATCGATCCCTTTTTTGGAACAATTTGCCACCAATCTACCCATTTTGGTTTCAACATCACATGCTCCAATTACCTCAGTTATTACGAATTTTTCTTCCAACTGGATTAAGAGGAAAGTAAAACCTTTAAATAAACGAGTACTTATGGATGATTATTGAAGAAAGATGAAAATAAAAAAATTATTGGTGTAGTTTTAATTACCTACAAAGCATTCGAAAATATGGATCATTATTCACTTATGTATTTCAATGATACATACTCTTATCATTTTGAAAACACGTTTTTATAAGTACTTTCTATTTTTGTAAAAAAGGAAAAAAATTGATATGAGAGAGAAATTGAGTTGTTTACGTTTTTCTGAACCGAATATTTTTATTTGAAGCAAGGAATATAAAAATACTACGTATATTAGGTAGCCCAAATCAGCGAGTTGTGTGCTAGTGTGAGTGAATTGTGACGTCATTGGTAGCTTGCCATTTAATTTTGCCGTTGTTCCCACGAAGTATGCGCGGACATCGCTGCTTATGTTTGTCAACATCACGTTTGTGTGTGCTTGTAATTGTTATGTTGTTACGGGCTACCGCTGGCTACCAATGACGTCAACACCCTGCACTCCTCACTCACGCGAGTGTGTACAACAACGATTCGGGCTACCTAATATACGTAGTATTTTTATATTCCTTGATTTGAAGTATCCATGATTTTAAATTAAAAAGTTGGTAGGTTAAAAAAACCAAATTGATCCTCATCATACTTTTTGTAACGATTAATTCATTGATATTTTGTCAATTTACTGTCAAAATATAATTATTAGAACAAGTTGTCTACCCATCGACCTTACTCGATGTGTCTACCTCTGCACGATAAAAAGTTTGGAAAATTTCAATTTTTCGGATTATCTCGTGGAAATCACCTACTTAAATTTTTCCATGCGATTTTCCCAGCCAATAATATTTAGAAAAAAATTTCCACGAAGTATTATCGGCCTGCAAAGATTAATTTGAATTATCAGCCCAAAATGAATTTTACACCCACTTTTTCGATTCTTCAATTTTTTTTTTTTAAATCATTCAAAATGTTATTTGATAATAATTGCGTAAAAAGTAATGAAAATTGGCGCATATTTTTTGATAGGTACGTTCTCAATTCTTAAATTTTTTCTGTTTATATTTCCGTAATTGGTCGTTTGACTCGATATAGGACCGATGATATCATACTTGGTGCTGAAAACAAAATCAGAAGTATCTAATTGCGATGTAGAGAACGAGGGATATTACATATGCCACAAATCTCGATCAACTCAAGACAGTTTTGTTATTCCTCAAAATTTACCAGCAGATATCAAGGTACTCAATTTATCAATTTATGTAAATTCGACTCGTCCATTGAACCATATCGAATCACGTTCAATTGTGTGATAAATTGCAGGGTATCGCGTTATCTAAGGACCTTTCAATGGTACCTTGGATGATCGATGACGTCAACTATTTCCAACGATTTCCAGAATTACTCGTGTTAATGATCGATGGTCCCGTCATGTTTAGCAGCAATTTAACCAGTACCGATGCCAAAACACTCGAATTGCAAGATAAACTATTTTCTTTGCCGAAATTGAATTTAATATTATGCGCTGGATGCGGTTTCACCAGCATTAATAATAATTGGAAATTACCCTGGGATATTGAAAGATTAAGGTTGATGGGTAACTCGTACAAAGAGTATCGTTTTACCCTTTGTCCGTATCTGATTGAAATCAATTTTGAAAGTAATCATTTGAATAAGATGCCCATCTGGGAAGACAATCCGTCTCCTTTGCAAGAATTATATTTGCTGGATAATCCTGAGCTTCGGGTTACGTTCAACGATATCGCCAAGTACTGCCAGCTTACTAATTTGAGTTTGGATGTGAGCGACGATGGATATATTACGAAGCAGGAGCGATCTTGTGATTGTCACAGGATTAGGAGATGGTTGAATGAGTTCGAAATTGGGTTAATTATTGATAAATCTGGTTCAAAGTCAACCAATGGTGATGCATTGAAGTGCTATAAAGGTAACCATAAATTTTATTGTTTATTTTTCCAAAGTTTTTCAACTTATTTAGATATAATGTTTTGATATTAAGTATTGCACTTTTTTTAAATGAAAAATTGCTCAAAAAAGTCGAAGGTTTTGTAGCTAAAAAGAAGGTATTCCAACTCAAAGTAAAATTTTGAGCTCAAACAAAAATACACCGTAAAAAATCCCGAACTCAAAATTTTAGGTTCTAAGGTTATTTTTAGAGTTTTGGGTGAATTTTTGGAATTTCAAAATTTCCTCATCGCCGAGCAAAATATAAAAATTTGATCTACTTAATCAAGAAAAAAAAGTAGAAATTTAGTATACACCCATTTTTGACCTCCCAAATTGATTGAAAGTGGTTTCAAGACGTTTCAGAGCCCTCGGAAAATTTTTAGAATTTTTCAGTGCTAGAAAAAAGTCTGTAAAAATGCGGCAACCAATTTGGAGCGGGGTAAAATAAACTAGTTCTGAACGCCACTGATTAATAAGTAGAATAAAATGCATAAATAAATATTTTTTTTAGAAGTTTAATATTCTATGCGTACCTACCTATACATGAAGAAAAAAAAGTAGAAAAAATTGAATAAATCAATGATAAACATATTTTTTCATAAAGTTATGGAATGCACTGCAGAAAAATTGGAAGAATATGAAAAAAAGAAAGAATTCTGTTATAATAAAAGAAAACGAAAAGTGGACTATGACAAACGTAAAAAACCTTTTAAAGCATCGCAAAAGCTGAGAAGAATTGCATTTGTGGTCGTTTTTGTGACTTTTTGTATCACTGCTAGTGGATTATTGCTGTATGCGGTAAGTTCATAATAACCAATTTGGAAAATAATAAATTAAGTATGAGATACGTGTACTTACTTAAAGTCCCTAATTTAGCTGTGTAAAATTTGATTTTTTTTCAATTTCAGAAAGATGAGAAGGTGAAATCAATGAAGGTGGATGATGAAGAAGACGAGGAATAATTCAATAAAAGCGGTCTTCAATTTCAAACTTGTGGTGTTTGATTGTAATTTTTTTGTTTTCTGTTATTTTAGATACATATGTATCTAATTTCTCAAACTGGATGATTTATTTATTTTTCATGTTGATGTTTTAATAATATAATTTTTTGAGTTTTATTTACGAGTTCTTGACCTAAAATTTTTCACGGAAATTACCAAAAAAAACTTTAAAAGTTGATTTGGTAATTTTTTGAGATTCGTTGAATGAAAATAAAAATTCAGGATGGGTACTTGCCTGTTGTCTATATGCCTTTGCATAATTTGATTTTTTTGTTTTAAAAACTAATTTATTTTTCTGGTGTTTTTAAATTCCTAAAAAATGAATTATATACAACGCTATCGAGAGTAGAGCGAGGTCTTCAATTATTATCCAAATTACCAACAAAATTCGGTAGAAAATTTTCTGCATATTATCTCTGTTTTAATTTGAGTGAAATTCAGAAAAATTGCTGAATTCCTCTGAGTGGAAATTTTAGGGAATAAATCAAAACTTTTTCTTTGAAAAGAAAACTTTGAATAAAATTATTGGTCATTTTCTAGACCTACTTTTGTGGAAAAAATTAAATTTTCAAAATTGCTGATCAAATATTTTAATGACTTGAAAAATGATCCTCACTTTTTTGATAATTTCAAATATTTTTCCAAAATTTATTAATTCGACAAAAATTGTTGGTAACCATTTTTTTGGTTTACTCGAATTAAATTCTTCTAAAGAAATTCTTCTCTTTAACACGAACGCAAATCAGAATCATGTTAATAGAATTGCCTATCGAATTCGCCGTAAATATGCACTCAAGGGTGGTGTCGCGTATTCACGGCGAATCGGTTAGGCAATTTTATTAACGTGATTCCTAATCTCGCTATTAACCAATAATTCGTTTCAATAAAGGGAGGGTGTGCTGTGAGGTAAATAAGGACAAGGACAAGTTACGTGTCTCGCTGCTCGAATGGAAATCTTGACGAAATTTTTTTTTTGTTCAACTCCTCGAAAAAAGGTGGGAATAAATTGTTATAGCTACCAAACAGACTTCCACATTTTTTAAAGAAATATTTAAAAATGTTGGAAAAGAACAAAATGTTAATCAAGATTTTAAAATGGTTAGCAATTGTGAACAATACACATAATTTGAGTGCAGAAGAGGTATAATTTCCATTTTTTTAAAAAAAATTTCGTGGTATTTTTTAAAAAGATTCAAAATTACCTTATAATGATAATTTTGGCGAATTCTTGAGCCATTTTAAGATCGATATGTGAGCCTATCTTTTCTAGAAAATAATTAATGTTTTGAAATTTCTGCCCATGACAAACCTTGAGCACTCTACAAATGCCTCAGACTCTTCTCAGATAGTCTTGAGGTCTCAAAAAATATCCCCGAGATTGCAAAAAAATCCTGCAAAAATTCAGTCGTTTTGCCATTTTAGACATTTTTTCAAAAATTACACATCTTTTTTTGAAGTATCTATAGATATGATTTAGATACCCTGTGACTTTTTATTTTTTATTGGTGAGATGATTGATTTTTTCAATCGATGGCTTTTTTATGAAAAAGTTCAAGTAGGTGTATCGAATTTTTTTCCTTCTTTATTGATAATTTTAATTAATTCAAAAATTGTCAATAATTTAAAAAAAATTATCAAACTTGACAATGAAATTTGAAAACGTTATGTCAGATGAAATGTCATTAAGATTTTTAAGGTTTTTTTTTTTGAATAAAATCATACCTTCGTCTTTAGCGCTAAAAATTTAAGTACCAAATTTTTATAAAACAGAAAAAATTTTAAAAAATTACTTAATTGGAAAAATTTTGCACAAAATCATCCGTTTAGGGAAATATTGCCTAATTTTTGAAAAATTTTCAAAAACATGGACTTTTTTGTAAAAAATATGAGATAACCAATAATTAGTCACAAGGTATATTTGGCCATAAAAACGTCGATTATTTTTCAATCACTGTTAAATTTGCAGAACAACAAAATGGAGACCTGTGATAAGCAATGAAAATAAGCACACATTTTTTATTCGGTAGGTAAACATTTAATGATTTCGGTTTGAAATTTCCCTATCGAAATTAATGTTTCTAATTTCAAGCAGGAATTATGATTATGTCAATGTTTAAGAGAACTGAAGAAGATAATACTGCCATGGATCATTGTGCAACCACCCATGATAATACAGTATTGTGTTATAAAAATGATAAAAATGTGATACCGGTTATCCCAGATGATATACCTTTGAATATTAAGGTAAGAATTGTCTAAAATTTATGTACGAGTATTTTCAGATAGATTCTGTAAAAAAAAAAAAAAAAAATGCTCTCCTACCTAATAATAAATTTTTGATTTTTATTTTCAACCTGCAGAGATTCATATTACGAAATGAACATTCAAACATACCGTGGCTAATCCACAGCACCGAAACATTCAAAAGATTTCCCAAATTACAAAGCCTAATTATTCGCAGTTCGGTTCAATTCGCGCCAGAATTCCAAAAACCCGAACCAAAACATATATTAACCGAAGAACTCTTCGATTTACCAGAATTGGTCAACTTGACTTTATTTAATTGCTCGTTCGAAGGTATTAGTGAAGTATTATGGACGCTACCGGTAAATCTGGAACGATTCTACTTGATAAATTCCACCGTTGGCAAATTCAATTTGAAAAATTGCCCTAAATTGCAAGAATTGGTCATCGAATCTGGTAACTTGACGGAAATGCCCGAACTGTATTACCCTCCATCGCCGCCTCTTCATACGATGAATTTGAAAGGCAATCCGCATCTCCATTTGACAGTCAAAAGTTTAGCGATTCTTTGTAATTTAAGTAGAATATCGTTTGATAAAGTGGGAGGATATTTGGGCAGTGCTGAGGGGTTTTGTGATTGTAATGAATTGAAAAGTTGGCATCAGTGGTTAACGGATATCAATGTGAATGTGGATTTTGATATTTCTTCGGAATGGAAATGTTCTTCGGAAAGTATGTTCTGCATTATGGTTTTATTTAAATTCAAAATTGAGTAAAATATTTTAAATTAGGCGGTTTAATTTGGTTTAGAAATTGAATGTGAAACTCATTCATTGGAGATAGCCAAAGGAACCTACAAAGAAATATGTTTAGAAGAGGACCCCCAAGAAGCATTTACTCCTAAAATGATTATAGGATTTTGGGCATATTTCATACCAATGGTCTTGATAGTATTTTCCATCGCATTAGCAATTGTGTTGTATACAATGTCAAAGGTAAATTTTCAATTGAAATGAAATTATGATCATTTTCATGATCCCAAATTAAGAATTTTTTTCTTTAGTTACAGCCAACTCCGAAAGTAGAAGCAATGGAAGAGCATGAAAATGAAATCGTAGAAGAAGAACACAGTCGCGAATCTTGATATTTTATACCAATAATTGGGTAATTCTTTCTGAAGCGTAGGTGCCTACTATAGGTATTTTTTTTAATAGCAGATGTCACCAAGGAAGTCGACCATCTTTGTGAATGAGAACTGGATTTTAAATTTTAATATTTTTTTATTCGCCGGAATCATCGAATCATATTACACCATGTTTTAAACGAAGCCAATTGTAAGAAATTGGGTGGAATCGAGGTTTTTGAAATTCAAACGACGATTCGGATTTTATTTTAATTTTGATGTGTGAAAGAAGGTAATCATAATTGAGAATAATTTTTTTTCGTGATGAACACTGAATAAATTCTGATAATATCTGTTTGGTTTTTTTTTTTGGAAACTTTTCAATCGATAAAAATAATGTTAATTCGTACTCAATGATTTCGACTTTTTCGATTGGAAGTGAATTACATCAAATAATGATAGAGTTGCAAACCCGAGTAAAAAAATTATTTGTGAATACTTTTTATTCAATGGCACTATTGATAATGATTAAAAATACCTATACACAAAATGGAAACATACCGATACAACGATCAAATATAATAAGTAATGTTAATAATAAAATTTTGAAAAGCCCGGGCTTCGGTTTCAATATTCAATTCGATAATAAAGCTGTACAAAAATATACATATTTCAACGCAGTCCAAATATTTACAAAACACTCCATTCGAATACTTCGCACGTAGGTAAAAAAAAAAAATACTTGAAAAATCATCGGATAACTTTTGTAAAATGAATATCAAAAATGAGGAACTTGGCAGTTCAGAATCTTCCAAAAACCAAATATTTGATACCTAAAAATTAGGGGAAAAAATCGAGCAATATGAATATTTTTCTAGACATAATAATGAAAGGAAATGAAAAATTTTCAAGCTAATGGTAATTCGGAAGCTTCGTCTATTTCTTTGCATAATTTCGAGTCATCTGGCGAAGCGAATAGCGTAATGCCACATTGAGAATTTGATGGTATTCTGATATAATGTTTCGTTTTAACACCGTTGGTATGTTCTCGTATCATCGAAGCTAGTTGTCCTGCAAAAAATAAAAAATGAGTGAATTTCAGCATGATTTTCAACAATTTCGGATATTTAATCTCAATTCAATCATTTTTTGGACATGGATCTACAGATTTCAATCAGAAATTTTTTCACAAAATTCTACCATTCCAAAGTACAGAAAAACGGGACGACAGAGGATTGAAGATCAATTCGAGTTTTGAGCTTGAAATGGTCAAAAAGATGACAAACGACGTGTCACTCGATTTTTTTCCCCATTATTTTGATTCAAAGAGCCTTCGTTGAAATTATTACAGAGATTGCATTGAACGTAATTTTCATTTTTTGTCATTTTGCCCACGGTTTTGGGACGCCATACCCCAAAGAAAGTTACTAAAGTTTCACTTTTAAAATATTAATGAATTTTCGTAGACTTATAAATTGTTTTCCTGAACTTCGACATATCACAGAAAATTGAGCTATTTGCGAAAAAATTTAATTTTGAATTTCGAAAAAGATTTGCAATCTATTCTGTTTTTTCTTTTTGAAGTCTCGCTTTAATTGCATGAGTCAAATTGCTCGAAATTAAGGCAATTTTTGGATATGAGACATCAAAGCTGGACATTTTAACGAGTGAAGGCAAAAGTAAAAAAAAAAAAAACAACTAAACCCTCCTTGGAGCTCTCAAGAGAGCTGGACCCAAACCATTTCTAGAATAAGGGAACCCAGTGAAATAATTCTAAACAAAATTTGATGATCCAAGGTGAAAAAGTGGTTGAATTGACATCGAATGGCATGTCAAACTGCTGAACAAACCTAAAACATTTTCGTTAAACCATCTTTGATTCACTGGTTTCAGCAGTGGTCTCAGATCAACTTTCGGATGCCATTTATTCATAATGGTGCTTCTTTTGATGTATATCAATGATGGCTGGCAGAGCTGCCTTGATAACACAGATTCTTCAACTCGTTCTAGAGGATTGGTCAGCGAAACATGGCTGGAATCTATTTTGTAGACGACATTGTGTCTCCACTGATTATAAATTATATTCTTGACGGATAACGAACCACGTTCGAGGACGTTTCTGGTAATTACTGGTAAAGCACCTGTAAAATAATCAATGTGAAATTCATGGACAAATTATTTTCAAAACGGTGCAAATTTTCCAAAAATATCCTGAATATTGACCTTTTTTAATCCAATAGCTCAGCCACTCGAGATAATCAACGTTTCTTTTCGGATACGTAGTAAAAAACCTAGAATGTAATTTGTGATCTGAGAATTCTGACAGAAAGCACACGAATTCAGTTTCATTGACGTCTTCGATGGCTCGTAATATTAAATAATCGATTAACGGTAACCCCTGGTGCAGTTTTCGTTTTTGGAGTAATTTTGATAATATGTATCTAGCGTAATGAGGATCATGCGGAATATGCAGTGCAGTCTGTGAAATTTAAATTATACAAATAAAATGGCAAATTTGATTTTATAAAAAATCAATCGCTTATGGCACCGACCAGTAGATTAACAATGGCGCTAACACAGTACGTCGGATCAGTACTTAATAAATCGTCAAAACAGCAGAAATTCTCTTCTAATTGATCAGCGTCTGGTATTGATGCGAAAGGAATATCTTGAGCAGTCTCAGATTCGAGTCTTTTAGACTGTAAACAATTTTTAAAAAAATACAAATTAATGCCAAAATTTGCGATAAATTTGTGGAAAAATTCAACAAGGGACACATACTTCATGGTAACCATCGACAATAAACGTAACATCATCAAAATCCGCGTTAGGAACCTCTTCGTCGGACGAATCTCCGTCACAAAAATACTGATTTGGTTTGAACATTTCATTAGTTCGATAACTATCTAAACTTTTTGAACAACACGGTTGCTCATTATCAGGAGGCACTTGTTTGGAAACCTGCGTACAAAGATTAGCATCTGATTGTGGCGTATTGGCGAGTACATTGACAGGCACATCGTCCACAAAACAATTGGCATTCTCATCGCAATGTGACTCTTGTTTAAAATTATCAATTGAATTATGCTGATTAAGGTGACCAATTTCGTCGACATTTAGTATATCGTGAGAAGCATTATCGCTATCTGAATCTTGACCGTTGGATGGTCCCGGATCGAAATCCATTTCTAAATAATCCATGTCTGGCGAAGAACACAATGATTCATCTCGACCGTTAGGAACGTCTACTACGTTAAAGACAGATTCAGGTACGTTGGGTATTTGAGCTCCTTTATAAGTATAAACGCAGTGCTCGTCGTCATCTTCGGAGCTACTCGATACGTATATATTTCTATACGATGAATTACGATTATTGGTACGATTGATATCACCATTCAACGGTTTGCCATTGGTCGAGTCACTGGTACGGTTCAGATTATTAACAGTGGAATTCGAGTCGACGTTTGAAGGACAGGATCCGTCGTTACGTTCGTTGCAGTTGTTCAAATGTTGGTAGAACGATTTGAGGAGCTTTTCTTCCAAGTTTTTCATACATTCTGGACCGTTTTCTATCGATTCGTTGGATTTCTTCATTTTATTGTTCGGATCGGCGTATTCTTTGACGTTATCATTCATGGCTCGTTTCAAATTCACTGAAACAAGTGACGATGGAAAATTATTCAGGGGCAAGTAAAGATTCGACATATGGATCATCAACGTACATAGATCTCATTCGATGATCTATGATGGTCATGGATCATCTGATCAACGAGTCAATTATACTTCTAGATCTCATCATTATTAATTTTCAAAAATTACTCAGAATGGTAAACAAAATCCTACTCACTTGCATGGTTAAATCCGAGTAAAGAAAAAAGTGGGCGAGCTTCATAAAAGTGACGTCCAGGCTTTATGATTGAGTTGAAAAACGATGAGAATTATTCGTAGAATGATTATTATACCAGTGAGAATTCGTGTATAATTTTTACAATAATTTAATTCAATTTCACCGAAATTTTATAAAAATGAATAATAAAAACATACACAATCTGTCTAAAATGATAATAAAATTGTTGCCTTGATTAAAATTCCATAAAATACGATTTTGAGAGTACTTAAATAACTACTTTTTGGTAACACTGCTTTTGTGGTTTAGCTATTTTTACCACACTATTGCACAGTGACGTCAGAGATGAGTTTTTATTATTTTTTTATTTTTAAAAAAAATAACGCAAAAGAAGTATTAAAATGCGTTGTTTCAACTAAAAATGGCCAATTTTGATTGGAGAACATAAAAATAAACTCAAATTTGTATAAATTGTTTCAATCTATTCAGGATAATTTATAAAAAAAATTCAAAAAACGAAAATTCAATTTTAAAAAAATTCCAATCCTTCAAAAATTCAAAAACGCAAGCTATGTGAAACTAGCGACTTCCAATCTACGCTGTTCTGTGATGAAAAATCTTGCGATTGCGTGATCAATTTCTGCGAATGAAAGATTTTTGTGTTTTTGTTTCGTCTTAAAACATATGTTTATCTTCTTTGTTTGTCAATTGTAATTAAAAGTACAGCGTTGTACGTTCGATATAATCATTTTTAAGTTCAGCTTGATTGCTCGTGTTTGGTTAAAATAGCTTAAATCATGTCTTACGCTTATTTATTCAAATATATCATCATAGGCGACACAGGTAAGTCAATCATCCTTAAACCTATAACATAATTAAATATTGCATGTCATTTCAGTATAAATCGATTCCCCTGATAGATCTTCATCATTAATGAGGGACAGTCATAGAATGTAGTTATCTCATCGTAGTTAATTTCACGGTTTATTTGGCCTGTTTCAGGTGTTGGCAAATCATGTCTATTGTTACAATTCACCGATAAAAGATTTCAACCAGTTCATGATCTGACCATTGGTAAGTGATCGGAAATGTTTGCTACGTAACGATTCGTTAACCTTTCCTAATTCGTGTCATGTTTCATTAGGAGTTGAATTTGGAGCACGTATGATAACCATTGACAATAAACAGATTAAACTTCAAATATGGGACACGGCTGGTCAAGAAGCATTCCGTTCTATTACTAGATCTTACTATCGTGGTGCTGCTGGTGCTTTGTTGGTATACGATATCACTCGTCGTGAAACATTCAATCATCTAACCACCTGGTTAGAAGACGCCAGACAGCATTCTAATTCCAATATGGTTATTATGTTAATTGGTAATAAAAGGTAAATAACGAGTCGTTTGGTAAACGTGAATTTACGACGTAGTAGGCAGTACACTCAAATACTATTTACGTTTCGTAGTGATCTTGAATCGAGACGAGAAGTAAAAAGAGAAGAAGGCGAAGCATTTGCTCACGAACACGGTTTGATATTCATGGAAACGTCAGCCAAAACAGCGGCCAACGTCGAAGATGCTTTCATCAACACAGCCAAAGAAATATACGAAAAAATACAAGAGGGAGTTTTCGATATTAACAACGAAGTACGTCTAATCTGTTATTTTATCTATTTGACTAAATCAATATTGCGTTTATTGATATAAATTTTATCATATTTTACAGGCTAACGGTATTAAAATCGGACCCCAGCATTCTCCTACCAGTCCAAACTTACCTCAAAGGCCAGGAGGAAGAATGGAAGGCACTGGTTGTTGTTGAGTTCACTTAAATAATGCTGCCATTCGGTTCTTACCAAGAATTTTCTTTTCAAAAACGAAAACCAAATGCTTTTCCAATCTAATTCTTCAGACCAAAATTACGCCATCTGTTGCGACTCTCCTTTTGATATCTCGATTCGTTTATATGTTTTTATTCAAACAATTGAAAAGTTTTTATATTTTGTATTCGCGAGTACGCCATGTTACGAGTTCGACTCATCTATTACTTAAAAATTCTTTTGCTTAATACGTATGCTTAAGTTGATTGAATGGCATGCTGAGTGGCTTTTTTTATTTTTTAGCCGATATACTTTTAAGAATATCAAAATTACGTAATGTCGTTGAATACGAATTATGTTATTTATTTATAACGTCGTCGAGTATGTTTTCTATGTATAAGGTTGTTTTCATGAAAAAAAAAAGCTTCTCGTTATATTTTTTCTCTTTATCGTTGAATACGGTTATGATTTTTAGCAACGCGTTTAGATTAATAAATTTGTCAAGTTTTTCAAATGTATTATTTTCCTTTTTTTTTAATTTTTTTTTTTACGCACAATATTTTATTATTATAGTTTACTCGAGTACCGGGATTTATGCAGGCTTCCTTCTTGGGAACAGTTACACATTGGTTCGTATGTCGTGTCGTGTATTGTACAATTTGTGATATTAGATTGAGAATCACGGAGGAATTATTACTGTAATCGTAACTAGTCTATTTCAAATATACAATAAGTGTTTAATGTACATAAATGGAATTTTAAATATATCAATAGTTTATCATTTGACTACTAAATGGTATCTTTTTTGTCTGATATCTATTGTTTTATTGATTTTCGTTTTTTATAACGACGTGACGTCACAATGAATCGATAAGATAGCACTTTGTCTAGCCCGAAATTAACGTCCAAATGTGACTCATTTTGAGAGAACGAAACAGAAATTAGTTATAGCGATAGGAACTTGTTCTAGAATGTATAAAATTTTACAAACGGAAGTAACATTCGAAGTGAGGCTGAATTGTGAAAAATTATCCAGGAAAGCATTCTGAGAAGTGAACAGATGCCCAAAGTTATTGATATATTGTGGTCAATAGTCATTTTTATATGGGGTGTGTAGTAAACAGTTCAATATTAAGAAAATCTGGATTTTTTAATTTAAAAAATGCCGATTTTAAAAACATGAACTTTCATGTTATCTGTATTCCATGAAATGGAAAATAACACAATTTTACATAATGTAAGTAGACTAATTTCTATATATCAGAAACGACAATGCTGGCAAAACGACGAAATATGGATTGAAAATCGAAATAGAATTCAAATTTGTAATCAGTGACCACAAAAAACTCAAAATCGACATAAAAATATAAAATCCCTATACTCGTCAATTTCTGATACTTATTAAATTTTTTGGAAACAAAAATCCAAAAATATTCGGAAATATTTCGCTAGTTGATAGCACAATTAATTTTCTCATTATCAGCGATCTTGAATCCACCCACTAGCAATGTTTCAACCTCTATCTACATTCATGACTTTGAACAGTTGAATTAATTTTTTGAACAGACAATGAATAATATCTTGAGAACAAAGGTCTGTTGTCATAAATAGGCGCCTTATTTGAAATTAATGACCTCAAATTCGTCATATTTCACTGGTATTTCCAATCATTTAGCTCCGAAAAAAGGATTTTAAAAATATATCTAACAAAGAAAAAAATTATCAGTTTTTGAAAGAAAATATGTAGGCAAAACATTGACTTTTTCCCCCTTATCTACTTATTTTGAAAGTACCCATTTTGTTGCTTGGACAACTTTTAAATATGAAAATAGTCAAAATAAAAGTCGAATATAACTATTTCGGGGTCATTGATCACGAATTCAACATCAATTTCGTTTAATCGTCACTGGATTGCTCAAAAATCGTACTTTCGTGGAAAAAAAATATCCATATCATCTCGCACACAAAGGCCGGAACGACAAAATTGGACTTCGAAGTTCGAATTTGAAATTGACGACTTCGAATTTGGACTTCAGTAGATATCGTCTCGAGCCTCGGACCGCAATAATTGCATTTCTGAAGCTAAAACGCACGATATATCGAGAACAATATAAAGACTAAGACCGGAAATTTCCACCGGATTTGTAATCAGCAACTTGGAAATAGTTGTATTCGACCTTTATTTTGACCATGTTAATTTTTAAAAATTGCTGAAAAATTGAGATAGTTATTTTTGAAACAAGTAGGTAGAAAAAAGGACAAATTTTTCGCTTAAGTAAGTTAATTTCTTTCCCAGTGATTTTCAATACTATTTTTGAAGCAGATGGAAGGACAATACAATTAATTTAAGGTCAATAATTCAAATCTGCTGTCCATTTCCGACGTTGGGCCGTTGTCTAATTCTTATTCGAAAACTTGCTCATTTGGCTTTTTTTTAAAGCTATATAAATGAATGTATTCAATGTAAGAGTGGAATTTGACCAATTCAAGGTCACTGATTCTGAAATCGTATTTTATCATTCGAGAGACAATTTTCATCTCGAAAATAAAATTTTGCAGACAAAAGCGGTTCAAGAATTAAAATTAATTTCGATTTTGTGACTATTCTCAAAATTATCGTGCAATTTTATCTAAATTAAAAAGTGATCCTATACAATGTTATTTCTTCTTTCAAATATGCCCATATCTAATAAAATTTCATCACGTAGAAATTCCATTGATTTTTCAGATAAACTTGTTCCTACTTCGCCGTTGTCACTTAATGTTACCTAAACATTTACCGAAAATTCAAATTTCATAAAGATAAATGAAAAATACTTGTTCATTTCGCTTCACAACAGGCCAATGGTAACATAACTTACCAGGTTTTTTTTTCAAGTATATTTTTAAAAATGATTAAAATTTTCAAACGTATCAACAAAAACTTACAAAAAGATTATCCAACTAATCTTATATTCTCTTTGACTATGACCTTCGAACTTTGAACCCACTGAGTTTTCAATTGTTCGGTAAAATTATCACAATGCAAGTCTAACTTTCCGGGCTAGGCTCTGATGCATCTCCACTATCTGAAGGAGCTGCATCGTCTGATCCAGAACCATCGCCACCGGAATCATTCCAACCTATAAAAAAAATAAAAATCGGTATAAAATAGGTACGAATTTATATGTACCTAGTACCTACTGCTCAAAAAAACATACCTGGCGATTCTTTACTTTTTTTATATTTCAAATAATAAGAGATTCCGAAGTACGCTACAGGAACAAGTGAAGCCGCCAATGCACCTAAAATCAATAATAACCATAGCCCCGAGGCAGGCTTGCGGCCCAAACAAGCTTCCCATTGTTGCGTCATTTGATCGCTGAAATTTGTGGGCTCACAGTTATCAACCTGCTTAGATACTGAAATTAGATTCATGTTTATTAATAAATTATAATTGATCTTTGGTTTAGAGATGAGTGAACACATACGAGGTACATGACAAGTAAAGGACTCCAGACCTCCAATACCATACTTGATCATCCATTTTTCTAGACGTCGACAATCGCAGCTATGCAAAGGCGTATTCAATGTGCCTGGCTTGACCACCTTGATTCGCAACATGCGAAGTTTGCAATAAGGTGCTATATGTTCTGCGGTGACATTATTCAACGGATTATTGAACAAGTCGATCCAGTATAGAGGGGCTTCTGGATGAAAAGCAGGGAAATTTTCTATTCGATTGAACGAAGCGTTTAAATCTCCTAACTGAGATAACGTGGTCAGATTAAGTGTGATGAAGTGCGCAATTGTCATTCCACCTACGTTAAGATGAGTCAGTTTTACTGGCCAAATGATTTCATGATAGTGAATGTCAAATGCTGATTCGCTGAGATCTAATTGTTCAAGATCCTTCAAATAAGCGAAAACGTTCGATGGGTAAATAATGCTTTCATTTATGGTTCTTGTTATTCCGTGCAGACGAAGTTTCATCAACTTTGGATACCTTCTGAAATCGTCCTCGCGTAATTCCTGTATTGGATTGAAAGATGCATCTAGAGCCTAAATGAACATTTCCAATAAATATTAATAAAAATTAAGCATAGTGTAACTCTCCGCGGATAAACTTGCCGTGATGCCCATATCCAAATTTTGAGGAATATCTTTAAAACCTTTACGAACGCAATCCGCCGATAACTTATTGATTTGACAATCGGACTGACCAATGGTGTTTTTGATTCTTACTATTACCAGGTACAGCAATCCTGTTGAATACAAAAACATCATTTTAAATGAGGTTTTCTCGTCCAAATTAAAAACAAAAAATTATAGTTACCCATGAAAAATCGCGATTGAATTCTCATATTAAGAATTTCATCGTTTGAATTAAACGAAATACAAATTTTACGAATTGTTCGGTCTTCATTTTTGAAAAAAAATTGATGATAAGAAAATTTAAATAAACTTTTAGAAAATAGAACTGGCGACCAGATATTTGTCAACAATTTTGTAATCAACGAATGTTGACGAGAATTACAAAAAATGCAAAATTATATTACATAAAAAAGAGAATTCATTCACAAAAAATAAAACTTAAGCTCGTTAAAAATAATATACATAATATTTTACACAAAAATTAAAACAATTGCCCTATCACAGATTTTTTTACAATAGAATAAACTAAATAATAAATTTGAATAACATTATTCTTTAATACACAAGTGTTCAGATATCACCACCGGCAATTACAATAAAACATGATAAATCAAAACGATAAACCAAACTGTGCATAATTTTCTTACTCTTAATGGCCTTATTTTTGATAATTTCTATAAAGATGACTCCGTTTAATCATCTTAATAACATCGCATCATTCATTATTCTGTAGAAAAAATCGAATAATTCGTTTTTCAAAATTTGTACCTGAAATCGGAAATGAATTTAATTAAATGATGAATATGATAAGAAATTTTCATTCAAAAAATACCAGTACCTTTCCAGATACATCCAGCGTAATATAACCAGGAATTGAGACCATTTTTAAATGGAAATGGCTCAGGTCAAATCCAAAAGTATTGATGACATGTTCTTCGAAAGAGGCGTGTAGGGATGCTACATCTACATATTCTATTTTATTGGCACCTTTGACTTTCGTTCGTACACTGGAAGGAAAAAATGAATTACTTCAAGACGAGGATTTCATACAACTTGAATCAAATTTTACTTACCAATTCCATATATCTTTTAGTACATCGAAAGACACCATGAAACCGAATTTTGATTCTATACGAGGTATTTCGAACACTAATTGGATATCTCTAGGGGTATGCGCTATATATTCTAAGGCCAATGCCAACAGCCATTTGAATTCCACCTGGGAGAAAATTATAGCTGATATGGTACAGCTAAAATGCTTCTCGATCACGGAATTGATTAAATTTACAAATTTCTGATTTCCTATACAATATACAAATGGTAAATCTACATCATTAGGGTCATCGGAATCGTTCGACTTCCAAGTGAAAAATAATCCTTCGTAAACAACACCAAGGGCACGATTATTTTGGCATTTTTCCACGACGATCTGAAATAATGAATGAAATAGATAACCTTGCGGATTAACGGTTTTATGAGATACGTAGTACGTACCTTCAAAAATGGTTTATTTGTGTTTGAATCGACCATACTGAAAGCAGAGGTATACTTGATGGATTGATTGGTTTCATGCTTGAGGATATCATTCGCTAACAAGTCGTTGAACTTTCGTAAATCTGATCGTTTAAAATTGATGTTTTGTAAAGGAGTACATGAAAATATTCTTCCTCTTTTCTTCAGCAAATCTATACAGCAGAGTTACACAGTGGCAGGTAATATGAGCTAATTTTACTCAAATCAGAAGAACGTTTTACTCACCGAGTATATCAATATCTAGATCATCAGTGTTGATGTATCCTTCAGTAGACGAATTGAATGCGTAGGTGTTCATAGTGAATAAATAAATATAATTTATCCGAATCTTCGAACGATCACGATTAATCGAAGTTAATCAAAATAAATAGAAATTTCACGAGAATGGGCGGGAAACGAAATGATAATAGAGATAAAAAACTGAGACATTGAAAATCCACCGCGATAGAAAGCTAGAAACAGAGTGATTTTGAATGTAAATTTACATTTGTTCAATGAGCAACGAGAACGGGATTCTTCATGAAGGATATTTTCACCACTAAACAATTAATAAACATCAAAATTTTGAAAATTTTGCTCAATTATTTCATTCTTTTCAAAATTTTTTGAACAAAAAAAAATAAAATAAATAAAACGGTCTTTATGCGGTGTTGCCAGATGTTGCTAAATTCACAAAATGCAACACTGGTACAAATGACAGACTTAGTTTGTAGACAACTTTGAATATTGTAAAAATCATAATTTTTCATCAGAAAAACCTTTTAAATGGAATTTTTCAAATAAATTATGTCTAAAAATATAAAATTCTAAAATAAAAAATATGAAAATATTCATATTTCTCCATATGAAAGGAAAAAATTGGAATAAAAATTGTTTCGTGTTACTGTCGTTTGGTTCAATTGCAACGTGACCTAGATGATCAAAAAAATGTAAACAAACAAAAAATTCTGATAAACGAGCAATGCGTAACGGTAAGAATTTTTTTCGCAAATTATTATAAAATTGAAAAATTTTATTCCGCGAGTTCTTATTCAAGCATAAAAAGGGCGCCAGAAGTGATAAATTTTCAATCCCTTGCCACAAGTGATCTCAAGTTATGAATTTTCGCACCTAATTTACTTCGTTGATCGACTCGCCGTAACCACTTCATTACCGAATTTTCACGTTTTCTGTTCAAATTTCAACGTTTCCACGATGGAAGGTAACAACAGAAGTATATCCGTAGATGAAGAAATCAAAGTTTTGAAGCTCAAGGTAAAAGCAGGCACGATGTTATATGACGGCCGAATTATTCTCATTTACGAATCGTTACATCAGAAGGATAACGAGCCTAAGCAGAAAAAATTAAAGAGTACCGAAGTGGGTATTGTAAAGAAGATCTTGGTCAAAGAAGGCGATATCGTAGCTCCCGGGTAAACCTAAATTTCAATCAAAATATAATGTATATTTAAATACGAATTTTAACGAAAATGTCTTTCGAATTAGGTCCATTATCGTCGAGCTGGAGAAAAAATGCAATCATCCGACTGTCATTAAAGACTTATGTGCTGAATGTGGCGCCGATTTACAGAAAGAAAATGCTAAAGAAGGCGGTCAAGTTTCTACAGCTTCGGTATCGATGGTTCATATGATACCTGAACTAAAAGTTGATCAAGAAGTGAGTTACAATGAATTTAAAATCGAATTGATTTACGTATTAATTGTTTTTTTTTTCAGCATGCTCAAATTCTCGGTAAAGCTGATATGGATCGGTTATTGGAGCATAAAAAATTGGTTTTATTGGTTGATCTCGATCAAACTCTTATTCATACCACAAACGACAACATTCCTAATAATATTAAAGTAATTTTTGAAAAAAAAATTGTTTTTTTTTTTTTCAAGAACTGAGATTTATAATTATAATTAACTCATTTATACAGGATGTTTATCATTTTCAACTTTACGGTCCTCAGTCTGCCTGGTACCATACCAGATTACGTCCTGGTACACACGATTTCCTTCAAGGTATCAGCGAAAAATACGAACTACATATTTGTACCTTCGGTTCTCGCAGATATGCGCACACTATCACTCGATTTTTAGACCCAGATGGCAAATTGTTCTCTCACAGGATATTATCACGTGACGAATGTTTCGATCCAAACTCTAAAACAGCCAATTTAAGGTATTTTATTATTGAAAACACGCGTTGAAAATCAGAACTTCATTACTCGTTTGATTTCAGGGCTTTGTTTCCTTGCGGTGAAAAAATGGTGTGTATTATTGATGATCGAGAAGATGTCTGGGATTATGCGTCTAATCTTATTCACGTTAAACCATATCATTTTTTTCAACATACCGGAGATATCCACGCACCTCCTGGTTTAACAAAGTGTGAAAATGATGACGATAAACAAGGATTTGATTTTTCACAACTTAATGAAAATCAAACCAGTTAGTGAAATTTAATTTTTCAATTTTCATATGAAAAGGTTTCCCAGTCACTTGAAACTTTTTTTTGTAGATGATGAATCAAAAATTGAAAATGAAGAAATAGTTGATGGAGACGAGAATAAGAAAGAAAATACTGATGAAGATGGCTTGAAAAGTGCTGATGATTTAGTCGACCATGCTGCAAATCAAAATGGAGAATCTGAAGTGGACAGCAAAAGTAACAGCGGTAAGAGAAATTCAAACTGACCCCAAAATTTCTGGAGAAATTATACTTATTTTGAATTTTTTTCAACTCGAAGGTAATAATGAGCAAATCGATGTCAATTTTGATACCAATGAAACTTCTACCGTTGAAATTAAAGATGAGAATTCCAAACCAGATGAAACACTAGTCACAGATGATCAAGAATCCAAACCCGTTGACGTAGAAGTCATCGAAAAAGTATTGGAAAAAGATACTACGGTTGAGACCCCAATCAGCGAGGTTGCTTTGGAAAACGACGAAAATTCAAAACTTGATGCGATTTCAGTCTCTGAGGTTCCTGTAGAAAATATTGAGGGTTCAAAACCCGATGAAACTCAAATTAGTGAGGTTCTTTTACAAGACAACGAGGACTCCAAAACTGAAGAACCCGTTGTCGAAAATGTTCCTTCGACTGACCCTGTCATTGAAGCTTCGTCGTCTTTAGAAAAATCCAACGATCCGGAACCCAGTATACCAGAGCAAGAAAAAGGTACTTATCTTATTCAACTTTAATATTTTGGTGTAAGTAAAAACTAACACAGCTTTGTCACATTACAGATGATACGGATGCTCCAGATCCCACCCCCAAACCATCAGAACCGATCCAAGATCCGACAAACCCTCTCGAACCACCCAAACCACCAATCGAAGAAGGCCAACCACTACCTAATATTTCCAAACCAATGGTTGACGAAAACGGGTTCGTAATCATAGAAGAAACAGACGACTACTTACTCTACCTAGAAGAAATCCTAAAAAATATCCATTCGGAATTTTTCAAACGTCTAGAAGAAACCAACGTTATCCCTAATTTAAAAGAACTCATACCAGAAACTAGAGCCAAGGTGCTAGAAGGTGTCAGTATCGTTTTCAGTGGCATTATTCCTAATCGTGTTAAGCTCGAGTACAGCCAAGCCTATAAAATAGCTCGATCTCTGGGGGCAAAAGTTACTCAAAATATCGAAAACACCACAACTCATTTGGTGGCTTTGAGATCTGGCACAGCCAAAGTGCACGCTGCTTATAGACGCCGAAATCTCAAGCTAGTCACCCCGGATTGGCTGTGGACCTGCGCAGAACGATGGGAAAAAGTAGACGAAAGAATGTTCCCTTTACGAAACGCCGTACCTAATACCGAATCTAGAAATCCACCGGCTCATTGTCGGAGCCCAGAACATCCTGAACCGTTACCATATCAAATTACCAACAATGTGAATTCCAATCAAAGCGCCGGATTTATGTATAGTTTTAATCCGCTCATGTCCCTGTCCTCTGAAGATATCGAATCAATGGCAGGTGAAGTTGAAGATATGTTCAAAGAATCAGATGGTGAAGCTGATGGAGCAGATGAAACGTTCAGATCGGTTGATGATGATGACACCAATGATGCGATCCAGCTGAATGTTGGTAGGAAGAGGAAATTAGATGACGATTCTAGTTCGAGCTCATCCGGAGGTAAGTAAAATCGTGCTGTAATTCGTGAAAAATAAACGGAACCTAAATCTGAAATTATTTTACAGAAGATGAATCGAGATTCGAGAAATTCTCCAAAATCAGAAAACGTAAAAGATGTAAACAAATCGAAGACGATTTCGATATCAATAAAACAACCGAAAACGAAGATGAAGACGAAGACGATGAAGATGATAAAGAAGGCGAAGATTCAGACGACGATGACACCATTAACACCAAATTTCGTCGAGGCGAAAAATTACCTAGTGATTTGGATATCGATTACAATACCGAAGAGGGAACTGAAGAGGAACGAGAAAGTGATGGCGAATGGAACGTTATGGGAGCTGCCCTAGAGAGAGAATTTCTAGAAGGGGAATAAAATAGTATTTGAGTATTATTGACTTCGGAAACCACCGGAAATATTTTATGCATTTTTACTAGTCTCACGTTGTCGCCATTTTTTTAATTGTACGTAATGTATTTACTGTAATGAAAGCAGTTGTTCTCCCTGTACGCGTGTTTGTTGAATTTATATACTTCATTTTTGATGAATAAAATAAGATTGTTGTGCCTATTTGTGTAAACTGAAATATAATTTTTTGTAATTTTTAATACCTTTGTAAGATGACCTTTCGTTCTGTTCCTAGTGTTTTAAATATATTTTATTTGTTGTTATAAAAAAGTCGTACCTCAAACCGATACAATTTCACAAACCTATATTACTAAAACAAAAAACATCACATACATAAAAATTATTCTAAACATCGGCTAGATGAGGTCCATGGTCATCTTCGTGATACTTCGGAACTATTTCTAAATGACTGAAATCTCGTTTACCCTCTTGCCAGCCTCTTGGAGGAGCATCTTCGTATTTAAATCGGTTCGGTGATTCGCCATATAATTTCGCCAGTTTATCCAAGTCTTCCCTATAAGCCAAAATAACACATATACTTTGGAATTTCTCATTTTTTAAGTCAGAAATTGGACTCTAAATGATTTACCTGTATTTGGGTAAATTAAATTTCACTTTGGCTACTTTCTTATTCGTCAGCGGACATGTGATATCTCCCAAGGGGAAAATTACTTTCATCACCTCGTGCGTGATCAAATTAGTTTTTTTCTCTCTGAGTTCATTTATAAGAACAATATCTCCAGTTTTACAGATTTTTTCGGGATCATGAGCAAAGTAGGTGTCTTCGTGTTTGAAATACTATAAAAATAACAATTGAACAATGGTCTGAAAGAATGTTTGAATTGAAATTTTAGTATACTTACTGCTGTTAAGTTCTCATCCAATTTCAATTCTGTAACAACTACTCTGACGGTGTTCTTCTTGCTGCAAGGTTTCACGGTGCCGAGATATGTACGCAGAACTTTTTGGGCCCAGAATTGGGCCATTTCGGCGGTAATGTTCGCCATCTCAAAAAATTAGTTTAGAATGTACAAGGTAACGGAATTAAACTGATTCAAAGGTGCAAATATACCGAGAAATTGAAAAAATAATTTTGAGATGAAAAATGTTTGCGGTGCTCTTATTCTTATCAGTATTTTCTAATAATTTGATTAGAATTTGGCCGGAGCTAATTATGTTGACAACAATCGTAGCTTGAGGAATTCGAACGAATTGTTCACGATTCAACATTGAATCGTTCAGATTTTTGTGATGAACGCTCGAGGAGTCAATCAAAACATAGAATGAGAATGCACATTATGATTTAATAAATAATATGTCGTCACGTTGTTTAGTTAGGACAATTGAAAAAAATTTCTTAATTATTAATTTAATTTTTTCGATTAGAAAATTAGAAATAGAATAGAATAGAAATAATTATTAAAATTTTTTTTGAAAAAACAAAAAAAACAATATTGAATTTAAATGGTAACGAAAATTTATTATAATTGACTGTAATTGACTGACAATTGACAAATGATAATGATCTGGAAGTGGAGTGGAAAGATTTTGAAACAAAACGGAACAAATTTTTGCGATATGACAAATTTTATTAAAATAATAGGTAAATGCAATGCTCAATCGTCAAACGGCAAACGGGCAAACCAAGAAAATGGAGAATGTTTTACAGAATACGGATTACGGAAAAGAAAATCCTTGGAAATGCAAATTGCAAATGCTGAATAAGGAATAAGCAACTCAGTACACAGATGAAATTCACTATTCAGCGATTTAAGATTAAGATTGAAAAATTTGTCATTTTTTAATAATTTGGAAACCTAGAAAACTTATTTGAGTTGAGATGTCAAAATCTCGATTCGACCAAATTTTGGTACGAGAAAGTACTCATCAACTTCACGAGGAAAATATAAAGGTACCTACCTAGTACCTACTAAAACATTTCTAACTACGAATAGGTATGTCCCAAAATTTTGGATTTTTTTTAAAAAGGTAAAGAATCAAAACGAGGTGGGGTGGGGAGGGAGGTCTTATGGCATGTTTTGAGGTGTTGAAGCCGATAAAATCCAATTTCTACGTTAGCTTCACATTGTTTCCTGAACGTGTTACTTTAAGAAAAGGTCAATTTTGAACCTAAATTACAATTTATTTCGAGAAGTTATAATAACTCTACAGGAAAATAATCACAAATTCTAAATCAGCGACCTTTAAGATTTTAATATTAATCACGATTGATACATAAAATAATTTTTTTAGCTTAAAACTGGCGAAATTAGAGAATTCTAAAAAATATGTTTTACACACACAAATAATATACAAATGTGTAGGTGTTTGCAACTTATACCTATCTCATTTATCTCACTACCATTTCAGCAGGGGTTTGAAATTAAAAATCGTCATTGTGTTTTTAGAAAAAATAGAAAGCACTTCAAGGCCCCTAACTCCTGATACGAAAATCTTGAAACTTTTTAAAAACCCTTCCTTCATGCTGAACGATAAAAAGATACCTACTCAATGACAGCCTCTGGGGTAAGTTTTTGACCCCACAAAAGCCATCTCTGGCGTCAGTTGTTTTTTTTTTTCATAGTAAGTTGTTTTTAAGAAAAAACGTCGATTTTAATTTGAAACTGTGGCTTCTTTTGGAAAGTTGGCGATTTCTTTCATAGACCATTTTTATGATTTTTTCTTCAACGCAGAAAAATTCTAAAATTTTCTGGAGGCTCCAAAACGTCTCGAAAACAATTCCAATCGATTTCGGAGGTTCAAAGTAGATGATTACCTATACCAAATTTCAGTTCTTTTTTTTCGTTTAATATAGATCTTCTTATATTCTGCAGGACGATAAAGTAAGCAATTTTGAAATTTCAAGCATTTGAAAAAATTCGAGAAATGGACACCAGCACCTAAAATTTTGGATATACTTAGTATTTTCTTACAGAGTACTTTCGCTTTTTTGTTGGAATATTTCCCTTGCTATCATTTCAGTCATAAAAGTGAAAAATATTCATCAAACTGTTTCATGTTTTCCGGTCTTTGCAAGCCATTTGAATTAAACACCAAAAAACTCCATTATACTTCAACAAATATTTTTGATTTTTTTTAAAACTTTGAAATAAGAAAGTTACTACCTATATTAAATTTCTGATTTTTTCTCTACCCAAATGAATGGCAATCAGACATGAAGGGAAAAAACAAGCATAAACCTACATCGAATGACACTTATGAAATATTGGCGTAAAAACTGAAAAATATTCCATCGTTAATGTAGGTACCAGGTACCATTAATTTTGCACCATACCAGTAAAAATCGTCGAGATATATTTACAGTGACAAAATTAAGCCCAAAATTACGAAATCTAAAATTTAGTCAAGTCATCACGTTACAATCACAGTTGAATAAATAAACCTTAAATTTCGAGCAAAATTATGATCATAAAATTCGTATACCTATCCAAGGTAAATAACTAGGTACCTACAAAATATCGATTCGAAACATTCGAAGTCGACCAAATCGAAAATTAGGTAAATGACAATCAAAGGTGATACAAATTACGAATAGGCAGGTAAAATTCGAAAAAAATTCGAGTCCCACAAATTTATTCCAAATTGTCACGTAATGTACCACTTATGCAAACACAATAACAATACAAACCACGACTATTGAGAATAGAGTTGTTTATGGCTTAGGTGGTCGACCGGTGGTTAATATTTCAGATGATTTAACCGGCGACTGGTATCTTAGCAACGTTTTATTACAACAAAACCAAACGCTTGTTTTTTTTTCCTATATTATTAATGACTTCCTTTTTTGCATATCTGCTTATCAATTTGGTTACTTAATAAAGCATCTATGTTTTCATTTTTAATATATTTCGTTGTCGAGTTTACACATTTTAAAACCATTGCCAGTGCTAGTATGAATGAGCTACTCAAGATAGTATTACATTTGTGCGTATTATTTCGTCCCTGTTTATCGTTCACCGGAGAGCTGTTCCCTTTTCAAAGACACAACGATTGTAAAATCCAAGAATACTATTCGGTCAACACTCTAACTTGTAAAATATGCCAAAAAGAGAAATTTTTGGTACCGACGGAAGACAGTACGTTGAAAATTTCCTAACCTGCACCCAGCACATATTTATAATTTTTCTTCACAACTGTTGCACGTTCGATGACGTAAATTCTCACTCGATACCGAATTTCCTACAGAATTATCTTGTACCTGCAACGAACGTACCAAGATAACCCGATGGGAAGGTGAATTTCCACTCTGTGCTTCTTGCAAAGAAAACGAAGAACCTACATCGGATCGCGAAGAATGCATCCCTTGTCCGATCGATACCTTTAATAAATCGAGGTGTTATCAAAATAGCGTTTGTCAACAAAATGAAATATATGGTAGTCTCATATACCGTCACACGTATAAATCCCTTAAATTAATTCATCAGCATGTGCTCACCTTGTGTTTTTTTTTCATGCCGTAGTTGAAAGGGATATCAGCGGGGATTTATTACCGACGAAGTCGTGTTTACCTTGTGCCATCGGTACGATACCGAATGAACAAAAGACTGTCTGCGCCCCTTGCCAGATTCCAAATTGTACTTGCCCATCGTCCACTCATGAGCTGCTGGATGTCGATGTATGTGCACCGAAAAGTGAGCTGACCACGTTGCCCGATGAACAGGGTATTTATATGGTGGATTTTGACAATGTCCATCAGATTATTAGATCTCATTATTTGAAAGTGCATTTGAGATCGTCGCTGTATAAATGTATCAAAGTAGGTGGAATTTTTCAGTTGGAATTTTTCCACCGTTGGAGCGTGATTTTTTGATACCAATGGTTGATTTCAGTTGAAAAGGAGTAAAGCTTGTCAGGCTGTGGCGAATATGTGTGTGATGCTTTTATATAAAGATGAGCAGAACGGAGGCCCTTGCAGGATTTTTCGAGAGTATAGGTATATTCCTACCTCTACCTCGAATAATAATCATTTGCCTTGGTTGTATTATGGGGAAGGCGATGCATCCATTTTACTCAACAGGAAGAAGATCGAAACTCATTATAGCCTTTATTCTGATAATAAGGTTCGAATTTATTTATTTGTTAATGCTTTTGCTTGTCAAGTGTTTCCATCTGGTACTCAACAGGCATAGGCGGACCCAAAGGGGGACTCAGGGGACTCGAGTCCTCTCTTAAGCTCGGAAAAAAAGATTTTTCTATTGCATAATTATAAAAGAAGTGCAATTTTTTGCTTTTCAAACAGTATTTTTTCCAAAAAATTTCGCCCTCGCTCCACTCGGGCAGTATTTTAATACTTTTAATTTAAATTTTGATTATTTTTGACTAATTTTTCAGCCAAAAATCACCAACTTCTGAATAAATTCCCAATTTGTGAAAAAAATTGATTATTTTCGACTGGAAGATCAGTAAAAAAATAAATAATTTGGAATCTGACCCCCTCCCCCTATTTTTTCAAATTCTCAGCCCCTCCCTTAATTAATTTCTGAGTGCGCCTATGCTCGACTGATCTGGAAGATCTGATGATTCTGAAATTTGTATCTTGCTATGTTGATTAATTTTCTTTTGGCAAAATGAAAATTTCATTAAAGCTCCTTTAAATTTAACAAAGAATCTACCCGAAGTCTGGCCATGTCGAAAATTTTTTATAGGCTTGTAGAGCATTACAAGAAACTTCAACAGTCAAAATTTCAGTACCTGAATTTTATTTGGGTTTATGGGAATTTGAATTTCGAAAATTATTTCAATTTTTTTTCTCAGGTATGAGTGAAAATTCACCCCCACCCACATGTTTCCAGATGCCCTATTTTGAATATATTTGGTATGAAATTTATCTCTTAAATGCCATTTATGGCGGTTAGTAAGTTGTTTGGATTTTTGTAATTTTTTCTCTGGAGGGGGACGTATTGGGACGTTTTTCGAAATTCAAACTTCCATAAATCCCCTTCTTCCAGTCAATTTTGGAGGCTGAGATTTTGGCTGTAAAAGCGACTTCAAAATTCAAATCTTGAACCCCAAACTCAAATAAGGGTGGCGTCATTTCCGAAAAAAATTTAGTCTCCAAATTATTTTTTGGATAGTGTCACGGTCGGAAATCTTGGTCATGTTTCCATATTTAAAAAGTACTATGTTTCGAAACCTTCCTAAACCGATCCCTGGTTATTTTCTCGTATGCAATTCCTCAAACAACCGAATTTTCGAATTGAAAAATCTTAAAAAATGTACTCCCGAATCCTTTTTTTTTTAAAAAAAAAATTCGTATGAAATATTATACCAAGCGAATTTTATTAAAAATCATTCAAATATCCAAACTTGATTTGAAAAAATTGAAGTAAAAAATTCATCAAATTGGTACGAAAAAAATAGGGTCCATGGGAAATGAAAGTGAAAATTATATATGAGACCCTGTCGGAAAGAAGGGACCCTGTGTAAAAAAATCGATGTCTCATTTTTCAAGTTATTGGTCCAAATGACACCAAATCTGGACCAAAAACATAAAAATAAAGACATCGATTCTTTTTTTACATAAGGTCCCTTCTCTACATCAGGGTCAGATAATGGTGGATCATTTATAATTCGATTCTCTTGGTCAATTTTTTTGACCAGGTCTTTGAGAGGCGGGCTCAATCTAATTACTCACCAACTAACTCCCCCCCCCCATCCACCAAAAAAAAAACAGAAAAAGGGTTTTAAAATATTTGAAAAGAAACTTTTTTCTCACTTTGATTTGGCTGGTAAATAAAAAATCAGCCACCCCATACCCAATAAAAATAAAATTTAATTTTTTCAGGAAAAACTAATTTCAAGCTGGAAATTTTTTTAAAAATTTGTCTCTTTCTTGAAAAAAGGAGAAAATTTTGAATCAAAAGAAATATGTAGGTATAGGTAAATTTTCTAAAAAAAATTTGTTTTCTTGTCTATTCGGGAAAAAGTTCAATCTATATCGAAAATAAATCCAGGAATTATTTTTTTGAATGATTTTTTTGTATAAAAATGGAGTCATTTGGAAAACGATATTTGAGAAAATGTGTGTAACATCCCTGAACCGTTGATCTCAACGTTGGGTGCCATTTTCAGTTTTTCTCAAAATTTCAGCAGGCAGCTTTATTACGAAAAATTAATTTTGAATACTTGATAATTTTTAGAATAAAAATTTTTTTGGCTTATTTTTCAAAATTATCACCACAAATAAGTGTGTGGGACAATAATTTTTTGGCCCTATTTTAAACTGCTTGAGTGAGCACTGTGAATTTAGTAAAAATAATTTTTTTTACGTGATCTATAACTCTTTACTTCACTTGTAAAAAACAAAAGTGGTATCCAATCTCGAGGTAAATGGTTTCGAAAGATATCGAAAGGGAATGGGGGGGGGGGGTACAAGACTCGTAACAAGTGACAATATGCTTAAAAGTAAAGAAACCCACGTGTTTTTTTTCAGAATAATCTTATTTTGATTGAGGAAGGCTGGAAAGCTCGAAATTCTTTTCGAAGATGCCCCACTCAACGAAACTGCCTCACTAATTTTCGTCAAAATTCTGGATAATTATTTTTTCAGTCAGTTCTATTGAAGACCTAGACTGAAACACTTGATACAGGCGCCTAATTCAAAAAACTTCACTCGTAATAACTTTGTAAATTTTTTATTTTAGGACAGCATGCTGCATTTTTACGCAGCACATTATGCCTTGGACGGAACCTTCCTCGGGCTACTACCAGTTACAGGAAGTGATATCCAAATATGTCCTGGGATTTCAAAATATATGAACCTGGCATTTCGTTTTGGATCTCGATACAAACATTCCTGCACATTGACAGCCAAAGAACTGCTGCAAAAGACTTCCCATAACCAATTCCTAGACTTATATTTGCAGCACTACGATAAATCGCAGTCTTTATTGTACGCTGTGCCGTTAGTAATTAAGAATATATCTGTGAATGCCGAATTTTCAAACAAAGTAAGCATAAAAATCAGGAAAAAATGGTGTTCTGTCTACTGTTTAACTTTGCCAAAAAATATGGCAATTTCAATTCAAACTATGTACAAAGGTTTGCCGATTCTTTGCTTTGAAGGGGCAAATTCAAAATTTTATTTTCGAGTTTTTTAAAGAGCTTACGTGAGTTTTGAAAGTCAGTAAATACAATCGTGGATCAATTTTATTTTTTTTGTAGCATTTTTATGGGCGAAATATTCGGAACCCAGTAAAAAACACTTCTTCCTATTCCGAGATAATTATTCTGGATTTTTTTTTTTTACAGGATGTAGACGTATCTCAATGGTTACTCACCAGGCGATTTTTCTTCCTCGATAATACCAGCGGAGTTGCATACTCATCGGAGAAGCTCAAAGTGGTATCTGATGTTTCACCTTCCGTCATACGTTATTTAAAATCAGCTAAATTATGGTAAAAATTAGACTTTTCCGATTCAAGTGTTCCATAGATTTTGGTACTTCATTCTTTGAAATTTTTAGGATCAAAACCAGAAGAGAGAAGGAAGACGAGGGTAAAATTTATCCACCATTTTTGATTCTTGAGTATGGAGAACTGACTCATGATGATGTGGTGACCAATGCTTATGTGCAGTTTTCATTTTCCGTCGATTATTACATGGATAATGATATTCCTCATATTATCGATGTAAATATCTTTGGTTATTTAAATGAGTATGCTTTAGAAATCATGAGTCCTATTAGAGTTTTCATGAAAATGACACTTTTTTTGCGATTTTCCGACTTTTTTTTTTCATATTTAATGATCAATTGATCATCATAGATTTTTTCTACGTGGAAAAAAATTCTCAAACTTTTTAAATCAAAACTTCAGCTGTTCAAATTGATAATTCAATTTTTGTATAATTTTTGAAAAATTAAAAATTGATAGGTATTTTTAGAAAATTTTTCTTGAAAAAATTCCCATTTTTTTCTTTAAAGCCGATGGAAATTAGATCCCTATTCAAAATTTCGCCTTTCCAATTCAAATTTGACTATTTTCAGGCCTTTTAGAGCCTCCAAGGCAACGTTTATTTTTTCCTGCATTTTCGACTATATTAGACGTCACCCAAATTAACTTCGCCAAAAATCGAAATCTTGTTATCATTTGACTTTTTTAACAAGAAAATCTACCCAGGGGAATTTTCAGTCGTACCATTAAACTGGAAAAAAATCAGAATAACCGAATCGCCAAAAGGTGTTTCACTGGTTGGAGGAATGTAACATTTTCTACTCAATTTTAGGTTCCCCAAAAAAATTGGATCATTTTCAGCATTCTGGATCTTTCAGCCAATTTTTTCGAATTTTTTCGAATTTTTCTAGTTTAATAACTGCGAGAAATCGAGCCAGAGCCGGCCAGAGGCAGCTTTTTTTCGCTGAACTGATCAAAAAAAAGCGAGAACTCGATTTTCAGTTTTTCAAATTGGATACTCGTAGTTTTTGTGACTTTTAGATAAATTCAAAAATACCGAAAAATTTTCAAATTGGGCTTAGGGATGTACTCGTAAAATGGCTAGAAATAGTGAACTTTGGATTCATTTGATGGAAATCTTAAATTCATAAGGTTTGGTGATTTTTTTTTTTCAAAAGTAACACATTTTTGTTAAAAATACAGATTTTAAATTTTTTTAAAAATCAGAAAAATTCGTTCGAGCCATCAACTTGGGCTACTGATTACCTCTTTCTATAGAATTTTCATAAGACTTTTCCTTGATTTTTTTTTCCTCGAAGTACATATCTACGATTTCTTTCACGTTTTCGATTTAAAATGAAAAATCCTAAAATTTTTTAAAGAGGTCATTCTTTTTGATTAAATAATACTTAGGAGGGTGAGCAATACCCCAATCCAGTTTAACCTTACTTACAAAATATTAATCTCCAAATTTTTCTAGCCTCACCAAACATCTCAAAACCGTTTCCATTCGATTTAAAAGGGTCTGAAATGAGATACCTACCAACCAATTTTTACCTTTAAGTTTTTCTAGAAAATATTTCTGCTAAAAAATATGGATTGGACCGGCAGTTACAAATCTTGGAGAATTGTGTTTTATTCGATTCAGATTATTCATAATTATAGGTTCTAAAATTCATGTGGACGTATCATAGATTTTTCTTTAGTGCTGGAAAATTCCAAAATTCTGTAAAGGTTTTTAAAAAAGTCTCAAAAGTTCAAAACTGCTTTCAATAGATTTGAGAGGCTAAAAACAGAATACCTGCCCATTTTCAACTTTTTACCAATTTTTTGGTAGAAAAATTATGGATTTGACTTGACTGTAGCAAATTTCAAAAAATTGTGCTCCAATTTTTCAAGGTTGGTAATCTGAATTTTCAGATGCTCAAGTTTTCTATAGGTAGACCATATTCATGGGCTTTTCTTTAGGGCTGGAAATTTTCCAAAATTTTATGGAGCCTCAAAAACGTCTTGAAACTATCTCTACACCAAATTTCAGTTTTTTTCGTTGCTTAAATTGAAATTCTATTATTTTTCAGGACAATGGGGTAATTTTGAAATTTCAAAAATTCGCTAAAAATCGAGAAACGAAATGTAGCATTTGAAATTTTGGGTATGGGACTTTTTTATGATGTATTTTTGATTTATTTTCATTTCGACTCAAAACCTTACTACCATTTGGAGCACCCCCCCCCCCATGAAGTTCTTTAAAACTACTATTCCAGTACAAGTCGTTGGACTCCAATAATTTTAACTCTATCTTCTTCACTCCTGAAATCATCTAAATTCATTTTTTGCATCAATTAAACTGTTTAAAAAATTTCACGAATTTTTTCTAGGTCACCATAGGCATTTTAAGCGCCGCAGTCGTAGTCTGGTCAGGTATCCAGACCTGGAGCTATTGCAGGCGTTCCGGACAAGTCACCATCGACATGTCAACCCTTCTGGAGCTAGGACTGACCTGCTGCGGGTATTTCTCAGACATGCTGTTTATCGTAGCTGCAGCAGTAGCTCTGCACACATTGCTCTTCTACAAAGCTCAAAGCGTAGCTTACATCATGCTACCTTCTGAAAACTTGGAAAACACCATAAATAAATATATCGTTGTAGCTTTTTTACTAAAAGTGAGCACTTTTACAATCTCTACACCAATAGCTAGATACCTATTTGAATATTCCAACGTAAAAAAAAACCTAAACTCTAACGCCTTAATTTTGATCACCATTCCAGATAGTCGAAGTAGTCAGATTAATCTACGGCCAAATGAAAATAGACATCTTCCTAATCGACTGGGAACGACCCAGAGCCACCGGCGGAGTAAACGCCACCGAAATCCAACAACAACCTGTCAGCATTTGGAGAACATATTTCGTAGCCAACGAATGGAATGAAATTCAAACTAAACGAAAAACCAGTCTAATACTTCAAATGCTACTCACCTTGTTAATCTTAAAGGTACCGAAAAACCTTCTAAAATTTCATTTACACCTATTTCAAAAAAACTCTCTGTCTTACTATTCGAAATAATTAAAGGTTTACGGCGTTGAAAACTGGACCCAAGCGGATCCAGACATTCACCTCGAGCACATCCCCTACCGACCCGAAAGTTTGCTGCTCAGATTCGGTGTAACTCTGGTCGTCTATTTATTCGTCTACCTAACCCAATGGCTTCTCGTAGTCGGCGTTTACGAAAGATATATTAAAAACGGTATTCAAGAATTCGTCGACGTATGTTCAATGGCAAACGTCAGCGTTTTCATCTTACTCCAAGAAAACTACGGTTACTACATTCACGGCAGGTGAGAAACAAAAACGTTGAAATTATTAAAGCGTATGAAAATGACATGTGTTGGAAAAAGTTACGAAATAGTGTAACCCTCCTTTCCCCCGGCCCATTCCACTTAACAATATTTTGATCGAAAAGTTTTCAGTGCTTTTAAACACTCTGTATATATTTTTGAAGACTTATAAACTATACATGAGCTCGTCGATCGATTAAACAAAAAAATAACTTTTCGAATTAATCTCGTTATTTTTTTTACCTAATTTTCGATTTCTGATTACCACCAACGTCGAATGGAATTTTTTAGGTCAGCCCACGGATTCGCCGACACAGATATGCAAACTATTCTAACTCAGCTGAGACGAGAAGAAGATGATTTAGTAGGGCACAGGGGACTTTTACCAGGCACCGAACAGCAAACCTTTCAGATCATTATACCGACAGCTCTGAGAACGTATTATAATAAAGTTATGTCACCGTTGAACATTGTACGAGTAAAATTCATACCTACCTATTTATTTTCTCAATGCCTATTCTCATACCTATTCATTTCAAGCCTCGATTCTTGCAATTTTTATTCCGCAGATAAACAATAAACATTCCGGTTCGACGTTTAGGATGAAAGCTGTAAATAACGACGATGCTGGTAGAATTGTAGACGCGTATAATAACATGAATAAGTTTCTGGCTGCATTTCTCGATCACGTAAGCGAATCCAAGGTTCCTATTTACGAATGCAGACCCTACTTCAATTACGAGATTAATTTCTTTGTTGCATTTCGCCAGGCTTTGAAAGACTTGGATTACGAAGTACGAGAGAAATTATTCGTCGAGCAGCTTTTAGATATTGAATTCAGCGATTCGTTAGACCGAGGTGTTTTTTATATAGGTGAGAGTTTTTTCCCCCTCGTACGTTCGCGAGCATATAAAAGATGTATTTCGAATTTTAAAATTTTTTTTGGATTTTATTCGCAATCGATGTTTCAAAAAAAAGGGTTGAAAATTACCTCGTTGGAAGATCGAATTGTGTAAAATTTGAGAATTTTTTTCCTCCGGAAATATTCTAATACCCATTTGCTTTATCAATTTTGCAGATAATGGGCATTCTTTCGACGGTGTGTTATTCTATGGCAATGAGGGTACTCTTTTTAGTTTCGATTTGATGATGTTCTTGTGCATTGATGTATTCTGCCATGATATTTTATACGCTGCCATATTGACCTTGATTATTTCTCAGGTAAGAATTATCCCCGTTTTTGTTTCAAATTTTGAAGTTGGGTTGATATTCATCGAATAAATTTTTTTCCAGGTGATTGCCTGGTTGAGGAATAGAGGAGGTCGACGTAATTTGGCCAAAAAAACACTGGTCGATGATCGATTTTTAATTTAATAATTATTTTTCGAATTGATTCGGTGGGCTGAATACCTATCGAAGACGATGATCTTGCATTGATTTTTTGAAGGAAATTCTACGTACAATAGTTTGTGATTAATTTTATACTTTTTTATGATGAAAATTAATTATATCTGTAAGTAAATCATTTTCCCCTTAAATTGAATAGTTTTAAGTCTGTTTCAGACGCGAGTTAACAAATAGGAAGCGATTTTTTTGGGCGGGAGGAGGGGGAGGATTGAATTTTTTCTGTCATCCTAAGAGGGAATGGAGAGATCAAAATATGATGAAAAAATATGGAAAAAATGAGGCTGGTGTCATAAAAACACAACAAAATTGAGTTGCTTTTGGAAGAAGTTTTCAAAATGCAAAGACATTTTATGGCACCTAAATGAAAATAAAAATATCTCTACCACCCGAACGAAACAAGGCCAGTTTTTTTTTTGAAAAATTATGTTTGGAAAACAAAAATTGCAATTTTTCAACATTTTACGAGTCATTTTAGGATCCTCGTTTCCTCTCCGATCCCCAAGTCTGGGGTACTTATTTAATTTGTATTTCAAAACTATCATAGTGGGTGCCATGATGCAATACGATAATTATTATATTTATGTAAGCATTTTTATTTTTATTCTTTTTCATATTTCTTATGTAGGTACCTAATTAAATAATTTGAATTTTTCATGGTAATTTTTTCCAAAAAAAATTTTTCCTCGCAACGGAAAAATAGGAAGAGTAGTCAAAATTTAAATCAGTTATTTTTCACTGATTTTGCAGTCAAAAATCATTGATTTTTTTCTGACAAATTGGGAATTGAGAAATCAGTGATTTTTGATTGAAATATCAGTGAAAAATATCAATTTTTAAACTAAAACGAGTAAAATACTACCACAGCTAAGCGAAGGCAACAATTTTTTGAGAAAATACTGTTTGAAGAGCAAATAATGCCTTTTTTTCAGTTTTTTTTAAATGAAAAAATTTCCACAAAAAGAATATTCATCTAGGTATTTTAATTAGCCGAGTATTAAAAAGGTTTCCAATTTTTGATTTGAAAATATTTTCGCAAAAAGTGCTTAAAAAAATGAAAAATGAATTTTGAGATTCGGAACAAAAAATTGAAATAAAAAGCATTTCACCTATGAGAGGAAGTGTTCAGGTATGTAAGTATATGACACAAAATCTGAAAAATTTGAAGATATTCAGTTACATGAAAAACACAATCTAACCCAAATGACTTTTTTTACTTTTCATTTTCATTTTTTTTCGAGCTTTCGAAGCTTTTAAAATCCATTTCAAGGACTTTTTGAAGTTGAAAAAGTCTGAAAAAATTATAGGTATCGAAGTGTTCAGTTGTTCATGAACTTCTTCAAAATTTCAATGGACTCCTATCTACTATTTTTGCAAAGTAATTTCGAGTACCTAGACATGGTGAAAATTCAAAATTTTTCTCTCATGTTCACTCTTCCCTCAAAAAAAAAAAAAAAAAAAAAAACTCCAAGCCTCGAAATTTTAACTTTTTTTAAATGTTTGTTCATGCGATTATTTTGAAAGGATTAGTAAAAAAAATATTGTTTTTCTCTCTTTTTTTTTTTTGGAAGTTCTCATTATTTTCTGTTTTATCGAGGTTCGTGGTTCGTTTTAAATTTTTGATGAAATGTAAAAAAATGTTCAATTTTGTGATCTGAAAATTTTCAAACCCTTTGTAGAGGGCATTAAGAGAAATTTACTTAGTTTCAAAGTTGATGGATGACTATAATGGTGCAGAAACTCATATTATTTCTTTTTTCGGCCAGAAATGGGAGGGGGATGACGTTCCAAACAGGTGATACCACACCCAAAAATTGGAAAATGACTTTTTTTTTCAGAAGTGGCAATTTTTTGAAGATTTCTCTCTCCATTTTCTATGGCTAAGCAGTCAAATTTTTTCTAGAACGCTTCCCTCAAAAAACCGATTACCTACGAGAATTTGAAAATAAAAACAAAATGCAAAATAAAAATATCTATACATAGGTAGTAAATTAATTAATTTATAAATTCGAAAAAATAAAGTATTCAATAGTTCAAAGTTACCCACTATTGAGCCTACATCCTCAATTTTATAAAACACATCAAGGTTTCATCATTTCGTAATATCATCTTTTTGGTAATTTGGAACAGACTTTTCTTCTTCATTTTCAGCTTTTTGGACACCAAGAGAATCTTTTTGCTCAGCATTGTCTTTTTCGTCATTCTCGAGATGATCAATTTCTTTAACACCATCTTCCTGATCCCTTGGAAGGGATTTTCCCCCTCCGGTTTCATCTTCTTGGTCACCACCAGGGACTTTTTTTTCAGTAACGTCAGGATTCCCATCTTCACCGTCATTTTTCGTTCCGCGAAAAGAAGATATTTTTGATTCAGCATAATCTTTCGCCTTCACGGTGAGCGAAGATAGACCGGGGACTAAATAATCCTTGAAAACCATCACTGCGAATCCGCTGAGAGTGAAATCACTCAGATCATTTTTCTTCTTCTCGGGTTTCTTTTCATCATCGAGTAAAATATCCTTTTCGTTTCGATAATCCAAATGATCAGCCCGCATATTAGGATTATAGCGCAAACCTTTTTTGCGATCTTCTATGAAATTTGTCAAATTCAACGTTAATTTTTCACTATCTCGATGCGGCACTGCCCTCAAATCCAAAACGTGATCGACAAAAACAAAATTCTGCAATTGCAGTTCGCCAATGATTTCATCAGTTAATGGGCAACACGATGTGCGACCGTAGGGGTAATAATCTTGCTCGATGAAATCCCAACCGAATTTTTTGCACTGACTTTTGCAAAATCCGTGTGATACGTTTTCGTAGGGATTATTCATTGTTATTATCAGCATTGTATAAAACTCTTTTTCTTTCCTGGGAAATGTCACGATTTTGTAAAATGCCAAAGGTACTCGTACTTTTCCCGAAGATTCGAGGTATATTTCTTTACCGGAAAGTGTCAGAGTTCCATAAGTTCCATTGACTACGTAAACTCCATACAATCCCTTCCAGATGATATATGAAAAAGAATTAAAATTAGAATAGAATTTGTCCAAGTGTGGTGAAATTTGGTAGGTACCCAATAACTCACTTGAACTAAATGTTCGATATGATCTTCAAGCCGTTTCCAAGAAGTTTCTTTGATTAATTTCCACATTGGTGAAATATTCGCGTAAGTCAAAGCCGCCTGTTCTAATAACGGAGTCACAAAACTTTCCAAAGGAGCTAGATGAGTTTCCACTAAATATCTGTTTTGGTCTTTATTCAAATATAAGTCTATTTCCGTTGGCGAATCCTTAAATAACTGTTGAAACACGATTTCCTGATTCTCCTACGTGAAATTTCATTGATTATTTTTTGTAAAAGTACATAGGTAGGTACCTATACTCTATACCTAAATAATATGAAATAAGATAAATTTTATGTCCTTACATAGGAATAAATATATCCCATTGAAAAATCTTTGAAAAAGACATTACTTCCAAAGTAATTGGATTTAACTCTTGCCTTATTTTCAGCTTTTCGAAATACCGGAGATAGGGAATTCGCATCGTCGTTGAAAGTTTCAACACTTACGGTCAATACGTTACCTCTTTTTTGGTCGATTCGAATGAGTAGCACATTAAACCATTGAAATCCCTGGAATAATGTAAAGAACAGAATTACTTGATGAAAAGTAGACCTAATTTATAAATTGTATCCAATCATGTTTGATAAAGATTGAGCTCAGAAAAAAATGAGATTAGCGCCATGCTAATGTAAAAGTCACATAATTCTTAAAATTCATTTTTCCAAAAAATTTCGTTTGCTGACACAACTCTATTTTTTTCTAATTTTTTTGATAAAATTTTAATATTTTAAATTTGAAAAATTTGATGATTTGGTTCTAAGCTGGTTTTCCAGGATCTTGAATCCATATGTCTGTAATTACATTGACCAAAAAAAAGAAAAAAAAAGGAAATAGATCCGAGGTATTGAAAAATAATTTGCTAACGAATTTTCCTACTCAATAACAATAAAAAGTATAAAGCAAGATACCAACCGGCTCCAGCTTTGTATATTTTTTATAATCCACAAAGTTCAATGTCTTAAATTCTGCCATATATACCTGAAATAAAACAAAATAAAACGTACATAAAAATTTACCTGAAACCTTGTCGTAATCGATAATTTTTATGGCCTGAACAAAGATGTATCTATCGAAAGTACAACTTCGAAGTACCTCGTATTCAAAATTTCAGGCGTTGCAGTTTGTTTTCAAAATTCAAATGGACTTTTTAAAAAAAATTCCAAGTCACCCCATAGTCCGAGAAAACATCAAAATTTGATCTGGTCACCAAAAAAAAGTGTTGAATTTTGACGAATCGATTGAAATTGATTTTAAGACACTGAGGTCTCAAGAAAATTTTGGTATTATTTATTTGAAAAGGGTACGGCGGTGACTTGGAACACCTAAAGAATTTCAGGGGAGGGGAGAAAAAGGGAGCCTTCTTTTGCGTTATTGTATCAAATACGCTATAAAATATACGTTCAAATATGTAATTACTTATGATTTTATTTATGCCCGACCGAAACAAAGGCAAGGCTTTGAAAAAATTGGATTTTCAAAACCCAATGAGGATAGTTTTTTTTTTAAATCCCCGCAAAAATTTCAGGCAGGTAGTTGAAAAAAATGGAAGAAAAGTTTTAATGCTGGAAAAAAGTTTTAAAAATTTTCTTCAACTCGATTACAATAATTTTAAAAAATTTTCTCACTTTTTTTCTATTTACAATTTTTGAAGCAAATTTTAATTTCATGTTTTTCAAGATTTCTCACAACACCCAACTCATTGGACACAATTTTTAAAGAATTTAAAATTGAAGAAACTAAAAATATTCGGAATTGAAAAATTTGTACTCGAAATGAATTTCGACGTCGATGTCAAAATCCTAAAAGGTAATCCATTACCAACCAATTTTGAAATTACCGAACAATTTTAGAGATGCCGATATGAATTTTTGGAGCTACTACGGTTTAGAATCGATTCAGGCGGTCGAAAATAGGAGCATAGGCTCCAAATTTCAATTTTCTCGTTTAATAAGATCATATTTTCACATTTTGCAAAGCCTTGGAAGTAATTTTGAATTTCCAAAAATTTATCAAAATTTGAGAAATACACTAGCCACGTACGAAGGTGAAAAAAGAAAAACTTACCTCAAACCCGATCAAAAAATGATCAACAACAACTCCATCTATATTCTTGGAACCTACATACTTTATGGATGGTTCACCCAGCGGATATCTGCAGTGGTATTCAACAAATTCGTAATTATTTTCATCTAAATCTTTCGCGGTCACAATATCCTCATTGCCTTCATTTTTCCTCATAGTTTTCAAGTTTATTTCGCCGTAGGATTTTTTAATGAATAAGGCCTGTTTAGTTTTTGATTTTTCTAGGTTTAACTTGATCTCCTCCGGAGTTTCGGCCGGACAAGCGAACAAATATTTTCCGAACTGGGCATTTTCTCGATTTCTATAAATTGAACAATTCGCTATAATGCAGAATCGACTCCTGTGTTCAACTCCTAATACCAATGAGGCTTCCTTTGCTGTAATGAACGAAAAAATATTACACATTTGAATTAAATACTATAACTGAAGACTGTTTTTCCAAAAGAGTCGTGGCGCAAAAATTGTGGAGCTTGGATGTGAATTAATTTTTTTCATTCTACATGGAAAATAAAATTTAAGTTTGTAGCATGAAAAACATTACATCCGAGTATTATTTTCATTCACGGTTTTTTTTTTTACCTACTAAGCCTGTTAAAATTTACCTGGAGGTAATGGTTCCATTAAAATATTGTACATTTGCTTAACAAATTCCAATCCAGATTCCACATCGGAATGCAGATTTAGAAAAATTAATAACGTAAAAAATACCGCAGATTTCATTTTCAACAATGATGGTTGCGAAATATTTGGAAAATTATGATCACAACTGCATTGATGGTTTACGAATTTATGATTATCTACCCAAGTATTACGAAATGATTGTTCGTTAAATTTTCAATTTTTTTATTTTGATCCCACATTAAATTCACGTAAAGGTGATGTAATCGATACGTCATGTTTGTACATAAATTTGCTTTAATCACGGCTCACACATAACCACAAATGTTTTACATGAAGACAAGTAGGTGGAGAAGTAGGAAGGTTGTTATTAAATAAACACAATTGTGCTACGCGCGTGAAGTGTAGGAATACAGCTGTTTACAGTTCTTTTAAATTTCAAGAACGAATTTTGAAATCGGCATTTTAGTCGAACTGTTGAACTGAAAAATTCAACGTTCAAATTGTGTCGTGAATTATTGTAAATGAATTACGAAATAGAAGAACGAGTCTCGAGCGAAGTAAGAAAGGTTATTAGGTCTTAGATTCATTTTCTCATATTTTTTTTTCTCCAACGACCAATTTAGGACAGTAAAAGATATTTTTTTACCCCCAAAATGGCATCCCCATCCACCAAAGAGACAACTGATCTTGAAAATGAAATGTTATTCACCAAATTCAAACGAAATTTTGTGAATTTTGAGCATAGTTAGCACAACATCAGCATTTTAAAGATTTTTCGATTTCAAAAATGGCCAGAAATTCATAAGTGTTTTTATTTACCCAGGTATTTTGGACCCACAAAAATTGGTCATGGAAAGATCAATAAAAAACCGCGGAATTTTGAAATTGGTGCAAAATTATTGCTGAAATGGTAGGTACCTACATCGAAAAATATTTGACTTGGTTTTTTCATTCGATCATTTCTATCTATGCAAGTTTAAAGCAATAGTGTCATGAAAATTTTTCGAGATTTTTAAATTTTTTTTATCGAAATTTATTTTTAAGGATTAAATAAAATTCTTCAACTTGGCTACCAAGATTTCAGAGTGAGCAATTTGAATTTTTGGTATAAAAAATGAGAGATCTTCAATTTTGTGATCTGAAAATTTTCAAAATCTTGTAGAAGGCAATAAGTGGTGTTCAGTTTCAAATTTAGTGGATTATGAATGGAACAGAAACTCAAATTTATTTTCTCAGGTGGGAAGGAGAAAGGGAATGAAATTCCAAACAAAGGATAGCACCGAAAAAATGAAAAAAAAAATCGTTTTCTTTTTTGAATAAAAGAATTCTTTGAACACCTCAGCTTCATTTTTTATTATTAATCACTCAAATTTTTTCCAAGGATCCCCTCTTCCCCTTTAAAATGAACTATTTTTCATTAGGTAAATGTAGATTAGGCAATTCTCAGGTAATAATTTAGGTTATTTTTTAAAAAAAAAATTTACAATATTTCATAAATAGGCAAAAGTTGGTAGCAAAATGTGAAAGAAAAATATCTAAAGTTGACTAATTAATAAAAATCCAAAATATTAATACAAAAGTTTCAAGTTACCCTGCTAAATCTAGTTTTGTCTTAAATTTTTATAAAACGCATCAGAATTTCTTCATTTCGCAATATCATCTGTTTGGTCATCAGGAAGAGACCTTTCAACTTCATTTTTAGCCTTTTTATCATCAAGAGAATCTTTTTGTTCAACAACATTGTCTTTTTGATTCTCGAGGCGATCAGTTGCTTCAACACCATCTTTTTGATCACTTTGAACAGAATTTTTTACTCCAGTTTCATCTTTTTGACCACGAAAAGAAGATACTTTTGATCCAGCATAATCTTTCGCCTTCATGCTGAGTGAGGACAGGCCAGGCACTAAGTAATCCTTAAAAACCGTCACTGCAAATTCGCTGAAACTGAAATCACTCAGATCATTTTTCTTCTTCTCTGGTTTCTTTTCATCATCGAGTAAAATATCCTTTTCGTTTCGATAATCCAAATGATCAGCTCGCATATTAGGATTATACGAGAACCCTTTTTTGCGATCTTCTATGAAATTTGTCAAATTCAACGTTAATTTTTCATTATCTCGATGCGGCACTGCCCTTAAATCCAAAACGTGATCCACAAAAACGAAATTCTGCAATTGCAATTCGTTAATGATTTCATCAGTTAATGGGCAACACGATGTGCGACCGTAGGGGTAAAGATCTTGCTCGATGAAATCCCATCCGAATTGTTTGCATTGACTTTTGCAAAGTCCATGTGAAGCGTTTTCGTAGGGATTATTCATTGTAATTATCAGCATATTGTATAATTCTTTATCTTTCCTGGGATATGTCACAATTTTGTAAAATGCCAAAGGTACTCGTACTTTTCCCCAAGATCCAAGGTATATTTCTTCGCCGGAAAGTGTCAGAGTTCCGTAAGTTCCATTGACTACGTACACTCCGTACAAACCCTACAAGATAAAATATGAAAAAGAATTAGAATTGGAATAGAAATTGGCCAAGTAGCGAAATTTGGTACTCAATAACTCACTTGGACTAAATGTTCGATATGATTTTCCAATCGTTTCCAAGAAGTTTCTTTGATTAATTTCCACATTGGTGAAATATTCGCGTAAGTCAGAGCCGCCTGTTCTAATAACGGGCTCACAAAACTTTCCAGAGGAGCTAAATAGGTTTCCACTAAATATCTGTTTTGGTCTTTATTCAAATATAAGTCTCTTTTCATTGGCGAATCTTTAAACAATCGGTTAAATACCAAATTCTGATTCTCCTGCGTGAAATTTCAATCGTCGTTCATTACTTTTTGTAAATGTAGATAGGTACCTACCTAAATAATATGAAATTCGATAAATTTTATGATCTTACATAGGAATAAACATCTCCCATTGCAAAATTTTTGAAAAATACATCATTTCCTAACGAATTGGATCTAATTTCGGCCTTATTTTCAGCGCGCTTATGCATCGGAGCTGGGAAATTCGAATCATCGTTGAAACTTTCAACACTTACGGTCAATACATTGCCTCTTTTTTGGTCGATTCGAACGAGTATCACATTAAACCATTGAAATCCCTGGAATTATGTAAAGAATACATAGAATTACTTGAAAAAAGGCAGAATGGAGGGTGAAGACGAGGGCGGTAGTGAGAGATGTTTAATTTGGGAAGGGAAGTAGAAAGGGGTGAGGAGGTGAGTGGGGAAGAGGTAAAGTGAGATAGTGCGAGGATAAGAGAGAGCAGGGAAGGGGGACCCTCCAAATAGAAAAAAATGTCTGACATATCGTTCGTTTTTTTTTGAAGGTACAAGATCCGAATTTTAACTTATATTTATAATGTGACGTCTCTAAAGTTCCCAACTCTTAAATATTAATAATGATTCGGAAAAATTTTTCCAAAAATTCAAGATAGACGCTGATTAGAATTGGAGTATCCTGAAGTTCTCTAAAAATGGTAATTTTCACGAAAAATTGTCCAAGTTTGCTGTGACTAGATTTTCTTCGAACAAAGAAACTTTTAAAAAATTGAAATTTAAAAAAATTTGAAAAATTGGTTCAAAATTGGTTTTGAAAATCTTGAATTCATACCTAAAATTATTTTTATACAATTCACAAGCTGATTTCCCGTGGAGGGAGTGAAAGAAAAATTCAGAATTTTTCAATTTTACGAAACGCGAAAAAATAGTAAAATATCCGTTTCGATGTCATAATTATTATTTATTTGAGCACTACCCTTTTGTAAACTCCCATATAACAATTTTTTCAATTTTTAACACAGCTGCAAAAATCAGTGGTTAAAAAGATCAATGAAATATGAACTTTGAAAAATGATTTAGAAATTTCAGACCATCGGAAATCGTGGCATTTTATCTGTCGAAAAGTTAAGTACAAAAGATTTATAAATGTGCACTACGTTTTTCAAATTTTTAACCATTTGTGTAGCAAATTTGAAATACCTAGAAATTTTAGAGAAATATTCGAAAAGTATTTGTAAAAAAAAAAATTATTCAAATCGATTAAGTATTGTACCAATCGAAACACCAGCTCAAAAATCAAAAAATCAATTTTTTTTCATGCAAAAAACCAACCTGCTCTGTGTTTGTAAATTTTTTATAGTCCACGAAGTTCAGTGTCTTAAAATCTCCCATGTATACCTGAAACATTCATATGGAAATATGATAAAACGTAGACGAAAATGTAATTAGGTACCTTATTTTGACAAAGAATTCATTTGCAAAGGTGTCTCAACCAGCAAAAAATTTTAAGCCTGATCAAAAATACATCAAAAACCGGTAAATACAACATGAAAATACCTATCTCATATCCAAAGTGTCAAATACTACTTTCAAATGTAGAATTTTTAAAAATTCAAAATCACCCCATGGCTCAGAAAATTATCAAAATTTGATCTAATCAACAAAAAAAAAAAAAATTTAGTATACTTAATGTACATTATATTTTCAACCCACCGAATTGTTTGAAAGCGATTTGAGATGTTTTTGAAGCTTATCGTGGGATTTTTCAATTTTGGTAACAAAAACCTGCAGCTGTAATAGTTCAATTAGTTTTTTGTTTCCTAGGCTCTTTTTTAGTGATGAAAAATTTCATTTTTTTTAGGCTCTAGAACTTCTTAGACCATTTATAATCAGTTCAAGGGATAAAAAATAGAGCATAAAACAAATTTCAGGTGTTTTTTTTTGTCGATTACCTAGATTAGTTTTTCATACTTTTCAAGGCCATGGAATATTTTTGAATCTTTGAAAATTCGCCAAAATTCGAGAAATCAACTTCGACCCCTAAAAATTTCGATATGGGATTTCTTCATAATGCGCTTTCGATATATTTTTTTTCGGTCCAAAATTTTATGGCCGGTGCATCTCGTACCTAGTCTAAACCTAAGATGAAAAAAAGAAAAAACCAACCTCAAACCCGATCAAAAAATGATCGACAACAGTTCCGTTCATATCCATTGAACCAACATACTTTATGGATGGTTCGCCGAGCGGATATTTACAATGATATTCGACAAATTCGTAATTATTTTCATCTAAATCTTTCAAGGTCGGAGGACTATTCTCGTTATCTTCATTCTTCTTACTATTTTCCAAGTTTATTTCGCCGTAGGATTTTTTAATGAATAAAGCCTGTTTGGTTTTCGATTTTTCTAGGTTTAACTTGATCTCCTCCGGCGTTTCGGCTGGACAAGCGAATAAATATTTTCCGAATTGGGCATTTTCTCGATTTCTAAGTATTGGACAATTCGCTATAACGCAAAAACGACTTTTGTGTTCAACGCCTAATACCAATGAGGCTTCCTTTGGTGCTATGAAAGAAAAAAATCATAAATTTCAATTAAAAACATGATAGGTAGGCAAGTACAAAAATAATAAATTATGAGAAAAGAATTTTGGATGCGAATTTTTTTTGAGAGAGAGAGAGATCGCAATAAAGCTTGTAGCATGAAAAAAAAATTACATCAAAGTCTTTTTTCTCATGCACGGTTTTTATACCTATCTATCTATTAGGACTGTTAAAATTTACCTGGAGGTGGTGGTTCAATTAAAATATGAAACATTTTCTTAATAAATTCCAATTGACATTCCACATCGGAATACAGATTTAAAAAAACAAATAACGTGAAAAATACTGCAGATTTCATTCTTTACAAAGATGATTCTGAAATATTAAAAAAATTCTGATCACAACTGTAAGTATTGAAGGGTTACGAATTTATAAAGATAAAGTACGAAATAACTATTCGTCGCCGTTTTAGATTTTGTCATTTTGATCCCGTTTTAAATTCTTTTCAAGGTGAAGTAATCGATACGTCATGTTAGTAAATTTTCCTTAATCACTTCTTACACATAACCGCAGATGTTTTGTATGATGGCGAGTAGGTAGAGCAGTAAGAAGGTTGGTAGTTAAATAAACACAATTGTACTATGCGCGTAAAATGTACGAGTACAACTGTTTACAGTTCTCTTAACTTTCGAGAACGAATTTTGAAATATACGTTTTCGTCAAACATAGAACTAAAATATTCAGCTCGAATTCGACGTATAAATAATACCTAGGTACCGTAAATTATTGGAAATAAATTACGTAATAGACTTTGGGCAGAGTGACATCTAAGTTGATGGGTCTGCGATGCCTTTTTTGATTTTTTTTTTTTTCAAAATCAAATCAGAATTACATTAGAAAAATTCTGACCCCAAAATGGCCTTCAAGGACACTCGACCTAGAAAATGTGATTTTTTAAAACTTTTTTCATTTTCGAAATTGTTTTTCACTCGATTCAAACTTTCAAAGAAATTAGTGCTCAGATTTTCCGACTCTAAAAATGACCTTGAAACGGGGGTTTAAGCCTTAATGACCAACAGAAAAAGCAAATGTGATATAAAATTTTTTTGGATAAACATATTTTGAACGCATCAATTTTTTTAGATTCATTGACATGATAGCCTTTTTAAAAATTCTCAAGTGTTCATTTTTTCGATTTCTACCAATATTGAAGGAAACGAATGATCAAATGAAAAAACTAATGCCAGATTTGTATACAGTGGGTCAAAATATCCTTCAATGCAAATCTCGTACAAAAGCTCAAAGTTTGAAAATTTTCCATTGAAAATAATTTTTGAAGCATTGGTATAATAATCACTCAAATAGGTTATTTTACTTGTTGAAAATTAATTTTCCATTGATTTTTCCCTCTGCGTTATTTTCTCACTCCTGATAACAAAACTTTAAAAAACAAGAAAATTGAGAAGAAGATATGGCCAAATGGAAAATCTTTTTCAGAGTTGCTAGCTCGTCAAAATATCTTCACAACATTTTTTTTCTAAATTTTTTTGTATTCGGTTCTAAAAATTCACTTTTTTCCTGCATATTTTCAATTTTGATCGTCGGAAAATCAATGCGAAAAACCGTGAATTTACTGAAAAATTATCGCTGAAATAGTGTATAAAAAGTTCTTTGATCTGATGAACACGAATTTGGCATTGATTTTTCCATTCAATCATTTTTTTCTCTTTGATTTTGGTAGGAATCAAAATTTAAAACAGTTTTTGAGCGTTTTTGAGAAGATTACTGGGGCAAGAAATCTGAAAATATTCAACCAGGTCCAGAAAAAAATCCAAAAACACGTGTGAATTTTTTCATTCATAAAATATTTATCATTTTTATGGGCCTTTGAAGGTTTAAAGGCCATCTGCAATTTTCAAGGTCATTTCCGGAGTCAAAAAAATCTGAAAAATTTATGAATGTCCATAATTGACTATTCTGTATTCTGTATTACTTGCAAAATTTCGTTTTAATTGAATGAAAAACATATCTGTGATACGTATGTATTGTAAAAAATTATATTTTCAAGGTTGAGTGTCGTCTGTCGTGGATCCCTGAATCTGGGTAGGGATGCAGTTTTGGCGTCAAAAATGATATTTTACTGTACTAAAAGACACGTTTAGTAAAGAAATGAAAAAACGTTTCTTGAGAAAAATTCACCTCTTACTCTTTCATTTCAAAATTTTGGAAGATCACTTCAAAAAAAAGTCAAGAGTCTCAGCATAAAAAAATCAGAAAAATTCTTCGATTTTCAGTAAATTTCAGAAATTTTATTGACTTTTCAGTAACTTTTCACCGATTTTCCAACAATTTCTTTCACTGTTTGCTTTCAGTAAATTTTTTCTATAATTTTCACTGATTTATAAATGAGATGAGAGAGTAAGGATGTACCTTGCCATAAACTTTTGTGGAAAAAAATACACCTACTTGTACCATGAATTATATATTTTTCACGATATACTGATTTCCTTAACCTTAGTTTTTTCTGACATCGTTTTTCGGATTCGAAAAAAAAGGCAAGTAACCTACAAGAGGCGATATATAATCTTTATAAATGGTCGTAACGATGCTAGTGAGACTTATACCTTCATCCTCTTTATTATTTTTACTTTGGAGTTCACTATCGAGTAAAATACCTTTCTCATTTCTGTACTTGACATTATCAGCTCGAATCGTTGGATCGGGCGGTGGTTGTTTCATCTGGTCTTGTATGAATTCCGCCAAGTTCAATGTTAATTTTTCTTTTTCCCAATGAGGTACTTTTTTCAAATTTAAAACTTGATCGATTCTAACACTATCACTAACTAGTAATTGCAATTTTTTTAAAATTTCATTTGTTATTATACAGCAGTATGTACGTCCCATGGAAATATCATCATTCTCAATGAATTCCCAGCCAGTTTCTGCACATTGGCTTTTATTACAAAGCACATCTGTAGCTTTTTCATAAGAATTATTTTCGGTGACGATTAATATGTTATAAAACTGATGAGCTTTCTTCGTGTAAGTGATAATTTTCCAAAATGCCAACGGTACCTTGACATTTGCATTATTTGGTTCCAAGTAAATGTCATATTTGTTACTGACAAGTGATAATGTTCCATAAGTACCCGTAATGACAAGAACTCCATAGACTCCCTGTAAAATATTATTAAGTATGCTTTTGTGTGAAGCTGATTATTAATAACATACTTCAACAAGTATTTCCTTACTTGTACTAAATGTCTGACGTAATTTTCGACTCTAGACCAAGAATTGATTCTGATTTTTTCCCACATTGGTGCAATATTTCCATAAGTTCTGGCCGACAGTTCCAGAATGGGATGAACAAAACTATCCAAAGGAACCAGGTGAGCTTTCGATAGATGCCTTTGTTGTCTTATGTCAAAATATGGTTCCAGCAATGGCGTATCAAGAAACAATTTTACGAAAACTTCTCGTTGATGACCCTGGGCCAATTTTAAGCTCGAAATAAATTTGAACCTTGGCTAAAATTGTAAGTGCAGGAATTTTAATGCAATGGTACTTACTTCTTCGTAAGTGTTGGCGATTTGATAGTTTTTTTCCCCGTAGAAATAATCTAGAAATAGATTATCTTCCAATTTTTCGGCAGGTTCGGTTGCTGGAGGTTTAACATTCAATCTATCGTTATACATTTCGCATGTAACACTCAACACGTTGCCTCCTTCTCGGTCAAATCGAATTATTAATAAATTGAACCAAGCGAAGCCCTGAAATTGATGAATTTGCATTATTTTGTACGAACGAAGTACCGTTTGGCTGGAATTGGTAAAAGAAAGACCTTGTTCAATTTCATGAATTTCTTTCCATAGTCTTCTACTTTTAATGATTCGTATTCTCCCATGTAAATCTGAAAAAAAAACCGGTTGGGATGTTTGTAATTTGGAACGCAGTGATTTTTTTTTTCAAATTTTACAAAATCTCATTGGGAAGTTCAATTTATTCTTAAAATGAAACTTCGAAATTTTTAGTTCCCTGACCGTCTCTGACTCAATTAACCAACATGCTCATTGGCCCTTTTTTTGTGTAATTTAAAATTGATGAAATAATGTAAATTTTCAATAAGTATGAATAAATATTTTTTGACTACCTGGATTTTGAGAGAATTATAAGTAAAAATTACTTAAAAATCAAGAAATCTTTGGTTTTTCGATCAGCAATTTATCAATCACCTAGAGTTTAGCAATAAGTTTGATGATTTCTTTTTCCAAAGTCGAAATATTGAAGGATCAAAAATATTCAAAAAATCAGTCAAGTAAGTACAATTTTTAGATAGAGGAGAGAGCCCCTGAAGCACTACGCAGGTAGCAGTAGCACTGCTCAAGAAGGTATCATTTTGAAGATTCTACCCTTCCCAGCTTTACCATTCTTCCAGAGTAAAAAACTTGTTTTTTTTTTCTGATGGTGAGGTTTTCCATTCAAATTACAGAACCCGAAATCTTTTTTTTTTTTTCATTTTTACCATAGGTACTTGAAAATTTCTCGTTCAAACATTTTCAAATCGTACTATTTTTATGAAGATCCCATGGGATGTTGTCAATTGCCCAAGTACACAATTTTCGAGGAGTTGCTCATTCAATAGTTTTAAAAAATGTACCAAAAATGTTTCATTTTCAAAAAATTGCGTTTGATTTTTTTTTTTTTTGAATCTTTGACACCCATTAGACAGTGTACCTATTTACCTTAAAATTCGGTATTGCATCAATAGGTACAGAACATTTTCCAAAAAATCAAACTGACTATTGGTTAAATTTTTTTCATCACGTATCCTCACCCAGATCCCAGATCCTTTTTCAAATTCTCATAAAGCCAGAACTAACCTCAAAACCAACCAGATGGAATTCGATTTTTAATCCATTATCCACCACAGTGCCTACATTTTTTATAGAAGGGATAACTGGATTTTCGCAACCATATTCCATGAACTGGGAATTTTTTCCATTATCTTCGCTCACATTTGGCGGCTTATTCTTCTTGCCTTTTTCTTGATTAAGCGGATTCTCATAGGCTTCTCTAATAAACAAAGCGTTTTTTGTTCGAGATTCATGTTCATTTTTAGCAATCTCTTCGTTTCTGTTTGATTCTGCCGGACAAGCGAATAAATATTTTTCAACGTTGGGACCCATTCGATGTGAGACGATTGGAACATTCGCTATGATACAATTCTTTGATTTATCAGCAGCTAAAACCAGAGAAGGGTATTCTGCATCTGCGAAAAGTTAAAAAGGCGACGTAACATTTTTGAGAATAATTTGGTTTTGAGTGTAATAAGTAAGTATTTTATTGATTATTCCTCCTGAATTTTTTCAATTGATCAAGGGAAAACATTTTTTGAAAACGTAGCAATTTTTTACCTGGTAGTGGAGTCCATATTGAAGATAACATTTCTAACATTGTGTTACGGATTTTATCCAACACACATTCTACCCGAAAATGACCGCTGAACCATAGCATAATATTGAAAATTATCATGAATCTCATTTTAAAAAAAATTGCTGTCAAATGTTTCTCCGAGCTGTATCAACGAATTTCTACAATCGCTTACCTAGGTACTGAAATTTTCCGTACTCGTTTTCAAAATTTGTAGCCCCATATTGAAAAAAAAATTTAGGCTGGTAAGTCGTAATCTAATGAGCTGCTGTCGTAAGTACATATGTATATTGCGAGAAGATTTATATCAACGTACATTTTTCGAAAATTTATGGAACATACCTTCATTTCAACGGTACAGTGCTCCCATAATTCATCATCAATTCATCATTTTGAACAACACACGTTGAAAAATCAAGTATGGGTAGAGTTGTTGGCGGAATATGTACCTGTGCTAACTTTTTCAAATTTTGACGACCGAGGCGATAATATTGACTATGAAATATGAATTATCTGGTGCTGAGCATTATTTAATTTCGGTAAAGTTCGATTACACTCTGCTCCTCCTGCCTAATTCTTCAATCAACTACGCGTCAGAAAATGCTGCCTACCTAACTAATTATGCCTTTGTTGTGCAGTAGTGCAGTACTTTCATAATTGAGAATTTTTCGCCAGCAGTGGTTCTCAAAATACTTACTAAAAGTCAGAAATCAACTTGTTCTGTATCATAATTATAATTTATTACTTATTCGTTCAACTACGAATTTTTTTCCCAAATTCTAATCTTTAAAAAAAAGTTCTGTCACAATTTTAATTTTTTTACGATCTTGTTTTTTTGTCCTCTGTTGAAATTGTCACTCAATTTTTTTTACACCTGAAAATATTTACTGATAATTTTTTCTACAGCAGCGGTAAACATCTATTCCTTACTTAATTTTCAGAGAAAAGGTGCAAAAAAATAATCAGCTCAACGCTTAAAATGGCTCAAAGTGGACCAAAATTTTTTGTAACGAAGTTCTTGGGGTATAGTTTAAATATCCATTCCTAAGTAACATTTATCCATTTTCAAAAATCTTATGAGTATCAATTCTTCCTATTTTGATTTTGGTTCATTTCTTCTAGATTTTGGTGGTTTTTCCAAATTTGGTAATTTACTCCAGATTTTTGTAATTTTTTCTGTTTTTTTTTTTTATTTTTTCGGATTTTGACGATGAAAATTTTTGTTTGCAATTTTTTTGCAACATGAAAAATTTATCTCGAAGGTATTTAGTTGTCAGAGAAAAAGTGCCTAGAAAAATAATCAGCTCGTCGTGGCTTAAAAAGGCCCATTTTTTAAATTTCGCGCGATTTTTGTTTATCTTGCAAAATTTTATCAATTCTAAAAGATATTATAAGATTAAATTTTTTCTGAATCTTTTTCTGGATTTGATTTTTTTGGGGAGGGGGGTGATTAATTATTTTCTGTCTTTTTTTGATATTTTTGCTGACTTTCAGCGGTTTTTCAAATTTGATGATTTACTCTGAATTTTAGTAAGTAGTTCATTTTCAGATTTTAATGATTTCTCAGGATTTTGGTATTTTTTTCCTAGCTTGTAACAGTTTTCAAAATTTGGTGACATACTCCAAATTTTGGCGATTTTTTCAAATTTTTATGGTTCTTCCAGATTTTGTTGATTTTTTTACTGCATTTAGGCGATTTTTTTTCGGATTTTGTTGATTTTTTTGGAAGGTCACTCATTGAACTCAAACTTGGAAAAAGGTCGAATTCTAAGAACTCGGGGTGAATTTGGCACAGAAGAGCAATGGAAGCTCATAAAAAAGCAGCTTGAAGCCTGATTTTTGATTTTTCAAACCCTTTGTGCCTACTCTCACACAAAACTCATCACATTTCTATTTTGACCAAAGTTTGACTCAGACTGGGAATACCTATCTTGTTTGTGACCGAAATATTTTTGGCCGAATTTTTAAATCATTTGAGCAACTTGAATTTATTTCATATTAAAAAATCTCAAATTCAGCAACTTGCAACTCTTCTTAAACTAATTTGTAGATGGAAACATAAAAATAATACCCAGTTAGAGTTTTGATATGAATTCAATTAATTTGACTAAGAATTATCTACATAGCCAACATGAGGTATGGAAAGTAAATCCACCAACTTTCAATTAAAGCACATTCAATGAATCCTTGAAACCAGAAAAATATTACTTGTGCTTCACTCTTCACTACATCACTACTTGTTTATTCGCCCAAAGTAGAGTTGCCAATTCTTCAGGATTTTGTGGATCTTTTGCTATATTCGTACTTACATCTTCATTTTCTAAGCTTCTAATCATTTTTTCATCTAGTTTAAGTTTATCTAAAATATCATGTAGATCCTTCAATGAAGTTCTTTCACCCAATTCGTTAAACTCCCATAAATCAACGATCGTTGACGCTAAGATATTCAAATTTAAAATTCTAGGTGGTTGGACACCAGCTAAAATTGGTAAATGTTCAAGAATTTCAGGAGTGAATTCGCAACATATGGTTTTACCTCTGCTGATATCATTTTCTTGAATGTAACCCCATCCATATTCATGGCATTTGTCTTCTCCACAAATAACGTTGCCTATATCTTCGTATGGATTATTGGACGTAATAATGAGCATACCGCGACAGTTATCTAATTCAGTTCCGTAAATAACCATTTTCCAAAATGCCAAGGGTACAGGTACTTTTTTGCCATCTGCTAAATATACGTCATTTCCATCTAGATTCAGGTTTCCATAAGTTCCAGTGATTACAATCAAGTCGATAAACGCCTACAAGGGACATGGAAATGGAAAATAAAACTTGCCGATCTATTTACTCGAATATTATGAGATCAATTTTAAGGAGATGAACATAAACATCGCCTTACATGAGATAAAATATTGACATAATCTTCCAATTTACGCCAGGCCCCATTTCTGATTGAATTCCACATTGGAGCAACGTTCCCATATGTTTTGGCTGATTGTCTTACCGCAGGAGTGACAAAACCATGTAAAGGAGCAAGGTGAACTCTTACCAAGAAATTTTTTTTGTCGACATCAAAATATTTTTTTTGATCTGCTTCATTTTTGAACAATTTTTGAAATACTTCTTCTTGGTTTTTCTGAAATTTAAACCATGATCACTTTTAATTTCAATTTAGCTGGCTGAGTTTGATTTGAAATAAAAATATTTAATAACTGACGATTTCATATAACTGGCTTATATCCAATTCAGGAAACATCATTTCTTTACCCAAATCATGATCTTCAAAATTTTCATTAATTTCTGAATTATAGGTATCTTTATTGTATTGCACTTCGTGGTATACACAAACGACGTTTCGGTCTGCCTCAGTTAAAACAATGGTGAATGACCAAAACCATTTATATTTCTGAAATTTCATAAAATTTTTTAGGTTGATTAATTTTTGTTTCAGACATGTTTTTCTACTAAATTATTTCAATTTACCCGATTAGGTAGTTTTGTAAATTCTGGAATATCCAAATTTTCAAAATTTTCCAAGAAGATCTAAACAAAGCAGAAATATATACATACGAGATAATCCTCTCTTTAGGTGTATGTAGAAGCCCTCTCTTCCTCTAATGGCTCAATTTTCGACTTGTAATTTCTTTTTGAATTTTGGGTAATTTATTCATTAAACAATAAAAATAAAATTACAAGTCCTTGGTTTGCTAATGAGCAGGGAAGTTTCGAAAGCATATGGTGGGGAGGGGGATGAATTCTGTAAAAATCTAGACTCAGATTTACAGTTTTCCCAGTAAAATGATGCCTACATTAATAAGACTTTTTCACCATCCTACAACGATCCTTTTTTTTACTACGCAACTAAACTCTGAGATTTACTGCTGAAGAACCACAAGTTTATGTAGAATATGCATCAGGGTGAAAATAAAAAATGATGAGAACAACCAAATATTATAATTATGTACTCGAAACTAGATTTTTTCCAATCGGTATTATTTTCAAAAATCTCAATTTTTCAACTCTGGCATTTTTTTCCATGATATTTATTTTTCAACTCACAATAAATTGAATTCATTTTTCAGCTCTCCAGGATTTTTTCTCTGAAACGCTTAATAACTTTCCCGGATTTTTTTTCATTTCTGGTATTTCTGCTTTAAATTTTTGCTCATATTTTTGAAGTGTAACTAGTGAGAATTTTTTCAACTAAAGAATTTCTTCCTCAAAAATTTTTTCCAAGTCGAAGTTTTTCCCGAAACTTATTTCAAATCCGATAGTCTTTCTCAAGATTTTTTTCAGCTCTAAAATTCTTCAATTTTTTGTTCAATTTTTCGAACGTTGAAATTTTCCTACAATTGTAAAATTGTATAATTTTTTTCAAATTTCAACTTCAATTCATAAAAAATTTCCACTCTTAAAATTTCTTCTGCTGAAAATATTTTCCATTTTCGATATTTCATCATTGGGTTCGAAATTTTTTTTCAAACTATTTCCCAACTCTAAAATTCTGTAAACAAGTTTGATGAACTCGAGATGAAAATAAAATTGACGAGGAAATTTTATAGTTTGAGAAAAAATCATTACGTTAGAGAAATTAAAATTTTGAAAAGAAAAGGGCGCAAAAAATCGAGTGAACATTTAAAAAATTTTTAAAAACAAAATCTATGTATTCTGAAAAAAATACCAGAGATGAGATAATTTTAGGTCCTGGAAACAATTTCGAGGAAAAGATTTCAGAGTTGGAGTTGAGAAAGAAATTCATCAAAGTAAAAAAAAAATTAGAATCAAAAAATATTTCGAGGAATAGACTAAAATAGAAAAATTCGGAGAAAAGAAAAACAAATTGAAAATAATTGTAGACTGAAAAATCGAGGTCGCATTGTAACTGAAGACTCGCCTGAGTCAAACAGGAGAGATTCAGTCGTTCGTATCCGATGATTTTTTTTAAATCGGGGGGGGGGGGGGACTTCATGAAGCTTCTAGTTAAGAATTGAAAATATTTAATAAATTACCTCAAAACCAGTCATATAAAATTTATACTTGGATTTTGATGGATATGGTAATAAATGTACTGCAACTGGTTTCTCACATTTAAAATCGTTCGCATCGTCTAATGCTCTTAACCAGTACTTTTTAGTTTTAGGTGTCATATCGTCCAAAGCATTGCTAATTTTTTGAACACGACTTGTTTGTGTTTTTGATTCAGGGACCGAAACTGTTTCCGTTTGGGTAGAATCAGATCCATCAGTTTTCTGAGTTGAAGTTGAATTTGTCTCAGGTTTGTTAGGATTAGCTCCATTGGTGATCTGAATTGAAGCTTGATCCATTTCTATTTTATTCTGATCAGATGCTTGTTCTTTTTGGTTTTCTCCATTTTCGTCTGAAGCGTTTACTTTATTTTCTTTAGGAGCAGCATTACCTGTTGTTACGTCATGATCCAACGAATTTTTAGTTTCATTTTTGTTCCTCACAGATTGGTTTATTTCTTCATTACCTTCGTGAATGGAATTTTTAGAATTTGCTTCAGCATCCAAATGGTGATCTAAAATATTGGCCGCATCGTTTTCCTGAATTGAACTGTGGGTAACATATTTTTCCTTATCTGAATCAAGTTCCATTGCGGTGGTTTTTGGAGTATCCCCATGATCTTCAATTTTTTCATGTTCAGCTACTTCTAGTTTTGACAGATCTTCCTGATTAGACGTTGGAATGTTAGTTTCGCCATCTTTATGATCTCCAATAATGGCAGGATTTTTCACACTATCCAAATCAAGTTCCATTGGTTTGCTTTCTGGAACATCTTCACTATCCTTGATTTTATCATTACTAGAAATTTCATCTTGCTTTGGCTTCTGTTCCTCTTCATTGACAACATTTTCATTATTTTGAGCATCAGTCCCATCCTTCTGGCTATTTTCTTTTGATAATAGTTCACTTCGTTTCATATATTCGGTTACCAAAGACGCATAACTTTTTTCAATAAAAAGAGTTCGTGTTTCTGTTTTCGAGTCCTTGTCTGTTTTTTTCGCTTTTTTGATTGGTTCTTCACCTTTTTTTGGACAAGCGATAAGTAGATCAATAAATTCATCGTTTCGAATGTATTGACCAAACAACAATGGATTTCCAACAGTGCCCATGGTAGTTACACCGTCAAAGCTTACAAGAAGTATAAACAATGGATCATGCTGGGGCTCTACAAATAAATGAAGAAATAAACCGATATCACTTGAGAAAAAATAATGCACTCTATTAAAATTAATTTCAGCACAGAAAAAAATTATCTTACCAGGGTATGATTGAATTTTCTCATATTGTGGAGTATTATTTCCTAAACCTATCGTAGCAAGAAATGATTTTATTGGACCAGAAAACACATATTCTGCGGGACAATTACGAATTAAAAAACTTATTGCGAGAATAAATAAGACGGTTTTCATGTTGTACAGTAGGTATTATAAATTGAGTAATTCAAGTAAAACTTGAATGCAGCCAATTTTTTTTCACAGCTTCAAAAACAAAAAAATCGAGTAAAGATAAGTATCACAATTTTCGCGAAAATGTAAATTTTAATACATGTTAAGAGTTTGAATATCTGTTGTAACCTAAAAATCAGAACTGAAGTATTTATTATAGATACATATAGGTATTCGCTTGAATGCTCATAGCAATAAATTTGAAAATTATAGATGATACAACAAAGTATTTTTCATTTTTATTGATCAATTGATCATTTTGGCAGTCACACTTTGAAAAAAAACATGTTGCTTGGATCATCATTCATTGACGTACGTATGATACGACTGATGAATTAAAAAATAGGTACCTAGGTATAATTTACTTGAATTTTTGTTAAAGCTGATGAGTTGTCATTCCCTGATTGAGAGCTGAAAGACCTTATTCCTAACAAAATTTGAGCATCCACATAAAATTTTAGACTCGAACGTTTTTTGTACAAGTTTTTTATATAAATGAAAAAATTGGGAAATACTTAGTACCTTTATGAAGTGTTATATGGTGGGAACTTTAAAAATACCTCACTTTTTTCAAAGAAGAATTAAAAAAAGAAATAAACTGAGCTGTGGACTTTTATTTTTAATATTCACTCTTTCCTAATTTTTGTCACCAAAGTTGAGAAATTTTTTACCAACTTACTTTTATTAAATCTACTAGAAATTATTACTTATTAATTTTTTTTTCAAAAGTTGGAAGGGAGGGCAGAAAAATCGTATTGGACCTCACAACAACGTGGTCAAAGATTGGGGAGGTGAAGAGGGGACCTCAGCTTATTTTTGAATGAAAGTGTAGGTCTAGGTGGTTGAAAAATACCATCAAAGTCTTTATCCATATTAAAACCATTTGTAAAAAAAATCAATTTTCAAAATATTTTAAATATTGTCAGATTTTAGGGTCAAATATGAAGGGTTACTTGATGACTAGGAAGAGTGAAGTTCCTTCTTAGCTACATTTTCTTCAAATTTTGAAAAAAAATTCAAAACTATTACTATACCTCCAGTGTCTATACACAAAGTGCTTAGTTGAAACTGAATCGAAAGCCTGCCAACTAACTTGATTTTCTCACGTTGTTTTAAAATTCAGCCAACTTTACGAATAGAGATTAATTGTTGTCTATAATATGACTCTGGTATACCTACGTTTTGAAAAAATTTATGGATCACGTTTTCAGTGAATAAAGATCCCATAATTCATTACGGATTAGAACAACACCTGTCAGGTGCTTAGTTGAAAACGATTTCGTCACGTTTTTAAAATTTCAACGATCGAAGAGAGAATCATGGTGATAAATTATGCTCCATTATGCATGTGAACAATCGAGCATTCCATCTTTTTTTTTTTACAAATCCATTCAGAAATAGTAGGTACCTACTTGATATATTTCCAAAAAACTTGATAAAAAGTTTATCAATTTAAATAAAAATTTATATCAGCATTACTTTACGAATCGAAAAAGTAGGTACCTACATATCTACAAATTACCCAAGAGAATACAACTGTACGACTTTGAAAAAATAAAGATTAAATCTTCACAAGTTTTTTTGGATGAAGAAAGTTTTCAAATTCTTTATGGATCAGTAGTCTCCTCATCAGCCTTCATCTACATTTCTGATGCCCAAAAACTCAAGAGGAGGGGTGTACCTCAAATTTTCCCAACTAAATTTGCTGAAAAACTTGACTAGTTTCCCTATTTTCTCAAAAAAAACAATTATTTTTATAACATTTTATACGTTTTTTTTTTCACAAATCTTCAAGCTTTACAAAATTTTTCCAATTTTTAAATTTAGTAAAGATTGGTTTTGACTGAAAATAGCGTTTACCATGAAAATTTTCAACGTACGTACCTTATCTGAAAATGATTTTTCTAATTCGATGTGAGGCTAAAACATTTGAGTGCTGGGAAATTTTTTGAAAAGTTTTTATTTCATCTGAAGAAACGTTTAGGTACAGCTATAGAATTTGAATTGAGAAAATTTTGGAAAAAATGAACAATCTGCAGTTGAAAACATTTTTGAAAAAAATTGAGCCAACGCAACGCCACAACCGAAAACAACCATTTCTTCATGTTTTAAATTCGTCAAATTATCCGAGAATTAACCAAAATTTCCATTATTTGATTTGTTATCCGTTTTTTCTAAAAGTGTAAGTATATGGGCAGCAAAAAATTGAAAAATCTGGGAAATGTAGGCACACCCAGCAGTCACTCCAATGATTTTGCGACTTAGGCTTAAGTTTCTTTTACACTCTTTCAAAAAGCATAGATTATTTTACTTCTTCCCCTCCCCCTCTCTACTTGTCCCTCCTATTTTTCAGTTTTTTTTCCTTCAATTTTACTGATGTTTCAGTGAATTTTGATTTTTTACTGATAGAGTCAGAAAAATGTAGTAAGGAAGGATAAATACGGAGTCAGAGGATTGAAGTTTTTACAACATCTTTTTCAGGTCTACCCACGATCTTTTAGCTACCACCTTTTAAAATTTTGAAAAAAAAATAATAAACGATAATCAAAGTATTTTATTCAAGTGTTGAAACTAAATTGAAAATTTACCTACCAACTTGATTTTTTCACGTTTTAGATTCAGTCAACTTTATGATGGGAAATGATTATTTACAATGTGACGCAGATGTATATTTTACAAAAAGATTTATGCATTACGTTTAGGGGAATAAAATTCCATGATTCACCATCGCTTAGATCAACACAATATGTGAGGTATACAAGTGTGGTATGCTTGGCTGAAAAAATTAGTAAAATTTTTAAAATTTCAACGAAATCGGGAATGAATTAGGTGTCGGTTGTAGGTACACCCATTCAAAGTTAGAGAGGAAACATTTTTATACATTTTTGTAATAATCCTCTTTAAAAAAAAAAAAAAACAAAAAAAAACCGCAAAAATTTAAATGTTCAAGACTCTGAGTATAAATTTTATTAATGTGAATATAACAACTTTCTGTATTATCTTAAAAATCGAAAAAGTATCCATGAATTATTGAAAAGGACATCTGTACGACCATGAAATAACAAAGATTAAACCTCGACAAGTTTGTTAGGCCGTAAATCTCCTTCCAGTTCGTTAGTATATTTTAGAAATACCTCATCAACCTTTTGTTTATTTTCATTTTCCACATTTTCGCCGATATTTTCATCACTTAGAATATTTTCTTCATCAACAAAATTTTCATCCAATTGAAGTTTTTTGAAAAGATTTTCTCGTTCCTTTTGAGTCATTTTTTCTCCTTCTTCGTTGACGTGCCATAAAAGATCAAAAATTGATGATAATTTATATAAATTCAAAGTTTTTTTTGGTTGGGCGCCTATTAGAATTGGTATATGAGCTAGGATTTCAGGAGTGAATCTGCAACATATAGTGCGACCTTTGGTGAAATCATCTTCTTGAATATGTCCCCATCCATATTTTTGACACGAGTTTTCTCCGCAAATGACGTCATCTATTTTTTGGTATGGATTGTTGTACGTAATGATGAGTATACCAGGAGAGTTATCCTCCTTACATTCATAAATAACCATTTTCCAAAATGCCAAGGGTACAGGTAATTGATTTTCATCTGCCAAGTATACATCTTTTCCATCAAGATTTAAGGTTCCATAGGTTCCAGTTATCACGACCAGCTCAATTAAAACCTACAATGTGTATTCAGATTAGAATATTTTAATACCATAAGGTCAAATTACAAGTCTGATGATGAAATGTTAAGAATATCATTTTCAGCCATTCCATATCAACTCAGTCAAAAAGACCCACCCCCCCTGTCAAGAATTTTTGTGAAAAATGCCTGTTTTAGACATTAAAAAATCCAATTTTTTTAAAGCTAGTAATCATTGGTCAATTATTTTTGAAAGGAGAAATATATACTTATTTAGATCCCTGAACTAGTTTCAATCCTAGTTTTCCTCATTCAAAATTTTCAATGATCTGCCATTTTTCAAAAATTTAAAGACTTCTTATCCCTCCAAACAACCTTCAGTTTGTCCCATTTGTCATTGTTTAATCACCTCCACTTATTTATAAAATGTGGCAGAAAGATAGACAATCTTTCAAAAAATTTTTGCTCGAATTGAAATGTAATGACCCAATTCACTTACGTGAGATAAAATATCAATATAATTTTCCAGCCTACGCCAAACTCCATTTCTAATTGAATTCCACATAAGCCCCACATTTCCATATGTTTTACCAGACTGCCTCACTGCAGGACTTAAAAAATTGTGCAAAGGAGCAAGATGTACTTTCACCAAAAAATTTCCAGCGCCAATATCGAAATATTTTTTTCTCTCGTCTTCATTTTCGAACAATTTGCTGAACACATTTTCTTGGTTTTCCTGAAATTCCAAACTTATTAAATATTTTTAGTCTGGGCATCATTTGTTAAGATCAAGGTATCCAATATGTAACATACAGTTCCATATAACTTGCTGATATCCATTTCAGGAAACATCATTTTTCTACCCAAATCATGATTATCAAAATTATCATTAATTTCTGGCCTATATGTATCTTTATTGTAATGTACCTCTTGATACACACACACCACATTTGGGGTGTATTTCATTAAAACTATGGTGAATGCCCAAAACCATTTGTATTTCTGAAATAGGTACATATTTGAATATTATTTCATTATAATTTCCATTTCCAAAAATTTGTTTCGCAAAAATACTTATATAGGAACATATTTACACAGGTGAAGCAATTTCCAGCTTTTATGAGAATAAACGAGAAGAAGCTAAAATTTTTGGAGAATGATCTGAAAATGTTTGCTCAAGGCCCTCTTTAAATCCAAAAGCACTCCATCCCCACATATTTTGAGGTAAAAATTGGGCAACAATATTGATGTCATTATCGCATAATTCGAGCTCCCCTGAACACAAATATGAAGTCAATGCCATGTCCAATTGAAGTAAAACTATGTTTCTTTAGCAAAAAATTCATTTTTCATTGAAAAAATCAATTTTGGATCAGTCATTTTCTGAAAATCCCGAAAATGGGAAAACAAAAACTGAAAACTGCTTTTCTCTAGAATTTACTGATTTACTTTACCCGGTCGGATGAGCTTTTAAATTCCGTAATATCAAAATCTTTATGCTTATCCATGAAAATCTAAAACAAAAAAAGAGAAAATTTTTACCAAGAAGTAAATTACCCATTTTTTTTTTTTTTGTAAATTTCTTATAAACTGAAAGCTAAAAGTAGGTAGGTAACTAACAAACATAACTCACCTCAAAACCAGCAAGATAAAATTTAAACATGGAATACGATCGTCTCTCCACTAAATGTGCTTTGACTGGCTTATTACATTTGAAATTTTCCGCCTCACCCATTGCTTGTATCTTAAAATTTTTAGTTTTAGGTGTTGGATTATACAGAATCTTATTCTTCTCATCAACTGGCTCCTGAACCTTTTGTATTTTCGATTGAGAAGTTGACAATTTCTCAGGGATTGCTTCATCTACTGTTGCATTATACTCACTGTCAGATAAATCTTCACGGCCGATTTTCTTCTCCATGGATGAATTCACGTCTTCATTACTTTCTTGAGGAAGTTTTGAAATTTCCTCTTGCTCAATTGGCTTTTTCTGAATGGGATTTGTAGAGTTTATTTCAAAATTTTTGGCAAGATTTGACTCATTGACGATACCTTTTTTCTTTTGATTTGAAACGAGATTCATATACTCTGGAGTATCCCCATTATCCTTTATTTTTTCCTGCTTTAAAACTATATTTTGGTCTTTTTGCTGATTTAGATTAGAGCTGCTTGGTTCATCATTCCTATGATCTTGAATATCGATAGTATCTATTTTATCTGCTTCTTTTTCAGAATCAATGTCTTGTTTTTTAAATTTTTTTAAAAGAAAATTATAACTTTTGTCAATAACAAGAGTTCGTGTTTCATATTCCAATTCATCTTCTGTTTTTATCTCTGCGGAGGTTTGGTTTTCATCTTTCGGCGGACAAGCAACGAGAAAATCAACAAATGTTTCATCTTGAATGTATTGTCTAAGAAACATCGGATTGCTTACAACTCCCACTGTTGTTTGTTTATCATAACTGACTAGAAGTACATATAATGGATCGTCTCCGCCTTCTAAAAAATAGTGATTTATAAAACAATAGAATATTTACCAGCAAAAGTAGGTAGATTAGAAAAATAATATATTTTTGGATTTCAAAATAAAATTGGTGAAAGCTACATCACCATGAATAGAAGACCTCCCAAAAAATTTTGAGCCTGTTCACCAAATGTGTGGCTATTTTTGAGAAAATGCAGCTTTTTGTTATTTTTAAATGTTTCTAATACCCGAGGAGTTCAGTCCAGCTCTAGAAAACAGTGCGATTTCAATTCCCATATCTCCTTGAAGGATTGTCCTAGAATTCAAATTGCTCATTCCAAAACTCCTCAAAATCTGGCCAAAATTTTTTTGGTTGGGTGGATTATTTTTAGGTGAAATTTATGAAAACATTGTCATAACAGTGTTGCCAACTGAGTTTTCCTTTACTCAAATTTTATGAAATTTATGTAATGAAAACAAAGCAATCGATTTTTACACCATGATTATAAAAATCAATTTGGATTAATTTTTTATAGCAGAAATGCCAAGAAAAATTTTATTTAAAAATCCGTGAATCAAGATACAGTTGACAGAAATATGTACCATGATTTTTGAAAAAATTTCGTCAACATTTTTAAGACGTCAAAAAAATTGACGATGTTTAAGAGTTTTATGGGGCAATTTGAATCTGGTGAGAATAAAAAATTTCTCAAATTCATAATCAGTAATTTTTCAACTCCCATTCTGAAAGCAGAATGTATTATTGAAACTCAAATCGCGCCTTCATTAATCATTTCGTGATTAGACATTTATGTATTGAAAATAAAAAAAATAGGTAGGTATAGTTACCTGCAATACGAATAATATTTTTTAAAAAACTCTCTGAACAAAATATTTGATTTACCAGATTGAATTTCTTCATATCTCGAAGGGTCCGATCCAAAACTAAACTTGGAAATAAAGGAATGTAACTGCTTGGACAAAAAATTGTCGGTACATTGGACAGTCAAGAAATTGATAGTGAGGAGAAATGAAATATATTTCATTTTGCACCGTTTTAATGAACTCGTTAACGTGAAATATATGCTGCTAAAAGTAATCTACAACAATCAAATCTCAAAATTGAAAAAGCAAAATGTATTGAAATTTTTCTGACCATGCAGACTATGTAATAAAAATTCAAATTTCTACTTCGATTATAAAATAAAAACTAGGTGCAAATATTCGTAGTATTCAACGTTACTCATTGCAATGATTTTTTTTTAAAGGTGTTTGCAACGATTTCTTTTGAAGGTATCATGAAACATTATTGATTTTGTCGATCTTCGTCACAGTCATGTAAATAAAAAAAAAACACGTAAAACAAACAATTTTTTCTGAAAAGAAAACAACTGAAATAGGTGTACGAATTACGCATATGTGCGTAAACCTGCCAGACGACTAAAATCTAAAATCGAACGCCGGATTGAGTTTTGAAAATTTTCAAGCATTGATTTTTTTTTTACAAAATCCAACTTCTTTAGTAGGTACCCATCTTAGTATATGAATCAAAAAAAATGATTATGCTTTGTTCAATTTTTGATGAGAAAATGTTGTGATCAAGATTTTTATACTTATAAATGCAAATTAGAGATCGTGTTTGCCAATTATGGCGAAATCCGCAATTTTCTGATGTCTTCAGTTCCTATATATACAGACCAATGCACACTGCAAACACAATTTTATTATCCTCGAATGAAAAAAAAACCTGCGAATGACCAATATGGGTTGAAAATTTTCATATTGGTATTTTTCTGATAGATTCATATATTTTTTTAAAAACTTTCATACCTGCTCTAATGTACCTATCCAATTTTATCGAATCTCAGTAAAAATGATGGTTATGATGTGCCATGTCACTAAGTAAGCAGAAACAAATTTGAAAAAAAACGTCGTTAAAAAATACTGCTTTTTGTAAAGTCTCCACATACTTAGATTTTATTATGCGAGTTGGAAAAAAAAATTTAATAATCTTACAAGTAGGAGCTGATTTTTATCGAAACAGTGTCGAAAAATTACGTTGGTAACACAACATTTTTGCAGGGTCTTGATACAATGCTGATTATTCACCTACATTGGGATGTGTTTTTTTGGAATAGAAATCACATCGATTTCCTGTTTAGGCGGTGCAACTTCCACTTCAATTTTATTCGGGTCTTTATTTTCTGCATCTGTGTTTTCTGCTTCAATTTTTGAAACTTTATTTTCTGCAACTGCATCACTTTTTTTATCCGCCATCATCATTTCCCAATTTAAACTTTCATCCTTTATAAGTCTTTTCAAAATTTGTTTTCTTTGCTCCAACGTTGTTGGTTCTCCTCGTTCATCAATGTCCCATATTTTATCAACGATTGGAAATATTTCATTTAAATTTAAAACACTAGAAGGTTGAGCACCTTTCAGAATTGGTAGCACGGTAAGAATATCTTGGTCAAAATCGCAACATGAAGTGCGACCTCTAGTGAGATTATCTTCTCGAACATATCCCCACCCGAATTCTCTGCATTTGTTTTTTTTACAAATAATGTCACCTATATCTTCGTATGGATTATTTGATGTAACAAAAAGAATACCGGGAAATTTATCCAAGTCAGGTTCATATATGACCATTTTCCAAAATGCCAATGGTACAGGATTTTTTTTATCATCTGCCAAATACACCTCTTTCCCATCTAGCTTCAAGATTCCATATGTTCCAGTAATCACAATTATGTGCTGTAAAACCTAAGAAAATCAAGCAGGTATGTGGAAATTCAAACTTAAATATCATGTGGTGGTGATCAATATCTGGTGAATGAAAATAATCATAAACTCACGGTAGATAATGTATTAACGTATTCTTCCAGTTTTCCCCAAGCACCAGTTTTTATGGACTTCCACATTGGAGCTACATTCCCATATGTTTTAGCTGTCTGTCTCACCACAGGAGACATGAATCCATGCAAAGGAGCCAAATGTAATTTCTCCAATTTTTTTCCTTGATCTGGATCAAAATATTTCATCCTTTCATCATCATTTTTGAATAAGTTACGAAATACTTTTTCTTGATTTTTCTGAAAATCAAAACGCGAGTGTTTTCTAATTTTGGTATTATTTTTAAAGGCCCCTTAATGTGTTCAACAAACTTACTATTTCATACAATTGGCTTATATTCAGATCGGGATACATTTCTTTTATACCCAAATCATGATCATCAAAATTGTCATTAATTTCTGGATTATCAGTGTCCTTATTGTGTTGAACTTCATGATATACGCAAAGACTTTGATCTTCTTTTACAAAAACAATGGTAAATGACCAGAACCATTTTATTTTTTGATTCTGAAATTTTGTTAGATATTTGTGAGTAATAATTTCCACCTTAACAATACCTATTTCTATGGTATTTTTCAACTTACTGGATTTAGTTTTCCAAAGTCTGCATAAGTGAAATCTTCGTGGTCCTTTAGATTAACCTACAAAAAATGAAAATGTACTCAGTAAATTGTATTTACTTCAACTTCTGCAATGAAAAAATTGTAATAATTCTACATATCAAGACGAGATAATAGCTGTAAGTAATTCTTTTTTACGAATTTTTTTTACCAGATATACTTAGATTTGATTTGTTGAAAGATTTTTTCTTATGCGAAAATGACATTGACGTATCTCTATTCACTAGAATTGTTTGATTTTATTTTGAGACTGAATTCGAATATCAATTTGTTTTTTCGGATTTGACTATCCCCCCCCCCAAATCAGCCAAGAATTAAAATGGCGTTTGACATATCGATTGTCATTAATTTGAGAGCGTAGAATTCGAATATAAACTTCGCGATTTCTGATTTTACCATTTCCCCCCCACTCTGCACAAAAGGTATGTACAATTAATTCGGGAGGGAGTAGATTAAATCAAGAGGAATGCGGTAAAATCAAAAAGTAAGTCCATATTCGAATTTTACGCCTTCAAATTAGCGACAATCAATATGTCACACACCATTTTAATTTTTCAACATACTTTTCCCTCAAAATTGGGGGGGGGAAGAGATGCACTGAACGGTTAAATCCAAAAAATAAGCAAAATATTAGTAGAACGCAGCGCCCTCAAATACCTAACAAATGACAAGTCGCACGTTTTTTTTTCGAATTTTGACCTTCTCAAAAGGACTAATGGGGGGGGGGAGGGGTATAAACCGATTTTTGAATGAAAAAAAAAATGAAAAAAATTCACTTAAAATCTCTTAAAAACCAAAAAAATTTAGCCAACTCACATCAAAACCGACTATATAAACTGCATACAATGCATTTGTCATGTAAGGCAATAAACGAGGTCTGACTGGACTTCGGCATTTGAAATTTTCCGCATCTTTCATCGCTTTCAACCAATATGGTTCATTTTTCATTATTAGAGTATCCCAAATTTTCTTAATTGTTGGATTAGTTGCCGTTTTTCTTTCAATTGATAAGGATTCGGTAAGTTTAGATTTGCTGGATTTTTGATCTGCAGCTGAACCAGTTTTAGTTTTATTTGGGACTGCAGCGGTTTCCTGAACTGGTGCTGTAGCTGTTTCTGTTTTTTCAAAGTCAGCTGTATCGGTTCTTTGAACCGAAGTCGAATCTATCTCGATTTTATTCTGACCAGAAGTATTTTCTTCTTGGGTTTCTCCTTGTTGATTCAAAGATTCTCTTTTATTTTTTTTTGGATCCGCTAAATCGTCTTTGAAAATATGTTCTGAAGAATCTTTGCGTTTGATTTTTACCTTTGATACAGAATGCGTATCATTATTATCTTCATGGGATGAAATAGGTGCAGTTTCATATTGCACATCCATTTTATCCTCATTTGAATTTGGGATCATTGTTTCGTCTAAATTACTAGAAGCATTGTTTCCCAAATTTATCTCAAATGCCTTCGTAATCATTGAAATAGACGCCAACTTGGGATCTTCATTTTTTTCTTCATCTGAAATCTCGCTTTGCTTTGGAAGCTTTTTTGGATTGCGAACTCCATTATCAACAAAATTTTCTTTCTGAGCTGAATCTAGCTCCATTGGGGTATGCTCTGGCACATCCTTTTTTTCCTCAATATGTTTCTGGTGTAAAAGAGCATCCTGTTTCGGCTGCTGCTGCTGATTGGAATTGATGGCGCTTATTTCATCATTCTCACCATCTTTGGTATCATTTGCATTACTCTCTTTTGGTTCTTCTGATAATTTAGCTTCCTCCATATATTTGTTTACAAAAAAGAAATAGCTTGTTTCTAAAATTAATGTAGGGACCTCTGGTACTTTTCCTCTCCCTAAATTTTTCACTAATTTGGTAACTTGTTCGCTTTCTTTTTCCGGGCAAGCGTATACGACGTCGACAAATTCACTAAATCGAAAATTTTGTCTAAGTAGCATGGGATTACCAATGGTACCCATTAGAGTCTTACCATTAAAACTAACCAAAACCAGTTCCAATGGTTCATATATACGTTCTATAAAATTAAAACCAGTTTAGTTGTCAAAAAATGAGCTCATAATTGAAAATGTTTTATTGAAAAAAAAAATGTCACTACCTTTGAGGTCTTCATTTTTATCTTGAACTGAAATAATTGAAAGGTTGATGAGTAAGTAAATCCAAACATAATGGGCTATTCAAATTTGTTAAACAAAACAAAAATCTAGGTACCTTTTGAGATTCCTTCATACAACTCAGACGGTTCCATACCTGAAAAATAATAAAAATGATTTGATTGGACCCAGAGAATGTGTAGTATGCAGAGCAATAATAAATCAAAAAATCAATTGCGAGAAAAAATGTGATTTTTTGATATTAGACCGTTATGAATTGACTCAGGTACGCAGAGGAAAATTCTTCTTCTGCGAAATTTAAAAATTCTAATGTAAGTATAAGGAATTCTGAATTCTAATTTTAAATTTCAGATTTCAGCAGTAATAAGTTCAAATTTGAAACTGAAGTGCCTACAGATGTTCATCGATACCTACTCGTAGGTGCGTAGTGTAGGTACCTATGTGTTTGACCTTGATGTTATGACAATGTAAGTCGATTTTATTGCTAATCGTCGCAGACATGCAAATATGAAAAAAACTTGTGCTACTTATTAGAAGTACCAATTCAAATACCTAATAAAAGAGGTAAATAAATATCCAAACTCAGAGTGTAATTTTGAGCTCCAAAAAAGCCGAAAGTACACCATAAAAAATCCAGTCTAAAATTTCAGGTGCTGAAGCGAATTTCTCAAATTTCTCAAATAAATTTTTAAAACTTCAAAATTACTTACTTTAAGTATAGCCTAGCAAAATATGAAAATTTTATCCAATCAATGAAAAAAACTGAAATTTAGTTTGTACCCCATTTTCAACCTACTAAATCAATTGGAAGTTGTTTCGAGACATTTTAGTCATCAGAAAATTTCGGCATTTCCCAACGCTGCACAGTGAACCGAATTGGCGAAAAATACTTATTCATCAAAATTCATTCTCTTAGAAAGATCCCAAGAAGAGAATAAAGTTCCTACATCACACCATTTTCACACACTGAATTTAAAATTTTCAACAATTTTTCTCTCGACCCTCAGAAAGGCCGGTACCAACACTTTTGAAAAAATTTTAAAAATCGATATGATTTATGAAATTGAAGGGAGTTTAAGTCGAGAATTTTGAATTTGGGGTTCTTTTTTTCTCATGAACTTCAAGAAGGAGGCGCATAGAAATTTTTTTAGGAGTTTCAAGTCGAGAATTTCGAATTTACAAATATTTCGTCTACCGATCCTTCAGAAGAGCAGTTAACATCAAATTTTGAAAAAAAATTGATGTGTTTAGTTGGAATTTTTTTCATCGACTCAATTGTTGAATAACTCAATAATGCACCTTCAGGTTATAAAACTACCGTAATAGGTATATCGTTTTACTCACATACAATTTCATGTCATTGATTTTTCGATCCAAAGTGACCTAAAAAAAACTTTGACTTATTCGGTCTGCTGTGCGTTGGAGAAAGGCCCATAAAAATGGTTCATTTCAACAAGGTAAAAAAAAATTAGTTTTTTTCGTTGATTAGATAAATTATCATATTTTTCAGGCCAATGACAGCTACGTTTGAAATTTCAAAAAATGCACTTCAGCATCTTAAATTTCGAATATTTTTTAATGGCGGTTTAAGTACTTACTGCCCGGTTTTTCTTATTTTGGCTTTTCTGCAGATCTGTTGTTGTAGGTATTGCACCTTTTTTTTTTTTTCAATGCCACAATTCAATTGTATCAAAATTTTTGACATCATAAATAACACGAAATATTATCGTCCTGTTTCTAAAAAAGAAATACAACATACCCAATTTTTGAAAAAATCAATATTTTATTTGAGAAAAAATAGAGGCAAGTTGACAAATTTTGAAACACTTTTCTTTGTAAAATTAAAAAAGAGAACTTTAATTTATGATGGCGGATCTTATACTGTACCTATCTTTTACTATCTTGCGCCAGTTTTCTTTAAAAAATTGAAATTCTCTGCGTAAAATCTAAGCATGAAGTCTTACCGAGAGTTGATTAAAATATTTAAAAAGAAAATGATCTCACCAGCTTCAGCAGTTGAATCTAAAATAAAAAATAGGTTAATATAAATATAATAAATTACCTGCATAACAAATGATATTACCGACTTTTCCATTAGGAAAAGTCGAGTACTAAATTGTTCATCGTAGTTTAAGGGAGCGTCGGGAACAATTTTTTTTTACGTTTTCGGACATTCTGAACACGATAGGACGTGTGGTTGAGAACGAGGTTTCCTTATATATATATATATATATATATATGGATCGTACTATCATTGCGAGACCCGCTTTGCAAAAGGAGATGATACAGGCACTGTCAGGCCCGAATTTTCAAAAATGGGCATAAATGAAGGGTCAGGTATTAAGGTTGATGTGTGTAGCGGAAAAAATAGCCGAAAACGAGACGAATCTCGCTGCGCAAGCGCCATGCCGCTAGCTCAATTCGTGTTCGAATGGCGCATGGTCCAAGTTTTCATGTGTTGTTGTGTGCAGAGAGGCGAGGTAAATTGTATATAAAGATATGCAAATGACACTACGAGGCCCGAAAAAAAAATTCGCCTACGGCCTCCTGAGTATGCATACATCATGAAAAACCACTTTACATGGCATGACGTTGCGAGACCCGATTTCGGGTCTCGCAGTGTAAAATCGGGCCTCGCAATGATAGCACCGTTTCCAAAACGGGTCTCGCAGTGCTTTGCTATGCCTGTATATATATATATATTTATATGTTTATGTATAATTTTGTCCGCGATTAAACTCGGAAGCTGTGTAGCTCCAGAAGGGGACAACGTTCCCAAAAGATAGCATTTTTTACGTAGTTTTGAGATTTTCAAACCGATTTAAAATCGGTTCAGCCGTTTTCGAGATATTGAACTTTTTGTGTTTTTTAGGGGTTGGGGGGTGGGACTTAGCCGAAATTTCAAACAATCAAGGTAAAAGTTACATTGCGCTTCAAATTTCGATTTCTCTAAAACTACTGAACCGATTGAGCTGAAATTTTCAGGATTGTCAAAGAAAGGTTTGAGGACCTTACAGAAAAATTTTCAGCCTGATCGGTTGAGGCACACCGTCTCTCGGTAGGACTAAAATTTGTAAACAGTTTTTTTCAATAGCTTACTGAAACTTGAAGGTCGAATAATTTGAAAACTAGGCATTCTCAAAAAAATCTAATGACTCATTGTCGAAAGCAAATTTAATTCTCTACAACTTGCTAAACAGGCATTTTTCGGGAGGCCCCTCCTTTGGTCAAAAACGGTCCTCAAAGGACGCAAAGGAGGGTCCAATACTCGAAATTCGCATTAAACTCGAAAGCTGTGTAGCTCCACAAGGGGACAATGATCCCAATAGATAGCATTTTTTACGTAGTTTTGAGATTTTCAAACCGATTTAAAATCGGTTCAGCCGTTTTCGAGATATTGAACTTTTTGTGTTTTTTAGGGGTTGGGGGGTGGGACTTAGCCGAAATTTGAAACAACCAAGGTAAAAGTTGCATTGCGCTTCAAATTTCGATTTCTCTAAAACTACTGAACCGATTGAGTTGAAATTTTCAGGATTGGCAAAGAAAGGTTTGAAGACCCTACCGAAAAATTTTCAATCCGATCGGTTGAGGTACACCGTCTCTCGGTAGGCTTAAAATGTGTAAACAGTTTTCTTCAATAGCTTACTGAAACTTGAAGCTCGAATAATTTGAAAACTAGACATCCTCAAAAAAATCTAATGACACATTGTCGAAAGCAAATTTAATTCTCTACAACTTGCTATACAGTTATTTTTCGGGAGGCCGCTCCTTCTTTGTAAAAGGGCATAAACTGATGTTTTTTGGGTCGCTGATTCCGAATTAAGTCTTTGTTTTTCGATTTGAATCCTCTACATGTTCCTAAGTCGTCCCTCGGTAGCTTCAATTTGTGAACTGCCATTTTTAATTTCTTATGCAAGCTTGAAACGTAAATACGTAATTTGAACAAAACTAGGGCTCTTCAAAAAAATCTAATGACAAATTATAGAACACAAATTTAATTCTCTACAACTTCTTATACAGCTTTTTTTTGGAAGGCCCTTCCTTTGCTCAAAAACGGTCCTCAAAGGATGCAAAAGGAGATCTAAGAATCGAAATTTACAGTTTGGCATTAAAAAGTTTGTGAAAAAGCGCAGTTTGATATTTTTTGGGTCACTGATTCCGAATTTGGTATTTGTTTTTCGATCTAAATCTTCTATATGTCCCTAAGAATATAAGAATGCCTTAGGGGATGGGGACAGTTGAGCTAAAATTTCAATTTCGAATAATAATAGTAACTTGAAATAAAAAATAAAAAAAATGGCATATTTACTATTATTTCATTCAATATCAATTTATCAACTTTTTGAATTTGTGTCCCCCCCCCACCAGGTACCCCTATGGATATGGGAGTTTGAGGGCCCAAAATTTTGAGCTTGAGTGCAAGACCGAAATTTCAAATTTCAGTCATTTTACTTGATAAATAGCGTGGGTACCAATTCTTTAAACTTATGTATTACCGACTTTTTTATTTTGATTTGAGCCCCTTCCCTGGATACACTGGAGTCCAAAATTTCGAGTTTGGTACTTCTCAGTAGGCTCAATATTTGTGAATAGTTGAACGAAAGTAAATTAAGTTTTCTACACCGACTTTTGTGGAAAAGTCGGTTACCTTACGCAGAATGCGTAAGGTTTTTTTTAAATTTCAGTTCTTTCAACACAATAGCTGATTTACCTGGTCTGATTTCTTCATTTCCTGGAGAAGTCAGTCCTAAACTAAACTTGGAAAAAAAATTATATAACTGATCGCACAAATAATTTGCAGGACATGGAATGATAAAAAAATTAATAACGAGAAGAAATACGACGTATTTCATATTGCACTGCTCTAATGAACTGGGTTACGTGAAATATTCTCGAATGAGTGATCTACTACTATGAAATCTCAAATTCAAAAACGGAAGGTCCTGATACTAAAATTTTAGCAAATAATATAGACGATGTAATCAAACTTCCAAGTTCTGCTGTGATTACAAAATGAACACTGAATTACAAATACGTATTCATCGGTACCCATTGCAATGATTTTTTTCCATTCAAGGTGTTGTGAAGTATTATTGATTCTGTCGATATTCCTCACAGTCATAAAGAATGAAAAAAACAAAAAAAAACCGCTTGAAACAAACAAAATTCATTCTGAAAAGAAAATAATTGAAATACCTACGTAATGCGAATCACATACCTACATACGTAAATGTATACCCAGTTACTGAAATTCAAAATCGAACGTTCGATTGATTTTTTAAATCTTGCAGGCGTTGAATTTTCGCATAAAGTTGATATCTTCAGTAAGTAAGTAAAGAATTCGCGGTAATGCTTTTTTCAACGCTTGGTAAGAAAATTCGTGTGATCAAGATTAAAATAAAAATAAAAACAGCATAAATCGCTACCAATATCTGAAAGTTTCTGGTACTCAATTTCTATTCGGGCAATGCGAACTCCAACCACAAATTTTATTACAAAAGCGTTTAAAAATTTGTCAGTTCTTTAAATTTAAAATAATTATCTTTAGTAGGTTACGGATCAGATGAAAAGAATTGTTCAAGAATAAGGATTGTGAAAACTAAATCTCTTTATTTTTGTCAATAATTTTCGTTTTCTGACGTTGAAAAAAAAATCCTCCTTTATTTCTGAGAATCCTTCGTAATTAACGAGGAAAGCGTACGAGGTAGATATAGATATGATACAGCAAAAATTTTTTTATAAGTTTGTAGAGCATCATAAGAAATCTGCACAGTAAAAATTATAGTTCCTGAAGTTGAATGGGAGGGGGGGGGGGTTATGAAGGTATAAATTCCGAAATTCCGAAAAATCTTTTCAAACACCTGAAAAAATTACAAAAATTTTTTATCAAGTACCTAGGTAAGTACTCGCCTCCATATGAAATTTTGGAAATGAATTTTATGCCCCTTCTTAAAATAGCCTATGGCGAAAGTAGTTCGTGGTAAAATTCATTTAATTTATTTATTCAAAAATAAGAAATTTAATTCACCTATTTTCTGTATTTTATCTGACTTTCATACCATAATGCACCTTCCTAGATGTTGAAATTGAATTGAAATTCGAGTTCGATAATTTTTCTCACTTTAAAATTCAATAAATTATGGGTGGAAATGACACATTGAAAAAAAAAAGTCTATTGTTTGGTGGGCACAATAACACAAAACATATGATTTTTACAATATCATGACTTCATGACTTCATTTTGAATGAATGACGATCTCATAATTCAACATGAATTACCAACAACAAATGTTAGGTAATCAAGATGAATCAAGTGCGGAGAAGAAGTGTGCCCTGAGCAGCGACCATTCTATCACTTTTTACACAAATTTTATCAATTTGAGTGGGAAAAAAATACTCAGGCATGAAATTTTACAAGTGCTTAATTTACATTAAAATAATATCGAATAATTACCAAATACAATGTTTTTGCATGACTTAGACACCTAAATATAAATTACTTATATCTCGATGTGTGTTTTTGGAAAAAGAAATACTCCTGATTCCTGTAGAACTTGTGGAACTGCCTTATCAGTCTTGACCGTATTTTTATTTTTTCCCTCATCTTTCATTTCTGAATTTTCATTTCCCTCCGTTTCATTCATTATTTCATTAAATGCACCAGCAGTAATTTTTCCTTTCAAACGTTCATCCACTTCAAGTACCTCCAAGATTTGGATTCTTTCCTCTCTAGTTGTTGGTTCTCCTTGTTCATCAAACTCCCATATATCTTTAACGATTGGAAATAATTCAAATAAATTTAAAACCTCGGAGGGTTGAGCATTTTTCAGAATCGGCAGCTTGGTAAGAATATCACCGGTAAAATCGCAACATAAAGTGTGACCTCTGGTGAGAGTATCTTCTCGAACATATATCCATCCAAAATCTTCGCATTTGTCTTGTTTACAAATGACGTTACCTATATACTCGTATGGATTATTTGACGTAACAAAAAGAATTCCACGACAGCTCTCTAAATCAGATCCGTAGATGACCATTTTCCAAAATGCCAAAGGTACAGGGATTGTTTTGTCCTCAGTTAAGTAAACCTCTTTCTCATCCAACACCAAAGTTCCATATGTTCCAGTGATCACAATCAAGTGCTTTAAAACCTACAAAAAGAATCCACATCGAAATGATTGAATATCATTTTAAAATTTTCCGGCAGATGAAAATAATCAACTTACATAAGATAACATATTAACATATTCTTCCAAATTTCCCCAAGCACCATTTCTGATGGACTTCCACATTGGAGCTATGTTCCCATATGTTTTAGCCGACTGTCTCACAACAGGTGAGACAAAGCCCTGCAAGGGAGCCAAATGTACTCTCTCCAAGAGTTTGCCTTCATCAGGATCAAAATATAGTTTTCTTTTTTCGATATTTTTGAAAAGATCACCAAACACCCTTTCTTGATTTTCCTGAAATTTTAAACGTGAATTTTTTCAAATTTTGGTATTTTTTCATACTTAGATTAAGGTACCTATTCAACAACTTACTCTTTCATATACTTTGATTATATCCAGACCAGGAAACATGTCGTCTTTACCCAAATCGTGATCATCAAAATCGTCATTAATTTCTAAATTTCCGGTGTCTTTATTGTATTGGATTTCATGAAATACACAAACGTTTCGGTCCTTTTTCATAAAAATTATGGTGAATGCCCAGAACCATTTTAATTTCCGATTCTGAAATTTTGTGATATTAATAATTTAAATTTTAAATTCAAATGGCACGATAAGAATGTAAATTTGAAAAAAAAAAATGTACCATAATCATAATAATTTCAAAACAGAACAGAACAAATGAAAATTTTTTAGAGAATGAAGAAATCCAAAATTAAAAAAAATAACATGTAGAAATTTTGACAGCGAAGAAATGAATTTCAACATTGTAAAAAAAAAATATGTGTAAAAGTTTAGTCTGGATGGAAAAAAATTATGAGTGAAATTTCGAGAGTGCAAAAAAAATACACAATATTGTAAAAAAATAAAAAATTTTCCAATATTGAAATTTGAAAAAAAAATCATGTCTTTTTAAGGTTCATTCTGCCAAAAACGCGAATTTTTCCACGAATAATATGTATTCGAGAAAAAGACTAAAAAGAATCGAGATTCCCATTTACAACGACCATGCCAATTCGTAAGTAGTGTGACGTCAAAAAATTCAAAACGAATTTTTTGACTAGTAATAAATTTTGCCCCACCTCTCTATTTGGGAAAATAGGAGTAAAACCCCTCTAAAATTCCCTGTCGCTCCCTTCTCAAAGGAAATTTTTGATGGCTTTACTTCATAAAATTTTCTTTTTAGGTAATACCAAAATAAAAATCGCATTTTAACTTGTGTTCAAAAAGAGCAGTATGCCTGAGCTAACGGTAGACACAACTGTCGGCATTTTAATATTCTGTTTTGTTTACTTACTGAACTGGATTCTTTTCTAAATTCCGGATAATCCAAATCTTCAAGTTTATCTATGTGAACCTACATGCACATTTAAATGGCAGGAATTTTTACTTTTATAATAGAAAAAAGTTGTTTTTAGTGGTTTTAGCTAATTTATGCGAATTGACATAATCAAGGTTTTTTTCAATTTTTTCCTTCCAAAATGGATTTTCTTTGATGAAAGATAATTTTTGATCCGAAAATTATGTTAAATACTCTGAAAGAAAATTGTATAATTTTTTTTTTTCAGACGTCAAGTACATACGAATATTGACTTCATTTTCGGATTTCACTTTATTCCTAATCCTCTTTGCAAGGTCCTCAGATTTACCCAAAAAATCAAAAACTTCGGAAGTCATTCAAGATTTTTAATTTTTCGGACCGGAAAAATTCAAGGTGTTTTGATATTTTCAGCTCGGAAATAATCTTTCATCATAACAAATCGGCTTTTGAAAAGAAAAAAATGAAAAAGTTGCCTCTTTGAGCCTTTGTAAAAAACTGAATAATTTCAAAAAAAAAAAAACACACCTCAAAACCAGCTATATAAATTTTACAGATGTCATTTGATGAATAAACTAATAGATGAATTCTGACTGGCCTTTCACATTTGAAATTTTCCACATCATTGAACCCTTGCAACCAGTACTGTTCATTTTCGATGGTGAGATTTTCCCAAGCCCTCTTAAATTTTGGTTTAGCTGGTGCCTCGCTTTTTATTGATAAGGATTTAGTAAGAATAGCTTTGCTGGGTTTTTTATTTGGAACTGAACCAGTCTCCGGCTCATTTGTGATTGCAGCTGTTTCTTGAATCGGGGTTAAAAAATTTTCGGTTTTTTTAAGACCAGTTTCATCGGTTTCTCGAATTGAGCCAGCATCTATCTCCATTTTATTCTGACCAGAGGTGTTTTCTTCCTGATTTTCTTCTGCTTGGTCTAATGATTCTATTTTATTTTTCTTTGGAATTGTCTGATCTTCTCGCGAAATACGTTCTAAAGAATCACTACGTTTAATTTTCTTCTTTGATAATGAATCTGTGCCTTGCTCTGGGGATTCTGGCAGATTGTCATCTTCATCGCCGAGATTTGAAATTACAGCAAAATTATCAATCTCCATCGAAGTATACTTTTTTTTCACATCTTTTTTCTCGATATGTTCTTGATGTGAAACGGTGTCCTGTTTCGGCTGCAGCTTCTGATTAGAATTCGTGGTCTTTACTTCACCATTCTTACCATTTGGTGCATCGTTTTCATTATTTTTGGTAGTTTTTCCCAATAATTCAGCTTCTTTTATATATTTATTCACGAAAGAGATATAACTTCTTTCAATAATGAGGGTTCGAGTCTCTGGTACTTTGTCGGTTCCTAATTTTTTTGCCAATTTAGCATCTTCTTCGTTTTCTTTTTTTGGACAAGCGAATATGACGTCGACGAATTCGCCGTTTCGAATATATTCTCTGAGGAACAAGGGATTGCCAATTGCAGCCATCATATCATCACCTTTAAAACTAACAAGAACGAGTTCCAGTGGTTCGTATATACGTTCTATGGAAAATAAAACCAGGTTAGTTTCCTCAAAAAAATAGAGCTCATCATTGAAAAAATCTAAGTGAAGGAACATCTTACCAATTTTGAGGGTTTCTTCTTTCTCCGGAACTGAAATCAAGGATGAGTCGGTATAAGTTATAAAAATACGATCATTACGTATTTTAAATTAGTTCAGTTGAAAAATTAATTCACCTGTTGGGATCTCCTGATACTGCTCATATGATCTCACACCGAAAAAACTAAGAAAGTAATTGACTGGTCTAGAAAACATGAATTCAGCGGTACCATGATAAATTAAAAAATTAATTACGAGGAAAAATACGATTTTTTTCATATTGAAACGTTAACAACTGGCTCAGATAAGCTGTAAAAGAAATGAAATTCAATGAAATTTTAAAATTTTTGTGCTATTGAAATTTTTTCGAAATTGTAGTAGCAGTCAGAATTCAAATTTTAGTAGAAGGTAACAATATCAAATTCAGAACTAAAGTACCAATAAATGTTCATCCATTCTTGTTGGTTTGGAATGGAACCTTGAAGTAATGACATGACACAAGGACTTGAATTCTCATCATATCGCAGACTGGCAAATATTGGAATTGGAAAAACATGGTCTGCGTGGAGTGCACGTACCGAAGTCTGAAAACTCGCCGACTTACGTAGGTAGGTAAGTTGTTGATTTTTTTTCACGATTTGAAATTCTATTGATTTAAGGTGAAAGTAAACATTTTCTTTTTTACAAGGAAAATCACACCTGTTTTTTGGATTGTGATTCTATCGACTTTGTAGGTTTCTACCGAGTCGATAGAAAATGTGCATCAAGTTTTCAAATTTTTCCAACGTTTAAATTTTTCGTAAAATTTCATGTTTTTGGTGCCAGTGTTCAGTAGGAAATATAATGACACGAGTATTCGTATAGTTTGAAAAATGAAAATTCATCCGATGAAAAAAAAATTGAGATTGAAATTATTGCATCGGTTATTTAAGTAGGTACTAAAAAGCATTTTAATGTTTCCCAATTTCTGATGGTATTCGAATCTGAGCATCTGATTTCATCAAATACCTAAAATGTGACTCAGGTAAAATTTTTGACGATCGGATGAAAAAAGTTTAGTTTTTGATAAGTATATTATTACCAACTCGAAAATTTTCAAAATTAAAAATAGGTATTTCATGTCTTGCCCCTATCCATAGGCGGCGCATCCAAGGAGGGAGGCTCAGGGGGCTCAAGCCTGCCATGAGCTTGGGGGAAAAAATTGCAAAAATATTAAAAAGTGCATTTCTTGCTTTTTGAACTGTATTTTTTCGAAAAAAATTTGTCCTTGCTTCGTTCGGGCAGTATTTTCGTGATCTTATTTTATTTGATAATTTTTGGCTGACTTTTCAATCAAAAATCACAGTTTCCTTAATAAATCTCAATTTTTCTGAAAAAATTATGGATTTTTGACTGAAAGATCAGTGAAAAATGAATAATTTGAAATCTGACCCCTCTCCTCATTTTTCTCAAATTTTCAGCCCCTCCCTTAATTGATTTCTGGGTGCGCCCTATGTTCCTATCCCTCACCTTAGCCTTTCATAGCTAAATGAAAAATATTTCAAATTTGTATTCTACTCCCTCAAAAACATGAAATTTTGATGTTACTCGATAAAAATAAAAAATTAAAATTTTCAAGAGCCTCATTTTCCACTAAAGTACCTCGATCGATTACTCCTAAGAGAAAATTTTTGCCAAATTCGTAGTCTACGCCTCCGAAAACTTCGATTTTGATCAAAGTTGAAAAATATTCGATTTCATTTTCGAATTCGAAAAAATTGATTCGAATCCAAAAAAATTGCAGATTCTTGAAATGGATTTAACTCTTTTCAAAGGATTCAAAACTCGATAGGATTTGTTTATTTTCGTTTTCGTTTCATTTTTTAAAAATCTTTTTGGCTGCGAATCGTCTATAAAAGTTCGGAGATAAGGGACTAGAGACTAGAGACTGGAGAATTTTTTTGCAGACAATTTTTTCTTTAAAATATTTCTTCTAGAGCCATTTATTTTTCCTTTATTACATTATTTTTCGTCAAATTTTTGCCTTTCCTGGAGGCTGAAATATTGAGGAATGAAGGATAGAATTTAATTTTTTGAATGTTTTACGTCGAATTTGAATTTATTTTGAACGATAACTTCACGTGTATTCAGACTTATCCTACATGAATTGATGAAATTCACGTTTGGATCTCACTTCACCTTACGCTTGAAAAATTTGGTAAAATACGAAAAGTGGAATGATATTTTTGGGTACAAATAAGTAGGTAGAATATTAATTCAACTTTTGACAGAATTTTTTCAATTTTTCTTAAATAAAATATTTTATTATTTTTTTGAAAATTGTACTTTTTATTAAAATGACAACGCATTCAAGTTTTTTTTTTTCAATTTTTCCCTTACTTTTTCAACATTTTCAACCACTTTTTTCAATTTTTTTCCATTTTTAAGCTCAAAATATATTCTTCAACAGAAGATAGATAAGCAAACGTTGTTATTACCTACCTATTTAATTAACTTCAGTAAAAATGTCAGTTATGAAGTATCCTTAGGTGGCAACGAATTTGTGAAAAAAAAATGTGTGCCCGGTACAGTGAGCATTCAATTATTATTTTGCTCACGGGAGTCTCGAAATGGATTTTATTAAGTTGAGTACAAAAACATTACTCACATTATCTTACAAGTATTTTCTCAAGTATATTAAAGCAATACCGAATTTGTCTAACACAATATTTATGCATGGTCTAGATAGGTACAGTATGGATTACTTATGTAATTCCTACTTCCTACATTACTTAATGCGTTTTTAGAAAAGACGCTCGCCCTTTCGAATTACTGATGAAGTTGTGGAACTATCAATTCAGCCTTCGGATCTTTATTTTCTGCATCTTTCATGTCTACGTCCTTAGTTTCTGTGTCTCTATTTTCTACTATTTCGGCAATTTTTTCATCCGCTGTAGTCATTTTCCCATCTGAATTTTTAACCTTTTTAAGTCTGTCAAAAATTTCTTTTCTTTGCTCTGACGTTGTTGGTGCTCCTTCTTCATCAAATTTCCATACTTTGTCAACGATTGAAAATATTTCATCCAAATTTAAAGCACTAGTAGGTTGAGTGTCTTTCAGAACTGGTAGTTCACTGAGCATATCTGAGTTGAAATCGCAACATATTGTGCGACCCCTCCTAAGATCATCATCTTGGACATATCCCCATCCTAAATTCCTGCATTTGTTTTCTTTACAAATAATGTTACCTATATCCTCGTATGGATTATTCGATGTAACTAAAAGAGTACCAGGAAATTCATCCAACTGATCTCCATAAATGACCAATTTCCAAAATGCCAAAGGTACGGGAATTTTTTTATCATTGGCCAAATAAACCTCTTTTCCATCCAGTTTCAAGGTTCCATATGTTCCAGTTACCACAATAACGTGGACTAAAACCTGAGAAGAAAATATGTACTTAGAAATATAGAATTCAACATCATTTAATCAATTTTCAGTACCGAAAAAAAAATCACTTACTGTGGATAAAATATTAACATATTCTTCCAGTATTCCCCAAGCACCAGTTTTGATAGACTCCCACATTGGAGCTATGTTCCCATATGTTTTAGCCGACTTTCTCAGCAACGGAGAGATAAACCCATGCAAAGGAGCCAAATGTAATCTTTGCAGGAATTTTCCATTACCGACATCGAAATATTTTTTTCTTTCGTCTTCGTTTTCGAATAAATTACCAAACACGTTTTCTTGATTTTCCTGAAATTTTAAACGTGAATTTTTTCAAATTTTGGTACTTTTTTCATAGATCAAAGTACACTATTTAACAACTTACTATTCCATATACTTTGATTATATCCAGACCCGGAAACATGTCATCATTACCCAAATCATGATCATCAAAATCGTCATTAATTTTTGGATTATAGGTGTCTTTATTGTATTGGACTTCATGATATACAGAAACACTTTGGTCTTTTTTTGAAAACATAATGCTAAATATCCAAATCCATTTTATTTTCTGGTTCTGAAATTTAAAAAAAAAAAATGCGAGTGATAATTTACATTGCCAATGTTTTGTACGGTATTTTGTTTAGGTGCTTACTGGTTCGGGTGTTACAAATTCTGCATAATGAAAATCTTCGTATCCATCCACATCAATCTGCAAAAATAAAAAATAATCCAAGTGGTAGGTACTTTTACTTATACAATGAAAAAATTGTTAATTTTTTTTTAGACTTTGGGTTTAAATACTAGCTTTATTTTTTGTATTCAACTTTCCTAAATTTTCTTTTTGAGGTTCAGAAATTACTCTAAGAACTGAAGAAACTCGAATAAGCATATTTTTAATTTCAGTGAATTTAGAATTGTGAAATTTCACCAGAAAGAAATTTTTTAAAAACCATCAGAATTTTACCCTGGAAGAAAGTATGTGGGAAATTTAAATTACATGTTAAAATTTTGAGAGGGGGAAAGGATAATTCCACCCTAGCGAGAGTTTTTTTGGGGGGCGTGGGGGCCCACGAAGACCCCTCAGAACTAAAAAACATTTTTCAGTTTTAACATGAATATGTTTTTTCCTCTTATGGGTGGGATGAGGGGGGGGGGTCCATTCAAAAATTAGAACTTGGAATTTTCCGCCTTGTCTTCTTCCCTCTTTACCACGCACAATAAATTCAGTTTCGATTCATTGCAAGTAAAAATTTAAGATGGAGAAGGAAACGAATAAATTTGTTGATTTCATCGATAATTTTTTATAGATTTTTACCAATTTTTTTGTGAATTTTCAATTTTATTTCAGACTTTTCCATTCTTAGAATTTTAATTTTTATATGTAGGTACCTACCAGCTTCTAATTTTTATTCCAGGGAATTAGATACTTAATAATTATAAGAAATGGACGTTTCTCTTAAATTTTCACTACCTACCTACACCAAAGAAAATTAATTTTGGTTCGTACATTAATGAAATTAGGTTGCTTTGTATGAGTTGAAAAGTCAGATAGATACCATTTAAAAAAATAAGTTCAAAAAACTCACCTCAAAACTGGCCACATAAAAATTAAAGTCGTCGTTTGATGAATAAAGTTTTAAATGAGGTCTGACTGGTCTCTCGCATTTAAAATTTTCCACTTCTTCGAGCGCTCGCAACCAGTACTCTTCATTTTTGGGAGTAATTTCAACACCACGTTGAGCTGATGCATTGAATTTCTTTGAAAAAGATTTCATAAACTTAGCTCCACTCGATTTCTTCTTTTCAGTTTTTTGAGGGGTTTCAGCTAATTTCTCCATCAGGTATGTTAAGGTTCCATAAATCTTGTCTCCAACTGGTTTCAGATTTGAAATGAAAGTCTCAGTTTTACTTGGGACTGCAGCGGTTTCCTGAATCGGAGCTGAATCCGTTTCATTTTTTTTAAGATCAGTTCCGTTGGTTTCGTGGATTGAGCCTGTATCTATCTCCATTTTACTCTGACCAGAACCGGTTTCTTTTTTTTCTCCTTGTTGATCTAAAGATTCTGTTTTATTTTTCTTTGAAGCTGTCTGATCTTCTACTGGGAGATTTTCTGAAGAATCACTGTGTTCAGTTTTATTCTTCGAAGATGAATTTGTGCCTTGCTTGGGAGAAGGTGCCGAATTGAGATTTTCATCATTGGATCCTGAAGTAACGGTTGAATCAATTTCCATCGGCGTATGCTTTGGTACATCTTTCTTGATATTTTCCTGCAGTGAAACCGCATTCTGATTTGGCTGTTGCTGCTGATTGGAATGTGCGATGCTTACCTTGCCATTTTTACCATCTTGTGCATCGTTTTCTTTACTTTCGTACGTTTCTTCCGATAAATTGGCTTCCTCTATATATTTATTCCCCAAAGTGACAAAACTTTTTTTAAAAACGAGTCTTCGCCCCTCCGATCCTCCATCTGCTTTTGGACAAAAATATACGGCGTCGATAAATCCATCAGCTAGAATGTCATGTCTAAGGAATATCGGATTGCCAATGACTCCTTCCCTAGAACCACTACCAATTTTAACAACGAGAAGTTCCAATGGCTCATATATAGGTTCTATAGGAAATAAAACCAGATTAATTGACAAAAAATGTGGCTCGTCGTTGAAAAAGCTTCAGTGAAGGAAAATCTCACCAATTTTGGGGCCTTCTGTCTCTGGAGCTGGAATCAGTGATAAGTCGATATAAGTCATAAGAACGCGATTATTATTTTGAACTTGTTCAATAAAAAAAATTAATTCACCTGTTGGGATTTCCTTATACTGCGCAGGTGACCCTCTACCTAAAAACCCAAGAAAATAGTTGGCAGTGCCTGAAAAGGAGACTGCAGTACATTTGTAAATTAAAAAATTAATTGCGAGAATAAATAAAACATTTTTCATATTGCAGTTCTATTCACTGGATTAGATAAACAGAAAAAAATCGTTTTTTTGTGAAATTTTAAAATTCAAGTTCGTGAATGCAGGTATCGAAAATTTTACGAACGTGGGTGCCCAGAATTCACATAGCATTAATCAAATCTAATTCAAAACTGAAGTACGTACAGATTTTCGTGGATTCTCTTAGCTAAGGAGTTAAACCTTGAAGATATTATGATATGACGTGATCATTTTATTGCTCATCGTCACAGACATGCAAATATAAGAAAACATGTGTTGTTTGGAGTCGTAGGTACCATAATGAGAATTACATCTACAAGGTTCAACTTCATAGTTACGAGTATCGATGAACATCTGTGTAATTCAGTTTTGAATTCGATTTTTTTATTGCTATGTGAATTCCGAGTACATCTGCACGTTTGAAAAATTTTCGATTAGTTGTAGGTCCCTAATTCGACAGAAAATTGGCATCAAGATTTCGATTTTTCCGAGTTTTATAAAAATTTTTTGTGCCTTTAGTCACTAGGAAAAATAATGCCACGATTATTCGTTTAGGTATGTAGGTACTTTGAAGAGAAAAAATGTTCCACTGTTTTCTCGAGCACTTTTGGCGAGAAAAACTGTGATGGAAATTATTACGTCAGTAAAATCATCTTCATTATTTCACAATTTCTGATGATGATCCCAACTTTGTGATTTCGTTTCAGAATTTTTATTCATATCAGGAGTTTCGTTTCAAAACGTAACATCTCCGAAGACCTGATTTTTGGGAAATCGCAAAAAAACTGTCATTCAAAATTGGGTGGGGGTTTTGGCTCGGGGCGGTCTCATTGGAAAGCTTAGGACCCCAGCTACATGTTTTGGGGTCATTTCGCACTTGTACCTCAAGGAGGGTTGGAGGGGAGGGGGGCAAAAAAAGATGTTGCGTTTTGCAACGAAACTCCTCATATGAAAATTTTCAGTAGTGATCAAATTGGGTAGGTACCTACCTCTACCTACATAAATTTTTAAGAGTATATTTTTGTGAGTATCGAATTTTTTGACACGATAAATTTTGTGGAATTCAATTATTCTGATTTTAAAAAGAAATCAGTAAAAATTTTAATACTCAGATAATTTTTGGAAAAAATTCATTTAATTTAGAAAAAAACCACTCAAGGTCACAAATTTTGACTATTTCACATTTTGAATGTTCTACATGTAAAAATTTTCGCTCAGCCCCTAAAAACTTGATAATGAGCGTGTTTTCAAATTTTACAGAAATCATTTTTTTATGATCTCTTTACTCCTTCTTGAATGTCGGTTTTTCTACGTAACAAAACTGTTGAATGAATCACTGCGAAATTACGATTCTGTGGGTGTCTGTATGAGACTATGAGTCATACCACCCAACAGTTGGGGCAGCAATATTCAATTGTTTTAAGCTCACCTTTCTCTACGCGAGGCTCAAATTTCAAGTTATAGGTTCAAAATGACCAGAAATACTTAGGTACGCCGTCAAAAACTTTGAACCCCTTTATAAACCTGTGAGTTAAGAATCGAAAGAATTTGGATATCTACTTCACGTGATAAAATTTTAAAAAGTCAATTTTGATTCCACTATTTCACCTCCGAAGTTGAAATACTTGAATCAAAAAATGAGATGAGAGGGGCGAGAAAAATAGATTTAGACACTTCATTAGATAGTCAATACTATTGAGGATTATTAAATTTTTGACCCACGAGCCAAATTTCAAGTTGGGTCAAAATAACAATAAATGAACCCACGTAGTCAGTGACTGAACTATTTTCACAACACAATTTTAAAAAATTTCAGTGTTTTTCTTTTTCCTTTTGTTTTGCGTGACAATTCAATCAGCCCCTACCCCTCTCCTGGCGAAGGAATAAAAGGTATAAATGAAAGATGGAATGTCACAACACTGAAATCTGAGGTTGTACCTTACTTTGAATTTCATTCCAGAATAAGTATATTTTTTGAAAATTTTTCCATCCGGAAATTCGGTCGTTCTCGGAATCTTTTTCAACCACCCCTTCAATATTCAAGTTACGGAAAATAGTGCAGGACGATTAAGTAATTCGTAATTCTAATGAATAATTATGATTTTCATTTTGGAATTTTTCAACCATAGAGGACTCACCATTTTCCAAACTTAAAAAGCCGAAAGTCCAAAAAAACCACACATTTCGACGCATTATTCAAAGTCTTTTGAGATACTAAGTTTGATGATTTGACTCATATTCAAATATTCAAATCTAGCTGTTGAGCTTGTCCTCCAGATGAGATTTTGTTAATATGTCTATGAATCGATTTTTTTTTTTTGAATAACAAGCATATCACTATAGAAAAAAAATCGCTCATAACTGGAGCAAAAATCTATGATTCATGAACCATAAACTATTGAACCATGAAAAATTATCGACTAAAAAATTGAAATTCAAAATCGAATACATATGTATATTAAATATTTTGAACGCGAGTTAGAAAGTTGTTTTTGCTTTAGTATTTGTGATTGGGTTTCCGATCCGAATGGTAGAATTCGCACAATCGTAAACTTTGTGTCGCGAAAAATGGACAATTTTGAGGAAAAAGAGGTAAAATTGCGATTTTTTTCATCTTGAGACGAATAATATTGATTAAGTAGGGTTTGAAACCAGTTTTCAATACAATTCAACCCTTCTGAATCCGAATTCAATGTTGGTTCCCTGATTGGAAGTCAAATACCTTTTAACATTGATATGTTTTTTCCTTTTGGGTGGGGGGTCATTCCAAAATTTTTAAGACGCTATTTTGCGTGACGCTAAGTCAAAAACTTATAAATTTTAGTATTTTCATAATGTTAGAAAGTCAGAAACTGATTTTTGAAAACTTACAAATTTTTATTTCTTTAAAATATAAATATCAGAAAGTTGGAAAGTGAAAATTGACTTAATATCAAAAAGTCAGAATGACCAGGAACATATCAGAGAGCTAAAAGCTGATTTTTCAATTTTTTTCTTTTTTCCTCTTGGGTGGAGGGTCGTTACCCTATTTCGCGTGACGCTGTTTTGCGTCACCAAAAGTCAAAAACTTATAAATTTTTATATTTTTGAAATTAACATACCTATCAGAAAGTCAGAAGCTGACTTTTGAAAACAAATTATTATATTTTCAAAATCAACTTATTACATAATTATCAGAAAGTCAGAAGCTGAAAATTGACTTGATATTAGAAAGTCAGAATGGCAAAAAAAATATCAGAGAGCTAAAAGCCGAATTTTAAATTTTAAAAAATAAGTTTCATATTTTTGAAATTAACTCAATACCTATCAAAAGTCAGGATGAGAGGAAAAAACACCAACATTTCCTTTCAGAGGAAACTTTACTTCATTTATTTGATTGCCGATTTATGGTCGCGAAAAATGATCGATTTTCACTAAAATTAGGTATCGTACCTACTTGACTCAAATTCGCAATATTTTTGATTTTCTCAACCTCCATACCGCGAACCAATCCTGGTATGAAACCATTTTTATGCATAATTTGAAACGTCTAAACTAGAATTTTCAATTATTTTCCCGATTTAAAGTGGAGAATTCTCTCAATCTTGGAATTGGAATAGTGAAAAACGATCAATTTTTTGCTTAATTTGACAGGAAAGGATAACCTAGCAGCAGTTAAGATAGGCGAATCTGCCCCAGAGCTGAAATTTGAAACCAACGTGGGTGGGTTGAAAAAAAATTGATGATTTTTCTAGCCAAAAATCGTATTTTATAATACGACGTAATATTTCCCAGAATTTTTTAGGTGGTGAAAGACCTTGAAAAATACAAAAAAAAACATCTTTTCAGAACGTTTTTCACACCAAAAAAATTTTCGGGTCATATTATCCAAAAATACGTACCTATTTATACACCACTTGTCTGATTTTTGCTTCATTTCATCTCTTTTTCGTGATTTTTGTAACGCCCAAGTCCAAATAAGTACAGCACAAGACTCATTGATTACCTCGCTTTTTTTGTCTAAGAAATTGTCATAAGAAATAAAATTGCAACATATTCGTGTTCAGCAACTCCCCTTTTTATGATCGAAGGACTCAAATTTTGAAAATTCAGTTTTAAGTGAACGAGTTTTTTTTCAATAAGTAGGTATAAAAATTAAAAAGGTAGAAATTACTACCAACTTACTTTTTCATTTTTTTAGGGGTAGAGGGGTCTTCCACCACCTAAAAAATAATGAAAAAAAATATTACCATGTAGATGATTTTTTTTTTTTCAGAATTACACCTCTGAAACATCAAGTAGAAAACTTTATTTCAATTTTTAAAATGCGATTTTGGTTTAGAAAAATCATCAATTTTTTTTTCAAACCACCCACTAATACCCCTCAGTGTAGTGTATAATTCATAATACCTAAATCTAAAAAAAATTGGTTTAAAATTCTCGGAGACAAAAATTTTTAATGGAAAGGCTGGAAAAAGTAACGTTTTGCCCCATAACTCGAGTTAGGGGGTACGGGCTAAAGATTTTACCAGGTGGGTTTCTGGCCCTAAGAACCAAATTCCGTGGGTTGGTTTCAAATTTCAGCTCTGGGGCAGTTTCGCCTAAGGGTACCGCGGTACCCTTGGGAATTTTTTTCATCTAGAGATAAGTACCTAATGTTAATCAATCGAGGTTTGAAACTCATTTTTTAGCATGATTCGAAACTTTTCGAATGTTGAGTTTTTTGTACAAATTCACCAAGACTTCTTTCGATCTCCTTTCAATGTATTTTTCATTTCGTCAACTCAAATAGGCATCGTAATTTTTTTAAAAATTTATTATATTTATGTAGCTACTTACTTATTTCATAATAGCTCAAAAATATCAAAAATTACAATAATAGGTACTGATAAATCTATAAAAATTTAATTTGAAAAAAGTAAATAATTTTCAAAAAATTGACATACCTATCAAGAACAAAATGATTAAAAAAATCTGAGAAAGCTTCAAAAAATTTACTTTTAAAAAACTACCCATTTACATCTGAAATGGCTGGAATATCCTCAGCTTTTTCCTCATTTGTAAACGAAGGTAAACGTGCATAAACCGAAAATAACAAAGGTGATACATAATTTTCATACATTGTGGATAAAAATTCTCTCCACGTGATCTCCTCATCTTCATTAGCTTCTACCTTAATTTCACTATTATTCTTATAAATATCATCATCAATTGGTTTATCAACATCTATTCCATTAAACTGATTTTTTAAGTATTTCTTAACATCCAAAGTCAACTCATCTTTTTTCCAGTGAGGCACCTCATACAAATTCAAAGCTTTACCTAAACGTAAACAACGCTCAATCTGCAATTTAGCCAAAATCTGTTCAGTTACTTGACAACATGAGGTGAGCCCCATGTGAACAAAATCTTGTTGAACAGTATCCCAACCAAAATTTTTACATTCGTTTTGTGTACAAATCATTTCTTCTGTTTTTTCGTATGGATTATTTCTGGTGGCGATGAGTATGTTGTATGTTGAGCCTTCCATGGTAGAGTATGAAATTATTTTCCAAAATTCAGCTGGTACTTTTACATTTTTCGTATCAGGTTGGAGATATAATTCGACACCGGAAAGTATCGATACTCCATAAGTTCCCGTTGTTACATTAATTCCTTTCAATCCCTGGGAAAATAATTCACTTAGGAATATAAAAAAATCCCTATTTTTGAAACGAATTATCCAATTTAATTCAAAAAATTCTCACTTTTACTAAATATTTGACATGGTCTTCGATTCTGGACCAAGTAAGTTTATAAATCATGTTCCACATGGGTGCCATATTAGCAAAAGTTTGCGCTGCTCGTCCAAACAGTGGTATTCCAAAACTCTCCAAAGGAGCTAAATGAACCCCTTCCAGATATCTATTTTGTGTCCAGTCGAGAAAATTATAATCATTTGATAAAGTCATCCCTTCAAATAAATCATCGAAGAGGGATGTTTGAGGCACCTGTGAAAATTTCAAGTCAAATTATATCAATTCTGGGAAGAAAAAATTCATATTTTTACCTCTTTGTAGACAGCTGCGATCTTGAAATTTTCTCCATAAAATTTATCCGTTCCTAAGAAATAATCTAATTTGATTTTATCCTTTGGAGTGGTGTCATCCTCAGGCAGAAGATTTATTTTGTAACCGTTCACTTGGTTGCTGAAAACACCCACAGCGTCGTGTGTTTTACGATTGAACGCAATCGTATATAAGTTGAACCAGGCGAATCTCTGAAAAATATACAAAATATTTATGCGGCTAATGTTCAATACGAAAATATTTTAAATACGTGATTGAAAATCCAACTTTATCTTTGAGTCCAGCAGCTTCATATTTATCGATCTTGTAAGACTCCATTTTTTCTTCCCCCAAATAAATCTAAAGCATAATAAAATTTTTAAAATCATCTGCAGATTTAAAAGAATTTTATAAAATGGCAAACTGACCTCATATCCAACTAGGTATAGACTGATATCCGGATTACTTAATTTCTGCTGCGTTGTTTCTATTATCGAAGGAATAACTGCATATTTACATTCTTCTTTGATTATTTTAATAGTATCTCCAGTGCCAAGAAATGACCTGTTTTCATCTGCAGTTGGATTTGGGTATAGTTTTTTTATAAACAAAGCGTTTTTAGTTTTGGAAAATTTTTCGTTTAGTTCTAAATTTTCATCTGATTCTGCTGGGCAAGCGAATAAAAATTCTTTGTAATTTGAGTTCATTTTATTCGTGACGAATTGCGCATTCGCTAAAAAACAGTATTTGGTGTTATCGACGGATAAAAGTAAGGAAGATTCTTCATAAGCTGTTGAAAATTTGAAAATTAAAATCAATCTGTTGGAATATAATGAGTGTATAGTGTCGAATTTGAAAAAATTTCTTACCTTCCGCTGGTCCAAGCAACATTTCTATCGCTCTCGCCCTTATTCCACATTCCACTTTTAAATGGTCACCGCAAAAGCAAAATATGAGAATAAAATGAAGTAAAATATTTCTCATTTTTTCTGGATTTTTGGTCAAATTTAATCGATTGAAGTTAAACCTACGAATTTTATGGAATGAAAAAACTTCGGTTTTCTTGCTTGAATAGGTTTTATGACTTCCATGTTCAGCTGTTCAAATAATCGTCAAGTTGGAGCACCCTGCGTAGATTCAACCTATTTTATATGTCCTTGAATTTTCATGGCACATCGCACGGTATGTCATGTTCGAGCGTTTAATAAAAATCAGGTTAGAAATTTTCAAGGTCAATATCGAATTATTGAGTTCGATTGTACTATCTAGAAAAATCTAATTCATATTGAAATTCAAATTATGGTAAAAATTGAAACATTGTTCAAAAATTTATTACTTAAGTAGGTATTCATTCAAAATCTTAAAAAGAAAGATTATAAATTATTTGAAGTATTCGACTAGGAAATTATGAAATGAAACAGCAATTATAAATTTAACACTGTTCAAAATCTACCTTTCATCAATCAAAGAAAATTTTGAAAAGAATTTCATAATTTCCAACGAACCGGAATTGGCATAATTGGGAAAACTAAAAACTAAAAATTTCCACCGAGATAGAATTTTTTGCAGGTATAATTTTCTAAGCCAAATGTCGACTAAATGAGGAGATAAGTGGCTATACTTCCTTCCCCATTCAGCACAACTTGGGAATAATACCCATTGTTTTGTCTCCATTTGAAATTTATATTTTTATCAAAAGTAGATACGAGTATTATGTTTCATCTCCACTTTTTTTCAGATTTTCGTATTTTCTTCACCTTTTTTCCAATCTCAAGTTTCTACTTAATAATTTTTTTCTTCAATTTTCCATTTCGTAATTCAGTTATTTTTAATTGGTATGAATAAAAGTTTTTCAACAGTCTCGAAATTTTTCTGAAATTTCAATCTAATGAAAAAATCTTAAAAGGAAGAGGGAGAGATCAAAGTTAAAATCGGACCAAGTTGAAATTTTTCCATCAAAAGAAAAAGGGCTCAAAAATTATTTTTGAAAAATTTTCACAACGGAAAATGTAGTCAGCCAATCTTTTTTCAACTACCTACTGCATATTTTCCTATATTTTTCAGTCACACTTTGCGAAAAATTCTAAATTTTTCGTTCATTATCTCCCAAGATGAATGAACCAAAATTTATATTACGATGAAATTAAAAATAAGTACATAAAATTTTTAGTCAAAACGTAAAATTAGTTTTAATGTGATAATTGATATTTGAAATAGAGATTTATTGAACGATTCAAAGAGATTTTTCTCGAATCGTCATCGTCTTCCTTCCGACAGAAAGAGTTTTGTCTATTTTTTCTGTTTGTTTTTTAAAATTATGCCAGACAAAATTTTTAGCCCAGAAATCAGGATTTCTGCCATTTTTTAGAAATTGAAATAGGCCATAGACAGAATTTAGGTGGCTTGAGGGGGGGGGGGTATAAGTCATCATAGATATAAATTAGTTTTTTCGTTCCAAAAGTAGCGTCAAAAGCTTTTTTTGGGAGGGAGGGAGGGAGGGAGGGGGTACAAAATTACCATCAAGACTTGGAATATCAGGAGTATTTTCTTGGGAGGAGGTAAAAAAATCTTTCGCCTTCTCACCTCAAATAATTCATATACTTAGATAATTATGATTTTGTTCATGAGCAAAGCATTACAAAAAGAGTTTTTAATGCAAATTTTTTTTTTCGTATTTGAATGCTTTGAAAATCTCTATATGATGTAATGGAAGGAGGGGGGAAGTACAAATCATGTTTTGTACTCTGCCGAAATTTTCCTACTTTTCGACACCAGTGTCACTATCCGCTAATGATTTCAAGAATAGCAAATGATATTTAAAAATACCTAGGTTTTTAATTAAGTATTCATTAAACACTAAACAGCCAAGATCATGATATCACAGACAAAAAAATCGAAAATATATTTTAGGGGAGACTCCCCTTTCATGGAGCACATAGGTCGGAACGTGGAATCCAACCCAGAAATGGAATAGTCTTTAAATCCTCTTCTCAAGTAATTTTTGCAGTGTCGGTTCAACTGAATTATCCATTATTTTTTATTCTTGCACCTACTCTTTTCGAAATCAGCCTTCGATCTCTGATAATATTAAATCGCAGACTTTTGACCTTTGACCTCATTTTTGACCTTTGATCTATAACTTTAAATCACAGACCTTTGACCTCTGATCTCTTATTTACAACCTTTGACCACTGACTGATGACTTGACCTATGATCTACAACCTTATTATAACTTTTAACCACAAGACCCATGACCTTTGACCTCAGATATGTAACATTGACCTCGGATATGTAACTTTGATTTCCGATGTCCAACCTTTAATCACAACCCATGACCTTTGACCTCTGATATATACTCAACGTTTGGCCATTGACTGATGACCTTTGACCTCTGAACTAAAACTTTCAACCACCGACCTGTGACATTTGACTCATAGTCATTTTGAAGACTCAATCAAAATTCAAAAATCTCAATCGGTTTCCCCCTCCCAAAAAAACAACTCATGACCTTTGACCTCTGAACTAAAACTTTTAATCACTGACTTGTGTCATTTGACTCATAGTCATAACCTTCAATTTTCTTGTGAGTTGAACCATTTTTGAAGACTCAATCAAAAATCTCAATCAATCGATCCCCCCCCCCCCCCACAAAAAAAACATAAATTGAAAAATTCGTCTTTAAAATGTGGAATGCCACTCTGTGCGACTGAAATATTTTTCATTGCAGTCTGACAAAATATTGAAAGATTACTCAAAAACGAAATGACATTTGAAAGAAATCTTGAAAACTTTCAAAAACGATTTATTTACATCAAAAGAACTACTAGAAAAAAAAACAAGTAGACGTGGAAAAACAACGATAATTTATAAATAGCAAAAAAAAAAAGAGAAAAAATAGGTAGTAGGAATAGGTAATTCGTTTATATTCCAAAAAAAATTATACATTATATACAATAGGAAAAGAAGATATAAATCATAGAACAATTTACACTCCGGCTTCAAAGAAAGTTTTAAACGTAGAATATAAAAAAGGGTAAAATTCGTCGTAATTAAATATAAATCGCTGCTTTTCGATTCGCGATAATATTATGCAATCATCGACAAACGATTACAATTAATAATTCGAATCCGGAAATACGATTAGCTAATCTATACAATATCGATCAGTCGAAAAGCTTTCATAGCTTGGAAATTACGACTGGTTTTCAAATTCGCAAATGCGAACCAAGCCGCCGGGTTGAAAAAACAAAACTAATTTATAAGACGAATAAGTTTTCGCAGGATTTCGCCTTCTTGCCAAATTTCAGAATTTGTTTGAACAGTTGTTTTCCATTTTCGACTGCTCCTTTCTGCTGCATTCTGTTTCGTTTCGGGTTTAATTGAACTTGAGCGAAAATCCCTACTAATAATTCGTCCACGTTGTGATCCAATCCGCTCGAAGTTTCGATAAATTTACAACGTAAATTTAAGGCTAATTTACGCCCGGCTGTAAAAATAACGAGATAATCAATGTAAACAAACAAATTTTGTAACTTTTAATTGATCAAGTTTTTAACGCTTTTTCGTCGTTAACTTTCTTAATATAATTTCGGCTGCCTATCGCTGCCAGCAATATATCTGGGGGATGAGATGGATGAGAATGGGCTATATTTGTATTATACGATTCGACGAGAACATCGGGCCTTGTTTCGTTTGTTTATAGAGCCGGAGCTGGGGGCCAGGGACGTAGCTGACGTATTCGATGTGTCACCGAAGGCCTGAAATATTTCCCTAAATTAAGGACGCATTCCGTACACGTGAAACTTTCTCATGGTATCTTTAACGTAGGTAACGTGACGTTGCTCGACGCCGGAGTTACGAATATTTTTCATATCCTACCTACGACAATCAAGGTCTCAGTGTGATTTGCCCACCAGCCACCCACGGTCAGGGTTTCATGAATGTTAATTTTGTGTACTTAACACCTCCATCTCCGCAATGGCATGATTTTAACCCCTGCCAAAGGTAGGGTACTCGTATCGTAGTCGCTATTCATATGGCGAATTTCAAAATACCATTTAAATATTGAACCAGTAAACGAAAGGCTGGGACGGATTTTCACCAAGGTTGTTTTACTTTCGACGAGCATGGCACGTGCAAAATGGATTTTAAAGTATTTGCGTAAGTAATACACAACTCGATGTGATTTTTACGTATTTTATCCGAAATCACATACGCAGACCATATTTCATAATGCAAATAATGAATCCGAACAGGTAGGTGAGGGTACCTTCGTCGAATATAATCCATTCATTGTTTCCATCTCAAAACTTGACGAATGCACAGCTCATGTCGATCAGGGTGGAAAGGAAGGGTGAAGGGAGAGAAAAAAGTATCTGTGCAACAGACTCGATTATGGATGGTACATATATCTTATTAATACTGAGATAATTTCCATTCGTGAAAAGGTTTCGTAATACGTTTCTTATGATGCCTTTTGTGGGTTTATTTCACCTGTGAATCTTTTCTCGACTCTTTCAAACTAGTAACATTTTTTACAATATTCGCTTTTACTTTTCAAAGGAACCCTTTTTTTTCACCAGTCTGTTCTTTCAACTGATAAAACGAGCGTTTGCTTTCGCCTTCGATTATCCTGGCTTTTTTACGCAATTTGAATCTTTTTTTGTCGCATGAATCGAGTATGGTTGATTCATTTATGATACCTGAGGTATATGCCTGTCATTCATCTTTTAATCTTTTTCAGACGAAGGAAAAATTTCCACGGGGAAAATGGTCGTTGAATTTTCAATTTACACGGATTCGGAATATTTTAGTCGGTGGGGTGGCTTTGATTCTGCGAGGGGAATTTTTCATGGCCAATTTTTTGTTGAGGCGATGCGATGGGAAAATAATTTGAAAAAATGACGAAAATTTTACCGAAGAAATGATTTCAAAGCGATAAAAAATAGATTTTGTGATTGGATTCTGATTTTTGTTTTGAAATAAAATAATGTTTTCAAGGTATTAATTTTTTTCCGTGTGGAAGGTGACTAATTAATGATGATTCGTTCGCGAACGAATTATCAATATGTATTGATTAAATTTTCAAAGTAGGCAGAGAAAATTTTTCAATAATTTTAATTTTTTGTCGACAATTTGAATTAGGTAAGGATCGGATAACTCTTATTCTGAATGAATCGTTCGCGAACGAAATACCGAATCATGACTTTTGATTGGATTACAAACAATTAAGTACATAAGTTTTTCGAGAAAAAAATATTGGAATTTTTTGAGCAAAATGACTCATCCAAGACGTTCGCGAACGACTCAAAAATTTACTACGGAAATTATTCAAATTATGTAAACGATTTGATTATTTGAAAATGATTTCTTAATGGAAAGTATGCGCAATATGACTCTTGAAAGAATCACTTATCATATCGTTTTCAAACGATCTAATAAAACATGTTGACTTTGGGTTTAGAAAATTGGTTGCTCGAGAAAAATTCTTATGTTATAGATATGGATAAACTGACTCATATAAGGATCTTTCAACGAGTCGTTCGCAAATGATTCAAGAGTTTTTGATATCGGTTTCAAAATTTTTGAAAACAGGCATGGTCGTTTGAAAATAATTCTTACACCCAACCGCATAATGATGAACAATGGTTGGTTGTTTATTTTCGTTCATTGATCAATCTCGAACGAATCATTCATCAAATGGTTCACAAACGACCCAAAAAAATCAATTCTGGAAATCGAAAATTTTGAAATTCGCAAAAAAATCGTCGACTGGAAATGATTTTTACAAGTACGAGCAATATGACTCTCGAATGAATCAATGAACATTTCGTTCGCGAACGATTCAATAAATTGTGGCGTGCGTAAGTTTGAAGTTTTTTATGAAAATGTCATCAATGAGAATTGAGAATGATTCTGACTCGGTAGGTATGGCCAAAACGACTCCCGAATAATGAATCGAGTCGTTCGAGAACGATTTAAAAAATGAAGATGAAACCCCCGATGAAAATGATACTAGAGCAATGCATTTCTAGAGTCGTTCGTGAATCATTTTAAAACTCATCATATAAGTAAAATGAATCTCATATGAATCACTAATCATACCGTTCGCGAACGATTCAATTAAATCAATCGAAACGTCGAATGAAAATGCCTGGAAAAATTTTGATCATTCGAGAAAAAAATGGAGAAAAATTATGCCTAAAATGACTCTCAAATGAATCATAATTCATATCGTTCTCGAACGATTCCAGAAGACAACAACGTTTGTTTCCGTTTTACTAGATTTTTTAAATCGCAAATTATTTTATTACAAAGAAAAAAATCAAAGGATATCGTTCTCGAATGATACAGAAATTTCAACTTCTTCGTTCGTGAACGATTCGAATACAGTAAGTGAAACCAAAATGAATCTCGTTCGCGAACGATTCATAAAATATAGAAAAGAAAAAGTTACTGGGCTGACAGCGGTAGCCTGGAATATGGATCATTTGATCAAAATCGTTCAAAATCGATTTTTCAACGATTCAATGATTCATACCCTTAGTTAAAATCAAATCTTCACAAAACGAATCATTCGCTCTTTTTTTTTTTTGAACGATTCAAATAGGTACTCTACGAACAAAATACGATTCTTGTATGAATTGTTGAAAAAAACGTTTGCGAATGATTCGCCAATTTACATACGATGAAAATATCAATTTTTAAACAAACGCCCAATTCGTTCAGGAACGATTCAAATTCTTTTTTGGATATACAACTATTCTGATTCATCGAGAATCGTTCATCATTTAAATGCCGAGTTTTTTGTAGGTAAGGTAAGCAAAATTTCATGATCATTTTTGGAGTTCAATCTCTAAACGAGGTCAATCGTTCGTGAAGAATTCGTATTTTGATATGGGCAGTATAACTCCTGAATTTCAATTTTTTGAATAATTTCTTGTATCATCCATTAATTTGTTGACTCTGAAACTATTCCATAAAATGTTCTTTGAAATTCGCGAACGATTCAAATAAACAATGGGCATAATGACTCTTATAGTTCAATCAAATCGTTCACCAACCACAAAGTTTCACATATACCAAAGACATGATAAAAACCAATAATTTGAACAATAATTTGGTCTTTGTCTTTCGCGAACGATTCAAGAAATCTATGGGCAAACTGACTCTTTTAGTTTAAATTAAAACGTTCACTATTTTTCATCTTATTCTTGTTGAAGACTTGGCAGGGCTGACATTTGTTGAAAGTTTTGATCGTTCGTGAACTATTCAAATCATCCATGAGCAAAATGATTCTTTCAGTTTGAAAAATTAAAACCGTTCACTATTCATATTATTTTTGTCGAAGAATTGGCAGGGCTGAAGTTGAAAAAATTTTGGTCGTTCGTGAACGATTCACATTCGTTACATTTTCTTCGAAATTGCTCGTCAATTCTCATTGATTATTTACCAAAAAAAAAAAAAGTACAAAACACCAATACATTTTTTACTCGCGATTTGACCCACAATTAAACGAATAAATTTTAATCCAATCACGAACGATTCCACGTTCATAAATTTCATGGACATTATAATTCCCCATACAAATCAATATCGAATATCGCAGGTATTTCATAAACAATAAACGAACCTAAAAAATCAATTTCTTCACCCCCTCATCCAAAAAAAAAAGTCAAACTTTCACAGCACAAACCCTAAAAAAATCTCCCAACTTTCACCTTTATTCCTCCAACGCAGACGAATAAAACACTAAACCCGAAAAAGCACGAAGGGGAGAAAAAGAAATAAATCAGAACCTAAAACGATACGAGACTTCCTCGAAATACGAGTATATTTCCAAGTGGCACAAGCGGATTTCCTATCGCCGAGTGGAAAAAAATTAAATTTTCTTTCCAAACTGAAAAAATATTTAAGTTATAAAAACTTTTATCGTTAAGATGAAAAGTGCAAAATCACTTTCAGCAAGTACGAGTATTTTATTACAAGCCTAAAAAAATCCCAGCCTTTGAGGAAAAAAATACCTTAACACACCGGTAATACAAATTCCTTACCGAGTACATCATTTACTAACTTTTTAAAAAAACACACAACGAATATGGGTACGTAATATTCCCTCTGATAAAATCTTTCTACCGTTGAAAACTTTATCGATTTTAATTTCGGGTTAAGGAATAAAAATAAAGAACCGGCTGCGTTATTTGGTATTCGAAAACCTACCTCGGATAGAAAATTACCGATGAAAATCCGTGGTAAAATTTCCATCAAGTATGGAAGAAAATTTCGTGTTTCGGGATGTTTCAACGGTAAGGGGGGGACCAGGGGTAAAAAAAAAGTTAGGTACTGACGCCTTCGCAGAATTGCGTTGGTATAAAATCAATCATTACTGGCTGCCATGGCCGATAACTACATCCACGAGAAAGGAAAATTACGCGAATCGGGACGATGAGAATGTGCTAATGTTCGATACATCATACGCCTTCGAATTGAACCGTTTAAACGAGCTTGATTAAATCCGCCAGCCTTTAAATTAGCAACACGGTAATCATCAAGTGGTCCAATTAAATCTATCGGTCGAGTATGGAAACCGATGAAAAAGGTATTTTCGATAGATCAAAATGACACGGTGAGTTGATTAATCATACGCAGGCGTTCCTGACACCGCGAGTATTAACTTTTAACGATTTTTCACTCGAGGTATTTTTGGCGACCGAAAATGGAGAGAAAAAATGGTTCGGAAGGGTCTTGGCAAGTGAAAAAAAAAGCAATGAGAAAAAGTAAAGTGGTTTTATTTCTAGCTTGGCAAATATGAGCCATTCAGGCTCTGGAGGCAAAAATGTATTATTTATCGCAATTTATATATAAATTTTGTCAAAATATACCTCCACATCTAAGTACGTTTTTCTAAGAAGGTAAATGCGAAGTGATACAGGTGTTTGCGGAATTGTAAATAACGAAAAGTATACAATACAGAGAGCTTTTTCCTGCTTTATTTTTCCTAACACCTTATGGATGGTAAATATTAGTAAAGTAAATATATAAAATAGGTATCGGTAATGGCGGCCCATAGAATGGGGAAAAATCACAAATATACTTACTGCTCGCCGGTATCTCTCGTCTTCTCTCGAGATCTGCTTTATTGCCAACAAGTATCACTCCTTTTGAAGACATGTAATCGTTTTTCCATAAATATAATAAAATATCTTCGGCCGTTTTGAACGATTGCATATCGATAATCGAGTAAACAACCACGAATACGTCTACATTAAACGTGTAACAAAATGTTTCCACCTGAAATGATATTTAGATACGTGTCAAGGGTAAACGAACACAATAAATCATTTCCACATATCAAATCGCCACCGAGAACGGGGGTACTCACCGACATCTCGGATGCTGGAATGTCGATTATATTGAATTCCGCCTCTTGTCCGTTTAACGATATACAAACGGTTTTTTGACCGAATTCGTCATCTGTAAGGGTACAGGTATTGCGAATTTAGAAGGTTGGCAATATAGCATGTTTGTAGGTAGGACATGTGTGATAGAAATGTTTTTGTTTACGTTTTGTTTCGGTTAGATTGTGATACCCACCTAGAGATGTATCGTAAGCGCATATATATTCGGAGGTGGTAAATTGATACGAAAGCGTGGTTTTTCCGACGTTCGTGGCTCCCAACATTCCGACGGTGAATACTGGTACTTCGTTGTTGCTCTCGGTCGAATTCGTTCTGGAATGAGAAAAAATTAAGGTTTTGTGAGTATTTTTTTCGGGTTTGGGTAAGGTTACATTGGACGAGATGGTTTTTGGAATCGAAAGCTGTTCGCTTTTTTAGGGATTTGGGAAGATAAGATTCTGAGAAATTTTAGGCAAAAATTTGCTGTAATTTTCAAGTAGATTAAATTAGATGGAGAGGGGGTGGTAATTCGAATGTCACTAAATTTTCTTGATCTATTTTTTTTTTTTTTTTTTTTCATAAAGCATTGATGGAGGGGACAAGTGAGATGGTCAAAATTTAAAAAGACCTAAATTATTGGCATTGAAAGACAGAATTTTGAGAAATTTAACACATCTTTCAATTTATTTTGTTTCGGCCAGAATTGTAGTACACCCTGACAGCCCTCTCCCCCCAATCCAGACATCATGAGATGTAAATCATTATTCGTGTGACCGTCCACGAAAAAATAGACCTTAGGAGTCATTTTACCAAAGGAATATTTCGGATTTGGGACTCCAAAATCCTAAAAAATAGCTTTTGGGTCGACATTTCGTACAAAAAATTTATCAAGTTTTATAGCAAAAAAGTTCGTCTATTTCAAAAACCTGTTTTTACTTCTCAGGTCCCTTTTTCGCGGACGATCAAATTTATTTTTTTGAAACACAACGATTTAGGTACAATTTTAGTCCCATGATTCCGTTCAGTGGAGTATGAATTCCCAAAAACTGAATTTTTGTTCAACCTATGACTGGAGAAAATCAAAACCTGAAAATTATGAAATTTCAGCCTCAAAAATTCGACGACTCTGATAATTATTTTCTGACCAAATTCAAAAAAAAAATTTTCAGAATGAAACAAAAACAATTTTGAGAGAAAAAAACAAAAAATGAACGTCATTCTCAAAGTTGACAAAAAATTTTCAAAATGAAACCAAAAAATAAATTTTTGCAGATAAAACTCACAATAAAATATACATAAATGTACCACCAACAGAGAACGCAAATTACATATTTTCACATTGCTTCCCTGATAGACGAAGGGGAAAGATACATTTCTTATAGACCCCCCCCCCACCCGGAATCAAAATTAGTTTTAAAAAAACTCTTTTCATTTTTGGAATGGAATAACAAAAAATCAAAGAAATAGGCACCTATTTTCAGAAAAAAAATAGCTGAATCTAATTATAGAGAATTTGAGGAGAAAAGAAATGCCGAAAAAATCCAACGACTGTGAATAAATCACTCCTCCCTCCCCCTCCCTCCTATCGTCAGAAATTAAACAGTTCTTATCAAAATTGGAAAAAATTCATAAAACAATGCAAATCCCAATAAACCAAATCAAATTCTTTTCAAAATAAAACGAAAATAAATCTTTTTTTTAAACAAAATTTTCCTCCCTCTTAAATATTTATTTTTCAGAAAAAAATATACGAAAGAAGTCCAAATTATCTTCAGAATGAAATAAAAGAAAATTAAGTTTTTATGGATTAGAAAATAATGAGTCCGAATCATTTTCAGGATTACCTCTCTTCCATCCCTCCCCTCGCAAGGAAAACTCTAAATAAAAATCAAAGCCCCGAATTTCTGATGGAAAACCTTCTGAAGAAACAAACGAATTTCTTGGGGGAAAAATGAACTAAATTTTCGCAAATAAACTAAAAAAAAATCATCTTCAATAATAAAATAAATAAATTGATTTTCAAAAAAAAACTTATTTTTTCAAAATGAAACCAAATAAATACTCATTGCTTCCAGGAAATCTTGCTCTTTTCCCTCTCCCAAAGTACATTTTTTTTAATGAAAAGTTTTTTTTTGAATCTCATAAATATTTTTTCATAATAAAATTAAAAAAATGGCCTAAACTATTTTAAACACAGAAACAAAAAAACAATATTTTCAGAAAAAAATTAAAATTTACTTTCAGAATAAACCTGAAAAAAAAGAAACCAATTTTTAGGAAAGAAATTGAAATATTTGAAAAAAAAATTGCAGATGAATCTTAAAGAACTCGAATTATTAAAAATAAAGGATAAAGGATACAGTGTGCAGGATAAATAATAAATGATGAAAAAATTTTAGTAAATGAAATATATTTTTACAATACTTCCTTATAGAGAAATAATTTTCACAAACCACCCCACGAATTTTCCGGATGTGAAAAGAATTTTGAGATGAAAAACAAAAACTAAGATCACTTTCAGAATGAAATATTCAAAAGACTAAATAATTAGATATTTTTCGAAACGAAACCAAAATTCGACAAATTTTATGAAGATCAGCCTAAAATAATATTTCTATTTACAAATTTAAAAAATTAATTTAAAAATTCATTCAATCTCTTTAGAGGTATCATGCCATGATTTTTCAACGCGCAGATAGAAAAAAATCGTTCGTAAAAGAATGGAAGTGGATGTCAGAAATTTAGGTGAAGTGTTCAAATTAAAAGACGAGATTCATTATTTCATCACATTGTCTAAAAAATCGTGTTGGGCAGAAAGACCCCCCCCCCCAAAAAAAAAACAGAATAATTTTCAAAATAAATAATTAAATACCTGACATATATATTTTGAGCAATTTTTTCGTCCTCCCCTTCCTCCAATGATTTTAAATAATCGCAAAATCACACTTATTAAGTTTCAAAAATTTTAGAATCACTGTGAAATGTTTCTTCCTACATCTGCTTAAATTAACAGTAGCAAAAAAAAGTCAGCTGCATCTTGCCAAAGACGAAAAAAAAAACAGTCAAAAGACGAAAACGTCTCTTTAAAAAAAAGAACCATTAAACCATTCTAACCCAGTAAAAAATTCAAAATCTTCAAAGAAAAGACAAACTGAAGAAGTGAAGATGGCTGCAAAAATATGTACTCGTACAACTCCCCAAGGGACATCTCCATCTAGTAAAGCACTTTTCACTTTAACCCCGTTCCCTTCCTTTACCTTATAAACCTCTCAGCCTTCGACGAAACAAAGAAAACGCGCAATATGGTTTTTTCACCTTTGCCTTATCCGAGTTAAGACGAAATTCGCTAATGGTACATCGGATCACGTGGAGCACCCAGAAGGAGAGAAAAATACTGCGAAAAATTTCCCACGCACTCTAGGAGACTTCTTAGTTTACACCCATTTAAAACCCCAAATGATCCATAAATCTAACCGTATCCATCTTTCGAAACGCTTTGCCACTGCAACGATTTCAATTCGCTGTAGAAATACCTAAATGCATTCTAATTCGTACAGGTCTATAAAGATCTCCAGAGAGTAATAAGCATTTTGAAACTCATCGAGTTTGCAAAATGACTCCAGAGAGGGGAAATGTATTTCAGGTTAAACGCCCTGTACTCGTTGAAATATTAATACATTGAACGATCACCAGCTAAATACCAAACGTGACGGGACTTAGCTTAATGGCGGCGTTGAATAATTGATACAGGAGTAGAGAGAGAAGTCGAGACGAATTGTACATTAGTAAATACCATCGTTGGCAATAAAGATCTTTCGGATAACCTTTTGTTTTTGTGTACTGGCCACATTCAACATCAGCAATCGACCATAAAAGAAATAAACTCCAATACGTATCAATCCGAAACCTAAAGCTCGACTGTAATTAACAAAATGATGGATTATCGTTTAGAAAATTGTATCGTAGGAATGGGGAAAAGCTTTCTAGTTTCGAGATGATAGCCTCGTGATACATTTTCGTTTCGGTATCTAATAAAAACGTGGCGCTGTATTGAGCAAAAAGGATATAAAAATTTTACGTTTGTTGTTATCCCTGAGTAGGTATTTCGCTGTGTTTTTTTCTGCCCCGCTAAGAGAGAGAAATCATCAAATACGAATATAAAATTCGTCGACGAAACGTAGAAGCTAAGTTGTGAAAAAAACTAGCCCATTATTTTAACGCATGTGTCGCCCGATAGGTTCCACGTTACATGTAAATTATCGTATAAAACTCGTCCTCGATGGGACTAGCGAATAAAAACCGCAAGTACACGGTCGAGTCGATAATTCTGCTCAGTTTTTAAAACCAGTAGATGCTCAAATCGATATAAGCGAAGTTTGAAACAAATGGTAGAAAAAGCGAAGATTTGGGACATATGTTCTGAAACATCATTGCCGTAATTTTTATGAATCACAGTGAATTTTTGTTTGATCAAGTGCATTAAAATTTTTTCATTATTATTTTTTTTTCGCAGGTGAATATCCACGCATGAAATGACGAGTAAGGCATTGATGATTCAAGTTCAAGGTGTTAACAATGACATTATACGAACGAGAAAAACAATAAAATTCGTTGAACGGGCATTCCTAGGCATGCTCCTAAATATTTTTACCAAAAATCGGATTTTGAAGACCTAATGAAAAGGGTATGGCTGGATAAAAGGTGAATTTGGACTCCATTACGACTTTTGATCTAACCTCTTAAGATGATGTCACTTGATGTAAAAAAATTTCAAAAACATTTGAATCCTCCCCTCCCCCCACTCTCTTTCTTTTTAGTGTTGTGGCCATTTTATTAAATTATTTTCGAGAATTATATATCAATTTGGACGGAAGTGAAGGAAATTTTCTTTTTTTTTGGCATAAAGTTACATCTCGCATAGGAATTTTAGTGCACTCCTTCACGAGGTTTTGGTTTTTCGATATTTTCAGCTAAAAAAAAGTCTTGGTAGCAAAGTTTGGCCACTTCGTGAAAATATTTCAAAAAGTGTTTTGTCAACGCAGATTCATATCACAATCATCACATACTCAATTTAGGTGATTTCTATACCGCAAAGGTAAAAAAATCTCAACAAATGTTTTCAAGTCAATTTTTCAAATTTTGAGCGTTTTATACGGAAAGAACAGGAAATAAGTCGCATTTGTGATCAGCAGGTTAAAATACCCCAATAAACGTCTTTTTCGTGGTTGTTTTACTCAATATCTCAAAATTCTTTTTCTTCAAAAAAACGTTTCTACGTCTTCTAACCTTTGTCCCAAAGAAACAGCCAAAACCGAGCACACAGGTACACGAGAAATTCTGCATTTAAAAAAATTTCAAAATTTCAATCAATTTTTCCGAAGTAGTCGCACTTTGCTAACACGGTGTTTTTCATATCTTTGGAAAAAAACGTGAAGGAATGCACCAAAATTGATGGAAAAATTATCTAGAATACACCTCAGAGAGAAAATTGGTTTTCATGCAAAATTTCTGAATGCATTTGGTTTTGGCTATTCCTTCGAACTAAGGATCAAAAATAACAAAAAAAAATGGAATATTTTGACCAGGAATCCTAGACGGAGCCCCTTGGGAGAAAGAAGGCTCTCCCGGGATGATTTTTCCGGAGATGGAGCTTTTTTTTAAAAATAAAATCTTACAGTCGGAGCTGGAGGCAATTTTTTAAAATCCCTGGAGCCAGAGTCGAAGCCGAAAAGAGGAGGGCCGGCCTCTCCAGACAATTTTTTGGAGCTGAAACCGAAGCCGAAGTCACTTTTTGGAAAATCTCGAAGCTAGAGCCAGCGGTCCTTTGTTAAAGGCTTTGAAGCCTCAACCACAATTCGAGGGACTTGAATCAAAAATCTCGGAGTTGGAGTCGGAACCGGAGGGACCAGACCTCTTCCTTCCGGATTTCTGTTTTGACCCGCTCATGACAAATCCAGCATTGGTTTTTGCATTTGTCATTTCTTCCTGCATAAGACGCTCAAAATTTGGAAAATTTTCTTTAAAAAACAACAGTTTTAATTTTTTTTTCAGAATTTTAGGTCTTGGCAACATCAAAATTGCCAAATCTGAATACGTATGATGTGAATCTACCTTTAAAAAAATATGTTTTTTGATGTTTTCACAAAAGGCCAAACTTCGCTATCAAAACATTTTTTCAGCAGTTGAAAATGTGAAAGTTTTCAAGAAAAAGGTTCACTTGGTTACGTTACACATGTCGAATTTGAGTTATTGGCATAGTGACCCTGGACCTCGTGTAAAAAAAAATCGATGTTTTTATTTTCATGTGTTTGGTCCATGATTTGTTGTCATTTGAATCGAAAACCCAAAAACGTGAAAAATGAGACATCGATTTTTTTACACTAGGTCCCTTCTTTACGACAGGATCACATATTCGTAATCTACACAAAAAAATTAAGGTCATTTCTTGAATGAGTTATTTACGAGCCTTTTTCGTGAAAAATTTACGACTTTATGCAGATTTAAATTCAAAGTTGAAAAAACATAATTTTGAGAAAAACGCGTTTGAAGTTTTCAAATGAAAATTTTCTTTAAAAAAACGTGTTTTCGAGTAAAAAATTCGATTTTTTTTATTTCATTGAAATTTTTACGTGGAATTGAAAAAAATTTGGGTTTTGGAGCCTTCCGAAAATGGTGACAAAATTCCCAAAAACTGAAATCTATTATTATTCTCTAAAAAAATATAATAATTTCTCAATAATATTGAGAAATGAAAGTAATGCTCCAATTCATTCATTATTTTGGTTCAAAACTTCGTTCACGAAGTCTAAATCATCACATCTGATATTCAAATCAGTAAAAAATTGGATTTTTTGGCCCAAATTACGTTTTTGTGTTTTTCTCGAAATCAATTTCGTGACCAGGTGGTCCTATTTTTCAAACAGTCCCAAATACCTAATCAAAATTTCATGAAAGAGTACACCAAAATGGATGAAAAAATTACCATAAATACACCTCTATAAGATATAACTTTTCGTCAAAAAACAGAAAATTCCCTTCACTTATGTTGAAATAGCGTTGGATCGAAAATCGGAGCAGGGGCCAAATTCACCTCTTATCCAGCCAGACCCTTCATTCTAAATTCAATTTTTTCAATTAAAAATTAAAAATTTTCAATTTTTTTACTTTTTCAAAATTTTATCCGGTTCAAAATTCTTTCAGTACCACAATTTTTTTGAATTAAAAAAAATTCATTTGCAATGGACTGATTTTCGATACATGTTTATTTTGTCCAAAAATTTTATTGTCAGTTGGGAAACCTCCTTGGTGAAAAAATTTTGAAAAAATTGTCATCACATTCAACGCCTTTGAAATTATTTTCAAATCGATTGTAATTCATCAAGAAAAGTAGATTTGCACTAGAAATTTTTTATTATAAGGTCAAACTGAGATAACTGCAATACTTTTCCATTAATTGAAAATTTTCTACTTTGATACGGATACTCATTCTCATCACATAAAATTTGCCAGCTCTACAATTTTTTCTCATTCAAAAATTTAGAATAATTTTTTTGATTTAGACAGTCAGTGAAAGTAAATTAATTTTCATTTCACGTGCCTACAAATTCACCTACACGATAATTCCGAAATCAAAATCCCACCTTCCCATAACAAACGAGAATAAAATCGGTCCAATGTATCAATTTACAATTTCGTTTCAACCGAACATAAAACCAGCTGTCGTTGACATTTGATCAAATTTCCAATAAAATTTCATCTCACTTTCGATACACATCGATTAATCATCAATTCGACAATTTAAAGCATTTCGTATGGGTACTTGTAACATACTACTTTAGTAATTTTATTGTACGGTGAAAATAATGGTACCATAGCTTTTCGGCGTAGTAGGTTGAAGAAAACCGCAAATATTCTCCGGTTTCGCAATAAAGCTCGTATATAGTTTCACGATATTCGGCTATATTAATATTTATGAGAAGCTCGCGACGAAAACTCATTTCTTAAAATCCTACAGGCGTTGGTTATTTTATCCTTATTCGTTCCTATTGTGGGGGGGGGGGCTTTTGCGCGTTTGATTCATTTGTAGGTCTTTGCACCTTTTGATAAAGCTCGATTTTAATTATTACCGCCATACGTGACACTCGCCCTTACGTACCCCAACAATTTCCTCGTCGTGTTTCTTTTATTACGTCTTTCTCAACCGTACGACTTTTGTTTTCGCAATTTCACGCTGTCTGGTTAAAGAGAGGGAAAAAAAACACGTTAATTACCTAACGCTGGTAGAAAAGCGATATTTCTTAATTTATCGTTGATTCGAAATTTTCTGAATTGGAAAATAAATTCCGCTTGTGCGCAATAATGTTTATAGAACGAGAGACCGACGAGAAGGCAGTAATAAATCGGTGACGTTTCGCTTACTGAATTTTCTGTCTCATTCGAAGGAAATGAGTTGCTGGGATTTACTCAGCGGCGGCGGAAAGTGTCAAACGACCTTTCCCCGGTCACTATAATAATACCGCTTAATATACCATACGCAAAATACCTACACCTTGGTCGCAAATTTCAATTTTCTCCGCATAATAATGATTTATATTTAATGGCCTAATTCAAACCTCAAACCGAGCTATAGAACGTGTCACTAGTAATTTGAAAAATTACCCATTAATTGTACGAGGAATCTACCAGAGTAGGCAGAATATTATTAATGATTTCGACGATATGATGTCGGTTTTGGAAATGGAAAAAATCACTCTATGCTTCTTGTGTCAATCTAAAAAAAATTCTATAATGGTCAATCATATAGGCTGTCATTGATACACTAGATGAAAAACTTTTATAAAACCGACCTAGAAAAACGCCAGTAATACTTTTCCTTTCAAGTGATATTTTCTCTACCGGAATGTCATTCAGTTTCGAGTTAATCCGCATCGAATTCGTTCTTTGAACGAGCAATTTAAACCATTTAAACATGTTGCCAAAGGATTACCCTTTTTAGATGCCTGTGCTGTTCACCAGCCCGAATAAATCAAAATGTTGGATTAAATTTTAAGATGTTCGTTATGTGTTGCGAAATTCTTACCTATGCCATATGAATCGATCACATGTTTCGAAAGGTAAAAGATACAGACGATGAAATGCTGCGTAGTATCTCGTCTCAGATTATGAAGTTTTCTTCTGAAAATGTAGCTGTATCATACGTAGATATAAAATATTGAAGGCAGAAAAGTGACGATGACGGAAGGAGGGTGTTAATTGTTTCCAAGGTAATCCCTTTTGTGCGTTGATATGTTAATGATCCGTTTCGAGTGATTTTATCAGAGAATTTGGCGCAGTGTTTTGTAAAATTTACGGTATCGTAGTTGGATCGTATAGTGAGAGAGTATTTTCTCGGGCTATTTTCTCTTTATCTTTATAGTCGATTGTGTACAGCGTGTGTGAATATGAATTATTCAACGTTACCTCGACGGTTCTGGTCGGTTTTATATTTCGTAGAATTGAGGCTATGACACATGACATTTTTGAAAGTTGCGTAAGAAAGAGCGGAGAAAGTGAAAATAAGGTGCTTGGAGATTGGATTTAGTTGGCTGCGTTTAAATTATCTACTTTTAGATTAATTTTGATTAGTTCTTTGTGCAATTCGTGTTGGCTGAATTTCAGGGGGAGGGGGGTTCAAATTTATCTTGTGTTTTCCTGAAGGCTAAATTTGGAGAATTTTGAAATTTTTTGCCCCTCTTTGAATGAGGCAAGTTTGGTGAAAATTTTCATTTTTTGAAATCAGTTAAATTATTTTTCATTGGAAAATTGAATTTGGATTTTCATGAAATTTTATGGCAGTTAAAGGCAATTTTAGGGAAAAAAATCGGAAAGAGAATCAGTGAAAATTTATTGATTTTTTGAGAAAATTAATTTTGTTTGGAGTCAATTGTGTTTTTTTATCGTTTTCAAAAAAATAAAAAAAAATTGGAGTTGAAACCATGATTTCAGTATGTTTCAAAAATGTTTTTTCTGTCGTTTTCTAAAGAAACGATAAGAAACGACGAATCCGACATGTACCTCAAAATGATCGTCATGAGTTGTTTTCGCGAATGGGACTTCTTTTGCTGGGTTAATCGCGATTTTTGAATCCGACAATGGGGGGAAATCTTCCTCATTCCGTGAAAACCAAAATCGTTAGAATCGATCAAAATTCAAAAATGAATGTACGAAAACGTTCATTTCAACGAGAGGAATCCAATGGTATATTCGGTTTTGAATTTTGATTGATTTCAAACCGAGTTATGGGTGATTTTCATTTTGAAAAAGAGACAACTCTTGAATTTTTTTTCAGCGTTCAATAATTTTGAGAAATATGGAAAAAAAAAGTCAAAAGTGAATATACGAAAGTGTTCGTCTTGACGAAAGGAATTTAAAGACGCCCTCGGTTTGGTGATTGGGACTTTTCCCGCCAAATTCCAGACTTCCGGATTCCGGAAGGTGGAATATGGAAGATTGGAGATGAAAGTTGCAGAACAGGACTTTTTCCTCCCAATCAAGCGCGAAATTGAGGTTGATGGGAAAATCCTCGGACTTTCAGTTTCTAGAAAATTGACCAAAAACGAAAATTATGGGATCCATAGAAGCCGTCGTCGTTCCCGGAAAAAATGATGCGAGGCGAATGTTCTCCAGCCTTCGAAATTGACGTTTACTGTTTTTTCTAGAAAAATAATAGAAAACGAAAATTTTCAAGTTCATCAAAGTTGTCGTTTCCTGTCGTTTTTTGAGGAAACGGGTATTTCAGGTTCCAAAATAGGAAAATCTCTCTCCCGTTGAGAAAACCAAAATCGCTAAAATTGGCCAAATATCAAAAGAGAATGTACGAAAATGTTCATCTCGGTGAGAAGAATCCAATGGTGCTCTCGTTTTTGCGATTGGACCTTTTTTCTGAGTCGATCGCGAGTTTCGAAAACGGCAATTAGGGGAAAATCCTCCTATTTCTGTGAAAACCAAAATCACTGGAATTTATAAAAATTCAAATGTAGATATACGAAAATTCAATGATATATTTTGTTTTGAATTTTCATTGATTTAAGTCGAAGCCGTAATTTCAATGAGTTGAAAAATTTTCAAACTGTCGTTTTTCGAAGAAACGACAGGAAACGACGGATCCGACATGCCTAAAAATGATCATTTTTAGTCGCTTTTTGAGAATAAACAAGATTTGATTGAAAAAAATATTTAGAGTGAGTTGGACAATTTTCAAACTGTCGTTTTTCAAAGAAACGACAAGAAACTACGTATCTAACATACCTAAAAATAACGGGTTTTAGACGTTTTTCTAAAATAAAAAAGTCTAGATTTGAAATCATAATTTCGATGAATTGGAAAATTATCGTTTCTGTCGTTTTTCGTAGAAATATCAGGTAACGACGGATTCCACATACCTAAAAATAATCGTTTTTAGTTATTTTTCAAAAATGAAAAAGATTTTATAACATTGTCGTTTTTCAAAAAAAGACAGGAAACGACGGATCCAAAATATCAGAAAAAATCGTTTTTTTGTCTCTTTAGAAAAATAAAAAAGATTAAAGTTGAAACAATGATTTCAGAGGGTGGGAAAATTTTTGTTACTGTCGTTTTTCAAAGAAACGACCCGACCAGAAACGACGCATCCATCATACCTAAAAATTGGAATTGTAACTGAAATTGTAGATTATTTGATTATTTAAAAAAAAATTTTAAATGAAATGTTGGGGGGAGAGGCGAACACAAATGAGAAAAAATCATGCTCAATGGAGTGCATACGATTGACACCAGTTTCACTGCAGGAGCTGCAAGTTCCCTTCATGTTAATTTTATCTTAATTTAAAATTTAATTAGAACTACCTTCAGACAAATTTTGGTGAATTCTACTGTACTTTTAGTAGAAGAATACTGCTATAGAACTATGCTGAACTTTTCAATTCCTAATTACCCCTACACTATGAAAAAATCGAATATCATTTGAATCGACCACCAACACAACTCCACATTGTCCAAAATACAGTAGTTCCAAAACGTTGAAAAAAAAATTCATCTCTACAGAAAAATTTTCTTTCGGTCACTGCTGGCAACATCGACCCAAATACCCTTTTAAAAGTTGAACCATTGTAATAATGATGTTACTTAACATCATTTACCAACAATTTATAAAGTACTCGGCATTCGACGATGAAAAAATTGGCTACGGCGGTGTTTCGTGCGAGATAAACCCCCGCTAAAATGGTACCGATTAAAGCTACCCGCAGTCGGTTTCGATAAAGTTTTTACCAAGTTTTTTGGGTGGAAAAAACTTGTCAGTTTGAAAAATCACCTGCGAGTAAAACAATTCTAAATTAAATTCTCTCGCGTTAGATAAATAGTTGTCGTTAACTCTGTGTCTTGGGAAAAGGCCTATGGTGAAAAATCTTCATACAGGGGAGTATTTCAGCGAAGAAAAAACTAGGAGTACTAGTTTCTAATTATTTTTGCCAAAAATGGGATTTCTACGATCTGAGTTCAAATTTTTCAATTCCTCAATTCAAAAAATTGTAGGTATCCAATTTTAAAATTTTTCTAACTGTGAAAGTTTCTTGAAATTTAATTTTTCTCAAAATTTTCTCAGTTTGAGTTTTTTATTATTTTTTTTCAATTCATAATACTTAGGTACTCACTTCTTAAAAATTTCTTTTAAACACGTATTTATTTGAAATAAATTTAAAAAGCACCAAGTTTTTTTTAATAATTTAAAGTTTTAAAAAATAAAAAACATCAAGGAAAGTCGAATTTTAAAAAATCAATCTAAAACGTAGGCGGAAATAAAGCATGATGTTTTCCTTGGGGGGCGGGGGCGGGGGCGGCGGCTTAAGCCCCAGTTCGAAGGGAATAAAATACGAAACAAAACAAAAATGTTTATTTTTGACACCCCCCCCCAAATCACCACTTTTACGTTTCACGTCATTTTGGCTGAATATCTTTTTGGAAACGAAACTTTTGGCCAAAAATCTTAAGGTGTGAAATTGAAAAATTTGTCGACTAAGAATATTGAAAAAGAAGAGCTTTGCCAATCAAAATTTGTCAAAAAACTATTTCTAACTGACTACCACTGTTTGCCAAAAAAAAAACGAATTTTTTTTGAAAATTCCACTTTAGATCTACACTAATACATAAGTTTCCTAATAAATGAGGAGGACAACTTTTTTTGCTACAAAATATTCAAATATTTAAATAAATTGTAAAGGAGGAGAGTTCATAATATGCATTATTTTGAAAAATAATAAGGTGGTGCGAGGTAAGGACGAAAATTGTTGAAAAAAGCATCATAAAACTGATATTTCTTCATTTTTTTAAAAAAATCAATATTTAAGTAAATATTGAAAAGAAAGAGAAATCTTCAACCTCATTTTTTACCAAGTTTATAGTTTTTTTAATGGTTTGTTGAATGAAAAATTCCATTAGATACTTTGGAGTAAAAATTTCGTCCTTCTCGAAGTATTTCAACAAAGTTTTGTGCTTTTTTCGTATTTTTGAAAAAAATAAAAATTTGTGTTTTTTTTTTAAAAAAATGTGATTTTTTGTGCTAGTGAAAAATTTTTACAAAACGCCACTTACAAGCACCAAATCATTTCCGCTAGATAGGTATTAGGTACCCATTAAATAAATTATTTTCGTAAACTTGAAAAAAAAAAAAAAAAAAGTCATTATACCTTAACAATCAAGTATTTGTGAAATTTTTTAAGTGAAACATAAACACGAAAATAATTTAGAAGAGGAGGGCTAATTCAACATTTGGGGGGACTTGAGACCCTCATTCCCCCTCATCTCCGACTATGATTTAAAAGCATTTTCCATTTGAAAATTTTTCAAATCGATATTTTTTAGATGAGAAATTTTTCCCATTTAGTTTCTATAAATTTTGTTCAACTTCGTATTTTCAAATTTCCTTTCAACGATGAAATTTTTTCCAAAAATAAAAAAAATTATTCAGTTGAACATAGAAAACTTTTTTAACTTTGATCTTTTTTTTAAATATCAACTTCACGTTCAAAAATTTTTCTGGCTCAAAAAATACTTAATGAAGCACTCAATGGGCAGAAGTTCCAAAAAGTAGTAAAATATGAATTGGGAAAAAAAAGTGAAAAAAAAACAAAATTAAACAGAACTTTTTTCCAACAATTTCAGCCGGGCTGAAACCATTAATATTTTTCAATTCATCTTACCCGGTCAATCGTTGAGTGACTGGAGCAGGCGACGAATCCACTGAACAACTCGATCGCGAACGTTTGGTTTTCAAGCAGTCTCCTAAGTTCTTGCATACTCCGTTAGGCGTAATGGAAAATGATCGCAGTCTATAATATCCATCGGGATCATCTTGCCGTCTGGTCTGGCTCAACATAGGCTGCGAACAAAAAACCATCTAAAATTAATCTCGATATTCTAATCAGCCCTTTACATAAACTTGGTCAAAAAAAATTCACAATCAACTCATCCCATCGAGTCATTCAACTTACAAAACTTGTTCCCTTCGAAGAAAAAAATGTTAATCAACTTCAAAAGATAGTTATCTCCTTTACGCAATTTGAAAATAACCATTCAAGGGACGAATTTCTCCAAGGCATGGTTACAATTCTCGATCAAATTTACCCATTTTAGAGAAACTACATAAGGTTATTAAATCGCTTTATTGTGGTTTCGCAAGGATTACTGTGCAACGACTACGTACGTCGATTTATTTGACGAGAAAGCATCTTGCCGAACGTGAAACAGAACACTATTAAACGACAAAAAACAAATTTATGGCCAAAGTTTTCGCCGCTACTGGTTCTTCCACGTTTTAATTCTTTTTACTGCGGCGAGTTCTTAATTTTATCTACGGTTTAATGAGAGCTTATAATTCAACGGCGGTGTAAAAAAATCCCTCTTTTGTAGTTTTTATTTATTGCCAACAATTACTCGCGTTTTCGTAGCATTTTGTCGGGTGAGCGTTTTTACTACTTTGACAAAGCTTTATTTTCAAGGTTAACAAAATATTATGGAATATTTCGGATAATATATTATTTCGGTTTTATTATTGTAACTTGTTTTATTACGAGTATTGCGAGGTTGTAGACTCGAATCAGAATCGAGGAGTTATTTTTTCGAAGGCAAAAACCCGATAACGCGAGATAAACACATTTATCAATTCGACCATAAAAATCGTCTATATCCGTGCAAATTCCACCCTTGTATTTTTTTCCATCGCCAAATATTCGTCTAGACTGTATTCTAATTATCATATAAACGTATTTCCGGCCACAGATTCGAAAACCCATCTCAAATAAATACGGAAAAAAAAGTTATAATGGGATAAGCGCACGTGAATAATTGTACCTCTTTGTATCGAAATATATCTTGGCAACTTCGTGACAGCTGAAGTTACAAGGTTACCGCTTATAACTTTTTTCCTCCCTAAAAAAATATATAGTCAAATAGGTGCTCTTTTTAAAGTAATTTTTACAATGAATTCAATACAGCCCGGAGAAAACTTTTTCAACGATTTTCCTTTTTCAAAGTCACCTTAAATCTTTTGGAAAAGCTTGAATTTTCCTCAAAACGGTATAAACTTTTTAAAAGGGAATTTTTGGCAAAGGGAAACTCGCTTTGGAGCGATTTTCCTAGCTGAATTTAACGTGTATTAATAGGGTCACCCACATGTATATTTACAAGCTTATAAAATGCTAAAATAACTCCAGCTAATGAACTTTTAAACTCGTTGTAGCCTACTGAACCCTAAATATTGTCGAAATGTCTCCGAAATCTTGCTTTTAATGAATCTTTGTTGTCGTTGATACACTTTTAATGAAACTTCTCGTATCAGACTTGTGGCCAGTGTCCTGTGAAAAGTACATAGGCGAAGATTCTAAAGCGTTGAAAAGGTTGCTGCGTAAGGGATTCGAGGGCGGTATGGGCGAGCTGAATGGATCTGTGTGATGAAATGTGCCAACGGTACGGATTATAAATTTGGAGCAATTGCAAGGTCACGGAAGCTAGCTGAGTTTAGCCCGAAATGTAATCGAAACTGAGATATGGGATTAATTTATAAATTTGATCATTTTGACGACAAAAATCAAATTTTAAGGAATGGAAATTTAAAAATGATGAAAAGATTTTTACAGGAAAATGGAAACTACGACATAGGATTTATGTTCAGCAAGCTAAGATACTTTTTCATGGGATATCTGGATCAATATTTCATTTAATTCCTATTCAAATTACTTTTTAAATTGAGATTTTACAAATTTTAAATATTCTCTCATTTTTCATCAGCGAAAAGGTACAAAAAAATTCAGAATTGCAGCACAGAGGAAATAAAAAGAATTCTTTGATTTTCAGCGAATTATCGCTAATTTTCAAAGAATTTCACTGATTTTTCAGCAAACTTCAGATATTTATTTGACCAGTTTTCGATGAATTTTCATCGATTCTCGAGAATTTTTTTACGGTTTGCTTTCAGTATATTTTTTCACTGATTTATTAACATGCTGTAATTCTGACTGCTTTCCAATGATTTTCGATAATTCCCACTCAATTCAAGCTTAAAAAAATATAATTTATAGATTTGCAGAAAAATCATCAAAATTATTGATAATTTCTGGTTTTCTGGCTGCTTGAGAATGTGAAATTCTTGCTAATTTTTGATTTTCTGTCTATTTTTTTTTGCAAGTAGACACCATACTTAGGAAAGGAATACCTATGGAAAAAGTTTGAATAACAGAAATTCGCCCTGGGAGGAAGAAAAGAATTATTTTGAGTGGGTTTGAACTGTAAGTTTTCAATACCTATTAAAATTCTGCTTTTTTTGGGAGAGGGGGGCGCCAAAAAATTGAAATAATCTACATAAATTCGTCTTTGGAGGAGTGTACGAGATAATTTTAAATTGATAAAATAAGTTCAAGAGTTGACATGTCAATCTGATGCTTGAGAGTTGTGCAGGGAAAATTTGGGTAACAAAAATTCTCTTGACGAAATTTGAAACACTGATGAAATTTTCTCCAAAAAATGGTACCAACGAGAAAATTTTCAAGGATGGAAAAATAATGCTTCGAAGATGGCACGAGGGAAATAATTGGATTAGCAAAATTACAGCTCATGAAAGGTAACAAGAATTTTAGAATTCGTCTCTGTGAGGGTTCAGAAGACGTTTTGATTTCCAAAATTCATTACGTCAAGGAAGGTTCGAAAGAAATTTTAAATTAATAAAATATTGCTCGAGAGAAGAGTAAACAGGATAAGTACCAAAATTTGGCCCTGAAAAGAAGAAATTTTACCAGGTATACATAATTTGTGCTTTGGCGTGAGAAAATTTTGAAATTAGTAAAATTCAACTCTGTATTGGGGTAAGAAGAATTTTTACAATCTTGGTATTCAACATTGGAGGCGAGTACAAATTTTTTTTCAATTTTTATACTTCACCATAATAGGTATTTTTTTGTTCTTAATTACTAAAAATGTTTTTCTTTCAATTTTTTCAACAGTGTTTTTTTCAACTTTGAACAGAAAATTGAATTTTTCACCTGAAAACAGAAAAGAAACCGTCACTTTCACACATTTTCCCGATCATACCAAATTTTTTATCAAAAAATTGAAACAAAATTCAATCTTAAATAGTCGATTCAAAAAAGAAACAAAAAACGGAAGAATGAGATTTTTTTGTTCAAAATAACTTTTTCGTTTGGGATACATTTTTTTCATTTTTTAAAATTATTTTAGCTAAAAAAAAATTCGGAAATGAATTTTAAGGATGTTTTAATAAAAAAATAAGGACAAAAAGAGAACAAGAATATGAAAAAATTGATAAAAATCAGTAAAAAATACAAAGAATTCCGCACTCCATATCAAATAACGCGAAATCAACCGATTAAATTCAATTTTGCATGACTAGTCCTTTTAATCACTTTCATTAATGATGAAATTCAAATTTTTAAAAGCATTTCTGAATCTAAGATTTTCCTTGCTAAAATCTTCCTCCTAAAAAATCTATTTTTTTGGGGTAATTTTTTTGATTTTTTGACGAAGTAAAGATACATGCCTGACATCGCGTTCGAAGCAAAATGACGCAGATAAAGAAAAGTATTATGGCATAAATTAGCAAAAAGGTAGCTCTGGAGGTAAATAGTAGCTGGCCAAATGCGAGCACTCGTCGTTTTAATCTTTAGCCAAGAACTCCCCGGAGGGTAGTTAATTTGCTTTCCATGCTTTTAGTTTGAATACACCGAATGAGATTCAATTATTAACATTATACCATCCATTACAGTTTCATTTTCTCCTAATGATTACAATAATTCGTCAAAGCGAAACATTTATCTAGAAAATAAACCCAGAGCGTGCAACGAAACTAATTCTCATAGAAAAAAATCCCAACAGGTACCTTTGTCTGATATTAAAACTTCTTACATCAGTATAATGGCTCATAATCTTCCTCTCATCTTGAAAAAGAAAAAAAAACGTAAAATAAAAATACTTATCAATTTGGCTAATTTTTACAAAATCTTCACCCTATAAACTTTCCATCTCCTGTCCCACGAATCGCTTTGGGGCTTCCTCTTGCACTCATTATAAATTCCATCTACACTCCGGAAATTCCCAAGTTGGCCGCAACATTTAATTTTTGGCGCTAAAACTTTTACTATAGCGACTACTTAAAAACTCAACACTTCTTGCTTCGAACTTCACCCCAGATACATCTGTTCGGTTTTCGTTCGAGTTACACGGTTTCGCTCTCGTCTCGAAACCCGAGCAACAATTTTTCATCGCTTTCTTTCTTATCAATTCGTATAAAATGTGAAACTTATACCAGAGATATTAAAATGAATGAAGCTTCAAAGGCGGATATCAGCTTATACGCGTACTTTTGAAACAATATTAATCACTCGCTCGCAGCTTCTCACCGACGAAAATAAAATTCGTCGTGACGTCAGTTCACGGCGAAATTTTATTTTTCTTGAGCCCTTTGTTACGGTATCACTTGTATTCGTACTTTATAACGTTTTCGAATTTTACAACACTTAATCATTTCTTCGTTGGCGGCATAATTTCGCTCAATGAAAAGAAAAGATTGCTTCGCTTTATAATTACCACGACACGGTTTGAGAAATACCTACGTGTTTAGGAAGATGTCCTTAAAAACAGTTGCTCGAGTTTTACACATTTTCGTCTCTATTGTTCGTAATAAAACATTAAAATTGACGTTACTGCTGCCATAATTCAACAACATAATACTTCATGCTTCGGTGTCCCATGAGCTGCGTAATAGTCGAATGAGTCTCACTAGATGCTCGAAAAATCGTCGGAATGAAATATGAATTTTTTGAATATTCCCAATCGACGACGTATCTTGGAAGTGAAATAAATTGCATAATTGATCTTAGAAGGAACTTGAAATTGGAGCAGGAACTTGATAAAATATGTAACTTGATACACTGTAGATTTTCTGATTTGCGTTGTTTCCCTCGGCAGGAAGAAATACCCTAGGCTCAGTCATTCAAGTTGATTAATAACTTCTGCCGCTGGAATTACGTCAAAATATGCTCGCGAAATTTTCATCGTAGTATCAGTTTTGCTTTAAATTGAATACAAAAATTGATAAAACGTTTTACAGGAATATTAATTAACTTGTGTAGCTCCTCCTGGCGCAGAAAATTGTCAAAATATAATCTGTATCAAATTTTTTCCACTGGAGATCAAAAATATTGTAGTTTGTGCGAAGTAAATATTGATTAAAGTGGGGTTTTATTTGCTCCTGGCGCAGAAATGACGAGGAGAAAATTTTGGAAAATTTTCATTATCACGCCAATTAGGCTCTAAAAAAATATTGAAAATTGGCCAGAAATTTTGTAAGAGCATTAATTGAGTTGTGTGGCTCCTCCTGGCGCAGATAATTTTCAAACTACAATCTGTAATAAATTTTTTTCACCAGAGATCAAAAATTACGGTGTGTGGGAGCTTGCTCCTGGCGCAGAAATGACAAGAATAACATTTCGCCATGTTTTCAATACTTTGCCAACTTGGCCCCAGAATTTTTAAAAAAATTGATCGATTTCTCAAATAGAGGTTGAAAATGATGTCTTATCAGAGTTGAATATTGATCAAAATAGGAATTAGTCTGCTCCTGTCGCAGAAATTACGAGACAAAATTTCCCCTAAAATGCATTTACTAGTTTATAGAATTTTTTTTGCCAAAGTTGAAAATAATGAGTAGTTTGACTTCGAATTAAATGTAGCTTTGAATGGTAATTTATTTGCTCCTGGCGCAGAAGTGACATGAAAAAAATTCACAAAATTTTGATAATGATGTCAGTTTTATCATAAAATATGCATTAAAATCAGCCAGCATTTCTTAGGAACATTCAAATGGTACTATAAATTCTCCTGAGGCAGAAATTTCATAATGTGGAATATCCATTAGAAATTTTTTTTACCATGGATTGGAAAAGAAAGCTTGTCCAAACTAAACATTGATTTAGGAAGATATTTATTTCCTCCTGGCGCAGAAATGACGGTAAGATTTTTTCTCAGAATTTTCATGGTAATGCCAACTTTGCAGATCGAATTTTGGTCAAACATCTCATGAGAACGTTAAACAGGTATTATAGCTCCTCCTGGCGCAGATAATTTATAAAATGGGATTTTCATGGTCAATTTTCCAAACCACGGACTGAATATTGATTCAAATGGGAATTTTCACTCCTGGTGCAGAAATAACCACAAACAATGTTCGCAAAATTTTTATAATGATTCCAACTTGACCTCAGACCAGAAACTACATAAAAATATTCAACCGGTCCTAATCACAGCTCCTCCTGGCGCAGAAATTTTACATGATAAAACATTCATCATTTTCTGGTTTTCCATCCGGAAATTTAAAATTGCTGCTAATGTGAATCAAAATTTGCTTCAGGTGGAGAACCATTGTTTCTGATCCAGAAATCATATCAAAATGATTTTGCTAAATCACTTTCATGGTATCAACTTCTCCTTTAAGATACATCGAATGATTACAGATGTGATAAAAACACTAATCAAATACGAATTTCAACTTTTCGCAGAAATTATTTTGAAATATGTGTGTGAGCCAAGATAAGGGGTCAAAAATTGATTTCTGAGTTTATCAGTATCAATCCAAAAACCGATTTTTTGACACCCACGGGTGTTTTTTATATCCAGGCTTACATGTGTGCCTCCGATATAATATTAATTGAAGCAATAAAATGATTGCTCCTGGCGTAGAAATACAGCGAGAATCATCCAACAAAATGCTCCTGGCGCAGAATTCAAAAGGAAAATAATCTGTTTATGATGAATTATTTTGACTAGATATTAAAATTGACCACTAATCCAACTAAAATATTAATCAAAGCCAACAAATAATTGCTCCTGGCGCAGAAATTACTCAAAAAGAATTTTGCAGATATGATAACAGTTTCACTCTAAAATGTATCAAAACTAGAACACTTCATAAAAATGTTCATCAATTCGTGTAACGCCTCCTGGCGCAGAAATAATGAAAAAATAAATAAGTATCTATATAATCAATTTTTCTCCACCAGATATTAATAAGATTATGCACATCTAAGGCGAATGGAATTTCGATTAAAGTAGTCAATTAAATGCTCCTGGCGCAGAAATGACATCAACATCAGTTCGCCATATTTCCACTCATTTCACTCAAATACATACACTGATGGATTTGAAGAGAATTTCCCGAAAATATTCATCAGAACCAAAAAAATTGGTGCATTTTTTGTATCGAAATATTCTCGAGTTGATTTTTTGCCCAGTTTTGAATCAAAAATTGCAACAGATACTATTTAAATATTCGCCAATGAACCTTTTGGAAAAATTACAGAATGATTATTCCTAAAAAAATTGTGTTCGATAAGCCACTAGCTTTATGTTCTACCTGGGCGTGTAATAAGCCGCCCAGCTAAATTGAATTCAAGTCTGATCTCAAGTATCAAGATATACAATCCACTTCACACATTTCCACCTCAATTTGCGGGCCATATTATTATATGGAATACGATGATACCACATGACAGTGGAATGGCGTTACTGTAAACATAATGATATTTTTTTAATCATCCAGATCACGTTACCGAATAAAAATATATTTTTACGCCGAAAAGACTTATAAGCGTGACTTTTGCCAATGCACAGGGCTCGACGAAAATATTTTCTCACTTTTTTTTCTTTTACAAAGCTCAAATTTCAAATAGAAAAAACTCGAATGTTGAAAATAGAATTTTAAATTAAAAATCCAGCGATATTTTTTCAACGTGAGAATATATCTCTTGTCGCTGAAATTTACAAAATTTTCTACAGCCACGGTAAAAAATATTTTCGATGAAAACTTGAGTAAGTTTTATCGAATTGTGCCAAGTTGAATTGAATTTTTTTAATTATCGTGAAAACACGACTGGATTATGGTATAAAAATTGCAAGTGTCTCATTTTTGTCCATAATAGACGATTTATCTAACTTTTGTGTAAGAAATTGATAAATCAATCCGAAAACTAGTTTGGAATTGATCGAAATGAGCAAAGTATCAATGTAACATTTTACTTAATAGGTATACAATCTCTCAAGCAAAATTACAACTCAAATTTTTGCATATCTTTTCTCAAATTTATTTAAATCCAGACGAAATAGTAGACAGAGAGCGACCTCTCTTCCTCCTCATACTTGATCAATTACAATTTCATTCGGTAATTTCAGTCTGAAATGAAAATTTCAATTCCAAACTGAATTATATCAAGGATGAAGGGGGAGAGGAGGGTCCGAAAATCAAGGCTATTTTATGAAATGTCTGGCCAATTTTTCATGTATTTTAAGGTCTAGTTGGCATTGTAATGTAAATTCAACGAAATTTTTTCCACATTATTTCTGCGCCAGGAGCACATAAACACCCATTTTAATCAATAGATATTCAACTTGTCCAGCTATAATTTTCGATCTCTGGTAATAAAAATTGATACAGATCGTATTAAAAAAATTTCCGAGCCAGGAGCTAACAACTTTTTGAATGTTCTTGAGTAATGACTAGTAAATTTTTTATGTACACTTCAAGGTAAAGGTGATACCATAAGGAAAAATATACGAAATTTTCCTATGGTCATTTCTGCGCCAGCAGCAAAACGAATGTTCACTTCTGGAAAAACAATAGTTTATGAGTGATTTTTTTAAATTTCTGCGCCAGGAGGAGCAATAATACTACTCTGATGTTCGTATGAAATATCTGGCCAATTTCTCAGATACCTATTTTATGGCTGAGGTGACATGACAATGTAAATTTGGCGTCATTTCTGCGCCAGGAGCAATTAAACGCCCAGTTTATTCTACATATCGACTCAACCAAACTATAATTTTCGATTCCTGGTGGAAAAAATTGATACAGATTGTAGTTTAAAAATTTTTCACGCCAGGAGAAGCTACATAGCTTTTTTAATGTATGTACTTACGTAGAAACTATAAAGCCAAGTTAGTGTAATGATGGCAATTTTGTAAAATTTTCTAATGGTTATTTCTGCGCCAGGAGCGAATAAATTTCCACTTCAATCAGTATCATCTCGCAAAAGCGACAATCTTAGATCCACGGTGAAAAAAAAAATGCTACCGATTGTAGTTTGAAATTTTTCTCAATATGTTTCAGTTTGAAGAGAGGAGGGGAGAATAGAAAAGTTTGAAATAGTGCACAGATAATTTCAAGTATTTTTTAAAAATCAGAAAAGTTTCAATGAGAAACTATTCAGAGGATGGATTTTTTTGTTTTCAAAACATTGGAAGGTTACAAAAATGTCATAGGTACTTATTTGATGCAACTTTTGAGAAATTTTTGAAAATTTGACTTCCTGGCAATATTGGGTTATAAAAACAAAATTTTCAAAATCATTGGAATTTTTTGTAAATTTTTTTTCTTATGTTTAAGAAAATACTAATTTCTTATCAAATTAAATTCAAATTTTCTCCTCGCAATTGCCATAGGGGTGTGTTCGGGTCAAGTGGAACTTCGACGATAACTCGAAAGTATTGTGTGGCTGCACTTGATTGCGAGCTTAGGTTGTGTATTATTAATAGTAGCATCAATGAAGTGAGTTTGTAACCTTACATACCTACGAGTTTGTTTTTACCTCAGAGGCAAATTAAAATTTCGACATGCCTTAGTAACTTTCGGACCTCAATTGCGAGTCGAAAAAAAACTGACTTAGAAGTTGCGGAGAATTACTTCAAATATCGCAATGTATCAGATAAGGGTTGTATTTTCACGTAAGCGTATGAGTTTCAAATAATAATTAAATGCCACCGAATAATAAATGTTTTCCTTAAAAAGTGTGGAGTCGGATCAAGTTTTGGCGAGAGAAATCAAAATTTTGCTGTTTTTTTTAATTGCATGTTAAAAAATTTTTCCTGACGCGATTTCTTTCGTCAAACTGTACAGATCGCGCTGAAATTTTTACAGCAGGCGTATATCACACTGGAAAAAAGGTAATTAGATTTTGGTACGATTCTGTGCCCAGGAAGCTGAGCTTCTGAGCTTTATTTGTTACAAAAAAAATTCATAGCGCGGAATTTTATCAGGGCGGGGGGATTTGTAGCAAAAAGATGAGGCTTTCGAATGACCCAAAAACGAAAATTCTAACTTTTATAGGGAGCTCACAATTTCGATAAAAAAAAAAAATCGTTCCACTTGACCCAACACACCCCTACACAACCCAAATTGAACGCAACCCAGACTAAAATTGATGAAAAATTCGCATTATTTGTAAAAAAATACGTGCCATTCAATACTTTCAGTTTATTTTTGATATTTTAGAAGTAATTGGATAGGTACCTACTTAAACTAGAAGAATTTAATGATGTACCTATTTACATATATTTACTTAAAAATGAAGGAAATACATAATAACTTTAAATTAACGTGTAGAGATCGAAAATTGAGCATGTTCAGAATTTTGAATAAAATTGACGCGACAGTTCAATTCAAAATGGATACTTTACAAAAAAAAAACAGATTTCTAGCTATGAAAGGGATACATGAGTGATTTTTAAAATAATTCCTTTTTTCAAAAAAATAGTTTTTGTAGGTACGGTCCTACAACAAATGAAAAAAATTGAATTCGTTTTCTTCCGAAAAAAGTATCAATTTTCCATGAGAAGGCTTAGTTTTCGAATCAAACTCCGTCAACTTTTTCCTGTTATAAAGTTCTTTTAAAAATCAACGAAAATATTTTCTATAATTCTTACTATTCATCAGTTACATTTCACTGATTTAAAAGGAGAGAAAAGTATTACTTTTTGATGACTCTTAGCTCTCTTACTAATCGTAGGGCTGAAATTTTTACTGGACGGTCCCGTATTCAGAATAGACCATCTGGTTAATTTTTGTCAAAATCTGAACTGTTTCCATTTTTCGATTCACCTTGATGGATTATTGAATTAAAGATAGTAAAATTAATTGAACATTCGATCGTTTTAACGATAGAAATTTATACCTACGTATAATAAACGTTCAATAAGGAGAAAAATCGATAAATTGCTTTGGATATAAATTTCCAGAAAGCGCGTACCATTGAAGCAAGGGATAATATCCGTTACCTGAGGTCAAGTATACTTTAGTGTCATTGCTTAAGATGCACTGCAGTACCATATGTTTTTCAATCGCTCCTGTCTTGTCATTTTTATCTTCAACTAAATGAAATTTCACCTTTATGCATTGTCTCGATTTGTAGGCTACATCGAAATGGTCGCAAGCTCTATGTTTCTCTATATCCTTCGCCCTACAAAATGCGGAGCTAAAACAATGATACTCCAATTACGTAATGGGTACAGCTAAAAAAAAAATAAAAATGGTGGGTACCTTTTCACAAAGAAGACTGTAAATCTCACCATACCCTAGAAAATGATAAACTTTCAGATGTACGTGATTGGGGCAAAAGTGGTAATTTACTTCATCCAGCTACTCCCAACCACGTAGTTACGTCTTCAGTTCGAACATTATTTTTGCCTCCTTTGGCATTGCAACCTAGTTGCTCATCAAGACGTTACTTTTATTCAGATCACCATCAGTGAAGAAAATTTTCTTGGAGCTACGACTTTTCAATTTCAAAATGTTACATACCAGCGGATTTTTATCCGTTTCATCTTTCGATTTCAAAATTTTTTGTTGTTCCTAAATTTTCGGGTTTTCAAAATTTCTCTTTTTGGCTTAGCCGATTCCGTAGGGCACCTGCCTAGGAAGATCAATCCCCTTCTACTGATTCTCGCGGAGTAGTTTTGAAATCTTCTTCGTTGAAGTCAATTCCGTGGAGCATTTGTGGCGGGAGATTTACTTCCAAGTCAGTGACGACACCGAATCGGCTATTTAGTTTACCCTACCAACATTTATGTGGCGTTGTGCTAGTGTTGTTTTTTTTTTTCAAAAAAATAAGAATTTTTTTTATAAAAAAGTAATTTTGTTGCAAAAAAATGAATTTTTGTATCAAATATAATGGGAATTTCTCCCAATAAAATGGAATATTGTATCGAAAAATTAGGATGCCGGATGGATCGTTGATCAAAATGGAAAGAAATTGTAATCGGCGAAGAAAATTATTAATTTTCGTTGACAAAACGAAAAATAAAGACATTTGGTGAAGAAATTTTATCCAAGTTTAATGATTTTGAAAAAAAAATTAATTGGATTCGATGGTAAGTTGAATGACCAACTGATCATTATTTTTAAAGGCTTTGGTGTGGTAAGCGGGTCATTTGGCCTCTGATGAAACTTGGATAAAATTTTTATGCAATTCAATTTATCATGGTAGATGATGATTTTAGAATGCATGCGCATATTTTCAACTTCCTTGAGGAGGGTAGAAGCAAGGGCTCCAAAATACGTGATTTCCACGCTTAACATTTAAAAAAGTTCTATCAAAGCTCCGTAAGTCTTCAATCGAACTTTTTCAAACTTGGTATGTGGCCAGAATACTAGAGGATAGTACTCTGGAGTTTTTTCCAGATTTTTTCGACCACTATAATGACCTTGAATTTGACTTTTAAAAATTTCTAAACACAATTTTGAAATGGACAGATAGAGAAATATTTTTTAGAATTTCTGGATGTATTTTACACCTCTCAGAACTTTTTAGAATTTTTTCAAGCGGTGAAAATTGGTCAAATATTCGAAAACCGGTCTCACAATTTTTACTACTTAAAATTTTTGTTTTTTATTAATTTTTTAATATTTACAGTTTTCTGCTAAAGAATATCATTTTCCCAATTGCAAATTCGACTTTTTCGTCAGGAGATTTTTGATGGACATCCCTCGCCAACCAAGTCACTATTTTTCTCATTACCTACTCTTTAAATTTGAATCATATTGCATAGCTCGGATTTAAATATCGACGCATTTTAATTTGACGTTGAAAAACTTTGGCTGATTTACTTAGCAAATATAGGCAGGAACTGCACTTATAAAGTTGAAAAAATGATAATTTTTCACGAATTTTTTGGGATTGTGAATCTTTACATAGGGTAGGTACTTGAAGAATTGATTTCGTGGTAGGAATATTTTATTTTACCGAAATAAAAAACAAAGTTTGAAGAAATGAAGAAATTAGAAAAAAAAAATTCTTTCAAAGTCCGGAAATTTTGATAAATAACTCAGAAATACATGCTTACCACTGCCAATCAGTATTGAATTGATAGAAGGTCACGTTAAATCCGGAACAAAAAGTCATTAAGGTATAAAAAATGAACGTAACATACATAAAATGAATCGACATTTTGCTGAAGTTTTCTCAAGTTAGAATTTCGATCACTAAGAACGTGCTTGATGCGGGGCGAAGGATTCGTGGGTGATTTTTTTCAATTTTCTCTTCCTTATATATGAACGAAAAGATTATAGAAAAGGGATTAAGTATTTACGGTGTGATATTAATATTACATATTTGTACAGGTGCCATGTATCGAACCGAGTACAGAACAAGTGTACTGTGACTCGTAAATGTTCGATCTCGTACGTGGATATCCATTAGATGTTCAAATTTAGTTTGTATTTAGTATCTATTTTAGTGTCGGTTTCACATGTTTTTATGTACTTTTTACCAACTCTGCCGGTATTTACGAATCTAAAATAAATTTGAAGTTCAAAAACAGCACAAAAATAATCTCTTCTGGCATTAATATCGATTTCCAAAAAATTACGTTCACTTTTATCAATGCTGGTTTTAGAATTGGTTTTGAAATTGGATGTTTTCGAAGGGGTTCCCAAGTTTTGATGTAGGTTCAATAATGCTTCAATGTCTCGACGACCTCAAATACCTACATTTTGACACCCATTTCAAAATTTTGAGTTTTGACCCCCTCCCTTTAAGGGAGCTTAGATGTGACCAAAATCAGGGATCCCGGAGCGGAGCCGGAGGGAGGAGGGCCCCCTCCGGACGATTTTTCGGAGCCGGAGCTGAAACCGGAGGGACCACATTGGACCCGCTCCGGCTCCTCGCTCCGGAGGTCCCTCCTTTGAATTTTCAATTTCAAAACGTGCTCATGAAAATAGAATTCGCATTTCTCATCATTTTCCCTATCAATCCAATTTGGATTGTCAACATTTTCAGATTCAGTGGTCAAATCATATCGCAGTTTTTTATTAAAAAATTTTATGCAGGTTTCTGAAGATATTTGCCAGTTTTTGAAAATAAAATAATTTGAATGGCGGAGCGGCGGATATGTTTTTTCTTCTGGGGTAGGAAGTTATTCCAAAATTTTTAAGACACTGTTTCGCGTAACGTTATTTTGCGAGACGGTATGGCAAAAACTAATTAATTTTTAAATTTTCGCAATTAACTTGCTAAGCATCAGAAAGTTAGAACCTGAAAATGGACTTATGTATTAGAAAGTCAGATTGACAGGAAAAATATCAAGACGGCTAAAAGCTGATTTTTGAAAACAAATTTTCAATTATTTTTGAGAAAAAAACAGTAAGTAATCATAGGCGCACCCAAGGGGGCTCAGGAGACTCGAGCCCCCCTTTAAGCCCGGAAAAAATAATTTTTTGCTTCAAAAATGAGAAAAAAGTCAATTTTTTTTGCTCTTCAAAGTATATTTTTTCAAAAAAATTTCGCCCTCGTTTCGCTCGGGCAGTATTTTAATACTTTTCTTTCAAAACTTGGACAATTTTTGATTTATTTTTCAGTCAAAAATCACCAAATTCTCAATAAATTCTCTGTTTGTCAGAAAAAATGATTTTTGATTGAAATATCAGTGAAAAATGACTCAATTTGAAATTTGACCCCCTCCCCATTTTTTCTCAAATTCTCAGCCCCTCCCTTAATTAATTTCAGGGTGCGCTTATGATAGTAATCGACAACTCCATACACAAGTTCCCTTCGAGTTACACAAGTTTACGAAATACGGAGTCTCGAACAGAACACCCAGTACCAAGTTTTTTTTTTTTACGAAACAAACAAAAACGTTCGTTTTAATTAGACGATTCAACACGACGATAAAGATATTAAACGAAAGAGAGTTGATGAAAAATGAAGGAAATTTCGCAACTTGGCCTTTTAATATTTAAAACGTGGACTTTAATTTGCAAAGATACAACATGTAAACACCCTCCTCCCGCATCCTCGGGTCTAAAACACGAGCAAAATATTTCTCCAACGTAATAATTAAAAAACTCAATTCCGCTTACGTTCACGACGAAATACGCACGTGAAACTGAGCCAATTGAACAGTCGTTTTGAATTCGTTAACTAGATGAAAAAGTACCAAACCGGAGGATTTTAGGCTGAAGTCGTCAACAAAGGGACATATGTAAAATACTTGGAATTCATTTTCGATTCGTATCGTACGTAGAGAATTACAGGCGGATACGTTTGCTAAGACGAAACAGACATTTTCGAAGCTTGTCACCGGAGTATGTGGGTGTGGTAGGGGTATTCCGCGATAGGTATTTGATTTATTTTGTATGTGTATGCTGGAGTATACCTAAGAAATTACGTCGCTTCGTATGCTTTTCAAAATCAATTCATGTGGTTTGTATTTACCTCATCAATTTCAAAATAATGTCGTATCTCTGTCTGTACCCTACATCTCTAAACTAATAAAAGCTAATTTGATAAAATCCCTTTGTCTTTGACGAACCGAGCCTTTAAATTGTTGCACATACGATAATCAGCTTACACATACGTCGTTGAACGAAAAGAAAAAAAAAAACTCATTCGTACGACACAACAAGTTCATACTAAATTAACCATAAACCGAGGCCAACGTTGTATTCGAGTTGAATACCCGAGACTCTCGAATAACATAATTTCCACCGAAATGAACCCATTCGATGTATAAATTTCGTAACGAACGAAAATTCCGCCGAAGAATCCATTTTCTGCGTTTTTTTTGCTAATTTTATTAAAAAATTCCTCAAAAATTTTTAATCTAAGAAATGAAAATTTCGTTTTCTTCGACACGCCGGTGAAAAAAAAAATGTAAATTTACGAAATTATATTTCAAACTTGACGAGATAATTTCCAACTTAAAAGCACTTTATTTGTTATCATGAAAAATTTATAACACCCAATCTCTCAGGGGAAAAATCCTCTTGTTTAAACTTTCCATAAAACATTCGCCTTTAAACTTTCATTTTTTTCCAATGACCGGACGACATTCAAAATATCAGAAGGGAAAAAGATCTCGCGTATGGCCATCGCCTTTACGAGTAGCTGAGAGAAAAAGCATGTAGCGAAACGTCAAAGCGAATGATTAAGTGTTGCTATATGCGTTGAATTTCCATTAAATAACACGATTTACGAGCATGCCGGCAGAAGAATAAAAAAAATCATCTTACATGATATTTATTTATACGCATAACGTTTAAGAAACAATTTCGGAAACGATGTTACGGTTCAATGATCGTCGATTTTTGGGAAAAAATTTCATTTCCAAGATTTAAAAAAAAATAATCATCAAATACCTGATAATCGTAGAATAATTTCATACCCCGGGATTAATTTTATTTCACTTCACAAGCCAAAAAAAACGAGTATTCGCGTCGAACCGAGTTTTTGAATTTTTAATCCGCACGTTTATAACGAATACAACATCTCGAAAGAACGTCAAATATTCGACTAAGATTTTAAATATCTATATCGAAATGGAAAAAATTTCTCTCGGTTATTTAGTATTCTGGGTTTTTACGTAGATTAATAATTGTCGTAATTTATTCAATTCTCGTTCATGACGAACGTAAATGTAAAATTTGAAAAATTAATTAAACGCCAATTAAACCGAGCTGGAAAACGTTTTAGAATGTATTTAATTAATGCTATTCATTAGCCTATTAAAATGAATAATTTTCATGAAATCTGGACACGTCTCCGGGGGGATTTTACTGTTTCGAAAGACGGTGCCCTTCTGTCCCAGTTGTTGAAGAAAATTTACACAGTTCATTTTCAAATACTAATTGAAGTAGATATAGGAAGGAGAAATTACCAGCGTCAAAAGCCAACAAAAAATTATCTCCATTTTTCAGCAGTTTTAATTTCTAGTTAGATTCGTTGGAAAAAAATTACGAAATTTTAAGAATTTTTCAACTCGTACTTTTTGTAGATTTGATTGATATCGATTAAAGTTTAGATACGTGCATTTCGCAATCTATTAAAATTACAGCTTTATTTTCATTCTTCGAAGTGTTTTTATTCAAGGATATATTTCATCGGGTTTTAAATTAATTAAAAATTTAACGTGTTTCGAAACGAAAAAAAATGTTGAAAAAACAGTGGCATTTTCCTCGATCTAATTTCAGTTTCTCGGAAGCTATGTAAAGTCTGAACCAGTGTAGGTCTCGTCTAAATGCAAGGATAATGAATAGGATCGATTTTTTTGAATGACAGCAGAGTATAATGATTATTTATTCTAAAATATTAGATTGGGAAAGGAACTTTGGCAGTAAGTGCATTTATGACGAACGGACTTATTCCAGGTATTTACCTTTGATTTGAACAAAAATGAAATAAGTTTTGAGGAAAATATGTAATTCAAACCCACATCACAAAAATTTCCCCACCGGCCCAAATTATTTTTCTAGTAAAAATTTTTGAATTATTGCCCATGTTTCATTTTTTTTTTTTTTTAGTGAAAATGTATTTATAAAAAGTGTTTGCCTTGGAAAGATGAAAATCAAGTACTAATTCAGATAATTTCGATTTCCAAATTTTTTCGTAAAAAAAAATCAAAAGCTGTCCATTCGCTGATTGGAATCCTTCTGATAGATTTTTACTATTTTCAATAATTCAAAGTTCAAAAATATAACTTTTTAGAAAAACTTTAATGAAAATGAAAATTTTTTTCTGGAAAAATTCACATTTTGAAACAAAATTAGAAGAGAGTATCATCTCCATTTCCTACCCTTCCCTCCCTAAAACCAACCCTTCTCTCCCCACAGGAAACTGTTTTTAAATTCTGATATTCTCGGACAACTTGCGCATTTTTCAAAAATCAAGATTTTTTTTCAAGTTGAAAATTTTGCTGATGATGTTGAGACATTTTCATCACTTTTGAGTCATATTTTTATACTCAAAATTACACACGTTTGAAATGTATTTGAAACAGAAACAATCCTGAACAGTTATAATTTTCAAATTTTTTCAAATTTTACGCGTGCAATGAAATTATCACGTGAAAAGGTGGCTCCTGGCGCAGAACTCCACGTAGCTTTTTTGTCAGAAAAATCATCATAAAATATGTACATTTTAGTATGCGGATATGAAAAATGCAAAATTCAATTCTGCGCCATTTGAGATATCCAAAAATTGAAAAGATATCCAAATTTTTATTTCATTCCGGAAGAATCGAGGAAAAAATTAAAGCTCCATATAAAGAACAATTGGAAGTCAACTAAATATTCTTAGTCAAAATTGAATAATTTGGCCTGAAATTCAACTCAAAATCTTGAACAAATACCAAGGTTTTCTAGATTAGGTATCGTGGTATCTAACTTATGGAAGGGTGAACAGGCACTTAGGTATATAAGAGGTATTTTTTATTCTTCATCCTGCTTTTTTAAAAAAACGAACATCCATTTTTTTCAAAAAATACTTTACTTTACTCAAACCACATTTTTTTCTATTTTTTCTATTTTTTCTTTTTTTTCTTCTTTTTTTTTTTTTTTTTGAAAAAAGTCTGAAATTGAATACCTAAAAGTTTAAAAATTGTTTTTTATAGAATTAATTATTTTCCTCTTCAAACTTTGATGCAAAAGAGACATCAACCCTGCTTACTTAAAATTTTTTATGATTTGATCAAATTTGAAAAATGTCCGAATCTAATTTCATCAAATTTTGTACATCAAACAGAGAGATTCTGGTTTCCATCCTACTTGCGGATTTCTCAAAACGAAAAATGACTTTGACAGGTTAAAATTGCGTCTCAACCCTTTCTAATTTCTTCAATCCAATTCTCAGCCCTCTCACAATTTTAATTTCGATGAAAACTGGAAAAATTTCGTAATTTTTGAAAAAAATGTCAAATTATTTTATCCACTGATTATCAAAAAAAAAGGTTTCCCCCCAGAATCATATTAAAAAACTTACTCATTTTTTATAGGTACATACTTCTGATTCTGTAATATGAAAACTATATTCGTAACTCACCTGAAACAAAAAACGAAATAAATAATTCATTAGCATTTTTTCGAAAAATCAACTTCGAAATAAACTGTTTTCTTAGGTATAGAAAATTTTTCAACTTATTGGAATGGAAGTTTTTCCATTTTCTCCGTCTGGCCATAATTATGCCAGTTTTTGTAAATTAATTTTATTGGCTTTCTGTTTGATTATTTTGAATTGTATGAATTTGAATCTTCAAGTTTCAAGCCATGAATCAGCCTTTTTCAGTGAAAAAAATTATGATTTTGATTTCCTCCAATATTTCCGAATTTTTCTAGATACTTACTTGAATGAAAAACAACTGATAGTCATTTGAAAATCGATCTCCGAACTCCTCTCCCCCCCCAATGGATTTTAGAATCATTTCGATACTCGATTTGAATATTGAAATTTTTTACTAAATTCCACGAAAAAAATCACACGAAGTAATAATGATTATTTTTCATTATGATATTTCGTCGAATCTGAAAAAAATCGAGAACGAATTTTAAAAGCATCAAAATCCACCCTGACATAAATTCATCGAGATATTTTCGCGTGGACACATTCCGAGTCTTTTTTAATAAATACGATGGAATTTAAGTATTACGTTTTAAAATTACAAACGGTTCAATTATTGATTAATACTCCATCACAGACCATCACGTTCAAACTTTTTAGTATTATTTTTAGCTCGCGGAGTCGTCGATTCGTTGGTAATTTCGTAATTTCACTTCTTAAAGTCATTCTGCTGCGATGGCGAAGTTTTGAAAAATTGAAAAATCGAAAGAAACCATTCAATTTGTTTTTCTCGTACTAAAAGATAACGGTGCGACGTACATTTTTCGCTGCATTCCTTTAATATTTTTAATCGACTAAGACCTCGCGACGTTGGGTACCTACATCTAAAAAGGTAACAGAAAAAATAATAATAAAAGCTTGTTAAAAATTCATTGCGAGACGATATTCTGTCTAGTTTCAATGTACGCTTTTCGACGTAGTAGCTATTTCACATAAAAATAATCCGTTTTCGGGGGCAAGGCGGAGAATTTCAGTAGATCGACTTGTTTTCCATTAGAAAAAGAAACGAGAAAGTTTGTCACGTGCTCTCGCATCGCGTCGCTCAAAAATAAAGTATTTAAGTCGATTACGTTAAAAATATAGTTTCACTTTTTAGTACCTACTTATTTAATTTTTGATTTTCTCGTCAAAGAGATGAATCGAGCATTTGCACGATTACCTATGTGTTGGTTGGTTCGACTTCGAAATTTAACGTACCTGGTGTGACCTTCTCGAGGGTGAATTAATCAATGGCCTCGTCGGACCAGGCGAAATACAAAAGCTGATTTAATTACGAGTAAAAACAGCGAGATTTTTTGCCGGCTGAATTCCAGACGAAAAATTTAACCAGGTTTTCATTAAGATAGCTACGACTTTGAGCGATATTTAAATGAATCAAATGAACCGTGATATATTGTTAATCAGTCGAAGGATTCGAAGCTGGAGAAATAAATACTTGGAATGGGAATTTTCAACTATTTGGCAACTTTTGAAACATTCGAAAACCAAGGTGAATTAATTCGACGGAGTGAACCGATTATACGAGACGAGGTAAACGTATAAATGAATTTTACACGACCCTAGAAATGAAATTTTTAAAACACTCGGAATATCATTAATTCGAACAGAATTTTATCAACTTCTACAGCCAACAGATGAACTCGCGAGTAATTTCCTACGTAAGAAGATAAAATAACCGTACGATGTCTCGAGGAGCTTGTTTTCTTGCGGTTTTTTCTCCTCGGCTTCGAAATATTATCCACCTACATTCGTTTCCGAGCAGGGAATAAAATAAAAAACGACGCTAGAAAACACCAGCTCACTTATATACGCGAGGTTTTCATAATAAACAATTTTACGTTTTTTTCAGCTCTTTTTTCCTTCCATTTGATGCGAAGAAATATCTGTTGAAAGTCACCTTCGGTTCGGTTTATCGTCGTACAACGAACGACGAGTAGGTACCGGTAGTCTATTATTTATTTAAAGGGAGGTATTTTTTTGAACGTGGAATTTAACACGTAAAACAGCTCGGAATAAAAACTGCCCGATAACAGGCAACGAAATTATAAAATTAACGAGGATTTTTCGAAAAATACCAAACAATTCGTTAGCTCGACAATCGCAACGGGGTTTTAGATTCGCGAAATTCGCCACTTAAATTTCTAAGATGGGTGTGAGGTGGGGAGGAGGGGGCGAGAAAAACACTGGTGAAATTTGGTCGCCTTGGTAACGCTTTATTTTCTCTACGACTAATATTATCTAACAGGTGGATTCAAAATAAACCACTTTTCATCCGAAACAAAATACTGGCGCGATTTGACATTGAAAACGTGCACAATGTAGATCCTACGTACCGAATTCCAGCTGAGGAGTCATCGAAGTAAATTTAACGCTTCATCGTGCTCGACTGCGAACACGTATGACAATGTCGAGTACCAATACTTTGGCAACTTCACCCAAAGGCTTGTTTAGTTTCGAAGTGGTAACTTGTCAGCGTTAGCAAACCGTCTATCTCGGTCTCTCTTCATACACCGGTACCAAATGCTAATTCGTTAATCGTGAAACATGGCTCAATATGTTACAACTACGTGCAATCGAAACTTCATCTAGGGTATACGCAGCATTTTCGTAGATTTAGTTTCCACTTGGTTACGAACAATATTCGCAGAGGTGTCACTCGAGTTTCACCGCATCGTGTCGTCGTGGACTTTGTGTAAGTTATTCCGAGCGCAGGTTCGATTGGTTGCATAAATCTAATATTCGATGGCGCGAAATTACCATCTGTTGAAAACATGCCAATATATAGCAGGTAGGTATTAGAATTTTCCTGTTGTAGTTCATCAGGTCCAGGCTGGCTAGGAAGAGAGTTATAAGTAACCTTGTAACTTGTACTATGTCTACGATTCGATTCGATTTTACCAATATTTTGTAATTTGATTGGATACGTACTGAGAAAACTTAACAAAATTTAAATTAAATGAAGAATACATATTTTAAAAATTAAAGATCTAAAATTGAAAATGTATTCACACAAGTGCAAACGAAATTAAATGAATCCTAAAAATTTTAATCGGCTCAAAAATTAAAATCTTAATAAAACCATTTGTGTACGGTGCAGGGAAATGGTACCTGAAGTCGGATTTTTCAAAAATGTGGATATTTTTAGATTAAATGATAGGGGAGACTATGAGGAACACTTTAAAACAATAGGTAGTCAATTTTGTTCAAAATGGTCAATTTTGTTCAAAATGGTCAATTTTGTTCAAAATGGTCAATTTTGTTCAAAATGGTCAATTTTGTTCAAAATGGTCAATTTTGTTCAAAATGGTCAATTTTGTTCAAAATGGTCAATTTTGTTCAAAATGGTCAATTTTGTTCAAAATGGTCAATTTTGTTCAAAATGGTCAATTTTGTTCAAAATGGTCAATTTTGTTCAAAATGGTCAATTTTGTTCAAAATGGTCAATTTTGTTCAAAATGGTCAATTTTGTTCAAAATGGTCAATTTTGTTCAAAATGGTCAATTTTGTTCAAAATGGTCAATTTTGTTCAAAATGGTCAATTTTGTTCAAAATGGCCAATTTTGTTCAAAATGGTCAATTTTGTTCAAAATGGCCAATTTTGTTCAAAATGGTCAATTTTGTTCAAAATGGCCAATTTTGTTCAAAATGGCCAACTTTGTTCAAAATGGTCAATTTTGTTCAATACAGTCAATTAAAAATGACTAATTTTGTTTAAAAATCAATTTTGTTCAAAATAGGTAGTTAATTTTTCTCAAAATGTTCAAGTTCAATACGGTCAATTTTGTTCAAAATGGTCAATTTTGTTCAAAATGGCCAATTTTGTTCAAAACAGTCAATTCAAAATGACTAATTTTATTTAAAAATCAATTTTTTTCAAAATGGTCAATTTTGTTCAAAATGGTCAATTTTGTTCAAAATGGTCAATTTTGTTCAAAATGGTCAATTTTGTTCAAAATGGCCAATTTTGTTCAAAATGGCCAATTTTGTTCAAAATGGTCAATTTTGTTCAAAATGGCCAATTTTGTTCAAAATGGCCAATTTTGTTCAAAATGGCCAATTTTGTTCAAAATGGCCAATTTTGTTCAAAATGGTCAATTTTGTTCAAAATGGCCAATTTTGTTCAAAATGGTCAATTTTGTTCAAAATGGTCAATTTTGTTCAAAAAGGTCAATTCAAAATGAATAATTTTGCTCAAAATGACCAATTTCGATCAAAATGATTATTTTCAAAGAGATTTACTCAACGTTATACCCAATTGAGGAGTATCGTTGCAAAACGCAACATCTCTGAAGACCTGATTTTTGGGAAATCGCAAAAAAAAACTGTCATTCAAAATTGGGTGGGGGGTTTGGCTCGGGGCGGTCTCATTGGAAAGTTTAGGACCCCAGCTACATGTTTTGGGGTCATTTCGCACTTGTACCTCATGGAGGGTTGGAGGGGAGGGGCAAAAAAAAGATGTTGCGTTTTGCAACGAAACTCCTCAATAATTACTCACCCCTGAGCAAAATGACAATTCGTGATTACGGTCGAAAAATGTAAACTTTTTCAACAAATTTTGTTCAGAAAGACTTTTATAGATAGCTCTACTAAGTTTTTCGCAAAAAAATAAAAATAAAATACCTACTTGAATAAAAATTGGACGAAAACTTTCTCCTTCGATGAAATCAAAATTATCTACTTAATATTTCCTCACTAAATCTATTGAATCAGTTGCTTAAGGAAATATTCCACCATAAAATTATCCAAAATTAAAAATAAATTCTCCATCATTTCCTTACCCCAATCTCTTCTCTCGCATCTTGCAAAACATCCGTAAAAGAAAAAGGATCAAGTACGAACCGTTAAACTAGAACGTATAAAACCGTACAAATTAACCGTCTACTTTAAATATCTCGCTCTACTTCACAACACTATCGCATCAAATGCTGTAGTCTTAACCTAAGACCTGAAAAGGGTGATTACGAGCCATCCCGCTTATCGCAGCCACTTGCTTCAGTTCACGTATATTACCGAAAAGCCGAACCATATTAAATAATTTATTGGCCAAATTCGTTTCATTTCTGAGCTCCACGACGACGAAGAGCAATTAACAATAAGTTCCTATTACGATTACCCGTGTTCGTGAAAATGGCAATTTAGCCGGATTCCTTCATTTTTAGTTACACAGTAAAAACGTGCGAATAATGTATTATCAACACCGGCTCCGGCGAAATACCCAGAATTGACGAGTTAATAAGACCATACTCTTTGGCGAAAATTTCAATTTCGTAAAATAATATTACTTTTAAATTAGCTTGTTTTCTTCGCTCGCTCGGAATATTAATTCGGGTGAAAATTCATCTCGTAATGAAATATTCGAGCTTTTCTTACAATCCTCCCCTATTTTCACACCCCTTCGTCTTGATTTTAGGCAACAATCAACGTTCATCTTTTAGCTTTGAAATCTTTCATCATCGAGTGTTAAATTCGATTAATCCGCCGCGCCGTGCCGGAAACTTGTTGAAAACTTTTTCGCATCGTTACACGTCCGAACCGAAGCCTCGTTCGTTGTTTCTTTTCTCAACGACTTGTTTAATTGCTCGATGGAATGCGACCTTTGCGTGTTTAAGATAAAAGATAAATGATACCGGTGAAGAATGGACCCAAATAAGGCAATGTTTCAGCCAAGCGAGCAATTTAACCGAGAAACTTTACTCGTCTAGTTTTTTTCCACGAATCGTACAGAGGAAATAAATTATGAGCGTGGGGTATTTCATACGTCAACCCAATTCCCTATTTAGCATCCGAGTATGCAGCAAATTAAACAAATTTTCACCTTTATGTGGGATCAACAACAAGTTGCATGTTTCGTACCTCAAATATGCAATTCTTTACTCGTACGTGTTCAATGGGGATGCATTATTTGGCCATTAAGGAGAACTAAATGCGCCTGTGATTATGACGTAGGCAAATTTTTTGACGTAAATGTACCTCGAGTTGTATGGTTTGTCATCAACGAAGTGTAAAAACGCTCTCAAAGTGTGAATGGGCACTTTTGGTACTTTCTTGTGCATAAAATTGCATTTTCTACAGTCTCGGAAGAAATTACGTGGGATTTAATGGTAGATGCCGAGAATAGATGGTTTGAAGGTATTTTTCATAATTCAAACACATTCAAGGTGGAAATTTTTCATGATATTTTCAACACGTTGAACAAACTTGAAAATGAAAAATTTGATAGAATCAATGCGGAAATCAGTTTATTTTATTGAATTTCATATTCACACGGTGCATATAAACTGTTCTTGGTGAAAATTTTAGCAATCCAAGCGAAAAAATTCCTCTGAGGAATGTATTGTCGGTCCGAGAAGGAGATATTCATCTATCGATCCATTTATATTGCAACATTATTATAATATAACTGGAGATTGCTTCCAAAAACTGAAAAAAAATTATGGGTTGAGAGTTTGAAATATCAAATCTGAATTAACTTGTAAACCAAGAGCCAAGTTTTACGACTTATTTTCCATAAATATTCGAAACAAATGTACTCGTACATACGCAGCGCAGGGTATTAAAAGTCGAAAAAGTTGGAAAATGAATAAATCAAGTTTTTCTTTTGAAACAATCGTTAACATGAGGCAAAAAAATTGGCAATAAAACCAGCCAAATAATTAAAAATAAAATCGACTGGGGAAAAAAATTAGGTACATTTTGATTCAAATTTAAGGTTACATTCGATTAAATCGTTCATTGTACGTGAGTGTGAAAATTTCTGCTGTTTTTATTTCTAAAAGCTTGAGAGAGACTTTGATTATAAATCATTCAGCTATTATCCAGATCATTCGAATAAAATCTCAATCAAAAAATATTTTTCCTGAGTTTTTTCAAGTTCTCATTTTGGAATTTTTTCAACTCGATTCATGACCACTCTCGTTTTATTTTGAGAAAAAATGCAATGGAATTAAACGTGGATTTTCTTCAATTTTTTAAAATTACACCAAGAGTATCGAGTTGGAAAATTTTTGGAACTAAAACAAATTTTTAGACTTTTTAAGTTCGGAAATTTTTTTGAAAAAATTCAATCTGGGAAAAATTTTTACCACCAAAAGTTTGGATAGAAAACCTATCTCATCTCACAAGTATTTATTCTGAGTCGACTCCCAATTCTAGCAATGAAAAAAATAAAGCTAAATAATTATTGATTTTTTTCAGTAAAAAAAATCAAAATTTTTCATTCAAATTTTTGTTTTTCAAAACACAGAGAAATATTATTCTGCAGATCTTTTTAAGGTCTAAATTTTCTGAACATATTTTCCAGTTTTTTTCCAATTTTTTAATTTTGGTTCTAAAAATTTGAGAAAATTAAGCTTGAAAAGTTTGATAAAATTGGGTATGAAAATTTTGAGAAAATTGAGCAAGAAAAATTTGAGAAAACTGAACGATAAAAATGTAAAAAATTAAACGAAAAAAATTGAGCATGAAAAATTAGAGAAAATTATGTGTAAAAATTTTGAGAAAATTGAGTATGAAAATTATGAGAAAATAGAGCAAGGGAAATTTGAGGAAATTAATCATGAAAAATTTGAGAAAATTGTGTGAAAATTTTGAGAAAATTGAGCACGGAAAATTTGAGAAAATCAAGCTTGAAAAATTTGAGAAAATTGAGCAGGAAAAATCTGAAAAAATTGAGCTATAAAAATGTGAAAAAATTGAACTAGGTATTAAAATTTGAGAAAATTGAACAATAAAAATTGACTTCCAGAAATTCAAACATGGCAAAAAATTGAAAGAAAAAAATCTGTGAAAATATGACCAAACAGTGCTTTGGTAAGAAACCATCCGAAGTTCGAACAATTTCTTTTATGCTCACTACGATTCCGATCAATTTCACACCCAAGCTTTCAGAAACAACGTCCAAGGACAATACTACCCTTTTTTGGGCACAGTGGAATATTCCATTCAGATTGTATGCGTAAACGATGAAACATTTTCCGCATTGAAAACGTTAAATCTCAACATTTCCAGCTTTTTCGACAATTTCCCACTGAAAAATAACCAAACGGTGAACAAAATTGAAACTTTTCAATACTCGGGACTTTTGTCTGCTTTTAAATAACCTCTGCACAGTAATTTAGTAAAATGAGCAAAATCTTAAATTTCGTGCTTGACCAAGCATCTAACTCGAAGCTACGACCTAACACGTCAATAATTCGGCGTTGCTTTGGAATTCAATACCTTTAATTATAACGTTTGGGAAATTATTTCAATTGATCGAAGCCCAGTACGTTGGTATTTCACGGACAGCCAACTGTCTGGTGAAACTATAGACGTAAAAGGCTTCGCTTAAAACTTCCCAATAAGGTTTACTTTTAGATGAAAACCACCTTCTGAAGCATTCTATCAACATTGAGCTTTACAAGCTTTTAGTATGCTGCGGTTACAGGGCTGATCTTTTTTTCATACCTCGATAAAAAATCGAGTTTTCCAGTCACGACCCAATTCACTAATTTATATACCCTTGAAAAAAAAACTACCCCGGCTGAATGTTCGAACAGAAATGATTCTTATAACGAATAGGATTCATCTAATGGATTTTTAAAGCACAAAAACGACACCGGTAAGTATTTCCGAAATAATTATATTAAGTCAAAACGAACTTTTAAAAGCCTCGCCTCTCAGCCTCACTCCCACCACCTAGAGCTATTCTCCGTTCGAAATATTCTCATTGTCAGTCTCGAAAACTCTCGAAACTGCCAAGATTATATTCACGTAAAAGAAGCTGTTAGCAAAACGATGTTTGAACACGTTTGACAAGCCTCCATATGCGAACCTTTTTAAAGATTACGAGCAATCGCGCCTCTGAATTATATTAATCTTTGTAATAACACTTGCCATTCCATATGGCAACTTTCAAGATATACTCGAATTTAATTATTTTCGTTATCGAACGTATGGCGAGGGGAAAAAAATGACGAAAATTGAATTCCATTTTCGTATTATTTAATCCATTCGTTCTCGGAGGCGTTTTAGCATTTAGAAGTGTAATATAGTCGATGTGATTCAACAGCATGAACCATGTTGTTTATTTTAAGTGACATTTTATTGCCTTTACTTTGTTGGAATTAATTTTACTGCTGCGTGTTTCATCTGGATATACATTTCAGCAACTTGGAGATGTTTAAGCGACTGGAAAATATTACTCGTAGTAGTTTACCTTTCTAATTGATGAATTTTAATTAATTTTGATGGCATAATTCAATTGTCTATTTGTTTACTGATAGATACCGTATCTAGATTGTTTTCCAAAAAGTTATGAATTTATAAAATTTTGATGAATAAAGTACACACTCGTATGCTAAATTTAAAAGTAAAGATGCATTTCCTTATTAAATTGATGTAAACTATTCTCTCTTAATCTTATTTAAATATTTTGTTTCGTTTAGAATGAAATAATGAAAGATAAATTTTGGAAAAGTTAAAGTTGTAATACTTGTTATGCAACTCTTAATTTATTATTCTGACAGTCTGCTTCAGTCATAGAATTACATTCTCATTTTGATGAAAACAATTATTCATCATGCGTTGGGAATTTGTTTGCCAAGTGCCATAATTGTAATACTAAGTAAGTGTATAAAGGAACACTCGACTTATTCAGACGCTCTGACATTATTTATTAAATTACAGCGTTCTCATTTCAATGAAAAATGAAAACTAGTTGAAGAACTTTGGAAATATTCGTTCAAACTCGTAAACTGTTGTAATTATGATAATCAACCTTGTCTGACCCCAATTTTTCATGTGAATTCTGCAAAGAATTGGGAAATTCTGCAAAGAATTGGGAAATTCTGCAAAGAATTGGGAAATTCTGCAAAGAATTGGGAAATTCTGCAAAGAATTGGGAAATTCTGCAAAGAATTGGGAAATTCTGCAAAGAATTGGGAAATTCTGCAAAGAATTGGGAAATTCTGCAAAGAATTGGGAAATTCTTCAAAGAACTGGGAAATTCTGCAAAGAACTGGGAAATTCTGCGAGGAATTGAAAAATTTAGCAAAGAATTGGGATATTCTCCAGAAGAACTAAAAAATTCTGCAGAAATTTCTGCAAAATATTGAAAAATTTTGCGACGGAATGGAAAATTCTGCAAAAAATTCTGCCAAAGAATTGGATGATTATGCCACAGAATTTGAAAATTCTACAAAAACTTCGACAAAGGAATGGAAATTTCTGCAAAGAATTGGTAGATTCTGCCAAGAGTTTGAAGAATTCTGCCAAAAATTGAAAAATTCTGCAGAGAGTTATGAAATCCAGAAAAAATTGGAAAATGTTAGGGAAAATATTTAAAAAGTTGTTCAAGATTGTGAAAAATTTGTTCAAAAGGCCTTGGTTCCATAATCCATAAATCTATCATTCAAAAAAAAATTTTTCAATTAAAATTTTGAAGTTACAAAATTTTTAACCTCGCTGTGGTGAGGTCAAACCACTTTCTAAAATAAGTAATCTATTTTTCAAGGATTGATCTGTCGTTTATTTAGTTCAAATGAATATTCGCTCTCTTTGGGCCCCCATTTTTTTAGGAACCGATTTTTATAAAAAAAAAAATCATGAGGGAGAAAATTGAGTATCTTCTGCTACATCTATTTCATCCATAAATTCAAGCAGTTAAAAAAAAATCAATTTGAGGTAAAATTTATTCAGGGGTGTACTTAGATATGTACCTAGATTTAACTTCATTTCATTTCCTGTTTTGTTTTTTTGGGAGGAGATGAATTTTTTACTGTTCCAAAAACAGATTTAAAAATTGCACAGATTACTTATGTCCTCCCATAAAATTTTTCATTGGAACTAAAACGTTGAATGGTTGCATAAGGAAAGCTAGTGGGAATTGATGGATAAAACGTCAGTGTCAAAGTTACTGTCAAAATCTAAGTAAAACAAAAAAAAAAGGAGAAAAAAACAGTAAAAGAAAAAACGACGATGATCAAGTACATACATCATTCCATAAAATTATATCTAAATAAATTCATGACAAATCTAACTTTAGGTACATTCTTAATGACATTTCTCAAAAACGACACCGTTTCATACTCCAAAGTTCCGACTTCACAATTCCTTGGAAATTCATTCGAAAAAAATTCTCACTGATTTATTTTACACATAAAAAATGAACTAACCCCTCACTTCTTCTAATAATCCAAGCCACATTGTAATAAACGTTGAAAATATTCTCTTCTTTATTCGCCGCATTTCGCAACCACACAACAACGTGCCATTATTAAACTGGAAAAAAATTTCCACTTGTTTCGACTCCTCGACAATACTCGATTGAAAATTTAATTTAGTACGCAATTTAGGAAAAAACTGATTACTATTGAACAACGCCTCCATAACTTTGCAAAAGCTCGAGTTCGTATATTGAACCCATCGAGTGGTTTTTTTTCTTTCTTTCAAGTTTGGAGAACAATTTCGACGATAAAATACTCGAAAATTCGAGTTTTCGCAATGAAATTAAATACGATTTAAAACTTTCAATACATTCGTCGAGTCTACCCCACGATGATAATGATAAAGAGGAGAAAAGTTATACGATGTTGAATTTTCCATATACCACAGAAGTTTTATCTGTTAACATGTTACACCTTTAATACGTAAATGGGTGAAACAATTATAACATGTTTCTTATTTTCCAGGAAAGCACTAATAATAAATCACTAAAAGTAGTCGAAGTGTAGAAAAATGTCATTATCTTGATGTTTACCCCCATAATATTTGTATCGTGCAGGAAAATTTGACAAATTATACACCATGAAGTAAACTTGAGGTTTTAAACTTCTGTCTATAAATATCTTCGAAAGTTTTGCCCTATTTTTAGAATCAATTACTTCCTGTTCCTCTTTGCACACATTTCGAAAACACGACTAAGAAATTTTGAGCATTATGAACCATGTGTTTTTGAACTTCTCAAAATCTTCTTCCACATCTCAACTAAAATTTTCACGTCATTTGTGAGAAAAAAATTAATTTTACGAAATCCCCAACAATGAAATCAGATTAACATAATTTACTCGCCTAAAATGTAAAACGTTTTAAAACAAACGGTGAGTAAATGAAGGAAATGTGTAGTGCGTAGGATGGCATCATATTTTGCATAACTATACCGACCAAAAATCCAAAACGCAAATCTACTTTTCTTGTTCTTAGAGTTTACTAGATGCGAAAGAGTTCGTTGCTTAGAAATACCTGAACAATGAGGCAGCGCCGAATCTCATTAATGATTAAAAAAAACAACTCTACGATATGATTTGATTCGGTATAAATTAATGGTGTTTTTTTTTCGAAAATTTCATTTTTAAGGAAAGGTCTTTTACCTCTTATAGTCGACGTTTCTTTGTAAATGAATTTTTTTTTCATAAAGTTTTTCTGACAAATTGCTCAGCAATTTAAACTCGAAAATTGTGGATTTTCGAAAGTTCTCGTGAAATCATAAGACGATAATAGTTTTTTAGTGTTCTGTGAAATTTTCCGACGATGTTTAATCGGTTGAAAAAGAATTTTCCAAGCATTGGATAAAATAAAAGTCTAGGTAGCTAATGAAAAAATATCGAAAAGAAGGTTTTTTCACCTTGATTTCAAGGGAAAAAGTGCCAATTTATAAATTTTGAAAATAAAAAGTTGCTATTTCCTTATTTTTATAATTAATTTTTCTAAAAGTCTTGTTTTTTTTTCAAAATTTTCAGTTTTACTGGTTTTTAATGTTCTTTTTCAAAGTTTTCCATTTTCTCAATTTTTATAATTCTATTTAAAAATTTAAAAAATCATTTTTTTCAAAATTTTCGATTTGTATTATTCAATACTAAATTTTACAATTTTATCATTTTTTTCATTCCTTTTCATAATTTGAATCATTTTTTTCAAATTTTCAAATTTCCATGTCTTCTTTTTTTTTAATTTCTCTTTCATGCCTTTTTTCAAAATTTCTCATTTTTGTGTCCTTTTTTCAACAAATTTTTTCATCATTTTTTTCCTCTAGATATTTTATTTTTTTAAAATGAATTTCATAATTTTTATCTGAACTCGAACTTTTTTCAATTTTTTAATTTTTATTATTACTTATTCTTTATATTCTTAAGAATTGATATTTTTTTTTTGGTAATTTTCATCATTTTTTTCAATATTCTTCATTTGTTCCAAATATTCAATTTTTCTCACTTTTTAAATCAATGTTTTCATTTTTTTGATTCTGATTTTTTTTCTAAATTTTCTAATTTCATCATTTTTTAAAAAATTTCTACGTTTTATCACTTTTAGAAAAAAAAAATTAGAAACACATCTCGAACCATCCTGTGACAAAATATTCCACAGCCATGAAAACTGGACAACGAGATTATTTCGAGGACGAAAATTACATAAATTAGAATCTAAAACCAAGGGAGGAAAAGTAGTAACAAAATTCCAGCCTACATCCCAAAAAGGCATAAAAAAATCTCAGCTACAGGTGTCAACAACTAGGTCACCTCTAAATAAGGAACGCAAAAATACTAATTTTCTTCGTTAATTAAAACGATGGTTTTCAAATTGAGGGAAGAAAACTTTCATCAAATAAAAATACCTTAATTAAGATTTTCAATGTTTCGTTAAACGAAATAAGACGAAATCTAAGGAAAGAATTTGATTAAAAATAATACACAATTTCTCCACGGGGACATTTAATATTGGAGGAAGAGAGAAAGAGGTGTATAAACTATACATTTTCTGGGAGTTTTTTCTTACAAAAAATCAAAGTGGGTAAAACATGTCGAAATCTTTCTTTTTCATAAGCTTCCCATACAATTTACTTGGTAAAGGAAATAGCTGCCATTTTGAATCACTCAGCTTGATGGGATTATTTTGAAAGTATTATTATTTTTTCTTCGCAGAGGGATATAAAGTATGAGGAGGAGGGTGAAATTAAAATACATTTCATAAAAAATATCCAACGTTTCATGTACAACAGGTTAGAATTTAAGTCGAATATGATTTATAAATTTCTTTAGAAATAAAGAGCACGTTGGCGTAATTTTCTTACAAATCAAACGAACTTAACGTCGAAAATTTGATTTGAATTTCACCATCGGAAAATTAATTTCTCCAGAGGAAACAAATGCCCGAGTATTGTTAGTTTCAACTTTTTTCTTTCTCTTTGTCGTCTCGAAATTACGATTAATCATTTACCGATATAATGAGTGGTAGATCCAAGTGCATAACGCAATAAATCGCTATACCGACTTTTCTACGAGTTAATCGCATCGTGAACACTGAAATCTGCAGAAAATCTGAGTTAGTATTACGTAATTAAAAACGAGCTCGTTACCGTGGTTTTTTCCACTTCCACCAACGTCGAGGAGAAAAATTCCACGACGAAACGATTCCACGGCCAAGCAGAGGCGGAGGATGATGTATGGCTTACCAAGTTCGCCAAGATCATTTCCTCTTTTCAAATGATACTTTCATTTCGCCATGATTAATTCACACTTAAACGACAACGACACCCCGTCATCTCATTTCGACGAAACGAAAGTTGTACCTTTTCATAGATTTTTTCAACGATAATGCTTTCGCGTTTCTCGTTCTTTTCGTAGAATTTTTTTCGTCCCCACCCGGTCTCCGGCTCCTCACCAGAGTATGGAAAATTACCATCGTCGAAACATCGTTACACCGAGGACTGAATATTTCACCCATTTGAACGAGTTCTCGCCTACTTGTTTTTTCTCATTCGTTCGGCCATATCACGAACTGCCATTGAAATGTAAAAGAGACTTTAATTATTTAGATCTTCGAACGTGATAAGTATGGAAATTTATAGTGACAATCGAGCCTCCGCTTGTAAGGATGGAATCGATACCGGAGAAATTTCTCATCGACTTTTTCTCTTCGTTTTTTTATTTTATTAACGAATAACGCGGAAACGTGAAAAACATCGGTATCGTTGTATAGCTACCTCGTTTCTAATATTTTTCTCGAAAAAATCGACGTTATTCAGCGTTAATATTTGACGAGTCTTCGTTACCTGCGAAAAATCACACTATTTTTTAAAAAAATAACGTACACTTGAATGAGAATTCGTTCCATTATGATTTTATCCTCCTCCCACGATTTTTTCTCTTCTTATCGCTGCCAAACTCGAAGAAAAAGAGGAAAACCTAAATAATATTGGTTAAAAAAAAGGCTTATTCGCGCCTTTTTTTCGAATCTTTCCCGAATTTATTAAAGTTACAGTCGATATTAAAAAAATAAACTTTAATTATTTCAAAGCGTTTCAAGTGAATTAAATATCGAGAAGGGTTTCCATTGGATTTTCATAAGAAAGACGTCATTACGCGGTTAATAAAATAAAAGATAATTAACCCTCGAGAATTATTATTACTTCTGATAGACGTTGTCTTTTTTGGAAGGAAATGAAAAGAGTTTGCATAAATTATGAATATCTAGGGATTTTTTTACGGATGAGATGTGTCAATAATGATGAGGTGTGTGGTCGGGAAATTTTGAATGGGATAAAATGAATCATTTTGATGAACGGAGGTGGAAGGAAAAGTTGAAATTCACCAATCTAAATTTTGTTTCAGGCCTAAAAATATGACAATAGTACATTTTTGGTGGAATAGGGACAAATGGATTTTTTAAAATAGATTTTTTGAATTATGATAAGTTCATCAATTTTGACTTACAATACAATGTGACCCAGCTGAAAAAGAAGGGACTATGTATATTTAAAAAAATGTATTTTTTCACGTTTTTGGTCCAAATAACACCAAATCTGGACCAAAACTATGAAAATAAAGGCTTCGATTTTTTTTTACATATGATCCCTTCTTTCCGACAGGGTCACATACAGATTTTTTGCTGAGAAAAAATTTTAAAAATGAAGTAAAGATACGTCAAAAAGAATAATAAATCGAAAGATCAAAAAGAAAAACAGAATGTGAATATTGAAAATGTCAGAAATTTCAAAACGAGAAGGTGAAATCGAAATTCAAATAATTACAAAAGATTTCAAAATATGAAAATATTACTGCAAAACCGAAAAAAAATCCAATCACCCAAAAATTAGTAATTGATAAAAACAATTAATAAGACGAAATACCACAAAAAAAATTAATGAAAATAATAAATTAAGACTGATCAAAATGAAAGATTTATGCCAGAAAATAGAAATTATTGAACTTCCATAAATATTTTTGAGTAAGACTTAGAGAAGATTTGAAAATTTGTAGGCAATTCTGTACGATCAAATTGGGCACCCAAAAAAATACATTTTTGAGAGGCGTTTTTTCAAATTGAAATGAATAAGAAAATCGTATACGAGGAAATGGCCTTATAGGTGTAAATTTTTTTCTTGAAAAAAAAAGTGGAAAATTTTCTAGAAAAAGTATTTTTGAAAATCCCAGTTACCAAAAGTTTAGAGCTGCTCAAGGTGAATTTTCGATTTTTGATTGGTATCTGAAAATTTATAAATGTAATTTTTTTACAAAAATGAAAATAGATATTTAAAAAAAAAGAGTAGGTACGTAAAATTTACGAAAATCAAATTTCTTTCCATAACGATCCCTTCTCCCCTCCATAAATTATTTTCAATGATTTTTTAATTGTTTTGAAGCTTCCAGCACAATTTTCTTTTCATAAAAGAATCTATACTCATTTTATAAATTACTGAAATGACTGAAACTGTTGAAAATCGAAGCTCTGTCCACTTTGAAAAACTTAGTCTGAAAAGCGAAATACGCCAGTACTAGGCAGGTTTTTTTTACTGTCTTTAATATTTGAGTAGTTTTTTGAAAATATTAGAAAAAATTAAAATCTTGCAAAGGCCCCAGAATTATTGCAAATAGAAAAAAAATTTGAGGGGGGAGGGGAGTCTCATCAGTTTTATGAAAAGAAATCACCTTTTATCAGAAATGTCGAGTACGTTTTTTCTCGAAAAATTTATTTTCAAAATTTAAAAAATTCATAAAAATTAAGAACACTAATTTACTTGACTTTAGTTTTAGAATAAGTAAATAATTTTCTATTTCCAAAAAACTTACCTTTGAAACTACTTACAGGAAAAAATCAAAAAATTGATAGCTTTTAAAAATAAAATATTACAGAAAACTTATTTTTTCAAAAATTTAATTTAGGTAAGTAAGTGCCTAGGTACTTGAATACATGAAATTTTGATTACGTGTAAAAGTTTCAAAATATTCTATTTCCAAAAATTAGATTTTCATGCCAACAAAAACAATAGAAATGAGCAAAAAATCTATTTCAATAAGAATTATTTTTTGCGAAAAAATCAAAACTAATTCACCCCCCCCCCCCCAACCAGAAAAAAGAGCTCAAAATACTCCCAATAACAGGTAATGAAAAAATATTCCTTTTTTGCACAGCTCTTCCTCTTCAAGAAAACCCTCACAAACATTGAAATACATAGCAAAAAAAATCGACCATCGATCAAGATAAAAATTTTTTCACAACCTTCCTCCTTCCCCTCCCTCTTCACCTTTTAGATTCCCAAAATCACATTCCAATCAACCTTCAATTACCAGCCCACCAGGAAAAAATGCTGTCATTATAAATCCATCAAATTATACCTGTTTTCTGATCCCGTGTCCAGCCAATGACAAAACCATTAGCCGACAAAAATGGCACAGAGGTCTGGCATTCAACGCCTCCATCCATGTTTCGTGTTTAGCTCCGGTTATCGAATACATCGTTAAATAGACATCAATCAGCAAATGTAAAAACGTTAAGCACAATCCGGCGAAAATTTGCAAACGATACGTACGAACGACTAGTTCGAGCAGATCAACGACCTTCCAGTAGATGGAAAACGCAGCCCTGAGTTTATTTCGTGCTGCTCAAAAAAGATTGCCAGTCAGACAGTAAAAAAAATTAGACAGATTAACATTCAAATACCTTCTTTTGAAAAAGGTAACCCGTTATAATCGAGGCTTTTGTGTGAAGGTTACAATGAGGTTAAATTATCATCATTTAATTATCAATGTGAAATATCAAATTTTAAGTGTTCGAGATAGCATTTGAAAAGCTGTGTGCGATTCTGGCGGTGACGTTAATTGATTAACTTTTTTGTTTACCGCAAAACTTGATAATTTTTAATTACATTTGAGGTCGAGAACCCTCTGACAATGTATAGTTATTTTTCAGCATCGGTATCACGTTCGTGCTTCGAATTCCCATACACACAAACACATCGAAACGGAGGCAGTACGCCGAATGTAAACAGCGATGGTGGAAAAAAACCCACCCGTACAGAAAACGCAATCCACTTACTCTGCGAACTATGCTCTTCAGCTTTGAAATGGCCGGCTGGCTGATCTCCTCGGCTGACACTGATTGAACACTTCAACGTATCATTGAGCAGACGAAACCTTTTTTCCAGCATTTTGCACAGACTATAAAACTGTATCTCTATCGTAAAGATACCCATTATGGTCAGATCCTGAAGCCAATCACACATCGCCAAAGTGTTTCCTTTAATTGGCAATAAATGAACGACGCTGGGACCGATATTAACCGCTTTGCCAGCTCACCGTGGCCATACCGCGTAACCGCGACAGCCGAAGCTAAAAATTAAATTAAAGACATGTGTCGCGCATCGAAACAGCCATATTTCTCACCCAAATGGGTTTTCTTTTATTGAATTTCCTGCTGGAAATGCGTTTATTACGTTTCGCTGTATGGAATGAAATATTTTAAGTGAAACGTTCCCGGATACCGATCCTGTTTCATGTGTGTCTGCCTAAGTGGAAGGACGATGTGAATGTGGCGAATGCCGCATAACCTACCATCCATCTTCCGACCTCATCGCCAAACTTTAATCTAAATTTTTCGACGGGAAGCTGCCCGCTGACCGCTGACCACATCGAACAAAGTTTCTAACTATTGCCATCCCGCGTCGCCAGATAACGTGGTCAATCATTTTTTTTTCCTCGTGAAAGCGAACCATTTTATGGGATATGAAATATATGTAATGTCGAGTTGAATTAGAATACCATATCAATTTGTGTAATGAAGAAACTGCCGTTTTGATGAAAAATACCACCAAATTCATCAAAATTATACGAAGTTTTATCTCAAAGAGAAAAGTTTTTTAATCATCGATAGAGGTTGGATTTTGAATTGATAGTTACATTTTTATTAAAATTAGAATTCAAGAAAACTGTAAGTAAAACATGCCGAATTTTCTTTTTTTTTTTTTTTACTTTTTTGCGAACATGAAAAATTTATTGTGCAATCTCTCCTCCACCTCCCCCTCCCCCTCTACAAAATTAAGATTCAGCCCCATGGTATCAGGTACCTGCAACCTCTAATAAAAAAATTATTATTCACTAAATCTGAGATTTTATTGTTAAAATGATTTGAATAATTGAAGTAAGAATCAAACGAAAATTTGTATAAAAAACAAACATTCATAAAACTGATGTTTTTTTTTTGATTTTTTAATATTTTTTAAACAAAATTTTAAAAAGTTCTAATGTTGGTGGTTTTTCAAAATATGTGTGATAGAAGATGGTTTTAATTTTATTGACGTTATCAAATTTTGGATTTCAACACAAACTAAGTAAAAATTGAAAAATAGAAAATGAAATAGGAGCAATTTTTTTAAATTAGAAGAAAATGAGAAAAAAAAACGAATAAAAAATGATAAGAATTTTAAAATTATCAATACCCAAGTGTGTACTTACTATAACCTACTTTAAAAATGGGGGGAAAAAAAAGATTGACGGAAAATCAATGCTTGATTCCACGAGGAATCAAAATCAAATATAGTTCGATTTTTTCATTTTTCAGGACTGATTTTGTGATTTAAAAAACTACAATCAACGAAAAATCAAATTTTTTAGGAGAAAAAAATAGAAACAAAAAGAAAGGTACAAGGAACAAGGAAACGATTTTTTTTTTCAAATACTACCACTTATAAAAATTTTGCAATGAGCAATGTTTATTGCAAAATTAACATCACCATTGTTTTTCTCGCGTTTTTTTTTTTTAAAAATCAATAAAAAGTTTAAATTTTTGATGCTGTCATTTTTTCAAAAATCAGTTCCTTAATTTTTTTTATGAGGGATTGATTCAACATTTTTCAATTCCTTTTAATACTTTCACAAAAAAAATTCGAGAATTTTGAGATAGTGAAATGTCATTTGATTTTTTAACCATCTACCTTTAAAAGATGACATGTTTGTACTATTTTTTCACAATTTTCTTTGTGTTAGCAACATGATTTGGTCCCTAAGAATTTTCAACGCAAAACCTTTAGTGTCATTTTTCAAATATTTACACTTTTGAATCCCATTTTGAGGAGTTATTGTTTATCTAGTTTCAGAAATTTATTCATCAAATCGTGAATTTTTTATCCAGCTTTATCAATACATTTTTAAAAATCAAAGCTTCAATAGAAATTTTTTGAAAAAATCCATATTCTAGGAAGAATTCTGCAACTTTTTTCAAAAAACAATTTAAAATTTTATAAAATTTATTCAAGGCTAAAAAAATTTTCTTTCTTGAGTGCCAAATTTCCAACATTTTCACCTCAAAAATGTCATACCTTTTTCAGTTCCACAGAATTTTTTCAAGTAATAAAAAAAATTAACCCACTAAAAAAAATTTAGTTTCCATCGATTAACTTGAGATATCGAAATTAGGTAATTCTTTTGAACCGAAAATTTGATAATTATTACCCCCCCCCCCCTCCAAGTTCAAAATTGAAATTAATATAGTGGGAAATTCAGTAAATTTTTTGGGTTAGGAATTCTATAAAATTTTTGAAATTCCATGTTTAGTGATGATTTCAAAAAATCTAATCAAACTACCACCTGTTTCTGAAAGTTTTGTACCGGTATATTCATGAAAGATCAATTTTACCTACCAAATTTTCAAAATCAAATTTCATGCATCAAATTTTATCCACCATTAAAATACTGATATTTTGTTAAACTTGAAAAAACGTGGTGGATAAAATTTTGAGAAATCAATAACGACTGTTCGTTTGACTTCTTTTCCAAATTCTGACAAAATGTGAAAATAGTAGTAAAATGAAGCGTGAAAAAATGAACGAAATTTTTAAATGTCATAGAATTTATTAAAATTCCAAATCTATTTTATGCAAGTGATGATATTTTATGAAATTGCCAACTATTTATCCAAGTCATTATCTTTTCAACCTACAAAGTTTATAATCAATTTTAAGTAATGAATGAAAAATAATAATAAAAAATTACATAAACTTTTTGTCAAACCTTTTTTAGGTACCCTATTTTGAAAATCAAACAAATGAAAAAAAAACATCACTGAAAAGAATTGAAAAAATCGTACCCATTTGAAAAATATTCCACAGCTCTAAAGCAAAATTTGTGCAGTTTTGAATTTTCTCCTTCAAAAATTTACAAAATTTGAATCCGCTCAATTTTCTGATCCTTTCCTCAAATCACAATATTCTTGGAAACCCATGAATCTCGTAAGTAAGTATGTCGAATTCATGAAAAAAAATAATAAACTGAAAAATTACATGTTTTTTTTTTAAAAAAAAAAGATTAAAAAACAATCAGTAGAAGTGAAAATGTAAAAAATCAATACAATCAGGCATTGTTTTATCCTCCGCCCCGCACCTACAGTACCTAACCTATATCCACTTAGAAACACGAACGAATAAAAATGAGAAAATGACAAACTATTAGATACCTACGTTAAAATAATTCGATAGCTAAACAAAAGTTTACAAGGCACTCAGACACAAAATTCTGATTCGAATAAAAATGAACTTTTTCGTACAAAAAATGACGTCCAGCACCTGCATAACCCCTCCCTCCACTTCACCATTTTCAAGACATTCAAAAACGAGAAACCCCTAAAATAATTTCGAAAAGAAAAAACAAAGTAAACTATACGAAATCACAATAAAAAACTTTCGCAAAAATAAACTTTGATAGATCACGTATGAAAAATAAACTCGAGAAAAAAATTAATTCGCATAATTAAAATAAATTTCTCGAAACGCGAGCTCAAAATAATTCGGTGTCGTGGCTTATATCGGTACAGCGGTGAAAATTTTTCGCTGCACAGTTGTTCCATATCAATTTGAGAAAAAAAAACACGCGTGCGTTGCGCGTGACGTTTTAATTAAAAATTTCGCGTAGCCGGCAAAGGGGTATTTCGTCGTAAAAACAATATAAATTGAAAAAACTTACATTTATAAGAATTAATATCTTGTTCGTGATACTTTCCGATGTGCTGTACTCCATATAAAAAAATATAATTAATACTAATAACACGCTGCATGTAGACGCTACGAAACAGACTCTCGATTCTTTATTTTTAATAAAACTCGTCGCTTTGCTTCCATCTATGGAAAAAAAAAATTGGGATGAATTTTTTCGTATCGATGATTTATAGCGAACTCGAGTACCTACCTCGAGATGTACCACATTTCGTACGCGAAACTTCCCTAGTTTTAGACAAATTTTTCCAACGAGGAGGTGTTTTTTAATGAGAAAAAATTTCCACGCTGTGGTAACACTTTCCTTGGTCGAATCGCTACCCGATTTTATCGTTTTCAAGCAGTATGAACGTACTCGAGTCTCGGGGCTTGATTTATGGTAAAGGTAATTTGCCGTTTTATGTTTCTCATTTTTATACAAGCGTCTGTTTTATATTCCGAGCCATGTAACCATATTAATTTTAATTTGCAACCAAACTCGTAGAAATTTTTCTAAGCGTACCGAGTGTATCGTACGTATCATCTCGAATACAATTTTCATTAAAAATGATACTATTTCGGAGACGATCAATCTTCATAGACTAAAAAAAACCATATCGTATACTACCAGCATTGTATGTTCAATTTGCATATCGATAAAGTCAATACGAACTGTGTCATTATCATTTAATTAAATCCGTTCGCGGAAAATTCAAATCTGCCAGGATTGAATTTATCCATGTTTAGGTTTTTTTTCGCTCAGAAACGGCGTAGGGGTATTTTCGAGCCATATTTAATCGATATACCTACTACCTAGTGCTGTAAATAAATCAACGCTGTTGAAATGAATCATCCAGAAGGACGAATTCGGCTCAAATTATAACCGAACTTTTGGTTGATTATCATTTTATGCCTGAATTAAATTTTTTTTAAGCAAGGTTGTTCGTACGAATACTTGAAAAAGTTCAAAATTTTCTTGATCATAGAAATAGATTTTACTTAATTGACTTTTGGAGAATTCTTTATGGCAGTGCTACCGGCTGAAAAAAAAAATGAAAAATGAAAATCCTGAAAAGCCTTTTTCAAAGAAAAAAAATGAAGCAACGTTATTTTTGGATTTTTCCTCAAAATTAAATTATGCACGAATCGCCAGCCTTCTCCTCATTATCTAATACCTAAAAAAATATTCTACTGATAACAAAATGATGCGAATCATTTCGCAATTTTATCAAAAGTTGAAAAAAGAGCCAAGATATTTGGTATAGATTTTTTTTAAAAAAAATTAATCACCCCCTCTACCGCTCTCGACCATCACCCCTTGCTAAATTAGCCTCATAATTCGACAAAATGTTCCAAAAAAAATGTAATACAATGGTTGAAAAAATATTTTTGTATCAAAATTTATGTTGATATGGATTCATTTATCCCAGAACCATTAAATTTTATCAAATATATGTGTTCAACATCAAGTTGAGCCTATTTTTCAAGGGTGCTTGAAATTTTTTTTTTGTATTTTTTAGATTTTCTGTAAACCTTGAAACGGGCTTAAAAATGAGATAAAATTATCTTATTAATTTTTGGATGGGAAATTTTTCTGAAAAAATGTAAAAATTCCTCTTATATCACACTAATCGAGGTACCTAATCAGCTGAAATATTGGAAGCAATTTTGAGACGATTCAGAGCAGCTAGAAAATGTTGGAATTTTCCTACCCAAAAATGCAAATTTGAACTCAAAGTTATAATATAATGCTCACATAGACCATTTATATGTGGTTTTCTCCGAGGCTGGAAAATTGCAAAATTTTCTGGTGGTTCCAAAACGTCTCGAAATCGATTTCAATCGATTTGGCAAATAAAAAAAAGGTATGATACCAAATTTTAGCCTTTTACCTCAATACGTGAGCAATGGAGGTAGTTTTGAATTTTTTTTCAGAAAAATTTTCTTTCTAAAAATTCGAATTTGAACTCAAAGCTGGAAATTTTGGGAAATTGCGTTTTAATCGATCAAATATAGGTTATCCATATTGGTAATTCGCAATTACAGGTGCTGAAGTTCTTATACATAGACCATTTTTATGTTTTTTTTTCTAATGCTGGAAAATTATAAATTTTTCTGATGGATCCGAAACGTTTTGAAATTGATTTCAATCAATTTGGCTGATTGAAAATAAGGCACACACCGAATTTCAACTTTTTTCGTTGACCAGATCAAATTGTGATCTGTTGCAGGCAATGAGGTGATTTGAAATTCCAAAAATTCGCCAAAATTCGAAAAATGCGCTTCAACACTTGAAATTTTGGATATAGGGTTCTCTTATGGTGTACTTTTTATTTTTTTTGTTTGGGTTCGAAATTTTACTCTGAGTTGGATATCTCTCTCGTTAAGGGTGATTTTTTACGAAAAATTCCAGTCTGAGTTCCCCTCCTTCCCATATTTTTGAACATCCTCCCCCAATTGAAGTTGCATCTGTAGACAATGGATAAATTTACCAGTCAGTTAGTAGAATATTGTCATCAGAATGATTAATTTTTTATTTCATTATACTTATTTTCGAAATTAAAAAAAAAAAAAACATGAATCTAAGTTCCTTATGGCACTTTGATGAAAATCATTAATTTTTAATCGTTGCATAATAACTCAAAAATTTTTAAGGCAAAATCATAGGTACTTGAACTTCTGATAAATTTTATTTATGAGAACTTCAGCAGTACTACAAATTTTCTACTATGGAACTTTCAAAAAAAAAATCAAAAATTTTTTGGTACTATTTTACTGAAAGAAATTTGTGGAGTTTTTATTTTCAAATTTCAATCGCGATTTATAGAATTTTTACCGAAAACCACAAATTTATGATTTTAATTGCTTGATGAAATCTTCACCAGAATTATTAAGTCATAGAATTTCAGTTTTGCCAATCATTGGAGTTTTCAAGGGAATTATAAATTATTGATCATATTCGTGATTCATGCAAATTTATACTAAAATCATTAATCTGCAGGTCCAATTGATTTCTGATATTCATGTTGACTATCAATTTATAATCTTACCAATTTATGGCATGTTTAAAAATACAACCACAGGTCTATGCTCCCATTCAACTTACAGAATTTTCATCTCAATTTCATTAAATTTCATCAATGAATAGAATTTTCAATTTTAAAATTTAAAATTTATGATCTCGATTAAATTGAGGAATTTTCTCACAAATCATGAATTGAAATCCCACAAGTTGCGGAATTGCCGGAATTTCAACATATGAGAATTCTCAATTCCAATCAATACTGTGATTTAAATGTTCAGGCTTTAAAAAATTATAATCCCAATCAATTTATGAAATCCATTACCTAATACGTATTTTCAATTTTTAAACATGGAATATGTAGTGGTAGAAAGTTTGCAAAAAAAACAAAAAAATTGAAAACCTTGACATTTTGACAAAAATGGATCCACCAAACTGAAATGTAGGAGGGGGGAAATCATCGAATAAATTTAACAAAAAAATTAACGTAAAGTTTTGTTTTTCAATGTCTTAACAAACCTTACAAACGACTGAAAGAAAAATTTGCGCAGCTCACAGCTCGAAAAAATGTATCGAATCGTCCTCTCTCTCATTTCAATGTCAATGAAAATAAAAAATGATGCCAAATTCTGATTTACAGGCCTCAAAAACATCCGAATCGATAGCTCACAGTCTGACAAAAAAATTCTCTACCCTGTCCCCTTCTCTTTGTCTGTTCCCTACCACAATAATATTTTGTATCGAAGATATATCGAGAATACCATACAGGGTATTACTAAACGTCGAGACGCCTTAAATATCCCCTATATAGGCAACTTTTTTCACTTAGATGTCGAACGATTTGCATAAGGTCGTTATGGAAAGAGGCTTGGATTTGCGGTCGTTGTTAAACTACCAGCAATTTAATCTGTAATTCGAGTAAATTAGGGTCGAATGTTGTTACGTCCTTGTGCCAGTGATTCGACATCGAATTCTCAAGCGAGCTTTTATTCAAAATTATTACGTTTTGTCTTTGGGAGAAATATTCGTCGGAAAAATTTTTACGACGTGAAAATTTTATTCTTCTGGAAATTTATTACCGTTTAAATATTCTCGCGTATTGTTCATCGAATCGAATGAAAAGAAAAATATGAGAATTGGCAAAAAGAGAAATTCATCGTGTTTTATCCTTCCCCTGATGCGAAATCCTACTACGTGTGTACGTTCGATAGGCAGTCATTAAAATTTACATGACAGCTGGGCGAGCAGAGTAAATAATCAACTTGGCCTATATTTTTGTTTTCTTTGATAACGTCAAAGTATCGCCTCCGTTGTATTATAAAAACTTATTAAATCTTATTTGAAAGGTAATCGTTTTCGCAATTCTTGGCTGTAAGGTTTCGCGGAGCGCGATAAAGGCTATAAATTCTTCTATAGGCTGTCGATAATTAACGATTGAGGAAAATTCATCGCCAATCGGCGAGTCTACCGTTTTAAGTGGCGAAATCGAAGAAACAATGATGAGTTTTATATAAAATAACTTTTGATTACGTTGTAGAAGTTATATACCAGGGCTATGCTGAAATCGATGTAGTTTCCGGAGCCATTGTTATCGAATTATTTTCATTCGCTAAAACACCGATATAATTCACCAAAAGTTTGGCCGCGTTGCTTATAAATAAACTTCGCTAACGAGTTTTTTGTTCTGAAAGCGAATTTTATACGGTTTCTTTTATATAAAAATGAAATATCTTATCGGCGACGATAGTTTTGGTCGCCCGATTCGAGCACACTGCTTAAAAAGCTACCTAATTAGAACCGTTTCTATTAAAGAGTGCTTTTTCTTCGTCGATTCGATTCAGTTGTACGTTTCGTTTCTGTGGCGAATAAAGGTATTAAAATGATTATCAGAAGGGCAAAATAGGAGTGGAGTTGGATTTTGATTCGGTTTGCAACGTTCTGTATAGGTACCTAATGAAGTCTCAATTAATTTCCAAAGTTTTGAGGAAGAGGAGGAAGATTGAATTTGTCTTCGATTATTTTTCGAAGTCCTATGAGGATATGTGGGTGTGAGGTAAAGGGAATGTGATAGAAATTGTTACAATGTAACGAGACATTATGAAATTGATAAAATTGAGACGTCATTTGGTAAGAAATATGATTTTGGATTGGCGTTTACGGCGAAAAAAAATCATTGAGAATTTGAAAAAAAAAATAAAAGCAAATCCTCATGAAAGGTATGAAAAGAATTGGGAGAAAAATGATCAAAAATGTACTTTTTTAAAAAAATAAATGTAATTTTGGAGATGACATTGTTTCCAACAGCCTCGTAACCAAAATTTTAGTCAAACTAATTTTGCAATTTTTGAAAATTTGATAATCAAACGTAACTTTCAAAAAATTTCAACGCCTCGAGCTAGATTTTAAATTCCTTTGGCACAATGAAATTTCTCAAGAAAACGTAGAATCAACTTGGAATGTTGAAAAAAAATCAACTCCTAAAATCTAAAACTTCTATCTTAATTTTCAGGTGTACTCCCAGGCATGTTTCTTTGTGTGAATTTCGAGCAAATAATTGAATTAAAAACTGATCGGGAAAACATATTTGAAATTTCTGCTTAGAGATGGTGAACCAGGTGATTTCATTTTAATCAATTTTATGGAAAAAGTGTCTTGCTTTTTTAAAAAAAAAATCTAAAAAAAAAGATAAGTAGTAACTTTTTTCAAAAATTTTTCAAAAACTGAAAGAACAAATTGGACACTTGTAGTAATTCGATTTGTAGTTTTTCCAAGTTAATTTTTATGTTTTCTGAAAAATTTCACCATGGTATGATTTTGTCCAGAAAATTCATGAATTAACTCTCAACGATTAGAAATTTATGATTATTATCAAGTTCCATAAAATTATGAACTCAAATTCATGATTTCTTTAAAAATTTCGCAGAAAAAAGTGAGATACAGAATTTTTATTTCAATTAGAGGAGTAATTATGGAGGGGAGGGGGAGGGAGACCAGCCCTCCCCCAAAATCAGCGAAGTCGGGAAATTTTGAGAACTTCAGCATCGAAAAATTGTTTAAATTTTGAAAAAATTAAACAAATTTTGAAAATGTTGTGGCTGATTAACATTTTTTTTGATCATTCAATTCCTAAATGCAGATTCGATTTTTGATTGATTATGATTTGTTTCAACAAAATTTGCTAATTTTTCGAGAAAAAGTGCAGATTTACAACAAAATTTGCCAACTTTTTTGCAAAATTTTCTTCAAAAGTCGAAAAATTTGGATGCAAACAGGCACGAAAAATCATACATCAATTATTACATGCCATGTACTGACAAAAAATAACATGAAAAAACACGAAATTTCGAAAAAAATTACTTTGAAAAACACGAAATGTTTATTTAAAATCGCCCTAGCTTCGCACGCGCTCGATGAATTTATACAATTTATTTTTAAAATGATGATATAAACTCTCCCCAGAAAATTCGATATTTTCAAGTAAAAAAATTCATTATTTCCATTTATAAAAAATCAAAGGATTTAGTGACGGTCTCAAATGGAATTTTTAAAAAGAAATCTCGTTAAGAAATAAAGTTTTTTTTTGTAGGTAGGCTAATTCATAAAAATAGCACGAAAAATTCGAAATTTTTATTTCATTAGTCTTAAATGAAATTTTCAAAAAGAAATGATCTCGTTAAAAAAATTTTTGTAGGTAATTCACGAGAAATTCAAAATTTTTATTTTTTATTTTCAATGCGTCAAATGAACAGAATTCCCTTATTTTTTAATAATTAGTCACCAAATTTTGTACTTGTTTTGAGGGGAACTTTGAGTCAGCAAATTTGTGGATTTTACCCCCTCCTCCTCCTCCCATATCAAAAGTGAAAGTTTTATCTCTGTTCTCTGATTCCGATGAAAATATTTCATAAATTGGCTGATAAATTTCATTCAGGTAATAGCAGATAGAATTTCCATAATAAATATAATTTTGGTGGACGATTCGATACTCGATATTCATTTTTAAAAAAATCAGTAAAATTAATGAAAATTAGTACCTCCTTTAAATCAAATTCTATAATCCCCAGCAATTTCAAAACATTTATTGTGAAAACGAATCAAATCAAATTTTCAAAAAAAGTGTTCCAAGTGGACGAGAAATTTTCAAAGGAAAATAAATTATACATTCCAATAATAATTTTTTGGTACTTCAATAAGAAATTAATCAACGTCATTTTTCAATACGAATTAATTTTCTCAAATTCTGAGTGACGAACTGTTTACCCTAAAAAATTGTCAAAAATTTACAAAAAAAAGGAGAGGAAAAAATCGTATAAATATGAAAACAAAGGCAAAATCATCCTCATCTTTCAATACAATCACAACCTATCAATGAACTTTAAAACTCTAAATTCACTATTATTTCCAATTCCAAAAAAGACACAAATTCAACTTTTAGAAAAAAAATCCAAATCGGCGATCATTTCGAACAATTCAGAATCTGCCAAACAAGAAAAGAAAAGTAGTAAACAACACCGAAGCTCATTTTTCAATAACGATTACACGGTCATCTAATTTACGTACGTTTCCAAGGTCTTCGAATCCAAACTGAACATCATTTTCTACTTACGAGGAAATATAAACGCGACAGCAGGGAACTTTATCGACGTTAGCGAGCTTCGAATACCAAAACAGTATTTTAAAAATGAGCATCATTTCGAGTTTCGTAAATAAGCCTGAAAAGGCTTTCGTATCTTCTTTTTTTTTTTTGAAAAATAAGAACACTCGACGAAGCTCGAAATATCCATAGGACGAAAGGGGTAAACGAACCGTATTTTTCGATACGGTTGCCCGACTCATCGATTAATGTTTTCTCGAGTCCGAATTCGAATATTTCTGTTTACAGATTACCTACGAATAAATCTGGTCGACTTTACAACTGCCATTTTACGTTCGGGCTAATTCGTACACAAGGTGGTTTTGAAAAACTCGACGTGAATGATACTCGAAGGCAGCTACACCCACCAGCATCATTAAACTCCATCATAGGATTAAAGCTGTTGATATGCAGACCAGGAGATCGAGGAGGGTGTAGGGAAAAAAAGAGAAAAACGCCATTTCAGCTCAACGTATTGAATAGAAGAACGCTACGAAACTGGTGCAAATTGGAGTCAAGTACTTGGCACAATGGAGAACGCGTGATGGAAGGAAAAAGGGAACATCGTTCGGAGCACTTTGTACACGGAAGCATTATGGGATGCTTTGAGGCGCTATAATGCGAATAAAGACAGCGAACACTACAATCCAACAGTTATCTGCTTATTCATCTTTCCATTCCGGCGTAAATTTTTTCCACGCGTAGTTTCGCCGACTCCATTAGCCGGCCCTAGAAGTTTTTACGAAATGTAGCCAGGATTATGATTAATTTTCGTCGCACCGAATATACGATAAATTGTAGTTGTGACGAAAATGTTTTTCGTCAGAGCTACGCATTCGAATTTCCAAATGGAAAATTTTTAACAAATTGAATCATTCGCCAATATATAGAAAAAAGGTTCGTGAACCCGGTAGAAACGTGACCGAATAGAGAGAAAAAAAAGACGAAACCTCGAATTCAATTAGACGTTTCGACGTTTTCGGATAATCTACCGGAATCGATCGTCATTAGATAGTAATTAATTTGAAATACTCCAGATTGGGTTTTGTAGGAGGACACCAAGAACAATCGAATCGAGGTGACAGACTCGACACCTGAATTGAAGTACGTTCACCTGGTTTCTAATACAATTACTGATACCCACGCAAAAGATTCCGGTGGCTTGTACATATCACACCTTGTTCGATACCTCAATTCCTTAAGGAATAAATCAAAATAATATTAGAGCCCTGCGACGATGCTTCCGTGTGGCTAAAAATAGATCGCTTCCGTTATAGCTGGGCTAAGAACAATGAAATGGGAAAGCAAAGGATTACCATAAGGTCTATACGAAATACCAGAGGAATTGTAATTTATGATAATTTCAAGTTTTCGTTATTCCACGTTCGAGAAGTGGGTAGGTATTTGTAATTTGACGTCTAATTCACGACCTAGGTTGTACTTTTACTTTTCGCCCTTTTTATCCCACTTGACTAGATTTACATAAATGATGGTTTGCGGTCCAGAAATAACTTCATCTCGGGGGTAATGGTGGCTGGAGGTTTCTGGTTTTCATAAATATGATTCCAAGTCGTGAAAATTTTCGAATTTATTCAAAATAATTATGCGGGTGTGTTTTTTATGATGTTGATTTTTCATGCAGAGGTTTATTGAGAGTTGTCAGGGAAAGGAGTCTCGACAGTTTTTACATGACCATAGAAAACTGATAAAAAAATGATGGAATCGAAGAAAAATTGAAATCTTTCGATTAATGAGAGAAGAAAATAGAAAGGATGTAATTTGACATTAATTTTGTGAGCAGAGGTTAATTAAAAGCTGTCACGAGAACAAGGAAACTTGGCAGTTTTGGCGACTAGAAAACTGAAGAAATAATGAAATTGAGTAGGAATGAATTAAAAATTTCGATGCAGCTTCAAAAACTTCAGAACGGATTTATTTATAATCAATTTTTTTTTCATTTTTCAAACTCTTGTCCATTATAATTTTATATGTTTTTGCGGATCAATTTTTCCTCTCTGCAATATAAATTTTTTTTAATGCAAATCATTTTCGTTTGAATCTACATTTTTACTTTTATGTATTTAGGTCAAAAAAGAATTTCTCCTTAGAAAATAACTTTTTTATCACAAACATCCAACATTATTTATCCAAATGCTCCATTATTCCTATATAATTTCTATCCTGAAAAGATAATTTTAAACGGAAAATTTTTTATTTTATCTCCCTCAACGTATGAAATAGAATTTGAAATACTTTCAGGCATTAATATTTTTATACATGGTTCGGAATCCTAAAAAATTTAATTAAAAATGTAGAGTACCAAAAAAATTCAATTCCATGATTCAAATTCTGAAAATTGAAAAGAAGGAATAGTATGAAAATAAGCAAACAAAAATACATAAGTAAGTACCTAATTCGAGAATTTGATGTTTTTTTTTTTTTTTTTTTTGAAAATCCTAGAGACTGAAATAACCTACAATTGAATTCAAAAAAAAAAAAAAAAAGAATAATAATTCTTATTAAAGTTCTCAAATCCAAGTACTTACTCGGAAAACATAAAATCAATTTTTCAGTTATTCTTGTCACCTCCAAAACTATTAAAAATTCATCCCAGACTTGAAAATTTTAAAATCATTTTGAGATGAATTTGAGATGAAAGTTTATCCCAAATTCATCCCGAGCTTGAAAATTCTAAAAAAATATTGGGATGGATGTAGGAAACTTCATTTCGGTTGTAAAAAATTGAAAATCAGCTTGGGGTGAATGTCGGGATAAAAATTCACCCAAAGTTCACCACGGGTCTAAAACATTGGAAATTTTTTGGGTCGAGGAAAAAATGTATTCCAAATTCATCCCAGACCTAAAAATCTTAAAATCAGTTTGGGATGAATATTTACGGATGAAAATTCATCCTAAGTTCATCCTGAGCTTGAAAATTCGAAAAAAGATCTTCAATCAATCACGAAGGTGAAGGTTTCAGATTCCAATTTTCCAATTCAAATCATTTCAAATCCTCTTTTCAAAATAGGACATTGGTTTTCCTAATTTTCTAACTTTAGTTTTAAATTTTTGCTACTAAGAATAAAATGAGGCGATTTTTGAGAGTAATTCCCCCTTTCCCCCCTTTCTTCCCGTTGCAAGATTAATTCTCAACGTGCAAGTTTTTGAATATTTTTTGTACGTACCTACTTACAAGAAAACTTGAAGACTGAATTTTACAAAAAAAATTCTGATTATCCAGTTTTACCAATACAAGGGGTAATTATAAATGATTTTGAAATTAAATGAATTCTTTCAATTTTTCCATTAAAAAAAATAGTAGAAATAATAATGTACAACGCATTCTCGTATCTGCATGATGAATCAGCAAGGATAAGGGGGTCGAACGTGCATCTACATTTAAATTATTCAAATTTTTTCAGATAATCGCACAGAAATCCACAAGTTTATAAAATATTGAAAACGTAGGTAATCAATAATCATTAATCATGACTTCATCAAATAAATTATTTCTAAGTTGAAATAGGTACTTTAAAATTTCAGTTTTACATGAATAGAAAAAAATCCCAGAAATTTTAAAAAAATTGTCAAACTCGACGCAAAGAAAATCTAATTCAATTTGAGCCTTCTACATGATACAGTTGGTTGAGAAAAAATGTAAATGATGAAATTTCAAATTCAAAGTGAATACAATTCTTTCCATGAAAAAAGTTCTATTTTCTTTCAAATGATTCTAAAACAAGATGTTCACTGTTCACTTGATTGACATTTCGCATTTTCATTTTTCATGATTCTTTTTTTATACTTTTTACAAAATATTTTACACACTCTGAATTTTTCATAAAAATCCATATTTTTTTTTTAATTTACGATTTTTATGGTCAGCAGACGCCTACAAAAAAGAAAACCCGAATAAAAAAGTTTTCAAAGGTCAACCAATTACAAAATCTTTGAAAAAAACTACTTCAAAATTTTAGGAAGGACTAATATTTCAAAAAGCCAGATTTTCTACCCCCCTGCCAAACCCCGATCCCGGTACGTTCATACATAAATCCCTCACTCCATCGTTTCAAGGTCACACGCCAGCCAAAAAACAAATCTTACCTTGGTAATATTTATTCAGAGCAAATGTACGTTCCAACTCACCTAACAAGGCATTGCTATGCAAACAACAGTCGATAACAAAGAATGTTTGTATAATATGGCGAAATTTTGATAGACGTGTAAACTGTACAAATAAAGCGAAAAGTTTCAAAAGTTTTGAAAACGTCGACACAATGGCCATTTCCTGGAACGGGTTAGCCGTCTGTAAAACAATAACAATCACCATACTGAGAGAAATTTTAAATAAATTGAAAAATTTGCCAAATCCGGACGCCTTAAATAAGTAGGCGTACGTATGGCGAATATTCTCAGCCAAGGAAATACATAATATACCTTGTGGTGAAACTTTCTAAGTACATATATGTAGGTGAATCGATGCCTTAGGAGCCAAGCCGACTTTGGTATAAATTTCCTTCGAAAATACGGCTTTATTAATTAAAACAACTTTGATATAGTATTTTCATTATAGCTAAAAAGCTCTCGAGTTCGCGTGTAGATGAAAAGTCGGCCAGATGCAATTTTGTATACGTCGTATAGGTCGAGCTGGTACACTTCAAAGCATAATGGAAACTTTCTCGATACTCGTACCGCACGTTTGTTGACAAATTTTCAAGTAAAGATTGCGGATTATTAGGACGACGCCAGGGGACGCGATGGCGACGTGGTTTGGGTGATGATTACGTGAAACTTTCCATACAAAATATCGTGTACACTAATACTTGTTCATATAAGATGAAACGAACGGATTTTTAATCGTCGTAGCTGCGGGGTATGCTTTTATATTAAAACCACGCGAATTGGGTCGCGAATCGTACGAAGGGAAATTGAAACGTCGCGAACGAATTCGCTCGCGGAATTGTTTTTTTCCAAACACGTTCGAATACTTTGCGAAGAATTGGATATCACTATCAGAATAGGATGAAAACAAAAAACGTATCCTGGATTGACCAAATTCACGGAGGTGATACGTCTTGACAATACAAAATTTCGTAACAACGGCAGAGCTTCTTTCAAACATTTTAATCGTCATTTTAAGACATTTTAAAGAGATTTCAAAAAAAAATTGCAGGTAGTCAGCACCTAAAAGAAAATTTTCAGAAATTCCCTTTTCCCTTCCAAAATTTTATACATTATTTTCAAATGTACAGAAATCCTCATCCTTTTCTCACATATGTACTTTGTTTTCTCAAATTTTAAATTCACTAAAAAGCAACACTAAAAAACTCGCTGAAAATAAAAAGTGAAAAAATCACTGAAAAGAAACAGTGTAATAATATTCACTGAAATGAAACCGCGAAAAATGACGAAACAAAGAAAAAATTCACTAAAAAAAAATACCGAAGAGAAATACTGAAAAAAAAACAATGAACGGTGAAAAATCACTGAAAAGAAACAATGAAAACGTTCACTGAAATTAAACTGTCACTGAAAAGAAACAATGAAAACGTTCACTGAAATTAATCGGTAATGGAATTCACTGAAAAGAAACTGTAATATTCGCTGAAATGAAACCGCGAAAAATGACGAAACAAAGAAAAAATTCACTAAAAAAAACACCGAAGAGAAATACTGAAAAAAACAATGAAAAAATCACTGAAATGAAACAGAGAAAACAATTCACTGAGAAGAACAGTGAAAAATCACTGAAAAGAAACAATGAAAACGTTCACTGAAATTAAACGGTAATGGAATTCACTGAAAAGAAACAGTGAAAAAAACATGAAAAATCACTGAAAAACAGTGAAAAATCATTGAAAAGAAACAATGAAAAAAAAAACACTGAAATGAAACAGAGAAAACAATTCACTGAGAAGAACGGTGAAAAATCACTGAAAAGAAACAATGAAAACGTTCACTGAAATTAAACGGTAATGGAATTCACTGAAAAGAAACAGTAAAAACTATTTTTACTAAAATGAAACAGTGAAGACAATTCACGGAGAAGAATCACAAAAACAATTCACTGAGAAGATTAAGTAAAAAAGGAAAAATGAAAACATTCACTGAAAAGAAACAGTGATAAAATTTACTGAGAAGAAACACCGAAAAACTTACTCCAAAGAAACACTGAAAACTTATTGAAAAAAGCAGTAATGAAATCACTGAAGAAAATAATGAAAAAAACTCACTGAAATGAATCACTGAAACTCACTAAAAAGAAACAGTGAAAAAATTATGGAACAGACAGTAAAAATTCACAGAAAATTCAGAAAAATCAGCGAAATTCTTTGAAAATCAGTGAAAGTCTTTTAGAAAAAATCAGCGAAAATCATTCGAAAATCAAAGAATTTGCTGATTTTTTTTTCTTCATTGCAATTCTATCAATGACTTTTCATCGATACAAAATGAGAGAGAATCATACAATCTTCTAACCATAAAACGCCAGACGATTCCCTCCTGATTGGAGGCTGAACTTTTTTTATGAAAGGGTTTCGAAAAATATATCATTTCCAAAATTTGGTCAAACTCCAGGATATTTGTTATCCACCTCGTTGGACGTACTTAATTGTTTTACAAGAAAATGGATAAATATTCCGATATGAGGGTTCTCACATGCGGAGCTAATCTCGAAGAAAAATTTATGGGGGTGTTTGGTATATAGGTCGTGTATGTAAACCAATGTAAATATATTAGCAGGGGTTTAATTTTTCCCACCGATGTTAAGCCACATAGAAAGTTGGTATTAGGAAGCATTACAACCGGCGAAGAAAATAAGGTAAACTTTGCAGTAAAAACAAAGCCTAGTCGAAGCTTTTATACGAGCAGGAAATGGCTTATAGATGATCGAGCGAAACGGAAATTAATACGACGTATTTTTAAAACCACCCGTGAGGTGTAATTTTTCACCCATAAAAACCCATATCGTTTCTTTCCTCGAAAAGAATTTCATTCTCGATTGAACCCTTTGAATTGGCAGCGATATTAAAAGAATCCATAGAGAAGAATATTCGCATCGAAAAGCAAATACGTCGAATAGATGAAGAGAACGTTCCAAATACGAGTATAATCTTTGGCATCTTTAATAAGATTGTTATTTTATCCTCAGCATCGAAATATCGAGTCGACTTGGCAAAAATGCACCGCAGCATACGTTGTCTACCTCGAAAGAAACACGACAAATCGTTCGAGCTAAACTATGGCAATAACAAAACCGCTATTTTTTTTACCAATAACAAAGGCAAAATAACTGTTGAACGTGATATCGAAGTTTCATTCCTCTGTTCGTTTCGAAATCGAAAAGGATCGACATCAATCATGGCGATAGCAAAAAGCCATACAGTTGAGAAAATTACACCAAATATGGACGCTCGTATGTTTTCACTTCGATTTTTGCCAACGATGAAATTCTCCTCATCCTGTATCAATTCAAAAAAAAATACTCGTATTAAAAGCCACTACGTAATAAATACCAATAAAAGTAACGAAGTTATCGTTTTTCTCCGAGTGGCAAAAACAGCCTGCAAAATTGACAGCTTTGGTATCTTTTCATACGTACGAGTTTGATTATACCTTTTTCAAGTACGATTGAGCTTTTAAATTTATAATACGAATCGGATAGATATAATTTTCCAAAGCCCACGATGGATGCGGTACCTGCGGATGGTTTTTTCCAAAAAGTAAAGGTATAAAGTTGGATTTGGCAGATAAAATACAAAAATTCACGTATTAAATAGAAATTTTCTATTTATAGCGTAATCAATCAAACATACATTTATTGGAACGAGCCTTTTTCCAATACAACTCGTAAGAGAATCCTTAAAAATAAAAATAAAAAGTATAAAACCTGTCCCAAGCAGGCAAAACCGAGTTTAGTACGCTTTCGTGATCGAGGTAGACAATTTGTTACGAAAGTACGAACGAAAACGTGTGGAGAAATTTTGCGGAGACATTGAAACAAGTTTTATATAAATTTTCCGCCTAAAAGTTTTCATAAAAATGATGACGTTGGAAATTTTTTTCGCAATTGGGCACGATATGGTGAGATTTTTCTAACGGGGTATTGCTTTTGGCAGATTATTATATTGGAGACGGATTTTCGAATGTGGACTAAGTTGGAAATATGAGAATTAAAAACTACGAAAATAGGGTTTGTTGGACAGATTGTTTTGATCGAAATGACCCTGTTCGACATTTTGATTCGTATAATATAAAAGCTAGATTGATATTCAAATAATGATGGAATAAAAAGTTCAATAATCGAGGAGGAACAATAACCTCACTTTTTTTTACAAAATATGAAACGAAGTTCATGAATCAAGATTGATCATTGTTTAAAATTTAGTGAACAACGAATTTGAAAAAATTTTACAATTTTGACTGATACTCATTTATACAATAATTACCCATGAAAAAAATGGTAATTACTGTAAATTACCGATGAATAATATGGTAAATACTGTAATTTACCGATAAATAATATGATAATTACTGTAATTTACCGATAAATACGTATGGTAATTACGGTAAATTACCGATAAATAATTACGGTAATAACTGTCAATTACCGATAGATAATTATGGTAATTACTGTCAATTACCGATAGATAATTACGGTAATTACTGTCAATTTCCGATAAATAATTGCTGTAATTACTGTAAATTAAAATTACCGATAAATAATTCTGGTAATTGCCGTAAATTACCGATAAATAATTCTGGTAATTACCGTAAATTACCGATGAATAATTATTGTAATTACTCTAAATTACCGATAATTAATTACGGTAATTACCGTAAATTACTGATGAATAATTACTGTAATTACCGTAAATTACTGATGAATAATTACTGTAATTACTCTAAATTACCAATAAATAGTATGGTAATTACTGTAATTTACCGACAAATAATAATATGTAGTAATTTTACAATCTAAACGGGTCGTTTTTGATAAAAAATGATTTTCAGCATTTTCCCGATTTCTAATTGAGCTTCAAATTGTAAAGAAATATGGAATTTTCTGAGCTTAAATGAGTCGTTTCTGATAAAGAAATTATTTTTTCATCATCCCTAATTTCTTACTCTTCAAATTTAAATCATATTAAAATTGACTGATTAAAAAGCCAAACGTGTGCAACTGTAGAAATCAGTGAAAGAATACTGTTTCAATTAGTGAATTTTCATTTTTGAATCAGTAAAAATTTTAATTTCCTGATTAAATCAAAAATTAATCACTGGTTGAATTAGAAAATTTAAATTTTTACTAATTCATTTCAGTAATTGAAAAAATATTACACTGATTCAAAAATGAAAATTCACTAATTGAATCTGTTATTTTTCAATAATTAACAGTTGCACAGTTTTCGCTGTTTAATCAGTTACCTAATTTTCAGTTTTTTGACTGATTCAGATTTAGAGAGTATGGTTTTCAATTTGAGTAAAATTATTCAAAAATGCAAATATATCAAACATACCCTTAAAAATATGAAACTTTTGAAAAAAAAAAAAAAAAAAAACGTGTAAGTAATTCAATCAGAAAAATAAAAATTTTTGAAACCAATCAGAATGTTATTTTGGAAAAAATAAGTTTTGAAAATTTCAAATTCATTTCGAGTTTTTTTGAAAAAAATTATTCACGAAAAAAAATAAACCCTAAAACAAAGATTTTGCCAGAAAAATGCAGCTGTACTGCAAAAATTGAAAATTTCCGAACCTAAATAACACTAAACCACTGATATTTTCCTTTTTCAAAAAATTTTTTTGCATTAGCTACTTTTGAGCAGCTTTAAGCAAATTTGAAAAATTAATCAAACTTCAATTTTCAAACTTGAAAAATTCATTAAGTACATTATTACTGGGTAAAGATTTTCAAAAATCGCACGGAAAACAGTCAGAACTGCAACACAGTAATAAATCAACGAATAAGTTTTACTGAAAGCAAACAGTGAAAAAAATTCTTGAAAAATCAGTGAGATTTTTTGTAATAAGGTATCAACGAAAATTCGCTGAAAATCAAAAAATTGAAAATTCAAAAAAAAATTTGGAAAAATCAACAGGTCATCGAACCACCATAAAATCAAACTTACAGATTCCCTTACCACAACATTATCCATACACCCACATATTTACACACTCTCTGTACATATTTGAAGATCCTTAGAACCCACCGCCCTCAAGAATTCCATCAAATAGCTCACTAATTCGTACGTAGGAAAATTCCACTACACTTGCTCGATAAATTTCTGCACAGTGTTACAAAGACTTAGCCCAGCTTTTTGGTCTTTAATACGACGGTTTATCGCGTAATAAAAAATAACCGCAATATAGCTGGTACGATACAATGGACCGCGTACCGCATCCATCACAGCATGTACACCTAAGAAATGTTTATTTTAGTGTGCAAAAATGGGCATGGCTGCGTGTTTTTCCAAAACGTTGGCTAAATTGTTTTCATTGGAAGGTAAGCGAGGCGTTTGCCCTCATCAAATACGATAATATTTTTACCTGGCACGTGACGAAATCATCTTTCGAACAGACTATCAAGGGGAACGACCCAAAAAACGTACTCAGATAGTAAATCGGTTTGAAATTAAAAAACACACAGCCGAACGTGGGTACGGCTGCGGAGGCTTTAAATGTATCGTTAACGAGACGCATTTTTCAGCTGCACGTTGAACTGGGGGTGAAAAAAAGAGCAAAAAATCAACTTTGAAAATAACGCGTATAATCGCGGACGTGCTTTCGCCTGTGTCATGCAGCGTGTAAAATAAACGAGCTCGAAATCCCTCGTGAGAATATAATTTAACTAGCGATAGCAGCGGATATTACCAATGTATTATTTTTTCTGCCAACATGTACCGCGGTGTGGCCGAACCTCGAGCTATATTCTGTTTGGTAAACTTTTTCTGCCTTGTAAAACGTTTTGTTAGCGTTAATAATTGATGCGCGAGAACCGATTAAATTAAAAAATTTCATTCCGCTGGCAAAATATTTTTGTTTAGATTACACCGTCGAGTAGAACCGAAGCATTTAAAAAATTAGAAAAAATATTCCCAGTCAATCTTTGCCTCGACTTGTTATTTTTTAATAAACGCCCGTAAAGGGAAACGAATTCGAGACTTTTTTCCTGATGATCGCGCCGGGGGTTTTTCCGTATTCTGGGTTGTCATTACTTTCCATTAATCACCGTACAATAACCAACTGACAAGTTTTCCGGTTTAGTCTGTTTGTATATTGATAAATTAGCTGCGATTGTACGTATTCCAGAATAGACCTCGGTGTATGGCAATTAGCTCTATGAAGCGTCGAAGAAAAACTCGTTCGAGACATTTTTCTGTTCCTTTTCTTAACCGACTTTCAGTACAGGGCGATCAGAAACGATTCACTTTCCTGTAGATAAAAAAAAAATATGGGATGTTGAATTTCATAAAATGTGTTTGTAAGTTTGATGATTTACGAAGGGAATGAAAATGAAAAATGCCAGTTTTATGGCCTCATACCCCTTTTAATTTCGAAATAGGCAATAATTACCAAGAGATACACAATGCACGTAATATATCGTTTATTAAAAGGATCAATGCTCCTTGGAAAAGGTAAATAGGCAATTTAACTCATATATTATTGACGCCCATGCAATTTCATCAGTTTGCAATAAATACAGGGTGTGTTGGTTCAACTTGACCGCCTTCCTTTTGGCGATTTGACTACCCAAAGTAACCGAATGTAAATAGGTTTGCCAACTTTTACGTTTACAAGGGACAAATTCACTCGATAATCATTTTTTTTCTCTTTTTCTGGAAAATCAGCACTTTTAGCATTGAAAATAAGAGGGATTTGTACGAAACGTAAAATAAAATCAACCTAAGTGGGGAGTTTACGAGGGAGATTTCCCCTCTCCCATCATAGTAACAAATAAATTACAGGTTTGATCAAAAAAAAATCGAGAAATTTTCAAATGAGAATTTTTTGGATGACTTAGGGAAAAAATCTGATCTCCGAAATTTGAGATTTTTTGCTTCTTTCCATTTATAGAAAATTTCACTTCGGCTTGTCTGTGTCAAATTCTTATAAAGAACGTTGAAGGACTTGAAACTGGGAAATTTTTCAGAAAGTCAAAATTATTTAAAAATCTATCAAGTGCAGAAAATGGGCCCAATTTAAAGAAAATAAACTTTTCAATATATTTCAGGGTTTAAAAAATGATAAAGTGGTCCATTTCTATGTTTGCTATTTACCACACTCCTAATTTTCAACCTTCATTCCGAAGAACTAATGAGTGATATAATCAGAAGAGAGCGAAAAATAAAAGTGAAAACGTTCAAATTTTTGTTTAGTATGAGAAGTACCTGCAATTTAAGTCGAAATAAATTCCTTTTGACCTATTGGATTGGAGAAGTAACTTTTTCTAAAGATAGGATCATTTTTGCAAAAAAAAAATAAAAAAACACTCAGTTTTCATGTCATTTGTCCTTAACCCTCCCCCTCCACCTCCATCACACTTGAATTTGGTGCAAAAAGTGATCGTATTTCAGATACGTACCTTGTTTGTACTGAATCTTTCAATGTGATTGATTTTTTAATCCGAGATAAGCTTCCTTTAGTCCCCAAATAATCTTTTGAAAGTTCAAAAATCAACGTTTTTCAGAAATTTGAAACAATTTTGCCAGATTTATGGGAAAATGAAGCAATTTGAAAACGTATAGAGAAAAACAAATAGAAACTTTTGTACCAAAATTAGAATTTCCTAAAATATTTCGGACCAAAAAAACATGAGAAATGTGAGGTCAATAGATTAAAACATAATACTTTATAATGAGAAAAGGTTAAAAATACTTCAAAAATTAGAAAATTTTCCATCAATTCGTCAGATTTTTTGACCAGGTAAAAAATTGAAAAAGCTAAGCAAGGGGAGGATTGAAACACTTTTCGACTGATACCGAATTTTTTCCGATTTTTTTTGACTTGAAATATAATTAAAAAATTTTTTGACTCGATTCAAACATTTTTCAAAAAAATTCATCACTTTTGTAAATTTTTTTCAACAAACGCGATTATGTCATTATTAAAGGAAATTCCATTCCTCTCTTTTCACTTTCTTGGACTTTCACTTAATCTGGTTCTACAATAAAGATGATTTGAATAATAAGTAAATAAATACATAAAATTATTTTGAGAAATAAAACTTCGAATTTTTCAAGTGTTCCCACAAAAAAATCGTTATGTTCAACATTTCATTCAAATTATTGTCAGAAATCTTAAATGAAAATTGAATCCTGCTTGTTCCTCGAGGAAAAATATGTACACAAAAGTGACATTTTTCTGCCTCAAAAATATTCATAAAAAACCATAGCACACGATTTTTAAAAAATGGCCAAGTGAACCAAGGAAACATTTTTTTGGAAAAATTAGGATGTTTTTACAGACATAAGCATTTTCCTCGATTTTTTAACATTGAGAAAAAGTTTCGGAAAATCATTTTTGTTCAATTTTTCCATTCAAAACAGAGACTGTTTCGAAAAAAAAAAAATGTAGCCAATAATAACTTTTGAGAAAAATAAATAATGTGAGCTTGGAAAAAGATACCACTCTTGGGTGTCAAACGTTTGTTTTTGAGTTTACTCTAATTTTGGGCTTTTCAGAGCAGAAAAAATTGGGGAATGAATTTAATTCAAAAATAACCTAAAATAGTTTTTAAAATTACTTACTGTTGTTTTCTACTACTATACATATATTTTTTTAATTAAAATTTGTTCTCATATAGTTTTTTCAATGTTTTTAATTTACAAATGAGTTTGGTTTTCGAGGAGGGTTAATAGTCCTTTTCATGATTAAAAATAAGTGGCCCAATTTTTACAGGAAGAGCATCGACCTCATTCAATTTAAAACCACTTAGCACTTCTTAATTCAGGGAAAACCTGAAAAAAAGAATTTCCAACAAAAAATGCCAAATTCTCGCCAAAATAGGCCAAGGGAAATAAACTTCGTCGAGGTGCCAAAAACCCATTTAGAAGTCTATTCAATTCGAAAAAAAATATAATTTTTCATGATTGAATAACCCTGATCCCTTCAAATTTCCCCATCAGCAACTCCCATCATTTCTCCCAAGTTCAAGTTTTTCATCGAAAAGTCAAAAGGCAGTTCAAACAACGACCAAAACTCTCCCTGTACTCAAAATTTTTCCTTACTTTGCCACAGAACCACTTACGAACCACCCTGTAGGAATTCTAAAAGTAGAAAACGATAAAAGGAGACATTATTACAATCTGAGAATGTTTTTTTTCTTCCATACGCCGGCATTTTTCACCACCACATTTTATGTCATATTTCCTCGCCAACGTTTCGGATTAATGTGTCGGAAAATGGAAGTGATTGTTTCAACACGAGAATGCTATATGTTATTTTTACCTGGCAGCCGCTCTGTTTCCTACGCCCATCTTATAAAACGAGTTGAAATTCAATGAAGCGTCAGCGTCAGTGTGGCAGATTAAATTACCCCTTAAAGGGTATATTCCTCTTCACCGATTCCGAACACGGGTTGATTTTGAATTAAGAAATGTGTAAATTAGGGTAATTCGATAAATTCGCGATCGGCGCGGCGTATTTTTCAATCGCTAGCTCGTCGACGTGCTTCGCCGCGAGAAATTAAATTTACCTCATGATTAACCGCCTCCTTAATCCATTTGAAAATTAAAATTAAAAGAAAAATTCCATACGACGTGACACGCTCGAAAGATCGATGTTTTTTTTACACGCTTCGTGAGAAAAAAAAAACTGCATATGGCAATTTTTCCATGTAAAAAACTGATTAATGTTCGTCTGGCTGACTACAACGTTGTTTACATTGTTGGAAGAATTTGAATTTCGCCAGCTCGCTTTTATTTTTCTTTTAATTTTTTCCACTTCAATTTCTGTTTCTTTGCGAGTTTGTATTTTCGGCGTTATTTTATTATGGAAACAAGCGACGAATATTAAAGGTTTCGTTTTTCTTTGATGATTCGGTGTTTTTACTTTGTTTTTTCTGTTTCGCTCGCTCTTTCCATACTCTTGATTAATTTATTTTCTCTCCAGTATATTTATTATTTCCAACTTCCAAGTGGAAAAACTTTGCGAGCAGTATTTAAGGCGAAAAAAAAATTAAACGAAAAAGTTATACCTGAGTATTTAGAAAAATTAACGAGGAGGAGAAGAAACCACCCTCAATCACTTTCATCTCACCTCTTATTGTAATATTAAAATAATATTTTCCCTCTTGAATGAAAGAAAAAAGGCGCCTTTAAAGTTTTAAGAGATGAAGGGAAACATGGCCATTTAATTAAAACAATTTTTTGCGCGAGGATTATAAATTTTTTTCGGAGCCAATTCCCAAAAAAGAACTAAACTTTTTCTCTGCGGTTGACCTTAGAAATCATTTCAAAATGGAAATATTTTTCATTTTTTCGAAAGACAGGAGACAATTAGGCAAATGAGAGTTCAGATTTACAATCCAGACAATTCTGATGCATTTATTATTACTGAACTGCAGCTTCTGAAAAACCTTATCAGCGATTTTCAATCAGCCAGTACTTCGAATGTATTTGAGAGCAACTTGGTAAATTCACGAAGTCTTCAGAATCTTCGCCTTCTCCCACTTTCACTTTCATTTCCAATTCTACCACAAAAAATAAAAAACAACTCATCCGTTTCATTATGTTTTGAAAACCTCCGCAGTTTTTCACTTTCTCGTTTCGTCGTTTACTTTGCACATTTCGAAAGCTGCGGGCTCTAAAATTTATGCGTGAATTTACCTTTTTAATTTAATTTAGATTTAAAAATGATATTTTCTGGTAAAAAATGCTCGTACAAAATATTTCAGGTTAACCTGGAACGATGTAATTAACAAAGGGTCGCCCACTCGTCGGATTTCTTTCATTCTTCGTGCGCTTTGGCGGTCGGAAATTTCGCGTGTTGTAGCCAGCATTACTCTGATCTCCGGCATTAGATTAGTTAATGTTGTGTTAAAAGGATACCATGATTATATGACATATTAGTCAACGTTGGGAAATTGTGTTCGGTTTAATGAAAGATGACTCACGAAATTTAAATCATGAAGTTGATATCGATCAGGGGAGAAAAAAACGAGGTTTTTAATTATTTCTGCTAATATTGCGTTCACGTGATTTTCGACTATTTGGCGGAAACCAGTTAAATATGGAATAATTTCTCAATCGCGTGTACTCCAGGTTTAATGCACGAAACCATATTACCGATTTGTATGGTTATTTTCAAATTTAATGCAAGTTATTTTAAAATAAGTTTTGATTTTTTTCCCCTTTCTTATTCGATTATCTTTTTATTTTCCCTTATTTCGTATAAAGTGCTCAATTACCGGTAAATTTGGTCGAATCAGCAGATTCCGAGAAAAATATGCTTTCTCGTCGTATACCAAAGTATAAAGCAATAAGCTCGAATTTGTCTTTAAAGTGAAATCAAATAGACTACCTTATATTCTCGGTAATTCAATCGAGCTCTTTCGCTAAAACAGGGAAACGAACCCTCGATATAATTTCAAACGATTCGTACCATCGATGATAACGAACCATGTCATTTTTCTTTCTTAAATCTTTCAACTTTTTATACCGTTTCGCGCGAGATTTTCATTATGAAAAAAATAAAAAAAGGTTGAGAAAAACTGCTAAGTTTGGCGGAATTTCCTACCTACTCAATCTGATATAGTTGGTAAAATAATATGTATACATAATTCGAATATACGCTGTCGTCATTTCGATTCAAATACCTGTTTGCGTAGAGCCAATTTTAGTGTAGGAATAAACGCGACGACGGTGTTGATTAAATTGCATTAGCGGTATCGCAAAATTAATATTTGCGGCGTATGATTAGGCAAATTATGCCACATATGGTTAGCGGTTTATATTCGTAATGCCCAACGGCTTACTTGTTTCCGGGCGGTGAATTGTATTCGTTATTGAATACGAAAAGATTTTTCCTTCAGTGGAATTGACGACTTTTTAAGGGATGATTAATACTGATGATTATCTTTGATGGAGTTAAGGGTGAATTATGGTAATTACACGAGAATTGTTTGTAATTACTGTAATTACACGTGAAGTGTTCGTAATCACAAGAGATTTATTAGTTGTTACCAGTTAGTACAGGCAAATTACTGGTAATAACGAGTATATTTGAACCAATTACTGGTAATTACAGGTAAATTACTGGTAATTACAGGTAAATTACTGGTAATTACAGGTAAATTACTGGTAATTACAGGTAAATTACTGGAGATTACAGGTAAATTACTGGTAATTACAGGTAAATTACTGGTGATTACAGGTAATTACAGGTAAATTACTGGTGATTACAGGTAATTACAGGTAAATTACTGGTGATTACAGGTGATTACAGGTAAATTACTGGTAATTACAGGTAAATTACTGGTAATTACAGGTAAATTACTGGTAATTACAGGTAAATTACTGGAGATTACAGGTAAATTACTGGTAATTACAGGTAAATTACGGGTGATTACAGGTAATTACAGGTAAATTACTGGTGATTACAGGTAATTACAGGTAAATTACTGGTGATTACAGGTAATTACAGGTAAATTACTGGTAATTACAGGTAAATAACTGGTGATTACAGGTAAATTATTGGTAATTACAGGTAAATTACAGGTAATTACTGGTAAATTACTGGTAATTACAGGTAAATTACTGGTGATTACAGGTAAATTACTGGTAATTACAGGTAAATCACTGGTAATTACAGGTAAATAACTGGTGATTACAGGTAAATTACTGGTAATTACGGATAAATTACTGGTAATTCGGGTAATTGCGGGTAAATTAGTGGTATTTATGGGTAAATTAGTGGTATTTATGGGTAAATTAGTGGTATTTATGGGTAAATTACTGGAAATTACGGGTAATTACGGGTAAATTACTGGTGAATAAGAGTAAATTATAAGTGATTACGGGTAAATTACAAGTAATTACCGTTGAATTACTGGTAATTTCATGTAAAACACTGGTAATTCCATGTAAAATACTGATAATTACACAGGTCTGCTTGGAAAATGTTGTTTGATGACTTTCACAGTATTTTTCGCGTTTATCACAAAAAATCTGAATTTTGTTGACAAAAAGATACTCAAGTTGAGAAAATTTTGAAAAAAAAAATGGACTTGGAAAAAAAATCAAGTTTCGAGTTGCACAGTAATTGAAAATTTAAAATGACTAATTCGCACGAATGAGTCGTTTGTAGGGTTACTTTTTTTTTATTTTCGTACCTAATGCATATTTCACTCGAAAGAAAAACTGAGCATTGAAAAACTTCACAATTTCACTATTCATTATTCCATCTAATATTGAAAATAATCATTAAATTTGAACCAATTCCATGCCAGTAAAGAATAAGTGAAACTGTACCATGTACCTACGTTAATTATTCGTATTGAGTAAATTCGATTCGACTACATATATCCTAATACGACTTCTTTTTCTACCCTCAACTTTAAACCCATTTAAAATCTATTTTTTTCCTACTCTTATTTGAAAAAAGTAGAAAAAAACATAAATAAACTACGTTGTACTACAAACATCTATACAAAATGGGGTATTCCGGTCATGGGAATATACCTATATGTAGGCTGTACATCGCCTACCAGCTTATATGTTTCATTGAAATGCATCGAAATAGGATTAGAAACTATACAAGTTGTTATTGCAGAATATTCGCGAGAATATCAATACACAGAATAAGAAATTTGCATGGAACCGATATCAGGCGTAGGAAAATATTCGCTCCGGCGAAATGCTGCAAAAAAAATAGGAAAAAAATCAACATATTTATTTTTTCGAATATTTACTACCGAGATGGATGTTTTTTTATGGAGATTTTGTTGTGCCTGCTGTGCGGCTGCGGATGTGACTTGATAATATTCTTCGTACTTGAGTCGGTTGAGTCGACTGCTAGGTATTTACGTAGATGTTTATGTGAGGATTAGGTTCGACTAAGTGTGCAGGTCTCGAGGTCGGATGATAATCGTGTGGAATTTTTAAACAGATTGGCTGAAGAGGGAATTTTTCGAGAGGGCTGAAGAGTTTGATATCTTTTTGTGTATTTACATGGTGGGATAGTGAAGTTGTGGGGGGGTTTTGAAAGAAACAGCCGTGTAGTTTATTGTATATGCCGGTTGAATATGTTTAGGTATTTATCGAAAGGGGACGAGGAAAAATTGTATTTTAGGGGTTTTACATTATAATAGGTTTAGAAAGATGAAATGGGAAAATCAGCCTAACAAGGGAGGTTTCCCAACGGAGAGAAAATTTTTAAGCCAAAACAAAATTTAATCGAAAATACTTAGCTAAGGTGCTGAAGTTCATGTTTTGAATTTTTAAAATTTTAAAAATTACTTCACGGCTTTGCAAAATATGAAAATTTTATCTTATCAACGAAAAAAAATTGTAATTGATATTTTTGATCTCTTGAATCAATTGGAAGCGGTTTTGAGACGTTTCCAAGCCTCCAGAAATAATTTTTAAAGAAAAATTTTCTCCCAAAAAATTTGGATTTCAACAGGTATTTGAAAATTTTGAAAAATTCTGCTGCAATCGATCGAATTGGTCGCCAAAATGAGTAGAAATTTTCTCCAGTTTGCGGTGTTTTTTTTTCACTTTTTTCCAAAAATCGGGTTGGTACCTACAATAAAATATGATTTTTGATCACAAAAGGTAACTGAAACGAAACTAGGTGAATGGCAAAGATTTATGAACTTGAATATTTTCCAATTTTTTTAAAGATTTTCTTACCAGAATTACTTTTAAAAAAGATTAAAAGATTGAAAAAAATTTAGATTCCTCGTGAATTTTGATTTTTTTAAAATAGGAGTTATTTTCCAATTCAATTTTTGTCGAAATTGGATTATATTAAAATTCTCAAAATTCACTTTTTTTAACTGATTTTTTCATGATTGAAAAAATTCAAGTACCTAATGAAAATGAATTTTGAAAATTCGATCAAAATGATCTTAAAAAGAGTATTGATCGAGGTATTTGAATGAACAAAAACGAATCTAGCGTTGGTTTTTTTTCTATTAAAAGTGAAACATCTCAAACGAAAGCAAATAATTTTGAAACATTAGAAAAAAGTTGTTTAATTTTAGGAACAGGACACAATTAAACACATTGACATTCTTTCTACTTTTTATTCCCAGAACTGCCATTTTACAGGTTTGAAATTCTCAAAATCAAATCAGTTTCAGGATCATCATTAAAGTAAAAAAACCTGAAAAATTTTTTTAAAAAAAGAAATGAGAAAAATAAATACTTGTCAAATTTTATTTTAGTTGATATGACAGACAAACGTCCTAGATAAGATGGCGTCCAGAATAAAAAAAAATTCTAGGTATATTTAAAAGTTTCATCTGGGATGAGATTTTTGGAAAATTTCTTGAATTACAGAAAATTTTGAACTAAAGATTTGATTTTTGGAAAAAAATGAAAAGAAAAGAAAACATGAGAAAGATCGTAATTTCAATTCCAAAAGTGGGGAAATGAGGAAAAATTGTGCAAAAATTTCAGAAAAATGTAGAATTTTATGAGCACTGAAATGAACATTGTCAATATGAAAAACTGAGTTTTGAAACTTCATTGTTATCAATTTCTATGTTTTTATGCTAATTTATTCATCATATTTTTGTAGTACATAAATTTCGAATTTTTTAAATCAATAAAAAAAAAAGGCAAATAAGGAAGAAACCATCAAATTCCTAAAAGAGAAAAATGAGAAATTTCGAACTCTTTCATAGCATAAAGAATTAAAAATGTAATTTGAATAATTTACTTCATCCGAGGCTTTTCTGGAGAAGAGTGGGGATGTCATTTTGCGAACAAAATAACTGTTTATTGAGTCGAATAGCTTTTTTTTAATGCGAAAAAAGTTTTGTTTGTGAAAAATGTTTCTGTTTTATGAAAATTTATGGGCAATATTCACTTTTCTGTGATTTTTATGACTAGCATACTTCTTGAAAATGAACTCAGATTTTGTTCAAATTGGGGCAAATTTTAGACTCTTTCTTCAAATAATAAAATTATTTGAATTTTTTTTTCAAATTTTTTAATTTCATGTAATGCGATTTGACATCCTCAAATTATAAACAAAATTTTTTGAAAAGGCATATTTTGATCCTGAAATTTTGGGATTAGGCAACCATTCATAATAACGTAAAATGGATTGCCACTTCTCCAGTTTAAAGGAAACGCCTCAGCATTAGAACACCCTTCATAGTTACAGTCTCTTTCCACCTCCCACCTCCCTCCATGCCACATTTAAACTCGTTCATCAAATAAAAATCCGCATTCTGTTGAAAACAACTCCTTGTGAAACAACTCAAGTCAACCTGTTACCTCATCTAACGGTGGAAAAAATCACGATAAACAGCGTCCGATTATTTTTCCACGGTGAAAAAAGTTCAAAACCCCGAATACACCACGTTTGAAAATATTTAACCCGGCTATACGCCGGAGAAGAGAATTAGTGCACAAGACGTGCGGACATTTAGCATATTAATGCAGCTCTCAACAACATCAGCTCATATCAACTTCACTCACACGGTTCAAGTCGGGTTCGAAACTCGACATGTGTTTGAAATTGGAAGTAAACGGTCGTGGGGAAAAAATGTAAATTAGAAAGCATCGTGTTTAAAGCATGCAAACATTTAAAGCATTCCAATTCTCCATTGCGAACCGTTGATTACCCTTGATTTAATGGTCACTTGGTAATTTTTTGTTTGCAAAAAAAGCATCCATTATTTGTCTACGTTGAAATACATTAGTTTTTCGAATCAAAATGTTCAAATGTTTAGAATAACTTTGTAGGAATAAAATCTGGTAAAATTTCGACCATTGTTGATGTTTTCATCTAAGGGTATATGGAAAAACACATTATACATAGATTTCGAAATGAAATCGCAGCCGAATGAGCTATATTGGAAATTACTCGTATATATTGAAAATTTATACACATTCAACAAGTGGTTTCCGTTGGCTTTTGTTTTTAACGTGCCGCGTCGAAGGCACAGAAAGGGAGAAAGAGTATGCTCTTGTATTCATTATACGGTGGCCTTTCGTTTTTACTTTGTTGTACAACGTACAGCGTAATATGTGTATAAAAAGCGCAAATAAGGAGATCGTGCGTCAATGGAGGAAAAAAAAACAACCCTTCGAGGTTACCACCGAACAATACAATTTTTCCTTTCGGTCGCGAATTCTACGTCGAGATTTAATTCCGCTATTCGAGCGACTGCATTGAATTCTGTGTTTCCTTTGATATGTTTCTCTTTTTCGAAAATAAGGCGATTTTAACTCGATTTTGAGTTCGCCAAGGCGAATTCGACGACGACGTCACGTCTGACGTTAATTCTATTCACGTCATCGACGATGAAATGCGCTCGTAAATCACTGTAGAACGCAAAACTGCGGGAAAAAATACCAAAAATAGGTCACCTTTTTTAGGATATAAAAACAAACATCGGTGGTTTTTCATCAACAAGTGTGATGTAATTGATGTATATACCTACTCGAGATACACGAGGGCGTCATCTAATAAAATTTAGTTAAATATCAAAAGCTCATTGATGAAAATACCGTTTTTGTCGTGCGGTTTATTCGAATTTAAATTAATTAACGACCAAATCCGAGCATTTGGGATCAGAATGGCAAAGACGATTGGAGGCGAACGAGGTACGAGCCTACGAGACGTTCGAAAGTAACCGACCGACGTGTATAATTCAATACGATATAAATAATTCAAGCTTAATGACAGCCTTATAGCGCATTCGATAGACGTCTTTGCAATCGAACTTAATTCGTCAATCTCACCTCGGTCATTTGTGTTTCAACATAAGCGAATATTTCGCCAGGTTCGACGACGAGCGAAGTTCGCCATCCCGGAAAGAAGGGTGTTTTTGGAAAAACGTAGTAGCCAAATTCGGTGAAACGGTTCCTGAAAAATTACTTTAAAATGCAAATTAATTCCAACGAAATGGTACCGTTCGCTCGACGCTTACACAGTTTTTCCACTTATATCCCGATGTCGAGCTGTTCCATCTCATTACACACGCCCCAACTCATTACCAGATATTAATCAGTTCCATGTCCTATTAGCATTTCTTAGCCAAGGTTTTCGTAATCGAGAAACGTACAGTTTACTCCGTCGCAATATTATTTCAACTCTAATGAGATACGAATATCATGGCTGATGTCAGAAAAGGCCAGGAGAAAAACACTCGGATGGTATTTGAGACCACCTGAGATCGTATAGTTTGAAACAGTCGCCAATGAAGGCCTCTTCCATTAGTGAAATGGAAACTGTTTGAATTTCATTCCTCCGTGCCTTGTGATACAAATTATCTCGACAATCGTGGGCTGTATTTGTAGAGTGTGGGTATGCATTGTTTTTTTCGTATTTTTTGGAGAATCGTTTTGTTTTTGAGTGAGTTTTTCTATTTTCCTGCGAAACAGTTTTGAAAATGATGGTGATTTGCGTCAATTTTATAACATAATTCCACTGCCCATTACTGATTACAACAAATCCATATACCTTCGTACAATTAATTCGGATTACCACTACCAGTAATTTCTATGGAGGAAAAAAAAGTAAAATCAGATTTACCACAAGTTACTAATTAGTGTTGTGAATTACAGACTGTAATTACCAGTAATTTACCCGTAATTACCAACAATTTACCTGTGATTACCAGTAATTTACCTGTCATTACCAGTAATTTACCAGTGATTACCAGTAATTTACTTGTGATTAGCAGTAATTTACCTGTGATTACCAGTAATTTACTTGTAATTACCGGTAATTTATTTGTAATTACCAGTAATTCACCTATAATTACCAGTAATTTATTTGTAATTACCAGTAATTCGCTTGTAATTCACCTATAATTACCAGTAATTTATTTGTAATTACCAGTAATTCGCCTGTAATTCACCTGTAATTACCGGTATTGAACCTGTAATTTAGCTGTTATTACCAGTAATTTACCTGTAATTACCTGTAATTTACCTGTAGTTTACCTGTAATTACCAGTAATTTACCTGTAATCGCCAGTAATTGATCTGAAATCACCAGTAATTGATTTTAAATTACCTGTAATTACCGGTAATTTACCTGAAATTACCAGTAATTCACCTGTAATTACCAGTACGTTATCTGTAATTGTATTTTCAAACTTTTGAATGGCTCTTTGATGTTAAATGAGTGATATTTAAAGTATTTTTCACGCTGATCACGAAAAACAGAATGGGAAAATTCCATCATCCAAAGATTACTCCTAATTTGATTTTTTTGTTGAACTGTTTTCAACATTTTTTGGTAACTTTTGAGCTTCAAAGTCGATTTTACGAGGAAAGAAAGGGTTCTTGGGGGGGGGGGAATGAATAGAACATGAATTGTAGTGGGTAACATTTCCTTTTGGTAGAGTCCAACTATTCTTTCATTAGGAGGCTCAGCTTTCAAGATATTTCAGTTTAAAGTTGAACTTTTTTTAAAAATTGAAAATATCACAAAATTTAGGCTTCCTAAGAAAAAACTAATCAAACTCTACAGAAAGGAAATTTTACGCACTACACTTCACGTTCATTCATTTTTTCACTAGGACGCTTTCTTTCCCCGGAAAATCGACTTCAAACAGAGATGAAAAGATTCTAGGTCTGAGAAAAACATTCGAGGAAGAAATTTCAGAGCTAGAGTTGAGAAAAAAATTTCATAGAGGTTGAAAAAAACTGTTTCAAGAAATGTTTTGGGAAGCATTTTTTGAGTCGAAAAATAATTATATATCTTGAGAAAAAGATACTGAAGTTGAATTCAGAGAAAAGAGAAAAAAAAATTAAAACAATATTACAGACTTGAAAGAAAATCGAAGTTGCATACTCGCATTCAGTCGTTCGTTTCATTTTTTTTTTCTAATTTCGTACCTGATGCATATTCCATGTAAAAGTCGTGGGTTAATGAATTTCTACCCACTCGAATTTTTCCCAAGCTTCAATTCGCTGCTCAAGGTGAATTTTTACATTAAGCAAAATTAAAATTCCTCATCAGCGTTGAAATAGAACGAAACAACGGGACAATGGCGAATTTAAAATAATTTAAAATTGAATCAGCGCGAATATTCGCGTTGAAAAAAATAAAAAAACAATCTAAATTCGAGCACTAAACACACCACGTAACAAATCCAAGCAACTGCCCTTTCTCCATTCAAAAATATCTTTTTAATAAAAGCCACCACTCGAGGAAGTATAAAAAAACTCGCCGACTTGAAATAAAGCTCTCAAGTGGGCGAAAAAATTTCATTAATCGATGAAATTATATCGAGTCATAATTGAATTTTTCACTAAACCTTTCGACAGCTACGACGATATTAGCTGGATATATCGAGCTGACCTTTCGGCGTCCAAATTGATTAAATTAATTACCTCTGGCTCGAGTTTATTCATCGGTAGCTCGTTAAGAAAACAAGCAACTTTCAAAGGGGTTCACAGAACGTACTTTAAAATCTAAAAAGAAGTTAAACTCGTGGAAAGAATTACCGCGACGTGGTGATTTAATTCGTAGCATTAAATAAGTCGTTCGGTTACATCTGGACGAATTAAACTCGTTTAATTACGCCGCAAACACGGATAAAGGTTTGTACAAAGTTTCAGAGGAGGAAAAAAAAGCAGAAGAGAAAATTGTAATTAATTTTTTTTACAGTTTTAAATGGCCAGCAAAAAGGATCCTCGGTCCGAACGTTTTACGTGCTGGCACTTACGCGTGATGTAATTTTGTATAAAAATTTGCACCAGATCCCTCGCCCCCTCGAGTGCTTCAAAAAATTACGTTGTTTACAATGGTGCTCGCCTTTGCAAAGGCTGGCGCGTTTTTCGCAGTGGTAGTTAATTTATTTTGACGAGAATGCGTAGTGTTTTGGCAAAGGTTTCGCGTCGGCTAAATGTCGAATAGATAAAGTATAATCAAATGTCCGTCGTGAGAAGACTAATAAACGAGGGAAAAGGCGCAGACACGAGCACTTCGATTCACCTTGTTTTTTTTACCTACGTTTGAACTTTTGAGGTAGAAAATACGACGACGAAACCTACCTACGTGTAATTTTTATATAAAAATATACTCGAAAAGATTAAATAAACTGGAATAGGTAAAGAGTCGACTTGGTTCGGGAAAATAACGCGTAAATGGTCGATATCAAATAGCTCTACCAACTGCCGAGATGGTAATGAGAAGTCATTTGGACATAACGATGATGGCTCGTTCGGAATGTAATTTTCAAATTTCGATATTTACCCGAGTTTTTATTTTTATCTGACGACAGAGTATTATATCGTTTTCCAAAGGAAATGCGTAGTATCGGGACGCGAGCCGGCAGCTGATAAATCGAAGGGAAAAAATGAAAATCGTAAAGGCGTTTTTATACGTTACGAGGGCCATACCAGCAGATACACGCGCTAACGGCAGCGATGCCTGTGCCAAACCAACGATCGTGTTTAGTTTTTGAGCGACACATTAAATTAAACGATTTTTTCTTTTTACATTATCTCGCCAGCCGAAATAATTATTTGGAATAATGGCGCTGCTTTTCAAACTCTGTTCGCAAATTGCTTTTTATTACGTTTAAAATGTCGCCTATCAGCTGTACCCCGAAACACATTGCCGAATAGGTTCGACAAAATCGGATTTTTAGCTCAGCTTGAAAGTGAACGAATTTATATTCATTTTCTGATTTATCGACCCCCCCCCCACCCCACTCCAGTTCCTTTGGTGGATTCGAGCAAAGCACCCGAAATCGAATACGAATTTTGGTCTGGTAATTGACGGTTGTGAAAATGATTGGGCGGGGTTTTCGACGAGTTTAAATCCGAATTCTATGCGGTATTGTGTGGAGGGTCTAAGAATGTGGCAAAATTATCGGTTCGATTTTATCGCCGCGTCAGATCGCCAACATTTCGTTTATGGAATTGTTTCCAAAGTTGATTCGAATGTACGAATGAAGTAAGTGTTAAGTATATCGAGGTTTGGATATGAACGATCTCCTCGCGACCAAGTGTTTTACTGAAGGGTACTTTGAAACGATATTTTTGTCGAGCACGAAACGTACTCGTTGGGTGAAGTTTTCAAGAGTGGGTTTAAACGCGAAATATCTGCTTGCTTGGTTTTATTTTGATCGAAGCGTATGAGGTGTCCAAAAAATCTAAAAATTGAAAAATTTGATCAAATATTTAAAAAAAAAAAAACAACTGAATTTATCATTTTATCCTCATGAAAAAAAAAACAGGGCCCTTCTAACTTATTTTATCCTCATTTTCCCCTCTCCTAATCATAAAACCTCTCGTTTGTGATAAAATTTAAAAATATTCGTTACAGAGGATTGAGAATTTAAAAATTCTAAACATACTTGAAATGGTTTGCAATTCATTCACAATCTTCCCAAAAACTTAAAAATATCATATAATTCATTGAAAACGTTTTTAAAAAATTTAATTTTAAAAATCTTCTTAAAATAACGTTAAAATTGTCAGACATTCCACAAAACTCATAATTGCAAAAAATAAAACGAAGTTATCATGAAAATTTCTCATGTTGTTGAATTCAACTCGAAAATGAAATACTCGAAGGTGATTTTTTTTTGTTTAATTAACAAGATCGTGTTTAAATCGATCCTACGTGTTCTGATCAAAAAATACTGCTCAAATCAAAAATTTGTCACTTCAATTTTTTGAAAATTACACAGGTCTAATCAACTTTCTCCGAATATCCCTTCCTTTCCCTTCCCTTCCCTTCCCTTCCTTCCCACTAACCAAAAATTCGATAGCTGTATTCACTTCGTCAAACTCGTGCTCTGATCTAATTTCTTATAATTTTGTTGAAAAAGAAAAAAACACTGAAATTCGACCCTCCGATTTTTAAAAATATTTAGATCAAGTCCTTCTGCCGGCTACCTTCTGAAACACAAGTTTACGTTAAAATACTTAAAAATGGGAAAAATAAATATCATTGGAAAAAATTTCAAAATATCATAAAAATTTGATAAAAATTACAAAAATAACATATAAATGTCGTTTGAAACTATAAAAACTGTCGAAGGTGAAAAAAAAAATTAAAAATTCAATATCTACCCACTTACGTATAGGTAATGAGACAAAATCAAAATTGAAATGAAATTTGTCCGAATCGTGAAAATTAGTTTGAAAATCGAATGAGTACCTACTTTAATATAAAAAATATCAATTTAACTCATCTATTTAAATCACCCAGGAAATTATCCATGGTCACAACAAAATTATGAAAAATTTCATCGTAAAGATTCAAAATAAGATTCTCAAAAATTAATACTTTTTGAAGGACTTGAAAATTGCTTCAAATGATCCAAAAACAATGTAGAAATTCATAAAAAGCATCTAAATTGGTTCAAAAATTATAAAATGTTCTCAATCTTTGTTGAAATTATCAACAAAGAGTTCGTAAAATTTGTTCAAAAAATTGAGATTTTTAATGGCTAAAAATTTTTCAAATTGTGAATCTGGGTTTCAAAATTGTTGAATACACTACAAAAATTGATGAAAGAAAATTAAAACTTTTTGGAATATTATTACAAAAAAAATCGAAATATTTTGGTGAAATCATTGAATATTATTTTAAAAGATAGTTTCAAAATGAAAAAAAAATAGTTTTTAAATTACCTACAAAAATTAAACTGAAAAAATTAAAAAATCATTTCAATTTTTTTGACCAATCTTTTTCAACACTTTGTTTTCAGTTGTTCTCGATTTAAAACTATTTGATCATTTTTTTTTGTATTCAATGATCTTTGCTTAGTTTTCGACACAATTCCGACAAATTTTATAAAAATTATTCAATATTATTTCTCCTCATTTCATAGTTTTCAACTCAATGAAAACATACCGCTAATTGGAAATAAAATGTAAAAAATTTTCACATTATTTATGAAACATACAGATTACCGACTTAGCTATTGAAGTAGCAAGTAATTAATCAAAAATAAGAGCAAAAAATTGAACTAGTTCAATGAAAAATACATTTTTTACTGCAAATAAATAATTTCTTACAGAAAATATCTCAGTTGAAATTCAACAATAAACTCGAGTTGAACCGAATCTTTATTTTAAAATAAAACCAAAGTTATACTCATTCTTAACAATCCACCTCTTCAATATTACCTAGCTCATTTTACAGGTAATTGATTAAAATATGCTTTGATAAATTCTCACAACAAAACATCGTATGTAGGTTAGGTACTTACAATACAGCATAATTATCTCGAAAACTCTTCAAAAGATCTAATTTACGGTGAATAGAGTAAATTAGTACCACTTTCCTCCCACACACAACAAAACCACTTTGCAACTACGTCTCAATCAAAAAGAAAAGTAAAAACGAGAATTTCATTTCACATGGTAAATCTTGGCTGACGAAAGAAAGATAAAAAAAATTTGAAAAATAAAAAATAAACAACGTAAACTTTTCCTTTTGCTTTTCTATACACTCGATGTTCATTTTTACGAGGTCCGTTTATGTACGTATTCAAATTATACCAAAAGTAAATTCCTGCAGTAAAAAATTTCGCCAGTTTTAATTTAAAAATTTACTAGAAAAAAACAGGACACACGAAATGCCAAAAAAGTTAACGAGTTAAATAAACAAAGAAAATTTAAAAAATACGCCTAAGTAAACGTTATTTTAACAAACTAAAAATTGTAATTTATAATGTAGGAGTATCGAGAGGGGAAACCCTACGAAGCAGTATCCAAATTGGTAGGTTCTTTCGTACTTTGAATTGTGTACCCAACGACCAGATCAAAAGAACTGGGGAAAGAAAGTTTTGGTCGCATAAAAGGCATTAGAGGAGATACCTAGATGATGCATTCCAACATCAACCAGTATTTTCATTTTACATTCTGGGCTAATTAAAATACCATTTATAGTTTCAGAAAACCAAAAAAGCCGCAAATTGAGACCATAACAGATGGATGAATCAAGAACACCATTAGGACTAAATTCGACAACTTGGTTTCATCGAATGGGAATTTTCAAATACCCTTTCAATACTGCATTTCCACAACTTGACCACCATTTAATTTTGGAAATTAATCTGGCCAAATGGATTAAGGTAGGTATCTGGTGTTTCTCGAAAGATATAGGTACTTAAATTGACCTGGATCATCATACAATATCTACACACATCTCTTAATTTATTCCACCTTTGGTGGCGTAATGAACTATAAACTTTGGATACCTATCGAGATAAAGCCAAATACGTAGTAATTCGTTAAAATATCGAATTGAATGAAATAGATATATCGTTGGCTTTGGGAAAGATTCGATGCTGAGGTAGGATTCAGCACGATACGAGATGATCAATATTTCGTCGGAGTAAAAATTCCATCAGAAAAATAACGTGGTAATCAAATTAACGAAATAGACGCCAGAGCTTTGATATATCGAGAGGTAAAGTTTGGGAGTTTGGTAATCCTCGCGAGATTCGAAAACCTCGTAATATTTCCGTTGGCTATACGTCGTATACGTGAATAAAGATTTGTTCTTTTTGAAAAATACACCTTGTTCAATTACATAAGAAAATAAAACAAATCCGACTGCCAATTACATTCTTTTTTCCTATTACGACGAATGAATCTTGGAATATGGAATTTTCCAGAACAATAATTATTGGGCTGGGGGAAAAAAGTTGATTGGATTTGACGAAAATTATTGAAGTAGTTGACTTTGAGTGGGAGATATCCCTAAAAAATTCTTGGCTTCATTGCCAAAAGGGAAAAAGAGTTGAGAGGTCTCAAAGTGAATTATTTTTCGAAAAGACATGGTTTTTTTTGTCAATTTTGAGTAGTGTTACTTGTACTTACAACCCCGATTAATCGGTCCTAGAAAATTATAATTTATATTTCTACTGTTTCTTGTATCATCGATCTTTGAAAGTAGAAATCATTTTTTGAAGAATTTCTAATTTTTACAGAATTCAAATCCTTTAATCAAAAGCCTCCAAATTAAGCCAGAGAATTTTTTCATCACCTGCTCGAATCATTTTAATGAAATTTCTCAAACAAAAAATTCAGCTGAGCTTTTGATAACATTCGATTAAGGAAATTTGAAAAAAAAATCGATTAGCAGAACTATCAATTCAAGTTCATTCCAATGACCGATAATTGAAGATTACTTGAATTTTAGAGCGAAAATCAAAATGAAGTTGGCAGCACTGCCATGGGCATTTTTTGCAAAATTTTTGACTAGATGGCTGAGAAATTTTTTAGTTGGAGTTTAAAGTATTTTGAATTTTTAGTAAAAATCTAAAGTTCTACTAATTCGCGATCATCAATTTTTCAATGCCTCATAAAGTAAAAAATGGAATCCAATTTCGAAATCAATGGTTCTGAGAGCAGTAGAAACTCAAATTGTGATTTTTTAAGTGGAATAGAGATTCCTAGCATGCGAAAATCCTCAAAAATTGCAAAAATTCATAACCGATCCCACTTTGAGGGTGCTTAGCTCCGCCTTCCTTTGAGCTCAGGCAGCTTGAGTGCAGCGATTTTCAAAGTTTTGTATTGCCTGCTCCAAATATAAATCTTGAAATCAACTTTATAACGTGGCAAAAATGGATCAAATTTTAGCCTCCCCCCCCCCGACAGCAGAATCCCAATTTTAAATTTTAAATTTGCGAAGAATAAACAGAAAATTTCTAATTTTTTCGATTTTTTTGGAAGTATTCACATCAGCATCATCTCATAATTTAACGCCATTTCGTATTGAAAATTATATCCAAAGAAAGAAATGAAGTCTAAATCCAGCCGGAACAGGGGCACACCAAAGAGAGGGCTCAGGGAGCTCAAGCACTCTCCTTAAGCTCGGAAAAAAGATTTTTCTATCACAAAAAGGTAAAAAAGTGCATTCTTTTGCTCTTCAAACAGTTTTTTTTTTTAATTTCCACCCTCTCGACGTCTCTTGCTTCGCTCGAGCAGTATTTTGTACCTACTCATTTTTATTTCAAAAATTGATGATTTTCCACTGATCTTTCAATTAAAAATCACCGATGCCCCCTGCCCATTTTTTTCTCAAATTCTCAGCCCTTTCATGAATAATATGTGGGTACTCTTATTATCCAGCGTAAAAATCAACTTCACAAAATCATTCACTATCGAAATATCTCAGACAACAACGATTTTGGCCATGAACAAAAACTATGTAAAAATCCCACATAAAGTCTAGAAAATCAAAAAAAAGTAATTAGCCATCAATGGTCATAATATGACTAATCATTCTCGAAAAAAGCACAAAAAACTGGGAAATTCTTTTACAAAAATTAAAAATTTTGAAATTTTGAAATTCTACCAAACTTAAGACCCCAAAAATTTTCGATTTGCGATCATTTTTCAAGTAAAAAGTTTAAGGACAGGCTTCTCAAAATTCAAAAAAAAAATGAAAATCTGTATCTACACTTTAGCAAGTATTTATGAAATTCTCGAGCACAATAGCTTCCATCAAACCCTTTTCCAAAACCCTCCCCCGCTCGAAAACGTACCTGCGATGAAATTCGATAAATTCGTTCACATAAATCGCGAGCTAATCGCTAGCCGAAGCTGTACATACGTTCGAATGAAATATCATATCATTTGTTAAATCACAATACGTTGCACGAGCACATTCGTTAGCCTTTTAACGGGGTAATTATGTGTTTTGAAATTTCCATATTAAAAGTCATCGTTGTAAATTGGGCAATTTAACACTCGAATTTATGGCGCGATAAATTAAACCTTACAAGCGTAAGCCTTTCAAGGTCTAACACTCAACTTTTCACCGCCAACTCAAAAGAATACACGTATACCTTACTCTCTAGTCTCTACCTACGACAGGCGTAATTAGAACGTCTTCGGACCATAATTAAAATTTTCATAAAATATTATTCGAGATTTTAATTTCGAACAAAAAACCTACACGATATCGAATGACTTCCAGGCTGTGTCAAATACTCGAATATGTCGATTCGAGGCCTATTTAACCGCGCCATGGATCGACTTATAGGTCTCTTTATGATAAATAAGTGTTCAGCTCCTAATACAATGTTTAGTTTGAAAATACGGATACGACGAGGCGACCGGGTCCGTGTGTTGATTTAAATTTAATGACTTGTAAAACGACACCGAAAACTTAAATTTCGCATGCCTTTCGGTCTCTGTCTTTCTATTCAATATTCATTAGCTTCGGCGTGACCGTTCTTTCAGCAGATGATGGCGTATTTATATGCGATAATTAATTTGAATAGCTTTCACGACCTGGCCATCCCCAATCCCTTATCGTTTCGTTGTGTCAACATCGTCGCCAATTCAAATACTAACGAATGATCAGAATTACTAATTTCAGACGACAATATTTCTACACGAATTTATATCGTAGATTGGAAGGGTATCGTTGGGAATATGTTAAGGGTATCTCTATTCGATATTTGGAAACGAAATATTCGAAATTGTAGATCTGTTTTTTGGAAAACCAATACCGTCCAAAAAAAAGAAAGGATCAATACGAGCAGGGAGTCAATTCAAATTACTCTAGATAGGAAAAAAATTCGACTAATGACGTCTGAAAATAGAAAAAATTCAAACAACTTCGTGCTTCTTCACATCCTATTCAAATTTGTCAAAAAAAACAACTCCCACGGATTTTTTTTTCAATTTTAGACAAGAAAGTGAATTTTTAATTACTTTTCATTCTTCAACTAAAAATTTTGTGAGAGAACTTTTTCAAAAATTTTGCTTTTACATGCATTTAAAATATTATACTAGAAGACCAGGCCAAATATTTTCATTTTTTTGCCTGTAGACATAATTAGAAAAGTAGGATGATGTGAAAAAAATAAAGCGCCTTTTTAAAAGTCTGTGAACTGTTCTAAAAAAATTTAGTGCTTCTCCAACGCAGCACAAACGAATAATTTTTACTGTATAAAAACATGGAAAAAATTTTCTTCTGCTTTTTTTCTTTCAAAAATCTTTATCATTTTTTTTTCTTAACATACTGCACCATCTTTTCGTTCTATAAATTTAATATTTGGGCTATTTAAAAAAAAAATTTTCAATGAGCAGTCGAAAACTATCTTTTATCTACCTACTTGAATAAAAAAATTGAACGATTCCCCCCTTCTCCCATCTTTAAAAAAATATATCAACTTTTTCCTGAAATGTACCGAAGTGTTTTGTATAAGAAAATTATATTCCATTTGAAAAAATCTGAAACGATTCCGGAATTTCCGGAGTTCCTTTCCTAAAACATCAATAGAGACACGTTTCAATTTTCAAACAATGAATCCCTTGATTTCTGAATTTAGTTTTCTCTCTTAATTGGAATCAGTCGAAAACTGAAGATTTACTGATTGAAATAGACAAAATTGAGTCGCTGATAGACAGTGAAATTCCACTGATTTCAATGAAATGTGTCTGCCAGTCAGTAAAAAATTACCAGGCTAGCTCTGAAATTTTTGATTCAAGTCCCTTTGCCTCCAGCTTCAAGGATTTTAAAAAAGTGCCTCCGGCTTCAGCTCCAAAAAATCGTCCGGAGGAGAGCTTCTCCCACCGGCTTTGCTCCGGATTTTTGAGCTTCAATTAAGAGATTATTAATTCAAATCTCTTCGGCTCTAGCTCCAAGATGTTTCAAAAAGTGCCTCCAGCTCCAAAAAAATTGTCCGAAGAAGGCCCTCCGGCCCTGTATGAAACACTGAAATTTTGTTTTTTGAAAGTACTTTTTTTTTTATTCTTTATTCACAAAACTTTTCACCTTCATTTAGTAATTTTTTTTATTTTAATAGAATAATTATCATCCTCTTCAGAATTTTTGGGACCAAAATCTCTTCCCTTTTACTGTTTTTATCAAATTCAAACATTTTAGATTTTTTTTTCAATATTTTTTGAATAATGAATTTGATTTGGAATTCAAATTTTCATACTAGACATGTCTCCACCAAAAAAAAAAAAAAAAAAAAAAAAAAAAAAAATGGAAAAACATGAATCCAGAATGATCAAACGTCAGTATTCAATTTTTATCATTAGGTTCCTGGATTTTCCATCGTTTATTTTTCTTCGTTAAAAAAGAGCCTATTATAAAATAATTCAAAGAAATTTCATCCATCACTTCATCAGCAATCCTCTCAGCACTGAACAGTTCATTTCATCACAAGATTAATAACCCTTTCTCTCTCATTACACCAAAACTGTAGAAAAATTACTTCATATTCGAATTAAACGTCTCAGCAATCTACAACAAAAAACACCTCGATAAAACACCGTTTAAAAATTTCCACGTCAAAGCGTCTGCAGAACAGTCTGAGACACTGAGCCATTATTATAATTACAATATAGCAAAATAATCAGCGGAAAATATCTCGAGATTAAAGAAAGCGCCTTGTTCCTTCTCGCTGTCTATTTCACGTCCAAAGTGTAAAAAATACCCTCTAAAAGATACATCCATTAATTAATAAATATTTGCAGAAGCCCCTTTCCGTCGTACCCGACCATTTATCAACATCCTCTAGCTCCTTTTCCAAGTTGATGAAAAATTTAGCAATTATAATGAGAAATGACTGGAGAAAATTTTCACTTCCTGGCTATTCGTTTCAAAGGCGGATGTTCCGCATCGACCGCCACTTCATCGGAATTATCTTTATCGTTTCTGTGGTCTATTTAAGTAATCGTAGGTAGACAGAACGCAAATGGAATAGTTTTTCGCCCAAACTGTGTGAGATAAATTCTTGTGTATTCATTTTGTAAACAAACCCTTAAAAAGTTTATTTGAATTCGGTATCTGTAGGTAATAAAATGATACCGAAGCAAATTCTTGTATCGATATTTGAAAATTTCTTATTTACCGAAATCAGCAAAACTTTCATCATTTGTAAATACCTTCGCCGTAGGTAGGTTGCGTAATACACCTTCACATTGGAAAACTTTCCTACAGATCCTTTTAAATTAAAAAATTATCTATTCGTTTGAAAATATCGGCGAATGTTTGAAACTTGCAGAAAGAATTTCGTTTATGTTTTTTATCTAATAATTTTCAATTTCAATCTACGTCATAGATATTTTCGCCGCCACAAAAAACGAAAAAATTCCCCAGAATAGTCGCAAAAAATATTGAAGAAATTACGTAAGTGGCTCGTTTGGTATCATTATTTACGGCAAACAAGGTAGGCAATTTAATTAACGTCGGTAGATTTTTCGTCAGTTGTACGGCGATTGAGTATGCAACTTGTTTAACTTTCGGAACAAAACGTTGCGGATTTTAATTTCCAAGGTGTGTACTTTTGATGTCATTTCGACGAACGGATGAAAATTGGGTATTTATTTTAACGACGCGACGTTTCGATTTTTTAGCCTGACTTTTTGGATAGGTAAAGCTGAAATGAAAACGGAGCTGAGTTTGATTTGTTGTTTGATAATTATTTTTTTTCAATTCCGCTGGGATTTGGGTAAATTGAAAGAGAACGACAAAAAATACCAACGCGATTGAAAATTTTGTAAATTGGATACATTTCGAGAGAAGAGGTTGAAAATTGGGCTTTTACTTGGATTTGATGATGTTTTAAATCGATATTAAAAATTTACCAAGAGACGGTTTCGGAGAATTTTTTCAATTTTTTTCTCGATTTTGAAAATTTCGCCAATAAATTTTCATCTCAAAGGAAGGTCTGGATTTTCCATCAACTATTATAATGAAATCGGAATAATCTGAGTCCCATTCCTGTCTCTCTACTGAAATTTTGCCAATATGACTCCATTTCTTTCTAAATTATTTAAATTTTATGAAATGGACAGAAAAAGGGGATTGAAGCCAAAATAAATCCGAACGAAAAGTTTCCTCCTCCTCCCTCCTCCTCCATCTCCTCCCCACTGAAATTTTTCCAATATTTCTCCGCTCAATTTGAAGATAATTTTTTCTCAATTTTTTTAAATTTCAAGAAATGATCACGAAATGAATTTATAATCAAAAATTTAAATTTTTGAGACATTGAACTGAATCCTAAATCAATTATTTGTGTAATCAAAAATTGACCCCTCTCTCACCCTCTGAACTAAAATTTTGTAAAAATCTCTTCACTCAACATAGAAAAAAATTTTCAATTTTTGAAATTGTGTGAAATGGGCACAAAAATTATTCTCAAGCCAAAATAAATCCGGTTAAAAAACTCCCTCCTCCCCCCTCACCATATGAAATTTTTCCAACATTACTTCACTCCATTTGAATATACCTACGAACAATAATTGTACAAATTGATTTTTTTCTCAATTTTTCAAATTTCAAGAAACGCCACAAAATAAGTTTACGAGCTAAAATTTTGATCTCAAAGACACTGAAATGAAATCTAAATCATGTAATAAGAAAATTCATTACCCCTCCTCCCAGGTACCAAAATTTTAACTCGCAATAATTTTTTCTAAATTTTTTAATTCATGTGAAATGGACACAAAAAGGGTTATTGAGCCAAAATTAATCCGGTCAAAAAACTCTCTTCTCCCCCCCCCCCCCCCAATAAATTTTCCGATTTTATTCCACTCAATTTGAAAATAATTTCTTCTCGATTTTTCAAATTTCAAAAAATGGCCACAAAATAAGTTCGCTGCAATTCTGTTCTCAAAACCACTGAACTGAATTCTAAATCAATAATTTCAACTTTTTTTTTCGCATGAATCTCGTTTTTTCTTAAACAAATACATTTTTTTTGATTTTTTTTTGAAAAATTCTAGTTCCTTTGCTCATACAGTTTTAGGACATCCGTTAATTCAAAAAAAAAAAAAAAAAAAAAAAGGTCAAAAGCTCTCTCTCCTTTCTCTTCTCTAAAATCTTTCCAATATTATTCCAGTTGACATGAATTTTTTTTTAATTTTTTTAATTTTATGAATTAAGACACAAAATAGATTCACGAGGAAAAATTTTGATCTCAAAGACATTGAACTGGATCCTAATCAATTATTTGTATAATTAGAAAAATTTTTACCTCTCTCCCACCCCTGTATGGAAATTTTGCCATTACAATTCCACCCGATAAAAAAGTAATCCCATTAACCAGAATACGACATTACAAAACCATCGAGTCCCCACTGGAGGCTCCAGCAGGACCGGAAAAAAGTGTCGAATCGATTTGGAGACGTAGAATTATGTCTATGACCCAAATTTCAGTCAGCCAAGTCGATTCTCACCCATTCTAAGGAAGTTGAAAACCGCTGGAGAAACGTGCAAACTCCGCCGGAGGCTCCAGAACGACTGGAAATTATTTCGAATCGTTATAAAAAGGGTCGAAATCAACTCACAATGAAGTTTTCAGCCCCTCACATTGATATAAATTATATCCGCGTGTTTTAGCATTCTCAACATTTTAACATAATTACATTTCAATATTTTTTTTACCAGATTTTCCAAAAATCTAAACGCAAACACGAGAACTTTCAAAAATGAGGATTTTTTCAACATTTTCTTGATGGTTATTCGATTCTCGTCCAATTTCACGATTCGACTCGTGTTCTCGTAATAGGAGAGTCATCGAAACAGTATAAAAAATGAAATCAATTGTACACGATTTTACATTTGATGAGCCATTCGGTGATACAATTTTACAACAGTAGTAAAAATCCAATAAAATGCAGATGATAAAACTCGAATCTGTTATTTGTATCGGAGCAGGGGGGTGAGACGAGGAAAAAAAAGGAAAATCTAGTAAAGTAGAATACGATTGGAAAAACTCGTTCGATTTGCATATTGGATTCGTGGTAATGGTCTGATCAACATCGGTATTATTATAGCTCGGTTTACCGCAGATTTGCATGAGGCCGGTATACGAACGAGACGAGGCCAATTATCTGGCCACTCGAGTTGAAAGCACCTCGATTACAGAGTTTTTTCTCTTTTTTCCAGCTCGATTCGACGTAACGATCAAATAACCGAATAAGGGCGTTAAATGGTATTCGTATCGTCGATAAAGCGTTCGCCTTTTTAAATATTCCAACGCTTGAAAATTTAATTTTTACGCTGTTTAAGAAGCAGGTCGAATAGGTATTTGGATCCTTTTGGGGATTGTTTATGAACGGTTCGCGATGCAGGGGGGATTGAGGGTATGGCCCAAATCGAGGATATTTTTTCGCATTGGTTCATGATGGCACTTGCAAGTGGAAAAAATTGAATTGTTGGAAGAAATTAGAACGTTTTCGGTTCCCTCGGGTATAAAATGGGTTTTCTACCTTTGACACCAGGTGTCTCAGTAATCCCAGTCTCACGGTTAGATTGCTAAAAAGAACTGGAGGAATAAAAAATCGAGTAACAATGCACGACAAACACGCGACTTTTTAACGCTTTTACCTTGAACCAGCAGCTCCGAATAAAATTTAAATCCGTAATCCTGCTAAATTGATCTACGGCTTCGCAGCCAACGCTCACCAGCGTGATTTTTTTCTCCTCCCCGGATCCATACGATTACTTTAATTATATTTTTAGGCGCGATAATTTCCCCAATGGCGGTCTTTTAATAGGTCGACAAGGTACGTGACAGAATTACAAATGTACCATGGCTGGGTATACAGTTTTACTTCTTTGGGATTACCGAGGTTGCCATTTCCGCCTCAAGATACGTGCTTGAGACGATACAGGAAAAAAAAACACGGTGACTGGAATAAAATCCGTAGAATAAAAACCACTTACCTTTTGCCTGGAAACGGTGGGCATCGAAGCAGTCCGATTTCTCTGCGGAGTGGCGGTCGTGATGGCGCATTTTCTGCCTCCGACGGTCGGACGAGGGGATACGGATCGGGGTGGTTTATCGGCGTGCAGGAAATTTGATACTTCGATGGTAGGCTGAGGAACGGCGATGGATGAAGAACGTCTTCGGGCGACAGCTGGCGAATGCAGGGATTCGTAGTATTCGTAGGTTTTCAAGAATTGATCTTCGGAATTATCTTTTCGTTTTCTATGGAATGATCGGCGTGTTTCGTATTGTCTATCGACCATCAAGGTTTTAGGTCTTTTGTACGATTCCTTGAATATTTTGTCTTCTTTTTCGCTTTTCGGGATGACTTTTTCCTCCAGAAGTGATACCAGCGATTCTTCGGCATCTTCGTTCAAATTATTAAACAACCTGTAGAAACTTTCGGAAAATGTTGACAAACTTGTATCCATGTTGATCATCGACGATCGTCTGGTACTCGCTTTCATAGTTCGCCCGAAAATACCACCGAAACCGAGCGTTTTATTCGCTCACATCTTGCGAGACGAATTTTTTACGGATCGACGAACTGGCCGAAAATCACTGGTCGTATTATTTCGTCGAGTACGCACGCCGAACGCTACGAAGCAACGTAAAACTACTCGAGCGACGAGATATTACAAACTGACGATTCAACAAGCGGTATGGTTCGAGATTATCGCTTATCTGCCAACGGCGTCGCGCAAGCGCCCGTATCCTTATCTTGCGTCGATGATTCGGATGAAATGAAAATTACCGGAGAGAGGAAAAGTACGTAAGATGGTGATTTTCGCCATGCCACGAGGGTGTGTTTTATTGTTGATAAAAAGTAGGCGAGAAAAGGCTGAAACATAAAAACAAAAAATATCAGTAGGTTATATTTTCGTTTTAATGGGGTCGTCAAAAAGAAAAGTTTAAGTTGTAAGCAACTTGAGCGGAAAAATCAGTGTCTGGAAAAATCAGAAATCTTAATTTTCAGCTGCTGAGGATTAAGTTTTTATCTCTGGTGGTTTTTTGGAGGGGAGGGGGAATGGGGGAATTTCAACATAATTATTAAGAATCAAGACATCATTTTAAAATAAAAATGCTGAGATGCTGAATATCGGAAATTTCCTCAATTCTCATCCAATGACCATTTTTAACGAAAAATCTGAAGAATTGACTTTTCAAAAAACTCTTACAGAGCACAATGTACATTTGTGCATTCAATTTTCGCCAAGTGACACTCAAATAGGAGGGGAAAACATTCTAATGGGGGGGGGGGAGAATTCCACCACGGTTCCTTAACATCATGCTGATGGACACCCCTCCCCCCCCCATAAACACAGAGTGGAAAATTTTTTAATTGGGCCATTTTTTAAGGGCGAAGCTCTTATTGCTGAAATGTTTGACCAAAAATGAAAACTATTTTGAAATTATAAATCCAAAATTGAAAATTAAATTGTTTTCAATACTCGAAATCGGTCGTTACTGATCATTTCTTCCAAAACGACGAAAAATGAAAAGCTTTTAGCATTCTGAATATCTAAATAGGTAGTGCCTCTTCAAAAAATTCCAAAAACAACGTTTTAATTTTTTTTTAAATTTGTTTCTGGGCCTTTCTTTGGAAACAAAAGAAAACAACCATTTTTAAATTTTGCAAATTGGTTGTTTCTCATTGCTTCTTAAAAAACGACGTAACACGACCAGTTTCCAATATTCTAAATTGGATTTCTTGAAGTTTTTTTGAACCCCGCACAAAAAAGAATAATTTTAAATTTTCTAAATCGATCGTTTCGAAAACTTCACATAACAGAATTTCCAAAATTCAAAATTAGCCGTTCTTGTCGTAAAAAGATAAAAACGATTATTTTTAAATTCTGCGAACCAATCGTCCCTTGTTTTTTCGAAAACGACAAAAAATTTCCAGTTTTCAAAGTTCGGCCATCTATTGTCGTTTGTTGAAAAACAAAAAAAACTACTACTTTTCAAGATTCTAAATCGATCATCATTTTAAAAAAAAAAAAAATGCAGAAAATTTTCAGTTTTTGAAATTTCAAATCGATTGTTTTTCGTCGTTTATTTCAAAAATTCTAAAACTGTTGTTTCTTGTCGTTTAATTGAAAAATACGAAAAACGGATATTTTCAAAAATTGTAAATCAGTCGTTTATCGCTTGTTTTTAAAAAATGACAGGACAAAATCACAGTTTTTACTTCTTAATGTTCCAAAATGGTCATTTTTTGACGTTTCTTGAAAACTTGTTCTTAAGATTCCTAATGTGTAGTTTCATTTCATCGAAATACTTATCCAAACATTTTTTCAAAATTTCAAGACTAAGGTAAACTTGGAATGGATTTTCATCCCGAGCTATTTTTCAAGATTTGGATGATTTTGTGATGAATATTCATCCCAATAATCATCACACATTCATCTTGTTATCGATTTTTCAAGCCTGGAATGAACCTGAGATAATTCCAATATGCATTCCGAGCTGATTTTAGAATTTTAAGCTTGGGATATATTTATCCCAAAATTCACCTCAAAATCTTGCATTCATATTTTTTCGTCTGGGATGATTTTATGATGAATTTTCATACGACATCCATTCCAATAGCTTTCAGCAAGGGGATGAATTTGATTCTCGATTTTTTAAGCCTGGGATAAACTTGAGATGAATTTTCACCATAATATTCATCCCAAGCTGATATGCGAATTTTGAAACTCGAGGTGGACAACTGGACATGGATGAATTATTATCATCCTGAAATTCATCCCAAACTTTTTAAAAAATTTCAAGCCTGGGGCAATAATTTTGGGACGAGTTTTCATCCTGATATTCAATATTCATCCCAAGCTGTTTTTTAAAAAAATTGGCCTGAGATGATTTTGGGTTCAATAGGTATTCATCACACACTTGTCTCAAGCTTTTTTTAAAGTTGCTGCCCAGGGATGATCTTGAGATGAATTTCGATTTTAATATTTATCCGAAACATTTTTTAAAAATTTTAGGACTGCGATGTAAATAGGAGAAATTTTCATTCTAAAAATTATCACAAGCAAATTTTTTAATTTTTAATCCTCGCATGAACTTGGAACTTGGGGTGAATTTTCATCTAACTCATTCTAATCATTTTTCGATTTTTTTTTTTAACCTGGTCATTGTAATTCTTTTAAGTATTTTTTTAATACTGGGCGTGTATAATTGCTTAGATTTTTACACCCAGGGTCAGAAAGGGTGGCCGGAGGGGGAGGGGGTTAAATTTGGTGTTGGAGTTAACTTTCATAAAATTAGGAAAATTTATTTCAAGAAATTCTCCGCATATCGAAAAATAAACTTTCAATTTCGAACCAAACTTCGGATTTACATGTTTTCTAACATTTAACCATCTACCTCATTCACATTTATTTCCCAATATCCGCAATTAAATCCCTCGTTACAGTCTAGACCTTATAAATTAATCGAGTATTCGAGTACCGCGGTGTATTAAAAAATTACCACTTCCATTTCCTTTCCCCATTCCACCGAGTACATCGACGATAATAAAAATTCACGAAATTTGATCCCCAGCCAAAATATTTTCTAAAAGATAACTCAACGCTGGTACCAACGCCGCAATTCGAGACACCGCTGGGGAAAACTTGTGAGAAAAAAGCTCGCTCATTACATTCATCACTCGAACCGCATTTGGCGAAATAGTCAAATTTCAAAAGTGTTTTTAAAATTACGATTATTACGGTCGTGAACTTTTGGCAACTCGAACCATTAAAAGTCATCAAATACGTGGCTGGGGTCCATTAAAGTACAGAGGGGTGGCAAAATATACCACCGAGCTCGAAACACTTAACGAGGCGACAGAAAAATACATCTAAAAGGGGTAAATTTACACTTGGTAATTCGAAATCATGAGATAATTTCCAGAACATGGAAATTTAACTCGAAGGGGAAAAAGGAATCGACTGAGAATTAAAAATAAATTCATGTCCGGTCGAGTGGCCGATAATACCGAGATATAAAGCAATTTAGAAACGGATCAAGAAGGATTACCAATTTTTTCAATAGTTTTATACCAAGCACGTGTTGAAAATTTCACTTTCGTACGTCGTAGGCCTTATATGGGAATTAAAACGAGCAAAATATGCGATCGGTGGTAAGGATCAAGGGTATTGGTGAATTCTGAATGCGGCTCGTGGAAAAAAGTAAAGGCTAATGAAGAACGAGTTTGTTTTGGCAATTATACTCCGGCACAAAGAAGTTTTTTAAGCTTGGCAAACTTTCGCCATCGCCGGTCTGCGCTTCGGATAGTTTTTAAACAGCTTTTCAATAAGCTTCGAACAATGGGAGAAGTTTCTTTGTGGCGGAAAAAAATACGATGGCGTGATTGTGAACGATGAGTTTTATAATGCGTTTCCAGACAGCTTTTATGATATGTTCGTACGTGAGATATTCGAATTTGCCGATGGTATCAACAATGGGGAAGGAAAGATGGTGGCTTAATTAAAAATAATGCGCAATTTTTTGCGAATTAGTTTTTCGTACGTCTTTTTACGACCGTCGTTGAAATCGGATACCGAACGTTAACAAGATATTTTGGAAAAACACGAGAAACGAAAGCTTCGAATGGGGCATTTAATCGTATTTCACGGTCGATCGACAGTATTAGGAGAAAATTTCCATTACCTTTCAATTCGCAGCATTTTAACGCGTCGTAGTCGAGCCAATGATCAGAGCTGTGACGTGAATTGGTCGCGATAAATTTAATTTATGGAGCTAAAAAGGCCCACCAGTTGGATCGAATAAATTACCAAAATAACCAGACCGTTCGTTTGCTTCCCAAGAAGCCATTAGCAAAAGTACCGGCGCGGTCAAACGGGTTTCAATAATTTAACACCGAAAACCAAATGGAAAAGGTCTTGAAATCAATTTACTAAGTGTTCTTTTACTATATACGCGTAGGTACTTCCTGCCAATTAACACGATAGGCGAGACGTCCTGAATGGAAATTTTTGGTCGGCTAAAATGAACGATAAATTCAAAATGAATATTTTTTTACGCAACGAAAGTGTTTCGCCTTTTTAATTGCGTTATTAAATAAGTACCGGGTAAGTAAACAGAAAGTGATATAAATTTGAAAAGTTGGCAAGATTTTTTACCCAAGCAATGGAAATTAATTACTTTGTAACTTTATACGGCTTCGGTGTTAAATTTGGTAATTTTTTTTCAACGGGGTTGGAAAATTTCGAGTCGGCAAGAGACGTTTTTAGTAACTTTATCAAAGGGAAATTGCCACAGAAGCGAATAAGAGAAATCGTGGTTTAAATTTTGTAATTAAGCGACACTCGTTTGAACGAATCTAAATGCCGGAGAGAAAATTGAACCGACGATTTCAATTATACTTAATTGACCAATATGATAAGTTTTTCAATGGAAAACCATTCGTATAGCTGAAAAATTCAAAATTATGAAATTATTATGCGAAATTTCACGAATAAATTGAACCATTATTCGAAGCGTATTGAGTAAATAATCACTGACGAGAAAAAAGTATTGAATTTCAAATTAATTCATCTAATCAACCCATCGACAAAGGTAATAAAAGAAAAATAAACCGAAAAAATATTTCTCGCCCACTGAGTTTAAAAGATTCCAAATGAAGACCGCAAAAAGGCGCACGGACAGTTCTCCATAGATAAGCTATTGGAAAATATTTTCCAGAATAAATTCATTTCTAATCACAAAATCCCTCCTTTCGAGACCTTTTTAAATTAAGAACACAAAGATTTGAATTTTTTATCCGTGATTATAGTTGGTCTTTTAAATCAAGGACCAGTCATTTCTCAAAATAAACTCGCAAATTATGTAGATTATTTTCAACAAGTATGCTAAATGACAGTTTAGCTTTTAATCGATCAAGGTAGCCAATTTATTATGGGTTTACGCAGAGAGAAATTTGAAAGCTGGATTCGAATCGATTAAAATGCGAATATTTTTAGACGAAATTTTATCGCATTTTCGTGTTTTGAAATTTTGAATAAATTATTACCAGGGGTTTATTTTGACATAAGATATGTCTTGAAGCTGGGGGGGGGAGTGAAATTTGAAAAGTGTAATTTAGGTAAAGGTTTTTTTATGAAAACGTAATGAAATAACGAAACACTTGAAAAAAATTGGAAAAAATTGAATGATTGATAAGGTTTGATTTAAAAAAAAAAATACTTGGTTCAAATGCGCAATATTGGCACCACTGTTTCTCCAAATCGTAAATATTTAAAATACAAAATGTTATTCTTAAAAAAAAGGTATTTTTTGGAAAAAAAAATTAAAATAAGTATAGAAATGTTGAAAAAATACGAAAATTTCAGGGACAACCCCATTTAATGAAGTTTTGTCTCTTCACACAAAAATAAAAAAAGTTGCCTCAACTCTCAAGTGCTGAGCACATTTGAACGTATCCTGTTTTTACTCTAAAGAGAAAGATGCATGGTGCGTTAATTCTTTATTCGATTTTCCTCTCATTGATTTGTTGGAATTATGCTTTTAATTCAGCATTAGTCAACCAATTGAAAACTTGAATTCTTGAGCATTTTAATTCCTCAGAACTTAAAAAACTGAGAATTTTTTATTTTCAGGTAGTAGACAATTGAAATTTTCAATTCTTAGATACGAGATTCCACAGAATCTTACAATTTTTTTTTCTGAATGCAACGTGAAAAAGAAATTCACGATTCTCTAATTTAAATTTCATTCCGCATGGAATAAGCTAAAGTTTGAGGCCCAATAGGCCCTGATGGAATTTCAAAGTTGAGAAAATGCGCGATTTTCTCCCCTTCCATTGAGAAATAAGTTATTTAAAAAAATCTGAAACTTTGGTTGCGACCTTTGAAAATGGGTTTTCACGAAGAGAACGAAATTACTAATGAAAATTAAATTTGAGAAATTTTAACCATTTTGAACCCCAAAATTGGGGCAGTTTATGAGTATTATCAGAGAATTGGCGTGTGATCTATGAAAATGGGTTGAAATTTTGCCAGAAATTCAGAAATTCCATTCAGAACTTTTTTGAGAATTTTTAACCTTAAAATGAGTCAATTATTGCAAAATTAAAGTCGGCAAAAAACGTACAATTGTACATAAGACCAATGAAAGTAGGGTAGAATTTTGCCAGAAATTCAATAATGTCATTCGAAAAAATTTTGGGCCATTTTTGAAAATCTTGAGCCTGAAATTGAGACAATTATTGAAACATTTTGAAAAATTTACATGTGACTTATGAAAGTGGGCTAAAGTGTTGCAAGAAATCCTGAAATGTAATCTAAGATTTTTCTAAAACCACTTTTGAGAATTCTAAGCATCAAATTGAGCCCACTTTCGGAAAAAATTTTAAAAAATGACATGATTGATTTATTTATGAAATAGATCAATCCAAAAATCGATTGTTTCCAAATTCTTAAAAGTTGCTTTAAAAAAGTTTTGGATGAAATTTTTGAATTTATGATGAAATTTTACCCCACTTTCAAAGATTTTTTTTCAAAAATCAAATGTAAAAATGGGGGTGAATGGGGGGTTCAGGCCTCAGCTTGCTATTGCACCAGGGAAAAAAATCCAAAATCTGTTTCTTTGGGACTACGGGGCCCATACCTACAATGTACCAACTATTTTTTTGTCCAACGATAATGCACGCTAATTTTGATTTTTGAACCCTTTTTGCCTCTTGGGCTGTAGACTAAATAAGCAAGTACAGACATAAATTGTAATTTTTTTTGTCTAATTGGCAAATTAATATATCAAAATTTTACAAAAATGTCTAATTCATGGTAACAAAATATGAAAAATTTTTTGAAAATTTTAATATTTTTATTGGGTTTGTGAAAAATTGAAAATAATATTATGAATATTTCCAACGCCTATGAAACATGTTTTGTTTTGTTTTTAATACACGACGAAATTGAGCAGGAGGGAAAAGGGTGAAACCGACAGGGCCTTGCACTGTTTGTCAAAATGTACTCAAACAAATTACTTGAAGCAAAAGAAAAGGAAATTAGAAATTGAATCTAGATCCAGTTGAAGAGAAACATAGGATAGAAAAATAATTGAAAAATTCAGCCTCAGTGTAATTAGATACCTTTACATTCGAGTGCCCAGTTAGGTAAATTTATTAATTTATTGATGTATTTATTTATTTATTTATTTATTTATTTATTTAATTATCTATGTCTTCAAATTTACTTATGTTTTTCTTACATTCAATAATTTTTCCAATATTGGCTATTTCGTTTGAATATTCATCTCTTAACACCTCAAATTTCAAGTTTTAGAGTATATTTCTACTTTAAGAAAGACAATTTTACATAAAAATTGAGAAAAACACAAATTACCTCTTCATACCAATTTTTAGCACATCACTCGAATGAAATTTCTACACAAAAGACAATTTGACTCAGAACTATTCCATCTCGTAACCTCAATAGACTAATATTTTGACCTGCGTCACATCTCACATCTCCATTTACCTGAAACCCCGCTCACCTAGTCTTGGGTATAAGAGGACCGTGATCAGCATTGTATTCGTTGATGTTGGAATCAAATAAAACCCACACTCAAACTCGACTTCCCCATGCTACCAATTCTATCGCAAAATCTTGGCTACTCGTATTAAAACAAAGACTCCGGGCGAAAATTTCTCCACATCCAACGTGTCGATTGTTCTCTCTGCGCGAGTAATACGCGTTAAATTCCCAATTTCTAACTACCGTGTTATTTTAACGCGTTTATCCAAACAAGAAGTCAATGTCTGGTGATCTTAAAATAATCGTTTACGAGGAGTATTAATAGTACGTCGATTTTCTATTATTTACAAACACGTTGATAGTAATTCCTTCGCTAACATTTCGTTTAACCCAATTTTCTCTCAACTCGACGATATTTTTTCCCTCGCTGTACCTATGCTGTCCTTTCGACCATTAATCAACAACTCGTGACTAATGTCTTTTTTTCATCTGGATTCGAAATTTGGTAGAGATGAATGACAACAGGGTATGAAAATGTGAACTTGGACATCGCGGTTTTTTTTTCGTCTAATTGTAGATAAAATACCTACGTTTATCCTTGAAAGTTAAATTTGCCATGGGGAGAAACTTGCCCATGCAAAGGTTGAGCCGGCGACAGCGACAGATACGACACGAAATTGATTAAACAAATAAACCGAATAAAAATCTTTTATTACGGCACATAAATTTCAATTCTATATGACGATATCGACGTATAAATTACATTTATACATCGATAATTTTTCAAATACGTTATTTCATAGCCATTATTTTGGCACACTAGACAACATCGCCGCTGCTTACGTCAACCGGTGACCTTAAACAATCGAAGTTATTCCCATTAGGCTATTAATTTATATAAATACCATAAAGCTAATAACCGCCTGGATAGGAATCATTTTAGGTACATTGTTTTTCGCATTATACGTAAAGACGAGGAAAAATTTCCAACCCTTTTTTTCCTCTTCTGCTTTGCCTTTTTCTGCGGCATATGCGAGGATATCGAGTTGCCATAATTTACGCAACAAAAAACAAGCCGGGTTGTATTCGAAATTCTCATTCGATTATGGAAAATCATTCGAGCGTGAAAACATTTTGCTAAAATTACGCGATTAATTAGCTTTCTATAAGGAGATTATACCTACGAGAATACCTGTTTCGAGTGCCATAAAATTACCCATTTTTGCTGGTAAAGCTGGGTTAATACGTATCACGTAGAAAAGCAAGAGACAAAGGAAAACAATTATTTACGGAAGTTTTTGATTACAAGAGAGGAATATCCCAACTCTAAGTGAAATCTTGAGCAGAAACAAAAAAAAATCAATAGGGTATGGCTGGATAAGAGGTGAATTTGGCCCCTGGTGCTTTTGGGCTCCTAAAAATCTCAACAAATGTACAGTGGTAAGAAAAAATCTCTCATAAAATTTTGAACTTTTACCTCCCTCTCTTTTGGAGATATGGTCATTTCAGTGCTTTCAAGAATTTTCAATTTCAAAGGAAGTGAAGGAAATTTTTTGTTCTTTGGCATGAAGTTACATTTCAAAGAGGTGTATTTATGATGATTTTTTTCAACAATTTTGGTGCCCTTCTTCGTGTTTTTCAGGTACCTATTTGAAGTTTTCAGTCGTAAAAAACATCATAAAAGCAAAGAGCGACCAAAAAAATTACAAAAAAAGTTTTTTTTTAATCTAAAATTTCACTATGTATTCGGTTTCGACCTTTTTTTTGAACTTAAAATCGACAATTACGAAAAAAAAACTTACCTACAGAAATGTAATTTTAGCAGACTTTTTTAAATTTTGAGCGTTTTAAACAAAAGAAATGGCCAAATGAAAAAATCAATATCATATTCGTGTTCAGCAGGTCAAAATACCTCGAAAGAGATCCTTTTCGCAAAATTTTTGTTTAAAGTTTCAAAATTTCTTTTTTCTCTGACTTTTCATGGTGAAAAAATTGGAAGAAGTGAATTTTGAAATCTTGAATAAAACAATCACTTCTATGAAGTGTAACTTCGTGCCAAAGAACAGAAAATCACCTCAACTTTAGTTGAAATTGAAAATTCTTGAAAATAATGAAAGAAAATGGCCATAGCTTCGAAAGAGAAAGTGGTAGGGGTCCAAAATTTTGTAAAAACAATTTTCCAGTCAATATACACTACTTGAGGTGTTTAGGGTCCCAGAAGTGTAAGGGGCCAAATTCTTCCCTTATTCCTTCATACCCTTTTATCATAAAAGAACCTCATACCCAGAATTTTAGGATACTTTTATCAAATTCTGGAGGATTTTTGAAATTTCAAAATTTCCTGATCGTTTTATATAGTAGAAAAATTTGATTTAATTAACGAAAAAAAAAAATGAAGTTTGGTAAATATCCTATTTTTGTGACCTCCTAGAATGACTGGAAGTGGTTTCAAGACGTTTCAGTGCCCCAGAAAAATTTCTAACGCTGGTTACACCTATTTGATCGATTACAGCAAAATTTTCCAAAATTCGTAACTTCGAATTCAAATCCATATCTTTTGAAAGAAAATTTTCATGAAAAAAATTTCAAAATAGCTGAGATCAATATGGACAATCCGAGATTATAGGAGCTGAAATTCGTTTGGAATATTTTTATAGGATTTTTTGCAGTGCTGTAAAATTCCAAGATTTTTTAGATGCTCCAAAATATCTCGAAACCACTTTCAATTGATTCGAATTGTCAAAAATAGGGTACTTTCAATTTTTTCGTAAAATTAGAGTAACTTTTCATACTAGAACGATGAGATGATTTTGATTTTTAAATTTCAAAAATCCGCCAAAATTGGAGAAAATGAACTTCAGTGCCTAAAATTTTGAGTAGGTATAGGATACTTTTATGATGTACTTTCATTTTGTTTTCGTTTCGACTCAAAATTTGATTTGGAGTTATAATAATACCGTCTTCGTCAGCTTGTTTTTTTTTTTTTGGGGGGGGGGGGGTTCAACGAAACTTCAAAAATTTGTAACCATTTAAATGGAAAATTAATGAGTTTTAATGAATGAAGACATGATTTCATCCGAAATCTCGAGAGAGACGAAGACGCTGCACCAAACCAAATTCGCATTCAGTATCAGCAAAGGTCACGTGTGTGAGTATCGATATTATTTCTACGTTATGTTATGAAGTTTATACAAACCGAACTTATCGTTAATTTATTTTCAAACGCGTTAAACTTACGGCGCGAAAATTTCCAGCGATAAAATGCCCAAAGGACAGATTTCCACCAAATACGAGCTGCGAGCTATGAAACATCTAAAAAGTAACGCCTTCATCCCTCTTTATGCCTACACCTATAAGTATAGATACACCATACAGAGCTTTTCAAAATTTCACAATATGAATTCAATGAGATAACTTTCCCTGCAACTTTCAACAGATAACGATGAAAGTTTTTTTTTCGAATGCGAGCTTTTTTCTCTTTCCTTATCCTGACGTGAGTTTTTCTTTCTAACAACAGCTAAAATGTACTAGGCCGTTTACTACGCTGTACTATGATGATACAAATAACACGTAGTTTTGGCGAGTTGTAGATTTTTTCCTTAGTTCTGTGAATGTTTTTCTTGTCGTAGGTACATTCTCGCGCCCAGTTGTAGATTAAGATTGAGGAAAAGACGATACAAGTTTTTCCCTCTTTTTTCCATTTCAACGATTTTTCCTGATTTGTTTTTCGCGGATCGAAAAGCTTCAAAAATTGAAAATTGTGATGAAACGAATCCGAGTCCTAAGGTAATTACATCCCAAATACCTCAATAAGAAAACAGAAGAGATTCGCGAAAAATAAAAGCTAAGAAACGTCAAGAATGAAATTTCCAAGAGAAAAAACGATTATCTAATTCAACACCAACATTCCATTTCTTTCAAATCCACCGAAAGACATTACGAATAATATAAGCCCTTTTTAGGGCAACGTTGGTAATTTGGGATTGAGCGACATCTTTCGGAAAAAACGAAAATTTCAGTCTTAACTACCGTTCATTTTCAGCTCCAGTGTAGAAAAAAATTGCGCGGAAAATTGCATATATATGGAGGGATATTAAACCAGGGTTTATTTTTAAATGGAGTGTTTCTATTTAGTTCCTAAAAAGGTTATTTTACGGCAGTTCTACCTACATCCCCTTAATAATGTCTGTTTTGTTTTGATTTTTGAGTAGTTGGTGTAGCTTCGTGCACGTGTGTTAAATGTTCTTAGTATTTAGGAAGAATGTTGGGCAGTGTTTACTATTTTGGTCTTCACGTGTTGGCGTTATTTTTTCACCACAATCGTAAATAACATACCAACTCATTAAGTTCCTCGAAAAAAATATAGATTAACAAAATTTTTCATAAACTGGTGGATTTTTACAAGTTTTCTAACTTGAGTTGCTATGGATTAAATTGACTCCTCGTTACCAAAAATAATCATAAATTACCAAAATTTCTAATGAATTGCTCCGATTACTTGGAATTACCTTCTAATACAGTAATTAACAAATTTAGGAAGAAAGTCGTGTAAAATTCACCGAAAATTGCGGTAATTTACGCGATACCACAACTAAAAATCGATACGGTAATATACCAAATACGTATCACCAATATTACATCAGAAATTATTGTATTTTACCGATTTACCCAAAAGTAACATATGAATACCAATCGTAATTTACCAAGAATTACCATAAGTACTTGGTCAAAACTTCCGCCAATCAGACAAAAACGACGGTACCAAAATTTACCAAAAATTACGGTACCTTACCAAAAATTACGGTACGGTAATTAACCAAAAATTACGGTACGGTAATTATTACAAAAAAAACGGTACGCTAATTTACCAAAAAGTTACAGTTCACGGTACGGTAATTTACCAAAAATTACGGTACGGTATTTTACCAAAAAATTACGGTACGGTAATTTACCAAAAAATTACGGTACGGTAATTTACCAAATAATTACGGTACAGTAATTATTACAAAAAATACGGTACGCTAATTTACCAAAAAAATTACAGTACGGTAATTTACCAAAAATTACGGTACGATAATTTACCAAAAAATTACGGTACGGTAATTTACCAAAAAAATTACGGTACGGTAATTTACCAAAAAATTACGGTACGGTAATTTACCAAAAAATTACGGTACGGTAATTTACCAAAAATTACGATACAATAATTTACCAAAAATTACGATACAATAATTTACCAAAAATTACGATATCGATACGGTAATTAATCAAAAATTACGGTAATTTACCAAAACTTACGGTACGGTAATTTACCAAAAATTACGGTAATTTATCAAAAATTATGGTAATTTATCAAAAACTAAGATATTTTTAATGAGAAATTTTGCAAAAACTCTTACAAAAACAGTAATTATTATAAAATTGCAACATTTAGATTCAGATTTCGAAATAAAAATGATGATAATTACGATTTACTATAAATTGACGGGAGATGATTAAATTTTAATTTACAAATCAGCTTTCAACATTTTCAAAAACCACTACAATGAATTGCGAAGAAATCATTCGATGGTAGGGACCAGAAAATCATTCATGATCATGCTTCTTTTTTCTTAAATTTAGGTTTGCTTAGTTCTTCATCTCATTTCAAGTGTATAAAAATAGTATAGCGGTGAAGAAGTATTCTAAAATAATAATTGTGATCGAAAAATCAAAACTATTTCTAGTAACTTTGGTAATTACACGTGTTGAACCAAGAAAGCTACCAGTAAACCAATGACTAATGAATTTCCAACGAGGTAAATATTTGAAATTTTTCAAAAATCGGGTTTAAAAAACTCATCGTTGCATTCGTAGTACCCGTTAAAAAATGATTATTAAAATAGTATCATTAGTGTTGGATTTCTGAGAAGAAGAAAAACACACTTCGACGTTGGAAGAAAATTACACGTTTTCTTAGCATTTGGACGAATGTTTGTAAACTTTGGCAAATGGCAGGACCCGTGTGAACGAATTGACGTAAAATATGACCCAAAAGACACCGGGTAGTTGATGAAAAAAAAAAATGAAAAAAATTCCATCATCTGGGACAACATATCGGCTAAGCGTCTCGAACCCAAATCTGTACGACAAAACTCATTACATCGGGTCTTAAATTAATCGTACAGCGAAATAGCATCGTGAAGTACCTCGAAGAGGTAATAAAAAACAGGAAAACATTCGGTCGGCGGTAATTTTTAGTCATATAGGACGTTCGAGAGTGAGAGGAGTGAGAGGAGTGAGCAAGTATATAAATGTACGTGAAAATAAGTTTTGGAAATCGATTCAAATCACGTGCTGCCGCCAGTCCGAATGTGTTCGTCTCGCGATATGACGTCATTGGTGTGCGAATTATCGATGACGTCACGGGCATAGCACGTGTTTACGCGTAGTTCATTCACCCTATATTTTTTTCCATTTTTTGTTCGCCGTGCGGGTGGTTTACACGATACTGAATATATAAAAAGAGCTAGATCGTCGCGCGAATGAAACTAATGATGCCGGAAAGATGGTTAACGTTTTTTCATTGTCGAAATGCGTTAACCTAAATATCAACTTTTAGCTTTTAACTTTTAAAAAAACTTTCTCGATTACGGAGTTTTGTCTTTGGAAAGGTTTGGGGAAAATTACGTCGTGTATAGTATCTTTCGTCGCCTGCCCTGCGTTTTCGATATACACGTATTTCGTATACTTGGCGAACAAATTGAAAAACGAATGGTATTTTCTCAAGACTCTCCTCCTTGCCGGATGCCTTATTGGTGTGCTGAGCGATATTCAGTCGCGTGTGTATCCTTTGGAAAAAAAAGGAGGGGGTGCTTTCGCCATAAACGAGAAATTTAAATAAGTACGAATAAAAATTCTAAACTTTATTACGTACTACGTAGTATATATAAGTAGAATATAAGGCGTACATTACGCGAGGACAGATCTATAAGTTTTCAAATCTCTACGTCGAACTTTACATACATATATAATCGAAATTGTATATAAGGGATATTTCAAGCTTGACGTTACGATTTGTCTCGTAGCCGAGTACACGAGCTGAATTTTCAATTACTTCCTCGCCATCTTAGGTCGCCGCCACGAATACCTTGGATGACGCGGGCATACATTGGGTTAATCGTAACTGTGGTGCCGGTTTAAATACGTACGTCGAATTTGATAAAAATTTCACTATCGTCTGAATTTCTGCCAAGATATTTTTATTAACGTAGGAGGCTGATTGGATCGATATAATTGTTTATTGGGCCAGTATCTAACCCACTTTGCGAACAACGTTTTAAAATCTATTTTACCTCATCATTTGAAGAGGATTTTAAGGGAAGTGTTTGAAAGGACGGAATGTGACATCTGTAATTTTGTCCAAAAAATCGAACAATGTAATATAGTTGAAGCAAAAAATATTGTAAATAGCGCGATTTTAAAAAAAATTTTAAAACAATACTTGAAGGAAGAAAATTTCAATTTTTCAAACACCTCGAGGCTATCCAACCAAAATCTGTCAATAACTCAACCGAATCAATTTTTATGAGACTATTTTTTTCCTAATTTACTCAATGGAAAAAAATCTTCCTAAAACAAGATCATCTTTTGAAAAAGTTGAATTCCTGAGAAATTTTTTTACCAAAAGGACAGTGGAATTTTTGAAAAACTCACAATAAATAAAAAAGTGTCTAAACAAAAGTAACATAATAATTTTTTAAAATTGAATTTGAAAGTTCAACAAATTGGATATGAAATGTGAAAGTCGCAGAGGATTCAGATTATGAATTTTTTGAAAAAATAAGTTCTGTAATTTAACATTTGAAGCACGGAGATGAAAAAAGGCCCTAACTCCAATTTCCAAAATGCACTCTTTTTGACTTCCAGTGCTATCACAGTCTGATTGAAAAGGTTCCAACTAGAAATTCGGTATTTGGGATGAGTACTTGACTTTACTGAACATCATTAAACATGCAATTGATGACATTTCAACGAAAAAAAAAAAAAAAACATTTTACACCAGTTTGTAGAATTTGGGAGTTAGGCCTTTTTCCAATTCCATGTTTCATTTACCAACCAAAATCCAAAATTGGAGAAAACAGGAGCGGAAGGAGCTCCTTCTTTCTCTCTATGATGATGAAATTACACTTCGACCCTAAAAAATTGAGAATTAGTCGACAAGTGCTCAAAACTGATGACTTTTTCAAAAAAATTTTAATTTTCAAATCAAAAAATAGGAAGAATTTTGAAAAAAAAAATAATTTTCCATTTTTATTTGGAAATTTTTCAACCTCATCCCCACCCCCTCTCCCCCCCCCCCAAAAAAAAATCTAAATTTAGGTTACGTCTGATTCTACATACATGAATAAATTTGCAAAATTTTGAATTTAAATTCAATAATAAAAAATAATCAATCTACGATTATACCTTATTAATTTTTTGGAAAAATTTCAATAAATATGTATTTCAAAATTGAAATAAAAGAATATAATTAATTTCAAGACATTTCGTCTCCTTTCTCTAAAAATTCACAAATTCACCCCCGCAAAAAGAAGAAATAATTTTAATACCTTAGTATTCAAAATTTGCACAGGAAATGAAAAAATTGAATATTCAAACCTCCAAATATTAAAATATTAAGAACATAGGAAACAAATTTTTGGGGATCAGAAATGAACTCCAAAAAACCTCAAAGGGAGGGAAGGCGCAGAAATGTCAGTTCCATTCCAGACGTACTATATAATTCTCTTAGGCAGTTTTGATCCTCCTCTTATCTTTATTCTGCCTCTTTCATCATTTAGTAGCAAATGGTAATTTTTTATTTATTTTTGTTATTTTTTTTGAACAATTTACACAAAAATGAAATTATTTGACCGAGTAAAAAAATTTTTTACCTAATTTTTGAATTCCAGTACCAGACTAATTTAGAAAAAAAAAAAAAAGATTTTCCAATTTAAAGTTTCCATTAAGTACTTGGAGGACCAACCTATATGAAACTTTCAAATTCCCAATGATAATACAAAACTGTCGAGTAAAAATTATTGATCCAAAAATTGATAAGTACCTACATAAGCCTTGGAAATAAAAACCACTCTTAGGGACCAAAAATTGGTTTTTGAGTCGGCACTGAATTTGAGCTCTTCAGGAATAAGTAGAATCAAGGAGAAATCTCAACTAAAAAAACAATTTTTGACCCCCAAAGAGTAATTTCTACATCCAAGCTGAATACTTATTATTGAAAAATCATTTGAATTTAATTTCACATCGCGAAAATAAAGACCCGTGTCTACCCCCTTTCGAGCTAAAATTTCCAAATTCTTCTCGTAATTTGTGGCCTTTTCTCCCATCACCCCCCCCCTCAAAAAACCTTAAATTCGTGAGAAACAGATATTTGCAAAAAATTCAATTATTGACTCTTCAAATTCACTCAACGGAATCAAAAATACTGCAAAAGGTCTCAATCTAACTGAAGACTTCAGAAGGGTTAAAAATTTAAAAACTCGATTCATTTATTGACATAAAAATGAATTTCGCTACATTTTCAATAATTAATAACTAAGAAAAATTATAATTTTTGAAAATTTCGACATCCTGTTCCCAACACATGTGATAACATTTTTTCACCCTCGCTCACCAGAAATCGATTCAAAATATTATTTTCACCCTCCCCTAAAAAAAATCACATCATTAAAATTCTCAACCAATTCTCGAATTCTAATTTGAAAAAAAAATTACAGCACGATGTTTTACGACTTTAAACCCAATGCAAATCACATCTAAAATGTACTTTCCAACTCAAGCAGTCAACGACTGAATAAAGTGCACAATTCAGGCACTAATGCGCCAAATCGTGTTAAAATTCACTATTAGATACGTTACCCCGATATCGAATTTTTTTCACATTCATTAGCTTAAAAATTCACCCAGGTTTTCGACTCTTTTTACATGTAAATTTCGATTAAAAACGGAATATAAAATTTGGGAAATCCATCACGAAAAAATTTTCTCAACGATCATGTACAGAAAACACGGCCGAGCCGAAATACTCGTCGAAGCACCACGCACGTGCGCAAATTCTCTCAAAATCCTTTCTGGCGAACGTAATTTTCTCTGCTCCTAAAACCGTTTTATTGTTCGAGCCCAAAAACATGAAAATGGCAGGGGCGAGAGAAATAAGAAATGACGATACGTCGCGCCGCAGGCCACCACGACCGTATCGTTTGCTGCCTGAAATGTCCTCAGTCCTTTACGAAGGTCTACTGTACACATTCGAGTATCAAATTTATAAAATCACTTCCATATACGCTTCGAGCTACGGTCTGTAACACGCATTAACAATATTTGTACTGGTACTTTGCCATTACATGGGTATTTTTCAGCCATCGAATGAGCGAAAATTCATCTTTTCATTCAATTTGTAACGTTTTCTTTTTCTTTTGTTCGGTTACGTCAATCATATTCGATGTGTGCACTATGCATAATGTAAAAATTCAGTATTGAGCAGGGAGCAACTGTCAAATATACATATGAAAATGAAGAAAAACACCAGATGTTTTAATCATGGTGCTTCTATGTATACTATTTTCATTCGAATTTCAATATACATTGGTTTTTTCACCAATCACGATTAATGAGACTTACTACAGAAAAGAAACTTTCTCGCGAATGTAAACCATTTTTACGTGGTTTCGGTATGAAAAATTATAGATTTTTTCCCTTTTCGCCTCTCGACCAACACTCGAATTACATATTTATGAGTATAGCCGTTTATTTAACGTTAATTGTTTATTAAGCTGTCAAAATGGATTTGTTATCGATTGGTTTTTTAGCGTGTGCAATTGCGTCGGAAAAAAAATTACCGAAAGCTGTCGAACGATGTTAAACAGCAGCTGCGTGCATTATCAGCATTTATTATCAGAGAAATTTTCACCGTACGCGTTCGCTGTCTCGTTATGTCAATACAAATTTCTCGTGTTTGTTCTGTTTCCCTATTTTACTTCCCCTCGCCGCTAAAAATAACTCGAAATTGATAACGATTTTTAAAAAAAAAATTACACGTCGGGGTGACAACGCAGCTTCAACGTGGGTACTCCAGATATGGGGATAAAAAATCAGCCTGTTTGGCGCTGACGTAATCGAGTGTTTGTTTCAAACGTGTCCAATTATTTGAATATTTTTAATTTTTAATAAACAGTAATACTACACGGCTGGTTTAATAAATCATCGTCAAAATTTCTAAATGACAAAGGTCTATATAATACGAGCGTGATAATTTGTATCTATAAATTCGAAATTCCAAACGGAGAGTTTATTACGTGTATGATGATTCATTACCTTTCGTCCGAGTAATCGATCATAGACTTTTAAATTATCATTTTTTTTTCAGTTTGTTTTTGAAGAAACTTTCACGCGCCAATTTTGAACCAAGGTTTTATCGGTGAAATTTATGGTGTTATTAGTTCCAAATTATTATCGGGAGAAATTAAACGAGTAGAGAGAAAATTGCGAAAAATTTCCAAACAGATACCTATACATACGAGGACAAGGTCACTATAACGAATCGAGGAAAAAATTCAAACGTTTTACAAACAAAGGGTACGTTTAAATTTATTTTTCTAACACGTTTACAAGGTGTCCGAAAAATCCTCATTTTTTCTCTTCTTCTCCTCTAAAGTCGTTTGTTTTGTGGGAAAATATTCGTATGTATGATAATTAGGTTCCAGAAAGAATTAGACTGGTATTTGCAATTTCCGAAACCGAAAAGAAAAAAAACAAAATTGCAATTAAAAACTGGAAATTTAAAAGGCTTTGAAATTTTTTCATTCGTCTGCAAAAACGACAATATTCCAACGAACTTGATTTATAATTTTGGTTCAAATCTTTATTATTTTTGAAAAACGACCAAAAACGATCATTTTAAGTACGTTGGAAGCGTCGTTTCTCGTCGTTTTTTTGGAAAACGACAGAATCGTCAATTTTCCAAAAATCTGAAATTATGGTTTCACCCCAATCTTTATCATTTTTTAAAAAACGACATAAAATAATAATTTTTAGGTACATTGGATGCGTCATTTCTTGTCATTTGTCAGAAAAATGACGGAAACGACAATTTCCAACAGATCAAAATCATGATTATGGCCCGGATCTTTTTTATTTTTGAAAAACGACTAAAAACGATCATTTTCAGGTACACTGGATCCGTCGTTTCCTGTCGTTTCTAGGAAAAACGACAAAATCTACAATTTTCAACAATCTAAAATTATGGTTTTGGCTCAGATCTTTTTTATTTTTGAAAAACGACTAAAAACGATCATTTTCAGGCACACTGGATCCTTCGTTTCTTGTCGTTTCTTGGAAAAATGACAGAATCTAGAATTTTCAAGAATCTAAAATTATGGTTTTGGCTCAGATCTTTTTTATTTTTGAAAAACGACTAAAAACGATCATTTTTAGGTACACTGGATCCGTCGTTTCCTGTCGTTTCTTGGAAAAACGACTGAATCTACAATTTTCAACAATCTAAAATTATGGTTTTAGCTCAGATCTTTTTTATTTTTGAAAAACGACTAAAAACGATCATTTTCAGGCACACTGGATCCGTCGATTCTTGTCGTTTCTTGGAAAAACGACAGAATCTACAATTTTCAACAATCTAAAATTATGGTTTTGGCTCAGATTTTTTTTTTGAAAAACGACTAAAAAAAGATCATTTTAGGTACACTGGATCCGTCGTTTCCTGTCGTTTCTCAGAAAAACGACGGAAACGACAATTTCAATAATCAGAAACTAAGATTTTGACTCAAATCTTTTTTATTTTCGAAAAAAGACAAAAAACGACCATTTTTAGGTGTGTTTGATGTGTTGTTTCTCATCACAGATTTTTAATAATCACATACGTACCAAGTAGCTTAAATTTTAAATGAATTCTGCAAAAAGGGATAAAAAGTATTTTTTTAAAGTTGAAAATTTAATGATCAGTCTCGCATTTTCTATACATTTTTTTGGGCACAATGGTCAATAAAACAAATGAACAAGAAAATTCAGAGAAGAGATATAGCTCGGAAGAAATTTGAAAAATTTGTAATTAAATGAGTAAAGAATTACTTTTCTAAATGATATTTTACCCTCCTTTTCTAATTTTTAAAAATTTAAGGGAAAATTCCAAATTTCTTGACATTTAGCTGACTTTTCTAAATTTTCAAAAATCTCCTTACTTTTCCAGGTTTTCCAGAAAATGGACACCCTGAAAATGAAATTTTAAAAATTTTTCGTTAAAAAAAAAAACCAGTAAATACAAAATTTTTAAATAATTGAGTAAAAAGTTGAACGTTTCAAAACAATTTTTGAAATGAACGACAACTCAAAATGGCAACACTGACCTACAATTCTACGCAGATGTTCCAATTATAAATTACCGCGTTCAAAAAATTGATAATTCACCAAATATTCTTCTGGAAACTGGCAACACCAGCCAAATCATTATTTCAACCCCAACCCTTCCTCATCTTCCACCACAGCAAACTACACCACGAGACAAATACCTCTCATTAAAATCCAAGCCAGCCATCAACTTGGTGTACAAAACGCAGGTCATTTACAACTCCTCTCCTCCTCTGGTCTGAAAACCAGACACACGAAAACTTGCACAGTGTGAAATGAGTTGACCAGCGGACCGTTACATTTCATACAAACACACATCTGTCTATGCTCACGAGTAGAATGGCAATGCCACCGACGTCATCACACATGACAAAGATTTTTTGCTGTGAAACGCCCGAAGACACAGGAGGACTACGCTTGGCTAATCCTTTTAGCGACGAGACCGGAAAAAGCAAAGGAATAAGGCTGAAAAAGGGGTCGAAGAACTGGAAATCACATTGTAGGAATAGTTACCATGTAAATACCGCTACCGTATCCTTTTTTCACAAAGCTACAAATCCGCCGCAGTCAGCACATACATAACACGATTCAATAAAGATGCGACGAAAAAAAAATCCACAGCTTTCATCTGAATATCATATTTGCGCGCCGAGTCCCTTGAACTTTATACACGCCGCCGGCAGTATTCGGTGAAAAAGACGTTTCTCACACTTTTGTTTCATGTAGTACATAGGAGAACATTATGTAGAATGATGGAAACTTTGAGCTATTGTTGTGCAGTTAATTTGCGAATACGTTGCGCTGACAATAGCCTAATGCGAAATATTGAAATTACTGGAACGAACGTGATTGCGTACATGTTTTTCGTACACCTATCGTCTTCTGTTTTCTGTGTAAATTACATGGAGTATTTTCAAGCGATTTAATTAAAACTTTTAAAAACTGACACACGTGTGGGGAAAATTAGGACGAGCAAAAGATTTCAAGAGTCTGATTAGAGGAATAAGAAAATTCCTAACCTATAAAGATGGTACCTCCCTCTGTCAGTAAAACTTTGGACAGAAACGAAAGTATGTACATAAAAAATTACCTTATTAAATTCTGGTGAATTCTAATTCATCCCCTAAAAAGTTTATTTGATAATTTAAAAAAAAGTGAAATTTAGTACCTATACGTAGATAGGTAGAGATACAACCAATTTTTGATCCACAAATAGATTAGAAAGTAGTTTCAAAGCGTTCCAAACTTTCTGGAAAACATCATAATTTTCCAGCACGAAAAAATCCAAGACCATTGGGAATGTTATCAAAGCCGGCTGTTCGAGCCTTAGAAATACTTTTTCGACCGGCCGTTGGGATCGTAGAAATATTCATTGGCTCTTCTGATGGACCGTTAAAGACATGGAAAATTATCCTGACCCGTCTGCCGGGCCATATGGGGGAAAATCCCTCTAATTCTGTGAAAACCAAAATCGTTGGAATTGATCAAAATTCAAAAGTGAATATAGGAAAATGTTTGTCACGACGAGGCAAATTAAATGATGTATTCTTTTATGAATTGTGATTTATTTTCGACCAAATTATGGGGTTTCCATCAGTCCCGTAAAAATATTTATTCCGGCCCAGAAGACTATAAATTATTGTAGGTAATTATATCTATTGAGAGTGATTTTTGTGTGTTTTTACTAATATTACCTACTTAGTAGGGTGGGCCGAAAAAACAATTTTTTCGATTTTCAAAAACATACCCCCGAAAAAGTTGTTGGCTGATGAGACTCAAAGAATAAAAAAAAAATCAAAATTAATTCATATCTTCCGATCGCGCATTGGCATTACAATTTTCAAAAATTGGCCAAAATTCAATATTTTCAAAAATTTTAGAAAATTTTGAAAAAATTTAAAATTTATTTAAATTGGTTTTAGAGCTTACCTACTATTCAAACCAAAAAGCAGAATTTTTTGAAAAAATTCATGCTTTACACCTTTTTTAAATTTCTGCTATTTCTTCACATGAAGAAAAATCAAAAAAAGATTATAAAACGTTGATTTTTTCAAAAAAAAACAAAGTAAAATAAGGTAAGCTCTAAAATTAATTTTAATCAATTATTAATTTTTTCAAAATTTTTAAAATTTTGAATTTTTGCTAATTTTTGAAAACTTGACGCCAATGCGCGTTCGGAAGATAAATGAATGGATTTTGATTTTTTTTTTATTCAAGTCTCATCAGCTAACAACTCTCAGGTATGGTGTTTCTTGTTTATCAAGGTAAATTATGGTACTAGTTTTCAAAATTACGTTTTCTGGAGTTTCTGAGTCAGTCAGGGGTAAATCAGATTTTTTTTTGATTTTTAGTGCTCTAAAGCCCCCTGACCAGGTTTGGTTCAAAAATTGAACCGAAGTTTGTTCATGTTCATAAATGAAACACAAAAATAAACTGAATGAAACAATCAAACAAATTTTTGAACAAGAACTGAATGTGAACGGCTAAAAAAATGCATGTTTTTGAGGTTATAGGTAACAAATTTCACACTAAAAAATTTTTTGAGTGCAAAGGGAGGGGTGGAGGGTGGGTCAAAAGTGAGATTTGGAAAAAATATCGTGTGACATATCAGAATGCATGGTCGTAGAATACAAATTTCGTTCTAAAAAATTTGGTTTTTTGGTCTCTGCTCTTTCCAAGGATGCGCAAGGCAACCTATGAAAGTGAGATAGAACTTCGCCACGAATTCAAAAATGTAATCCAAATTTATTAGAACGAAATTCGTATTTTACCCCTCCCTCACCCCCTAATCTTGCACCTACAAAAAATTTTAGAGCGAAATTCGTAATCTACAGACTCGAAAACATGCATTTTGGTATGTCACACGATATCTTTGCCGAATATCACTTTTAACCCCTCCCCGCCCTTCAATTTTGGGCTCAAAATGGGTTAAAATTGCTCAAATTTAATTTTCATCAATAATTTTGTTCTGCTCGTGAAATTTTAACCCATTTTGATAGGTCGCAACCCATGTTTCAGGTTTTTTTTTGGTAATTTATTTTTCAATGACAGGAATGGGAAATGATGCTTTTTTAAAAATTTGAAAATTCACCACAACCCATTGTGCCCACCGTTTTCCTCAACCTTTGGCTCATTTGACCACAGAGCGCTCGATTTTTGCTGTACAGCTTATCGCATAACCCCTACAGAGGCATTATTGTGCCAAAAATGATCAAATTTGGCAAAAAGTCGCACATTGGGGGCCCAGCATCCCATTATGCCCGTGACCCAAGGGATGTGACATATATTTGGAGTCGGGGGAGTGTCCGCTACCAGAATATGAAAAAAAATTTTATCCAAAATCAAATTTAAAAATAGAGAAAAAATGGGATTTTTTATTTTTACTTAGGGCTCAGCTTCCTATTGGGCCCGGGTAAAAATCCAAAATACGGTTTTTTGGGATCACCGGACCCATACCTGAAATAAACCTAGTGATTTTTTGTCCAGCTGAAAAGCACGCTAATTTCGATTTCTGGAGCACTTTTAGCCTCTTCGACTGTAGACTAATAGTTGTAACTTGTAAGACGAATTCAATGGTGCCCTCGGTTTGTTCTCCTTAGATGTACTTTTGAGCTTTGATATTTTTTTATTTCGTCAAAAATTTCATTGCCTGATGGAATATTTCTCGTTAATGTTCGACGTCAATTTTAAAACTCCTTTTGGGAAATGAAAACGAAAACGAGACAAAACCACAATAAATGATAACAATCAACGCAAACTATTCCAAAGTTTGAAAATTTTCAAAAAAATTACCCTTATTAAGTTTATTTATGGGACACAGATGGTACAGACCGGGAAGACCACACCGCAATGAGCTTTTAACAAATTATCTCGAATATCGTCGATTTATTTATTTTCGTTTCATTTGGAACGTGGCACCGTACACAGGAGAAAATCCACTCGTATATCTACATTCGTCTACCATTATTACCCAATAAGTGGAACTAATCTATTGAAAACCATCGTTGAATAGCAACATTCACATACTACATCCGTAATCCAGCAAAATAAAAATGAATACGGAATGGGAAAAAGCAAATAAAAGATACCAATGGAAAGGAAAAAAAAGTGAACGTGAATAAACGAAATACAAATTCGAAACGACTGCCAACGTAAAAAAAAGTAATTTTTAAAAGAATTTGAGTGGTTTTTAATCAGTACTGTGGCATCGTTTTTCCAACAATCATAAAAGTACAAATAACGTATTAGAAACGAGTCAAGAGTTACCCAAGGTATATATCAAATCACAACTGGGAAATCCTTGTAAAATATATACGTTCGAGTTGTATACGATGTATATAGACATAGACACCAACGTACACAGATTTCTCATTCAAACTCTGCGTAAACGTCACTTCGTATTTGATTTGTTGAGAAAAAAAATTCGCCTGCCAGGGATATTTCGTACAACAATACAGTGTCAAGAGAGAGGCGAAGGAGAAAAAAAAATCCCGCACATTTGTGTCAAATACACCATCGCATCGTAAACGCGGTTGTCATATTGTCGAGAAAATTGCATACGTGAACCTTTTCGCTTCCAAGAATACGTCGCGTCGTATTCAAGGCAAACGGTATGCAATATGTTAAACGCTACTGTTATTATTTTGTTGCCAACGGTGCACGAATAATTAGTGCATATAATGACGAGGATTGCATAGCTGCGGCATATTTTAGCGAATATTATACGGTTACTGGAGTCATTTTGAATTTGAGATATGCGGGCGGGTATGCAAGATGCAGTCGACGGTTTGATACAGACGAACTAAACCCATTAGGAGTTTGGTACGCGCTGGTAGGTTTGAGCATGGATGATGAAAAATGTAGAGTTGAAAAAAGATGATTGGAAATGGAAATATGAAGTTTTCGGTGGGAATGCATCGTTGATGTTGTATCGTGGAAAAGATTCAAATTACAATTCGAAACGAAATTTTATTTAATTTGAGCGAGCACGTGGGTATGCTTGACGAAAAAAATGTGCATTTATTCCATTCAACAACCTCATCATTGTTGGAAAAGAACGAGTTTTTCCAAAAAAAAAAAAAAAAAAAAAAAAAAATGATTTTAATTATTTTTCTAACAAATGAGATATCCTAACCGAAAGTAAAATTTTTAAGCCAAACAAAAATTATATAAATCGAAAGAACATTTTACAAGAATCCCAATATCCAAAATTATAATGCTGAAATTCATTTCTAGAATTTTGGCGAAATTTTAAAATTTCAAAATTACCTTATCATTCTGAAAAATATGAAAATTTGATCCAATCAACGAAAAAAGCTGGAAATTGTTAAACATCCAATTTTCGACTTTCCAAATAGTTAGGAAAAACTTTTTCAGCCTCCAGAAAATTTTGGAATTTTCCAGCAGTGGAAGAATGAGTTCATATTTGATGGTTTTTTTTGTCAAAATTTGGTGATCCGTGTAATCGATTGAAGAATTTACCAAACTTGACGACTTCCAGTTCAAGGTCATATTTTTTTAGCAGAAATTTCAATTTTTTCCGGGAAAATTGTCAGCTAAAAACTAGGAATTTCAACTCAAAGGCCAATTTCGAGAAATTCTTTTTTTAACGATCAAGTAGGTCACCAATATTGGTTTTTCGCGATTATGGGTACTGAAGTTCATAAAAGCCATTTTTATGAGGGGTTTCTCCAGCGTTGGAAAATTTCAAAAAATTTTGGAGGCTGTGAAATGTTTTGACAGTGTTTCAAGTCGATTCGGAAGCTTAAAAATAAAACAATAGGTACATACCTTTAAGCTTTTTTCGTTGATAAAAAAAATTTTCATATTTTCCAGGGCGTTGAGGTAATTCAAAAATTTCAAAAATTCGAGAAATGAACTTCAGCATTTGAAATTTTGAATATAGGGTTCTTTCAAGATGTAATTTCGATTTATTTGTGTTTGAGCTCAAAATTTTTCTTTGAGTTGAGATACCTTCCTCGTAAAATGGAAAAAATTGATATTTTCAAAGGATATGTTAGTAGACAAAAGTCTTTCCTTTCACACAAAAATCTCGGATTCATAATTACGAAGATGGAAAATAGATAAAATTTTAATTTTTCATTAAAAAAATCAAAGCATGAGAAAAATTGAAATCTCGTTCAAATAATTTTAGAAAATCATGGAAATAATAGATTGCTTTTCGTTTAATAATTTTTTTCTATTTAATAAAGCACAGAAATTCTATTTTTTTCCAACCTTAAACAAAACTTTCTAAATTTTTTGTTTTTTTAGAATTCAATTTTTTTTTAGAATAAATGGTCCTGAATGTTACTTTAAATATTGCTGAAAATCATTTCCAACTTCTTGAAAAATCTTGAGCGAAATTTCAGAAATCATCAATACAAATGGCGTCATCGCAACTGATTACTCCAAGGTTGAACTGAAATTCGCATTACTAAAGGGTGAAAAAATTAGATATTTTCAACTCAAAAAAAATTCGGATTGGAATGTAATTTTTCAAAATTTACCAACTCAAACTGAAAGTTTTCAAAAAAAATTGATAACTTCTTCAAATTTTTGAATTAAATCCAACCCAAAAAAAATCTCAAATATTTTATATTCCAACATCAGAGTAGTAGGTACTTTTCAGAGAAATTTTAAATCAAGAAAACTTGGCCCCAAAAAAAAATTCAGGAGAAAATTTCAAATTATCAAAGCTCAATTTTGGAAGGACAAAAGAGTATTGGAATAGAAAAATTTTCAAGTTTCAAAATTCAGCTCTGGACAAAGAAACAGAGAAAATTTTTCATCGTAAGAAATTTCGAATTTCAGAATATAATTCAAGAATTGGTAAAGGAGAAATTTTATATTGTCAAAATTCAGCTCTGGGAGGAAAACATCAAAATTCAGCAGTGGAAAGAAGTACCAAAAAAATTTTCAAATTTCAACTCTGGTGTATAGGGGGGAGGGGCGCATCTGGAGGAATTCAAGTTACTAAAAGAAGTAAAGAAAAATTTTCAATTTCTTGGGTTCAGATTTATAGACTATCACAGAAATGTTGAACCCAAATGAAATAACTTTTAAAAAATCTTGAATTGACGAGCCTCATTTTTCTCGGAGTTAATTGGATGATTTTCAATTACCTGATTATAACTCATTTTAGCAAAAGGATAAAAAAGAAATCTTGAAAATACAACAGAGAGAAAGTTCCAGTTACCAAATTCACATTTTTTCTCTCTCTCCCTCTCTTGAATGGGGTTGGACTACAAGGTCCATAAGCCCAGTCTAAAAAATTCACCTTTGAAAGATGGTTCAAAAAAAATAGAAAATTACATATTAAAATGCATCTACGGAGAAATTTCAATTTTCAAAATTCAACTTGGAAAGAAATGTAGATTATCTGAAATTTCTCTCAAGAGGGGGAGAGGGAGAGGTGCATGGAGAATTTTAAATTACTATAATTCTTCTCTGGAGGAGAATCGAAAAAATCTTAAATGGCCAAAATTCAGTTCTGGCAGAAAATAGCAAAAAATATCCAATTTTTCAGAATTCAGCTCTGAACAAAGATACAGGAGGACTTTTAAACAACTGTCAATCTGCTCGGGGCAGGAGTACTAAAGAATTTCGAACTTTCAGAGTTCGGCTATGAACGAATATAGGGAAAATTTAAATTCAAAATTCATTTTTGGAGGAAAGTATGATGAATTCTTTCAAAAAACAGTCACGAAAAGAATTTTTAATAAAAGCTACAAAAGATTGAAAATTCGAGCTCACAATTTTTTTAAATATCTAATAAGTACATATGGCTTGAGAAAACGAAAAACTTTCTCAACCTTTACCCCTTCAGACAGAGCAAAAATTAAAAACAAAAAATCATCAATTTTCAACTCTCTATCACTTTAGTCGTTTTAATCTTCAATATTCGTAAATTATCAAGAAAAATAATCAAATAAATGAAAAATTTTCTCTTCTTTCTGACTTCAAAACGCATCTCTTTCTCGAACCCGTTGAAATTTCCAATCAAAACATTATCTACAATTCTAGGCTACTCACATCCCCTTTTAAAATTCGTTTCGACAAAATCCATTGTTATAAATTCACCCCAGCCGCCTGCATTTCCAAACCTTCATCCATAAACGCGATTTTTCACTTATATTATTTTTTCCATGGCATGATTTCGTTAAACGAACCTCCACGTTCGGAAATAAACTACACCAAGTCGAATGATCGGTGACAATGGACCCAAACAGGCGAACACAGATAACCAAAGCAACACGACGAGCGAAAAATAAGAGATGAGACGTTAATTTGGTGTAAAAAATTCACTATACAGAATCGTCGCTCTGTTTCGAGTCTATTTACACAAAAATCGTAGAAACGTGTTAAAGTGCGAAAATTAATCGTAAAAATAAATTCGCGGCGCGTTAACGACCGACGGATAATCTCGCTTGAATTATCTCCGTTTCTCGTACATTTATGATACAAAATACCCGGGCTATAAATTTGATAAAAAAAGTTGCGAATTGCGAAGGGGGTACAGGGGACGATGGAACATCGCAATGTAATACGTATCTATGTGAGATATATGGATAAATATACGATGACATTTACATACAATACCTCGAGTCGACATTTTATTAATTTGAAAAAAACCATTGCGGAGGCGCCATCTTTGGGCAAAGGCTGGTATCGTAGAAAGGGATTCCTTTGCGTGTATCGTTTAAGAAACTCTTCGTAAGTGGTAACACTGAAGAATTAACGACCTTCAGGAAACAACTATATGGGAAAATTATGTTTGGGGAAAATCGTAGTAGGAAAATATGCTCAGTACCTTTTATCGCGTTTTCGCAGTTAGGTACGATTTCTCGTCTATATCTGTTCTCGTAATTGGATTCTCTATTTTTTCTATAAACATGTTTCTCGATTACGCGAGTATATCGGCGATGGTGTAACTCGGCGGGATCGTGGTGGCTTTTTTTTTTTTACTTCTTTGTTGTCCAATGATCGTCGGAGGATTTATGGGTATGTCACATAGATACGCAATGCTCACCGCCGTGTCACAACAAAGAAGTCAGAATTCGCACATTTATCATAATAATACATCGCAATTTTACACCTCCAGTACGCCAGGATCGGTTAATATATTATTAGGAGGGTAAGTGAATTTATTTGGAAAAATGTTTAGATTTTTTTTAGGTTAATTTGTCTGGTTGGGGTATCACGTGGATTGAGCAGACGTGTTCGAATTTGTAGCAGGATGTTTTCGAATGCGGTCTAATATGCTCGTACCTTTTAGCACATTTCGGTATACAATTTGGCAAAAGGTTGAAACGTGAAGGTTCTTGGTGTATTAAATCGTGATTTTTTTACCTTGTCCGCGGCGTCGTTATATTCTTTCCTTTTACGCGCCGATATCCTTCGTTATTTTCCACCGAGCTGTTGTTTTGATTAGATTCATTCGTGTTGTGTACGCGTCTCTCGTGTCTGGCTGTTGTCATGGTTTAGCATTTCGACATTTATTCGGCACATTTTACGCAACGGTGCTGTTTCCTTATGTACTCGAATGCCATACCTGTTGGTAATCGTTTAATTTATCAGATTGCTTTTAACGAATAGACGAATTACGGTGAGAGGCGGAGACTGGATCGAGGAGGTGAGATAAAATGTCTCCCTAATTTGTACGTATACCATGGTGGAAAATATTTCGATTATTTTTCTAATTACGAGGGGTATTTTTCGCCTCGCCGCGAAATTAAGCTCGGTGGAGTTCATAAAAGCACTGTCGAGACGGCAGAAATTCTATCTACCGAGAAATAGCTCATTTTACGAGACGAAATTTAACACTTAAGCTTATAATTTACTGGGATAAATTTTTTTTTAATTGCTTAGCTAATTTAAGATATTATAAGGGTCTTAATATCAGAGAAAAAGAAAACTTTAATGAAAAAGTAATTAATTATAGAAAGTTGAAATTAACTAGCGTGAAAATTTCACGATGTAACGACTTCAGAGCCAACGAACTCGATTAGGTGTAGATTTTTTCACCCCTCGAATCGTTTAAAAAATGAAAATTAAATAAGGTTTTAATTTAAGTAGAAAAAAGCACGAGGTATGGGGGTTTTTCAGGAAAAGAAAAATGGAAGAATTATGATAAGTTGGAGGTCAACGTTCAAGAAAATGGTCATTTTGAAGTTTTTGTGGGGTAAAATGAGAAGAGGGAGGGTTTGAATCTCAAAAACTCTCAATTTTTTGAAGTTATTCGAAAAAAATTCAATTTTTTTCCATATTTTGATGGAAAATGATCTTCATTCAAGTCAAAATACGAGTCTGGTTTAGTTTCAAAAACTGATGCACCATTTCCCCTGTTTTCGACCATTTTTTGCTTGAAAAATGTTTTGAAAAAAAATTTGAAGCTTTAGAGGGTGAAAAAATGTTCAAGTACATATTTAAAAAAACATCAGTTCGTTTTACGTCTAAAAACTACAAATATTTGAAAAAAAATTGGTACAATAACGAACAATGAATTTTTCAAAGTGTGCATTACGAGCATTTCATCAGAAAATCTACTTTATGCTATTTTTAAAATAGACTTGCGACATAATTGAAGTAGGTTGAAATTTCACGAACAACTCGAAAATTCTTAAGAAATTTTCATTTTGAACGATTTCATCGATTTTGAGCTCAAAATTTCATTCCATCTGCTTCCGACCTATCAAACGCAGTTTCCTTTTGTATTTTCCAGGACACAGATCAAGAGATTAGGAGGCCTTAATGGGGTTGTAATAAAAAAAAAGTCCATAAGATACAAACTCAGTGATCCAAAAAACATAACAAATGACATGCAAAATGAAATTTTCTCATGAAAAATGAAAAAATAATTCAAAAACAAGGTGGGGAAGGTCTGAGAGGGTGGTTGATGACCGAGACCCAAAAAAAATTCGATTTTAGGGTTTCCCATCATCGAAAACATAACAAACACCATGCCACTCAGATTTTTCAATTTTTTTTATTTCTGAGGACCAAGGGTCCTTGGGGAGGGAAAAGGAAGGGTCAAATGCAAAAATTGAATTTCGGATAAGCCCTTTAAAGGGTCAAAGGTAATATCACGGAAATATGTTTGAATACTAATTCTTAAAATCTTATCTCGAGATTTTTTTTAGCGATTTTTAAATTATACCCTTGAATTTTGGTGTATTTCTGAAAAATTAGAATTGTACTGAAAATCTCACTTATGAAAAATTATTGAGGCAAGAAACAATGTCTTCTCTTCGAAGCCTCTAGGACCAATGAGATGAGACCAAAACAATGGAGATTTTTTCGTTGTCGAGATGAAAAAATTTTCTGGATTTTTATAGCCTCAAAAAAGAATTCCCTTTTTATTCTTTGATTTAAAAAATTCAAGGAAAAGTTCTTGTTTTTTTTGCAGTAAAAACATTAAAAATTAATTTATTTTCCTTTTTTTTTGGGGGGGGGGGGGGTTCTTGCCAATAGACATCATGGAGACACTAGTAAAAAAAATTGTCCAAAATTTCAATTTGAGAATCAATTTAGAGTCAAAATATTTTTGAGAAAATTATAACGTTTTCAATTCAAAGTGATCCAGTAATCCTGAAAACAGTTTTGTCTCCCTTCTAAAATTCTAACCTTATTCACGAATTATCAGAAATTATCATGAGCAAACAAAATTCCACAGTTGTTATCAACAAAAATATGTAATAACACACACACAAAAAAAAATGATTGGCATTTTCAGGTTGCTTGAGAAATTTTGATCCAGGTTCGATTGATAGATGGTAAATTCATATCTGCAAAATAGGTACTTAAAATGTTTTTTCGTAATGGATAGATCAAATTAAATTTTAAGTCAGAAAACTGGTGATATTTCTTTTAAAAAAAAAAATGGCAATTTCAAGTTATTCGCAATACTTTAACCTTCTTCAATAAGTCGCAAGTCCATTTGAAAAAATTTTTAACAATTCATTTTCGGCGGATTCAATTGTCCAAATGAACGATTTGAAAAATTCACTTCATTTTATTGTGTCAGTCGTTTTTCAAAATTTTGAGGTTTTTGGGCACTAATCGAATAAATTTTCTTATGAATGGCGCATTTTTTACTCCTCGAAGCTTCATACCATTCCTAGAGTAATTTTTAAGCGAAAAATGACCAAAAACAGGAAAGTAGAATTCAAAATATCATAGAATGAGACAGTGTCTCGACCAAAAGAAAAAAACCATTTATAATTCTAGCTCAAAAAAACATTCTCTGTAAAAATATTTTCCAAAAAGTTCGCAAAAAACTTTTAAAAATGGGAGTTAATGGATTCACTCTCTCCATTGTGCCAATAGAAAAATTTTAAATAGACGTTTTCTCGAATGTTGACCTCAAAAGTATCAATCCAATTAATTTTTTCCATTCTGAAAAAACATATTTTCAAATTCTAAAGCAATTTTTTTCCTGAAACAGGAAAAAAATTCACCGCGCCGCGGCAATTTTTAATTCTTCGATTTCTCTCAATTTTTTCTTTCTTTTCGTACCATAAACCAGTAGAATACTAGATGAAGACGAAATAACCTCGGAATATTAATTAACGGGCAAAATACGTCGTTCACATTGCATTATTCGTCGATAATAATTATAAACGTAAAAAATAATGCACCAATTTAATAGGTATACGATCGAAATCGTTGTACGTATGTGTAAAAAAAACACAAGGAGAAGAAGGGAACATACACGAGCTCAATTTCGGTTAAATATCAAAACTCGTTAAATTTCATCCACGTTGGCCATCGATTCTCGGGCCAATTAAGTAATTACCCATTAGTTGCAACAGACCACATAATAATTTCGTAAGGAAAAAATGAAAATAATTCCATAACCATAAAAGCTAACGTTATTTTGCGTAAGCTCGATTCAGGGCAATAAAATTTAACGCCTGCTAACAGGTGATTCGGTAATCAGAATTACATTCACGTACGAAAATACGCCAATCTGAACTTGGGGAAAGGCGAAAATCAATCATTATTATCGTTCTCGGACGTATTTTTCCCTTTATCGCAATTTCTGCAGTTGTACATTTTTGCCGGTTGAAAGATCGTGATTTAAAAAGCTGCGTGGAGAAAATTTTTATACCTTGATTTTCTCTCTCTCTCTCTCTGGCGCATAAAATACGAACCAGAGAGGAAAAAGTGGAGTATGAGAAAAGATGATGGGAAAAATATGAATAATAGTTGAAAAAATTATGATTCGAATTACAGGGTGTTCCATGAATCGACTGCCAAATTTTTTTAGGGAATATACATACTTACTCTATGGTACCATTGAGAAAAAAAACTTCGAGGTGAACATGTTGTCTATCTTGAAAATAAAAAAAAATAATGGAGCAAATATTGCTGCTAAAAAAATTTAAATAAGACTTTCAAATTTTTATTTCCATGACTTTTTTATCTAACTTTGAAATTGAAAGAAAATTGTTCGAAAAATCAGTGATAAAAATTAAAATGATAAAATCAGTTCCTTAAATTTTTTTAGTTTGAGTTTTCAGTTCCAGTTTTCTTTTTTAATTTCAAGGGATAAAAAAATCCAAAATTTTCTACCAAAATTCAACTAATTAATTTTTCCTTTTCGATTCTAAATAAAATTTTTCCTTACTTCAAACGCATATCAAAATCCCCCTCCCCCCCCCCCCAAAAAAATGGATATCATCAAGTTGGCTGTTTTGAAAATTTTACGGCCACTCAACCCTGCATTTTTTGATGAACAATTCTAAATTTACTACAATAAAAGAGAACAAATTTCCCTCACCCTCTCCCCTCCATTATCCTGTTCAAGACTTATCAATTATGGACGTTTCCAAGAAAAGGAACCAAGTGGTCACAAAGTTGATTTCAAGAAAAACACAAAAACGTAATTTTGGTAAGAAGAATCAGATTTTTTTCACAGATTCCTATACTTTAATATCTATAATCCTTTGACTACCTTTCAGAGGAGATGATCCAGACCTCGTGAACGAAGTTTTAAACTGTAACAATAAATAATAAAACTGTTTTTATTTGTTTTAAAAATCCATAGATTTCAATTTGACAATTCGATTTTGGGTTTTGGGAATTTTGATGCCATTTTTAGCAAGTTTGATGGGGGTCCGAAACCAAATTTTTCGGATTCTTCGTGAAAATTCCTCTCAGATGAAAATAAATCAAATTTTTGACCGAGAAATACGTTTTTTGTTAGAAAATTATCGCTCAAAAACTTCAACCAAGTTTTTCTCAAACCATGTCTTTTCTACATTAAATTTCTAATCTCCATAAAATCGTCAATTTTTCACGAAAAGGCTGGTATAAATGGCTCATTTGAAATAATGTAGATTAGAAATATGCCAACACCTCACTCAAAATCGACATATGTGACCAAATGAACGAGTTTCTTGAAAACAATAAATTTTTTCTTCATTGTAAAATTTTAATTTTTTTCAATTAAAATTTTCCATCATATGAATTTTTTATAGTGTTTAAAGTAATTTTGGGCAAAATTAAATTGAACATTTAAATGCTGTTTTTTAGTTTTATGTTTTGAATAAGAATTTTGAATTTTACAAATTTTTTAGATTTTTGATAGATTTTGATGGAGAATTTTCCAGTGTTGTAATATTCAGAGAAAAAAAAAAGCTTGGAGAAATCTAAAAAAAAAAAAAGAGATTAGGTTCATGAATCAAGAAATTTTGATGGAAATAGTCAATTTTAATTTTTTTTTTAGGTTTTGGAATTTTTCAAGAGAAATTTTCAATTCAACGTGATTCAGTTAATTTTGAATTTTTCTAGTCAAATTTTTAAAAAAATACTTACAAGGAATTCCAATTTTTTTCTAAAAATAATTGGTGTTTTGCAAAAATTTTTGGTAAGTTTATTAAAAAATAGCAAGTAAAAATTACAGCTCTTTGAACTGGTGTTAAACTTCATTTCAGTGCCAAATCCAGTTTTTTCACTTTCAGATCAAATTTCAATTTCAGTTTTCCATCACTCCAAAAAAAAAAAAAGAAAAAAAAAGACTCAAAAAATAACCAATCAAGGGAATGGATAAATAATATTATAGTAAGTTGAAAACTGAAATAATTTTATTCCAAAAATTTTTAGCCCAACATCAAAAATATGAATGAGATTCAAAAAATTTTCAAATTTTCTCAATTTTGAATAACCTTTAGCCTCTTCATTTTTGATCTTAGTCAAAAATCTACGAAACAAAATTTTCTCTTCAGTTTTCAACGAACTATCCATTTCCTTCATTAGTTCATTTCATTAGAATTTTTCTGAAAAATTTTCTTTGTAGCCAATTCGATGATTATAAAATTAGACAAAAACCACAAAATGAAAATTTGTTCAATTTTCAACATACTATTCAAAGTCAAGGTTTAAAAAAAGTTGTATGCTATTTTTTAAAAAAAAAAAAAATGAATTTGACCCTTCAATTTTCAATTCCTCCATCTCAATTTTTTTGTGGCATAGCACCCAGTTTACATATCAGAAAAAAAATAATTCAGTAGACGATTCTTGAAACACCCTGTACAGAAAAAAAGGAAATTTTGCCACATACGTAATGATTCCAGAACACCGTTAACCCCTTCAAAAAGCCTTTTAGGCAACTCATTGAACCGCGAATTATAACGCCGGCGGTTACACACAATCAAAGCATCAAGGGTGACAATTATTTAAATATTTTACGCGGCTCGATTTACAATCGTACGTCTCCACTTTGATTACTCGCGAGATGAGAAGCCAGGATGTGACAAGGTCTATGCACATACTCGACGATGCGAGCACAATTCCGCCGTTAATCACACGAATTACGATATCTCTGAGGTTCATTACAGTTGAAAAGGTACCTAGTACATAAGTAACAATCAAGATCCCCGCAGCCTTCCGACGTGCCTACATTCTCGAATAAATTCTTCGTTAACTTCATCGATCTGCAATAAGTGTACCAGCGAGTAATGTAGGTTGCCTACCTGTCCTGTTGGGAAGCAACTAGACCTCACTCGAATCACAATGCGTCAAAAAACGATGTCATTATTTTGAAGGGGTTTTCGACTGCGAGCCAGACACGTTAATAATTCTCGGCTAAGAGTTTCAGGGCGCAATTCGTATCTTTATTCGTTTGAAATGCGTTAACCTGCATTTTAAACTGTGTCAAGCCAAAGTTCTCCGGCGGCGCGGAGCAAATTGCGCGTAATTTTCAAACAATCGGTACGAGGTGAATTTCCACCTCGAAGACCATCGTCGAGCCGGTTCGTCGAACATTTGTAATTTAGGAAAAAAACCCGACTCGACGTAGCGTTTAATCAGAGAATAAAAAGAATCCGAAAGACGATTATTTTGAATTTCAAAGTTACTCTAATTACGAGCCGGCGAGAAAATATACAAGAGAAAAAGCTGAACAAGCTGTGGAAAAAAGGCGAGAAAGACGTCGAGTAGACAGAGACGTTTCAATCAAGAGGATTTTTTTTCCACGCTGACGAATTTTAGTAAATAAAGAAAAGCAGAGGAGGGGGACCGTGAAATATTTACCGTTCGTTATCATCGTATAGTGATTTAAAAGCGACGAATGTTGTAGGGCACTTGGGGCGTAAAAGTACTCGATACAATTCAGGTGAAAAATAAACCCGCTGAATTTGTTACCCGAGTAAATTGTAGAAGCGAATTCGAGAAAAGGGGCGAAGAAAAAGTGACGAACTATTAAGCTGCTCATTGGGTAGTTATTTTGCCGCAGTATAAGGCGATTTAAAGCTGCATACGAGGTACATAAATCTATATACATGCGAGATGCGGTCACTATATAATCAGCTTAACTGACCGATAAACCATTTTACACGGGATGTTACTTTAGACACATTGTAATACCCGAAAAATACCCCGAACGAGGCGATCTACTCCCCTCTGACTCTTCGTGCCATCGACGAATCGGTAATTTATAACGTGACAAGAGAATGTGAGACGTCGGTCTGATGCGTAGAACGAGATTTTTCATTTTTCCGCAACATGATCTTTCATTAAGAGTAAATTTCCACGTCGAAAGAATTGCTCAATACGAAATTTGTATAAGGCTAAACAATGAAATACCTATTCAATGACTTCTGATTACAGCGTTTCGAGTCTAACGGATGGAAATACTTGCCTTTAGGTCGAATTGATTGAAACCCATTCTTGCGGTATAAATTAGAAAATAAAACTCGACGAAGAGGCAGGTATCAGATCGAATTTTGCTCTTTGAAAACAAGATGAAAATGATACAAACGGTTTGGAAATTAAATCGCGGCTAGAATTAGAGCTCTGAAATTTAAAAAATTTTTCAGGGAAAAATTTAATTAAAGGATGTAATATTAAAATGATATTGATTAGGATGAAAATTGAAATTTTACCTTTTCAGAATGTATCGAATTTCAAATAATTTAAAGGTAAAATGAGTAGAAATGTTTTTTACGTAAATATTCGTAGTTTATGTGGTTTTATATCAGGCTTTTGAAATTTTCGAAAAATTTTCAGTTTTGTTTTGAAACTTTAGAATATTCGACTCATTTGATAAACCCTTTTCGGATAAAATTTCCAAGTGGAAAAATAATATTCAAGGATGATTCATTAATATACAGCCCGAAAAGCTTATTTGGCTGCGATAAAAGGGTTGAAATCAATTTCACGATTAAGTTTCAACTGATGAAGGCGTATAATGAATAAATTAGCTCGATATGGGTTTTTTTCGAATCACTTGTCTGCCAAGGATTTTTTTGTTAGAAGAGGTTTCATTTTATTGGGTATTGATGGTCTCGGATACGGAAATTGTTCTGGCTAAGTAGTTTGCAAATTATTGGTTTACGTGGTTTGATATCGAATCCTTGAATTTGATTTCGATTTTCCATGTGAAATGAAAATTAACAAGGGATTGGCGATATAAGAAATGGAGATCGATTTCGAGAATTTTGAAAAAACCTTGAAATACAAAATTTTAGTTTCTTAATAAATAAAATGGGTTCAGCCTACGATATTCTTTTGTCAAGGGACCTAATCACTAATGGAGTGCTTTTTCGGTCCGACCAACGACTAAACTTGATAATTCGGGATTAAAAATATATCGGACGTGACTCATTGATAATTAGATCATTAGGAGCCACAAAGAGTCTGAAATTTGAATCATCGAAGGCTGATTTTAAGGCCTAGTAAAGAAATGGGCGAGAAAATTGAAATAAATTTCATGTTTTCAGTCTTCTGTGTAAAATTTTGAATTGTATCCTTGGCAAGACTTCAAAATTTCTTATTTCAGTTGCTTCAAGTAAAAATGGATTCGCTGTACTTTTTTCATCAATCGAACGTTTTTCTGCGATTGGAAGATGAAAAAATTTCCAACACATACGTGAACACAATTTTTAAAAAATACCTGAAAAAATAAAATACTGCAAACTTCAATTTTTAATCCAAGAAATTGGGTAATTTTTTTAAGAACCAATCCAAAGCACATACATGTCTAATTTTTCTAATTTCCGGATTCAAAGCTCAACCTGCAAGTAAGTATGTACTTTAAACTGTTTACTGGATCTGTAAAATGAAAATTCTGACAATTTTCGATATTTTTCATCAAAATTCTAAAAAAGTTTCTGAAAAAAATCAAAAAGGGTAAATATGAAAATCGAAACCTCTAAACCCAATTTTTCCACTCGAGAGTAAAAATTTTAAAATTACAATTCGAAATACATTTTCTTCAATGATTTTCCGATTCAAAAAATCAAGATTTCAACTGTAAAATTACTCAAATTTTAGCTATTTTCCCAAGGACCCAAAACTAAAATGGACTTTTTTGGAAAGGAAAAGAAAATCATCTTCCATGAATAATTAAATAAATTGAGGGAAATGTCTCGCAGAGCCTTGATTCATGCTATTGTTTATAAATCCGAAGTATTTTTAAAATTCAAAAGAGAAAAGTTCTAGTTGACAAAAAAATTTTAGGTCGGAACAAAAATTAATCGAAAGTTCATCATCCCTTATCGTCCTCTCATTTATAAATGAGTAAAAATTGATGAAAATCATTGGGAAACAATTAGAATTGCAGCACAGTAATAAATCGAAGAAAAACTTTCACTGAAAGGAAACAGGTGAAAAAATTTGTTTGGAAAATCATACAGTGAAAAAAAAATTTTAAAAGTAATTCGCAAACATAAAAAGTGAAAAAATTTAAAAGAAATTTTAGTGGTAATGAGCACAATTCTAATGATTTTATGGAGGGAGGGGGGGGGGGAATTGATCGACAAGATGGCTCTTTTTTCCATCCTTTTCAAAACGATATAGTAGGCAACTGGAGAAGCTTAAGAAGTGGGATAACCAGGAATGAAGGAGCAGAGTTGTCACTAAATTGTCATCATTATCGTGTTTTCTTAACCGAAGGCAGCGAGCATCTCGAAATTCACTGTTTGCTGTCTTGAAAGTTGGAAAATCAGTGAGAAAAGTGAATTTCGAAACTTCGAGTAAAATTAACGCGAAAAGAGTGTTTATGGAGTATTTTGACCTGCTAAATACGTATCTGACGTTGGTTTCTTTCTTTGGTAATTTCTCTCCGTGTAAAACGGTCAAAATTTGAAAAATCTGCTAAAATAACAACTTTCTGTACGGTTTTTTACGATTTTCGGCCCTTGAGCCACCTTAATCGCCAAAACTGAATACGGAACGTGAATCTACGCTAAAAAACACGTTTTGGGGATATTTCAAAAAAATAGTCGCTCTTCGCTTATATGGTCTTTTTTACAGTTGAAAATTGCAATTGGCCAAAACCTCATGAAGGACTGCACCAAAATTTTTGAAAAAATTATCCTGAATACACCTCTATGAGATGTAACTTTATGCCAAAGAACTGAAAATTTCGTTCACTTCCGTCGGATTTAAAAATTCATGAAAATCGCGCGATAAAATGACCATAGCTCCGAAAGGGAGGGGGTGGGGGGTCAAAATTTTCCCAAAAACTTTTTTACATCATAGGGCACCATCTGGGGGCATTAAATCAAAGATTGGGGCCGGTGCCAAATTCTCCCCTTACCAAGCTAGACCTTTAGTTGGAAAATCAGTGAAAATTCGCTGCGAAAAGTCAGTACTGGACATTTTTGAAATTCGAGTGAAAAATCAGTAAAAATCTGCTGAAAATCAAAAAGTTTGCCAATTTTTCCCGCACTCTACAATTCTCGACTTCTTCCGATTAAAAACGTGGAAACAAAATTACATGAGAAAAAAATTCATTTCTCAAATTCTGGCGAATCATTGAAACATCAAAATTATCCCATCGTCCTAAAAAATCGAATATTTGACCAAATCAACAAAAGAAAAAAGCCGAAGGTGGCTATATTTTGATTCTCAAAAACTAAAACTAACAAAGTGGTCCCTTTACGCTATTCCATACTACATCAAAAAATATCAGAAAATATTGTCTCCAACACACGCGTATCAATGAGAAATTAACGATCAATAGTAATTTACAACATTTAAATCGCCATCGAGTAAAACACCAGACCTTGAAAATTCCTTTTTCCACCATCAACTCTCATATCAAATAACCTTTTTTCGCCTGTCCGTTTGCATAATCATATACCAGATTATTCGCCTTATTCCAAATTCCATCCCATAACTCCCCAGCTGTCTACTTTAGAATCTCCAGCACATTTCATAAGACGAAAAGAATAAAAATACGTATAAGGTGTAAAATATGATATAAACACTTGCTACCGGCCAGATAGTAGAATCAGTTCGAACAACAGGCTACATTCTCTCGGGTAAAAGCCCACCGAGAATCGTGACCTTTGTCCTAAATCAAAAATATATTCCTACTTGGCCGCATATCCGACTCCAGCTTTGCAAAACATATACCGTGAGAAAATGCTACGTACGTATCCGGCTTAATTTACGAATAGAAAAATTTCCCGTTACAGGCGAGTACCATGTGTAAAATAATAAAAAAAATAACGCAGCAGGGAAAAGCCCAATGTCAATGTTATGTAAGGATATCATTAAAATTGCAAAGAAAAAAAAATGTAAGGCACGTACCAACGAAAAAAAAATACATATGAAAAGTGACTCGTGAGAAATGGAATGTTGGCGTTTTCCATACACCATGTATACGTAATATACGTGTATACAAACGTTCTACCATGGCAAAGTACCGCTAGGTGTGCGAATTCTCAGTTGTGTGCTTTTTTACGGCGTTCCAGTTATGCAATTTTATTAACACGTATGGTACCGACACGAGAGATGGAGCGGATTAATTAACCGATCAGGGTTCCGTATTTACATTTAATTATAAAAAATTAACGCCCTTTAAATGGTAAATAATGGCGGGTAAATAGATACCGTGTATATTTTTAATTTACGCTGTAATCGTTGCGCTTTAGTGTACTTAAGACGTACGATGAGCTGACAAAGCTAACGGCTTGTGTTGATTTACGAGCATCTGTTTAAATGGGTTCCTTCAAAAGTTCTCCGGCTGTCCCCCCTCGCCCCCCAAATAATTAACGACTAACGCGTTTTCCACGTCGAACTTATCGTTTGCGAAATTTTTTATTACATCCGAGCGTTTTATCTGGTATATTTTTGATAAACTAAGCAATTTGCAGACACGAAAAACGAAATATAACGAGCTACCAGGCACGAGGTGTCAATTTGCGAATCGTGATAACTGTCTCGTATAATTCGCGCCCAGAGCAGGGGAGCGGATGAAGATACACGAAGGATAAAAAAAAAAAAGGCGACATATACGCAGAAAAGGAAAAAGCCAACGAGACGGAGAGACTGAGAGAAAAAATGACATCAATTGTATACCAGCGTACCTAGTAGTGGAGAATTGACGCGTCGAAGGTGTTTTTTTTCACCGTTGTCGTCGTTTTTCTATAATCTGTACGTCTGTTTGGGAGTTTGTATAGAGCACCGGTGCAATATGGTGTATTGAAGCTTTTAAAATGATGTATTCTTCGCGCCCCAACGGGACTATACGATAGAAAAGTTCATCGTTGGGTATAAATATTATAAAGGTTCTCGAGACGACAAAAAAATTACTTGTCTCTTTTGTTTCGGCGGCGAGAGAAAATAAAAAATCGATTATCAGCGCATACGTAATTTAATCATATAACGAGAACATCTTCAAACTCGATGCATACGTAGGTTTGGCGGTGGAAAAATCGGCGATAATTTTTTTTAATTTGCATTTTTCTACGTTATTTATGTGGCGTTTTCGAAAAACCAGGGTTTCCTCGTCCCTATATTTGTGTCACTTAGAGCCAATATTGGATAGAAATTTTTACCCAATACCGGTGATTTATTTGATCTGGTTTTTGAAACTTTTCGAGCTATGATTTTTTTTTAGCCGGTTGAAAAATGTATTTTTATCGAGAATATGTATCTATTAGAGTGGATTAGATTTTGCGGCTTGGTTCGTTTTATTGAAAGTTGCTAACTGAGATGGTTTCCAAGTTGGATGTTGACCTCAAACTGACGTGTAATAAAGTTCGATTCTCTGCAGTTCGACGTACGTAGTTTGCTTATTCTCCTATCGATGCAAGAGTTTTCAAAAATATTAGAATTTCGAAAATGAAAAATTTCCAACCTAAGTTTGTATTATTTATATTTTTATTGAGATTGCTCGAATTGATTTGTACTATGGTGCTTTTTCAGGGGGTTTAAGGGTATCGTTTTGCAGGAGAATTTATCGTATAGTATTTTGTCCGATGAATTATTGAAATCTGAGCCGGCTCGAATGAGAGGGAAAGAGAAGAGGGGAAATTGCTCCTGCGAAAGAGACGATCCAGTAGTTGTATTTAAAAACATTACGTAGTAGTTGAAAATTTCGAAAAAATGCAGTTTTTCTCTCGGAAAATTATAATTATTCGAGTCAAAAGAATTCATAAAAATGACATTTGAGTCAATAAATTGAAAAAATCTGTCTGAATACAACATTTTTCAATTTTCTCTCCCCCCCCCCCCCGCTACCCTTCGAAATTTGTGATAATTACTTTCAGGTCAGTTTTAAATTTAGAAATTCAGTAATGATAAACTTGAATATTTTTGAGATCGGAGGAAGTAAAAAAGGATGCAAAAAATCGACAAAAAAATTCTCTGATATTTCAGTGAAAAGTAATCAAATCGTGTGAAAGTTTTGGGAAATGGCCATAATCAATTAAAAATTATTTCGCTTTGAGGGTACAAAATTTCTTTTTTGAAAAAAAGGGGGTTTAATTCTCGAATGGGTCGATTTAAATTTAAAAGGTAGCAAAGTACTGTATAATAATTTTATGAATACCTACTACACGCATAATTTTAAGAAATAGAAAATTTGTTAGATCAGTCTTACTATTTTTTGAAAATATTATTCGACATCTACGTTTTCTTCCAATATTTACGTATGTAGACGGATCTATGGGTGTCCTAAATATAGAAGAAATTCCCATAAAAAAGACTCACATGAACTAGGTATCCTTTTTTCTGAATTTGAAATTGAAACTTTCAGATCAAATTCATATTTTTTGGGAGACATTTATCAGGGGAAAAAATTGAAATTTGACCTAGCAGTTAAAACAATCAAGTTTTGTGCTCTATTCGATTTAATGGGTCAGCAATATGAATAATACACGAAAATAGGTGCAAAAGTTTACAAGGACTATTTTTATGGGATTTTTTCAAGACTTAGATATTGAAAAATTCTAAAATTTTCTAGATGCTCTAAAACGTCTCAATTCTTTTCTACTTAATTCGAGAGTGCCAGTAAGATTGTCTTCTCATTTATGAATCAGTGAAAATAATAGAAAATCACAGGAAAGCAGCCAGAATTGCAATACCTACAGTAATACATATCGGTATAAAAAAATTTATTGAAAATAAAAAGTGAAAAAAATTGCTAGAAAATCAGCAAAAATGCATAATCACTGAAAATTTGCCTAAAAAATCAGTGAAATTCTTTGAAAAATCAACGAACATTCGTCGAAAATCAAACAGTTTTGCTGATTTTTCCTTTGTGCTGCAATTCTGAATCATCAGTCACCTTTTCACTGATTCAAAATGAAGAAATACATTTCAAAATATTATTAGGGCAAAATTTTTTGAAGTTCAGAGTTAGTCGATAAATACCGAAACTTGCAGATCTTAATTTTTCAACTTTTTTCTAAATTCGCAATCCATCTTCTATCCCATAGGCGCACCCAGAAATTAATTATGGGAGGGCTGAAAATTTGAGAAAAATAAGGGGAGGGGTTCAAATTTCAAATTAGTCATTTTTCACTAGGCTTTCAGTCAAAAATCATGAACTTTTTCTGAAAAATTGGGAATTTATTGAAGAATTGATGATTTTTGACTGAAAAAATAGTCAAAAATTATCAAATTTTAAAATAAAATGACTAAAATACTGTTTGAAAACCAAAAAATGCACTTTTTTATATTTTTGCGATAAAAAATTCTTTTTTCCGAGCGAAAGAGGGGGCTCGAGCCCATTAAGCCTCCCCCTGGATGCGCCTATGTTCTATATCATGAAATGGATGGACTTTGGGGCTAATTTAAGCATTTAATTTCACAAACTAGTTTTTCAATAAAAAATGTTTTTTTTTGGAATTGATCAAATTCGAAAATTTCAAGCTACGTTAAAAGAAAACTTAAATCGCGAACAAAAAAAGGTTTTGTCTTGATCAGAACAAAGCAAAATACTTTCTACTTCTGGACAATTTATTCTGTCCTTTTCTGTTTCACCTCCATCAGCACTGGTATAAACAAACTCAGAAAGAAAAATCTCGACCAGTTCAATAATTATTTCCAATCAATTCTATCATCTCTTGCTTTGATCCACTATTAAATCAGGAATTTCAAGAGGTAGATTTTTCTCAAAAATTAGAAAAAAATCTTGTTATTTCGAGGAGTAAAAATTTTTTACCACAAAAAAGAGAGTTCCTTACATTATTTTAGCCAAAGTTCAAGTTGAAAAAGAATGAGTACCCAATTCGTATTTTTTTAATGATTTTTTTTTCAATCGGTTTTGAGTTTTATGACTAGCCAAAAGCCAGACGTTTCAAAATATTTCAACCTCAACTTTACAAAAACGAATAATTTCCCCAACACGGTTTAAAAATTCTAAAATTTACAAACTAAAAAATTTAAAAATAAATGACTTGAAAAATAACCGTCAAAATGTCCACATGTTCAATTTATCATTCAAAGTCATTCAATTTCGTCACAAACAATAGAAAATTCTAACGATATGTCATTATTAATCTTGACACTGATCACTCCTTCATCCATGTACATTTATTGTTTTTTAAATACGACGAGGCGTGATCAATATTTTATACCGTGACGTCACAAGACCAAACTTTTCCGTTACGCGACCCTATTGGCCATCAATGAATCGCTAATGTCAAAACTTCAGCCCTATGACGTCACAATCACAATTAACCACGCCTTCGTTTCCAACAGCCAATGGAAAATTCGACAATTAAAAAATCATTAGACAACAGACATACCAAATTACCCAATGAATATTTTCAATATCCGCCTCTAAACCCTAATATTTCAATTTTTTACGAAAATTCTGTTGGAAAAAATTTCGATAAAACCTATTTCTAAATCCGGGCCGTGCAGAATCATTTCGTTCGTGAACGGGTCATCTGTTATCAGTAGCTGAAAGAGGGAAACTGGAGAATGACGAAATTAACAGTTTCGGATTTTGTCACTTTTTGTACTTGAAATGACTAAATTAGTACAAATTATTGAATAATATTTGATAATTTATACCAATTCAGCCATTCCGAGTGCAAAAGATGACGAAATCGGAAACTGTTAATTTCGTCATTCTCCAGTTTCCCTCTTTCAGATACTGATAAGACGTGATAAGACGTAAAAAAGAATCGAATGCTCGCTGAACGAAATGATTCTGCACGGCCCGGATTGACAACGAATGAAAAACTATAAATATGCCGAAAAACTCCTCCTCGAATGGAAAATCATTCAATTCATTCGTCGTATAAGTACCTACGTATTAGGTATCTCGAGGGGAAAAAATAGAAAAACCCACAAATGCGGAATAATTTGTCTAATCTAATACCCTTATTCAAACGCACAAGCATAAGTTAGGCAACTCATTTGACACATGACTGAGTCAAAAGTTGAAAACCCCTCTCTGATCACCCTACCGTGAAAAAATACTCGAGAAAAATCCAATAGTTGAATTTTTACGTGCCGTATACCGCCACCTAGGCCAACACCGTGGAAAAAAAATTCGACGACAAAGATATATCTGGGCCATTAAATTTTGAAGTATTCGCAAATATTTTAGCATGTTTTTATATTACGTATACGCATTATAAGCGCGTTAAATTTTCGTCCGTCACTTCGGGAAACTAAATTTTATATACGGTTAAAATTTCCAGACACTTGAAAAATCTTCAAACATTTTACTTACCTATGGTTGAGCACACTTTTAGTAAATTGGTTCTTGCGGTAGAGAAAAAGTGGATGCACGATGGTAATGCAAATCGTCGAAACGACTTCTACAACTCTCTAGCGGGTTTCATTCGTTTGAAGCAGCTGAAGCAGTTATTTAAATTTGCTCTTGATATCCATTTTATTGCACTCTTTCTCCAATATCTACACATAAAGGAAGAACGATAGGAGAAAAAAACAAAACAAAACATCAGTAAAAAATGGAAAATTTAAACCGCACAAAGCGCGAATCTACGTACAATCGATACAGTATCTAGGTAAAAAATCGCAAACTGAGCAAAATTTCCAATTACGTAATAAATATTTCATATATCGAGTAGAACTTTATAAATTTACAGCGAGTACTTTATATCTATAATGTACTCCGCATCCGTATTCGTATAACTACATCGATGACGTTGTTATGTGAAATATAAATAAGTGGATAGTTATGGTGATATTTGCGGTACTTTTCATCGAATTTAAACGACACTTATTGCATCGGTATCGATTTTATACCGATGTCCGACGATGAAAAACCGACCTTCATCAAATATGTTTATTCATGGCAGAAATTCTTTCGAGGTGTTAGCAATTACCGAAGATGAAGGCGAGGAGGAAAAAAACCAGCCTAAAAATACACGTGTACTAAGAACAGGATAGATTAATGGCGAATAAATATTCTTCAAATAAGTCCTAAGGTTTTGAACAGAAGGACTTTCATAGGATTAATCAAAGACTAAGATTGGGGTTATCTACAGGTTCAGTGATTATTCTGTCTCGATTGAGAATCAAAAGTGTGAATTTTAGAAGTAGGTGAGTTGATTTTCCTGAATTCAGAAATGAGTGAATTGTTCCCCTAGGAGGGGAGAAGCAGATGAGTTTTGAGGAGGGTTCCGGGATGGGTAGTCCTCCCAAAAGTTGAATTGGCTCCCTTCCTCCTCCCTTAAGAAAATTGTATTCGATTGTCAAACATTCTTTAATTATATCAAATGCTATCCTAGAAACATAAAACAATCCTTTTTTTTTGGGGCAACGATGCGAAAGAAGGCGTTTTTTGCCCCTTCCCCGAAAATTCTTCTGATACTCTATCTTTACCCTCTAAAAAGAATCTATCGGTAAAAAAAAGATTTTTATTTTTTCGTTGCTCAAGTGATCAAAGGCAGTGGCATCAAAAATTAGGGTACAAAATTGCATCAGAGAAATTTAAAAAAAATTAAAACACAAAATAAGACTCCATTGGGCATTGAAAATTCATTTTTTTCCAGAGCATTGCCCTCCCTTTGCTCGGATGTAGACAAAATTACAACCTCAGGTGTATGAACCATTTAGAATGACGGTGCCAAGGTAGGTTCCTTTCTACTTATAGGCGCACCTAAGAAGGGGGACTCAAGGGGGTCGAGCTCCCCCTTTCGAAAAACGATTTTTTATTTTAAAAAATGTGAAAAAAGTTCATTTTTGCTCTTCAAACAATATTTTTTCAAAAAAAAATCGCCTACTTTCGAGCAGTATTTTGGTCGTTTTATTTTAAAAGTGGATCATTTTTGACCGATTTTTTAGTCAAAAATCTAGAGATCCGGAGCTGAACCGGAGGGAGGAGGGCCTCCCTCGGGTCGATTTTTTCGGAGCCGGAGCTAGAGAGACCACATTGAACTCCCTTCGGCTCCTCGCTCCGGAGGTCTCTCTTCAAAGGTCCCTCCTTTGAATTTTCAATTTCAAAACGCGCATGTTCATAAAAATAAAATTTGTATTTCTCATAATTTTCCCTCCCATTCTATTTTGGTGCGACATTGTGATGCGCACAGGGATTCGGAGCTAAGCTAGAAGGAGAAGGGCTCCGTCTAGATAATATTTTTAAGGAGCCTGAGCTGAAGGAAATTTTAAAAAAAATTAGGAGCCGGAGGTGGATGGATTTTAGAAAAGTCTCTGAGCCGGAGCCGAAGGGACCAGACCCTTCTTTCCCTCCCTCCCTCCCTACGGATCCTTGCAAAAATGACCAATTCCTCAATAAATTCCACGTTTGTGAGAAAAGATTTTTGACTGAAAGGTCATCAAAAAAATGACTCAATTTGAAATTTGACCCCTCCCCCCATTTTTCCTCAAATTCTCAGCCTCTCCCTTAATTAATTTCTGGATGCGTCTATGCTTTTACTCCATTCTCCTAAAATCTTTCTGGAGATTCAAGTCTTCCAAAAAAATCCTTCGACGAACCATTTCTCTAAATTCGCCTACAGGGAGGAGGGTGTGTGAGAAAGGCGCTTGAGAATTTTCCCCGGTCCCTTCATTCTTCCAAGAACATCAAAAACATGAACTTGAAATCGACAAATTCCATGAGAGCTTCTTCAATTTTCCCAATTTGCTCCCAATTAGCTTTCCTTAATAAAAAATCAATGAAACGAGGTTTTCGTAGGAAAAAATATCAATTCAATCCTTCAACTAGAAAACGTAATTTGTAACTTTTGATGATTTTTTTTTTAACCAATTCATGACTTTGACAAATTACAAACTGATGTACACCTTGAAAATGTGATCAATAATTTTTTTTCTCATTTATTTCACCTCTCCTCCCACTTCTTTTAACGGATAAATATTATTTTTGAAAAATTTTATAATAGAGCTATTATGAATTTATGAATGGTTTTTTTCAAAGAAATAAATTATTGAAAATTAACTATAAAATACACCTCTAAGTACGAGATGTAAGTTTGTGCCAAAAAACAAAAAATTTCTCTCACTTTATTAAAATTAAAAATTCTGGAAAATAATGTAATAAAATGGCCATAACACCAAAATGAAGGGGTAGGAGTTCAAAATTTTGTGAACATTTTTTTTCAGTCAACATACACCATTTCAGGTGTTTACGACTATAGGAACCCAAAAATGCCAAGGACCAAATTCATCCCTTATCCCTCCATATCCTCTATTTAATTTCAAGTCTAGCTTTAAAGTTGTTTATTTCAATAAAAAATCGAGGAAAATTTTTCAAACTGAGCAAATAAAATTATACATATAAAATCTAACCCGAGTCGTCCCTTTATTACAATAATTTAAGTCATGCTTTCTTCTACTCGAAAAACATTTCAATCAGCACAAAATTTCTACTTCATTGGTCAGCAATATTGACTCCTCTTCCCCCTACTCCGAAAAAAATATGATTTCGGGGAAAATTTTCTTTCAAAACTATACTTTAAGATAATTTTACAAATCTGAATGAAAAATTAAGACACTCATTGTTTGAGAACAATGATTCATCGAAGGTAGGACAGTTCATTTATACCTTCTTCATCGAACGAAACTGTATAATTTTACGCCGAAAATGGGAATCATTCCCCCTCCTCCTACCACATAAAAATCAACTTATACATATCCTGAAAAAAAAAAAATGGGAATCAATTCGCCCATCTTTTCACATGAATAATTTCGATGGGATTCGACTCACCTATAGTCTAAATTTTAGCCCCATCGACCTTTAAAAACAATTACCAATTCAAATTTTCAAACACTAACGATGGATTTATAAAATGATCACCTTTGAAAAATTACACAGGACAAGAGATGTTTTTTTTTTCAAAAAAAAACGGTTAATGCAAATTATTGGAATTTTGTTATTTGAATTTCTGCTAAATTATCGATCGAGCTTTGAAAAAAAAAAGTTAAATTCACGTAACGTTTTGCATTTCCTGTCGACGCGATTTTACAAACACACCGATGTATTTTTTTTTATTAAAACGGAATGAAAAAAAGTTGACTTTTCAATTTTCCACTTTGACAGATATGGCTATTTCTCGGTTAAAATTCCATATAGCAATAAAGGTAGCGACAGGAGGTGAATTAAAATTAACTCGGCTAAATTGGTAAAGTTTTGCGAAATAATGAGCTTGCGGCTATGGTTTTTTAATTGTTGTGTTTTGAAAGTGCCCTCGACTTTGGAGAAAGGTATGGCGGTATGAAATTCACGTAATTAAACAGATTTTATTGATACTTCTTGGTAAAGGTTGTACGTGGGTACTGTTTATTGTTAATTTATACCAATCTTAGTTGTTCGGGTCGCTCAAGGTTGCTTCACAAACGGTGCGTTTTTCTACGCTGTACGAACTCCTCTAATTATTGCTCGAAACGATGATCGATAGAGGACGACTGTAAAGGCGAATGTTTCATAGTATCGACTATGGAATTTCATTTCACGTATCTCGGACGAATTAAATTCCATACCGAACCGAAATGATTTTTATTAATTCGGTATCCAGCCGCTGACGTCATTGCGGTATTTCGACTCGATTTCTCGACTTTTTGCGGCCAGAGTACGCTACTCGGGAGATTTTTCAAAATCTCTTCGTTCCCAGAGGTGAAACCACAACGAGATGTTATTTCGCTATTCGTTAAACGGATAGGAAAAATTACACCTTGCAAGAATTTCCTTTGAGAGTTTCGATGTGGAATTTTTTTTTAAACGGGGGAAATTCGATCGAGCTCGAGAAAAATTTCACCTTTGAAAATTTTCAAACGGATGGTCATAAAATTCAAATATACGCGGTATGGTTGAAATTCAATTTCCGTTGGTACCATTTCGAAGGGTTGGATCATTTTGTAATGTTGAAAAGTCGTTTACAAAAATTACACGTCGACCCGAGCCACAAATAATAGCGCTTTTAAAAATTTCAACGCGTGTAGTTAAACATAAACTAGCCAGACTGGTCCGCTAGGAATTACATTGTGAAGTTCTCAAAGGGTGAATTTAAATAAACAAAAAATTCCTTTATACGGTGTTACCTTTGGGGAGCGATCACGCTGTAAAAGCCAACGTACGTCTTCATTTTACTTCGGAGTATCGTATATTCGATGACGGTGGCTTTTGAAACGGATAAATGCTCGATTATCTCTTTATCTGAGAACGTGGTATACGTATATGGCCATTTGTTTGAACAATACGCCTAATCAGTTCCTCATTTTCGGTCAGTTGGTAGTATTTCAACGTTGGTCGAATAATTTGCCTAATTTAGTTTTAAGCAAGGCGTTGTAGATATAGCCGAGCTAACATGTGTTCGTTGCATTGCCTGGTTAAGGCCTAATTTTATAGCAGACGCGACTGTAGTGTCAGTAGCACCTGGAAATGAGACAATATATGCAACCGAACCGGCATTCGAGTTGAATAGATTGCATAATTAGTACAGAGGTTTGTTTATGACGCAGGAAGAGGCAGTAATTTTGAGTTCTGTGGATTGGTTTTTCTGGGGATTGCTAGAAATGGGATTTTTACGATCGAAATACAAATTTATTCTAAGTTCAAATTTCTTCAGTTTCGATAATTTCAATTTTTCTTTTCAAAATTGCATCCTTTGCGATATCGATTCCTAAATTTTTTCCGCATTTCATTTTACTTATTCTATTATTTTCAAAAATCTTTAAAAATCATAAAGTTGAAAAAATTTTGTAAAAAATTCAAAATTTAAAAAATTGAGGTAAAATTTCAAAAGTGAAAGAAAATACCTCGAAATAAAAAATATGAAATTGAAAAAAACAAAGTTGATAAATAACATTTTGAGAATACTCAAGCAGATGAAAAAAAATTACAGGTAGAGAAAATTTCAACATTGGAAAACTTTAAATTCTTGAAATTTTTTGAAGTTCATTCTCATAAAATTCTAATTTGAAAATTTTTTCCAATCATTAAAATTTTTGCCGGTTTCATAATTTTTCTATTGAAAATTTCACAATTTTTCCAATTGAAAATTTCAAAATGTTTCCATTTGAAAATTTCTTATTAATTTTTCCAACTGAAAATTTCGTAATTTTTTCAATTGAAAATTTCATAATTTTTTTTTCAAAAAAAAAAACAACTTTATGGATTTCCTACGTAATGTAAATTAGAAGAAATTTTAAGGCGTAATAAAAACATAAAATACCTAAAAAAAAATTTCAAATTGGAGTTGAAAAAAAATTGATCAACTTTGAATTCAAAAAAATTTTACTTCTGAAAAAATTTTCAAATTGAACAAAATATTTACATAAATTTAGGTTCGACGAAATTGAAAGAAATTGTGATAGAAAAATTTGAACTCTTGACTAAACTTGGACCTGCATCGTTAAAATTCTATTCTTGCCAAAATAATAGGGAGCTAAGGTTCGGCGTGCTAATCTCTGGGGATAGACTAGAGAAAATTCGATGAATGACGACGGATGGTTCAAATCGAAGATGATTTAGTCTTTCAAATTTTATTTAAGAAGTTCATTTTTTTTTTCTGTGCGTATTGCACCAACCCAAGACTTGTTAAAATGTAGGTGTTTCATTAACTTTTCCATTCTAATTTTAATGATGTTGAAAATTTTCAAACATAAGAAATGGCAATTTCAACAACTGAAACGTTTTCGAGTTCTATAACTTTAGATCTAAGAAATGGAGAGAAAAAGAAAGTAAGGTAGAATTATTTCAGTCGGGACAAGTCCAATGCGAAAATTCGCTACATTCGTTTTTACCAACAAATGTTCAACGGTTTAAATTTTTGATATCATAGACATATTTTAAGGTGTGGGGAAATACAAATTGGAAAAAAATGAGAATTAGGAAAGTTTTTGTGAAAATATTTTCAAAATAATTTTTATTCCTTACTGTCACTTCACTTACTCAATCAGCGTGAACACGAGTTTATTTTTAAACAATTTTTGGAAATTGAAATAATATCAAGGAAGCTCCCTATTCTCCTTCCTCCTTCTTTCCCAGAAAATTAGACCTTTTACATTCTAACAAAAAAAAATTGGAATGAGAACTGTACGTATATATCTTTTAATCATTCCTTCGATATTATTTCAATAAAAAAGGAATTTTTTGAACCAAACATCACTTCCTAAAAATCATAAAGTTAGATTTTTTTGTCTAGGACCTAAAATTCAATGAATTTGAAAAATTACTTATTGTTGAACATTGAAATGCCAAATAAATGGTAAATAGATGTCCAACAATTCGGCGTGGTTCATTCGTCACTCCAAATTATTTCAGAGCACTGAATGAAAAAATTCAAACAGTCCTTAGCTTCAAAAAATAATGAATTGAAAAAAAAACAACTGTCTTATGATAATTTGGATAAAATTCTACGCCTGAATGGATTTCGTTCACTTTTCATACTTTATTAGTTTCATTTGAGCCAAAGTTTGAACTATCGAATGAAGTAAATCGCACTTTATGACCCGGTGAAATGGGAGATTTTTTTTCAAAATTTCTGATATTAAAATAGGATCGATGTTGATAATTTGACTTCAGTTTTCGCAAAGAATTCGTTTCAACAAAAGTCATTTTTTTATTGATTTATTAAACGCCTCAAATTTTAAAGTAATCATCTAGACATTTGTATTTTGAATCATACATGAAAATCAAATCACAAGTCGACATTTTTAAGCTTTCAAAATGCAACTGAAAGGTTAATGGGCGATTTTTCAAATGTTTTTCACGCTGAAGGTGAAAAAAGTAATAAAAAATCCCACCATTCGGGGATTTTTTAAAATTTCAATTTTTCGTTGAAGATTTTTTCACATTTCTTGATGACTTTTGACATTTGAAGTCAATTTTTTGAGCAAAAGAAAAGTTGAACGATAAAATTAATGGAGCCTCATTTGTGGAGCGTAAAATTAATTTTTTCTTACGAAGCTAAGCATTCGAGATACAAATTGAAAGTTCAAAATTCAACTTTCTTTTGTTGAAAATGTTTTAAAAACTAAGCCTTTTAGGGAAACAACTATTTGCACTCTACAAAAAGAAAATTTTACGCTCTACAATTTCTGTTCTAGGTACTCATAATTTTTTTTGAAAATTTCATTTCCTCAGAACATTGATTTTTTTATAATGAAGCACATTATCAACATTTTTTAATTTTGTAATAATAAAAATGTCAAAAGATGACAAATCAATCATTCCTTCCAGCATGATTGATTTTGAATTTGATTGGAGAATCTGACCTACATTTTATGAAGTGCCGAGTTTGAATATAATTTCAATTTTACCTAATCCATCATGCCACGTTTTTTTTTATAATTGGAATTGTTTGTTCAGAATTTTTTTTACATTTTTTGATCACTTTTAACCCTTTACAATCCATGTTTTGAGCAAAGAAAAGGTTCTAAAAAAAATAAATGGAACATAAATTGGAACACATCTTTCATTTCTGTAGAGTCAATCAGTTTTTTTGGACACTTGGTTTTTGAAAAAAAAAAGTTGAACTTTCAACTCTTAACCAAAATATTTGAAAAGCAAGGTCTTCTAAGGAAAAACTAATTGGACTCCACAGAAAGGTAATTTTTCCATCTAAAATTTATATTCCTATTCACTTTTTTCATCGAACCCTTCCTTTGCTCAAAAAACTGACTTCAAATGTCAAAATTTTCAATGTGAAAAAAAATTCCATAAAAAATTCAAATTGTGAAAAATCCTCGAACGATGGAATTTCTTCACCATTTTTCTCATAACCAGCGCCAAAAATACTATAAAAATCATCCATAAACTTCAAACAGCATTTTCCATATCGACCTGTATAGTGTATAATCAGTCTGCAACTCCAAAATTCATTTTCAGCCTTTTCAAGTGCCAATTTAGGCAACGCTTGTACGTGTAAAATTAGTCACCGATACGATATTTTTTATCGCATTAATCTCTCATATCATTAACTCGTTAAAAGGACATTTGTTGCATCACTCAGTACTTTCATAAGGTTTCACAAGGTTACCATTTTGAATTACAGGGCGATGCTCGGCACGATGATCTTGTTCCTGATATGGATGTGTTATTTTTGCCGATGTAAAGTGCCAAAATCAGAGGAAACCAGTTCGACGACATCAACACCCCCTTACTGGATCGATATCGATAGCGATACCAACGAAAGGGGACTCACGTACGAAGATGACGTAAGTAGATATTTTACGAAAACAACTCAAATAGGTACCTGGCGGAGTAAATTTAGCTTCATGACATATGATATGTTTAGATTTACCAGTCATTTCGCAGATACTCGGGCGACATCAATTTACGTCGCCCCAGTCCACCGCCGACTTACGAATCTGTGTTCAATTTACCGCCTACTTACGAAGACGCTTTGAAATCGATGAATCCGGAAAAAGAAAGTAAATAGGGGATAGTTTTACGATACGTCGACGAATGGATGGGAGGAAAGGGGGTGTCAGCCGACGGTTCGAGCTAATCGAAATTTTACGTTCATTTTTACAATCACGTTACGACGATTTTTAATTTCATTCTCTAGTCCTAATTGTAAAAAAAAAGAATCGATACAGTCTTAAGGACACGTGACTTAGCGCGAATTCAAAAGCGTGCCACTTATATCAAATACTTATTTATAGAGTAACTTTAAGGACTACTTATAAGTTGTAAGTTTTTTTTATACTTGATAACGTTTATTTTTTGGACAAGTGGCTTAGATATAAAAGGTTTTAAGAGCTTTTTAAAAACCATACATACGTCGCTTTTACTATACTCGTCCTCTTTTTTCCGTATATACCTTGTATGCTTATGTTTCCATAAATGGCGAATGAATATCGCTTTGCGAGCTTATACGTAGATATCTGTACCATTTTGCTCCCTTCTGGTTTCTCGTACTTGGCGATAATTTGGGGATTTTTTTCCGGTCCCTTGCTCGATGCCGGTGGAACCGCGTTTTACAGAAATATCATCGTCTTTCGCAGACCTCGTCGTCGAATAATTTCATAACTCGTAATTCTATTTCGTAGTGAAATTACGGCAGATACATTTTCAAACGATGTATAATCTAATTGCCGACGGTACGTCTTCGTGGAACGCCTGCTTATAAGCATCTGTTGAATTTTAATTTCGGGTCCAATGTCGGATGCAAATTCTCAAACATATTAGTATGTAAATTTATGAAACCGAGTGTGTATGATATTTAAACATAAATGATTCGAGTAAAATTTCCTTTTACCTTTACAATACTGAGAGAGTATAGATAAAGCACACTTTTAATGTTTTGTTTAAGCCGCCATATTTATTAAACCGCAATTTAATTAATAACACTGTTTGGTTTCCCAGCTCAACCTACATTTTAAATTTTTCAACTCGACGTGTCGTCGGAGACAATAATTTTTCTTCGTCGAGACTTTTTTTTCTGTCCTTATCGCGATCCTCGTGTTAATTAGATTTTAATCAATTCTTCAACGCGATGCCCAAATAAATAGCTTTTTGCCAGTCAAGTAGGCAGGAGCGAAGGCTTATCTCGTTATGGGGGAAAATATCGTATACACGTGTCAGAAAAGTAATCTTCGCATCGAACGTGGTATAAAAATCTACCGAAAACCGCATCCACTTCCATATAATTTCTTTTCACGATTCAAACGAACGCGAATGTTCGAATACGTCGAATACATTTCCACTATATTGAAATTACATCCCAAGTGTGGCCTGCCTTTTTAGACCTTTGACTAAATAGGGTAGGATTCTGGTAACGAATTTGGTATTTTCTTTACGAATGTTAGTTTTTAAGCGGGATTTCAAACTTTTTTAATATTTTCAGAATTTTTGATTTTTTTCAATTTTATTTTTCGTGATTGAAAATTTTCATTTTTTTATGGTAAAAATATCTATGCAAAAATTCTTTCTTAAATTTCTACAAATTATGAATTTTTCAACTACAAATTTTTTCGAGAGATTTTTCCAACTCCAAGTTCTTTGATTAAATTTATTTCCCAACAATTTTTCCAGTTCTTATTTTTTCAAATTCCAATTTCTTTCGATCTAAATTTTTTTTACAAACTTTTTCCACTCAAAACATTTTTCAATTCCTAATTTTTTCTTAGAATTTTTTTCAACCTGAATTTAAAAAATGAAAATTCTGCCTATTTTCTATATTTTTTTGTCACTTCTTGCTTTAATGTCTAAAAAAAGTTTATTCTTCGATTAAAATGTTCAAGAAATGAGGTAAATGTGGTGGTTCAGGAAAAAAGGACCTTGGCATTGAGAAAACACGTTTGAAGTTTCAGCTTTAAAAATCGGGGTGAAACATGAATTGTTTTTAATTTGATTTTTTGGTCACTTCAACACTAGTGGGCTGTTTTAAGCAAGAATCCGCTTTGGTTGAAAGTAAACGGTGAAAAAATTGCTGGAAAATCTGTAAAAATTTACTAGAAAATCAACAAAAATTCGCTAGAAAATCCACCAGAAAATAAATGAAAATTCATTAGAAAATCTGCAAAAATTCACTAGAAAATCAGCAATGTCTCGGAAGTGGTTTTAATTGATTTTCAAGGTTTCCGGTCCCGAATCAGAAAAAAGTGACTTTCGTCAAACTGAGATCCCTTTTTTCCTGAACCACCACAAATGTTGATAATTCTTGCTTTTGCAGCAGTGAAATAGTTAAATTTTTGTCTATTTCTGATTTTCTTGCTGCTAAAGTAAAATTTTTAGTATTTTTTTGTTTTTTTCTCTCTTTTTCTCACCAATACAAACCATGAACTCAAATTTTTCTCAGCTCCCTATTTTTTCTTAAAAAAATTTTCCAACGAAAACATGAAAAAATGAAAAGCGAAGTGTTTTGGAAAAATCAAGAGAGACAACTCGAAGTTGAAACCTTTGAAGCATAAATTTTTTTGAAAAAATTTAAAGTGATTATTTTTAAAATATTAATTCAGAAGAAAAAAATTAGAAAATTCAGAAAGAATCCTTCAGTTTTTGCAAATTTTATCAAATTTTTGTGGTTTTCAGCGGTTTTGATTAAAATTTTAGGCATAGTCCCAGTTTCAGAAAAAAAGTCGATCGAAATTGAATTTGGAATTTTCTCTATTTGCTTTTCGAATTTGATGTTTTTATGGAACTGAGAAAAAAAATAGTCTGTAACTCGGTCAAAATTGTGGTTCTTGGTTCGTGGGCCATGGTCTGGGTTATAGACTAGAGTTCTATTTTTTGAAAATATTTGTGATTTTAATTGAGCGTATTTTGAAGTTTAAAAATATTTTAATAAAAAAATGGAGTTGAAAAAATGCTGGAAAGGAAGGTACGTCAACTCAGATTGATATTTTGAGCCCAAACAAAAATAAATCGAAAGTATGCCAAAAGAGAGCACCATATCCAAAATTTCAAATGCCGAAATTCATTTCTCGAATTTTGGAGATTTTTTTAAATTCCGAAATTACCTCATCGCCCGGAAAAATCTGATGTAATCAAGGAATAGAATTGAAATTCGGCACATGCCCTAATCTCGACTTCTTGAATCGATTAAAAATAATGTCAAGACGTTCCGAAGTCTCTAGAAAATTATGGAATTTTCCAGTACTGGAGAAAAGCTCATAAAACTGGTCTATATGAACTTCAGCACCTATAACCATGGATTACTAATGTTGGTGACCCATTAAATTGATTAAAGCAGAATTTTTCGAAATTAGCAAATCTTGAATTCTAATCCATTTATTTTTCAGCTGACAATTTTCTTGGAATAAAAGTTCTGCCAAAAAATACAAAAAATATGGATTCAAAGTCAAAGCTGCCAATTTCAGAAAATTCTACTTTAATCGATTTGATAAGTCATCAATACTGATAATCCACGATTATAGGTGCTGAAGTTCTTATAAGCCAGTTTTATAAGCTTTTCTCCAGCACTAGAAATATTCAAAATTTTCTGGTGACTCCGAAGGTCTTCAAACCGCCTCTAATCTATCAGGGAGGTCAAAAATAGGGTATAAACCGAATTTCAGATTTTTATTATTGATTAGATCGAATTTTTATATTTTGAATAAGGAAATTTTGAAAATTCAAAAATTCGCCGAAATTCGAGAAATGAACTTCAGCCCATGAAATTTTGAATATGGAGTATTTTCATGACGTAGATATGTACTCTTGATTTATTTTTATTTGGACTCGAAATTTTACTTTGAGTCAAGATATCCTCCTTTAAAAAAAATTTAACGTTGAAAAAATGTTCAAAAAAATTAGAGCGGAGAAAATCTAATGTGAAAATTTTTTTGAAAATACTTAAAGCAATACTTAAAAACAGACGTTACTCGTCAAATAATCCAGAAAGAAAACGATTTGGTCGTCTGCAATATTTCTGAGTTTGGTGCCAGAAGCTTTTACGTATAATTTTGATCGGTACTTTTTATATTTCAAAAAATGAGAAAAAAGAGAAAAAAAGCCTACACCGAATTGATTATACGTTTGCGACACACGTTCCTTAACGAGGCCTTTTTTTCACCGGTAAAATTCAACTTGACCGGAAACAATGATCTTAAATTTTTCGATTTTATAACATCAAGCTCGAGTTTCACGACGTAAAATATTAATGGTGTCGAGTCGAAGTTTATATTTTCAACAGAAGCCAAAGTACTCTCACAGGGTTAGGTTTTCCTTTTAAAAGAAATTTCAAACAGTAACGAGACTCGCTCAAATTGTAGAAAAATTTTTTGCTAGGGATGAAGGGAAGGGGGAAGGCCAAATGTCGAAATCGTGTTACCATTTGAGCAGGTGTTTAAATGTGTAGAAAAGTATCTCCTTAAATATATCCGAGATGTCCTTTCGAGCTTATACCGTGTATTTCCTAAATATGAACTTATCGCCTAAAAGTACTCGGGACTTATTAGAAATTGCGTTCCTTTTTTTTCCTCGTGCACATTTGGAGGTAATTTTTTTAACGCTCGTGTCGTTCGGAGGAAAAAAAACACACGCAAACGTTACCAAGATTTTTTTCATTTCGACTAAATAAAGAGTAATTTTTATAGATGTGTGACTATTTGAAACCATAACGTTGTAGAATTTTGTGACATTGTATCCCCTCCATTTGATTCGTTTTAAGGTGCGGTTTTCTCCTCGTTCGTGTACATACGTATTACATTATTGCGGAATGAGCGAATGATTCGAGGCAACGACGTAGAACTCCTGGTGGACTTATAAAATGTACAATTTTCACCATCGAGAAACGCTTTATCGGCTCGAATTCGTAACGTAATATGGGAAAAAACTTATGCGAAAATTTTGCCTATGCGTTGGAGAAGGCGTTACGAAGCTAACAAGTTTTATAACGCCTTCGATATTGAATTCGAACGAAATCCACGGTATTATCTTTTTTATAGCTGGGATTCGGCTGGGTAAATGAGATTGGATCATTGTTAGTGGATGTTTTTCGATTTATAAGTCCGATAGGGAGAGAGTACAAATGAAGAAGATTTAAGATGAGATTAAACAAGAGATGAAAGAACGATAATTTCGATGCTAAATTTGTCACGAGCGATTGTCCTTTTGAGCGGAGATGTCCTCATTTGGAACTCTATTCAATATTTTTTCAAATTATTATCTAGTGAGAAGTCTCGTATTGATATCGAGAAAACGTTTTTAAATTTAGGGGGTTTCAAATTAAAGAGAATGAAGTAAGGCAGATGAAGGGAATCATCCTGATCATCCTGAAACAATGTTCAAAATATAAGAGAAAAAATCGAAAATTTGATTGAAATTAAGAAAATGCATTTCCCTTTAAACAATTTTCTAACTGGGTTCAAAAAAATGAAATTATATGACGCACAAAATAATTTTTTCAGAATTTGAACGATATGTGATTTGTTTTCAGCTAACATAAGATGGTGTAAAAAGGTTTGAAATTTTTTTTAGAAAAGTATTTTTTTATTATCAAGTACTTAGGTACTTGAATTTTAATTCCTCATCATGAAAATTGGAAAAAAATCATCAAATCATTCGCACACAGATTCTGATATCATCGCTCATATTGAAAAAAAAAAGGACTCAGAAAACTTTCAGCCTCTTTTCAGGAATATTTTATCTCATAGATTCTAAAAATTTCGAAGATTAGTGATTCAATCATCTACTCTTGAGTTACTTGAATCACTTCTTGTTCAACTCTGAACAAAAATTACTAAACAGATCATTGATTTTTTAAATGCACGTTAAAATTATCAAAAAAAAAAATCTAATCTTTTGTGATTTTTCTCCCAGATTTGAATTAAAACATTTCGAATAGAACATTTTATAAAATTGATTTTTCCCAATTATTTTTGACTCAAAGTATAATTTTTCAAACTGAAAATGGGAATTTTTCTTAAAAACAGGTCATAAACTCTCAACTTTCGGAACAATCTAGACTTTTTAAAAATAAAAATGAAGTTTTGCAATTTCAAGGAGGAGAGGAGAGAACTACCATTTCGGTTCGGTCTGGCTTTGACGAATAGCTTTTGTTCTGACCGGTTTAGAAATTTAATTTTCAATTTCACATAATACCTAATTGTCTTTTTTTTAATGAATTATGAGGAATGGGACATCAAAAAATTAACAGTGTAATTTTAAATATTGGTAGGTACCCATTAAGAAAAAAAATTCAAGATATGTATTTTATCAGGTTCTTTTTTGATGAAATTTAAGTAATCAAAAATGAAGGCAATTTACCAATTTTTTCAAAATTACTGATGTTACAGAAATACAAGAAAACTATTCGTTGAGTTTTCGAGGGTATTTTTCTGAAAAAAAAATCATGTACGTTCCCTTTTTTAAATTTAGTCTAGTCGATTTTTTTCTCTTTTCAGACAATGTACTTCATTTTCATTCAAGTTTCATAAATCTCTTGCCCTAATTCTTGGATTATTTTGAAAATTCCTATAATTTTTAGCACTAAAATGAAGTAATTTTTTCTCATTCGCCCTCTTTTTACAGTCATTTTTTTCGGAAATTATCAAACTACACTTTAAATAGCAAAATTTTCACAGGATTTTTTTATTAATGATCAAATTTTATTCAAAACTTTTGCTTTTTTACACCCCCTCTCCCTTTAGATTTTGAGACAATTTTTCGATTTTCTGATTGAAATACGTGTCTAAAAATAATTCAGCTATTCAAAATGAATGTAATTTAATACTCTATTCAAAAGTTTTGAAAAAATTGACCCCTTAAAAATATTTTTTGGAGCTCATTTCTGGTTTCATGGCCCAAATGGTCTCAGAAAAAGTTTCTACGTCTCAAAATACCTTCATCAGACATTTTAACACAAAATCCTTCAAAAATTCGACCTTTGATCAGAAATGCAGTGATTATCTAAAATTACATTTGATTTTACAGTGTCTCTTACCCATCAAAACTTGAAACAAAATGTCAAAAAAACGAATATCCATTGTAAAAATTTTAGTCCCTTCAATCTTTGGTGATCTGCAATTTTTGCAGCACGGGAATAACACAAGTTGCATATTCGCACTTTTCCGAAGGAGTCACAATATTTTTCAATCACTTTTGTTCGAGATTTATGGTCTGCTCAGTCAGAATGAAAGGATAATTCTGAAGTATCAGCCCCCCCCCCTCTCTTCATCACCTCCTATATTCTAATCAATAATTTTTCCAATCAACAATGGTCAATTTTTGAGTATTATCGCAAATTTTTTTGACTGAAAACGAAAAATTTTAGAATTGGATTGAAACAAAATGGGAATCAAATCATTACAAGGAATTATTCAATTTTTGAATTTCATCACAAATTATCTTGATCAAATTCTAATTTTTAAATAAATAATTCGTAAGATGACCGAAAAGAAGAAATGTTTTGACATTTTCCTCAACAATTTTCCCAACTTTTTCATTTGTATTTTTAATTTTTTAAACCAAATTGCTAAAAATACTTTGAAAAATTATCCAAGAATTTTAAAAATGAAATTTTGAATCAAAATCGTACCTTTCAAATTTTTTGACTCGTCCAAACTCCGCCAAAAATTTCTTCAAAAAATGATTTAAAAATTGTGCATCAAATTTTGAATGAAAATTGAACCCTGCAACTTTTTTAATCCACCCAAACTTCGAAAAAAATTCTAATTTCATCACGAACAAATTGTAAGTTAAAATTGCATCGTTCCAACTTAGGAAACCGAGTCGCTTCAATTTCATAGAGAGAAAGGTCAAAATAAATCCTTTTGTTACCATCCTTCCTCTTGCCCCGTCCCACCCACCGGATAAATTTCACGTTCGCCGAACCAACGATGTAACTCTTATTAGACGGTGAAATTTCAAGATAATTGGAAAATTTGTCGATTAAATCGCTTAATATTCGGCAATCGAGATACGAGGAAACTGGCGATGGAAAAATATTACAAAATTTCACGGTTGCCCGAACACGATACCGGGGTAACCCTTTTAATACCCTTTTCGAAAGAACGCGCTAATAACCGTAAGATTGAATGACCAAATTTTTTAATTTTCTTCGGCGAATAACAGAACGCAGCCGGTAAACCGTTGGCACGCTTTATCAACCAAAAAAAAAAAAAAGACCGAAAAAAAGGACCACTAAGCTAGGAATTTGTACAATGGGGGGATTTTTTTTTTTGAAAAGGGAAATGAAATACCGAAAATTATACCTGTTAGGGATCACGATGATGGCTTATGACTTCCGCTGCGACGGCAACACTTTTAATCAAAAAGGTAGGAATTCATTTGGTATAAAATTTCAGCACAAAAGAGCGCCGCGCCGCAAACTTAATAGAATCCTTTTTGGTAAAAGTTTCACGTTAATATAAATAGGAAAAAGTTTGAAAACCAGCGTAAAGATTTTCTCTCGTCGCTAATCCATAAATTCTCATTCAAAGGGAAATTTTATTCATCATTTTGGTTATATTTTATATACGTATTGAATATTCGAATAAAACAGGATTAGCTGACCTTAAACCATGTACGGTGGCGATAAGGGATGGAGGAAAAATTTCCATCGCGGATGCTGGCGCTAATCATAATAAAAAGCATTACAATCCCACCTTTTGGCCCTTTACGTGGCGCAATTCGCGACGCCGTTCTTCTCCTATAACTTTTACACTTGAACGTACATCTTTCATCGTAAAACCATCACGATATGAATTTTTATTCCCAGCGCCACCGCGAAACCGATATAAAAAAGCAAGTTGAATTTTTATCGTCTCATTTCGATGCTACCGCGTAATATTCAAGCTACAGGGGGAAAGGAACGAAGCAAAAGAAAAAGCAGAAAAAGAAATCGTTTACGTTCGTAAAATATTTACGACTTAATAGCTATGCTTGGTCGTGTCCGCCTTTGGCCATGTATCTTGACCCAATTTAGTGAAATTTTGATTCGCTGTCGTCTTCTAGCTCACCTTTTCCCTCCCCCGATGCTTATACGATGGAAATACGATACCTTTGTTCGCTCGATTTAATTACAACCCTACTTCGGTGTACCGTCGTAATCGTACGTACCTTTCGCAACTAATTTCCTATCACTTCCTTCATCAAACTTATCACTTTCGGCTGCGAATCCGTTTCGTTGTTAATTTTCAATACATCTGCCGCAATCACTTTTCATCCTGTTTTATAAACGCTCCGGATCCACTCGCGTTCCAAGTTTCATTGTTGTGGTTTTCGTTTATAAGCGAACTCCAGCGTCGAGTTGGAGTTTGTCTTTAGGCGAAATTTCAATCTACTATGGCCCGAGTTGCCAACATTAATTAAACTTTTTTCATACTATCGAGAAATATCGGTATAGATTTTGCATGATAGAGCCCAAATTTTCGCCAAAATTGCCCGCAATAATTGGACAATCATAGCCATATTCGCTTAGAGCTGTAAATTATCGTTTGTACTCCCCCCTCCCCTGATCTGTCCTCTTTTTCGAATATTTTCATAGGTAGATTCTTTTACTATTTCATAGATTTAGTGTGTAAAATTCACCTGAAAAAAAGAGGATATTTTTAACTATTAGGTACATATATCTTATGGACATATTTTTGTTTTCATTTTATACATAACATTACAATCATATCAGTCTGTGATGAACACATATCTAAACTTAAACGAGCTTATTTACAGAGCTGTATTGTTTAAGTATTTTAAGATGTTTTTTTTGGTCATTTGTAAGTGTTAATATTTTGTACTTAAAGTTTTAAGTTTGAAGATTTTTTTTCTATATTTTTATTATAAAGTGATGCCTGGCATGAGCTTTTTCTATGTAAAACATCGCTTGTAGTGGCTTTGTCAATGTATAAAAAAATTTCATTTGTGTGTATTATGATCGTGTACTATATGTTATTTATGGTGTAAAAAAAAACCAATATATTATACGTATATTTTTTTTCTTTATTTTATCTGATTTTTTTCGTTCTCGGAGAAGAAGAAATGATGGCGAAGGAAAATTGTCCTTGGAGGGTTTTAAAAATTTATCTTTTCGAATAAAATGAAATTTCAATCAGCGGTGTATACAGGGTGTTCTGAAAGTGAATGGATTCCCTGGTGGAATGAATGGAGCTGGGATGATGGGCTGTGTGGATTTTAGATGGGTGGAAAAAATTTTATGATATTGGCAGAATTTGAAGTAGAGGTTGTAAATCATTCGAGGAATTGAAATGTTTATGGTGATGAGAAAATGTAACTGTGGAGATGATTTATGGGTTTATTGGGGAGGGTGATGAGTTATGCTAACTACAGATCGAGAGGAAGATTTAGAGGGAGGGAGGTAGAATTTTTCAAATTTTTAGGTCAAAATTATTTAGATCTCATCTTTTTTGAAAGAAGAAATGACAAAATAATGAAACATGTAACGCAAGGAGTGATAATGCTGAGTCGAAAAAATGAATTGTAAACCTGGATGTAGAAACCACCCTTAGGGAGTTAAAAATTGGTTTCTAAGTCGACACTGATAGAATCAAGAAACCTCAAATCAAAAATCAAATTTCGACATTTAAGGATGGTTTTTATATCTAGGCTTACATAATTACAATATTTGCGCAATAAAAAAATTACATTGCAAAAATTTTTAAAAAATCAAAAAATGCTTTAAAAATTTTTTTTAATGAAAATTTTTTGAAAAAATTGAAAGAAAATCAAATAATTGGAAAAATGGAACATTTTTGAGAAAATTGAATAAATAATCGAAAAAATGAAAAAGTTTGGAGAAAATTTTCTAGAATGAAGGCATTTTTTGCAGGGAACAGAAGTTGACTCCGAATTCGGAATCAAATCGACTTTGGAGTCAAGGTGAGTCGGGGATCAGAATACGAGTTTGACTCCGGCGTCAAAATGGAGACGAGAGTTAAGGTCTGAAATTAACTTCGCAATCGAGCCAAAGTAAAGAGACAATTTTCAACAAGAAATCAGAATTGAACTGAGTCTAAACTGACTCCGGCTTGGGCTTCACTGTGGAGTCAAGCCGAAGTCAGGGAGTCAAGGTCATAGATTGACTCTGTGATCAATTCAGAGACAGGAGTCAGGGTGTTAGTTTGACTCTGGAGTCAAGTGGGCTCAGGAGTCAATTTTTTGGCTGACTCCTATTCCCGGATTTTTCGGAATAAAGAAGAGAAGACAATTTAAAATGGTATGGAGAAAATTCTTCCCCCACCCTGCATGCTTTCCTCGTCTGTTGGGATTTAAATTACATTGAAAAGTAACAAAAAATTTTTTTCAAAAAATTGAAATCTTGGAAGAAAATATTTTTCAAGCATTGGAAGGTAATAGATCGAGGTACCCATCTTACAAAGTGTACAAATTCTGGACAAAATTCCGAATTTTTCAAGATCTGTTTCATGAATATTTTCACCAGTTTGGCACATTAATGACACTCTTCTCTCTCCTTCTTCCCGAAAAAATCGTATACTTGTTCAAATAAAATAAGTTCAATAAAAATAGAATGAGAATTCTTGAAAATTCCAGAACTGAAATTTCAGAAATATTGTAAAATCGAAATATTTTGAACACTACTACCATTCTAAAAGAGCTCCGAAATTGACGATTAAAATTTGATGATTTTTTAAATGTAGTTAAAAATTTTAAACGTCAATTTTGAGTTGATTTTAAGACCTCTCAACTCTCTCTCGACGTCAGAACTTTTTCATCACATTTCTCTTTTTTTTTTTCAAATTTTTTATACGTTGCATCAGAAGAAAATTTTGAAATAAAGTTGATAAGATTTTTTCAATCATTCATTTTCAAGGCAGTTAAATTACCTCCCCCATCCCCCTCCCCCGGAGTTTTTCCATAAAACTTGAAAGATGTGATTTCTACTTGATTTTTTCAACTCCTTATACAACTCAATTCTTTTGAAAATTTTTTTGAAAAATGAGGATTTTTTGAAAAAAAAACTTTACAATTTTGAGATTTTTTCATTTTTGACTTGACAAATAATACTTTTTTTTTCAATTTTCAAAAAGTTGAGAATTCTTGGAAAAATTTTTCTCTTTCAAGGGTTTTAATAATTTTTATTTCAATGCCAAGATTTGCAATGATTTTCAACTTTTTAAAAAAAATTAATTTTCAATTTTTCTCCCTAAAATTTATCAAAATTAAAAAAATGAAGAAAACCATTTTTGAAACATCACTTTTGTGAGTACCTCTATATATTTGCAAAATAAAATATGAATTCATTGATTTTTAATAACTTTTATAATTTTTCAAACACAATTTGACCTTAAACACAAAAAAAAAACAAGTTCAACTGAACAGTTCAATTTTTACGCCTCCTTCCTCCCCTCCTGTCCAACCAAATCTTCATTCATAAACATTTTATATATTTTCAACTTTCAACGTCATCGACAAAACCTCAAATATTTTTCGTATTCCCTTGACGATTCATATCTTACGCATGAATCGCCCAACAAGGATTCATTAACTTAGCTTATTCATTCACTTCACAACAGCTAAATTAAATTTCTTTTTCAGTAAATAAGAAACAGACGCTTTTAAATGCATTGGTAGGACTTCACACGCATTCAAGGTCGTCTAAATGCATTTTCACGGTAAAAATAAAGGCCACCTTATTGCGCAATTTCATTCAACACCAATACTTGGTAAAAAAAAATATGAAAAAATCAACAAAATACTTGAAAAATTGAAACGACGAGATAACCTATCTTTGAAACTATTTGAAATTAAAAATGACTAATTATGAATCACAACGATAAAAATAATATTTGTTTATTATGTAGCGGAAAAAAAATCATATACGAGAGTAAAAAAATACAAAAAAAAACACAATTGCTCGAATAATACTCCTCAATCTAATACCAATTTAACATCTTTTCCTTCGATGGACTTTGTAATGCCGTGTTTTAACATGAATTCTCGTTTGATGTAGGCGAATAGTAAATCGGTCACCAAAAATATCTGAAAAATTTTTAAAATATCTTTTAAAATATTCAAATGAACGAATTGATGCGACAAAATAAAATGAAAAGAATCGATAATGAGAAATGAAAGAAAGAAAAACGCTCTACGAGAATCAAACGGAAAGAAAATAAACATCAAACGATGAAATTATGAAAAAATTAGTACCTACAATGATACTACGAATTAGCCGTATTACGTGGAAAAGAAAATCGATCAAGTGATGAAAGCATACAACAAGTAGGTAAAAATGAAACACACAGCAAACAAAGCAGCGGGAACGTGACCGTGGAACACGAAACAAAAAAATTTTACACGTGAAAATGCGAAGGTAAGGGGAAAAAGCACGTGAAAAGGCTTTAAACAAACGAGCCAGCCAATTAGTGCACGATTTTATTTAATAAGAAGCTTGAATATAAAAATAACGAAACGTGCTGGAAATTTTTAAATCCCAAGATAATAGAAATACGCCAAGCACCCGAAGGGATGGAATTTTTATGGAATTGACACCACAGTGAAATCCAAATTAATAAACGAGGTTCACCAGTTACCTGGTAATGTATCAATCGATTAGTAAGGTTAATAAACCATAACCTAAAATTCACCTTCACACATAATTTTTCAAAATGATGCGAATTAGTAAATTAATTCAACGAAGCAGGTTAATTTTTTCAGGCGAATAGAAAGTATCAGCAGGATGTTAGTTTCGTCTAGAATAATGATTTTATAAAGCATTAGTGTCATTTTCAAGTCATCAATGTATATTTTTTGATGAGCTAACGAATTCGATTTTGATATTAGAACCCCGATGCCATTAAGTTTCAGGCTGGAAATAATTCAACCACGAAATTACGAAAATATTCATTAGCAGTAGAAATTCATTCGATAAGCGCCACGAAAAAGGAGGCGGTTAATAAATTAAAAGTGTATTTGAAATCGTGACGTCAATAAAAACGGTGGAATGATACGAAATACGCATTTGACGCAATTATACCTTCGTATGCCGTTACGTTTCAAGTTACGAGTACATCGTTGGTTTTAAAAGGCTGGAAATTATTCTTAGCGAAGGTTTCCAAGGGATTATTTATGTTGACCATGCATTTCGATGGGTTAGATCAAGCGTGTGCGTATTTTTAAGATACGTTGCCATTTTTATACAAATCTCTAGGGAAGTTTATAAATATCAATTTACCTGAGTAGTAGCGAAAGCTAAGGTAACACCGAAATAGAAATTGGCGTTAGCAGAACCAGAGTAGATCCATAAATGCCATACTGTCGGAGCGAACATCGAACAGCCGACGAAAAAACAAGTCACGATGAATCCTTGCTGCATGACTGAAAATAATATGAAAATTTTAAAATTTTATCGAAGGCAGGATACCAAAAGATATGAAATTTACATTGGAAAAGATGTTTCCACATTGGTAATAACGCGATGTAAAATCCAACATCTCCAATACTCGGATATGATTTAAATATAGCGATCAGGGCGGTTAAAGTGGCAGCTAATAAAATTGGTTCGTTACGCAGACGTATACTAAGTGCTGATAAGTACAGTATGGTGGCGTTAATTTGAAATGAACATAAAAATAACGGCCTGAAGTGTTCGAACATTTCTGTAAAGAAGTACCAAAACAGTCCAATGTTTGGTTTCAAATCTGGTACGTTTAATCTGTAACATAAAACTAGATTAGACACATGGAAAGTTCCAATGAGAAAATTAGGAATATCTTACATAAAATTGAACGTCGAATCGAGGAAACTCCAATCTCCAACGATGATATGACATAAGTATAGGAAAGTGATCAAAGAAACAGCGAAATACACGACTGGCAGTACAGCATTAAGAATACTCTTATTTTTAGATACTTTGAAAATATATAAACATACTGGAACTATTAGAATGACTGGATATAAAGATTGTAAGGTACAAAGTGCCAACGCTGCGCAACACAGTAATGCGTTACCTGTAAATGATCTTTAGATTAGTATTGAATCGATTGAAAGATTTATGATTGATAGAATTACCTTTCAGCATCGAATAAAAAACGAACGATAAAAAAAGATTTGAAAGAACTGTGGTCGTTTTGGCTATACAATTCAATATACAGTAAGGATTGAATAAATACGCAGATAATACGTATAAAGGAGTAACAACGCTGTCTTCATCTTTCAGCAAAGCTTCGTCGACGTCATCGGCATAAGTTACTTTATCCTGTTCTTGGCGTTGGAACTGGAATAAATATGATGAATATGAGATTATCTCTCACTTGAAGTTGAAAGTTAGAATCGTTAGACTATAGTTAGCTTCAACTTACTAATTCAAATAGATAAACTTTAGATGCTTTGTACAAAATATACGAGGTTAACATGTCACAACAGATGAAAAACAGATTGATCCATTTTATGGAGAAATTCTGTGTTATCCAACTGAAAAACAGCAACACCAAGGGGGATTCGTGAAACATATCACCAATATACGGATTCGTTCCATCGTTGAATAGTACCACTCCTTCAATCACTGGAAATGAAAGATAATTGCGTTAGGCAAAGTACACTGAATGAAAAATTCGGTGGATTGATTTCTTGAACAACTGTATGAATATTAAATGATGTAATTCGAAGTGAATTACCTCTTTTCCAAGCATTTAAAGGAGTTGAAACTTCGATTCGATTAGCTAGAGATGCATTGTAGTCGGACTCGAACAACCAGTAACGGATAGCTACTGCTATGATGTATTCGAGGTAAATTATTTTTTCCATAAAACATGAGAGCTTATATTGAATAAATAAACTATTATTTTAGTCACAAACTAATAAATTAAACGAATTTTTTCGAAAATAACTTCGCCATTCCGGTGTTTTCGATTATTTTCGTTGAAAAATTTAAAATTGATCGAATGTTTTTTCTTGGCTTGTGGCGTAGCGAAGTTTACCTATTTATAGTGGTAATTACGGTAAATTACACCAAAATTCTTCAAAATGAATAATTTTTAAATTTTGAATAACTTTTTTTTTTTTAAATTGTAAAAAATTATATTAAAATAAAAATAAGCGTTTTTGATTGAGAAATCATTTAATGAAATGTAATTGTTTAGTTTTTAAAAATGCAGCAATGTTTAGAAATTAAAAAATCATTCATCTTTCTAAAATAATTTCAATTTTGAGAAAATAATTCGATTTTTCATTTTTTGAACTTGGAGAATAATTTCGAAAATTTTCATTTTTATAAGTTTATAAAATTATCAAACTTTTGGAAACTCGATTCCACGCCAGAGTTTGAAAAATTCAACAAAAAATCGTTTAGAATGAGCAAAAAATGATAAAAAATGTATTTATAAAATGAATTTGATCGTAATTACAATTATTACAAATCATAGATACAAAAATTACAAATTAATCTTAGCTTGAGTAGTAATTGGGAATTTCGTTTGAGATTTAATATCACATGATCCATTGAAATCGTCAGTACTGAGATCTACGATCGCAACACCACCTAAGCCCTTCAATTTAGCGTAGTAAGCTTTTTTAGCAGCTACATCTGGTTCTTCGTAACTGACCCAGATTCCTTTCGGTTTGTTATCTTTGCCAGCCAATCTATAAGCGTAAGATCCAGTACGGTACGTATTATCGGGTACTTTTTTAAGAAGAGTCGACGGTGGGTTTTGTTCAGTACTTAAAATTGGACAAATTTCGTAATAAGCCATTTTTCCCTTTTCTTTCAAGTACGGACCTTCTTCTCCTTCTTCGTCAGCTTTCACTGGAGGGACACCGGATTTAGCATCGGTGGTCAATTTCCAAGTTCTGGCGAATGTTGGAATAGCGATCAACAATTTGCTAGCTGTAAACGAAAATAATAAAATTATTCGTTATGTCTCATATGTAAAATTCAAGTTGTTGATTCAGTGACTTGAAAATTTGACTTGTTTTGCGATTAAATTAAATAGGAAATTTTATGAAACAGTTCTGCCAATTTTAATTTTTTGAAAATTATCCCACTTCAAGATCCCCTTCCTTCATCCTCGCAGGACTTCAGGCATGTCTCAAATTATTTCCAAGTAGTTCCCTGATTTTCGACAAAATTCAATGTACCTACTACCTAGGTATTACTTTTTCTTCACCGCCTCCCTTCCACTTCGATTTGAGTCATCGAATAACCAAATTAATTACTAACCAGGCATTTTTTGTTCTAACCACCATTTGACAGCAGCTTCAATGTTGTAAGATTCATTTCTGCCGACTAAGAATTGAGTTGGGGCGGCGAAATCAGCTTCATTTGGTGTACGTTTTGGTGTTCTGTAGTCGTAAGTCATCAAGTGGATATGTTCAACCCAATCCTTGAAGTTGTTCGCATCAAAATAGGCTAAAAAAAATATTACAAATAAGTAATCAATTCCTTCAAGAACTCTGAGGGAGAGAATAAATGAGAGCAATAAAATCATCCCTTCGAACCAACCTTTAGCATTAACATGAGGTAAAATACTCAAAGTCAAAACCATTTTATGTCCTCTCAAGGCAGCTCCTAGTTCACGAACCAAAAGTGTAAATTGTTCTTTGTGATCCTTTTCTTTGTCATCTTTAGTTGAAGATGAAACAGCTTTCTTAATCGAATGCCAAATCGAACCTAAAAATAACACAGTAATAATTCACACGATCCATTCGACATTGAAATTTTTCATCCTATACAAACCTAATGTACCCCTGTCTTTCTTTTCTTTAACAATCGGGAACTGCCAAGCTAAATCAATACCATCGAAATTATAGTCTCTGGCTAATTTAACAGAAGATTCGATAAATTTCGCCCGGTGTTCTTGTTTTTCGAGCTATAAAAATGTCAAAATGATACATACGATTAGATGTACCTATGGCTATATGAATATGATGCATAAAACCAGCTTATAGATTTACAATGATGACGCCGAAATCACGTTTTGCGTCTTTCCCTACATTATCGGTGTAATTTATTGAGTTACTTTGCATAAAATGATTCAAATGAAAAATTTCATCTTTTTTTTCTACCGTATGAAAAATAATTTTACGCGCCCAAATTCATTTATCAAAGTTCAAGGTCCAATAACCATTAATCAACAGGTACATCGCGCTGTTGACCTTGGAATTGCGGATTGATACAGAAAGATCCTCCGCAGCATCACACGTAACCAGATATTCAAAATTTTCAACAACCAATGCAATTTAACTCTATAACATTTTTGAAAATTTAATTACTAGGTAGGTACCATTTTCAAGTATTTCTCTGGTTCGTCGTCATCCCAGAAACCGCCCACTGATACTAAAACTTTCAACGATGGGTTTACTAATTTCAAGTTGGTAACCGCTCTGAAGTTATTTTTTCCTTTTTCCGTGTCCAAATCTTCATCCAAAGATTTGATTTTGTATTTGTCATTGTCGAGTCCGACGAATGAGTAGATGATATAGTTGCATAATAAACTGGCTGGTTTCAATTCATCAGCAGTGACTTTGGCCAATCCTGGAAAGAAAATCAAATTGTTAGATGAAAATAGATTTATTAAAAAATGCAAAGAATTTTGTTTTCGAAGCTTTAGAAAACGTAATCATTTGTAAATATTTTTAGAGACTGATCAACACATCGAAAAAAAAATTTCCATCGGTTCTTGGAAACATTTTAAACTTGCATGTGGATGCCAATTGATAAAGAATGAATATCGACGCGTCATCGTCGTAGCATAAATATACCATAAGACCCGCATATCAATTACCTAATGCTATTCTGCGTCGAACGTAAATTATGCATATTTTGCTAATATAATTTCATGTACCTTTAATAATATTTGCTTCGATAATTTAGCATCTTTAAGAAGATAGGTAGGTAAGCAGAAGAGGTAACCTGCTGTGGTACAGATTTCTAATAACTTGGCTACTCACAAAATGAATATAGTTTTTTGTTTTGATGACGTAATTGTAATAAATTTTAAAGCAATAGGAGTGCTTCGAAATATAATTATGTAAAGAAGGTCGAGGAAAACGTACTTCAGGAAGATTTTTTCAGAATTTATTGCAACCAAAAAAGTGGTTTTAATATTTTTTCATAAAAAATAAATTTTATTATCTCTACTGCTGAAAATTTTTCAATTTTTTTTTTACTTTTGTCTCATCGTCCACTGATAGATAATTATTTTTCAGGGATGAGGTATCTACTGAACTAAAAAAGACTGTTTCGCCAATAAAAAAAATAAAATGAGAGAGAAGCTACGTTAGGAAGTTGCGTTTAGGCCTTTGCAAAGCGCTGGCTAACATTTAATCGCCTCCAACTCGATTTTTACCCTTGAAATTGGACTTCGAATATTGTACGATTACCCATAAAAGTTTTAAAAACGTAAAGCATAAAAATTTATTTAAAAATAAAAAATTGAAAAAAAAAGTTTTTTGAAAATTTTTTGTTAAAAATAGAAATAGCTGAGTAAGTAATTAATATTTTCATGAAAATTTTTTACTGATGTCCACTTTTCACTTTTATCCCATTTTTTAAAGAACACTTGAAAATCACTTTTTCAAAATTTTCAAATACCCACTCGTGAAAAAAAGCTGAAAAAAATTATTTTTAAAAATTATATTTTTTAATGATCTTGGTAGGTATAGAAACTTTAATCTAAAAAAATGATTTCTGGTAATTTTTCCACTACATTCTCACTTTTGGAAAAATAATAAATTTTCCTGTATTTTTTGAAAAAAGCCAAAATTGGGGATGAAAAATCACGATCGTCTATTTTTTAAGTAACAAAGAGTATCCATACTAGAGTCATTAAAAAAAAAACAAAAACTTCAATGCTTTCAGTTATTTCTTACAGGAAATTCAAAAATTGAGCCTAAAAAGAATCACTTTTTGAGGAATGTCTGGAAAATAGAAGAAATGTGAAAAAAAGCACTAAACCTAAATGATATTTTTGGAAAAAAATATCCATATGAATTATTCAATTTTAAGCAAATGCTGTTACCTAGTCGAATTTTGAAGTCAATTGAACAGGAATCAAGCCTTATGTGGAGTAGTCTAGTAGGAGGGGAGGGGGAGATTTTCATCAAATTTATTGGATTCTAGATACGAAACACAATTTTCCAATTGCTTCCTTTTTTCCCAACTTTCAAAAAAAAAAAGATAAAATATTCTGAAAAATTTCATCCTATAATGTGGAAATTTTTTCTTGTTTACTTCTCACAAATTTTTTCATTGAAAACATCATACTTAATGATTTTTTTTTAGTGATTTGATTTAGTTTCGAAAAAAAAATTAAGAATTTTTGAAACTCGAAAAATTTATTCTTTTTTGAAAAATGAGGAATCAAAATTGATTTTAAAATCTCAGATAAATAAACACCTGCTAGAAAAAGAAATAATTATCTAATTAGTCTACTCTAGAAAAATTCGCGATATGTACAATCCATAATTAAAAATTACCCCCTTCGTCTCTTTTCCCACTAATAATTAAAAAATTAACAAAAGGAATTACCTTTCCTATTATAGGCCTTGCTGTCATAAAAACAAGACACTTTGCCAACCGCGTGTACATTGCCGACAACGTACAAACAAGATAGTAAAACTAACAAGTACATTTTTAACGCCATCTTAACATCCACAGCACGTAAACGCTAACTCGGTATTAAGCTAACAGTACCCTCGATTGTACAAATTTAATATACTCCACGGATTACGATAAGATTCTAGTTAACCTCTGTATTCCTCACCAAGGTCAATTTCTAAAAGATATGTAAATAATTCAATTTACAAAATAGCCATTTATGACGGGTTTCATTCGTCTGGTACGTTGAAATAATAAAGTTTACCAATATGTGCTCTCTGGGCAAAATGTAGCATCGATTGGTCACATTTTTCGTGCTTATTGGCGAATTTAACGATGGACGAATTTGGAAAGTGATTGGTCAACATATTTCGGCAAAGTTGCATTACCACCTAACTGCATAAGTGATTTAGTTGCTATTAATACTTAGAAGAATTGGGATTTTCTCAAAAAATACAACTTTTTTTCTTTATAGGATGAAAAATTATTCAATTTTAACCTATTTTTAGACAAGTACCTATTTTTTCAATTTTAGTCAATTTCAAAATTTCTACCCATCACCATTTCTAAAAAAAAAAAAGAGGGTACCGTACCTAACTAAGAAACAGTACACTCACAGGATTCACAGGATCTTTGTAATTTAAAAAAAAATTATGGGTAAGTATACCTATCACATTGTTCTAAGGTCTAGTACTTTTTTGAATAAATCGACAATTTATTTTTTGAAAAATATCTCAATATTTAACACAATGATTTTACCCAAAAATACCATCATTGCCCATTTTTCAAGGGTCCTAGCAGAAATCACTTTTTTAAATTTCCAATAAACATAATTGACAAATTATTTCACGTCAATTTCAAAATAAATATTCGATTTGCACCTGGCTTCATAGATAGGTAGTAGCTACCCATTTTCATGTACTTTGGAAAATGTATCAAAAACAAATACATAAATGATTCATACAGATAATACCTACATAAGTTCGCAACAAAGGAACTTCATTTTTTTTTGTACTTTCAACGCAAAACGATAGGTACATAAGAACATCTTACTCGTTTAATTAATCACTATCAATTATTTCGGAAAAAGTCGATCGAACATCATAATTGCATTTGTTCAATTACTTTTACATCTCGACTTCTCGACTCGATTAAAAATGTTTTGATTTACACTTCCCAACTTAATTATTATTATCGGAGTCATAAACTTTGTTAGATATTTCTTAATCAGGTTCGATTCTTGGAATAGAAAGCATAAAGTGAAGCTTTATTCGTCGTATTTATAAAAAAAAAAAAATTATTTCATTTCTCATGTGTTTTTTTTTTTACTTTTAATGTTTGAGTATAGGTATCTATTCTATGTGGGTCAATATTTATCATATTATTTTTTTCATCAGGGTTAGGTACATAGTTGAATAAATGTAACGTAACTCGAACCATCATAATGGAATTAGACGTGGGTTATGATGATAAATTCCATTCAACAATTACTTAGGCGTGTTGAATCGTTGATAAATTAATTGAAATAGGAAATGGTGTTGGAAAATTTTTAAGTTGGCGAATGACGTAAAATATGAGAAGGGGTACTAGGAAAAAATCACATTCAAGTAGAATTTTTCAAAGTATAAGCGTTATGAAGCTTTTTCAAAACTGACCATCCAGCTTGGATAAAAATAGGTACACATTAAGATGAAAAATAAATCTGATCATATTGGTGGATTATCATTCAAATATTGTTTCTAAATTCCTCGCATATTTTCACGAATTAAAAAAACTCTCAAACGCCAGTGATGATTAAAAAAAAAGAGAGAAGAAAGATACGAGTTAGTAGCTAAGTACTTTGGATGGGATCTGATCTTTAATTTTAAAAATTGATAATTCTAGTCATTAGGAATGTAGAATTGCTATTTTTGAAAGAAACGCAGCTTTCTTTTTTCTTTTTTACAATTTTAGATAAATTAGTCCATCTTCAGCCCCCCCCCGAAAAAAGAGTAAAAATTCAATTTTCATATCACCCAGGTCCGATGATTTTAAAAATTAAAATTGAATACCACTAAGTAATTTACTTTTCAAACAACTAAATACAAATCAAAATAAAGTCAGGTAGAGGGAAGGGGAGGAAGAGAAGGAATTGAGAACTCCTGATGAAATGGATTCTTTCTCTATTTTTTTTTTTTTTACACAAAGTATAATTTTTGCTCACAGGTCGTCACTTTGAAAATTTTACAGCTCCAGGGTATTTAATATGTAGGGCGTGAGTTTTTTTTAGCCCTTCTTTTTGTCCACCTACCCTATTGACAATGAAAAGCGCCATTCGCCGTAAAAAAGCGCTTTGTTTGGCGTTTTTTTGACACTTTGGCGAGCGCCATTCGCCATATGATGGCCATATGATTCTTATCATTATAAACAGCGTTTAATTTTGCGCTAAGCGCTAAAAAAAGCGCTGTTTATGTTTCAAAAATATTCGGCCTCTAATTTTTGTTTTGCTTTTGTTGTATAAAATCAAAATCCGCGATCTTTTTCAGTTCATTAATTATTTAATTTTCAATTTTTCAACTAACTGTAGTTGTGATTTTTTATTTCTTTACATTCAAATTATTTCCTTAATTCGTTCAGTGTCACTGATTTATACAGTAAAATCTATTCAAGTATTTCTCTTTTTTTCACTTTATATTTTGTGTACCAAACTAAAATTGTAATTGTCTTCATTCGTGGATTTGTTTTGCAAGTTCAATGGTTTGTTTAATGTACAAATTATATTGACAAAATAAATTTTGCGGAAACCAAAAATGAATATAGTATACTTATACATCAAGTCTTGTTCTCTTTTTTTGAGCACTAGTGAAAGTACAACACAAAAATTGAATATCTATCTGGAGAATGGGTTATGAAATACTTTTTTCTTCTTTGCAGTGGTAACACTGATGAAAATGCACCAATAGTTTTGTTAGATAGGTACCTATTTACCCACCAAAATTTTAATAAATAAATGGTTGCCTGATCGCAACAATTGGATACAGAATCTTTAAATTTATTCACAAATTATTGGTTGCACTCTAACAATTCAATTTTTTAAAAATGAACAGCGCTTTTTGTTAGCGTTGAGCGCTTAAAAAACGCCATCCCCACTGCGCATACCTTCTGCACAGCGAATGGCGCTCGCCAAAGTGTCAAAAAAACGCCAAACAAAAAACGCCGTTTTGTCAATAGGGTACGACCTACGTCTTTAAAAAATTTGAAAAATTACAGATCACTTTGGAAATTTTATTTTCAACGAATCGAATTGCTCACCCAAGACCTCAAAATCCAGCCAAACATTTTTCAGTCACTGAAATTTTTTAGATGAAAAATTTCAAATTCTAAAGAAACGCTGCTGTGGCCAACTGCATATTTATTTGTGCAATTTTTCAAAATTCAGGCAGTAACACTGCTTAAAAAATCCAAAAATTAAATAAAATTCATTTTTGCTCTAAAAAAAAGTTCTTTGAACTCATTTCTAAGGCGTTGAATGAATGTTCCTATGTAATTAAATCACCCATTCTGCCACTAACACCGTAGGACCGTACAACTCTTTCTATTTTTAGCCAGCGTAATATTCACTTTCAAACCTACGCACAGATTTCGCTCTTGATAGCATATCCTGTCGTGATTATCCTTTCGCCCAATCTCGAACCAACTTCCCATCAATGATATTAGATCCTTTCGAGGTGATATTTCCGCATGAAAATATAATAGGTACTTAATTATGACTCGAGACATGCAATCTATTACCTTGTGACCTGTAAAACAACATTAGGTCATTACTCATTGATAATAAGAATCATATCTATTGTCGCATACTTACACTTTTTCAACGTGGATCGAATATTGCTCGTGCAAATTCCGCGGTCGTACCAAGATTCATCACGTACGTACGATGTTTACAATTGAAACAAATAATTCAGGTTCAGCTCTTTTCTGACGTACGCCTACGTCATAAACAAACGACCTCCACACATGGAATTACTTGAGAGACGATTAGGTGTTCCAAAAAAATAAAAAAATTAATACCACCCGTCGAGTAGACGATTCGGCGATGAAAAATCAATTAATTAGATTTTTAAAGATGATTAATGCACGAAATGTAACGTGATACTTTTCAAAGAACGCGACATTTAATTAACTCGCAGACGGATTAATTACCTTTGGCATTGTTTTGGGAACTCGATGTCTGCTCGATGTACACTTTTTCCGCAATACGATGGGAAATACGGAATGAGAAGGATCGTCGCGTTCGTGCTTTATCAATTACCTGTATGAAGACAAACATTGTACTAAAATGGAGTGCAATAGAAACATGTACGTTGGAAAAAATACCTCTATAAAATGGAAATTATTCCAATCAGTTTTTTATTTCGCGTTCAAACGAAAAATTAAAATGGATTTTATGGTTTTTTTGGTGGTCGCGATTTTAAGTAATTATTGTTTTATTGATGGGTGCAGATCAAAGGAAACTTCGGTGGTGAGTAAAATCTACAAATATAAAATTATCTAGTTGGTTTATATGCAATAAAAAAATGGCTACACGAAATTAAATTATAAATTACTTTTTTTTTCATCAATTCGTTAAATGAGTATAAATCGCGATGTACTAGGTACCTATTCATTTTTTGGTTGAGAATCTTTCGTTAAAAAAATCAAATATTACGAAAAATTAATATCAGAACACCTTCAAATTGGACCTACTTTAAAAATACGTAAAAAAAAAAAACACATTAAATTAAAGACGAACATTCTAGCAAATTAAAATCAGAAAATAATCAGCGTAGAAAGGTTATCATTGGATTGAATAATAAAATTGCACTTATTGATAAGACAGACGTATTTTCGTAAAAACAAAATAAGAAAATTGTTTTGGCTCGAGTTTCTTTTTTTTTTAATGATAATAATGCAATAAAATAGAGTTTGTTTTTATTGTTATCAATAAACTATCAAATTCTAATGAAATAAGAATGAGTAATTATAATTTAACCAGATAAAATGGATATTGGACAATACTCATCTTCTGTTACACATTTCACCTCGGTTCAAATTAGAGCATTCGTTTTCAAAGGTTTTAAATTTTTAGATCAAGGGCAATTGTTTCAGGGGCAAATCAAAGTTGGCTAATTGAATAAATCAAAAAACTTACTTTTATTTTAATAACTCAAAATAATAATTGTGTAATATTCTTCCTTTGAAAAGTTTTCAGTTTTCCCAAAATCGCATTGAACACGTGCCTGAAGGGGGGAGGGGGGAATGAAAAACGGAATGACCGCAAAATAAATATTAAAAATGGATAAGGTGAATAAACATAAAAATTGATGATCGCCTTGACATCAGAGGTTCAATTTTTTGAAATTAGAAAAAAGTTTTTAAAATTTAAAGAGAAACCCACTCGATAAGCTCTCCGTTGACAACAGATGCGCTGAAGAAGAGAAACTCGATTTTCGACTTTTTGAATGAATGATAATTAGGAACCCCTGAAACAGTGAAAATTTCAATTTGAAAAAAAAATTAGTGACAATGCTATAATAGGTATGAATTAGGATTATGAAATTGAATAGACCACTAGTTTGGGCCATTTTTTGAGAACACACATTTTGGGTACCCTGAGAATTTAACATCATTAAATGATTAGCTAAAATTAGTTTTTCACAATTTTTCCTTTCTTGTTTTACATCAAATTACAAGTTTCAGTCGATTCATCGATTTTTGAGCATTTTTGCACAAAATATCTGAGAGATTGTGATTTTGAAAATTAATTCGTAAGATAACTTACATCCTAATTTATTTTTGGAGATGAAATTAAAAATTGGTAAATCGACCGAAACTTGTAAAGTTCAATGTGTTTCGAAGCAAGAAGAGTCGTAAAAAAAACATTTAAGCTCGAAGTTTAATGAAATTACTATTTAAGCATTTTTCAGGGGTACTCAAATCCAAATTTGACTTCTAAAAAGTTGTTCCAAGACAATGATCTATTGAAAAATGAAATTAGTCTATTAACTACGGAGAACCAAAAAATGTCTTTTCATGATGCGTTCAAAATAAATGAAAAACAATTTTTTTAATGTTTTCAATTTCTAATAACCAATGGCCCCTTCAACTTTGATAAAGACAACAAAAATAGTTTTCACTTCCCGGATTAATTTTTTTAGTTTTTTTTTTAGTACGAACTTTCTTTTCTAGCCTTTCAATTTTCAAGCTAGACACTTGCCCCTTCGATTTTAAAGATAGGCATCATGTTTACCTAGTAACTCTTTTTTTAGTGAATTTCGATTGAATCCAAATTTTTTGCTTGCGTGAGAGTTTATCGACACCCTGTAATTACCAACTAAAATATTCGGATTTTTTCTCATTCAAAGCATAGTTTTTTTCAATATTTTTCCTGTCAAAACAAAAAATCGACTTTCAAAAATTTTTAGTTCGCTTCAGATTTTTCTGACTGAAAAAATTGAATCTTGCCTTAATTGAGATAGGGTCCCGCTGCTCTCCCTGCTCTTGCTCAGCCTGTTCTTGAATCGATTCATTTTTACAAAATTCTCACCTATCCATAATTATTTTCACTTTACAGAAAATCAGCGTAAACAACGATCTCGATGGACTGCTGAAAAAGACCAAATCTGTAGAATCAATCGAACCAGTCAACAGCTCCTTTGAAAGCAATTCGGGAAACACCGGTTATCAGGTTCCGATAATATATCCATATCCATATCCAATGCCAGCCTACCCGGTTGCCAATCCTGGAAACATAGAATACGATCGATCACCGGAAATTTTCCAACTACAGAATACTCAATTTATAGAGACAATTCCTCAAAATACACCAGTGTCTAGTCAACCTCAACCAGTTATTCCAGTCCCTGTATCGGTAGGAGTTCACACTGAACCATACGGAACCTACCAACCAGGAAATGTATCTCCCACTAACCAAGACCAAAATATCCAAACAGTGTTGGTAAATCCAATCACACCACAGGAAAATAAAAGACAAGATTTCTCACCCTCTGTTTCGGTGTCCAGCGTGGCTCAAAGTGACTCACAATACTACCAACCTGGCTTCGGAAGACCACCTCCTCCGGTAAACTTTCTAAACTTCACACCCCTACCTCGACGTATTTAACCTTAATTTTTTCCACAGCAATATAACCCGTGTCAAAATAAACAATGCAGACCGGGCTCGAAATGTGTAGTGAGACGTAACCCGAATTGCCCACGTTGTTCATTAATTCCAGTATGTGTCGATCCTTGCGAAACTGTGCGTTGTGCATCGGGGTATATTTGCAAAGCAGAAGTAGGTCAATGTGGGACATCCTTCTGTGAACCTCGTGCAATCTGCAAAGATCCTTGCCAAGGGATTATGTGCCCTGGAAATGATACATGTACATTGATCTCATTGCCTTGTACGTCTTCTTGTGATCCTGTCCCTATTTGTGGAAGGGATCCGTGTGAAACTACGACATGTCCTTTGGGTCAAGGGTGCTACTTACAGGAGCATTTTTGCTCCAGACCGCCTTGTAAAGTAGAAGCGGTTTGCAGAGATCCGTGCAGGGGAATTACATGCGGTCCTGGTGAATTTTGCTATACCGAAGATGTGACTTGTATTAAAGCTCCGTGTAATCCGATACCATTTTGTAAGAATCCCTGCGCAACGCTTACGTGTCCTTTGGGGCAGCATTGCGAATTGGAACAAGCTTTCTGTATTCGAACACCTTGCAATCCGATAGCTACCTGTAAACCGAATTAATTCGTGAATATCTTTACATTTTTGAATAAGTTTGTAATTCTATTTGTATGATTTTATAGATTATAATTTTTTGTACACGTACGTATCATTTTTGTCGTTTATTTGTAACTGAATTGGTTTGATTTTTCAATGATTAGGCATCAGTGACCTATTCCTGACCTCTTCTTTTTTTCTCTTTTTTTTTTTATATAAAAAAACTGCGAAAACGCGTTTCAGCGATTCGAAAATATGTACATTTTGATACCCCACAAAAATCTTCACACAACGATTTTAAAATTTTTGAGCAACTGAATTTTCTCAGAGATCACTATTTTTCAAGGGAAACAGCCATGGTACCCCATAATTTAGAAAAAAATTAAAAAGTCGAATTGAGTGAAGCATGATATTTGTTAGACCATAATTAAAAATTGATTTTGATATTAAAGTCTATATTTTCAAAAATTTTGAGTCGAGCTCTTCAGTCATTACCTCCTGCAACAACATTTGATTTTCTTTAAATCGTCATATTCAGAAAAATTTTCAGATCCGACATTATCACTCCGAATGTGCTATAAATGTAAAATATGAATAATGAGTCCTTCTGAAAGCTCTAAATACGTCCATTAATACTATCATAATATTTTACATTCTGTATTCAATCGTAATGCTAACTTCGAGTGTATACCTTGTAATTTGATATCACGTAAAACCATACGCCATTGATAAGTAAATACAAAATACGAGTGCAACGTGCTCATTTCTTCTGGTCTTAATTTGGGAACGCGATGTGTGCTCGATGTATAATATTGTATAATTTTCAGCAACATAATGGAAAGAATTGTCGCATTCGTGTTTGATCAGTTACATCTGTAAATTACAATATACAAACATTGCAATTGATTGGAGTTGATATATCAAAAACAGGTAGGTACCTATACTTATTGAAAAAGCTATCTCTATAAAATTGAAAATTATTCTTCATTTTTCACTCATTCTTATTTCACGTTCGATAGATAAATTAAAATGGGTTCCATGAAGTTTTTCGTTTTCGCGATTGTTTTGAGTTATTGTTTCATCGATGAATGCAAATCATATCAGGTAATTTTTGTAATTCGTATAATGTAATTAAAATAATAATTATTTGTTGAATTATTTTTTTAAAAAAATATAGAATTGGAATAATCAATTACAGTAGAACCTCGATTATCCGATTTAATTGGGGCGGGGAAAACTCGGTTGTGCGAAAAAGTCGGATAATCCATAAGTTCAGTTTTTTCAGAAAAAAATGTAATTAATGAGTTTACTTGACATTTTTGGCATGCATGAACTTTCAAATAAGATGTAAAACCCGAATTTGAAAAAAAAACAACTCCCAACAAAAAATTCCAAAAATAGAATCCGTAAAAATCGAAAAGGAATTATGTAAGGTTACTTACTTAGAGTGGTGTAGTCAGATGTATTTTCATAATACAGATTTTGAGCAAAGAAAAATTGACGAAATGCAAGATTTTCAGGACAAGCAATCAATTTAGGTACTAATTTTTCAAATCTGAATCAGTAAAATTTGATGAGAAATTGCATTTTTGATGAAATGGGAATTTCTTCAGAAATCTGTGATTTTTGACTGAAATATCAGTGAATTAATCATGAATTTTTCATGAAATTTATTTCACTTACCCAAAAAGACAGAAATTTCACGTACATAAGTAATTTATCTGATTCAGGATTGTTCATTAGTTTTTGAAAAATCATAGTTAAAGGACAGAAAATAATGTAAGTATTTTGTGATATTTTTAAGCTGAAGAATATGTTTGTCGAGCTTAAAAAGAGCTAAATTTAAAAGCCCGACTTTTGAAAGTCGGATAATCGAGTAAAATCGGATAGAATTTTATGCTCGGATAATCGAGAAATCGGATAATCGATGGTCGGATAATCGAGGTTCTACTGTACCTGCTACCCCTCCCCCTCTTAAAATACATTAAAAAAATTATATTATGGTATAGATACCTACCTAATGATTTATTACCTAAACCTTGTTGAAAATTTTCGTAAAAAAAATTGAAAAACCATTAATTGGGTCTCAGTTTTAGTTTCGTATATAATCAAAAAAAACTAATATAATTATAAGGGGTTTAGAATGGGTAATCCTCGTTATTTTAAAAATTTGCAATTTCGAAAAAATTATTACATTGCCCTTTACTAAAAAAAGGTCATCAATTTTTCATTACCGTGGAAAAAAAAAACAAAAAATTACCAACATTGGACTTGAAAAAAAAAGATTAATGCTGCAATAAAAATCGATTATCGATTTACCAAAATTCTAATGAAATATCAAATTTGTGGACAGGATCCATGCGAATACACAGGATGTCCTTTAGGTCAAGGATGCTACTTAGAAGAAGACTGTTCAATGCTACCTTGTGCAGTAGTACCTGTTTGCAGAAATCCTTGCCTAGGAGTTACATGCGGTCCTGATGAATACTGTTACTCCGAAGATGTGACCTGTATTAAAGCTCCCTGTAATCCAATTCCAGTTTGTAAAAATCCCTGCGATGATATTGTGTGTTCTATTGGAGAACAATGCGTATTGGAAGACGCGTTCTGTATTCGAACACCTTGCAATCCGATAGCAACCTGTCAACCAGTTTATTAATTTGAAGATATTATTTTATAAATTCTTTAAATATGATTCAATACATTTTTAATTTTTTTGTATTAGGTACCTACTGCATACTTTTATTAAATAAATTGTAAGTGCATAATCGAGAATTATTTCGTTACAGGAAATTAAAAGTATTAGGAACGAATGGGTCTAAGAGTTCATTGGATACTTTATCTAATTCACGAATGACGCTTTTCCAAAAGCTCCAAGCAGCATGAAATATTACTGTAGTGGAATAACACTATTGGTTGAATGGTTAATATGATACTTTGTTAAAGAAAAGGGGAAACTGGGCACATGCGCTTTCAAAATGTTACAGTTTGAAATTTCTATGTTATACTGAATCTTTACACTTACACGCCCTATTGCGTAAAATGTGTTGCGTGTTTCGTTTTTGAAGGCGTCCTCGAGTGGGTACGTTTTCAAGGTATCTGTATGGCCAATATATGTAGTGTTTTCGAACGTCGGATGACGAAAAATCGAATTGACGGGATAATGAAATTAAAATACGTATATGTAGGTGCCTGAAAAAAAAAAGTAAAAAAGTAGAAAGTGTATCAAAAATTAAAACTTGATTAGCTCTACATAAAATTAAAAGAAATTATTTTTTTCATAAATATTTCATTTTTGTTTTGGGTTTTTCGATTTTGCTAAAAAAATTTCACGAGTTCATGTCATACCATGATTCGAAAAACCACCAATTTTTCTTCCATTTTCTGTAGTAAGGACTTAAGGAGGAATAGAAACTCCTTTTTTTGAATTTCACAATTTCCGCTAAAAATATTCAAACTTGGAGTTGCATATCTGGATACCAGAAGTGGATTTGATTTCGTCGTAAAAAATTATATTTAACGAATTTTTGTAGTTCAATTTTTTCATAAAAGGCTCAACTTTGAAATGATGGTAAAAGCCCACAAGATCTCATTAAAAATCTGCAAAAAAAAAAAGAAGAAGACATAATTATGAACATGCAACTTTTTATGAAAATTTATGAAGTTCAACATTCGTTCTAGAATTTTTGGTGGGCTGAGGAGGTAGGGAGAGGAGGAGATAAAAAAAATTGGACAATTTTGGTAAAATTTCAAAAAAAAAAAAATGAAATCATAAGTGACATATTTTTTATAATGTTATAGGAATGCTGAGTTCGAATAATCATCGTAGTTTCTGGATTTATCTCGCCCTCGAATTCTGTCACTAAGAGAAGCTCTAATGGGGACTAAAATAATTTCAAATTTAAAAATCTTCAAAATATACGTATTTTGTTATGTTTTCGGTGGTATCGGGTCGAAATGTTCAATTATTTTACAATTCTCTTCCTCTACCATCCGGATATTGTTTTTCAAGAAGATATTAAATTCATTTCACCATAAAAAGTACCTATTAAAAAAATATGCATTTTGAATACTCAATTGTTGCTTACTAGATGGCTTTTGTTCTCCATTTTAATCCTCCTAAACTTCAACGTTGTCTTCTCTATGGCCAAGTAAGTAACAAGTCTAGTCTTATTTCGATTTGAACCTGAAAAAATGAATGATTATTAAATAGCAATAATAGGTAGGTACCCAAATTAGAAACAATTAAAATAAAAAAACGCCCTTTCTTTCCTCACTCCTTCATTATTTCTCAATCTCATTAGAAAACGATCCAAAAATATCCATATTAATCAATACGATCCTTTAGATACTCTCCCTCCTCCCCATGACCCCATAAAATAATTCAAACGTAATCTACCCTCCCCTCATCAATTCCCAACCACACCCGAAACTTTTCTTTCACCAGCTATTCATCGGATGTAAATAATTCGCGATCGATATAACACAGAGTGATAAAATTTATTAAAGATTAAAAAGCGATATTAAACGATTTCGTCACGTCGTGGGCGATAAACAGGAATAAAAAAAGGGGATATCTGGTATTATTTAAAAGTTAAAGAAACTTAATTAAATTTAGCTACATAATCATAGCTTTTATTGGAATGTCGAATGGAAATATAATAAAATTTAATTATAAAATTCTGCAGCACGTTCGAAAACGCATTGTTTCGTACAATAATGGCAGTGTGAAGAGTGAATTGTTACCTCGTGACTCATCTCATAAGAGCCACCCGTGTAGCTTTTGGGTTCTCGCTGGATGATGCGTCTTTTATACGAAGGTGTTTACGCAGAATTAATATCTGCGGAAAAGCGTAATTTTCCGAGGTGATTAACACGTTAACAGCAGGGTGTATACAGTTTTAAATATAACTATAAGGATGAGTCGAAAGGCGCTACTCGGATCGTAGTTAATACACACGGTGAAAAAAAAATCACGTCTTCATTTACCCATACGAAGTCGACCTACGAGCCGAGTGAGATATAGTGATTTGCATATAAACCAACGTAAATACCTCGATGCATTTTCAAAGATATTTTAATAAATATAAGGTATTCGTGCTGGTTGATCTTTTCACATACACATTTTCTTGCGACGTTCACATGCGCTTGAAATACCGCCACAAAACACATTAGTAAAATGCTTCATTTCGAAATGCCTCGAATCATTGGCGCGCGAACGCGACTCTTGATCTAAATTCTTCGTTATTTTATTGTCATTCGGTAAATTGAAATTCGATTCGATTTTTTTACCTCTTTCGAATCGGAAATTCGCCGAGTAAATTTCTTCACGTTTGAGATGAATTCGAACTCGCTGGGTCGCAGGTAATTTCACGCCGATAGTTTATTAGGGCGGATTATCAACAAACAGGATACTGTTACGAATCGTTTCAAACTGTCGCTCTGGTAAAAAGAAAATAAAAGTCTGCAGGTGAGTAACCCTCGAGGTTTTTATAAAAAGAGGGTTTGTAATCTAACACACGATTACAATATGCTTTTGTCAATCAATAAGCTTAGCTGCGAGCAACTTCTGATACGTACTTCGATGATCTGCGAGAAATTAAACCAGCTTCTTTTTCCTGCGACAGTATCGTTCTGAAAAAAAGAAGGAAATTTTAAAGCAATTGAAATGTTAGAATGGAGAAATTCACGATTAAAAGCAGGTTGACCCGGTGGAAAAAGTCTTGTACGGAATTACACAGCGAAAGGATGCGAAATAAAAGCAGTCTGTAACAGAACTTAGGGAAACTTATCATTCTAATTTCGCGCGCGATTCGGCCTTCCCGAAAAGGGAGTATTATTTTCAATATAACTGTAAAGTTTGCGTAGGATAGGCTATATAGTTTGTATTAAATATATTTCAAAGAGCGCGAAAGGGTTCGTTTATATCCTTTTGTATAACGTTCACCGAGTGTCGGGTATCACAAAAGGAAAACAATAGAAACTACACCTCACACAATTCGCGTTTATTGTGTCCTGCTCGTGCATCCCCGAACAAGTTTGTCCTACGAAACGATGCTACCTTATATCATATATTTAATACAGTGCCGCAGTCAAAAGCAGATACTCTATAAATTTTCCTTCTATTATTTCGAAATATTTCGATAACATTGCGAAAAAAAAAGGGTTTTGTTTCAAAATCCACCGTATCGTTTCTGTACGATTTTTTTCCATTTGTACTAAAAATCGAAATGAAATTTTTATTCGCAGAGGGTGCGAAAATATTTTCAAAACGGAGGTTTATTTTGATAATATTTTGAATGGGATCCAAATTTATGAAAATTTATATAGTATTGCTGTATGGCTCTGTATACTTCACTCGATACCTGATTTCATTATATTTCATTCCACGTAAACGAGAATTTTCTTCTAAACAAAGATTCGAATAAGTTTTTTCAATTCGTTATTAAAGTTTATCATAAAACGCCTCTATTATTTCCGAAAAACTTCTCCAGTTGTGCGGTTATGCCTCTTGAATCAGAAAAGGCTTTCTTCTGAAATTCTCTGAAACAGAATATACCTACAGAAGCCATTATCAGTAGGTACAGCGAATTCCTCTGGTAAAAAAAAAACAGTCTACAATAGTGTTCTAAATTTAATAACCTTACGTTTGAAATTTCGAATCGATGTCGTCGAGAAATAAATTGATGTTTATGTAAAATTGACATTCCAACTAAGAATATGGGTATTTTATCGAACAAGTCTGCAGAATATTACGGAATTTCAGTCTGTAAAACGATATAAATAAAAAAGTGAACCAGTTTTTTTTTTACATGGAAAGGGGCTCTAACTTGACACGTTCCCCTTTTTAGCTCAATTACCTTTGTTATTTCGATTGTACGGAAGGAAATACAGTATACTATATTATGATACTCTGGTACAACGAAACAGTGTATTAAAAAAGATTATAATTTGAAAATAGGAATATAGAGGCGGAGGTCAGACTATTGACAAACGAACGGACACATTGTTTGCAGAATTGTGAACGTGATGAAAAAAGGAGGGTCTTTAGTTTTTTATAACAAAAAAGGTAGGCGTTTTAGTACATTTTTTGACGAGTGTTTCAATTCACGCGTTTGGACATGTAATATTTAAAAGTATATAACTGCATTAGGAAATTGTCGCCGAACGTAGGAATAGGTTTTTCATTTCTTTGTTGAGATTTTTTTTTATCTCGATGCAAGTAATCATTTTCATGTTATTATGTTGCCGGCAACAACGCCGTTGGCATAATATGGGATCCTGTTACTGAAAAAAAGCCCTTTCGTTCGAATGATAATGTTGCAAACTAGATTATCGATACTCTTGCATGTAGGTCGTAGATGTCAACGTCGGTAGCGGAGCGGTTTTTTCAATTCTAAAAGCGTAGGAGAAACAACGAATCATGATTTTAAGGAAGAGATGTGAGAAAATAAAAATACGTACCGTTTACCTCGTAGGAAAACAAACGGTGACTAAGAGCTATACGTATTTCAATCTGGCCGTAGTGCCGAATTCCGGTATCGGTAAGTGATAAGATAACTGATAAGTTAGTGAATGAATATGTAACATCAGATGCAGCGAAGTTGCTCGATTCTTATCTTTTACACTTCTTTTTCACACGTATTATGTAATTTATCCGGTGTTTTGAATCTGTAAAAATTATATTCACGTAGGGACTAGGGAGTGAAATAGTAAGTACTTGATATAAGGATATCTTTCGATAGTGCTTCTGTTATTCTTTCTTGGTCTTCTCGTTTACCAATACAAAATTGATGATCGTCCATCAGTCCATCGAGGATCTTCAACACTGTATCCATCTGACCTTCGTATTCGAACTCGTGTATCCTGGTATAAAAAATGCAAAGGTATATTCTCAAAATTTCTAATGTTGAAGTGATATATGTGATTAATTACTTTACTGATTTGGTTTATGGTGGTTGATGGTTGATGAATATAAATATTATAATATCTAGTTGTTTACATACTTTTCAAGTTTCAACCGAAGTGATGAATGATCAAATCCAAAATGATTCGATAAAACTAATTGTAAAACAATTCAATGTGATCAGATAAATACAAAATACCTAAATATTTGGAACTAAATTATAAATTATGATAAATGATGATTATTTTATTTTTATTTGTTTTTAGCTTACAGTTGAACATTTTCTTGCGCGGTGGTGGTAATGGTAACAATGTGGTAACACTGCCAGCATCGTTATCAATAATTAATTCGACAATCATGTTTTGATTTTTCAAAATTCAAATTATTTCTGAATTAAATTGATTTTTCATCGCCTCATTTAAGAAATGAAAATTACGAGTAATTAGTCAAGTTATTAACTTATCTATGTGACGTGTAATAACTTTCAACCATTCATTCTTTTTATTGATTTAGTGGTGTTTCTTTGCAGCTCCTGAAATTCCGGTGAGTTTCGCATGCTCGATGTTGCTCTTTGTTATTGGGTTGGATGTTTAAAAATTATAGAAATTGATGTCCGAAAGATCCAAGATATCTCTATTTCAAATTATTATTACGAATTGCAGTGTCCGTTGCATAAATTCAGCGTTAAGAACGAAAGCACGACGTACGAAGTACGAACCCATATCTTATCCACCTGTTGTCATTAGCTAAACTCTGCTAACGTTTGTTAACAGCGAAGAATTTTCTATGATTATCCTTGTTGAGTATTACGTATGTTTTTATGTTCATCTAGAGATTACTAAACAATATGAAAATCTCGAAAAGATTAAGAAAACTGCTGAAGCATCGAAATATTCGTATTGAAGATTTGATACAGCCATCGATTATTTTGACAGATTTGAAACATCTTCCTCGGACGATAATTCTGGAAGATTCGCCCAAGTTGATCATACATAATGGTAATAGTGTGATTCTAAGTCATCGAATGAGATTAATTACGGGTTATTTTGTCGTAGTTTACCCATATTACGTCGCGTCGGTATAAGTATTTTTTACGGTGAAGTGTTTTGTGAATTTGCAGATCTTAGTAGCACCAGTAGTAATCGAAAAAAGGAAAATGAGGATACTTATGCTGCTCATAAGACATTCGAGTATAACAAAGTGCAAGAAAAGGATTATTCGGACTTGAACTATGGTAAATATTTTTCTATTTTTCGAGTGCTTGTTGAGCTGTTTCGTGAACGATTTTTATTCTATAATTATTTGATTGAAATTAATGCTGAAAATTTTATCCATTATCTTGAATTGAGCATGTTCGTATTCGGAATCATTTTTCTAATATTACATAATTTGATTTTTTTTTTCGGTGAATTTGAAATGCTCGAGTGCTAGAAAAAGGATCATGAGAAATTTACTCGATTAAAACAGATTTTCTTCAATTTTTTATCGTAATATTGATGAATCTTGATCATCTATGTAGATGAATGCAAAATGTCGAACTTGAAAATGTTTTGGTGTTAATTCATTATCTATATTATAATGCTAGAAAATAATGTTTCTGCTTACGGAATGGCATATAGTTTATTTAAAAGTTGGCGAAGTGATAAAGTTATTTAATAAGCAATTTATATTCGGATTTGAATTAAAAGTGTTGTTGAACTCGATGAACGTTGAAGAATCAGCGCTGTGAAGATTTTAAAAACCTGTTTCGTGATCTCGCTGTGCTTCAAAGATTACCTTTCATCTTCAGAAATTTCTCCTGTCCGATTGTATGCTATTTTTTGGTCTGCATTTTTCTAGATGAAAATTGTTACGGCGATGATTCTGAAACTACCGACGTAATCAAAGCAAATAAGAGTTCGGTATGCAAACCGCCCTGCGAAACGTTTTTGGATCAAAGTGCAAAATTTGATCATCCAAAACGTCCGGGCAATGATTTGATTCCTGTATGCGACCTATCCTGCGAAACGTTTTCCAGTCGAATTACAAATCCTCATTCATATTATCACAATATTCCGAAACTCTGGGTCAATGATTTGATCCTCGTATGCACTATTTGTGATTTGCGTTTCAACAGTATGGAAACCCTGGAACGACATTTCTTAACTCACAACGAAAAAGAATTTTTTCATTGTACAATATGCAAAAAATCTTACTCTAGTCGTTTTAGTTTGAACCAACATTGCAAAAGAAAACACTCTGTGGAAAACTGCCAAGCTAAGAATACGAATGAAAGTTTTATTTGCAATACTTGCGGTGTTCCTTACAAGAAAAAAGGTGACCTAGTTCGGCACGTGATGAAAATACATGTTCCTCGAGTAAATTTTACCCGTAAGACATGTGGCAGTTCGTTTATTACTAAATACCGTCTAAATGAGCACATTTCTAAAGTACATACTGATACGACAGAGAAAAAATCTGATTTAAATCATCACGTTGCTACGCATACGAATATAAAACCGGTGAAATGTGAAACTTGTGGAGTTACTTTTCGCTGGTTGGAAAATTTGCGAAGGCATAGAAGGATCCATACCGGAGAGAAACCATTCGGATGTATTGAATGCAAAACTATGTTTATCCGCAAAGATTATTTGCAGAGGCATGTAAAAACGACTGTTTGCTACGTATGTCAAGCGATTTTTTATTGCAAAAATAAATCTCGTCAGCATGCCATTGAGCATGAGTGAATTTTTGGTTTTACGTTGACGAGTCCGTTCTCAAACTCGGTGATGGAGAGGTTCTGTAATAGAAAGTGTATTTCTGTTTACGGCGAATCAAGTTATTGAATTACCTATTACATAATTAAATTTATTTTTTAAAAGAAAACTTTTAGTGTTGATTAATCGTTTGAATACACTTACTATAGGTACTTATTTTATAAGATGATTAAGAAGTTTTATCATTTTTTTATAATTAGGTAATGTTTTTTTTTTGAAATTCACAAAATTTCTGAATGAAGAATTTTTTTAATTTTCAAATAAATATCAATTCCTCCTCGTTCTTTGCTCTAGAGTTAGCTGAGTTATCATAATTTGTTAATTTCGCTTCAATTTCAAATAACGCACCTACGAATGTTGAAAAATAGATAAAATGTATAATTATGAAAAAAGTTAAAAGATTTAAAATTTTTTCAAAAACCAGTATTAAAAATTTGTTTTCTTAAAACTTGTTTTTTAACGCATTTTAGCCAATTTCGGCCAAAATTTTTGAAGATTTAGGAAAGGTTCATACGTATTTATTAAATTGCTAAATTGTTTCGTGTGCCTATTTACAGATTCCGGTACAACCAGTCGTGGTGAAAAGAAGAATGAGAATATTCGAGCTTCCTTCGGTGTCTTCGAAAAAAAAAATGAACAGAAAATGGATCATGCGGAAGTAGATGATGGTAAATATCTTTTATTTTTTGTTGAAAAAGTTTCGTTAGATTTGTTGGGTTCGCTTGAAACTTATTCGATTTTTAAAAATGGAAATTAATATCTTAAATCCTGATTACTCCGCTATATTGATGAAATTTGAGCAAGATTTTGAATTATTCGTGTTTGGATTAAGAGGAAAATGCATTGAAGGCGTATTTTTAATTTTTCATCGGTTGTGTGAAAGTGATGCTGTGAAGTATGTCGATTTATGAAATGAAATATTTCATTAATTTAGGTATTGAATAATTTTTCAATTTTCAAATGCTAATGCAATGTTGTATGACTTTGAATAAGAACTGAGTCATTTCGTGTCGTTTTGACCTTAGGTGTTTCGATTTGACTTAATCATTTTTTAAAACAGAATTTATCCATTCAACAACTCAAAAAATCATCATTGGCTAGTTTTCGGTTTCCACACCGGAGGAAAGATGTGAAATGTTCTGCTTATTTAGGAAATTTTTTGTGATAAAAATGTGGTTAACAGTTTTAAAGAATATTAAAATTTAATTTCAAGTATTTCATAAGAGTTTTAAACAGTTGATAGTTTAACTATTAAAAAAAGTAACATTATTGTAGTAAGCGCGACAACTTCCAATCTCGAAATATACTTTCTTAATAAGGAGATCCTGAGGAAGAAGGACCCCTCCTTTCCAAATCAACACGAATAAGACTTTAATTTAAAAGAAAAAAAATCACTGAGCACTGCATCCAATTAGAGAATGGAGTCTGTAAAATTTCAGCAAAATCCGCTGAAAAAAATCGTTCTACGGCGATTTTTATGGGTTTAAGCATGGAAAATTCAACTCTTTTCGTTCTATGAAGCCTCTAATCCAATTTTAATCAAAAATTGCTAAAAACCTTGGTCGTCTCTCTAAAAAGTGCGATTCGAGTTTCAACACCTCTCGGAAGCATTGATGTCAAAATTTGATTCAAATGTTCTCTTCGTCACGGAAGCTAGCGATAAGTCGTACATTGCGAATTTGAAGGTATTCGGATTTCAACGAATTTAGTTGCTCTCTCAAGCATCTCAAAATTGAGCCAACAAGTTTTTGGTACTTGAATCATTTTTGATGAAAATTTTCGAAAAACATCAACGGCCTGCCAATTGCATTTTTATTTACCTACGTAATTTTCATAAAAAATACTTTATTTGGAAATACTGTTACGAAGATTTTCTAAAAAATTGAATAGGTACCTACTTACCTATTATTTTAAAGACCGAAGTGAACTACTCGAATTTCATCAAAATTGCAAAAATATCGATGCTTTTAGCTTTTAAAAAATACTGTCAAAAATTATTCTAGTTGTCTTGAACATTTTTTTGGTTCTATTTGGAAATGCTTGAAAGAACATTTTGAATTCGAGGTTAGTGTAACAAAGAAATGTGGAAACCGGGGATACAGAGTCAACCCGGTGAGAAAGCGAAGAAGGACCTTCTGGACGATTTTTTTGTATTCCAAGGCCAGGCTCATTTTTATGAAAATCCCAGAGCTGAAGGCAGATCTTTAAAAATCTCAGAGCCAAAAACACATTCATGAAAATCCTGGAGCTGAAGTCAGAGGCATCATATCAGACTACCTCCGGCTTCTTGCACAGGAGATCCCTCTTCTGAATTTTGTTTTGTATCTGTTGCTGTTGGTGGCATGGCAAGGATCCGAAGTGGAGCGAGAGGGAATAAGGCCTCCTTCTGGACGATCTTTTCGGAGCCAGAAACAATTTTATGAAAATCTCGAAGCCGGAGTCGGAGGCACCAGGTTCTCTAAAATCATAGACCTTACGATCTGAGACTAAATATTATGTTTTTTAGGTCGAATCAACATTATAGTAACCCAATTTTAGCCTCATAGGCTGATCCTCGAATAAACTCTCTCTATTTGCAGGTTGAATTAGATTAAAAAGTGTTATTGAACTAGATGCATTGTTAAAACGGAACTATGTGAACAGTTTTTTTAAAAACTTCAAAACTTGTGTTTGGATTTCCGAAAATTTCATTTTGAATTCTTGAAATGTGGTTCTGTGATTCATTAAAAAATATTATACACTATTCGTTCTTTAAGCTGCATGTACTTTGGTGCTGATTTTGCTGAACATCAAGAATTGCATTTTTCTAGATGGAAATTATTACGACGATGATTTCTCGCACAAAACCGGAAAAGCTTTGGTACGTGATTTATCCTGCGAAACATTTTCGAATCGAGGTGCGAAACTTGATCATAATTTAAGCTGCTGCGACGATCCAAAACCCCTGGTCAATGAATTCATCTTCATGTGTACTCAATGTAATTCACGTTACAAAACTTACGAAGACCTGGAGCAGCATTTTACTGATCATGGAAAAAATGATTGGTTTGAGTGTACCAAATGCGAAAAATCGTACAGTCGTCGTTCTCGTTTGAATCGTCATTACGAAAGAAGACATTGCGTGAAAAGCTCCAAGGCTGCGAATACAAATGAAAGTTACATCTGCAAAACTTGTGGTATTCCATATGTGACTAAGCAGGGCTTACTTCAGCACATGATGAAAGTCCACGTTTCTGGGATGACTTTTACCTGTAGCACCTGCAGAAAATCATTTTCTACTAAACGTCTTTTAGATGAGCATATTGTCAAAAACCATGGCAAGAAGAATAGCTTCATTTGTGCACATTGCTCGCGTTCATTTCAACGGAAAACTTATTTAAGACGTCATGTCGGTATACATTTGGGTGTTAAACCGTTCAAATGTGATACTTGTGAAGCTACGTTTCGTGCAGCGGTAAATTTGAAAAGACACACTCTTGTCCATACTGGAGAAAGACCATTCAAGTGCATCAAATGTGAAACTTCGTTTGCCCGCAGAGAAGGTTTGAAGCGGCATGTTCATCAATCTATCTGTCGCAAATGTCAAGAAACGTTTTATTGTACGGTTGATTTTCGTAACCATGCCGCTGTGCATCGATCTAGATGAAGAATGCAGAAATAATGAATAATTTGCTCGTTTTAACTATACCTACGACGCATATTTTTATTCATTGTAGACTATTTTTAAGTTTTATTTATGATTGAAGTTATTTTTTTTCTTTTTAAAATAAGTTGGGAAAAATTTTAATGGAAAATTTGTAGTGACCGATTCATAGTTCAGATTTTTCCATTTGATCCATTTCCCAGATTGAATTTTAATATGAAGTTGGAAAATTTTCTAAAATTGGCAAAATTTACAAAAAAAAAAATTATTTTGAATGATTTCTCTAACACGATTTGTTTTACCAAATATCTTTTAAGATCCATCATTATTTTGCTCTGAATTATTGCTGTGAAGGCTGAAATAGAATTGAATAATGTGCAAATTACCTAACGAAAATTTGAATTCATTGAAATAGGTCAATAGTCATTCATTTTGGTCGGAAAAATGATGAAAAAAAAATTTAAAATTTAATAAATTTTACCGTTTAGTAATTAGCGTTGTATTTCTCTCTAGAAAATCGATAAATTTAACATTTTTGGTAAAGATGAAGTTAAAATATTTAAAATTTCGGCGTACCTTATTAGTCCAGTAGAATTAGCAAAAAAAAAAAGGGATATAGTGCAAATTACGGCGGCAAGCTGAATTTTGGTATACTGGTCCATTTTTATGTCCTGAACACGAATCCGAGGTGTCCGGTCGCGTCCGGTGGGTGGAACACCCCTTAAATTGTGGATCTTCGCCCCCAAAACAGGTTTTTGGCCAATATCTACCAGAATTTTGCTTCTACAGCAAAAATGGGGCCCGTAAAGTTATTCTACGCCAAATTTCCTATACGATGACTTTTTCATGATACTCGCAACCCCAAGGGGGGTGGACCTATAATTATTCAAAGAAAAGGAGTTTTCTTAAAAAACAGTTTTTTGCTTAAATATGCCCAAATATTGATCTTGATGCAAAAATGGGGTCTACAAAATTTTATTGACATAAAATTACCTATGAGATGCTATAAAAATATGTGCACAAGCCCAAGGGGGCTGGAGCCAAAATTAGTCGAAGTGAGGGGTTTCTAATTTGACTCATAAAATCTGTTTGTTTACTTTCCGATCTAGATGTTGAATCTGCAAAAAAGGTTTTAAAAACACTTTTGGCCCCTATATTGAATGAAAAAGTCAACCGAGGAGACCTTCTACCCCCCCCCCCTCATCATAGGATGTTTCACTGTTATTAAAAGGTAAGAAGCAGATGAGGGGGTGATTCGTAGTTTTCCAGCAACGAATATTGGTTTTCTCTGGCGACATGGGTCCGGAATATTTTGTAGAACTGTCCTAGTAAGTTTGCCCCTTTTTGTCTCCCTTCCTCTAATATCAAGCTTACTCGATACTTTCTTGAATATAATTTTATTTTTGGACCACTTTCCCCTAAAATAATATTTAATACCTTCATACCATTTTGAAAATAATTCCTATTGAAGATGGGTGCTGAATCAATATTTTAGTAAGTACATATTTGGAGTTCCTTGGCGGGTGACTTCAAGAAAACGAAAACACACCACCAGTGGAGGGGGTTCCAAGTCAAGTCTTCAATTACAAAAAATTTTCAAAGTCATTATTATAAACAGAATTTTTTGAATCCAACTAAATATCTACAGTCATCGAATTATCGTCACTAAACAAATTATTTCCTTCACTACCACTGCTATATTCATCATCATCGTCATAATCTTTGGGATCACCCGGAATCCTAAAAGACCTTACTTTGTGGAAATATAATTACCGAAATTTTTTTGCAATTGTGGGGGATACTTATAAGATAAATTGGTACATATCAACGATTCATACGTCATACTTACCTAATTACACTTTCGTGATAAATAATATTCAAGAAAGTACCGAGTTGGGCTGATATTAAAGGAAGGAGGCAAAAAGGGGCAAACTTACTAGGACAGTACTGCAAAATATTCCAGACCCATGTCGACAGAGAAAACCAGTATTCGTTGCTGGAAAACTACGAATCACCCCCTCATCTGCTTCTTACCTTTTAATAACAGTGAAACATCCTATGGTGAAGGGGGGGTAGAAGGTCTCCTCGGTTGACTTTTTCATTCAATATAGGGGCCAAAGTGTTTTTAAAACCTTTTTTGCAGATTCAACATCTAGATCGGAAAGTAAACAAACAGATTTTATGAGTCAAATTAGAACCCCCTCACTTCGACTAATTTTGGCTCCAGCCCCCTTGGGCTTGTGCACATATTTTTATAGCATCTCATAGGTAATTTTATGTCAATAAAATTTTGTAGACCCCATTTTTGCATCAAGATCAATATTTGGGCATATTTAAGCAAAAAACTGTTTTTTAAGAAAACCCCTTTTCTTTGAATAATTATAGCTCCACCCCCCTTGGGGTTGCGAGTATCATGAAAAAGTCATCGGATAGGAAATTTGACGTAGAATAACTTTACGGGCCCCATTTTTGCTGTAGAAGCAAAATTCTGGTAGATATTGGCCAAAAACCTGTTTTGGGGGCGAAGATCCACAATTTAAGGGGTGTTCCACCCCCCGGACGCGACCGGACACCTCGGATTCGTGTTCAGGACATAAAAATGGACCAGTATACCAAAATTCAGCTTGCCGCCGTAATTTGCACTATAGAATGTTAATTCTACTGGACTAACCTATTTTTTCTCGATAATAACCTAATTTTGAGACCACCTACCCTCGTCTCCCTGTGGCTTGTGGACTGAAAAATTTGTTTTTGGAAGATCCCTTTATTAAAATAAACTACCTGGCCAACTTTGGTCAAAATTCATATGACCCATTGATGAAGTTTATTATGAATAAATTTTTCGTACAGATTTACGAACGATTTTCAAATTATTCCATAACAAAAAAAAAAAGTGGCAAAAAGTGTTCATTGAGCGTGCTTTTCTGGGGCGCAAAAAAATCAGTTGGTTTATTGTTGGTATGGGTCCCATGGTACGAAAAAAGTGTATTTTGAATTTTTGTCCTTGCACAATGGGGAGCTGGGGCCTAAAAACCCCCATTTTTTCCCATTTTTTCAACTTGATCGGGCGCAAAAAATTTTTTCACAGTGTGATAGCAGACACTCCCCCGACTCCAAATATATATCACAACCCTTGGGCCACTAGCACAATAGAGTGCTGGGCCCCAAAGTGCGATTTTTTTGCCAAATTCGACCATTTTTGGCACAATAATGCCTCTGTATGCGACATGTGGTCTGGGGCGCAAAAAAAATCAAATGTAATGTATACCCACATTCATTCTGCATCTAATGAGCCAAAGTTCGAAGAAAACGGTTTGCACAATAGGCCGTAGTGAATTTTCAAAGTTGAGAAAATGAGTAATTTTCACCCCCCTTCATCATGAATAAGTTCTTGAAAAAATTATGAAACTTGGGTTGCGACCTATCAAAATGGGTTAAAATTTTGCAAGAAACCCGAAATTTTTAGTGAAAATTGAATTCAAGCCCTTTCGACCCTTTTTGAGCCCAAAATTGGGCCCTATTTTTGAGTTTTTTCCAAAAATGGATGCGACCTATGAAAATGGGATAAAATTTCGCCAACAATTCAAAAATGTCATCCAAAACCATTTTTAAGCAACTTTTGAAAATTTTGAGCTCCAAATAGGGTCAATTTGGGTGTTTTCAATTAACTGGCGTGTGACCTATAAAAGAAGGGTAGAATTTCACCAGAAAAACAGAAATGTCATCTAAAATTATTTTTCCACAACTTTTGAAAATTTTTAGCCTCAAATTCTGTACTTATCTACTTATGTAGGTAAACTTTATGAGACACATTTTAAAAATCATCAGGCAACCCATTATTATGGGTGAAAATTTCTTAGGAAAATCAACCATCATGAACAAAACTCTTTCGAATGTTCTACTTTTCATTTAATATGTATTACACATTTCTTCGTTCATTTTTGTCATCTAAGAGGAGAATATTTTATAACTGAAAATTTCTAAAGTCGAAAGTTGTTCAAAAACGGTGTTGGATGACAGTTCTAAATATTTCACAAAATTCTACCCAATTTTCACAAGCCACGTGCCAAAGTTTTTCAAGTACTAAAGAAATCGGCGCCATTTGAAGCTCAAAATTCTCAAAAATCACTGAAAAATAATTTTAGAAGACGTTTTCGATTTTCTGGTGAAATGTACCCCTCCTTTTATAGGTCACATGCCAATTTCTTGAAAATACAAAGAAAATTTGCAGGCTCAAAAATACTCAAAATTTTCAAAAGTTGTGGAAAAATAATTTTAGATGACATTTCTGTTTTTCTGGTGAAATTCTACCCTTCTTTTATAGGTCACACACCAGTTAATTGAAAACACCCAAATTGACCCTATTTGGAGCTCAAAATTTTCAAAAGTTGCTTAAAAATGGTTTTGGATGACATTTTTGAATTTTGACGAAATTTTATCCCATTTTGATAGGTTGCATGCCATTTTTGGAAAAAACTCAAAAATATGGCCCAATTTGGGGCTTAAAAAGGGTCGAAAGGGCTTGAATTTAATTTTCACTAAAAATTTCGTTTTGCTTGCAAAATTTTAACCCATTTTGATAGGTCGCATGCCATTTTTGGAAAAAACTCAAACATAGGGCTCAATTTTGGGCTCAAAAAGGGTCGAAAGGGCTTGAATTCAATTTTCATTAAAAATTTCGGGTTTCTTGCAAAATTTTAACCCATTTTGATAGGTCGCAACCCAAGTTTCATAATTTTTTCAAGAACTTATTCATGATGAAGGGGGGGGGGGTGAAAATTACTCATTTTCTCAACTTTGAAAATTCACTACGGCCTATTGTGCAAACCGTTTTCTTCGAACTTTGGCTCATTAGATGCAGAATGAATGTGGGTATACATTACATTTGATTTTTTTTGCGCCCCAGACCACATGTCGCATACAGAGGCATTATTGTGCCAAAAATGGTCGAATTTGGCGAAAAATCGCACTTTGGGGGGCCTAGTCCCCCATTGTGCAAGTGGCCCAAGGGTTGTGATATATATTTGGAGTCGGGGGAGTGTCTGCTATCACACTGTGAAAAAATTTTTTGCGCCCGATCAAGTTGAAAAAATGGGAAAAAATGGGGGTTTTTAGGCCCCAGCTCCCCATTGTGCAAGGACAAAAATTCAAAATACACTTTTTTCGTACCATGGGACCCATACCAACAATAAACCAACTGATTTTTTTGCGCCCCAGAAAAGCACGCTGAATTCGATTTCTAGAGCACTTTTTGCCACTTGGACTGTAGACTAATATGTTCTATTTGAAATAATTATTATTGCCTACCTATTATTTTTAAAAGGTTGTGGAATTGAGTACCTACTTTCGATGTTCGATTTTTTATTATAAATTTTTATTGTTGATACTTTTTCTCTACATTTTACTAAACTTTTTTCTTATTTATTAAGTAACTACCATTTTTAAATAATGGATTCATCGCAATATAAGTTTTTTTTTATTATAAAATGTTGACTATTTCGTAAGTCATTACAACATTTTAGTAAAGCAAAAGTGATTATTTCATTACGCCTTCAAATCAATCACGCAGGTCAGGTTTTGTAGTTGGTGTTTGGAAAATTTCATTCGTGATTTTTTTTTTTTTCAATCGATAATACTGAAAATTGTTTGAAAAATGTTCTTTAAAAAATTCAACTGATCGAAATCTCAATTGACGATTTTCTGATTTCAAAAAATACTAATCTCCTCTTCCCCTTTCTCTTCTTTTGTTAAAAATAGTAGAACTAGAAAATATATTAACTACCTACATAAAAGTGTTTGCCAATTGCCTTTTACTTATTCATATTCATATAACAATACAAAAAAATCTAGACCTTGCTTGAGTGAAAACATGGTGTGGTATTTTTTTTTAGGAACTTGAGAGCTATTTTTTTAAATGTACCTAATCTGTTTTTGATGTATTTCGGATGATTTTTAATAAAATCTTTGAAAACGTTAAATACTTGGGTATTTATTTTATGTTCATATTGAAGAAGTTTTATATTATTTACTTACAGATCTCAATGCTGCTAAAACATACGAAAATAAGGAAAGTGAGAGTCCTCGTAGTGTCTTCGAAAACCATAATGAGCAGGGAATGAACAATTCAGTTGTAGAAAATGGTAAATATTTTTAAATTTTTAAAAAAAATATGAATAACAAATAGGGATGCAGTTTTTAACAATTTTTCCAAAATTTTAATGGGTTCTAGGTAGTTGTAAGGTGATGTTTAAAAATAAAAAATTCAGTGAAAATTTGAGCTTTTCAAATCAGTGCTCTCTTTGTAGAAATTCAAAATTTCGAATATTGTTTGCTTTTTTATTGATGTTTTTAATCAAACATTTTAATTGAAAGATAACTAAAGATTTTCCTTCATTTTTCGTGATTTTTTTGTTGACGAAGATGAAACGATCTCTGACCCCTATTTTTTTTTTTCAAAAATTACTTATTTTATACTTATCTATTAGAAATTATGTAACCAACTACCTTTTCACGTTCTCTTGACAATAGCTACCTATATGACAATTAGCAAAACAAAAAAGTTCTGAATCATATTTTCCCAATTTGCAACTTGGAAACATTTTTGTTTTTCTGGGAAAAATAGATTTTCATCGCGTTTCATTAGATTTTTTCTCCATCTTGTTTTACTGACAAGGAAGATATTTTCACCAGCAGCAAAATTTAGAGCAGGACAGGAATAAAAAAAAATTAAAAGAATTTAAAAGTGCATCTATAAAGAGCTTTATTCAAAATTTTGAGTATTAAAATTCGTTTTTTGAATTTTGAGGAATTTTGGAAAATTCAAATCTACTTTGTGGTTTTGCAAAAATGAATGATTCGAAAATTTTAGTAGAAGAAGATGAAAAATCGAATTAATTTTTGATTTTTCAAATTAATTGGAAGCAGTTTTCAAGAGATTTCGAGCCTGCATATAATTTTGGAATTCTTCAGCTTTGAAAAAATTTCGAAAGAATGGTCTGTATGAACATTAGCTCCTTCAAACGTGAATTATTATCCATATTCATAATCTGCTTGATCGATTGAAGTATAATTTTCTAAAATCAATTCATATTTTTTGTGTAACCTAATTTCTGGAGAATAATAAAATTTTCTAACAGCTACAGATCGTCTTGAAAGCTCAAAACCGTTCTTAATCGACAAGGGAAATTAATTAAGGGGATTAATTTAAATTTGCTGTGGTAGTAACGAATTTTGGGGAACGAAGCTGTAATCGATTATTTAGATGGATTGCCAATATGGATGAATAATATTCACTGTAGAAAATACCGAAATTTGTATGGACCATTTTTTTTTTTTTTTTTTTTTTTTATCAAAGTGGAGGCTAAAATTTTCCTGAATGTTCAAATCGGTTCAAATTAATTCGGAAGGCGAAAATATACCTAATAAGTATTCATACTGGAGTTGAGCTTTTCACATTGATCAAATTGTTATATTTTTCATTTGGGAAAAGTTATAAGAAAGGTAATTTTGAATAATCGAGGAAAAAAAATCAAAATCGAAAAAATCATCAAATTTGAGAAAAAATCACCAAAAATGAAACAAAATATTTAAATGGTTCAAAAAAATAATTTAAATATTTGAAATTTATAAAAATGTAAACATTTTGGATGTATAGGATGGAGGATTCTTTATGGGTACTTTTTAAAAACATATTTTTCAACTCCAAGTTTTATTATTGGTAGAGATACCTATTTTTATTGCAAAGTCTGATCAAAATTCAATGAAATGTGCAAAACACCTTTTTTTGATCAAAATTGCCTAACTGAAGATTCCAATTAAGCTAAATTAAGATCTAACTTTTTTCTGTACAGCAAAAATTGCATTTTTTTTAGATGAAACTTCTTACAACGACGATTCTGAATCCACCAATTTGAGCACAGCAAATGAAAGTTTGGTTGCTAATTTATCCTGCGAAACGTTTTCGAATCAGGATCCAAAACTGGATCGTGTTTTGAACTTCCACGATGATCCGAAACCCCAGATCAATGAATTTATTTACATTTGCACTCGATGTGATTTACGTTTTAAAACTTACGAAGATCTAGAACAACATTTGATTGTTCATGAAGAAAAAACTTCGTTTGCTTGTACCAAATGCAAAAAATCTTACCGACGTCGTTCTCGTTTGAATCGTCATTACGAAAAAAGACATTTTGGGAAAAGATCCAAGGCTAAGAATACGAATAAAAGTTATATTTGTAATACATGCGGTGTCCCGTATACGACCAGGGATCACTTACATCAGCACGTTTTAAAAATCATGGCCGGCGAACTATTTTTTCCCAAGTGGTGCAAAAAAAATTTTAAGGGGGGGGGGGCAAATTTTTTCAAGGGCCCAACTTTTTTTAAAATGAGCTACATTAATTATCTTTTACCAATATACTAAATTCGACCGTTTTTGTTAGTCTGTGGTTTCGCATACCTATATACTCATTTCATCGGCCCAGCCGTCTACCCCCTTCGGCCTGGAGCCGACTACAGCAGCCATAGGGGACCCTTACCCAGACTTATGTGTAGTTTACCCATCTGCACAAATTTTCGAGATACCGTAACGAAGTCGTATGGTTCAGCATTTTAGAATTCTTTCAAAAAATGACAACTGAAATTTTAAAAAGATGAATTTTTTGATCAATTTTTTTTACCATTTCAGGTTATTTGTGTTGGAAAGTTTGTTTTTTGATAAAAATCCAATTTCATCTGATTTAAATCCAACGAATTGGTTTTGAAGTAAAAATAGGTGGGTGGTAGGGCCTTGTTGACAATACTTCAGAATTTACTTCTTTTATTATTTCTAAAAATTTTAAAAATTATAATTCGAAAAAATCACTATTCTTCTGAGCTAAAAAAAACTCCTTTAATAAAAAAAGAAATAACAAAAGAAGTAAATTCTGAAGTATTGTCAACAAGGCCCTACCACCCACCTATTTTTACTTAAAAACCAATTCGTTGGATTTAAATCAGATGAAATTGGATTTTTATCACAACACAAACTTTCCAAAACAAATAACCTGAAATGGTAAAAAATTGATCAAAAAATTCATCTTTTTAAAATTTCAGTTGTCATTTTTTGAAAAAATTCTAAAACGCTGAACCATACGACTTCATGAATTTTTCAATTCGTTGAATAGAGTGGCTTTTGTACGTAACATAGTTTTCACAATTTTTCGAAAAATTTGTCAAGTAGATCGGCTTACTATTGTTGAATCATACGACTGAATGAATTTTAAAGAATTAGTTCAATTGAAAGGGTTTCTAAATTTGTAATTTTTCACAAAAAATCCACTCTATTCAACGAATTGAAAAAAAATCATCAAGTTGTATGGTTTAACAATAATAATAAACCAATTTACTTGATTATTTTTTTTTTCCAAAAATTAATATAGAAACGGCAACCTCATCAATTTTCCCAAGTGGTGCAATGCACCACTTGAAAAATTTCAAATGGTGCATGAGCACGGTTGCACCACCGCGAACGCCGGCCGTGTTAAAAATGCATGTTCCTGGGGTGAGTTTTACCTGTGGGATGTGCCACAAAATGTTTCTAAGTAAAGGTTGCTTAGATAAGCATATTTTCAAAATGCACGAGAAGAAGAACGAAGTCATTTGTGCACATTGTTCGCGTTCATTTCAACGAAAAGATCGTTTAAAACGTCACGTTGTTGTGCATATGAATATTAGACCGTTCAAGTGTGAAATTTGTGGAGCTGCTTTTCGCTTTTCGTCAAATTTGCGAGAACACAAAAAAACCCACACCGGAGAGAGACCGTTCAAATGTGTTAAATGTGAAGCTTCGTTTATTCGAAAATATAGATTGGTGAAGCATACGCAACAATCTGTTTGCCAGCAGTGCAAAATTATTTTTTATTGCAGAAAAAACTTTCGCGAGCATTCCGCTGAACATAAAGCGAAATGAGGAATGGAAATTCAACGATCTGTTATTCGCAAACTTTTTAATTATTTGACTAACTAACTTATGTACTTGTTATTTTAATCGTTGTTTTTAAAAAAATATGTTTGCTTTACGTAGAATACCTACGCCTATAGTTATATGTAATAAGTGGATCATGTATGTACTATGTAGGTAACTAGTTACTTATTTTTGAAAAAAATGTTATTATACACATTCCTATGTTACTATAATTTTGTTTACAAAAATAAATACATATTCATAATTAAAATAAAAAGGTTATTTTCTTTTTCATATCAAGTAAGCCAGTCGTACAGTTGATTGATAAATAGAATATTCAGACAAAAGAGAGTTGAATATCGTTTATCTATTCTTGGATTCAAATCAAAAATTTGAAATAATTTATGGAACTATGTTTCATTATTTCTGCAAGAAAAAAGAAATACAAATTGAAGTTTCTTTTTTTTAAAAAAAAATATGATATTACTGTCAGACCGTTATATCATGACACTTTTTGCAGGGTTACCAATGAGCAAAAAGTTCTAAATTTTAGGGATTCTCAAATTTTTGAAAAAATTTATTCAATTAATAAACAATCAAAACATTTTGTTTTCTTTGAAAAATCGAAACAAAATTCTTATTTACCAGCCACCTATTTGTCAATTTTTTGTTGATTTGAGTAACCCTGCAGCTTTTTTTGCCTGCTGGTACCACTGCAAAAAGTGCCATGATATAACGGTCTGACAGTATTCACTTCAGTATTCAAATGTTGTTCAAAGCTATTGAATTTCTGATAGTATCTGTTTTGAAAATATAAATAGACGAACCTAAATTAAGGAGTCCGATTAGGATAAAAGAAAAAACTCTCTTCTTGTCTCCTTATTTAAACAGAGAGTTTTTTTTTATTCCAGTATCTGTTTTGCCGTCGATGCTTTCACGAGTAAAATTATCCAATATCCATAAGTACCTAGGTATCTACTAAATTCATTTTGAGAAAATTTCGTACATATTTTTTAGAGTTTTAGCACTGAAATCACGGATTGGCTCCATTTTGGAAAAACGACTAAAAATGATCATTTTTAGGTATAATGGACCCGTCGTTTCCTGTCGTTTCTTTGAAAAACGACAGTTTGAAAATTTTTCAAAGCACTGAAATCACGGATTCGGCTCCAATCTTTTTTATTTTGGAAAACGACTAAAAATGATCATTTTTAGGTATATCGGACACATCGTTTCCTGTCGTTTCTTTGAAAAACGACAGTTTGAAAATTTTTCAAAGCATTAAAATGACTAGTGGCGTAGCTAGAAGCGTCTGAGGGGGGGGGGGGGGGTGAACCAGTGGCGTCGGAAGCTTTTTTTTGGGTGGCTGCAAAATGAATACAGAAACTTGAAAAACAAAAAATTTTGGGGGGAGGGGAAGAGAGAGGAGCAAAAGTGAGTCTTTTTTTCGCACTTTAGTCTTGAATAAGTAGTTCATTGGTAGTGATCGAAAAAATTGGATATTTGATACCCAAAAAAGGTATTTTCGAAGGCGAAGCTTTGATAAAATTGGATTTTTTAACGTCTGAAAAAGATATTTTTCACAAAAATTCTCGACCTCAAGGTGGGGGGGGGGAGGGTCCAGACCACCAACCTCCCCAGCTCCCTGTTGACGACCCCTGGAAATGAAGGCTTCGTAGTGATCGAGAAATCGAGGAAAATTTTATAATATCGATATGATGGAGATCGAAATGAGATCATATATCAATATGATCAGTAATTTGGAATCATAATTTTTTATTTTGAACTTTAAATCAGAATTCAAAAAAATCCAACTGTAAGGTTCACATATTTCACAGCACCTTAGATCGTAATTTTTCAGTTTTACACTTTTTTTTTCTTGTGATTTCTATCTCGATTATTTCGATTTTGATCCAATTTTTTATATCAATATCACAATCTTCGAAGGGATATCGATATGATCGAGACCGAAATTATTTTCTCGATCATTACAATTGAAATTTTAGGTTTTAAATTTTTGTTTCAAATTTTCTCCTTCTTTCGTCTGGATTCAAAAAATTTCATTCTGTTCATAAAACAATTGGATTTTTTCAAAATTATTTAGGTACATACATAGTTTTAAATTTTTTTCGTAACTTGTCGAGCCCATTCCTGGAAATTAAATGAAATTTTGATAAATGAAAAAAAAAAACGTAGGATGTCTGTATAGTGACACGAAATTTTTAACCCCAGTTCTTTGAAATTATTGGTTTGGTACTACTAAGGGAGGGAAGGGGGACTCGAAGAAAAAAATTAGATCCAATTGGATCTGAAAATGTGTCATTTTTTTAGATCCAAATGGATCCACGCAAATCCAAATTGATTCAATTAAGTAAAGGCATTTTCGCCTCTGATTTGAGATAAAATTCGATCCAACTGAATCTTTTCAGATTTTTTTAGATTTCTTGTAATCTTTTTGAATTCTATTGTATCCTAATTCTTATTAGATATAATTTTATATTTCTTGGTTTGTTATTCAATTAGATCCATTTTTTTTTTCAATTTGGAGAGAAAAATGTCTTTATTTGGAATAATTTGGATTCATTTGTATCCGCACTTGGATTCGATTTGATCGCGCCATTTTTCTGATTCAATTGGATCTGATTGGATCCAATTGGAATTATCCCCCGAGGGTTTCTGTGAATTTTTTCTCATTGTTACAAATGATCATTCTACCCCCTCCTCCCTTCAAGTTTTGGCACCCCTATCAAGAAGGTCTAACAACGTTTATGATTGTCGAAAAGTCTTAAGAGGGATTCCTTGAAATTAAAAAATTAGAAAAAGTTCTCTCGTGTAATTTTGGGCAGAAATTTTTTATCTTTTCCCAGGATAATTTTTTACCCAAAAATGAGGATTCGAACTCAGTGTTATGAATTTTGGAAAATTCTGCTTTAATTGATCAAATAGGTCCCCAATATGAGTAATGCGCTATTTTAGGTGCTGAAGTTCATATGGGTCATGTTTATGGTTTTTTTTCTAGCCCTGGAATATTCTGAAAGTTCCCGGTGGCTCCGATAGGTCTGGAAATCACCCTCAATTAATTGATTTGGCAGATGGAAAATTGGGTAAATACCAAATTTAAGATTTTTTCGGTGATTAGACCAAATTTTCATGTATTTTGCAGGCCTGAGAAATGATTTTGAGATTTCAAAAATTCACCAAAATTTCAGGAATGCATTTCTCAGTACCTGAAATTTTTCGGATATGGGGTCATTTTTTTGTTAGAACTTGAAAGTTTACTTTGAGCTGAAATATCCCTTGTTAGAAATATTTAGACATTCATTTCGATCCTGTGAAAAAAATCCTTACAATTATGCCAATAAAAAAATATAATCTTTCAAAATCCACCCAACGAAACCATCTGTAACAAAAAAAAAACAAACCAATCATTAATCATTTAAAAATTCACCGCTTCTTTCTCCCAGTTATAAAAATCACTCCTCGCTGCAAATTCCAATCCCCGAAAAATTTCACCAAAATTTCACCTTCTCCAGTACCCCTGAAAAGAAAAACGTTAAATTCATTCCAATAGCGTTACACATCGTAGAATAAAAAATAACTGGTAAACCACCTAATCGACGTTTTGAAATACCCTCAAAAGTGTTTTAACTATAAAAGGGTCGCTACACGAATATTTAAAAATTATTAAAGGGTAAAAGCTGTAAAATTAAAGCGTGTAAACGATACGATTATTTTTTACTCGCTGCGGGTGGCGTATTGATAGAAATTGGAAAAGGCAGTTCATTAAAAAACAAAAAAGTAAAACCTTCCAATCGGTTTTAAGAACGTATTGAATTAAGTTTTTCTTCGCGCAAGTGGTTAGTATTGAACAATCTTATAACCCCTACGAGTTAAAATAACGGATTCACTAGCAATATACCGATATATTTTACAGCCATATTAAAAATTTACAAATTATTCGAGGTGTAAAAATTTTCGATAATTTTAATGAGAGAAATTTTCAATTCGTTGAAATACCGGATCGTTCGAATCGAAAAAAAAAAACACCCTTTCAGTACGTATTAATTGCAGTTTCATGAAAAGATTTCCAGACATAATAGAAAAAGGGTACAAAAGGGAGAGAAAATGACATGTTAACAAATTGAGATATCTTATCGACACGATCTGACCTTTCCATTTCTTTTCCACTCCTACTGGTTATTTCTTTTGAAAAATAACACAATTGCGAAATTTCGTACGTGTCTAAAATTACACGAAATGAAAAAAACCACTTTATTACCACATCCGGTCTAGGCCTAGGACGATATAATTTATCAAATAAATATACAATATGAATGGTATACGATTACATAGGTAACTTAGGTAAAGGTATTACGAGGAAGAGTCAAAATTTCGAGTTTTTCGGGGGCTATACGAACAAGTATACATAAGTTGGTATTACACAGACACGCCTACATTGTAAACCAATCAAACGCTGGTAAGAATGGATTCAGTTATAAGGAAATTACAACGTTAGGTTAATGTAATTAAAACTGAATAGATCAGGAGGTGGTATTTATAAAGGTGGATGAATACAGCGAAGAGGGCAAAATTTTGAGGGTACCAAACCGCAGGATATATCCATTCATTGATTTTTTGTTCCAAATGAATAGAATATTGTTGATAGTGTCTACTTGGAATTGTAATCGGTTTATATTCCAGTAAACTTCTCAATTACGTTTTCTATTGTACAGAATCGTCGGGGGTTGGAACTGTTTCGCGTACGGAAATTCAAACTTATATAAAACTAGTAACTCAGCTCTGACATTGAAATGTGACAGCATCTTTTGTTTAAATTACATGTACCAGGTCGAGTTCTTTCTTTTTTCTGAGCCTTTCTGCTCTATCTGTGCAGAGACGCAACTTGGGCGAAATTCTCGGCAGGGGGGAGGGGGTGAGAATGAAAATTTTGTCAACTAATATTATTTTTTAAAAAAGATAAATTTTCCAGAACATATGTTTAAAAAAGGAGAAACTTGTCGACCGTCGTATAGAAAGTTGAAAATGAAAATTCGTGTATTTTTCATGCCACTTTTTCAAATTCTGAAGAAATTATAATCTCTAATGAGCTCCACCCTTATAAAAAAAAATCGAAAAATTTTCGGAAATGCCATTCGAAATCGTTGCCAACTCGCCAAGTCCCTTGATAAATGAGAAGATTGAATTATTGTTTGAAATGGAAAGATAAAGAGTCTATACAAGGAGGGTTGAGAGTTTTGAAGGAAAAGGCATCCAGAAGCTGAAATTTTCAGGAATCCGGAGCGGAGCCGAAGGCATTTTTTTGAAAGTCCTGCAGCCAGAGCGAGTGAGAAGGACTGGAATAAAAATTTCGAAATTGGAGCCGGAGGTGAAGAGAAGAGGACTCCCTCTGGATGCTTGGGATAGCCAGAAATCTGGAGGGAAGAAGGGGAGAGCACTCCCATACAATTTTTTGGAGCCGGAACCGAAGGCATTTTTTTAAAAGTCCTGAAGGCAGAGCCGGAGAAACTAACCCTCCTCCCTCCGAATACCTAAACATTTCAACATTAAATTGGCGCTTTTTTTGTGCTACTTTTTTGACTTCCAAAAAACATTATTCTTTGATGTCTTTCTAAAAATTAAAAAATTTTGACAATCATGCCAAAGAGTTGAAATGGAACTCGAACAGGAATTTTTTGAAAATTTTTCACGAGTATACAAGAGTTGAAAAAATTGGAATTTTGGAAACAAATTTCAAAAATAGAAAAAAATTAAGAAACAGGTCAAGCGTTGAAAAATATATTTTGGAAAAAAAAATTTCAAAGTTGAAAAATAAGTATATGTAACTTGGGAACAAATACCAAAGTTGAAAAAATTTCAGACATGAGGAAAGATTTTGAAGAAAGAGTCAACAGGGTATTGGAAAATTTTTATTATAATTGAAAATTATCTACAGAGGAAGATCCCAGGACTATAAAAATTTTTTAAAAAGTGAAAAAATCTTGAAAATGGATTTGGAAAAAATCAAATGGCATGGTAATTGGAGACGAGCATGAGTCAAATACGAAAAATTCATTCGTTTGCACCACTTTCCTATTTTCTTACCTACATAGAATTCTTTTTAAAAAACCGCGAAGGGAAAGGGGAATGTTTTTCGTAGGATACAACAGAGAGGGGAAAATAATATTTTAATAAATTGAAATATCTTATCCACATGGTCTTATCTTTACATTTCTTTTCCACTCTCATTGGTTATTTCTTTTGAAAATTAACACGAAGTGTAATGTAAGGTTCTCACACTTGATTTACAACTTTATTTTCATTTTTCATAATAATTTTTAAACTCTAAAAGTGTGCCATAATTTTTACTTCGCCTTAACAAAAAAAAACATCATTAATGGGAATCCAAGTTATTTTCAAGCTTCTAAATTCAAAGTTTGCAGAGTTGAAAAAATACCTATGTTTGTGAAATTTCTATTTTTCAATTTTTTCATCCCCTTGAATTTTATTTCTACGATTCTTTTAGAATTTTTTTTTATCAAAAAAGATATATTCATTAGTACGTTTCCAACTCTAAAAAAAGGAAAGAACGACAAAAAATCTGGTATAAAATAACTCGAACACGCTACACCGAGCACCCAGATGGGTTTTCTTGCTGGGTTAGGAATTAAAAAAGAACGGATACCGCCGGAATGGTATTTTATTCGGTCGTTTCGCAATATTTAAATATTTATTATCAAATGTATAAAAACGTCGCGGTAAAATAAAGTTAAAAAGTTGGAATTCTCGGTCCCTAAAGTTGGTTTGCAAAAGACAGCTGTTATGAAATAAAGCTCTGTGAAAAAGTTACCGGTATACTTTTTAATACCAATTTCTATGAAAAGAAAGTTTATCTATCGAAGAATAAGTTTTTTGTTTCGACGTGGAAAAATACGACGAGTATCAAGTACCTAAATGATATCGAAAGACGTGTTTTTGGGGTTTCTTTTATTCGTTGCTGAACGATTTCGATGCTGGGGAATTTATTGTTTTAATAGACCCGCTGTTCTCATACAGTCTCGAGCGAAATCGAAACAGAAATCCATAAGTTATCTACTAAAAGACGTATAGAAACGAAACAACCTCCCCCCACCCGTATTTTAAATTTTTTTAAAAAAGTCAGCAAAAGGTATCACCGGATAGTGGCCGAATTTGACCTCAAGTAATGTATATTGACTGTAAAAAGAATTTCACAAAATTTTGGACCCTTACCCTCCCTTTCAAAGTTATGACCATTTTATTACAATTCTTGAGAATTTTGACCATTTTGGAGCTAATGGATCTTTCAAGCACAAAAAAACGCCTGTAATTGGATCGAAAATTAATCAAAATTTAAAAACTAATACATTTTTGGAATCGTCTCGTCGAGAAGAATCGAATGGCTTATTTTCGATTCAATTTTGACCATTTGGAGCGAAAATGGTTTTTTAATTTTAAGCAAAACTATTGCAAAAAAATATATTGGAGTATTTCGACCGTTTTTTTCATTTGGTCGCATCGTATATACCTAGATATACTAGCTCCCCCCCCCCATACCTTTTAAAATTTCATTCTCATGCACATTTAATCATCTTAAATATTTCATTTTCAAAAAAATAAGATTTTTGTGATTTTGATCTCCAACTCTCCCCTACTCCTCCATTAACAAATCAATAATGAATTAATTTTGTACAGCGCAACAAAGAGACAGACGCTTGAATAAAAATTAATTGAAAATTTGAACAAAAATCAGACCATCTTCAAAACCCCCATTCTTGTTCTTGTGAAGCATTTTCCGATTTCGATCTGATCTAATGTGTTGCTATGGAAGAATATACAATTTCAACTCGTTGGGAATAATTTTTTCGATGTTATCGTGGTTCACAAACACCAAAAAAAAACACGAGAGTTGAAAAAGTTTTAAGAAAAATTTTAGACTTGAAAACCCGTTTTCAAAAAGAATTATTTTTCTAGTTGAAAATTTTACAGACGAGAAAACTGTTCCAACTCAAAGTAAAATTTTGAGCCTGATACGAAAATAAATCAAAATCACGGTATTAAATAACTCCATATCCAAAATTTCAGGTGCTGCAGTTCATTTCTTAAATTTTGGAGTATTCGAGAAATTAAAAATAAAAATTCATTTCATCGCACCGCACAATTCTCTCCAAGATTATGAGTATTGAGGTTCGTATGGACCATTTTTATGGATAATTCTGATGCTATAGGTATTGGAAAATTCCAAAGCTTTCAAATTCGAGGTGGCGGGGGGGGGTCGCAAATAGGATATTATGTAAAGCTACCAAATTTCATTTTTTTCCCCTCTGATTGAATCAAATTTTCGTATTTTGTACAACGATGAGGTAATTTTAGGTTTCAAAAACTTGCCAAAATTCGAGAAATGGACAGCACGTGAAATTTTGGGTACCTAGGGGGTTCTATTGCGATGTATTTTCGATTCATTTTTTTCGACTGAAAATTTTTACTTTGAGTTGAGATACCTCTTCTTGTTAGTTAACTGATTCAGGGACTGGTTTTAGTAGTGAACAGGGAGTGTAAAATTAGACATTTTCCTCCAAAAATTTTAGTCAGGACTTCTAGCTTTTAATATACCAAGTTCAATTTTATTTTTAAAAATAAAAAAATCCTTAAAAAATCAAAAATTGCTTTGAAAAAATACTCGAAGACTAAATTAATTCAAGATTATATGTCAAAACAATCTATGAAAAAAGCACCATTCAATATTCAAAACTCCAAAATAGACTTCAAACAATTACAAAACTCTCACTCCACATCCACCCTTTCATTTCCACCTTTAACCTTCTCCATCACCTGCACCTACAGACGTTGGAAAACCGAGACGTCGATTATTACAATCCTTCGGTAATGGAAAAAGAAAATTCTTATGATTTGGCGTAAAAATAAAGGCATCAAATGGTTAACCATCGCGGCTGATATTCTATCACCCTTTTTTTTTCACATCTTCCCCCTTATAATCGCGCATTGATAACATTTTTCTTCTTTGACTGCATTTTATTGCTTGAAAAACTCCCCTAATACTATTCTTTTAAAAAATTTAACACAGTAATCGTCCATTATATGCGTCAAAAGGAATGATAAAGGCAAATGATTAACGGATATTAGTTTTAGATGCGAAGGTTAACCCGGTATATTCAGATTGGTATAAAGTGATACATTGAGTCGAGTTTAATTTTACGGATAATCCTTTTCGGTTACATTTTTATGAGGTGGGCGTTGAATTTACGAGTTTGGCGTGTTCGCAAAGGGTACCCAGGATGAATTATTACGCTAGACTTGACAGTCTCGAGTAATTATACTTGTGAAGAAATAAGTACCATACACATAGGTACCTTTAGCTGGGAAAAAAATTTTTGCACCGAAAAAAGAAAACTTTTTGCGGTTAGAAATATGTTAGAAATTTATAAAAGAATCGCGAAACTTTTAACTTTGGCCTTTGAAAAAAGATTTCGAATGCTTTTGACTTTGTAAAAAGCTTTGAGATTTTACAAAAGAATGTCTTTACAAAGGAAATGCAAATCTAATTAGTATTATAATGAAGTTGCGATCGTTATACAGTCATAACAAAGATATTAAAAAAGTAATAAAAAATATAAAATGTGTCTGGAAAAGGCAGCGATTGCTAACGTAATTTGTAATTAAGTATATTCAGCTCATAAAATTTTTTAATTAACTCGGCTCCTTTTTCGAATATTTTTTCTTATATACGGAGGCGAAAAAAAAAACATCTTCGTGTTGGAGACATTTTACGCTATATCTCCCCAAACTAATTGCTGTGGAAAAAAAAAGCTCTAACTACGCGCTAAACCGAACCTACTGTATATTAACTCTTTTAAAATGGTGAAAAAGAAAAGTTTTTTTTTTTTCACTGAATCAGGGAGCACGTATGTACGAGAACCACAGCAGGTAGGCTATTTTTATTATGAATGAATAAGAATCCAGTATCCGGACCTTTTATATCAAGAATCAGTTCACCTCTTTTATTGTATTGTTTTAGAATTGTAAAAGAACAGATCGGCGGGGCAGGCAATACAAATGGAATATAATATAATATATTATTATGGAACAGTTGAACAATAAAATACAAAAGTGACGTACGTTTGCTACCCTCGATTTCGTCTTTAAACTCCTTGTGTTTCAATGCCCACAAACGTCCGTCTGTTTGAAAATTAACAAGGGATTGATGTTTCCACCCGCTATTCCACGAGGTTTTTTGTACCAGCCACGTATACTTTGGTTCTCGTTTCGAAATGTCTCGATTACGAGATATTTGTGTTTTATTTTGCTCATTTTGGTGATACGAGTTTCGAGTGGTTATGATATTGCAGCCAGATCGAAAATATTTCGTGTTCTCTTCGCTCGAGGAATGAATTACCATGTTGAATCTTTTATCAGAAATTTTACACGTTTGTATGGTAAAACACTTGTGGTTTATTAAAGCACGCACGATTAAATCAAAAATTTCCAATGTTTACGTCTTAAGTAGCATTTGAGAGGAGAAAAAAGGTGAACGGTACGGAATCGATGATACTCTGGTATGATTGACGTGTAGGTATGGTCTGTTGTTAGGCTCCAAACACTACTGAATCGTTTATTACACATCACTAATCAATAAGACGAATCAATGGTGAGGAATCTCAAACACGCTGGTTTGTCAGATATTTAAGTAATTTGTTGTATGTTGTGTGGTTTGCCTCGAGAGTTGTATGGATCATGGGATGGTGAAGATTTACCTAAAAAGAGAAGATCGATGTAAGAAAAGATACCTATTTCGAGTATTGTTGAAACATTAGGTATGTTTTTGTCCCTTAAATACCTTCTTTTTTTTATAGAGAAAGGGGAGTTGAAGTAAAATAACGAAAAAAAGTCACTGGTCAATTTGAATGGACAAGAGAGAGATCATCGTGGTTCCTTTTTCGAGTGAAATAATTTTAAAGGTTACCAAATAAAAATCTCATTGTTGCTATTTTTAAAAATCTTTATTGGGTCAGAAAAATGTTTTTATTCGAAAAAGACTCACCTGTTTCAAGAGACTGCCTAGAGTTGGAAGGTAGGTTCATCGTCTAAGTAGAAGTTTAAAATTTGGAGACAGAAAAGGAATGTAGAAAATTTAACATTTTCAAACGCACCAATTTTTGGGTGGTAAAGGAAGTGCATTTTATTGGATGATTACAAGTAAAGTTTGCTGATGGTTTTTGGTAAAATTTTCCTGATCTATTTTATTAGGTAAAGAAAATTAATTTTTTCTATCCATTTCTTTCAAAAGAACTAAATTTTTGTGTACTGCCTAACAAGGAAGTTATCCCAAACCAAAGTAAAATTTTGAGCTTAAACAAAGATTAATCGAAAGTACGCTATGAAAGGACCCTGTGACCAAAATTTCAGCTGCTGAAGTCCATTTTTGGAATTTTGGTGAATTTTTGAAATTTCGAAATACTTATAGCCTGAAAAATATGTACCAAAATTTGATCTAATCAACGAAAAGAATCGAAATTTGGTACATACCCTATTTCCGACCCGCTGAATCAATTGAAAACGGTTTCAAGGTGTTTCGAAGCCACCAGAAAATTTTGGAATTTTCCAGCGTTAGAGAAAAGCCTATAAAAATGGTCCATATGCACTTCAGCGCCTATAATCGCAGATTATCTATATTGATGACAAATTTAATCGATGAGAGTGTAATTTCCTGAAATTCGTAACTTTAAGTTCAAATTCGCATTTTTGTACAGAAAATTTTTCTGAAAAAAATTCAAAATAGAATTCCAAAATTTTCTGATGGCTACGAAAAGTTTTGAAACTGTTTTCATTCGACTCAGCGGGTCGGAGATAAGGTATATGCCAAATTTCAACTCTTTTCGTAGATTAGATTAAAATAGTATTTTTCAGGATATAAGGTATTTTGAAATTTAAAAAATTCGCCAAAATTCGAAAAATGCACTTCAGCACCTGAAATTTTGGTCACGGGGACCTCACATGGTTTACTTTCAGTTAATTTTTATTTGGGCTCAAAATTTTACTTTGAGTTGGGGTACCTCCGTTGTAAGTAAAAATGTTTGAATTTTTCTAGAAAACAAACAATCGAAGTACTTAATGGAATCATTTTTTTTAAATACTTGTTCAGTTTTCTAGTGGATAAAAGAACTGAGCACTTCTGGAATAGAAATGAAGGAATTTTACTAAAAATATCAATTTTTGGTGAAAAATTCAATTTGCAGAAAAAATTTCATTTCTTTAACTGATAAAATTACCTGCAGTTTTTGGTTGATGATTTTTCCAAATTTTTGTCAATTTTTTTAAAAATTACCTACCTATCAGTTTTAATTGACTGTGACCAACTTCTTCAATTTCTATTTTTTAACGATATCAGGTTGATGTTTCACTGAAACCATAGTTTATGTACCTATATGAACTTTTGTCGATTTTTACTAAACCCATTATTTTCTTCTATGTCAACTGGGGATATCAATTCAAATAAACAATATTGAATTTTCGCTAAAAATATGAATTTTTTTAAAATTAAAAATGACAATAATTTTTGTAAAACAGCCAAAATGACCGATTTTTATTGATTTTTTACCCACTAAAATTTCCCTTTTTGTTGATTTTCATTAAAGCGCTATTCCATATTACTCCGACCCACAAATACATATAATCAGGTCTTCCGATTGTTCCCCTTGATAGCCGATTTTTATAAAACCTTGATAGTTTCTCTTTCAACTCTCAAAGTGAGCTGGGGTGGTAATTAATTACTGGTAATTTACACTTGATTACCGATAAATTACTGGTAATTTACATTAAATTACTGGTAATTTACATTAAATTACTGGTAATTTACATTAAATTACTGGTAATTTACATTAAATTACTGGTAATTTACATTAAATTACTGGTAATTTACATTAAATTACTGGTAATTTACATTAAATTACTGGTAATTTACATTAAATTACTGGTAATTTACATTAAATTACTGGTAATTTACATTAAATTACTGGTAATTTACATTAAATTACTGGTAATTTACATTAAATTACTGGTAATTTACATTAAATTACTGGTAATTTACATTAAATTACTGGTAATTTACATTAAATTACTGGTAATTTACATTTAACCGCTGGTAATCAGCTTGTAATTACAGGTAATTTGCATTTAATTTCTGGTAATTAACTTGTAATTACCGGTAATTAAATGTAAATTACCGGTAATTTACATTTAATTACTGGAAACTTTTATCTAATTACTGGTAATTTCCATTTAATTACTAGTAGTTTACATTGAATTACTGGTGATTACTGGTAATCAACTTGTAATTACCGGTAATTTAAATTGTTTTTTTTTTCTTTTTTGGGGTCCAGAGTCAGACTACTTGGCCTATCAGCCTAATTTACATTGATGTTATTTTTCAATGTCCTCAATTCTTTGGTTCATGAGGAGGTAATTTATGTCCTTGAAGATTAAATTTTGAAATTAGATCAATGAGGAGTCCAAGTCCCTATTTTCTGTAACACTGACCTACAGCATATAATTCAATTATACCTTATTTATTAAATTACCTATCAAACCAACTAATACTATTAGCATAGTCCATCTCAAGCCTTTTCAAATGAAATTTCCCACACCCCTCAATCCTCTTTTCGCAATCAGAAGCACCGAATCAGGCAACAAAAATATACAAATCAACTTCACACACGTCAAAATCTGGTCCAGCGATGAGTTAATTAATCGGACCCCAAGACCGAAGCTGCATACGATTGCGGTTGCACGCCACACACACCAGGAAAAAAATCATTTATTTCGTTCAACTGATTACAATTTAAATTAGCTAAACGGCGTTCTCGTTTTAATAATGGAGTTTTTCCGAAACACTGCGTTCTTAAGTATTATACAAATGTTTCAAAGAAAAACCTCATACAATTCGAGGGGTAGATGCGCCATTCGAAACCACTCTAAATGACATGTTCCTTTCATATAAATTAGCTGAATAGCAATCGCTAGGTACTCCAGACAGACAATTAGAATCACGTTGTGCAACTGTGTGGTTACCAGAGTTGGTTAGATACATAGTTAATAATAAATTATGTAAAGTATTTAAGCATATTAATACCTATTTACCTTTGCCCTGCCTTTACCCTTTTCTTTGAAATGATTCAATGATTCGAGTTCATCTTTATACACATTTCGAATGCAACAAAGTTTTTTTCACGTGTTGGCGTTTGTCTGTCGGTGTCGGAATTCCGTTAATTTTTAATATTGACCAAAACTCGCCGGCTGCTGGGTGCGAAAAAATATTTCTAAATTAGAAAATATCGATTTCATTATTTTTTAATTGCAGATTCCGTCATTACCTTGATGAATATTTTTCATTATGTTAAAGGTACGAAAAAGATGATTAATTTTACCACACCGATAAAAAAAAAAATACGAAAATTAAATTCATTGTGATTCGTTTCGTCTCCTGTTTACGAAAGTAGAATGATAATTAAAATACGATTATAATTTACCCTTTAAAAATGTTTTCCGCTATGGCGACACCGACACCGGATATTGTATAAGAAAATCGTCTTGCGATGGATGATGCTTTTACGTGAGGTTGCTAAGAAGAGTTTATTTCTTATTTCGAAGTGCTTTGGGGAGAAATTACAAATAGTTTTGAGGATGTGATCAGCAGAATGGGAGGGGGAGGGGGAGGGGGTAATTTATTGAAAAAGTTTTCTCTGGTATTGAAATCACATAAGATTAATTATTTTTGAATTGTATAAAAATAATTAATAGATCAGTAAAAATAAGGTTGAAAAATCATTTGTTTGAAGTAATAAAGTTGTTGAAAAAGAAATAAATTGTCGAAAAAATTATTGAAATTTTTGATGAATTATGGAATAATTTCAATTTCAACTATCGTGTTGAATCAAAATTTAAGTCAAATAAAATCCGATTCATTTTTATTTTTTGAGCATTTTTTTACGACTTCTGTGAAATTTTGGCATTTTTTACACTATTTTTTACGAAAAAGTGAGTAGATGTGAAAGATTTCATCAAGAAAAGAATGACTTCAATTTTTACGTGAATTTTTATGATTTTTATTCTGTTTCAATTCATTTTTGAAGATGGTTTATTCCGGAAAGAATCAAAATCGGTTTTTTAAAGGCACAAAAATTAATAAGTAATTTTTTATTGGAATGAAATTTATTTTTTTTTACCACAAGTTCAATTTATCTTATTTTTATCAACTCTAAGACATAAACAAAATTATTTTTTTTAGAAATTTTCGTCAAAAAATGTTATTTTGTCTTAGGAGGGGGAGGGCAAAGAGGCTTTTTGATCAATCGAGGACAATGCTAAATGAAACTTGGAAACTCACCATTTCAATTTATTTTTTGACACTTAATCCAATTTTGGTGACATTCATATTTTCATTTTTTATAGGTACATATTTGTCCAATTTTTATTCCAAATTAACAAAGTTTACTCAATTTTCAAGGCTTCCTTGCATTTTGATGTCTCTGAATGATTCTGTAATGATCAAAAAATTTGGAAAAAATCGTGCCATTAAAAAATTACTCAGAACTCTTCTCTATTCACTTCAAATGTTACAGTAAAAACAGATAATTTGAAAAATATTTTGTTAAGATGACAAATTATATAATTCTAAGTGAAACCATGATGAAAAATGTTCGAAAAATGTACTAAAAATCCAATAAGGTTTAAAAGGTATTTAAAAATTAAACCTAAACCCACTGGCCGGAGGGGAGGGTTCCGGTTCACCTGGATCCGACCTAACTGTGAGATTTCTTTATCAAAGTCTTTCTAGCTTTGAAATTGAAAAATTACCCTGGCCCTGGGATTTTTATGAAAACACCTCCGACTCCGAAAAAATGATCCGATGGTGGCCTCCTTTTTCCATCTCCAGTTCTCCACTTTAGATCCCGGATTGAAACTCAAATTTTTTATAAATAGGTTTTCACGTTTTCTAAACCTAATCCAAAGAGCTTTTTGAAAAATGGAATTCCATTTTTTTTTTTTCAAGATTTGAGTCGAAAAAAATCAAAGGTTGGTGTAAAACACGATGCTTAAGATGAAATGTTCAAACACGAAGCCTGTGATTTGTCTCAAATCGACCCCACTTGAAGTAGGTACTTAACATTTAAAAAAACAAACAATAAAGTAAAGCCAATTTTCTGAGCAAAGAAAAAATTCAAATTACTAATTTAAAAAAAAAATAGAACGTCACTGAAGTGTTAATTGTAAAACTTCCTTCTTATTATCTTTCATGAAAAATGTATCGTTTTTTGTACTGTACCTATTTTTTTAAAAATTATTTCGAGCGAAATTTCTTAAATTACACTTTAATTAATTTTCAAAAATTTAAAAGTGTTTTAGGAATCTTCTAACAATTTTTAATAATTAATTAATTATGTACTTACCTATCTCTCAACTATTTTTTTTTTTTTTTTTTGGTTTTTGGGCTGATTTTTACGAATTTTATTGAAGCTGAAGACATTTGAACTATTTTAATCACTATTTAGAATCCATTTTATTTTTTGACAGTTTTTTTTAATATTTCATCAAATTATGGCTGCTTTTTAAAAACTTTTGCAAATTTCCAAATTCAAGAATGATTTTTCAGTTTTTCAAAATGTATCTTTTCAACTTCTTTGTCAATATTATATATTTTCCATGTTTTAAGTTGCACTCCATTAACATTATGACCGTCCACGAAGAAAGAGACCTTAGGGGTCATTTTACCGAAAGTCATTTTATTCGAATTTAGGATTCCAAAACTCTAACGCCCTCTTTAATCGACATTTTGTTCAAAAATTTCTTTGTGTTTTGATGCAAAAAAGTTTTAAAAAGTTCATTCCAAAAACCTATTTTTACCCCTTATGCTCTTTTTTCATGGTCGGTCACTCTACAGATCAGATCAACAGAGGGCAGATAGAGTCGTTTGTCCTTCCAATAATCCCAAGATTTGCGTTTTTTAATCGAAAAAAAATTAGGTTTCATTTAAAAATTTGATGAGTGGTCGTCTTTTTCAAAAAAAATTCCAGTTTAAGTTGAAAATTTTTGGAAAAATCGTCGAAAATCGAAAAAAAAAATCGTATCTGTTGGAAATTTTCAAATGCATGTTCTCTTCTCTTCCCCTTCTCCCTAACACCGAAATCAAATTCATTTTGGCATTTTTCTCATCATTCAACTCTTTCTTCCCGCCCTATTTTCTTCCTTTTTGCTCTTTTTCCCCCTTTCATATTTTTTTTCTTTGTTTTAAAACCAGCATCCATTCATTCAACTATAAGAATCAAACATCCTTATCTTGCCAAAAAAATGAGAATGTTTGTAATCAAAAACCATTGCATGTTGATTCCAATACTTTTCAATTGAATTGAACGCAGCTCCTAATATACAGATACCTGTAGATAGCGAGATACCGAATTAGAGCTGTATAAGGAAAACCGTATCGTCGCGTAGGCTTTCGACTAGGTAGGAGGTCATCGAATTGAAAAAACATTTGGTACAATGGCGATGAGAACGACGTCGTCGATCGGCCAATTAGAACGAATTACTATAACACGTCTCTGTTTTGAAGAATGTTTTGTCGAGTATCTCATCTAGCGAAACCGAAATAATATTTTTCATTATTAAAAAGGAAATTGAATTTCGCGCAATTATTCAGTCGGAAAAGCGAGAAAAAGTTAATTTAGCATTTGGCGAATTCTCGAGCCGCTGGGAAATTGAAAATACACGCATCCGTCGTATCGCTTGCATTTCGTATCGTTCAACTTATACCCAATAATACAATAATACAAAGGAAGCAAACGGTATACAGTCTAACCACTCGAAAGCATCCCGAAAATCCTCGCGTACACCACTACCCCTGTCAAAAAGTCTGTTTGTGACACCCTCTTGTAGCGCTGTGTTCCTCGTCGCCTAAGAACCTTCTCGCGCGCGCTTGTAAGCAACTAAACACAATTTAATTTCTCCGCTCTTAGCTTTTATATATTCAATCAATCAATTTATATCAACCGAAAGCTTTTTAACCCCTTCTACGTAACCATATTAAAAAAAGCAGCCAGAAAATCTTGCGGAATATGAAATTAGGTACGTGAATGTCGCGTCGTCGACGAAGCCGCGCCGTATCTGGGGCTTAATTAAATTCCGAACCAACTTTTAATAACTCTCATATTCGTCTTCTTAAAAGATATCCGTTGTTAACACATTTTCCTACAAGTTATTCCCAATTGATTTGAATTTTACAACAGGTCTTTATTGGCTTCATCAGCATGCACCCGGAGACGAAATTCATATCACGTTTGTAACGTGTTTATAGGTACTGTTAATCGAGTTGGTAGGTTAGGTAATGGAAAATCCCATAATGCGACGAAGTGAGATTAAGTGGAAAGCTCAAGTTCAGCTTGGAGTATTTCCAAATGAGAGAGAAACTTTTGAGACTATCGAATTGTATCACTCGAGTGCTGTTTTTGTTGTGGACTTGTGTGTGATATGCCACTTGTTACTTCGTCGACGAGGCCAGTGCCTAATACTAGAAAGGTGTTTGTATAGTTTTGATCGAGATGCTTTTATATGCGATAGCAGAGATTATCTTAAGTTAGGGTGGTTCTGAAAAAGAAAAAGTGTCCTAAATTTTGACAAAAATCGGTGAGAGGCACCTAGTTTACTTGAATTGTGTCCTCGAAATAATTTAATTTTAATTTTTCTCGTTTGGATTTATTTTTGAGAAACTTACGGATGTGACAAACTGACAAATAGCTGCTGAAGGAAGAAGGAGGGATTGAAGGGAGAATAACCAAAAAACCTTTGCCTGCAGAAGGGAAAGTTTTTTTTATTGAATGCGATATTTTGGAAAATATTTTCATCTTTTACCAAATTTTTATTGCACGTACAAAAAGCAGTGGCGTGTTGACAATAGGCTTTACCGGCCAAATGTCAGGTAAAAGGGATATGTGGGTGGTGGTGTTGAGAGTGACTGGTTCGCAAAAAAAAAAAGGTAAATAAATTATTAGAAATACAGACACCTATTTTTTAATTTTCAATTTTGAATATCTAATACTAAATTTTCAATTTTCAAGTCCTCGAAAAGATTTTTTGGATTTTTTGGGAACCTCATTTGAGAAGTCATGATTTAATTCTGAAATTACTCCCCAAAATTACAATCCAAATCACAATTCTTCAATCCGCCGCTAAATGAAACTTTTTCAAAAACTTCGGCCTCGCTGCGCGCAGCTTTATTGTATTTTTCTTTCCATAATACCTAATTTTAAAATAATTCAAATCCTACACGGAAAAAACTACGAAAATGAATACATTTTACCCCAAAAATAATGAATTTTATCAAAAAAATAAATAAATTTTATCAAAATACATAATAAATTTTAATCAAAAAATAATAAAATTTATTCAAAAATAATAATAACGTGTCTCAATTTTCAAATAAGTGAAATTCGTTCGAAAAAATAATATTTTTTATCAGAAAAAATAATAAATTTTATTTTATTTTTTCAGTGTATTTAAGGCTGTACTTCAGCTTCCAAAAATATGAGAAAATAGGTAATACAAACACAAATGGTTGCAGATTTTTACAGATTTTAGTTAAACTCGCGACCTCGTTAATTTTGTAAACAACCATGTCGTTTATTAGCTAAAAAACATTAAAACTATAATAATTGGCCAATTTTTTTCGGAAATAATTGAATTTCAAACATCTATAGTTCACTTTTGTTAGTTTTGTTGAAACAAAACAAAAATATTAATACATAAATGTCAAAAAAACTGCGAATAACTTTACGAATAAAGCGATTTGAAATTGATAAATCGAACGATATTGAGCATTACAAACTTGAAAAATTATTGGCTATCATGGATGTTATCTCTAGACTCGATATCAGTACGTAATTGTATAATTTTTGCGAAAGTTTTGTGGGTCACTGAATGAATGGATTTTTTCGTTTTTGCATTATTTTGTTCAGAAAGGCCAAACTTAGAGCGCCACGAAGCCTTTTTTCCCGTAAACTGCTCTTCAAACGTGTAATGTTGGAGTGAAAACAAGTGAAAATGACGTAAGTTTGCCAATTTCAGAGTCATATAATTAATTCAGATAATTATTTATTCAAAAAATAGCTTCGTGGCGCTCTAAGTTTGGCCTTTCTGAACAAAATAAAGCAAAAACGAAAAAAATCCATTCATTCAGTGACCCACAAAACTTTCGCAAAAATTCGTCGTTTTTACCTACTCATTTACCTACTGAAGTACAGCCTTAAGTAATTTTTTTTTCGTATTTTTCCTCAGAATTATTTCGATTTTTTTAATTACATTTTATCTTCTTAAAATTCATTTTCGATGTTCGATCAGATTTTTCAAAAGCTTTGGTCAATTTTTTGGTTAAATGAATAATCGAATAATTTGGAGGTATCGAATAAGCGCATCCAGAGGGCTCAGGGGAGCTTGTATCCTTCCCTTAAACTTGGAATGATGATTTCTTTATTACAAAAATGTAAAAAAGTGCTTTTTTGTTCTGCAAACATGATTTTTTTTTTAAAGTACACTAATTTTTCGGTAAAAAATCCACCAAGTTCTCAATGAATTCCTAATTTAAAAAAATAATAATAATTTTTATTAATAGATTACTAAAAAAAAATGCAGATTTTTAGTTAAATAGCAGATTATTTAATACTCAATTCTTTTATTAAAATTTGACCCATTTTTTTCCCCCAATTTTTAGCCACTCCCTTAAATCTTCATGTGCCTATTAATTTTATCAGACAGGTAAAAGACCCTTCAAAATTTTTTTGAACTTTTTCCTTACTCCGCCCAGAAGGAAATTGATCCAGAAGATTTCAAATGTGGGGTCAATATTGAAAAAAACGAAGATTTTTGCTACTTCGGGTAACTCTACCTACTGAGATTCTGGGTCTCCCTTCCCCTACCTATGCGTAAAAAGTGAGTTTCTGAACTTTTCTGAACTAATGATCTCGAAATTGAATTCCTCTCTTTGCCCTCTACAAGGGAGGTGAAAAATTGCACATGAATTTGAGACCTAATTCAAATCGGTCGTTCAAATGCCTCAAAATCGAATCCAAATTGAAACTGAAATCACACTTTTTTAAGGGGTGCTTTAAAATCAAAAAGATGACATTACCAAACAAAAGTAGCAAAAAAATTTTTTTTTGAAAATGACATCCACTCTCTCATTTTGAATCAGTGAAAAGTCCCCGATAAATTGTCTAAATTGCACCGTACAGTTAAAATTGACTGATTGAAATCGACAGAATTAAGTTATCTTACTGTTGGAATCAGTGAAAAAATTTACTTATTCAATCGGTGAATTTTCATTACTGAATCAGTAAAAATGAAATTTCACGGATTCAATCGGTTATTAATTACTGATTCAATCAGTGAAATTTTTTTCCTGATTCAATAATGAAAATTCACTGATTTGAATCAGTAAATTTTCACTGATTGGCAGTAAAATGACGCTGATTAACTGGGGACTCGGTGGAATTTGACTGATAATCAATGCCTTGATTTTCTCTATTTCATCAGTCAATTTAGACATTCTTGACTGATTTAAATTAAGAGAGTAGGGTAATCAGCGAAATTCCTTGTGTTTTTTGGCAAATTTTCGTTAATTTTTCAATGAGTTTCACTGATTTTTTAAGCAAATTTCAGAAATTTTACCAAGTTTTTAGTGAATTTTCTTTGATTTTCAGTAATTTTTTCATTGATTTATTACTTTGCTGCAATTCCGACTTTTTTCTAATAATTTTTTGATAATTTTCACTGATTTATAAATAAGAGAGCACTTTGAAGTTACCTAGCTCTGTTACCTTTTGGACGGGAAGAGGGTCTCAAAAAATTTTTTGGTAGGTTTCTTATTCCAAGTGAATTATTTCACCGATTTTCATCAAAATCTAGAATACATTACTTATTATTTTTTTTAGTACCCTAAATCTTTACTTATGATTTTAAACCCTCCCGAAGCTATGTATCTACTATCTACATAATTTTTTGGATGAAATATTTTCCAAAAAAGATTCGGCACCGCTCTGTAAATTATCAATAATCATTCTTCTCCAGCTGTTCATTTATAAACGGAAGAACCAACAAAGTAACTCACCTGACGTACAGAAGTATAAGTAAATATTAAAAAATATGAGCGGCCACCACAAAAAAACCACCACGTTAGATATTAATCGCAATGCGCAGTTAGATTCGATATGTGTAGACAGGTCAGATTACATGGGGTATATTTTGTAGATATTTATTCATTCAGAAAAACATTGATGATAATGAATAAGAGAGAAAGAAGAAAAATAGTATAATGTTTATAATACACAGGATATTTCATTCCAATTATGATAGCGTTTATAAAATATTCTCGATTATTATCTTTACATTTCGTTCTATTATTTTCCAACCCTTTTGCATAATACTGTTAAAATAATCGGAATACTTTTACGTTTCGAACGTTCATAATGTGCTACGATGGATTATTAAAAATGGTACTATGGATAGATATGTGGTGTATTACGTGTACGATAGCATTAGTATATTTATGTCGTGTATTGTGCGAGATAATTGTACTGTGTATGATGGTACTGTGTCAGGAACGGGGACAAGGATCGCCAAGTGTGCTAGTTTGAAAAATGAAGACGTGAGAGTGCAATGAGAAGGTTTAAGTTTAAATATTGTGTTATTTTGATGTAGGTATTATTACGAAAATGGTTTTATTTATGGTAAATGATGGGATTTTTTTGGTGAAGAGATTTTTAGATGTGAGAGTCTTGAGAATAAACTAAACTATTTGATGAATCACTGCACAAATTCCTGCAGTTGATCTTGTGGAGTAGAATAGATTGAATTAAGATTTCCCTTAAGATAAGAAAGCTTCTCAAAAAAAAAATTGAAGATAAGCTCATTTTTTCCCTACGATTAATTTTCAAAAATTTCTTTTTACTGGTCTGAAAAGTTTATGTCGATGAAAGTACGTAAAGGTACCTAGCACTACCTACCTATGAAACAATTTTTAATTTCAATTTAAATCAGCCTGGACATAGAAACCATCCTCATTCCTCAAGCGTCGAAAATTGGTTTTTGAGTGAGCTTCTTTCTCAAATCTACCTCTTCTGAAAGGTCCAAAATCAGTGTCCAGTGTCAACTCAAAAACCATTTTTTGATACTTCAGGTTGTCATAAATTAATCAGTATTTTTTATCTACAAGCCTTTTATAAATTCGATTCCTCAAAAGCTGAAAGGTCGCTTACGATGAAATTTTTATGGAATGCAGGGGAAGGGGGAGGGGAAATATAAAAATTTTGTTCAAAAAGGCCAAATGGTTCGGATTTCTCCAAGGTTGTCTAAAATTTTTCAACGTTTAAAAACGTGTTTGATTTTCGATCCAAAAAAAATTGAAGATTTGATTTCTTCTCAGTCATTAATTTCGATTTCTTTTTCAACAATATTGAGGCTATTGCTTGTTCTGCGAGGTAAATTTTTCATTTTGGGTGTTGAAGTTAATAATTTAGGTATGATTTTTGGGCTGATTTTGTCGATTGGTGTTCTTTTTTCCATATTTACTGAAGGAATCATCCTTCAAAATTTTTAAATTCTATTGAACTTTTTTTTAGATTTAATTTTGAAGGCAAGACCACGTAAAATCTACTTATTTAATTACTCAACCATAAGTCTACATAATTATAAGTTTACTGAGATAGGGACTGGCACTTATCAAAACCTCGATGTAATATTTTAAATGATAAGGATAATACCTTTTATTGCTTTAAGCTGCAGATAATGATCTCAGAACTTTTGTCTATTAGCCAAATCCCCGTATTTATTAGCAAGAATTATGAATTTCTAAAGCTTGATATTAGGTAGGTAGTTTTTCTGTTGGATGGGATGGAAAAATTCACAATTATCGTGTTACCTGTTACACGGATTTTTAATTTCTTCCAATTTTAAAACAATAAACAAGGAGGAAAGATATGTTTGAATAAGTGGAAAATTTTCTCGTTATTCTCTCTCTTAATTTTTTTCAAAAAATTTCAGCGTGTGATAAAATTAAGTACGAAATAATTTGGTATTTGTGGTGAAACATTTGATTTTTTTTCTGCAGAAAATACTTATAAAATACAAAAAATTACAATACTTTGTGACTCTAACATAACGTTTGGTTCATTTAATCAGAAATCCTCCCCTCCTTCTTCTCTTTTATGAAACGAAAAAATTGTTTTTTGCCATTTTGTATTTTTGTAACCAAAACTTTAATTTTGGTGAATTTAATTGAACTTATATGTTGAAATTATAGTCGTGACTTTTTCTCAAATTCTTTCTAGATCTACTAGTTTTTTCAACTACTTCTTTCCAATAATTTTAGCACTATTTATGAAGGAGATGGAGGTTGAAAAATAAAAGAATAAGTGAGTTTACTCGTTTTTGATGGATTTTTTTCTGTTTTTTTGCATTCATTTAAATATTGTAAAAAAATCATGGTTTTTGTCAATTTTTTGGCTCTAAAGTGATTTTTTTGCCACTAAAATTTAATTATCTACATGTTATTTAGGGCCGTGTGGCTTTTTTCCAGTTTTGATTTGATCCTTTTTGAATCTTTAATCTCTTATTTTGAATCAATTATTACTATGTCACTAAAAAAACCTAAGAAAGTCAGAATTGCAGCATATGGGGAATAGCAACGAAATTCTTTAATTTTCAGCGGATTTTCATTTATTTTTCAAAGAATTTCACCATGTTTTCAGCTAATTTCAGCAATTTTACCAACCTCGCAGTGAATTTTCACTGATTTTTCAACAATTTTCTCACTGTTTACTTTCAATGAATTTATTTAAGTGATTAATTATTGTGCTAATTCTGACTTTTCCAGTGATTTCCGAAAATTTTCACTGCTTTAAATTTGATATTGTTACCCTTGATATTTTTTTAGTCATTTTGAGAGGGAGAAGTGATTTGTAATGTTATTTTTAGTCTTATTTGGATACATGTTTTTATTAAAGATGGTAATTTCGAATCATAAATGCATCCAGAAATTATGTAAAGGGAGGAGCTGAGAATTTGAGAAAAAATGGTGGAGGGGAGGGGGGGTCATAATTCAATGAAAAAAATCAAGTACCTAACTTGTAATTTCAGTGACGCTGGCGTAGTTGGGAAAAGGAAAGTTGATAAAATTGAAAAATTGCGAGATTTTTACTCTTTATGTTTAAATAAGAATTAAGTAGTCAATTTGGAAAAAAGTAAATTTTTTTGAATCCACAATATTAATCTGAAAATCTACCTACATATATAATTTTTGACTGATCCTGAAGTCAAAATTACTGTTTTTCTGATGAATTCAAAATTAACTGAGAAATCAGTGATTATTAACTGGAAACTGATTCAGATTTAAGATTGAGAGAGGCTTACGTTTATTCAAGAAATTGAGCAACCCACAGAGGCGAAAATTTTTCGAAAAATCGTTTTCAAAAATTAAAAAAATTCACTTTTTTTGACAGTATTATGATGAAAAATTTCTTCGCCAATATTAAGGGATAGAGGAAGGGCTTGAACCGTCCCTTGCTTGCGCCTATGTTTCGATTAATAATTCGAAAACAAATGAATAGGTCTACTATCAACCGAAAAATAATATTTCCCAATCTAAAAACCTAGCAAGCCTCCAATTCTGTAGCATTACTCGACGATCCGAACCGTCACCCCTGCTTCCCTCCATCTACTCATCAGCACAATGAAAAGGAAAAAAAATGGCAAAATACATACAAAAACTCCCCATCGCCAGCATTTACATGTTTAAAACGAACGTCAAAAAACAGTTTCGCAGCAGCAAATGAACCCGACTCCGGGATCCCGTGGAAAACGGTATTATCAAAATTATATCAAATGATAGTATACACGCGAAAAGAATAAAAACAGCTCTGATTGGTGATTTCAAGCACGTTGTCAAGCATACCCCGTTAACAATCAATTATTATTGTGTACATGGCATTTGAAAAGCTATTGAAACAAACACGCGCTATATTTCTAGCGAACAATTTTAATTATTTACGAATACGCCATGGCGTATGGCCGCCATTTTTCACACTTAGTAGTTTTATTTATTTTACCCTTTTCGATGGCCTAAACGGAAGGCACGGTGAAATAAAATGAATTTATTATTGGCGCAGAATTTTTTCAAACCAATTTTTAAATACAGTGAATCAATTTATTGATTTAATTGCGAGTCGATTTCGAAATTTATTATGGAAATGTTTCGAATTCTAAACGCATCGTCGATCAAAGCTTTTGAAATTACGAATGCAGGTAAAGAAGTATGCGATTGACAGGTGACATATTCCCCTCGAATGATACACACACGATTGTAGAGATTTTATCTTACGTATTTATCGAGTTGCAAAAAATCAATTTTTTGGATTGTATTATAATTAACTGTTTATTCGAATGATTATTTGCATTGGTGCCCATTGTGTGGCCTAGTCGAAAAAATCTCTTTTTAAATAACTAGTCTAATAAATTTTCAATTGCGTGCATTCGTCTTAATCCTCTAACTGTCTTTTGTTAAGGTTTAAATGGTATTTGAATCAGTAGCAACGAGAGTTTAAAATTCATAGAAAGGGTTGCCCACACGTGACAAAATCCATTGGCGGAATTGAAAACAACATTCATCTGTCGGCGACATAAAATCGGATTATCGACACCGTCGACGTGGTTACGTCCGTTGCAGATCAGTTCTCTTGGTAGGATTGAAATTTAAAAAAAAATCATTACCGATTCTTCGCTGTGGTCTTAGGTTAACCAACTCATCATCGCTGGTTCTATGAATAAACAATTCGAACACTTAGGTATGTATGAGTTGATACTGTACCTCTTAACCCGTTACTGGAAAATACTCGAAAAAACGGGACATTATTTACATGTCGGAATATCTCGAATGGTTAGACTTAAAAAGTCCATCGTATCTAAATGGAATATTAATTTTATAATGAAGTAAATGCAATACCCTAATGGCTTTGTCAATACGAAATAAAAACTACGATCGGTGCTTTGGCAGGCACGGTCAGTTAAAATGAAAACATAGTTACGACATTATATCAACAAAAGATCAACTATAGTACGAAATTCAATACTTTACCTTTTTTCTATTATTTTTTCGATGTGATGTTACAATGTTGTAGATTTGGTATCCTCGAGTCTTGCTGGTGTTTCCGTTTTTCGTAGGTACTTAATACTTATTTCAAACGTAGACCGAAAGATTGAATCCCTTTTTTTATTTACTAAACTGAATCATGGTTTGGCATACATTATGATTTTGAAATTAAGGAGAGTTTGGTATTTCATTTTACCATGTATTTTTCATACTCGATATTGTCGTCATGCAAATTTAAACGACGACAAGCGCCAGTCCACTTGACGGTTTTTAATTTATAAGAGTTTAAAAGTTTGAAACGTAAATCTTGGAGTGTTTTTTTAACTAATGAGGGAGCGATTTGGTTCGATTGTTTCAATATACTTACGAGTCGTTGAGAATGAGTAATTAACTACCTGCGTAGGTTTTATTGGTATTTCTGTGACTGGGAGAATTGAGTGGATTCGATGAGGTGAAATGTTTGGTGATGTTTGGCGAGACAGGTTTCTGTACGATTTGTTACGAAGTTCCTAGGATTTGTTGGTGGTTTTTTTGTGGACTGATGTCATTCTTTGGGTGTTTCATCCGATGATTGCAGAAGTTATGAAAAGCTCAGGAAATTCAAAGAATTCTCAATTTTTTTTTTTATTCAAGCACTCCAAAGAATTTTTCATTATTTTCGCGAAAAAAATCAAGATCAAGTAGTCATGAAACAAGTGTTGAAAAAATTCATAAAAATTAGAGACCAATTTTGTTTCGTAGAAGGCACGCAATATCAAATCAAGGAGTAGGTATTTCCGAGGAAAAGTAGTACATAAAATTTCCCTTCCCTAAATTAAAAAAAAAAAATTGAATATTTTCAAGGTACATACCTCGCACCTACTTTGAAAAAAATTGGACTCAACACTTTTTCCTTCCACTCCGTTTCACTTTTTTGGCTAGAAAGGCGAAAAAATGGGATTTTCTGGATAAAAATTGTGTTTTTACGTTCTGAAGAGTATCGAAGGAAAAATTGTTATTTTACCAAAAATGTGTAAGGAACTTTTGAAAAAAAAAAACTTTCTACGGAGAAAGAGATTATGAAAAAGGAACTCGAATTTTCAATATTTTCAAACCCCAAAACAGTGAAAAAAGTTTTTTTCGCTGTGGAAGAATCCTGCTTCTTTTTTTAAATTGTTTAAAATATTTTGCTGAAAGGCTGTGGGTCATTTTTGAAGTCAAATTTTGTGTCAGATAGTTTGATTAAAAATTTAGATTTTTGCGTTATTTTTTTAGAAATTGATCACATAACGCAGGGGAGTTGCGTTTGAGGGAGAAAAATCGCTGTGAGGATTTTTATCAAAAATGAGTTCTGGGTTAATGTTCTATTTTTCTGAATTCTTCAAATAAACATCCTCTTTTTGATTGTTTAACTTACATCTACTTCGAAATTTAAACAAAATCAATTTTTTTTTTCAAATGATAATATCTAATTTTTCTTCATGATTTTTTACGATTTTATTTCGTGTGACCCAGTTGCTTCTTTATTTTATTCAATTCTAGAAGTCCAAATTTGATTTTCTCAAAAGTTTTTCCAGTTTTAAATTTCGTTGGAAAATTTTTCTCAATTTTAATGTTTTTTATTATTTTTTCGATTGTTTGATTTTTTCTATTAAGGAAGTACATATTTAAATTATATTTTTAAATTATCGAAATTTAATTGTATGTAGAAGGTGAAAAATTACCGAAAATTTTCCAATTTTTAGGACATTTATTTTTTAAGGGATATGTAGATAAATGTTTAATGGTATACGATACCTAATTACCTATCTCAGGTCTGTAACGAGATAAAAAGAATTGTTGAAGATGTAAAAACTTAGTTCGAGAGAGCACAGCTTTGAAAACTGGAACTATTAAGTAGAATCAATGGTACCACTGGAACCTGAATAATCACTGAAACCAATGGAGGGGGCGGAGGGATTTTGCTTCAGTTTTTAGTGTTTAACTCTGGAAGGAATGGAGAAAAATTTTGGAACATTTTTAAACTTCTGGCTGAGAAGGGAGGGGAGGGAAAAGGGTACGTGGTAAATTTTGAATTACCAAAAAACCAAAATTTAAGGGGTGTAGAAAAAGTAAAAGTTTTAAATTACCAGAATCCACCTCTGAAAGGCAATAATTCAAATGAAGACCACACGGAAAGAACGATTTAACTCGGTGGGTTTAAATCAAAACCGAATCAAAAAAACCCATTTTTCTAGTTTTAAGCTGAGGTCAAGTATTTTCATAATGTTCTCTAAAGTCAAAACTGTGATTTTGAAAAATTAGTTAACCCGTTCTTTTCGTGTGCTCTGGAAATCCATTTTTCAGAATTCAGCTCAGAAGGGAAGATACCGCAGAAACTTTTTCAAAACATTTTTCGAGTTCAGATCTCTCGATTTTTTTTTATTAGTTTTTTAATTTATCACAAAAAGTTAGGTTTTATTTTTTTTTATCAGTTCAATTTTTTCAAATATGTCCAAGAGTTCAAATTTTTTGAAAATGTTTGTACATATTTTATTTTTTTAAGCTCATCTAACTTCAAAATTTTCTTCAACTTGATGAACTCTGCATAGTTCTGATATGAAAAGATCTCTAAAAAAATAAAATTGAAATTGATGCTGTAATTTATATCTAACATTTTTCTTTGACGTCTTTTTATTTTGAACGTGCCTATAAAGTACAAACAATGAAAAATTGAAAAAAAAAAAATAATAATTCTGAGAATATTTCAATTTGTTGTAAAATTTAGGAAAGATCTGGACTTGAAAATAAAAACTTGAAATTGAAAACAATTTCGGATCGATTTGAAAAAAATCAAAGGTACGAAGTACGAATAAATTTCAATTCGAAATTTTTTTTAAAAAAGTGTTAGGTAAAAATGAAATTTTGACTTGAAAAAAAAAAACATTCTCCACACCAAACAAAATCGTCTTCCTGATGAGTATAAATAGACTCGTGTTGTGGGGGTGGGGAGGAGTGTTTGACTTGTTTGTTATTCTTACTCACCCTTATCTATGTTTTAGTAGTCATTATTTTCGAAATTTAAAAATAATTAATCTTCAAAGTTCATTATTCTTTTCTAATTTCAAATAGTGAAATGGTTTAGCGTTTAGTGAACTAAAATCCTACTAGTACTAGTGTAACTGTGAACTTCATCTACGAACTTTATCATCGTTAGCTCGCTGCCGTTGTACGTACAAAATCTTTGATCACATCCAAACACCTCCAGATCATACCACAATTCGTCGCTTTATTCCTAATTTCCCATTTAAAAACACTAATGAACTGACGCAAATTATATAAATTTAATTCGCATATTGCTGAAAATAAATACAAGGTAAACGATTTCTCTATCTACACTAGAACTAAATCCTTTACACTTAAGTCATAGTAACAATTCATCGTTATACATACAAAAAAATTAGAGAATGAAAGGACAAAATTTATCGCAAGAACCGCAAACACGAGGTAACAAATTAAAAAATTCAAATTATATAGCTTGCTAAACATAGATATAAATTTATTTACAGATACATACATCAGCATCATTCCGAATACGTGGTTTTTTCCGAGCTAGAAGCCGAACCTGGTGAAGTTGTGACTGGTTTATCAGAAATACAAGAATTATTATAAACATCGTTTCCTACCGACGAAGGTGCTAAATGATGCATAGCCAAGGCATTCTGCGGATACCCTAATGGAGGTCTGATAACCGTCGGTAAGTAACCAGTACCTGCGTAAGGTGCCGATAGAAATCGTCTGTTTGCATGATGAGGGCTAAAATTACGATGAAATGGAGAACAGCCTAAAGCTAGTGGTGAAAACGCAGAAGCAGCTTGGATAGAATCTTCAGATTCTGAATTCATCTAATGATAAAAATAATCGATTATTCAAGATCTTTGGCCATATCGCTGAAGAAGATTCAAACTAAACTTACCATTACTTCAATGGCTTGCAGTACATCGCCTTTGCACCTCTGCAAAGCTAGTTCTATTTCTGCTCTTCGTCTAGATGGGAAAACTCTCCGAAGTACGTCGACCGGTGACTTTTGTTGGTATTGCGGCGCTGATATTTGTTGTGCATTGAAAAACGCCGAGAAAGACATTTGATCCAGATCAGCTGAAATTGGCGTATTGTTTTCTGACGGCAAAGTACAGTTTTTCTTCAGCGAGAGATTCTCCGGAGCTACGTCGCTATCTGTGCTATCTTCCTGTAAATGTAAGTTGATTTATGTTTAGTGACTCGATCCTGCTTTCAGAATGAACCAACGAACGATGAATTTACCTCTGTGTGAGATATTCCTCGAGGATCATCGACCGAAAAAGGTGTTACATTTACCGGAGGCGATGGTGATGTTGGAATTTCCGAAGTGGGCGTTAAACTAGGCGATCTACTTTTTGATCTTCGTCTTTTGTCTAGACTAGGTGGTTCGTCGCATTCTAGAATTTCTTTTTCTGAAATCCTCGGTCGTTTACTACCTGGAAATTGTTCAATAACCGAATAAGTATTGAGTTGTTTCTCGTTTTCGTTCGAGATTCGTTTCGAAGAAAGAAATTTTTGGCTAAATTCACATCGTCGCTTTTCCGCAAACTAAATCAAAAGTTAATTTATTTGTGGCTCGTTTCGAAGTCCGAAGCTCGTTTTTAGAATGCGATCTCGAGTACCGTTTGAATTATAAATTTCCTTTTGAATTTTCATATTGTCAAAGCAAAGTCTAAAGAAATAAATTTCGACGAAGGTTTTATGGCAGTGAGTGAATTTGCTGGCTGAGACGCCTACGTTGTTTCCAACATTTAATATTATACGAATAAACATTTCAATAAACATTTTCAACGTTCCTATTCCGCTCTGTCTAAACATTTATATTCTTGGTGAATAAATAGAACGTTCGTTTTAGAATGGCGTTAATAAAAATTTCACATGAAATGGCGACGCATTTGCCAATACTTATTTTTCCATCTCACGTTACATAAACGTTGGAAGAAAGTTTACGAGATGAATGTAAAATTTAATAAATATAAGACGTTTAAGAAATAAAATATCTTCGAAATTGAGTCCTTTTCGTCTTTGTAGTTCGCCCAGAATTTTCAAAATGGCGACAAAATTCCGAATTTTAAAACTCTGTACAATTTTATTTCGAATTTTGAATTTTGTTGATGGAGAAAATTACGTCTTAGGGTAGTCGATATGAGAAATATGTGGCGTAATCGGTTTATATCACATATCGGCCCTCGTTTACTTTTTGAGCAGTCTGTTCCTTGAAATGACTTTATATGAGGCATGTTATGTTCCATCTAAGAACCGTCATTTATAAAATACAGTATATTGCAGCTTTTAGACATTCCTGTCGCTATTATTGCTAACATTCCACAAATATCGTTTAGTGTCTATTGTGGTGTTCTGCAAATGACTCTGTCGCTCGTTCCTTCTCACTTTTCACACTTTCTTTCTCTCTTTTTCGCCGTCGTTTATATAATATACACTGAACTACTGTAGCCTATCGTCACCCTATTTGCGCCAATAACCCTTCTTCAATAAAAGAAAATTTATTCTATACTGATTCCCCGACTCTTATCGATTTTCACTTGAAACCGTGAGTCTTTTCGAAATTGCTCAGTATTTCAAGAATTTCATTTTATTTTGTGGTCGCGATTAAATTTTATACGTTGGAAAATTTCTATCGTTTTATTTTTCTTGAAAGGGTACGGCTTTGAAATGAAGAGTGATTATCGTTTTGAGGCGTGAAATTCGCGTTTAGGTTGGATTTTTTTTCGCACGTTTTATTTTTTTTTCGCACTTGTACGAGTGTTGTGAAAGAAATTATTAAAATGGAAATCTATTTTGGATGATTAAAAATCAAGGCAGTGGTTCGGTTTCGGTTCATTTTGTGGCCTAGAATCTGGAGCCGAGCCGTTGGGTGTGAATAAGTGGAGCCTAGGCTTTGGAGCAAAGCTTTAGGGTTGAAATGGTAAGAAGAGCACCAAGACTGTGGAGTCAAAGCCCTATTTTTACATGAAGATGTACAATCTCTTCAATCGGAACTCTCATTGCATGAAAAAATTGGCTCCGAAGCTGAATTAGAGACGAAAGTTAGAGCTTCAAGCAATATTCAGGCTTCTGTATCCGTAGATAAATAATTGGATAAAAATTTTGGCTAAAGAATATTTTGTTTTATTTTTAACCAGCCAAATTTTAATACGTTTTTTTATTTCATTGAATTGCTAATAAAAATGCTATAGTAATAAAACATCAGGTGGGTATTTCAAATCCCAATTAATATAACCAGTCATATTTATTCTTTCATATTTTTAAAATTTATTTTCAATACTAATTTCATCTAATCAAGTGATCGCGATTATAATTTTTATTTGGAAGATTGAAATCTTGGATGAAAAAATAAATAAAAATATTAAAAACTCAACAGTCGCGTGTTTGAAAAAACGGATAGGTACTTGAAAAAATCACTAATTAAGAAAACGTAACGTAGGAACCAAAAACTTTTTTTTTTAAATTCAGCTCAATCTTATCAGATTTTTGGCTACTTTCTTTGTTTTTTTTTTTCAGATAAATTTTATCTGAGTTGCGAAATTTTGGGAAATTGTCCTCTTTTCTGAAAAAATTTATGTATCATTAAATTTAAAAAAAGAAAAAATTGTGTTTTTAGTGAAAAAATTTAGAAAAATTTTATCTCGGACGAAAACAGTGTCTTAGGGTGTAGGGAAAAATTGATAAAAGAAGAGAAACTTAGGAATGGGAAATGGGCAGGGGCAGAAGTGCACCCAAGAGGGGGCTGAAGCCCCCTCTGAAGTTCGGAAAAAGATTTTTTATTATAAAAATGTGAAAAGTGCATTTTTTTGCTCTTCAAATAGTATTTTCTTCAAAAAATTTCGCCCTTGTTTCACTCGGCAGTATTTTAGTCATTTTATTTTGAATATTGATAATTTTTCAGTCAAAAATCATCAATTTCTCAATAAATTCCCAATTTGTCAGAAAAAATCAATGATTTTTGACTGAAAGATCAGTGGAGAATGACTAATAATTTAAAATTTGACCCCTCTCCCAATTTTTTCTCAAATTCTCAGCCCTAACCTTAGTTAATTTCTGAGCGCGCCTATGAAAATGGGGCTGAAATATATCAGAAAAAAATTAAAGAACTGAGGACAGAACGAACATTGAATTTTGAAAAAGTAAAAGAACGAAAAAAAAAAAAAAAATGTAAAAATTGATTTAATAGGAGAACGGAATGAAAAATGAAAAATCGAGCTTCGTGGGTTCTCTCCTCCGTATTTAGAGTATTTTTCTTGTTGTAATGCTCAAATTTAGCTTCCTGGAATCTCTGTCTATTGACAATCAACACTGAGCTCTGGACCGTCTGGAGTCTGAGGCTCAAAATTTGGGTCCGTTTTCAAAAATGATTCTGTTTCTTTTTTCAAAACTTAAAAATTAGACACTTTTTATTTAAAAATATTTTATCTAATTGTTTTTTTCATCTGGTAAGAAATTTCGGTAAAAATTGTTAGGGAAGTTTTTCTGTGGGGGTCTACTTGAATTGGTGTAAAAAATTGATTATTGGGTACCTAAACGAATTTTTCCTATTTCAATAATGTTTTCCCTTCAAAGGTCCATTTTTAATGTTCATTTGCTAAAAAAATATCCACAATTCAACTTATTCTCCTCAAAAGTGTAAAATTTTTGAAATATCCTCCCAAATATTTTGATTTTTCATTGTGAATTTTTTCAGTTATTTTGTTTCAAAAGCTTGCGTGAATATTTTTTGAGAAATTGATTCAAATTCAAATGTGACGATCGAATATGAATTTTTTTGTTTAAAAAAAAAAATGAATTTTGGAAAAATAAGAATGAAAAAACCATTTGAGAAAATTATGAAAACGCAAAATTGAAAAAAAGATTGAATTTTTTAGAAAATTTGAACGAGAGAAAAAATGAAAATGAAAATTTGAGTATTCAATGAGAATTAGGTATCTACTTACTTATTCATTATTAGGTATTTGTTGATTTTGATTTAATTTTTGTTTCAGAAATTCCAAAATAATTGAAAAATCGTGAAAATATTCAAGTTCGAAATCGAAAAATAGAAGCATATGAAATCACATCATTAAAAGAAATTCAGAAAGCCCAACTTTTATCGTAGGTACCTAAAACTGTATTGTTATTCACTCATTCATACACCTATGATAAGGAAGGTAGCAAGCCTACTGCTTCGAATTATTTCGAAATTATTAGAAAGAAATCATGTTACCGTCTTAATTCGGGTACAACAAAACCGCATAAGAAATAATTAGAAATAGCGAAGTAAAGAGTCTGAGGGAAAATTAAAACGATAAGCCACATTTAAAGACTTTAAACGTTAAACTATTGTTATCGCGATATGTTCATCGAAAAGTTTACCCTTGTGAAGTTCTTTGAGGTTACTTATTATATAATGTTAGAACTATTGTTAAAGAAAACGTGGCTCTTGTTGAAACAAAGTACGTCTTCAACTTGATGCTAAGAATCGTCGAGTTTCCATTCGAAAGCTTATTTTGTAAAGATTTCTTACTCAGTGGATGGTCGGGAGCGAAATGGAGGTAACTCTTTCTTAATCCTTATCTGCACTTTCTCCATTGTTTTCGATATTACTTTTGATCGTAACCGCGGAATATTATTATAATTTGTTTACAATGTTGATGTAATTTGGCTTGATATTTTACCCTTTTGTAAGTGTTCCTTGATATTGTCCTTTTGTAAGTGTTCCTTCGGATTTCTTCGCTTGGCTTAAGAGTTGAAAAAAAAAGTTTCAAAACACAAAGTAAAAATGGTAGTTTCTTTTTTCACTATCTCGTATCGTTTCGACTTACAAAAGAAATTTTTTAAAGTGTATCATGCTTATCAGGAAACCCTTTCGGGGTTTTCGGTAGGGTTGTAAAGATACCGAAAGCTATTTATTTTTTTCCTTATCTGTTGGTGAGTTTTCTTATGCCGAATGACCTTTGATTTATTGTTTGTGACCAGTAGACCGAAGTAAGGGTGGGAAATGACGAGATTTACGAATTATGGTAATTTTTCGAGTATTTTGGAGAATAATGGTCATTTTTATGTTCCCTGACTGGGTATAAAATATTATTCTGTTTTGTTTGTTTGTTAGGTGTGAACATTATTCAAGATTTTCGAAACACCAAGGTTGGAAAAATATCTACCTCTGAGAAAAAGATTCGATTCAGTTCCATCTTTCCGAGTGGGTACGAAAAAATTATTATCGATGATTGAAATGATGAGTGAATTTCTATCGATACCTATTTTTAGATCGTCAAGTGAGCACCACTTTCTAATTATCGTCGTTATAAACACATCGTTCAACGAAGGATACACCGTCTAGGTATAGCAACGTAAATATCGAAGTACACACTTATACTCGTGTTACCTGGTACTCAAGGACTAGGAGCTCTTAACTTAACGTGCGCCAAATGAAACATCCAGCTCGGAATTAGGTCTTTAATAGAGAAAAGCCGTATTAAATATTGCCAACAGTTTATTGTGTGTATCAAACAACGGCAATAGGCAGTCATTTAACCCAGTACTTTGTTTACAAAACACCACTTCACCCCAACGAGCACCCTTTTTATTCGTGGCCTTGCTTGATAACTCGTTACGTTAACAAGGCCTACCGAATTCATCCGTCTATTCAAAAAACAAGGGTATCAATTAGAGAGTTTGTCGAGATAATGATTTCAAATGGTAAATCTTCGGCATAAGTTACTTTGAGAAAGCAAACATTTCAACGATAAGATCGACGAGATTTTTGTTTTTAATTTTACGTCGGAGTGGTTGCTTTGTCGATGGGATTGATCTGGTTTTGTTTTGATTGTTACAGAATTAATTATGGCGAATGTTTAGGCGATGGAGATACGAATTTTCGAAGTTTGGGATCATTAAATCAGGTTTGTTTTTTTAAAGTTAGATATTTGAATTTTAGTAGTTTTATTTTTAAAATTCGCTTTTGATTTTTTTTGTAATTTTTCTTTTTGATAATTTGCTGAAATTATTTGAAAACTGAAATTGGTATCTGCTTATCCTGTTTCTCTTGTTGTTTTTTTTTAATCAAAATGTTCTGCTTTTTTTGAGAATTTAAGAATTCTTTTTTTCCATAGAACTGATTTTTCAACTAAAAAGTATTGAAAATCAGATTGTATGAAACAGAACTGATTGTATTGTAGTTTGCTTTTTCAACCAGGGCGTATTCTAAGAAAATTTTGAAGCTACACAATCATAGTTTCATTAAAAACTTTTTTGCGTTTTATTGCTCTCCTAATTAAGGAGGGGAGGCTCAAAATTCGAGGAAAAATATGGGGGAATGGTCAAATTTCAAATCAGTCATTTTATATTGATCTTTCAGTCAAAACTGATTTTTTTTTTTACAATTTTGGAACCGATTGAGAAATTGAGAGATTTTTTAAAGAATATTTGTGAAAAATCATAAGTTTTTAAGGCGAAAATTTTTTGGAAAATATAATTTAAGAAGCAAAAAATTGCACTTTTTTAATGTTTTTGTGGTGAAAAATTCTTCCGAGGGTAAGGAGGGGGCTCGAACCCTCTGAGCACCTCCCTTGGTTGCGTCCTGAGTGCCTACAATATCTTTATTTTTGAAGAGGTCAATATAGTGGAAGATGGAGAGACCATTGACCAGTGGCATCATCAAAAGCTTGTTTTAGGTAGAAACAAAATGAGCATCATGCTTCGAATAGCAGAAGGAATTTCGAGCCAAAAAATGAGGAAAAAAGCAAAAAAAAATTTCTTAAAATTTTTATGTTGTCACCTCACATAATTTTGCGAAATTTTTGTTTTTTTTGTCGTTTGAGTACCTATAACAAAAAATTGTTGAAATATTCAAATTTTTCAAACTGCACAATTTTTTTTGGAGCTACACAAAATGTGCGGAGCTGCACGTTAGAGTACGCGCTGTTTTCAACATTCGTTGTTCTTGAAAATGTTTTTTTCCTTTTCTTAAAAAAGAATAAAAAATAAAAAAGGTTGCTTATGTTTTGGGGAATTACATCAATAATCGTCGTATTTTTTTTTTTTTTTTTTTTTTGTGGGAACATCAAAATCTTGATCCTTGGTCTGACATCACTCTCTCGATAAATTTTGCGCCCAACTGTAACTTTTTTAAAATCATTTTTTGAAAATGAAATATTCATAGGTATTCAGAATATCTTTCTTTTGTATTTCATTTTTTTTGATTTTCATAATTTTTCGCCTTTGCTTTCCTCCAGCGAAATTTTCTTTTAAAACATGTATGAATAAAAATGTCACGAAATTCGTCCGGGATGTCTGGATACCAAAAATCAGTGAACCCTAAAAATCCTAATTTTAGATCCATTTAAAAAACCAACACCAATTTGTTATATTTTTTTTTGAAAATCTATGCCTGTACCGAATGAAATAATTTTTGTGGTAATAATTTTAAATCCTGTTGTTAAATTCGCCGTTATAACAAAAGAATTGAAGTAGAAAATTTCATGGAAGCAATTCGAACAAAATTGGTCTTCTTTCTCTTTTTATTCAGTATCTCATGAAAGATTTTAAAACGGTACTGAAAATATAAGGTACATAGTAGGAAATGTAATCATGTTTTTTCAAAGCTTGAGGGAGTAGTTCTGTGCTTCTGTGAAATTTTCGTTTAAAATAAAACCATGAAAAGTCCTGTTGAAGGACTGCAAGATTCTGATTTTTGGTTCTGAGGATTGAGGATTGTTGTAGACACCTTGTTCGAAAATGATAAAAATGAATTACGTTCTGTAACGAAAGGTATTCTAATTATTCGTAGTTGTTTTAAATTTTTTATAACGAGTTCGTCTGAGTACAGATTACAAAATGCTATTTAATTTCGATTTTAGTTACGTTAAAATTTGAAATTAACGGTTGGTTTAAAATTTCTGTTGTTTTAAAAATTTGATAATTGGTAACACTGATGACAATCAGTTGCGTTCTTTTGTTTTTGTTTGTTTTGTTGCACCACGAGACATGAAAATTGAAAAAACTGCATCATGTTTGTGATCTTGTGTCAATTTCAACTAAAGTGATGATTTAATGATTCATTTTTTCAATTATTCGTGAATAATGCTCTAATTTTCATTGTTGCATGTTTCCTTACGTTTTATTGTGTGTTGGTATAGACGAGGCTGCAATATGAGTCAACAATCGAGAGACTGAGCAATTGGAGAACCACTTCAGAATTTCGCTAAAAATCGTCGAGTACGTACCTTATATGTAATAAATACTCGTTTTATTTCTGAGGGAATTGCATAACTTCCAACGTGTAATTGTTTTTACTATTTTTATTGCGTACATGATGATTTGAAATGATTCAAGGTGTCGTGTTTACCGTTTACCTACTGTTCGTAATACGTACTCAAATCAACTTCAAGATTACTCCGTTACATTGGAAACAAGGTAAAGAAAAAGAAGATATGTATGATGAGGTGAAATTGAAGTACTCAGTTGTTTGAAAGTATATTTCGTGCTATCCTGATCTTGATCGTTAGGTATACCTTGAACTTATACGTTGTGTTTCCACTTCCTGCCGGACTCCGAACGAAATTGTTATTTATCTTTTGCAAATTTAGACGACGCGAAATACAAAGTAAGTACTAATTTTCAATGAAAATATTCTGTAATTACTTATTTGAATGAACGTTCAAAATTTCGTATTTCAATCGATATCGAAAGTCTTCATTTTGGTTTCCAAGTATTTCGTTGTGTTACATTTCTAAACATTGTTTTTTTTTTGTCCTAAATAGTCATATCATCAAGATCTCTTGCATAAATTCTATATCTACGTACACCAGAAGAAAAACTCGAATTACCTGGACTGCTTAGATGACTTCTGGTACTCTCCTGCGAACAATGCATTGACGACTGTATCGCCGGTAGCGAAGTTCCACTAGCTGTGACATTGGACGAAGTGGCGATCTGAGATTGAGGGTAAATCAATCCTAATTCTCTAGCTTCGTTTTCTTCCTGCGCCTGTTGCCTTCGTAGTGCAACCTGAGCTGCCATCACTCGTTGTCGTTCGGCGATCAACGTACATTTCGCGCAAACACAATCTCTCCAACGGCAATAACGTTTATGTCCTTTGAGAGCCGAGACGACTCCGTGGTTACGACATCTAGCACATTTCGGAGTTCTCTGATACCGTTCGCTAGCTCTTAAGAAAAACGCCGGCGGTAATGAGCCGAGTACCGGATGCTGAGACATTATCGCAGCGGACATATCCACGCCATTTGGTAAACTCATTCTGTCGGATAACCGCATATCACTGAAACTAGACATCGTCACTAACTACGCTCGGCGACTCAACTCGTAGAAAATCCCTTCACTTCATGCTCAGCGCCGCGCCGCAGGGATAACGTGTAAACTCCGCCTCTCATAAACACTCTTTTAAAATGGAGGCGCTCTTTACTGTATCTAAATATGAAGAAGTTTTCCATTGGTTGCTGGTATCGTGCACCTCCTACCGTCCTCCTACTACCCTTCAGCTGCTTCTGTATACATCTAAACATTAACAGTGTTCTGCTTTTATATAGTATATAACAGTACTTTTATAAAATTTAACCGTATCGTGTACCCGACAAAAAAGCGTACCAAATGAAACGAGTTTTTGATACGGGTATCGAAACCTTATTCAGCTTCGCGAACCCCTTTTTGCGCACAAACGCGAAAGGGAAACCCTACCGAAAAATTCTCCCCGATCATTTATATTCTAGATACTGCATTTTAAATGGAAATATACATGTCATTCAATTTCTTTCCATTAAAGAAGCCTCGAATATTTCCTTTTCGCAACGTTGCTTCGGTGCTGCCTTTCTGTATATTTCGCGCACTGTTCACTTTTTTATTGTCTAAATGTAAATGCTTCTGATGTGAATTTAAATCAGTTCTGTTTCGAAACGATAGCTTTTTTCATTTTAGCGATCCGAATACTTTCGTGGTTCGACTTTTTAAATTTATCGATGGGGGGGGGGGGGGGTCGATGAATAGGGGTTATTTATAAACGTTAATTTTGAACCTTGATTTGATAAGTCGAAATGAAATGTCTATTTTAAATGTAGGCAGGCAATTGTATTTCTTCATTAGTTGTTAATTTGTTTATCAACGAATTTTATTCCTTAACGAAAGCTGGAAATTTATTAATCATTTTCGTTTCATTTTGTTTAGGTGCTCGAGACTCATTCAGTTTTCAAGGTGTCGTTTAAAAAAGTGGCAAGATAATGGATACTTCAGTTGTTTTGCGTTATACGTAGATGAGGTAGGTTTGTTGACATTGACAGTTTCTGAGAAAAGCCAAGTCAGAAAGAATAATGGTGTTGGATGAATTTTTTTTATGGAATTGTGATACTTACTTTTTTTATTTCTATTTTTAGATTCCGAAAATAAATGATAATTATATTATGAAGATACTTCGAGGAAGTATCAACGTTTCGAAGATGTTCTGAAGATGGAATAAATTGGCAACTTATTTTACGTATGTGTCTAACGTATTGCCTACGTATCCGTTCAGGTTTCTGTATTTTTGAATCGGCATTCTCTTTTTAAGGATACTTACTTTTCGTCTCCGATTAGAATAATATACCTCAATTTTTAAAAATAGCGAGCCTTAAACCCTCGTAGTCAGAATTTCAGTTTCCCCAGCTCGCATCTCAATTTTTAACAAATATCGTTCGTGTGTGTTTTTTAGAGGTACGATTTTTGGGGAAAAAATACCAAATTTTTTGGAATCAAATTTTAACTAAATGAGAACTTTCCCAATTTTAATTTGACCGTTTCCAACCCTTTTAAAGCCTCCAACGTGAATTCGATCTAACAAGGAGCCATGCAATGAAAAAATTTTAATGCATATCTGACATTTTAATACATAGAAAGTCACTCATGACAATTTTTATGAAAGTTTTTAAAACATTCTACGAGTCACTATCGTGGGTGGGGGAAGGGGTGCGAATCGGTTTCGATCCCTTCCGTAGATATTTACCTGATACTTAATAAATTAGATGAAGAGAGATATGATTCCTTGTTTTGTTTTTCAGATGGCATGGCGAATTTCGAATTTTGTAATTGGCATACTTACGCTTCATCGAAATTTTGTATTGTTACGTCTTTCAATGCGATTTAACGTGGAAGTTTTGACGCTGACCTCCTTAATTCATTAGTCGTTGGTAAGCTTCAAATATACATCTAACATTTGTTGGGAGCTTTTTGCGCCATCTATTTTATTTCTAAGAAAACTGTTCATCTTTTCTCCGATTCAAGCTCTGTTTTGGGAGTACAAATTTCACAGAATTATTTTTTTGTGTTCTTAAGGGTATGTTGTACCTTTCTTATCGGTGTAAAATTTAAAATCGAGATATTATGAATATTATTGAATAAAATAGGTATTCTTGAAATTTTGATGTGTGCTTTGAAGAACTTTTGAGATATTTGCAAACATTTTCTTCCATCTCTGAAAAAAGAAATTTTCGGGAAACGTTGAGACAAACAGCAAAATTTTTCATCCAAATTTTTTTGATTTTTTTTTCCTGAAAATAGAACGAATATTTTGAAAATATCTCAAATTTCCGTCAAAGCACATGTTGAATTTTCAAAATATTTTATTCAGTAATATGGTACTCATAATATCTTGATCCTTTTTTTATTGATAAGAAAGGTAGAGCATACCCTTGAAGATATTTCGTATATTTTTGGATTTGAAACTTCGTTGATATTCAGTTCATTTTTCTAAAATGAAATTTTTCCAAAAACAGAAACAGAAATTGCATGAATGATGAGTTTAATTTTTCATAAATTACTTCAAAATTAATAGGTATTTACATCGCTTAAAAATAATATTCGTTTCGAGTTGACTTATAAATATTCTTACTTAACGAACTAGTCTTAATTTGGAATTTGCTCGAAGTGGCTGATCAATGATCATATCCGAGAAAGGAAATAAATACAGGCAATACTTGATTTTATTTACATAGAATGTTTTAATACTTCTTGAATGTTTAATGCTAGATTTTCGCATCGTTAATTATTCTGTAATTTTGCGCGAAGTTTGCCGACGTACGATGTTCTTGAGGATAGATCGCCACTGCCAATCATTCGAACTATCGTCAGCTTTCTGAGTGGTGTTGCTGGATTCTGATTGAATCGTTTGTTTTCTTATGTTTTCAAGTAGAGATCGATATTGATCATGTCTTAGCACCTGCCAACCAGTCGAAGGATTATCATTTTGTAATATCGAATGTCGATTAACTGAGCTAATTATCTTACTTGGTTGTTGCGACGACAGTTTCGAGTTCATCCAATGGAAAAATCTATAATGCCTGATTGGAATAGGGAACGGTGTAGTCACATTGTATTCTCTCGGATTGAAAGATTGATCTTTCTGGCACTCTAATAATTTTTCGTTGACTATTTTTTGATCATTTTTGAATTGGTTGAATAACCACTGCGTGTATTCGGGGTAGGATCGAGTTGACATGAAGGAAACTCCTGGTCGACCTGTAGTAGCGTGACGTTTCGCCGGAGCTGTATGAATAATACCTTCTTTTTTATGTTCGCCTGCCTTGAGCTTGGAATTGAGCCAATGGTAAAATCTGAAATGATGAATCGGTACAGGGAACGGGGTAGTTTCGTTGATTACTTTCCTCGGTTCGAATTCTTGATCGTGTTGGCATTCTTTCATTTTCTGTACGATAAGTTCGGCATTATGGTCTAAAATTTCGTTGAGCCATTTGGTAAATTCTAAATATGATTTAGTCGATGGAACGGGCGGATCGGTTGTGGTTTCCGTTGCTACAGTGGTTTCCTCATCGGGCTCGACAGTCAACTGATCGTAAGATTCTTCAAATTCCATTGGAGGTGGTCGAGTGATTTCACTTGACGAATATTTATACGCTTCCGGATTCCGTTTGGAATTCATCCAGTGATAGAATCGGTAATGTCTGATCGGTACTGGGAATGGTGTGCTGACTTTGATGGCTCTCGGATTAAATTCCTTATCTTGTTGGCATTCTCTTAATTTCTCGTTGATTTGTTTTTGATCGTTTTTAAATTGATTGAATAGCCATTGTGTGTATTCGGGGAAGGCTTGAGTGCTCATGAACGAAACTCCCGGCTTGCCTGTTGTCGCATGGCTTAATGCTGGCGCGGTGTGAATAATTCCGGCTTCCTTGTGTTTACCTGCTTTGAACTTGGCATTCAGCCAGTGGTAGAATCGGAAGTAACGGAGGGGTACAGGGAATGGGAGCGGTTCTTTGATATCTCTCGGTTTGAAATCGCGATCGTGTTGACATTCTTTAATCTTCTGATTGATAAGTTCTTGCTTGTGATCTAGAACTTCATTGAGCCAATTTGTAAACGCTTGGTACGAAGGAGTGGTTGGAGGACGAGATTCATCTTCGTCGTATTCTCCAGGTTCGGGCTCGGTTCTAGGAGATATGTAAGGTTCATTGGCGGATGTGGTCAAAGCACCGGATTTCAATTTATCCTCCAACCAGAAATAAAATCTGTAATATCTGAGTGGAATTGGGAACGGAGTAGGACCCTTGCGTGAGTTCAAATTGAAGCTTCGGTCCTGTTGACATTCTTTTAATTTTTCCTCGATCAATTGACGGTCGTATTTGAAAATCCTATTTAGCCAATAGTCGAATTCCGGGTAAGATCTGGTTTGTCGGTGGGCGTGTGTGGATGGAGGGTTCGGATGTGTCGCGATGGGAATCGATTCGTTGAGTTTACCATTTTTCATGCGTTCGAGCAGCCAGTGATAAAATCTGAAGTTATGGACAGGGATCGGGAATGGTGTATTTTTATCAGTTCTTATGCTGCGGTATTGGAAATCCTGATCGTTTCGACATTCGTCCATTTTTTGTTCCATCAATTTTACATCGTTATTGAATACTTTATTTAGCCAAGCTGTAAATTCATGGTACGATTTCGTTCGATACGAATACTCTTCAGATGATTGAACTATAGTCCTGCCGTCTGTTGTATAATTGAAATAAAAAGGCTGCGTTGTAGGAGGCTCCTGAGTTACGTAATCTTCAGGATGTAGCTTTGCATTCACCCAATGGTAAAATCTGTAGTATTGGAGAGGTATAGCGAACGGAGTTGTAACAGGGACGTTTTTAGGTTGGAACGTGAGGTCAGCCTGGCATTCTCGAACTTGTCGATCAATTTCAGCTTGATCGTGATGGAAAAACTTATTCAGCCATGCGTTGAATTCCGGATATTTGCCCGCCGAATCAGATATTCCTAATTGAGATGTTGATCGAGGAGCCGTCGATTTCTTCAGATCATCTAAATGAGCATTCAACCAGTGGTAAAATCTGAAGTGGTTTAGTGGCACAGGGAACGGAGTAGGGGTACTGATTTGTCTCAAATTGAATTTCAGATCGCTCTGGCATTCCTTTATTTTTTCAGCTAGTAATTGTTGATCGTTGTTCAAGACTTGGTTGACCCATTTTGTAAATTCCACGTAAGCCTTGGTTCCTGGAATACCTGTTCCTGGCTTGGTACTGGCCGTAGGTGATTTCGTACTGATATTCAACAAAGCTTCGAGAGCGTTGATGTAAGCGAAATTATGCAGATGTTCGGCCGGTACTGGGAACGGCGTGAATCGCATCCATTTGGCGAAATCCAACGGTATATTTTCGCCAGCCGCCTGTCTCAATCGTGCTCGCTCTTCGTCCGTTTCGACGTCATAAAGCCATTTATAAAATAAGTCGTGTATCGGTAAATGTGGTTTTTTGAAGAATCTCTCCAGCTCGTTTCGGAAGAAAATATCCGCATTATCGGTCGAGTTGTCCGTATCGTCGTGGAATACAGCCCAGCAAAAAGCATCCCGAAGTGGTTCAGGAACCGGGAAAGGAGTACTCATATTGGTTATTTTCAAAGGTTGCAGCGTTAATTCGCAAGCTTTTTTTAGCAGATTTTTTTGGAAAGGCGACGTTTCGTTTAACCATTTGTTAAATTCTTGGAAATCGTCTAGCTCATTTGCTTCGTCTAGAAGTCTATCCAAGTCCGTAACCAGAACCGGTTTTTGATTAGGATCGGATTGGTTTTCCGGTGGACTCAGCAGATTGGCGAACATATAAAATGGATAGAATTCGTCCGGTATTGGGAACGGTGTTGCAGCTTTATCGAAACCGGAAAGGTTTAAATTTTTCGCCATATCCAGCTGCTTTTGCCAGTTATCATCTTCGTGTTGTTTTCCATACAGCCATTCGTAGAAATCACCAAAGAATGGATCGACGGTGCCTCCGAAGAATTGGTTGATTATGTTTTTGGCAACAGGGCCACTTTGGGTTAAATTACTGGAAGTTTTGTTCGGATGCATGAGGTTGGATAATTCGAAAAATGAAAGATATTTCGGAGGTATCGGGAAAGGCGTCGTGTTTTGTTGATCTGCACTTGGAAGTTTGAAATGTTGTGCCATATTCAACTCCTTTAACCATTGATCGTCATTATTTTGCTTATCGCGGAACCAGTCGTAGAAATCTTCAAATTCTGGTTTGACATTGCCACCGAAAAACTGATTAACTAGTTCTTTGACGTTTCCTTCGCCTGATGCATTGCCAGACGTAATGGTGAAATTACGTCGAGTGATGGTACGATTCGGATGCAACATTTCGTGGTAATAATACACGTGGTATTTTTTAGGCACCGGAAACGGAGTAGCTGCCATATCTTTGTGTTTCGGAGGAGCTAGTTTTTTCGATTCTTCCAAGTCTTGTTTCCAATCCGAACCATCGTGCTGTTTTCCATAAAACCATTCATAGAAACTTTGGAAAATAGGTTTAACCGTGTTTCCGAAAAATTCATCGACTTTTTTCTTATATTCGTCGTTCTGTTTGACGATTTCTTGCTGTTCCGGTGAGGCCAATGATGGATTTTGCGTCAGTAGCCATGAATATACTCGTTGAAATTGGACTGGAATCGGGAACGGTGTGTTGGTTAGTGTCTTTTGTGGTACGAAATTCGGGTCTTCGTATGATTTTCTAATTTGCTCGTAAATCGATTTGCTGCCGTTGTCTAATGCTTTAAAGAACCATTTGTTGAATGCTTCGTATCCTGGTAGCGGATTCAGGAAGTAATTATCGATTTGATCTTTTTGTGAGATGTCAGCTCGCGTTGTGAGTCCGGCATTGCCCGATGGGTGTGACAAAAATTGCTGCCAGTCTTCTTTGATGTCTTGACTGAGTCCGGGTGCTTTGGGAGGACTGCTGGCAATTACATGGGTGCACAAATACGTGCAAGAAACCTGAAAACATTGGTAATTATTAGTCGGGTTTTTGGTCCCGGATCGAGCTGAGAGGTAATAATTACCTATTCGTATGAATTTTTCGGCAGCCGGATTTTTAGGTCCAGGTGATTACTTGCTACATCTTTTGAATTTGTATTTATCGTTAGTTCACTAATTTTTTGACTTCTCGCTGATACATTTTCAAATAATTGACCACGTCGAGTAAAAATTATTCAGGAGTAGACCATATTTGAAAAATTTTGAATTTCTGATTGAAAATAATTTTTTCTTCAATTTTTCGGATTCAAATTACGATTGTTTCTTTTTTTTAAAATTTAATTTTTTTTTTTAATTATCACCGTCTAAGTTTTTATTGGTTTGGACAAAATTGTGTGTCTTGAAATTAATTTTTTCATTATTTGGAAAAGGAGTGGTAAGCTCCCCTTCCTGATTTCCTGTCTCATTCAGATTTAACCGTAAATTAATCAAGTTTTTATCCAGAATAATGACATTTTTTTCAACTTGACAATCAATTGAAAATGAGTTTTATCTTTTCTAGAGGTTTAAGGCAATTTCCCTGAGGACGATCCTCAACTTTTTTTGCTCGTTTATTATTCAATAAGTAATGACCAATTGTTGCTATTCCAATGCGACTTTTCTGAAAAATCTTTGCTCTCGTTTTTTATGGAGATGTAGAAAATTTGATTCTTTTTTTGAAACAATACTTATGGTGAAAAGATAATTGATGGATGATTTTGAAAAATTCCATTTTAATGTGCCTTAATGTTTTTGAACTAGAGTGGATATTTTTTGGCAGGACATCAAAAGTAATTCGTATTAATATTTTGTTATGTTTGAATTTTTGTATGATTTTTGAAAACTTGGCTCAAAATTCTACGAAACTGTCACTGTCAGGCATTATAGAGGGCCACTTTTTGAAAGTGTTTGTCACTTTTTTTTGACTTCAGTCACTTATGGTTGCTTTTTCCCCTCAAGTCACTTCTTCTTCGCATTTTCAAGCAAAAATTTAAATTTTCACGTAGCAATTGCTATTTTTCAAAGTTCTTCCAAGAAAAAAAAAGACTAATTTTTACTAGTTGTTGGTTCAATATGTAACCTAGTGACGTATATAGGGGTGGGAGTGGGGGGGGGGGGTGGAAGACAACCCTCAGACACCCTTCTAGGATAAAGTTTTTGGACATTAATAATCAAGGAAAAATATTCAACATTTGTGACCCTGCCGGAAAGAAAGGATCTTGTGTAAAAAAAAATCGATGTCTCATTTTTCACGTTTTCGATCCAAATGACACCAAAACTGCACATTTTCAATATTTATTACGTCTCATCAATACCATAAAATATGATTTTTTTGACGTGACAGGAATTTTTTAAACAAAATTAACAAATCTGAATTTTAGAAAAAATGTACCTATTGGATCTAAAAAACTGAAATTCTTGCCATTTAATGCCCTTTCTCTGGCTTTTATTGAAAAGTTTTGCTTTCGATGTAAAATGTTTAAAATTTTTGTTATCTTCTCGTTTCTGTGGTATTGACGTATTGAGGTAGAGTCCTTGCTAAATTTTTTCATCATTTTTCTTGCCAGTAGATCGTGGAAAAGAAAATTTTGTAATGGGAGAAAAAGAGTAGATGAGAAAATGGAAACAGAAATTGGCGAGAATTCTTGAATGTTTAGAAAAAACTCCGAATCTCGGTTCTTTTCTGAAATTCTGATTTTAGCTTTCATTAACTTTTCTCTGATTTTTTTTTAATAATCCTAAGTAATTAGATAGGTAACACATAATATTATATTTTATTGAGTAAACAATTCTATTTACATTTTACTTTTGTGTTTCAGAATCAAGACAACATTATTCAATTTACTACAAAGCTTTTAGTCGAAGGTGTCCTCCAGTACCAATAATGATGATCAGTGGAACCTATAGTCCTATCGATGGCATTAACGTAAGCAAAATAATTGACGAATCTTTCCGGAACTGGAAACGGAGTATACCGAACCCACTCTCCGTAAGTGATTTGTGTCAAATATTCCATAACTATATTCCTTCTCTCCAACCCTTCGTCGTCATGGCGTACTTTATACAACCACCTGAAAAATTCCGCATACTCTGGGGGATACCCGGCGCTAAAATGAGCATCGACTTTTTTTTGAAATTCGACTGGGTCTTCGGTAGTGGTCGTAGTGTCTCGTAATTGATCGTAGACGAAGCAATGTTCGGGAGGTATGGGAAATGGAGTATTGGTAAGATTGTAAATTTCGCTGGGAGCGTTTTTGGGATGAAGTTTGCTCAAAAATTGACGTATCAGCATATGACCGTGTTTTACTTTTCGATATAACCATCTGTAATATTGCTCGTATTGGGGAGGTATGGTGGTGAATAACCGTTTGACTGCTTCTAATGAATCGGTTGGGGCGAAAGTGTGGTACCCTCCGTAGATATTTATGAAATTTCCTCGGACCCGTATTATGGTGGGGAAGAAGACGAGTAAGAAAACCTGCGAACAATTTGAATTCTCATTGGAATTTTCCGAATTTTTAGATTTTTGAGGGAGGGGGTGAAACGAAGCAAAAATTTCAACAAACGGGTGGAAAATATTTTAATAAATACCTATAAATTATGTACATATGGGTAATAAAATAATATAAATGAAATTTTTAATAGATTGAAATATTTCGAAAATTTTGGAAATTGTAATCAAGTGGTAGATTTGAGCCAAAAATGATGATCGGTAGATTTTATCACGTACTCGAGAAAATTAACATTCGAAAAGTATTTTTGGTACATTGATGGTATTGGAAAAGGTGTATGATTGAATTTCGATCTTTCATTTCTGTATTTCAAATTATACAAATCTTTCGCAGCCTTCAATCTCCTTTCATATCCTTGAGAATTTTGTTTTAATTTGAAATACCAAGTATAAAACGGTTTATATTTCGGATCAGTAGTTTGATCCCCGATATTTGAATAATTGAACGACTTTATCGGTGCAAATGGTTGAAAAGTTGCTTGTTTGAGGATGGATTTACGTAGAGGATCGTTTATCCTCAACCATTCGTATAATCTAAAATGTTCTGGCGGTATCGCGAATCTGGTCGAGATGAGTTCTTTAGGAGGTTGAAATGTTGAATCGTGTAGCATTTCAATAATTTTCTTAACAAATGATTCATTTCCTTGGTTGAATTGATTGTAAAACCATTTGTAGAATTCTACATATGGCTCCTGCACCTTGGTACTGAAATATTCGTTCATTTTTTCAATCGGCGCTGTTGGATGGTTCCAGTAATGATAATTAGTAGATGTTAGTGCTTTCTCTAAAGCTATTACTTGGGCGAAATAATTTTGATATTTTTCCGGGATTGAAAAAGGCGTACTGTTGTAAATCGACGCGATATCAATTTTAATAGATTTAGCACTATTGTTTCTGAAGTGAAATCCTCGAAGGTCGCGATCGTTTCGGTAAAACCAATTATAAAATTCTCTATATTTCGAGGGAATATTTGTAGTGAAATAACGTTGCAGAGATTCCAACGGTGGTGTTGTTAGCAATGTTTTGAATCTGGTACGAGGGGGAGGTAGTCTCTGTGTCATACCCCTGTCGATATTTTTCTCAGCCAATAACCAACTGTAGATTTCTAAATGAGCCGATGGTATTGGATATGAGGTACTGCTGACTAAATGTACGTATTTACGTTGTCTGAAGAATTTTTTGATTATGGACGTGTACGTCTGATTGCGTTGTAAAGCTTTATAAAAGTAGATGTAAAATTGCTTATATTCTGGTTTTATGGATTCTTTAAAATACTGATTTACTTTGGACATTAATTCTTTTGAATTTAGAGTTGTGCTGGTTGGGATTGTTGGTGAAGATGGCAAAACGTTGATGAATAATTGATTACCGAAGTTGTGTGTGGGTAAAAATGATTTCAGCTTTAACCAGTGGTATAATTTTTGGTATTTTTTTGGCACAGGGAAAGGAGTTCGAATTGGGAAATTTTCTGGGGTGGTTAGATTGTGCGAATAGGACTGTTTAATGAGAGATTCGATGGGTTCTTTGCCATAATTTATTTGTCTGAAAAACCATTTGTAGTATTCTTCATATTGCAAATCAATGGTTTCGTTGAAGAAATGTTTTCGAACTCTGTTCATGTAAGGGCCTGTATCAGCTAATTTATATTTGTTTGTTGTTGGCCTGACTCGGATTGATGATTCAGTTTGATTTTCATCATTGATCCACTGATACATTTCATAGAATTTTTCTGGTATAGGGAATGGTGTGTTGGTAAGAGTGATTGAGACTTGAGTAGGCGGAATCCATTGGATGAATTTTTTGTAAAAAGTATCTTTACCGTAAATTAGAGCGTTGAACATCCATTTATAAAAATTCATATATTTTGGTTCGATGGTTTCGTTGAAAAATCGACGAATTTTGTGTTCCAGTTGATTTTGATCTTGGATTTGCCTGGGTTTACCTTTCGGCGAGATCATCCATTGATATAATGCCCTGTGAGCTGGTGGTATTGGGAATGGGGTATTTGGAATTGAAAACTGTTGAATGAAGTGGTTTTGGATCATTTGTTGAAAAAGCTTATGTACGGTTTGTTTTCCTTCATTGATGAAATTGTACAGCCAAAGGTAATATTTGTCGTATTGGGGTTGCATGTCTTCTTCGTTGATGGTGAAAGTGATTTCACGTTTGCGTCGTTTCGATTGATTGTGGCCATTTGTATTGATTTGGATGGGTGGGCGAAGCCAATGATCCCAAAGGTCGGAAAAATCATCAAGATTATTGAAAAAATTGAAAATGTGTTTTAAAAAGTCCAGTTTGTTTTTTTCCCATTCATGATTTTGTTCATATTTTGATATTAAATGTAGAATCTGATCGCGATTTTTATCGAAATTCAAATCTTGAGCCTCGAAGGAACAATGATGAAATCGAGATAATGTTTTATCCGTCGATATCAATAATTTTATATCTTCTACAAATTGATTTTCATAGGGAGATCCATAAATTAGTATGTGATATGCGAATAGCAACACCTGAAATCAACGCATTCAATTAAGGTGGTGCTGGCATATCGATTTACCACGAAAAATTACCATAAATCAAGAAATTTTTACTAAATTTTATCTAGGTTTTTTTTTTTTTAACGAGCAAAATTTGGCTTCAGATTTTGAATTTTTCCCCTCCCTTCCTTCCTGCCTGAAGAAAATTATTAAATCGATAAAGATGGGTTTAATGAAATTGTACGGAGAAGATTAAAATATACGGTTGATGAATATTTTATTTCTGGATTGTTTCGTCGTTAATCTAGCGTGATCAAAGGGTTCTGGAAAAGTTGGTCTCGTACGAATTACCCGACTGCGAGTATTACGTGTTCTTTTGAAGTACAATTGGATATCTTCAAAATCAGGAATCGGCAGAGTCGGCAGTGTAATTTCTCTATTTTTCAGCTTGATTCGAATTCGTCTCCAGAATTCCTTCAAGTATTGTTTCATTTTCTCTTTTATTTCATCTGGAATCGGTGACATTTTAGGCCAAAACGACAAAATTCCTTTCTTTTTTCTTCCCCTGGCCCTGAGAGTTCGCGATGTCTGGTTTGTGGGCAAACTAGTCAATTTACCTCGACTTCGTCTTTTCTTTGTCGTTGTTCTAGTTCGAAACATGCTCAAGAATTTGTTTTTGAGGGCGTTGAATGCTGTTTTTGGTAGAGAGGAATTTTTCATCAATTTTTGAGTTTGTTTGCATAAGTCGATGATCCGTTGGAAATATTCGGTGATTTCTGTTTCGTCCAAGAAAGGTGATTGATGAATTGGTTGTTCGAGGAGGTATAGTCCGGGGTTATCTTCAGTATACGTCATTAAATAATTACATAGATTTCTATCTATGGTCGTTCTGTTGAAATGTAAGCCATGAGTTGAGATTAAGAGGGAGTAAATCTGCGAAGAATTAAATTTCATGTTTGTAACGGTATCTCGGAGTTTGTGAGGGACAGACGAAAGTAACAAAAAGTGTTCGATTGATGAATTGGAAATTAGGTACTCGCTTTCTTATTCAAATGAGATTTAACATTGGTCTTTTAAAACTTCTTAGAACCGAAACTATTGAGATAAGACTGTATTTGATATTTTAAACTGGGATGCTAATAATTAAATTGATTCATCTTTTAATCTTGATATTTCCTCATATCCTCAATTCATCTTTCATTTTATCCGACGCAACGTCTCAATCAATATTACCTATTCGTATTTCACTCATCTCAAAATATATGTACTTACCTAAAGTCATGCAGATAAAGCTTATCTCTAAGACACGAAACACTGTAATTTTTCTGTAAAATGTCAATGGTGCCCCGAGGTGTATCGATTATGAAAAGTATAGAGAGGAACAAACGAGGAAAACATATAAGAGTCGAGATTTTCTTTTGAAAAGTATTTTTTCTGGAGAGGAGACTTTCCGTAGTGGTGGAACAAGAGTGAATCAAAGTGTTAACGAGCTCAAAGAAATCAAGAAAAAGTCAAATTTTGCAAAACATGCTCAGAAAGTGGTAAAAAAGTTGAAAATATGAGAAAAAAAAATCGAAAAATTCGTAATAACTAGAAATTGTGTTTCTGAATGTTATTTTGAAAAAAATCAATATCGAAGACATTTTAACACTCGTTTTTCAAACTCAAAATGTAGGTAATTTAAAAAAAAAACTTCCCATCTTCGCTGAAGATTGATGAATTCTCCTAAATTTTTCTATAAAAAAGAAGATTTCGAAAAAAAAAAGTTTATTGTTGAGTGCTTCATTTGGGAAAAAAGAATCAATTTGGTTATCAGTGATATATGAGCCAAAATTCTATAATGCCCATTTTGAATTTTTTGAATGACCTATCCTGTGAAAAGTCTAACCTCACATTTCTTATTTGTCATAGTTACTGCAAGAAATTTTTAATATTTTGAAAGAAATAATTTTTGATGATTTGAATTCCAAATTTTCAACTAGGTATGTACTTTTTTATTCTCTCTTTGAAAAAAAATTGTCTCGATTTCTTGCGCGTTCAATTTTTTTAATAAAGTATGTTGGTGTTCAGTTTTAATGTACATGTCTAATTCATTTTTTTTTTGTTTTATTTCAATGAATGGGTCATGGATATTACCTACAATTGAGATTACTGATTGGAATAAGCTGGAAAATGAAATAGTTTCCCCATCATTCAATAAAAAAAGTTTATATTGAACAAGGACGTGCTAGATATTGACGAAATTATATTATGAAATGCAATACTTTGGTTATAAATTGTTGTTGATGAAGGCCAGAAGTGATCACACGCCTATTATGATGTCTCATAACTGATCATATTCAATTGTACTGGTTTGGATTGTTGGTCCAGGACCTTTGGTGTAGTTGCCCTTTTTATGCATAATCCATTCATAAAGGGCATGATGTTTGTACGGTATTGGGAACGGTTTATTAGTCAAATGGTCAGAAGGCTCGAAGTATGGGTCGTTGATCCATTCTCCAATTTTTTCATACAAATTGATCTTGCCTCGATCTAATTCTTCATATAACCATTTATAAAATGGTTCGTAGTATGGAGGAATAGTTTCGGTAAAATGTTGTTCCAGTATATACTTGGATTTTTCATCAAGTCGATCATGACTCACAGTAGGTGCCGTTGGACTTCTAAATAATCGAAGCCAATGATACCACGAATGGTATACGCTCGGAATAGGAAAATTGGTAGGTTCGTGGTAGTCGATGGATAAGAAAGCGTGATCGATGAAGTTCTTTTTTAACAAATGTCTACAATTGGCAGATCCGTTCTCCATCGCTTTGTAATACCAATTGTAGAATTCTTTGTATTTGTCCAAATAATCGGCATCTTTGATGAAATACGATCGGGCTTCTTTGGCCAAGTCTGTTGTTGGCTCAGGAGTTGTGGTTGGGATTGTCGTTCGAGTTTGGTTCAGTTTTGGTTGAACGATCCAATCGTACAGAGCCCAATGCCTGTAAGGTATTGGGAAAGGTGTATTGGTGATGACTGGAGCAATGGTGAAGAAGTAATCATCGATATATTCTTTTATTTTTTGATATATGCTGATTCTACCGTTATCTAATTTTTTATATAACCAATGATAGAACTCCAGATATTGAGGTTCAATGGTTTCAGTGAAATGGTTTTCTAATTTTTGTTTTAAAACGTCTTGATTTGGGGGATCGATGTCTTTTTGTGATATGAGCCATGTGTATAATTCTTTGTAGTCTGATGGTATTGGAAATGGAGTCGAGTTTGGCTGATTTTCTGGAGAGTACGTTTTGTCTTGGAGAAACTGGTGGAGTAATTTTTGAGGCGATTGGTTTTGTTTCTTGATAACATTGTAGAACCAGCTGTAAAACTTTTCATGTTCAGATTTTATGGTTTCATCGGTAAAATATTGCTGAACTTCTTTTAAATCCGGGTCTGTCATCGGAGTTGTGCTGAGGTCTCTTTTCACTCTTCTTCTTCGATTTTCTTGAATTGCACTGAGGGTAGTGGATGTTGAAGCTGCCAAGTATAAGAACCATTCATATAAAGCTTGATGTCTGAGAGGGATTGGGAAAGGAGTATTAGGTATGCGATCATCTTCTGATGGCATAAAAGTAGGATGTGCAATCCATTCGGCATTTTTTTGGTAAATATCATCTTTTCCATCATTTAATGCTTTGTATAACCAAATGTAAAAGGGTTCGTATTCTTGTCCAATTGTTTCAGTGAAATGGTTCTCCAAAGTTGCCTTCAATCTGCTATCTAGTCCCATTCTTATCTCTCGTTTAACTCTTTTCACTCGAGGAGCAACAGTTGTTGTGGTGACATTGGCCCTTTGGTATGAGATCCATTCATAAAGAGCTTGGTGTCTGTATGGAATTGAGAATGGAGTATTTGTGAGGTCTTCGGCTGGTGAGAAATGGTAATCGTTAATCCATTCTTGATTTTTCAAGTATATATTTTCTGAACCATTGGCCAAAGCTTGGTATAACCATTTATAAAAGTATTCGTAATGAGATTCAATGGTTTCAGTGAAATGATTTTCTAATGTTGACTTGAGTTTTGCCTCCAGTCTGGTTGTAGCCATTGTTGGTGGAGTTGGACTTCTGAATAAACGAAGCCAGTGATACCAAGTTCTATATACTTCAGGTACTGGGAATGGTGTTGTTTCATCAGTTCTTAAATTTGTGAAATCATGATCGATAAAGTTTTTTTTCAAAATATATCTGCAGTTAGCTGATCCATTCTCCATAGCGATATAGTACCATTTATAAAATTCTTTAAATTTATCCAAGTCATCAGCCTCCCCAGTGAAGTAAGATCTGACCTCTTGAGGAAGTTCAGTAGTTGTTATTGTTGTTGGTGTTGGGCTTGTTGGACGTGTTAAGTTCAACTTTGGTTGGATGATCCAGTCATATAAAGCCCAATATTTGTACGGAATTGGGAAAGGTGTATTTGTGATTTCAGGAGCCATTGTAAAAAAATAATCATCTATATATTCTTTTATCTTTTGATATACATTTATTTTGCCATAATCCAATCTTTCATAAAGCCATTTATAAAATTGTTCGAATTCTGGTGCAATATGATCAGTAAAATGATCTTCAAGATGTTTCTTATATCCGGCTGAATCTGGAAGTGAGATATTTTTTTGTAAGAGTAACCAGGAGTATAGTTTTTGGTATTCCTCAGGTATTGGAAAAGGTGTGTTGGTGGGTGAGGCAGGTGTGAAAGTCTTATCTTTTAACATTTTCATAAGTATCTTGTGTGGTGATTGGTTTGTTTTTTGAATATTTTTGTAGAGCCACTTGTAAAATTCGTAGTGGTGAGGCTCTACGGTTATATCTTTAAAATATTCTAACACAGTTTTATTTTCTGGTGTGCTTACTGAAAGTGGAGGAGTAAAAGATGCAGAACGTTTATAGCGAGGCTGATCTAAGCCTAAGTAATTGGAAAGTGTCTGAGTGTATTCTGAGCATTTGTTCCATTCACAAATTTTTGACATTATATCTAGAGTCTGATTACATTTTTCATCGGATTTTGTGCCTCGAATCTCAATGATGTATTCATGATCCACTGAAATCGATAATTTTATATCTTCTAATGGATTTTCATAGGATGCTCCATGAATTAGTATGTGATATGCGCACAGCAACACCTGAAATAAATGTATTCAATTAGGTGGTGCTGGCACATCAACGTACTGTAGGAATATAAAATTATCGATGTGGTACATATTTATTGAGATAAGTGCATATCTGAGAAATGCAAATCAAAATTTATTTTTAGAAGCCCAGCTTTAAAATTGAAAGATTCATTTGTTTGATGCTAAATCTGAATTGATGAGTGGATTAAATCCTAAATTATACATCTGATAAAATATTCCTTTGGTAAACATCCTTCTAATTTATTTCATTGTCGATTCAATCTTTCAACTGAAGTGACTTAGGAAGTTTTTGAAGTTTGCTTTCAGATGAAGTTAGTTCACTCTTGATGTGAAAGGGGGAATTCAACTATTTTAAAATGAAATACTTTGAAAAATTTTTCGAAAGTGTTGAGTATCATCTTTTATAAGTATCAATTTTTTGTTATTAAATCACTAACTCAATTGTTTCCATCTATGACCTGCAAAGTTCGAGTTTATTTTTCATGTTCATTATAAAATTATTGCATAATATTCTGAATCTAATTATCACAATGAAAAGTAGGAATCATGTGCAGAAAAAGAAGTATGAAATTAGTCCATGTGTATGAAGAATTGGGTTTCATGCTTGTCATGGACCCATTAAAGAGAATAAAATAAACAGTAGAAAGCAGGGTGTCTACAGCTCGCAAAAGTTGCGAAAATGGTCCAAAAGTATCGAATTTTCCCCAGATTACTCATTCGGGGTGTCCATTGGTTGCAAAAGTCGCAAATTTTTCTAAAATTATAAATTTTTTTATTAGATTTCAGATTTTTGAACACATTTTTCTAAAAAATTTCGACCTTGCTTCGCTTAGGCTCACAAATTATCATTAATCATTTTTAAATTTCAAACCTCCCCTTCATTTTAGACAATTTGAATATTTTGAAACGAAAAATAAAAATTTTAACAAAAATAAGTCCTAAATCGCCTCGCTACTCTTGGCCTTATTGAAATTTTCTTTAAATGATTTTAAAATAATGATTTTTTTCATATTTTTTCTCAAAATTATTCAGCCAATTATATTGCTTGAATTTTTTATTTTGAAGTTTCAAAATTAAATTTCTTAATCACTTTGGCCTCACGGCACTCGGCCCAATCGTACTTTTCTTCCAATAATTTATTGTTTTATTGCACTTTGAATTCGAGACCTTCTGAAATTTTCTCTCCTCGCTTTGCTCAATTTGAACATGATATTACTTTTTGAGTTTTTGTTACGTTAATCTCTAAAAATTACAGTATTTTTTCCCTCTCTTTGATGTTGCTTCACATTATTTTTGTTGTTATCATCAAAATACAATTGTTGAAGTCTATCAGCGACTTCAGCCTGTGAAAAGAAGCCAAAGAAAGGTTGAAATGTCCTGTAAAACGAATATATGTACACAAGGGCTAGAAATGATGCGAAAAAAGGTCGCGAATTTCAATGTTTCAAAATTGGTAGACACCCTGGAAAGGATTATTTTGTTTCTTTTTTTTTCTTTAAAATTAAATGGTTAACTATAGCATGTTATAACTTGTAAGAAGGGTTAGGTACCTACTCAAAAAGTTGACGTCTAGACCCCGAAAAATTGAAAACTTCGCCCTTATTCAGACTAGATTTCTACCCTACTCGGTGGCGTCAGAAACTGTTTTTTTTTTTTCGGGGGGAGTAAAATTGACATGGAGATTTGAAATACCAGAAGGATTTATTGAGAAGGGGGTAAACAGGATTTTTTTGCACTTCTCGCGGATAAATCATATTGTTATTTTGTTCATGCTCCATCAAAATGCAGATAAAGCTTTTAAAAAATTGGATCACAACGCCCAAATTTTTTAAAATATTTTAATGCTTTGAGAATCGGTGCCCGATGTAAATAGTTGGGGGGAGGGGGGTTATACTTTGTGCCGCAGATTGGTGGGCATAAGGTACCTTTCATATGTACCTTAATTTTTGATGCCACTGATTCTGCTTGTTTGCTCTTGAAATCTGACCAAGTACCTAATCTATCAATCATTTTTAAAATTGGAAAAAGTTGAATAATCATTTAGTTTTTTGGTGTTACTGTTTTTTTTTTCATTTTTTTGCGTTTTTGAAAGTTTCTTGTGTGAAAACCAAAAAAAAAAAAATCATTTTGGAAATAAATCTTGCAATGAATAACTTTTCTCTTTGAAAAATCAATTACTCGGTCAGGATTTCTAATCGTTATTCCCTTGACCATTTCTCAAAACTAAAAAATGCAATGTTTATGCTTTTCCGGAACCTTCAATGATTTTTTTCAATAATGTATTCACCTCCAATTAGAATTATTTCGATTCGTCTTCAAAATAATTTTTTGGACATCATATAAATTCTTTTTTAGCAAATCATCTGTGATGAACTCATTTTCAGAATTTTAAAATTAAATTTTATGGGTGATTTTGGCAAAGAGTTGGGAGGGTGAATCTGCTTGACATTCATTTTCAAATTTTTAGTGACTCCTTCTCTCCGTTCCGTGCCATTTAACTTTTCAAGAAAAATGGCAAAACGATCTTTCTTCAAGGTAAGGCTTTCTTGAATCAGCTGATTTATATTTTTTACCCATGCTCAAATTGATTTTGAATGAATTTTTCTGGATGAGTAGTTGGGTGGAGTGAAAAAAAAACATCTTGGATTTTGACCAAATTGGGTCGAGTTGTTTACTGTGAGTGGGAGACCATCCAAAAAAATTTTAAGCCTCCCAGTTGTAAGGGTAGAGGGGCACGGGGTGCTCAATGTGTTCCTTCATTTGAAAAAAACGTCATTTTTTGTGTTTTAAACCATCGCCGTCCTTCTCCGATCAAAATTCAGACAGCTACCAGGGGGGTCCAAAAGTTGCAGATCGCAATATTTCAATAATATGAAATTTTCATCAAGCTGAAATTATTATTTTTCCATTCGAGCAATTAAACCAAATTTTTTTTTTCACCAATTGAGAGTGAATTTGGAAATTGAAAAAAAAAAAATGAAAATTTTATACACCAGTGCAGCCAATAGCAAATCTTGAAATTCCAAAATATGGAATTCATAAGTATCGACTTTGAATTTATTATTTTTTCGCTTGGAAATATTATGTCGATATTTTTTTCACTCACTAGAAGTGTATTTCAGAAATTTTTTTGAAAAATTTTGTACGTCAGTGTAGTCATTTACCAATTGTTTCTTTGTTCCGCATCTTTTCGATTTTCTAGCGTTCTGTATTGAAGTTGAATGTTTTCAAATTCAAACAACTAGTTCAAGATACTGTCTGGTTTTAAAGAAAAATTTCCCTTAGTATTTTTAATGTTGAGACTTGAGACCATTTTCGACTTTTTTAACTGGATATCTAGTTTTTCAGTTGACAAAATGATGCAATTTTCTCAGGAATAAAGTGGCAAGCTACCTTTTTTCCATCTTATCAGGTTAACCCCTCTTATTATTCCTTCATATAAAATAAATTCTCATCCCAGTTTCTGCACACTAAAAAAGGTATTGAATTTAAAATCTGAATTATAAAGGTTATAGCTATAGCTTATTTCACTTCTGTAAATTTTCAGCAGCATCTATAATTTTAGACGATCAATCATTTTTTACACTTTGAAAAGAAGAAAAGAGTGTTAAAAAATTCCATGTATTAAATGATAATGAAAACAATATTTACATCTTATTTACAATAAAGTATTTGCTAAAAAATGATTGATAAGTATAAAAATCTGTATGTAATACACATTGGAAAATTTTGTCAGAATTTGAGAAATTTGAGTTTTTCCCACATTATAAATCTTGAGTCAATCACAAGAAACTTTTTTAGAGTAATACTGTCCAAAAGAGCAATACTAGTTTAAAAATTATTTTACAAGTAATTTTCTCAATTAAAAATTCATGATCAAAAGTATCAGTGAACTCATTGCATTCCTTATGTATAAAATAAAGGAACATTAATGGTGAATTATAAAACAACAAAAGAGTAATTTGGTGTTTCAAGGTGATAATGGTGTTGTTAGTTGTGATTTTTTCTTCTCCATCAGCTGTAATTTTTTTTGATAAGGCCAGGTGAAATTCATCCTTCTTTTAATTTTTCTCCCTCTGTGTTTGAAGTTGGGATGGTTATCATAGTAATCAAATAAATGATCAAAGAACCGCGTTGTTAATATTTCTTTGAGATGATGAGGATGAAACATACTCGAAAACATACCTGTATATTCAGGGGGTACATAAAAAGGTAATGAAAATGTTCCACTTTGGTGGTTTATGGGTGGTAGTGGATAATGAGTTACCTCTCTAATGCGTCTGTAATACCATTGAAAGAAATCAGCACAATGCGGTTCAATAGTTGTTAAGAAATAAATTCCCAACTTTTGCATATATTTTTCGTATTCCTCAATGTGTTTGGCTTTAAATCTGATATCACTGACTAGTAAATCATAACTATTTATTGTGGTTGGTTTGGTTGATCTTTTATTATACCTTTTAGACCTATTGGTGAGTTGTTTAGTGGATTGCCTAGTTGATGTTGATTCATATGGTAGAAGGATTATCTCTACAGCTCGGCGGACTCTTCTAGTCCTGGAGTGTTGTTCAATGGTGGTAGGTTTCACCAATCCCAAGTCCAAAAATTCTTTTTCCTCGGGTGTAATGACAAATTGTTTGGAGAAGATATCATGAGGATATTTTTTACGTGTTGCTTTTGTCATTCCTGGTAACAAACCCATACATCTGAGACGTTCCAAAGCCTCTCTTGAATTAAAATTTACTCTCTGTGTGTTGCTGTCAATTTCCATATGTTTGGCATCTGCTAGTTCTTCAACAACATCAAAATTCATTATTGGTAATGGTTCAGGGGTATCATAGCTATAATCACTATCCTCATTTGATGGCAAAAGCACTGTGGTTTTTATTGCCAGGTTTGTGGATGTGAATACATCATCTTGGTAACCCAGCTCTCTTAGCTGTCGTTTTATATCATCACCATAAACTCCTGTGTATTGCATATAAGCTCTCAAGTATTCTGGAGGAATTTTCAAAGAGGCATTCAACTTCGTTTGGCTGATATCATCCATTAAAGGATGTTTTTTTTCTTGCTGAAAACGTAAGTTTTCTTCCATTTGTCTACGAAATTCATCTTGTTCTGCTTCTACTTGGCGTTTTTCTTCTGATGTGTTTAGAATTGGAGCCTTACCAAATACATCTCTTAATGATTTAAAGTAATCTTTTACCCCAGCTAACAATGTGAATGTTGATGGTCGATATTTAATGGTAGTAATGTTTTGATTAAGTGTTGAATTGACAGAATCAGAAATGATTGTTAATTTATGTGAAGTAGTATAAGTTGAATGGGATACAAATTTTTTAGTTTGTTTCTTCATTAAAGCTTTGAAATCAAAGGAAGGTCTGGTATATGTTCTATCATCAGTGGCATAGGATTCTTTTTTAAATAATGCCTCAAAATCAAAAGGAGGTCTTGTTACAAATTTTTGAATGGTGGGAAATATTGTCCTTTTTTCATCCAACTTTGCTTCTACTAATCCCAAATCGTGCATGCGATTAATCATTTCCTTTGAATCAAAATTTGATTTAGCTGTACTACGAATGAATTCCATTTGATCTATATCATCAAGAGTTGGCCTTGTTGGTAGAGTAGTCCCTGCTATATCATCACTATATTCATCTGCTGTAGTATTTGGTAAGACAAAAAAATCAGTTGGAGTTGTTGCAATTGTTGGTTCTGTTATCTCATCAATGATACCCAATACCACTAAATCTTTGTAAATTTCATCATGTTCAGCACCAATACGTTCAGCATATTGTTTTTTGTATCCTTCTGGTATTGGGAAAGGGGTATTAATTAAGGGACTAGTGATTTTATGCTTAGGCGATGTTGGAGATTCATGGTAAAGCCAATGGAAAAACGGACTATATGTGGGGTTTTCTCGAATTGAAGTTATTGGACGCCTCATTTTTTCATTAAGTTGTAACCAGACACGGAATTCCCGCCGTTCTTCTTCTATTTGGCGTATTTCTTCTGATGTATTACAGATTGGAGCTTTTCCAAATGTTTTACGTAATGACTTGTAGTAATCCAAAACATCATTTGTAGGGGAAGGGGGCTTCACTGCTTGAAAAAATTGGGTAGATTGAGTTACTGGAGTAAAGTAAGAAATACTTGGTAAAGTTCTGAAAGTGACAGGTTTTGATGCAGTTGCCAATTTATCAGTTATTTGTTTCAAAGATTCTTCATAAATTTTATCAAATATTTTGGCAAATTTGGGTGGTACGGGAAATGGAGTATTGGTAAGAGTGATGCCACTTTCAAAATCATTTGGATTAAAAGTTGTATCCAGTACATTCTGATATTTTTGGCCAATCAAAATATTATATAACCAAGTGTAAAATTTAAGATAACGTGGTTCTATTGTAATACTAAAATAGTTCTCCAACATATCCAAAAGGTTTGAAGCATCCTTATCAATAATTTTATGATGTGTTTCAAAAGTGGATAAATGCTCTTGATCAGTTTCTGGTGAAGAAGGTTTAAAGAATTTTGCTTGGCGTTTTCTCCTAGTTTTTGATTTATTCACTCTTTTATATTTTTGAAATGTTGATTCACCCCATTCATCATAAGGCCAATCTCTTCCTTCACGAAACCATTCAAAAGGAATTGAGTTATCATTATCCAAATTCATATCATCTGGATATGAATCAAAGAAATTCTTTTGGAAACGATCTTTTGTTTTATTTCTAGGGGGATGTGTTGTTAATTCATGTGAATAAGGAAGTGGAATTGCATAAGGATCTTCTGTTCCTGTGGGGAAACCATATAAGCTAACCAATGTTCTGTACATTCTGTGAGTAGTATCCACCACAGTGGTACGATTTTGGTTATAACTATCATCATGTGCCCAAGCATAAAACCTTCTAAAAGATGGAGGTACTGCAAAAGGTGTACTAACACTTGGTACCTCTTCCCTAGCTTTTGGTAATCGTTTATGAGGGAATGTTGGAGCAAAGGGATCTTTCGCCCTATGTAATTGAACATAATACCATCTATAGAACTCTTCATATTTAGGATCTGGATCAAACCAGACATCAAAATAACTTTCCAGTAGTTTACGGTCGTGTGTGTTATACATGTAATATGGTACACTGGGATCATAAGTAAAGTTTTCTGGTTCAGTGGGGCAATATATATCAGTAAATTTGAAAGCATCATTTTCATCGATCCAAGCAAACATTTTTGTGTAATTAGGAGGTATGGGGAATGGAGAAGTTTTAAATGTTGTGTAGTTTATTTTCCTTGAAATTGAGAATGGACCAACAGTTGTATAGTTATAGATTGGTGTCCATATCCATTGGAAATACCATTCATAGAAAGGTTCATATTTTGGTGAAAAGTTGATTTGATCTTTGTGATTCTTGTATAAAACCTTCCAATATGTGTTTCTCAATTCCCAAAAATTTCTAGTGCCACCATCCTCAGGATTGGGATTTGAATCAAATAACTCATTTGGATCAGTGAAATGATAGGAAAATAAGGAAAATAAATGGTCTGTTGCTGTTGTAAAGGAAGGCATTTTGAATTTGACAGTTCTTGTATTCCATGGTGTTCTTTGAGGTTTAGTTGTGGTATGAGGTGTTGTTTTAGTTTTAGCCAAAGGGCCAGTGTATTGTATGTGATGATCTGTTGACCCAATTGCTCTTTCATGTTCTCTTACTTCAGCATAATGGTGGCGTAAATGAGGTGGTATAGGAAATGGTGTTGTTTTTAAGACATCATCATAATCAATTTGTAAAGCTGGCAAAACTTTATGACGTCGGACATATCCTTCTTTATCGAGTTGTAGCTTATGGTACCACTTATATGCCTCAAAATATTTTGGATTAGTTGTGGTTGAAAAGTAAAAATCAATGAGGTTCTTATAGTGTTCCTGTTCTTTGGGTATAGTGTATTTCTCCTTATCTTGAATTTGTGTGGAGAGAGTTGTTATTGGTAATGAAGTTTTATGGAATTTCTGGGTTGGTATTCCTGGAAATAATTCTTTGAATGCTTCACGCAACTGATCGCTGGTTAAATTTAATTTTTCAGTTTCATTTTTCAAATTTTGGAATTGTTTTTGAGCTTCTATAATGTCTTTCAGGAATTCATGTGTTTGACCTTTTAAATCAAATGTTGGGAAAGTAAAGTCATATTTTTTAGGAGTTGTATGATGATCAGTTGATTTAATGGCTCGTTCAATTTCACGAATTTCTGCATAATAATGTCTCAAAAGAGGTGGCAATGGAAATGGGGTAGTTTTAAGAACATCTTCATAATCAATGTTTACTGTGGAGGGGGTTTTAGCTCTTCTAATACGACCTTGTTTGTCTAATTTGTGTGCATGGTACCATTTATAGGCTTGATAAAATTTGGGCTCAATTTGTGTTGAAAAATACTTATCAAGCTCTTGTTTAATGCCCAGTTCTTCTTTAGGTATAGTATAATGATTTTGCAATGTTATAGAATCTGATGGGTATGGCAGAGTAGGATGATATAGCGTTAAATCAGCCATTTTTTGACTAATTAAGGTGTTCATTTTGTCTAAATATGTATCATATCTAGAAAAATGTTGTTTTAACCTAGAAATGGCTTGTTGGAAATTCAATGTGGTGGTTTCTGGTGGGGGGTCAGTAGCCCAAGGATCTCGAGTTGATGGAATGGAACTTGAAGTTGTTGTAGAATTAGGAGCAGGTTGAGTTGAAAATATGGATTTCATATGCATCGTTTTTGTAGATTCCTTGGGTGATTTTATATACGTTGGATGTCGGCGGACACGAATGTGGTGAGCTGTTGAACCAATGGCTCTTTCATGTTCATGTACTTCTGCATAAAAATTACGCAAGTGAGGGGGTAATGAAAATGGTGTGGTTTTTAAAACCTCATCGTAGTCCACATACACTGAAGATGGAGTCTTGAGTCTTCGCAGATACCCTTCTTTGTCTTGTTTTACTGCATGGTGCCATTTATAAGCTTCAAAATACTTGGGATGGATGGTTGTTGAAAAGTATTGGTCCATGTGACTTTTAAGGCTCTGTTGATGATGAGGTATTGTATGAGTTTCCAAAGGAACTATGATTGTTGTTGAGCTAATTGACTGGGGAAGATACTTTTTTCTATATATTTCACGTTGAATTTCATCATCGTATACAGCTTTATAATAGTGTCCCATTGCACCATCCATTCCCACTATACCTCCAAGACCAGCTACATCATTTTCCCCAAACATGCCAGTTTCATTGGAATGAAATACAAATGTTTCATTTGATTTTGAATAATTTCTTTGTAATTCAATATCAGACACATTGGAAGAGGAGAGGGTTTGGTGGATTAGATTATTTCTTTGTGTTGATGTTTGTAATGTATGGCAAGATATTGAGAAATTTTGATAAGTCGTGTGTTGAAGTGCACCAGCAGTTTCATTGATTATTTGTTGTTGTTGACAAGATGCTGTGATTGTATTTTTGGTGACATCTTTACTATGGGAAGGTGTGTGTGGAGTTGAATGTGATGTGATACTTTCAAGGTCATTAGCTGTATCAGGGGGGTGTGTTTCAAGATTTATGTGGGTTGTGGGGGTGTCTTCAATGACATTAGCTTTATTGTAAGAAATGGTGCCAATAGTTTGAGGCTCTTCCTGAGATGTAATATTTTCTATGGCAACAACTTCATGCAAACTTTCATTAAAAACCTCATCTTGTTGCTGAGGTATTGTAAAGCTTATCATGTTGATTTTATCAGTTGAAGATGTATCACAAGTTCCATTTTCAGTTAAATTTTGGCATTCTGCTTTGAAAAGAGGTAGTTCTGTAAGTGTAATATTATCATCTATATCATAAACTAGCTTTGGTGTGTGTGGAGTTGAATGAGATGTGGTGATATTTTCAAGGTCATTAGCTGTATCAAGGGGATGTGTTTCAAGATTTATTTGGGTTGTGGTGGTATCTTCAATAACATTAACTTCATCAAGAGAAATGGTACCCATAGTTTGAGGCTCTTCCTGAGATATAGTAATATTTTCTGTGGTAATAGCTTCATTATGCAAACTTGCATTAGAAACCTCATCTTGTGGCTGAGATTTTGTAAAGCTTATTATGTGGATTTTATCAATAGAAGATGTACCACAAGTTCCATTTTCAGTTAAATTTTGGCACTCTGCTTTGTAAAGTGGTAGTTCTGTAAGTGTAATATTATCATCTATATCATAAACTGGCTTCTTTGGCCAATAAGTATCATTCTCAGTTCGATTCTCTGGAGGCACATATTTTTTCCCCCAAGAACGTGTTAAAGTAAATCTATAAAATCTGAAATGGTTTGGTAACTCCATATAATCTAAAGCTGAAGTTGTAAACGTTGATTCATTAAGTACAGAGCGTTTTTTTCTATTTTGAGAAACTGAGCATCTTCTTAATTTCATTATCTCTGCTATACAACTTCTTATATTACCACTAATCCCTATTTTTTCAAATGCTATATAAGTGTGGTATAATTGGACTATACTCAGGAAAAGTTTCTGATGTTGATTAAATATTGAAGATAAATGGTTGCAATTATCATTGTAATAAGAGTTGATTTCATCTTCATGTTGAGTATTGATATCGATTTTATAAACCTGATTACAAAAAGGTGATAACAGTGACCTTGAAAATATTCCATCAATTTTTTTTTTTTTCAACAATGATTGGATAAAGTTTTTGAATTTATCCTTCATTCTTTGAGGCAAGTAATATATATCCTTGTAGATGTCTCCAGGTGTTGCTTGTTTGAATATTTCTGGATTGACACAGTAGGAAATGGAAGGTTCTTTGAATTCTGCTGAGTTAGCTTCACGTTTTGATCTTTTTCCAATTCTCAGAAACTGATGTACATTGGATGTAATACAACTATCCTTATATGATTCAGTGGATTCCAAAATATTGAAAATTTCTTCTGTTTGATTATGAATCAGTCCTATCCAACAACTGGTAATATTTTCTAGTCTTTTATATTTATATGTAACATTAGTTTGGTTGTACAGTGTTATCTCATCAAGTATTTCATCTTTAATTAATTTTGAAGGTGACCTTGAAATCATTTCAAATTTTTTTTTTTCAATCGGTATAATATTTTTAACTTGTTCTACTCTGCTTTTAATTGTTTGTCTCAATTTATTACCTACTTTTACTGCTTTTACAGCAGTTTTTGCTAACAGGTAAGATGTTTTTCCTACCAGAAGTATTGCTTTTCCAAGCAACCTTGATCTTCGGCCAATTTTTCTAGCAATCCTTGCAATATCATTTTTAACATCAACTGCTTTGTCTTTAACTTCGGCAAGTTTTTGTTTTATTGGAATATATGTTGAACGTTTTACACGGTTATTTTGATTTATCACATTATTAGATATTTTCTGTGGTGGAAGATTTTCTGGCATCTTTTCCTGGACTGTTTTGGATTGATGGGGTTTTCTATTTTCACCTTTTAGGGTTTTTCTAAACCTATCGAATTCTCTTCTCAAATCTTCATCGCCTTTGAACTGTTTTCCAAAATTCCTCATACCTTGTCTCAATCCACTATGGTCCTTTATTTGGTCTTTGAGGTCAATAATTTCTTGTCTGAATGCACTATCATCTATTAACCTATCATTAAGATTTTTTATTTCTCTTTTCAATCCATCTCCAAGAATGATTGATTTTGATGGTTTTCCTTCAAATTTGTTTTTGATCATATCTGGAATTTTATTTTTGATGTAATCTGAAAATATTGAGCGTTTAACACGTTTTTGAGGATGATTTGAGATGAAGGAAGGACAATCAGCAAGCAATAATTTTTTTTCAAGGGCCAATGAGTGCAGATTTGGCAATGGTTCTACCTTAAGTTGTGTCCTGAAAAAACAGATGTTTTGATCAATCTGGATCAAATTGGTGTTGAACAATAATTGAGGAGATTGTGATTGAGTCTGGTTTTCATGAACTGAAGTTATTCCAACCAATTTTGAAGTTGTTTTAATAACTTTAGGATTGATCAAAACTGATGAAGGATGGGTAATACCTGTTTCACGTTTTACACGTTTTCCAGTTCTTTCTATCAAATGCGGTTTTAATTCTGTTGCCAATTTATTACCATCACCATTATTTTTGATATCATCAGTTAAATGATCAGCTAAATTCTTCAACTCATTTTTCAAATCCCCATCTTCTTTTATCACATTATTAAGACTTCTTAATCCTCTTTTTAACCCACTATGATCATCTATTTGATTTTTAAGGTTTTTTAATTCAGTTTTCAGCTCCTCATCATGCTTTAACCTTTCATTAAAATGTCTGATTTCTTTTTTTAATCCTTCACCAATTACAATTTTTTTTACAAAGTTTTTCTCAAGTTTATCCCTTAGTGAGTCTGGGAGTCTATTTTGAAGAAATTGAGGAATTGCTCTTTTAAAACGATATTTTTTAGATTCTTTTCCCGCTCTTTCCTGTTCTTCAAGTGCTACATTATGAATTTTAGTGATAGAGCACTTCGCTCTGATTTGCTGATAATTTGAAGGTAAAGATGAGCAAATAGAGGATAATGATTTTTTTCTAGATCTAAATGAGTTGAACTGGTGAGGTGAAATCATGTGAACTATACCCAAATAACACATATTTTCATCAACTTGGTTAAAAGTCACCATTTCAATTTTGAAAGAATTCAAAGCTAACTGGGTTGAAATTATTTGATCACTGCTCTTAGTTTCACGTCTAACTCGTTTGTTTGGACTAATTGAAGTTACAATTTTTTCAAGCATAGAATTTGTTGTATGAGCAGAAGTTGTAAGGTTGAGTTTGAGAAGGACCTCAGCTGGAACTGTTGGTAAAGTATAATGCCACATCATATCCTCAAATTCCTTATAATGATCAGTAGAACTCATCAAGGTATCAAGATGATAAGCATAGGCAAGATATCCATCTAGGAAAGCTGGAGCTGGAAATGGAGTTCTTCTCATAGCATCATCATAATCAATTGGTTTCATTGTTAAACTAGCTTCGTGTCGTTTTTTTAATCCTTCTTCATTGGTTTGCAATCTATAAAGCCATCTGTAGAATTGTCTAAACATTGGATGATAAGTAAAACCAAACCAAGATGACACCTTTTTTTCTATCTCAGGTTCACTTTCTGTGGTGGTTTTGGGTGGTATTGTGGTTGGTGTTTCAGGTAGTATGGTAGTTGTGATTGGATTAGTTATTGTTGAGCTTATTTTCCGGGAAAAAATTGGTTGACCAAGTTTGGTGGTATAGAATTTATAATGGGCTGTTGATTTCATCAAGTCATCCAGAGTGTAAGCATAGGCAAAATAATAGCGTAAATTGAGAGGCACTGGAAAAGGTGTATTGAGGAGAATATCTTCATAATCCACGGGTGTTGACAAAGTTAGACTTGCATTATGACGACGCATTGATCCTTTAATATTGTGTAAAATTAGATAAAGCCACCGATAGAAGTATTCATATTGAGGTTCTATGGAGTAAGGAAAACAATTACGTACATTGTGCATTAATCGTGATTCTGGATCAAGAGGATCCTTAGTTGTAGTTTTTGTGGTTGTGGTGGTAGTGGTTGTAGTTATATTATGCTTATGTCTGTATTCAGCTATTATTTGTCTTGCCTCGGCAACCAATTCACTCATCAATTTGAATCTGGTTGGAATGGTTTGGGTGGTCCAGTACTCTGGTAACCACATTTTAAGTTCATTGTGGCCAACAAAGCGAGGTTTTGTTTCCGGGGGTAGATCAGGTCGGGCTTGAAGTTTTGACATATTGATTACCTCAAGAAAACTCATCAATTTAGTTACTTTGGGAAAAGACTGATTATCATAATACCATTGTTTTAAATCACGTAATTCATCTGATTGCAAGAATGGAGAAATTGTTGATGTTATTGGTTGTAATTTCCAAGTAATATCTTTGGCTGGACGTGTGGTTATTGGGAGTTCATAAGGGTAATGACGAAAAAGAGCAGATTTATTATTTTTATAATCTTCTTGCCAATTGGGAAATTCTGACTCATTTTTTTTGGTATCAATTCTAATAACAAAATCTAAATCTTCAAGATGGCATGTTGGGTAGGTTTTCACAATTGGCCCAGTGTCAAATTCCTCTCCTTTGGGGTGCTGGGTTGATAACATTGATCGTTTTTTACGCTGCTGTATGTTTGTTTCAATGTTAGTTGTAATTTCAGTTTCAGTTTTTGAATCAGATTTAGTTTCAAACTCATATGATTCGGAGTAAACATCACTAATCAATTGTCTAGCTGGTTTAATTTCATCCCTCTTGAAAAATTCTTCGCTATTACTTTCTAATGATTCCCCACTATTTGTCTTTATTGATTCTTCACCATTCCTCTTCATTGATTCCTTAGTTTCCAGTGAAATAAAATCCTTACCAATTTTTTGGACGAATTGCCCACTTTCCCATTTTATAGTGCTAAGTTCTTCACCAGTTATATCATAACTATCTGCTCTTCTCTTCCTACGTGCAGATCTACCATCTTCAATTTTTTCATCGGTATTTGTGCTAGAACTTGAGTCACTTTCTTCCATGGTCATTGATTCCAATAATGAATAATCAAAAGATATATTTTTCTCCCGCCATTTCCAATCAACTGTGTAATCTGGAGGGAATAGTTTTTGTTCTTCGGTAAATGCTTGCAGACCTTTGGGTTTAGTGAAACTATATGCTTGACTAGTACCAGTTACTCTAGTGGTTGGATTAAGAGTTCCTGTGGAGAACCTAAAAGGTCTCTTTGTAGTGGTCAATTCTTTCTTGATCCATTCATCATAGGCTACAATATCAACTGGGAAATAAGGATCTTCAACAGAATTCACTGGGATGGTAGTTTTAATTATATATTTTGGATCAATCCAAGCCAAATGCGAGGTTAATTTTGGTGGTATTGGGTAAGGTGTATCATTCAGAAGCTTGTATGGGAAACTAAATGGTATCCAATAAGGACGATGTTTGGATGGTTTTGTTGCTCCAAATAAAGGGAAATATGATTTATAAAACCAATCATAGAATGGGTCATATTTTGGATCACGATCTTCTCTCATAGCTTCTAATCGTTCCATGTAGAATGGAGGATTACGACCCAGATAATTTTTTGGCGGGAATGTAGAATAATATTTAGTTTGTTTTGGAGTTGTGCCATATCTCGGAATAGTTCCTGTGTAGCTAATATCCCAGTCTCCAGTATCTTTCCAATTAACCACATAGTCTGGTGGGAATAATTTTTGTTCTTCTGTGAAGGCCTTTAGTCCTGGTGGTTTGGTAAATTTCATAGCAATGCTACTACCAGTTATTCTGGTTGTTGGGCTATAAGTTCCTGTGGAGAATCTAAATGGTCTCTTAGTTGTTGTCAGTTCTTTCTTAATCCATTCATCATAGGCTATAATATCAACTGGAAAGTGTGGATCCTCAACAGAATTTACTGGGATGGTAGTTTTAATGATGTATTTTGGATCAATCCAAGCCAAATGTGAGGTCAATTTTGGTGGTATTGGGTAGGGTGTATCATTCAACAGTTTGTAAGGGAAGCTAAATGGAATCCAGTAGGGGCGATGTCTGGATGGTTTTGTTGCTCCAAATAAAGGGAAATAAGATTTATAAAACCAATCATAAAATGGATCATATTTTGGATCACGATCTTCTCTCATAGCCTCCAATCGTTTCATATAGAAAGGTGGATTACGGCCAAGATAATTATTTGGAGGGAATGTAGCATAATATTTTGTTTGTTTTGGAGTTGTACCAAATCTTCTTATTTTAAATTTGTAACTCCTCCTTATTTTTTTATAATATAATGTTGTTGCATTTGGATTCAGGAAATATGGAGTTGTCTCAGTTATCAAAGTTTTGGGGTCAGTGATTGATATAGCAGCTCTTTTTACTCGTCTGGTTGGTTGGTCCATGCCTATTGGAGTTACAGGGGTAGTGCTTCTGGTCCTTGTCCATACTCTCTTAGACAATGTTGGGGAAGTATGGTATCGTTTTGCAGCAGTATGCCCATATACCATCCAATCAGTGCCATAGAATTTTGTTAGATAGAATGGATGTAATATTGTACCATCAGTTTCTTTGGTAGTACCAGGAAGTTGTTCAGAATCTATCCAGTTCATCAAGTCGGTATGTTCCCATGGTATTTTCCAAGGTGTGTTGTTCATTGGCTTGTATTTCATTGGTGTTGGTATTGGAAATAGTTTGGGTTCTTCAACAGAATAGTGCTCAATTGAATGAGTTACTTCAAAGTGCTTCCTATAGAACCATTCATAAAAAGCATCATATTCTGGAGCATGTGATGTGCCCTTATTCTCAAGCAGCATTTTCCAAAATGGTAATTTGAAATTTTCAGGCCTCTTCGCGTAAAATTCACGTTCTCTTACTTCCACAGGAGGCCACCATGTAGTTGCATTGAAATCAAAATATACCCAAGTTGAAGGAGTAGTTGGTATTGGTCCTAAACCAAATTCATAATCTGGTGTGCGGTAGCTTCTTCTATGTTGAGGCCATCCACCAAACCATTTGAAATAGTTGGTGAATCTGGGAGGTATCTCAAAAGGTGTATTATTTTTTACAACATAAGGAACATAAGGAGATACAAATATAGGGCCATCAACAGTTGGTTTCTCATGAGGTTGGCCAAAATATTTACGGACATACCAATCATAAAAATCATGATATCTTGTGTTGAGAGAAGGTAAGTGGGGGTCCATTGAGTAGTACCCTTTAATCAGTTCTTCTACTGGAGGTTTGGTGATGTTTTCCATATAATCCATATAATCTCCAGTAGTAAAAGCAACATCAAATTTAATTGTTGTTTTTGTATGATCATCATCAAACCATCTAAAGTACTTTGTGAAATTAGCAGGTATTGGGAAAGGTGTGCTAGAATGAGTTTCCAACACTATAACATCTGGGTTTACACGTCTAGGAGTAACCCCTCCACTGATTGGTGAAATATCTTCTCGGTAGATTAACCAATCATAGAACTTATCATAGTAAGGGTCATGATATTCATATTGTTCTTTCATCCATTTATGATAGAGTTGGGTAGTTCTGGTGAAAGATTTATTTGTGGATTTTTGTTGCTGATCTTGATTATTAATCTGTCTTTTTCTTCGAACTGATTGTTTTTCTGGAGTTATTGGTGTGGTTTGGCCATGTAATCCATTATCTTGATCTAATTGTCTCATATAAGCGTAATCGTTCAAGTATTCTGGAGGGATAAGGAAAGGTGTTACAGTAATATGGTTGATATAATCAATGTTTTTGAAGCTATCTGTGTCAATTTTCTTGAAAATCCCGTACTGTTTAACTTTTTTATAAAACCAAACATAGAATTGGTTATAGTAAGGGTACCATCCAAATTTGAAGAATGATTTGGCCTCTCTCAAAAGATCTTCATCAACTGGGGTATGGAACCTAAGAGGATTTGCTGTTGTATACATACGTTTTTCCAGTTCTTGATTGAAAATGTCATCATAATATTTCATATGAGCAAATTCCTTTACTTTCCCTAATGGTATAGGAAATGGAGTGCCGGTCACATATTTTTTATATTCAATATGTTTGAAGAAATCCTTATTAGTTTTATTATAATTTTCATGTTTTTGCAACATTTCATACATCCAAACATAATATTGCAAATGAGGATCATTTTCTGTCAAATTAAAGAAATCTTCAGCTCTTTCTTCTAAATCAACCTGACCTACTCTCACAAGTAATGAAGGAGGGGCTGTAATGTAAGGTGGATTCATATAACCTCCTTTTTTACCATCATCCAACCATTTCATGTAAAGGTAATCATGCATTTGATAAACAGGGATTTTGAAAGAACTGTGTTGAACTACACGGTCATAATCAATGGCATCTCTAAATTGTGGATCAGTACTTTCTGGTTGACCATGTTTATTAATCATTCTATGCAACCAAATGTAAAACCTATCATAATCTGGTTGCCAGCGAAATGGGTAAAAGTGCTTTTTGGCTGCTTCATTATCCCTCCAGTGCTCAGAGTCGGTCTCTTCTTCAACAGTGCTATCTGGTAAACCATCCATATATTGCATCATAGCATATTCTGTGTAATGTTGAGAAGGCACTGGGAATTTTGTATTGTTGAGGTAAAGTAATTCGAAGTTCATTGTGTCCAAAATTTTACCACAAGTTTTATCACGAAGTGATCTTTTATGAATCATGGAATAAAACCAAGTATAAAATTCATTGTATTGGGAAGCCCATTCAAATGGGAAGTAAGATTTAGCTTTCTTCAACTCCTCTTCATATTTGGTGGTTTGAGGTGTGGTTGTTTTACGGCAATGTTTGGTAGTTCTTTGAGGTTCAGTTGGATGTGGCAGATCAGTTTTGAAGTTATGTTGTTCGAGGTATTTAATGTAAGCATATTCATGTTTACGATCTTCTGGAATTGGGAATGGAGTTGGAGCATTATCAAATTTATAGAAATGCCACATGATTCTTGGTAGTAATGGGATATCCTTTTCAACTCGCATTTTATAAAGCCATTCATAAAATTTACGATATTTTGGCTCGTATGTGAAATGGAAATAATTATCAATTTTATTTGCTTTTGCATTATTATGAAGTGGTTTTGGACTAGTCCTTGAATTTGTTGTGTTATCGGCGCTATCTAAATAAAGAATATCATCTGGGGAGGTTTCATTAGATAAAATCTCATGATGTTCATTGGATGTTAGTAAATGTGTAGGCAATGTAATTGAGCGCTCGTCAATGTCAGATTGCTTTTCTTGGGATGATGCAGAGGAACTAGAATGGAATGGAATTGGTGGTGTTTTAGATGAAGTCAAAGAAATAGGGGAAGTAGATCGTTTAAGCCAGTAATGATGATCAGTAGATTTCATAAATTGCTCAAGTTTATTTATGTGCAAGAAGTAATGAGCTGATTTTGTATGTATGGGAAATGGCGTGAAAGTATTGTTGATTATTTCTTGCATATTAATTTCTTGCAGGGCTCTAAATCTAGCCTGAACAGCATCCTCATTTTGTAAAACTTGGTACAGCCACTTATAATATTCTTGGTAATGTGGTTCAAATGTTGATGAAAGCGCCTTTTGAATTTTTTCCAGTTCTTTTTGATCAATTGTGTAATGAAACGGGGTAGTAAGACTTTTTGTAGTTTGAGGATAATCTATATCATATTGTATTTCATCATCAATTGTACTAACTGTAGTACGTTTTGGTATTAAACGCTCTAATCTCATCATTTGTTTAATTGGTTCTGTGACCTCATGCATACGTTGCATTTGTTGATGGTATCCATACCATAATTCAGCACTACCATTTTCTGGTAAGGCAAATGGAGTATTATTAAATAAACGTTTGAAATTAATATTTGCTAGAATTAATGAATCAAATGCTTTGATTGTTGGTGTGATTTCCCCCATGAATAATTTGTAGCGCCAGTTATAATAATCCAAGTATTTTGGCTGGATTGTCTCCTTAAAGAACTTCTCAAGTTTTTCCAAAATTTGTTGCTTGGAATCACTAATGGTCACACTATCTTTGATTTCTGTAGATCCCTTTTTGAGATCTAATGGGATTTCCTCTATGTCAGAACCAGAATCATACCATTTAGCATGGTGTTTAGTTGAACCAATTAGTTGTTCCAATTCATTAACAAGAGCAAAATAGTTTTGATATGTGGGTGGTATTGGAAAAGGAGTCTTTTGAGGTGATTTATCATTTTTGGTGTTTCTTATTCCATATCTATATTTACTGGCATTCAACCTCTTACGATATCCTTCCTTATCTTCCTGAATTTCATATAACCATTGGTAAAATCTTTTATATATGGGATTCCATTCTCTTGTAAATCTTGATTTTAGCCATTCTAATGATATAGAAGTAGGTTTCTCATTGGTTGTTAACATGGATGGAATTTCTGTGTTATTATCAAGCACTGTGCTATAGTACCAATCATGATGATGGGTTGAAGATTTAATTAAATGCTCAATCGCTTTAATATGAGCAAAATATTTTGTGTAAGTAGGAGGTACTGGGAAAGGTGTTTTTTTTAGCAAGTCTGGATGAACACTTCTAAATTGATGTGCCCTAATACCTTGATGCCTTTTCTCATATCCAACTGTATCATGTTCTAAATGATATAGCCAATCATAAAATCGATGATAGATGGATGGTATTGGGACAGAGAAGTGTTGCTCCAAGAATGGTCTGGGTTTTATTGTATATAATGGTAATACTTTTGATGTGCTGTTTAATGAATCATCTTCAGTGTACCAATCCGAGTGATGATTGGTTGACCCCATCATACGTTCAATGCGGTGAACAACAGCAAAATATTCTTCATCAGTTGGAGGTATAGGGAATGGGGTATCTTTAAGTTCATCATCTAAATTGAACTGTTTTGTGTAATTGAAGTTTCTCGCTGCTTCGAATCGCTTCTTGAAACCTACACGGTCATTTTGTACTTTATGTAACCATTCATAATACTTCAAGAATTTGGGATCAATAGTAGTTCTGAAAAATGATTCAAGTTTTTGCAGCAATTTTGTACTAAGTGGGTGGATTGGCCTACCATAAGTCACTGACACCTTTGTTTGAGGTTTTATATCTTGCTCAGAATTTGAGTATTCAGAATCAATGTATTGCTCAGTTACACGAATTGGTTGATGTAGAGAAAATAATGATTCATGCTGTGGACTATTATGTTTTTGTTTAGAAATAGTAGTTTGCACAGTTGTGGAGGTTACTTGAGTTGTAGGTTTAGTTACAGTGCTGGATTGGTCTACTGCTGATACAAAGTTTGAAGGCTGCACATTATTCAAGGAACTGGGGGAAGACCATTTTAATAAAGCAGCCTGTTCAGAGCGTGCAGCTCTAAAAGCTGCTTGCTCTGAAACATATTTAATTCGACGCTTGTTTTCTTGTACAAATGCAAAGTATTCCATTTGATTTGGTGGTATGGGGAAAGGAGTTTCATCAAGTAATTTTTCAAAATTATAATGAGATTTGTGTGACTTAATCCGATTAAAATCCTCTTTTAGTTTTTCATCTCTGTTTTCACTTAACCATTGGTAAAATTGCTCATATTTTGTGTTATCTATTGCAGGTAACTTTTCAAATGATTGGTAATTCTCATATTTTGGTTCATTTAAAGCAGCCGATTTTTCAGATAATTTATCATTTTGATCAATAAAATTATCAATTTTTTCTTGTATTGGGGTTGTTGAACCAGTATCTTGAGCATACCATTTTGTATGATGATCCGTAGATTTCAGTCTGCGTTCCATTTCTTGTATAAATGCAAAGTGATTCTCTTCTCCAATTGGAATTGGGAATGGAGTCTTTGTCAAAAGTTTCTCATAGTTAATGGTACCATTTATTTTGCTGGCCATTTCATGTCTCTTAAGGAAACCTTCATTATCCAAATGTGTCTCAAAAAGCCATTCGTAATATCTTTGGAAAATGGCTGGAATTGTTCTCATAAAATAACTCTCCAATTTTTCTTTAACACTCTTAGTAGTTGTTGGCATACTTGTGGTAATAAAACGATCTTTTTTATGAGGTCGAGTACCATACCAAAAACGATGATGATCAGTAGAGCTGAGTTCTTTATCATACTCTCTCATCCACGCAAAATATTGGGTATATGTTGGAGGTATTGGAAATGGTGTTTCTTTCAAGAGTTCATCAAAATTATACAATGTACCTCTAGTCGGAAACCTTTTCAAAGAATGATTGAATCTTCGTTCCATTCCCTCAATGTTTCTATCAACATCATACAGCCAGCGATAGAATTTCACATATTTTGGTTCAATTGATATATGCATCGCATTTTCCAACTGCTCTTTTATATCTGAACGTGAATCATCTAGTTCTGGTTCAGCAGTTGTTGTAGATTCTGGTGTGAAAAAAGAAAGGTTTAAGTTGACGGGTGGAATGGTGAGTAGAGGAGATGTTTTTATGTATTTTTTGGTATGATGGTCAGTAGATCCAATATGTTCCTCCATTTTACGCACAAAGGCAAAGTATTCCATTTGATGGTAGGGTATGGGAAATGGGGTGTTCTCCAAAACTTTCTTATAATCAAGCATTTGGTCTGAATGAGTTATAAGATCAGTCCAGGCTTCTCTTTGCTGTATTCCTTTAGTATTTTGACGAACATCGTATAACCATTGGTAAAAATGTAAGAAGTGATGTGGAATTGGAGTACTGAAGTAGTGTTCCAATTCATCAATAAAATCTTGCTCATCTGTCATTGCAGTTTGATGAGCTTTTTTATATTTACTTTTTGGTGCATTGGTTGTGCTAGATTGATCATGTGTGGTTGTTTGAATTTCTCGTTTTGCACGTTTCAGTGTTGGTTCACAAGGTGTAAAGTCAATTGAATCAGTTTTTCGGCATTGCATTGTTGGTAATTTCCAATTGGATTGAGGAGTAGAAGAGCAAAACAGTGGTTTGAAATTGACTAAAATTGAGTTATCAAATAGACTTGATAAAATATTAATGGTACCTCTATCATGTAACAATTTTTCATCAAGAAGATTGACACTTCTAGCAATTCTCACTGTAGCATGATGTTCTGTTGGCCAAAAAAGCTTTTTGGTTGTAATCTGAGATTCTAATGCATTAACATAAGCAAAATACATTTGCAATCTGTCAGGTATGGGGTAAGGTGTTCTTGCCAATTCTTTATCAAGATCCTTTTTAACAATATCTAGTTCACAGGCAGCATATTGACGTCTTCCTGCTCTCCTTTTATCCATTGTCACATTGTAGAACCAATGATAAAATGATACAAATTTAGGCTCAATTGGAGCTGAAAAATATCTTCGAACTTTTTCATGATAAGAAGGTGTGGAATCATTTTTTAGTGTGTTGTCTTGAGTTGATAAATTGTGAGCCATTACATAACCATAATAATTTACATATTTCTGTGGTATCTGGAAACCCGTGTGACTCACAATGTACTTTTCATCACTTGTAAGAGTGTAATTACTAGGGAAATCGATGTAATTGATTATTTGACCATTCAATTTTGTAAAATCATTGTGATGGAGCCATTTAAAAAATTCAACATATTCATCACTAATTGAAGTTCTAAAATGAGATTGAAGCCAGAGTAAGAGTTTTTTCTCATCTAAATTTGGTATCCTGGGTGGTTTCTGAAATGTACTTTCATTGTATTTATGGTACAATGGGAATAGTTGAGCTATTTTCTCAGGCTCATATTGTTTTTCATAAAGCCATCTGTAATAATCTTTATATATTGATTCAACAGTGACCTTTGCATAGTATTCTTTTACTACATTATCATCTTTGATTTTAGTAAAATGGTAAAAAGGGTAAGGCTTTGATGGGACTGGGAAAGGAGTGCTGATATTCAATTCATCCTGATTACTCCAGCCAAAAATGTAAAAGAGTTTGTGAAAAATTTCAGGTTGGTGTTGTAGACGATAAAGCCATTTGTAAAATGGTTCTTCTTGAGGCTCAATTGTTACTCTGTTGAAATGAGATCTTATATTGTCCATGGTCTTATCCTCAGTATTGTTTGGGTTTGTATCTCGTTTACTACGAATTACTGTTTGAAGATTAGATTCTGTTGATGGAGTAAATGAATCTTCGGTTTGTTTTGAAATAAAATTGGAAATTAGTTGATAGATAGCATGACGCATGTAGAAGAAGTAAGATTTGTAAATATCTGGCACGGCGAATGGTGTAGATTGAATGGTGTTATCCATATCAAGATCATGATAGCTTATGTTTTGAGCAGCAGAATAAAACCTGCTGTATTTGTCTTTATTTATTTTTAGTTTGTAAAACCAGTTGAAAAAATCATTAAAGCGAGGCTCAATGGTTGTTTGTGAGAAGAACTTGTGAATTTTTTTCATCGGATCAACAGTCAATTTTGTTGGACGAGTTGATGTTGAAGACATGTCATATAGTTGAGTAGATGAGCATATCTTTGTAGTATTTGTCAATCTAGTAGTTTTGTAATACATTTCCAAATCTGATTTCAAATCATTAAGCCAATTGTAGAATTGCAAGTTTGGGTTGAGAGTAGAACGAGGTTTTTTGGTCTTAGCTTCAAATGTGCGCCTAGAAGTCATCACTTGTTTGGTGCCTGTGATGAACTTTTTAGGAAGTTTCCTGGTAGCTGTTGAATTAAGTATGTTGTTCTCAACAAGATAAGCATACCGATCACGGTATGATGGAGGTATTGAAAAAGGTGTGTTAGTTAAAGGATATTTTGATGACTGATGGAATTTCATTTTAAATAGCCATTGGTAAATGTGAGGTTTATCTATTAAAGTATTAAGCCAGTTGTAGAAACCCTCATATTGTGGAGGGGTTTTCAAATCAAACCTTAATATGTGACGTATTCTGGCTAAAGTTTCATTTGTCAGAACAGGGTCCCCATATTGGTTAGTTGTTGGTATTGTCAACATTGGAGGTGTTTCCGAATTAGCAAGTTGCCGTTGAGCTTCACTCATTAGTGCAAAGTATTGATGAAAGTATTCTGGTACTGGAAATTTGGTATTTTTAAGATATTGTTCATAATCCAACATTTCACCCAAGATTTCAGCCCTTTCAAGTATTTTACCCTGCTCTGTGATATTCACTTCAATATCACGAACCCATCTAAAGAAGTCCATATGAATTGGGTCAATGGTAGTGCTGAAGAATTTGCCTAACTTTCTTTTAATGTGGTAATCATTGTTATAGTCTTCATCTTGCACTGCTGATGAGGAATAATAATCATCGTAAGTCAAATTATCATTGGTACCATTTCCAGGTTCAATGGTGGCTCTAAGCATATTTATCAATTCATTAGCTACTCTGGTTTGTTGGCCAATAGCTTCAGTGACCTCTGCAGCACCACCAAATTCATTATATTCTTCGTAAGCGGTGGGATCATCAGTTATTGTCTCAGTTGTTCTACGTCTTTTGTCATCTTTTAAGTAAGAAAATTGCATGTAACGTTCGGTGGGAATTTTAAAAGGCAATGTTGGATCTGAGAATATTAATCTGTAATAAGCTGGTGAATTTGTACTGAATCTTCGATTGTATAACCATTTATAATAGCGATAACGTTTTAAAGGGAATGTTACTTTGAAGTAATCTTGCATTTCTTTGAATATTCTTCTTTTTTTATGAGCTTTATGATCAATTAATCTACCAGGTGTATTAATAGTGATGCCTCGTTCAATTTCTCTCATCTTTGCAAATAACTTTCTACTCTGATGAGGTACCAGAAATGGTGTGCTGTTCTGCAATTGGCTGTAATCAAAATCTAAATAGTAATCCAAGTCTTCTAATTTTCTTTTGAGATGATCTTTGTTCCGTCTTTCAAACATCCATTTGTAAAATTCTTCATAATGTGGCTCAATTGTTGTTTGGTAAAAACGCTCCAAGTGTTGCAAATATGGTGATTTATGATTGGTAGATGGTAGACTCAAATTTAGTTCAGGTTTGGGGATGGTTTTGTGTGTGATGGGGTGTTTTGTGTGCAGCATTCTGCGAGCTTCTCGCATGAATGCAAAAAATTTACGTTGTTCAAATGGTATTGGAATTGGAGAATATTTGACATAATGGTTGTAGTCAATGTGACCCAATTGATTGGCAATAGTGAATAATTGATTATATCTGGTATCATTATGGTAAAAGTCGTGAAACCATTTATAAAATTGAGCAAATCTAGGACGAAAGCTATATCCAAACCACTCAAATAATTTAAAAGCTCCTTGTAGATCATCAGTTGATATGTTTGGCATGGTTTCCCAAGGAGGAGGTGTGAATAACACATCTGGTGTAGTTTCATCTGTTGATAATTGTAACAAAGATGTGAGATGGTGATCTATGGTTTTGGAGATAGATCTGTGTTTGCGAATGTGGGTTTGCTCATTCTTAGGTTGAAATAAAGTGTCATCAATAGATCTACGATAACGGTTACCATCCAATGATTGAGTTGGGTTTGGTCTAAACCGAGTCATCGAAAATGTGTAATTCTTTAAATCTTTCACATATTCATCAAAGCCCAATTTTATAAATGCCCAGAAATTCAAATGAGCCTCTGGTATAGGGTAAGGTGTACTTTTCAGTAGCTCTTCATAATTTGGTGGTCCTAATTTTTTACTAAGTTGAACAATTTTGCCATATTCTTCTTTTTCTAAATGCAACTGGAACAGCCATTTGTAAAATTCAAAGTATTTTGGTGGTATGGTGAACCTAAACCAATCCAACATAGCGGGTTTGGGATCAGGTTCATCAGGCTTGTAAGTTGTTGGATGAGACATTGCTTTCATCAAACGCTGAGCTTCACGAACTTGAACAAATTCATAAACATGATCCGGATAGACTGGGAAAGGAGTGTATCTGAATAACTTGGTATAATCTATATCATCGTAAATCTCAGCAGCAATGTTGTATCTTTGAGTAAAATTGCTTTTATACTCCAATTCAATCTCATATAACCATGCGTAATATTTTTCCAAATGAGGCGGAATATCTTTATTAAAATAATTGAGAATTTTTTCATCTAGGTGAACATGGTCTAATATACGGCGTTTGGCAAGTTGCTCTTTCAAATCCTTTGGTGGGGTTATCGATGGAGTAGGAGTAGTTGTCAATTGTGTATTTTCCTGGGTATATTTTTTACTCGATACTGCTGATCGGTCAGCTTCTCTAAGGTAAATGTATTGTTTAAGGAATTCCTGAGGTATTGGATAAGGGGTGTAGGTTGGATATGCCTCAAATCGCTTGTTTGATGATAGCTGACTCGCTAGTTTATACCTTTCATCTAAAGCAGTCTTATCTCCATTGTGCACATTGTACCACCATTTATAGAAGTCCAAGTACTTGGGTGAAACAGTGGATATACTGAAATATTTATGAAGCTTATCAAAAAGCTTCGGACCACCAGATGGTAATGTAGTTTGTTTTGTGGCTTTAGTACTTTTATGTGGAATTGGTGGTGTAACTCTTTGGACCACTTTGGTTGAGGTTTCTCCAGTAGGTGGTAATGGAGTTGTTGGTCCTATCCATGGTGTGGTCGTTGTTAATTTCCATTTTTTATCAAGTCGACGTTTAGCTTCAGACATGAAAGCATATCGGCGATCCTCAAATGAAGGTATCTCAAAAGGAGTGCGTTTTAGTAATTCGTCATAATCAATAGTTCTCATATTTATACCTTCTGTCATAATGGCCTTGTGGTATTCTGGACTAGTCATTATGTCAAGAAGGAAACTAAAGTAAGATCTATGACGTTCCTGAACTGTTGTATGAGGGAACCAACGTTGTAAGTCTCTAATCAGCTTTGGTTCTGTGATATGCTTGAAAGTCCATTGGTAAGGATTTTTTGGATTATAGTGATGAGCTGTTGAGCCCAAAAAACGTTCCATCCAATGAACATAGGCCCAAATTTCACGATGTTTATCAGGTACTGGATATTTAGCTTTGGATAATTCGTGACTATAATCAAAATCTGTCATATTGGCATATTCTTTTAGTCTCCGCTTTAACCCTTTACGATCATTTTGGTATCTATAGAACCATTCGTAAAATGGTTCGTACCAAGGATCCATGCTGACTTGGAAGAATTCGCCAATTAAACGTTTGCGTTCTTTGGGCAAGGTATAAAGAGGATACTCTGTATAAGTGGGTGGAGTACTTGGACGTTTGGTTGTTTGTCTGGCTGTAACAGTTGATAAGTCTTCCCAATTAAATGAAGGCCAGGTGGATAATAAGGTGGTCATGTTGTGCCACTTGGCGTCATCAAGGAAAGCAAAAAGTCCAGTATATAGGGGAGGGATTTTGTAAGGAGTGTTTTTATAAGTGACATCATGGATTCGAGGATTAATTGCGAATGGTATGATTTTTGGATATGGTGCGGTGAATCGTTCATTGACATTCAATTCATGATTTTCTTTGAAGAACCAACGATAGAATTGTTCATATTGAGGCTCTGGAGTGAAATGGTAATATCTTTGGTATCGGTCTTCCCAAAAATCTTCCTGTTTTCGACTGGTTCTTACGTGGTCACCTAAGTACGATCTATCCATTTGACCACGTTGTATATGGTACAAATCTGGAGTAGAGGAACGCCAGTAATGATGCTTGGTCGAAGATATGTGACGTTCTACATCATTGACCATGACAAAATAACGTCTGTGCCGTGGAGGTATGCGGAAAGGGGTTGATTTTAGCAACATACTGAAATCAAATTCAGTGAGACCTTGCTGGTCGCAAAAATCTACTCTTCGGCGAGCACCGCTGTAATCGTGAACATTTTCGTAAAGCCATTTGTAGTAATTATCATAATGAGCTGGGAAAGTTCGTCTGAATAAAGACACAATCCGACGTTTTTCCGGATCACTCGGCCATGTGGTGGGTTTAGCTGTGGTTGGATGTTTACGATAGTGCTCCAGTTCCTTCATGTATAAATATATTTGACCCCAGCCATTAGGTATGGGAATATCGGCGGTAATTTGAGGATTCAAAGGAGCCTTGAACTTTCTATCTTTAAACATAGCAGCGAAATAATGATTCCTGTCAAGAGTTCCATTGTCCAAAGCTCGCCACATCCATTCGAAAAATGGCACGTATTCGGATGCAATGGTGGTACGAAAATGTTGTTCAAGTTTACTGTGCCATTGTTGGGCGTTCAGACTGACTGTGTTCAAAGGGGGCTTCGTGGTGGACGGACGAAGTTTCAAAAGTTCATGCATAGATAAAGATTCGGATGATTTCGGTCGTCTTTTGATAATTAAACTATCCTCGTAGTCGGACATGTGTGGAAGATAGGGTAATTTATCATCACGTCCATTTTCTTTTCGATTAGATGGTGCATTATGGCCAACTCGAGCTCGATGAGCAGATTTTAGCGGTTTAACGGGTTCTATGTGAATTTGCCGGTCATTATGATTTTGCGGTAGTCCGTTAATAAACGAGTAAGCGATGAGAAAGAATACCTGCAAACAATATCGTTCAATTATTTTCTAATCAATCCGTAGGGTAACATAATAACGAGATGGGCGCCAGTAGTGGATTAGATTTAGGGCTATGCGTAAATTGTGGTGATTTCGAGAGGCCATAATGCACTTTTTCACTATAGGTACATGCAGTGAAAAAAAAAAAGCATGCGTTATGTTAAAGCAAATGACACCGATGATTAGTACGATTAATTAATATCCGGAGTGAATTTTTCATGTGATACAATTTCTTTCTAATTGCTTTGGATTCATTTCTTGAAAGCTTCTGTGCGCCGTTTAACGTTACAAATTATTGAAATTGCTTGTGTTTTAGATGTAAGAAGATACGTCGACGTGACCCACAGATCCAAGTATTTCCAATGTCATCCACATCCATCATCGGCTGAATTTTTCACCGAAGTTGATCAGGTTAGTGATTATCTTGATAAATTTTGGTTGAAGGGGAGCCATTAAGTATAGAATTTATAATTTCAATCTATAAATGTGGTCGAGTATATAGCTGTGTACGTGTATAATGATCTATCATTATCGATTTATCGATCGTAATAAATATGCAATGCAACCTTTCCTTATGAATAAATGTGTATCAGATTAAAGTAGAAGTGATTATTCGAATTTAGAAATTGAAGTAATGAAATTCTGGGTGATAATGAGTTGAAGGTATGTTCAAGTTTATTTTATCGACCTAAATAATATGATATTGCAAGTTGAACGTAAATTGAATCGAAATTTGTGAAACGTGGTCTTGAATGGACGCGAATTTTCAATTATTCAAATATTTTGATGTACGAGAAGTAAGGTTGCAAATGGACAGTATTACTCTAAAGTATAGTTATCAGACTGATTTACATGATTTAATTCAACGTGCAAAAATGTAGATCTTGAGTAAAACTATCAAGTGTACTTAATTTTTCTGAAAGTTTTCTGCTCAAAGCTTTAAAACCTTAAGGATAATTAAGAGAGAGTTTCAACCAAAGAAAAATAAAGTGGTAAAATTGTAACATTAGGTAGGTATAATTAGAGAAATTAGGTTCGAGGTGAGAAATTTCGAAAGTGAGACCCTTCTTTTTGGAATTTTATCGGCAAGAAAAATGAATGTATTTAAATGTGAGTAGAAAAAATATATTTTTCTGATTTTTGATCAATTTTTGGAGGAACGTATGTGTTTGCAAACAGGAATTCTTTTCATGATACCTGTAGATAGCTAGATACCTAATGTTGGAGATTTTCTGATCATTTTATGAAAATGTTCATACCTAATCTGTTGGAATTTTGGTCCATTTTATATATAAATTTTGAAAATTTGAGGGTCAGATATTCAGAGTTTTGAAAAAGCATCATTTCAACAGCTGTTTTGTTGTAGAATAGTGTTCAATTCTGAGCGCACTTATGAACTTCATTCGTGTAAAAACTCTTGAGGTAAAATCAAAATGCATAAAGTTTTCGTATTTTAGAAATAAAAAAGTGTAATCTGAATTTTCATTAACCTTCAAAATTTTATTATCGTGAGTTTTTAATAATTTTTTTACAATATTGACGCGTAGGTACATAAGTAATAGAGCGAAGTATCGTGATATTTTTTCTGATTCATCCCAACACTTTAATGACCTCGAATTTGACTTTGAAAATTTTAAATCGCCCTGAAAGACACAATTTTGGGATGGACAGAAACATAATTCTTTTTCAAAGTTTAGGTATTTTACTAATCAGAATTTTTTCCCGATTTTTTTGTTTGGTGGAAGTTGGTCAAATATTCAAAAAACTGACATTAATCATTTCTGTTCCTTAAAATTACTGCTTTTCATCAATTTTGTCCGGTTTTTTGAATATTTGACGAACTTCCACTGTTCGAAAAAATCTGAAAAAATTGTGAAAGGTGTGAAGTACATTGAAAAACTTTAGGAAAATATTGTCTTCTCTTCCGTCTCAAAATTGTGTCTCCTAGGATAATTTAGAATTTCCGAAGTCAAATAAATCGGAAAAAATTTCAGGGACCTACCTACGCTCTATACGTCTTTACCTACGTTCTAGTATTGCAAAAATCTATTGATAACTCGCGCCGATAAACTTTTTAGCTTGAAAATCACGTATTTTGGGGCCCCAACCTCCCGAGAGGAGATGAAAATTCGCCCATGGGTTCTAAAATCATTTTCTACCAAGACAAATCGAATGGCATAACAAATTTGATCAAATTTCACCCGAGATCTGAAGACTTCCTTCCCACTTCAGTACCTTTGCTGAAAAATAGAGAATCTGTTCCATTTTTTATTCCAATGTAATTTTATTTCAATTCTTTTCTCTCAAAAGTCCACACTTTTTAAAATTTCCTGTGAAATGTAATCTCCTCATCTCTTTTACGAATTTTCAGACTCTAACATAATTTTTTCAACTCGAAATCAGCCATTGTTACTTTCTCACTTTGTATAATCAAGTACTAGGTGATAAATGAAAGAGATAATCGAATAAATATTTTATCATTGAGATCTTGATTTTATTAGGAACTTGCAGAATGCAGAAGATAAGCCGCATAATCGTGGTTGCTTGGAAGCAAGTTAAACTTTGATGTATATAGATTTTAAAATTTTGATGGGGCGAGTGGAGAAATTATTCTGGAAATTGGTGAAGCGATTTTAGCTCGTTTGATTACCGGTACCTATTGAAAATTTTAAGAGGAGTTGAATTGAATCAGAATTGGTACTTATAATTATGTATAATTCTTTTTATTGAGTAAAAAATTTGAAGATCCGTTCGATAATTGCAAGTCTAATAAAATTCTATTCTTTCTTTTCTTCTAGTCAAATTTTTTTTCACATTGTCCTTGAATCAAATTTTCAAAACAACTTTTTTTACCATAAATTTCTAAAGGTTTGTTATTCTAGTTCATGGAGGTATAGGAATTTATGGGCGAAAACGGTGCTTGAATTTCATAATGACTTTCAAATCGAATTTCAATTTTTTCCTTTCAATTTTGTCGTTTCTTTTCAAAAAAAAAGATAGTGGATGAAAAATTTCCATAAATCTGCGGTTTCATTTTATTTTATTTGCCTTCAGTAGGTCAACAAGAAAATATTTCAGTTCAGAATAATTATTCATTTGAAATTTAAATCGATTCAAATCTTGTTGTTTTCTTATTAAAAGTTCAAATTATCAGTGTGAATTAATCGAATAATAATAATAATTCAAATAATTGTATCATTTCAATCGTTATTTTAAAACCATCAATGAATGAAAAAATGGATTTCTACATTTTAATTTGAAAATCATTTATCTAAATCGTTGTTAAGTTCTCGTATCTTGCTTGAGATTTCGATCATGAAATGATAAGCCAAAATGGGGAAAGATTTGATGATTTAATTTGAATATAAAATATTAATGAATTCGGGTCAAGGGGATGGAATTGAAACTTCTAGAAGGAAAAGGTAGCTCAATCACTGAAAAATAATCTACCGTGAAAAATTTTGATTGAAAATGAACGGATTTATCTCATTATTGAGCCTATTCCCAATTCTATATATTGTTTAAGGGTAGATTTTTGTATAAATTTGCAGATGATGATTTACCTATATTGAAATATTGCAAAAATATGCAATTATTAGAATACCGATCGTCCATATTTTGAAAAAACTAATACCGTAACATTCGTCATTCCTCGTTAAATATTTCGGTTGCCCTATCCTTGTACGATCGGATTATTAATACCTAAAATCTCATCCCCAAATATAATTACCAAATGATTCTGTATCCGCGATATCTTTCGTGTAAGTACGTATAATTATTTAATCAAGTTATTCTATACTCATTTTGCATCGTAAGCAAAAAATATATCGAATAAAAGCACATGAAAATAAAATAAATAATGACCCCTCGTACATAGTCAATAGACAATTTACGCATAGGTTCGTGTGGACAATTGATATCTAAATGTCTCATTCAAATTTTTGGGGACATTTCTACTGCCAATGTTTGGTTGAAAAATGTCTAGATATCTTTTGGGACTGAGGTATCTTTGCATTTATTTTATCCAATAATTTAGTACTTATACTAAGTACTAAGTTTCGTAAATACTTCTTAAAAATTAAGTAATAAAAATGTTTAATAAACTCACCAGTAAGAATAGGGTCTTCATCGTGGGACCTTTATGTAATTCCAATGAAAAGGAAACCAGGTATTCTATCTACCAAATCGCCATCGTTTTTGGGTTGATGAACAGTTAACGTACAAAAATAGTTCTTTTCATGTCGACATCATATTTATACACATTAATTGATCAGAACACTGTAAAAAATCACTCGAATTCGAATTTCTAACAAACTCCGTGTGGTTTGAAACTGTTACGAAATCAGAATGATCGGTAAAGTGGTATTTATGATTAATATTTGAAAATTATCCTGGTCCTATCTAATTCACTTATCTGGTCATAAATTCGACATTTCTAGATACGGTTTCGTTTTCATTACTTTCTGATCTTATCGAAATAGTTTTGTAGAATATTCGATTTTTATATTCGAATATTAGAAAATTTATAACGTACATGCATATGAAGTATGTTATATGGTTCATTTAAATGGAAATATTTAGTGAGTAGTGAAAGGTGGAGGGATTAGGGAGATTGACAAAGTAATGGTGTGAAAAAATATTCAATGATGCAAGAGATATTGAAATTTTTCAAAAGATATCGGCTTTTTGATAAATTTGAAATAAAATTCAATGATAGTAGCAATTTCAAATTTTTCGTCGATTTATGCTACCTGTGAGGAAAAATTATTCTATTTTTACTGAAAATCACGAAAAATTAAGGAAATCGTGTGGAAAAAAAGTAATTTTATTCAGCTTTCAGAACATTCCTTCGAACTGGTTAGGTTCATAACGAAATCTACCTATGGATTCGCTTCCAGTTTTACACATCTGGGCTACTTGATGACTTGACAAATTCGTCATTTTTTTTTTTGTTTTTCTAGGTCAATAAAAAATATTAAAAATCACGAGCTTTTGGAGAAAAATCAAATTGAAATCCATTGATTTTCATGTTTTATCTCAAAAGTTGGTGATGTTTAGTAAAAATGAACTGATTCGAGCTAATCAGAAAGCTAAGCTAGATTTTTAAATATTTTAAGTATGTAGGTCATGACATGACAATGAGAAAAATAATTTTGAAAATTGCGTAGCATGTTGTAAAATTTGCTGAATTACTTACTTACCCTTTTCAGTTGAATTATTGAATTTTCATTTTCGAATTTTTAGGGACCATATAATTTCAAATTGAATGAATACGCTCATTTATAAATCAGTGAAAATGATCGAAAGTCACTGAAAAAAAAGTCACAATTTCAGCGCTGGAATGAATCTGTGAGAGAAGTTTCACTGAGAGAAAACAGTGAAAAACATTGTTTGAAAAATCGGTGAAAATTCACTAAAAAAATCAATAAGATTCCTGTAATTCGCTATAAAAATTAAGGAAATTATTTGAAAAATCAGTGAAAATGCGTTGAAAATCAAAGAGTTTTGCTGATTTTCCCTGTGCTGCAATTCTGACTTTTTTCCAGTAACTTTTCACTGATTTTCAATGAGAGAGTAGAGTTTCTCTGACAAATAAATGTAGTTTACCAGTTGAAAAAAAGAAAAATATTCAAATAAATTTATTAATTAAAAAAATCGATCATAAAAAAATATTTAGGTATTCTGCCTTATTTTATTTTTAGAAAAAGTAAGTCCTATCGTCTTCGCCGGATGAAAGCTTCTGTTTATAATTTTCTAAATATTCGGTCACTTGTTCGTAATAATCGACAGTTGTCGTAATCCAGGGCACATCATCTTTATATAGATCCTTGTAATCCAATGCATTATAAAAAGGTTCCGGTTCCGGGGTCGTAGTGGTAATGACGGTGGTTGTATTTTCAAATGGTCGAGTGGTATAAAAAATATTCGGATTATCTTCTGGGTTTTCTTCAGTTTTTGGTTGAATTTGATCGCCGTATAAAATATCATCTACTAATTGCTCCATAGCTGTTGTCTTGTAAAATGTCACCCCTTTGGGGAAAGTTTGATGAGTTGGATCTTTCGTGTCAGCTGCGAGGTCATTGACCAGCACGTAATACTCTCGGTGTTCCGATGGTACTTGAAAAATAGTATGGTCTAAAATTTCATGACGTATTTTGTCACCTGGGAAATACGAACGTCTGACTTGCAATACTCTATTTCTTCTTTCCTCAGCCTGTTTATCGTGTAAGGCGTTATAATACCATATGTAAAATGATTCGAGTTCTGGGGCAATTTTAGTGAAATTGAAGTATCTGGCTACTTTAAGTATTAAATTTTGTTTCTCGAAAAATGTATCGAATATTGTGTGAGGGTAACTGAAGCTGACCGGTGCAGTTGGTAAAGTGGGTGGGGTGATGGTAGGTATTGTGATGGTAGTTTTATTGAGCTTTTTTCTGGTTCTTCTGGGAAGTCTAAATCGAGTCGTTTTACGGGTTCTTTGATGGGTAAACTGGTGTATTATGTCTTCGGTTGTTGGTTTATTGAATGGCTTGGGTGCTGATAAGTCGGGTTCGAAGTTTGAGAGGTCGTTTTTGTTTATTTTGGATATTAGGACGGGTGCGTTGACCATTTCGAAGACATGAGGGTATTGTAAAGGTGAAGAGTAAGCTATCTGTATTAGAACCTGGAAATAGGAAACCTGAATCAGCATTTTTTTTGTGAAAGAGGTCAAGCTGTTGTTTTTTGGGTTTGATTGAAAAAAATAGCGTTGTATTTTCTTTTACTCACAAATTTATATAAAAAGTTCATGTTTGGCAACAACTTTAACCTTATATGATGACGATCTCATATCTTTAGAAATCGAGATGAAATATTTTGGATAAAACTGGATCGCTGAGGTAGCTTCTTACCATTCATATTTCACTTAGATTTAAGAAAAAAATCACTATTTTTGGATTCACTTTTCTAAATATGAAGGAGAATTTGAAATTCGATAATTCGATGTTTGGAAATTTAAAATTTGTGTATTTTGATACACGTTTGCAAAGTTTTCCATTTGATCTTTTCTTTTTTGGATTTCAAACTTGGGTAGTTAGAGTGGTTGGTATCACTGTTTTGAAATCGTCTTTGATTAAGATAGGTAATAATATGTAGGTAGCTTGGAACTTTGATTAGCTGTAAAAGCTTTATCGAACGTCAAAACCTTGATTTTTCAGGTTCGGGTGTCTACATTCCGATTAAAGCATTTTTGGTTTAGAAATCTTGAACCATTTTCTGTTCTGTGGCTTTTTTCAAGAACGTTATTTTTTTCTGTGTTTTAATTGGTGCCTATTTTCTTATTCGTAGCTCAAACGTGATAAATGCCTGCTTATTGAGATGAATTAGTAACTGTTTTATCTTGTTGATCAGATGTACATATTATCGATTTGTTTGGATCTCAATTCGAATTTCAAAACGTTTTAAATAAATATTTCAATGAAAAAAGATACTCCCTGTATTTTCGACTTTTTTGATGTATCATCATTCAGAATAATTAGTTTTATTCTTAGATGTCCGTCGTCGATCAGAATATATTTACCTAGATGCATACTCTTGCAATTGTAAAGATTGAAGTACCAATTTACTGAAAAAATACTTGTCAATCAATGCATTTTTCGCTGTGTAATATTTATTTTCAATTTTTTATTACAAGAAAGGCATTTTTTGAAAAATGCAATTTTTTTTTGCTTTACAATCGATGGGAATAATTTTCGTTATTTTAGACGTAAAAGTATAGTAGAGTTTGTTTTTTCATCTTTTTTGAAAAAAATTTGCCAAGTCGACAAAACTTCAAAGAATGGCATTATTTTTGGTGTGTGAAACATGAATGAATCACAATAAAGAGCTGAGGGTAGTCATTAACTAGATTTTTTGCTTTCCCGATCTTAAAATCATTATGTGTTTAGCGTTTTTACTGTTTTTTTCAGTTGAAAAAAAAAATACAAGTATACAAAGATGATTGTGAATAAAATTTTTATTGTATCTAATATGATAATAAGAGTGTGAATGAATTATCATAGATTAAATTCTACATCTTAAAAATAGGGGTTTTCCAGGTTCCAAAATTACGTATGTTGTTGAGTTCTCGTGGGATGTACCTACTTTATTTACTCTCGTAGACTTCCATGCCATGTTTGATAATCAGGCTATTTCCAGCTATACCATTGGGAAAGTGAAAAGAAAATAATGATTTTACACTTACGTTACTTACGATTTGATTGTTCCAATTTTTCTGTATCCAGATTTATTGAATGTTCTGTTTTCGTATGAAAATAAGTTTTGTTGACCTTGTAAAATTGAAGTTGAGGAATGAGGATTTTCGGATAACGCGAAAAATTGACGATTAAATCAATTTTTTTGGTGTTGAAGATGAAATGAATATTTTTATTGTTGAAAATTGTAATTTTTCATCAAATTTTTGCTAGAGTTGATTCATTTAAAAAAAAATCTTTCATCGTAATAATGATGATTTTCTTGGAAATATTCTTCAATAATATCTCAAAACGATGAAAAAGGTGTTGAAGGTTTTTAATGATTTCCTCAAATACGTTTTTGGTCAATTAAGATAATTTTTTCAACATTCTTTGTTAGAAATGTTGGAAAAAATTAGATATGCTTACTTAATCAGTGTCATCATTTTATAAGTTACATATTCTTAAGATTGAACTATAAATTTCAATTTTTAGTCGTCATGTCAATCAATCATTTTTATCATTGGATATTTTCATTTTGGCATTTTGTGGAATTTGAAAAAGTGAGAGAATTTTAATAAAATGAAATGTACCTAATTTCGTCGAAATTGTAATGAGCGATGGCATAAGACAGTTTTTTTTGTCTCATTATTTTTCTGATTGCTCTTTACTGACGAGTTCATATGTGAGTATTTTGAAAGTATGGGTACGTATGTTATTGAAATGAGATCTCAGAGCTGTTATTAAGTAAATCCTTCAATTTTTTATGACGAACGAATAGAAAATTGAAATACTGTACCTAGCTACCTACCTAATGAGCATAATTTATTCATTTCAGATGTTAAAATATTTCATCTATTTAATTACCTAGTTCAAGTCGTTTGATTCAGGAATTAGGTATTCAAAAATTTATCTACGTATTTACAAGATTGGTGTGTTGATGAGTTTCATAAATCTAGGTCTTTAGGGTTAGCGAAAGTACGTATGATCGAGTTCATTTTGTCGATTCATTCGTTAGATAAAGTTCAAAACTGATAGTGAAAAGTGAAAGGTAATAAAGTTCAACTTTTCAAAAGATTAGGAGTGAAATTCGAGTAGATTGCAATATTCGTAAATTAAGAAGCTGATTTTGTTCTAGGACTAACTTGAGATTTAATTCTTTAAATTCGATTTTTCTCAACTTTCAAGATTCAAATCTTTTTTTTTTTTTTTTTTTTTGTTGAATTAATGGTTGAAGTATTAGAAATTTGACTCTACAAAATACGTTTGAAATTTGATATGTACAATCATAAGTATTTTGTCTTTTATGGTCTGATTTTGAAATATTTCAATGTGGATATCTCGTTTTGCGGGGAAGAATCCGTTTAATCGTGGATGATTGTGTTACTGGACTAGATCCAGGTGATGTTTGATTTTCGAAACTCGACTCTAATAGGATTTTATCTGCGCTGTTGGTTGTAAAAAAATGATACGAAGTGATATCAATTAAAGTAGTCAGACCTCTGTGTCTTCTAACTTTATGCAATGGTATTGGACGTAATATTTTTGGAAATGTGGTTTTAGTAGGAGAGAGTTGAGTCGATGTAGAATGGGAAAATAGGCCGGTGGTCTTATTCCACGTATTGGATTGTTGTGTGGTCGCAGCTGATGTAACTTCTTGCTGATTGGCCAATCCAGAAGAATTGGATGATCGATTATTAGAAGCAGAAGTGTTGAATTGTTGACTTGTCGAAGCAGATTGATATTGCAGATTTTTGTTAATTTGATTCCGCATTTTTTTGAGATTATTGATTACTTCAGGTAAAGGTGTTGTATTTCTGGCTCCACTTGAAGTGGAAATGTTGTATTGTTGGCTGGTTAAAACAGAAGTAGATCTTGATTGTTGAATTATTGGCGTAAAATTACTGGATTTTTGATTCGATAAGGTAGAATTGATGAGAGAACGTTGACTAGATAATTCAACAGCGTTTATTTCTCCATTTGGAAAAGCAGATGTGCTGGACTTCTGGGTTGATGATTGTGAAGTGATAGTTGAACGATTGAGTGACCAAAAAATAATGGATGGTGGTTGAGTTGAGGTCGAAGTACTTGTACTAAATTTATCTGATGTCCCTTCATTAGAATGAAAAACAAAGGAATCTATATCGAGGACGTTTGAAGGTTTAAAATATGGACGCCGAGTGGTACTGGTAGTTGGAAAATCGTGGAAATGCATTCCGCCATAATCAGCTCCGCCTCCAAACCCGCCAAAATATTGGAAATACTGCTGTCTGCTTATTCTAATATGTAAGTTAATTAGAATGCAAATAATAACCTGAAAGCAATCGTGGAGTAAATTCTGTAATAGTTTTTTGAGATCTTGATATTGAAATGTACCTACATTTTTAAAATATTTTTGATCTTTTTTTCAATAGAAATTCTGAATCTTGATTAGAAAATGATTATCGAGAAATCGAGATAATACGATGTTGATAGAAGACATTTATTTCACTACATTAAAATTTCATGGTTGAAAAATATAAAAAATGAGAGTGATGTTTAGCAAATTGAACATACGATCGATTTAAATTTTCATACTGTTCCATTTGAAGAATTTAGAATTATTTTTTAAACATTCCTCATCGCTTCGACCCGAATTAAAATCCACTTCTGTGCTCTGAATGAGAGGAAAGCTTCACATGTAATCCGGATTTGGTGCACCTAGCTCTCCCATCATCCATCCAAGTGACGTAGGATCTGGTGTAGTCGTATGCATCATTCTAGACACATTTAGCTGACGTTCCCTTTCATTCATGACGATGAAAAATGTCTGATAATATTCCGGTATCGCGAAAGGTGTGCTTTTCTCGAGCTTCATGAAATTTAGTGGCGTTGATTCCAGCAGGGTCTCGTTAATGAATCTTTTATGGTGTTGAAATACCGTTAGCAATACGCGTTTAAACCATTTGAAAAATGCATGGTGTTCGGGAGAAATGGTGAGACAAAAAAAATCCTGGACTTCTTCGGCTGTGTCGAAATACTTCGGGTCTCGATATTTCATCGCATTAACCACCATTTTGGGAGAGAGGAATGTTTCGAAATTATGTCCTATTGGGAATTCGACGGTCAATTTACTATTTAAGCAAAATACCACGCAAAATAATACCTGAAAACAATGGCCGGTTGTCATTATCTGATTTTGTGATCCGAGAGGATTTTATAATTGAAAAAATATCGGAAATCACTGAATAAGTTTGAAGTGATTTTTTAAGATCGTATGATAGAGAAATTGTTGTGTTATTTGAAAGTAGACGAGTTTAATTTGTTAGGTGAAAGCAGATTCTAATTGAAAATCGAGGCTGTTATCGATTTTGTGAATTTTATCGCAGGTTTAATTAATTTTCTTTACGTATCATTGATGAGAAAAGGAATCCGAGGGAATAAATGTTCAATTTTTTAAATCCTTTGGGAGAATTTGAAATTCGTTTCCTAAAATTTAAATGTCTCACGTAGAGAGCCTTCAATCATCATTCGGTTTGAAGTGACACGAAATTATTAGTCATATGAATGAAAAAATATATACGAACGATCATTTAGCTTAAAAATATTGAAAATCGTGTATTCGTGAAATATATCGAATGAATCAAGGTATCATTAATTTTCAAAGAACAGAAAAATATTCGACTCGATCATTTAAAATAGAGTTTTCTAGTCGGGACGGTGGAACCAGCGAGCCAAGATTCATTAGCCAATCGTTCCCATTCGTTCATGACAATATAGTACGTCTGTTCTCTTTTGGGAATCGGCCAAGGTGTGATTTTCTTCAACTCTTCCCAATTCACATTGGTCACGGTGATATTTAATCCTTCGCCGAAACGTCTCTTGCGGCCATCAAAATCGGTCAATATTTTTTTATACCATTTGTAGAATTTGACGTGTTCTGGTTTAAATGTATAGAAGAAGAAATCACGAACTTCTTCGCTGGAATTGAAATGCTTCGGAAACAATTCTTCATCGGTATCGGTTCGCTCGAGGGCGTTCGCAGCTTCCACCTGAGGTGCATTTATTGCTTCGAAATTGTTGCGACCGTGGAGGGTAAATTGATGGGTGACTTTATAAGTTAAGCAATAACAGACACATAAGAATACCTGAAAGAAAGTCGGATTTTGTGAATATGTGTGATGTTATTAGAATACGAATGAGTTAATGGATTTGGCTGTTGGAATTTTGGGGCGAAGAGGGGTCAATTTTTCGAGATGATTTGATATTGTTTAGAGAAATATTGAGAAGCATAAGAAAAAGCATCGTATGGTTTTAAATAATTGACGTATGAAGAAATAAATCGAAGATGAGTGAAATTTCGAGTCGAAAATTATTTAGGAATTGAGGCAATTGTCGAATTCATACGACTTCTCGGTGTAAAACTATGATATACGGCGAAATTATCCAAATCTTGGATCAGATAGAAAAGTCTTTCGTGCATTTCGGGCATTGGGAAAGAGCTATGCAAACGTAATTTACGATAATCCCTCGTCGAAGGACTACTTTTCTCGGCATATTTCCTCAATTCGTTTTTCTCCGAATCGTGTACCATTTTGTAAAACCATTGATAAAATTCGTTGTACTTTTCTTGGTAAACGTAAGTAAAGTAATCGATCACTCGTTCGACCGATTCGTTATATTTGACCTCTCGTAACCTCGAAGGACGTGTTATTGGGGTAGTGGTGATCACCGAAGCTCTTCTTTTTCGTTGACGTATCGTGGTGCCCCATTCTTCATAATTTTGTTCTGAATTTGGGGTTGTGGTCTTTTGTCTGCGTCGTTTCGTTGCTGTTGTTTCTTCATAAACTGCCTCAGACGAGTCGTAATCTTCCTCAGGACTTGCTGTTGTGCTCGTTCGTCTACGTCGTTTCGGTTTTGTCGTCTCTTCGTAGACTGGTTCTGATTCTGATTTTTCTGATGAGTCGTAATTTTCTTCGGGGTTTGGAGTTGTACTCGTTCGTCTGCGTCGTTTGGGTTTGGTTGTTTCTTTGCGAACAGATTCAGATTCCGATGATTCGTAATCGTTTTCAGGATTCAAGGTGGTGGTTTTTCTGCGTCGTTTGGGTTTGGTTGTCTCTTCGTAAGCAGATTCGGATTCCGGCTCAGATGATTCGTAATCGTTTTCAGGACTCGGGGTGGTGGTTTTTCTGCGTCGTTTGGGTTTGGTTGTCTCTTCGTAAGTAGATTCAGATTCCGGCTCGGATGATTCGTAATCGTTTTCAGGACTCGGGGTGGTGGTTTTTCTACGTCGTTTAGGTTTGGTTGTTTCATCATAAACAATCTCAGAATCGGATCCGGATGCACTGATCATGTTTGCGGGGTGGTAATTGGGTAGCTCTTTCCAGACGTGTAAGGGGTTTTGGGCTGATTGTATCGGTTGACGCCACAGTGAGGCGAATAAGTTAGCGTTTACATTGATATAAGTTAGGCAATATGTGACACATAATACCTGAAAAAGGTTTCACAGGTGTTAGGATATGTCCAAGTGTGAATTTATAAGCAGAAATTGGTTGAGAGTGTGAGATTTTGAGAAATGTGGAATTAAAGTGTTGGCAACGTTGCCACCAATCAGAGGCTTGTTGAGAAGTTCAAAAACAATTGAGATCCCTCAAAAACGTGTAAAATTTCGAATTTACTTAATCAACATCTAAAGTCTTTCCGAGTTCAGAAAAATTTAAAATTTTGAAGTTTTTGGATATGATTTGAATGTATTTTCCAAATTTGAAAAAAAGAGGGTTTATTGTCTGTAAAATTTTAATTCAGTTTATTTCACCTATATTCAATTCAATAATGCAGATATTGAAACGTGAAAACAATTCAATTTTTGATGTTTTGAAGATGGAAAGAGGTTGCGAAATTCACTTATTTTTTTCTGGAAAAAGGAAGGCTGTGAAGTGTTTTGGAGTTCTCCTCGCTGACCTTCTGAGTAATATCGTGTTTTTCAACATTATTGTTGAAGAAAAGAGTTGAATTCATTTGGCAACATTTCTGTATGGAAATAACTTTGCCGAGTATGGGTTTCATTTTTCAAAAGGATGATGACCGGTAAACCTTCAAAATTTTTGATTCATTTTGTAAGTCATGTTCATTTATTTTTGATATGTATTGTTTGTGCATAAGTTGTGAAGTCCAATGCTGGATGATTCTTCGATCATTTGTGATTAAATACCAGTCTGAAAGTTATTTATTGAGGCATGGTGTATAATTTCTTCTTTGGAGTTTACTGTTTTTTCAAATGCCCAATTGTCCAGTCTTAGTTTAGGTATTATCAAGTTTGATTTAAAGATATGTTTCAACCTCCAACTTTTTATTATTTTCACATCGTATTTCGTATGTTATTATCTATTTTTGTGGAATGAAAAATGAACTCAGGCAAGACCAAAGTCATGTAGGTAGTTTATAAAGGATGATAATAAAGATGTGCTAATTAAGATCGGAATGCAAAAAATTGAAAATGTAAAGGAGTTCAGGTAATTAGGAGCACTGATAAATAATGGAGGAAGAGACCGCAAAGAAATGAACAGACCAATTGGTATGGTAAAGAATGTGTTTAAATAACCTCTACAAGATGCTTAGTAATCGAACAATGAACCTCGACCTCAGGAAAGGATAATGTGATGTCCATTTTGAAATATTCTTGTGAAACATGGACCATGAGTTCAGAGTGTGAAAAGAAAATATATATCCCGGCGTGCAAAAAAAAAAAAAAAAACAGGAAAAGGCAGGCAAATTTGCAGAAAAGGGCAGGCATTCTCGCATTCTCACTTTTTGCTCATTTTGACCCCTGTTACGTGTTGAAAGAATCTTTTTTGATACCCCGTTGCGCGTCGCGCATTGTTCCTCTGGGCTAATTTTTCAGAAAAGGGCAGAATTCGGTTGAAAAACCGGCAGAAAGGGGCAGAAATTATCAGCAGACTCGAGCAGAAAAAGGCAGAATAAATTCTGCTTTTCTTGCACGCCGGGTACCTTTGAAATGTGGTGTTACTGCCAACTACTTATGGTTTTATGGAAGGATTATGTTAGAAATGATGTAGTCTTGGCAAGAATTGCGGTGAAGAATGGAATGTTTTGTTGGAAGATGTCAAAAATAGGAAATAGAAATGTGTAGCACACAAAAATTACAGCGTTTTTTGCACGTTTCTCCAACTCACACAGCTCTCCTCAAGTATTGCTTATCTAATCAATATTTTTGTAAATTAACTAAACACGAATTGAACATTATTCTTTTTTAAAAACTGAATGAAAAGGAACCAACAACCATTTACAAAAGAGATTTTTGAAATGAATGTGTTCAGAAATGACCTAAGCCTGCAGCCAACTCACCTTTAAGACCCTTAAAGTAACCTTCAAGTGTGCAAGGAGCCACCTTATATAGGCTGAGACGCTCCTACTGTGATGGAAGAGCCGACATTTTGAGAGAGCAAGAGAAAAGAGCAAAAAAAATTGAAATTTCAAAACCTATGATGGCAAAAGTATAAAAAAAATTCACTAGCTCATTCAAAAAATATTCACTAGTAGAGAGCACATTTTTAATCTAAGCAGATTGGAACGAGAGTGAGAGTGTAAAAAACAGATGAAAACAAGAATCAGTAGGTATTGATTTTCCATCACAGAAACAGAGCATTCGTCTTAAAGAGCTAGGAGTGGGAGCAAGAGTAGGAGTAAGAGCTGAGAAATTATTAAGAGCATGCCAAGAGCAAAGAGCAAGAGTCATTTCAGAAAGTGAAACAGAGAAGAGATGAAGGAGCGCCAAGACCAACTGAGAGTCAAAAGTGAGAGCAGGAGCAGAAGCGCCTAGATGTGACTCTTCCATCACTGCTCGCTACCTCTTGTCAAGGACCAAAGAGACGCGACAAAACGACAATATCAAGTTTGATGTAAAGTTCTGTTTTAACTCAACTTCTCATCTCACATCACATTTTATCTATTTTTATTTTCAATTAGAAGCGAAAGAATTTGGGAAAAGAGAATTTTTTATTCAAAAAACTGAAGTCTCTTGCATTTTTTTATCTCAGACAATATTTTTAATTAACCAAAAAGAATGAAACTGGCGAAAAAAATTCAATTTGAATCTGTCTAATTATTTAAATTTCATCATATAATAAGTTGTGCGCTCACTTTCGTTTTTTTCTTCGAAATAACTGCAAAATATTTCTAAAATCAGCAACTTATATATTTACAAATAGAAATTACCAACTAGGTATCTACACTTATTTTTTAGGCGTGGTACTAGCTGAAGCTGCATTTTTTTCGGCAAGTTGGCAATCAATATCGTATAAAAAGGCGAATAAATGTTCCAGTTTATTGGGCACCGGGAATGGAGTTGTACGTAAAATTCTATCATAACTGTTCATCTGGTATGTGGCCATCGCAGCTATTCTGGCTTCTTTACGTTTCTCATCGCCCATGGCTTGGGCCAACCATGCGAAAAATGCCCTAAATTCTGGGTTTTGCGATTCTAGTTTCATTATTGCTAATAATTCCGGTAAAGTGGGGGTAGTATATAATTCGTTATTTGCAAATACAGTAGGTGCTGGTGCTGTGATCGCATCGAGAGGTTTTTGGTGCGTTACTTTATTAGCGAAAGAATAGACGACGTAAAAGACAACCTGAAAAAATTCACATTTATGGACCGAATTAGATACTTGAATTAATTTGTCATTATGAAAGTTAAATTTGGGTAACAGAAAATTAATTTAGATTTATTTTTATTAATTTTGATAGACTTGGGATTGATTTTAGAGTTGAAGAAGCGACGTAAAGGCTTATTTTATTTTTATAAATTTTTTATACAAAAATAGATCAGAACTGAATTGCGAGATTATTTTGAAGGCACCACAATGTAACCAGGTATTTTCCCCCTAAGTCGATCCAAATGAATAACATTTGCATAGAACACTTGTAATTTTTCGGGTATAGGAAACTCGGTAGTTCGTAAAATGGAAGCCACGTCGATTGGGATATTCTTTTTCTTATAAATCATTCTTTCAGAATGATCCCAAGGGTCAACAAGATTTTGGAACACCCAGCTGAAGAAATCCTCATATTTTGGATCTTTGGATTCCAAAATAAGTAAATCGGTGAGATTTTGTAAATTTTTAGGCAATCCTCTGTATAAGCCGCCGGTGTCAAGCCCTCCCCAGTGATGGGCAGTCTTGACCTGAGCTCTATTTTTTTCTATCTCAGCCGCCTCTTGTTTGGCTTTATATTTTGCCTCTTCGATGGCTTCCATGTCTTGTGCTAATCCTGGACGAACTTCTTTTGAGTGTAAATTTCTAATTAATTTTGGGGTTTCGGGGATGATGTTTTTATTAGATAGAAGATTTTGCCATTGGATGTGGTTGGGGACTGGTAAAGGGGTTTGCCAACTTGAATATGGGTAGGAATATGCGATGATGCAGAAAACCTGGAAGAAATTAGGATTTCTGTGAGTTATTTTGGCAAGGTCCATGAGTGGTCGAAGTGTTGGTGCAGGGGATGCAGAAGTGAAGTTAATGAGGAGATAAGAGGTTATTTTTCAGCTTTGATCTTGAGAAAAAAATTTTAAATTATATGTGAGAATATGGGTGTATCAGATCGAGAAATCTCGTTTGAAAAATAGGCTGAAAGTTTGTAAATCTAATGTCACTTCATTCGATTTTCATAATATTTGAAGAGAAATGAGAGGATGTCAAGAATTGAATAATTCAGTTTCAAATAAGGATAAAGTGCAATTTATTAGCTTGAAAAATCACGTGAAAGATAAGGCTAAAAAAATGAAATAGTTACGTGTTTGAAAATCTTATTAAAAAATGTTCTCATCACCTAATGAAATTCTTTTCGTTAATCGATGAAGCAAAAAATCTCTCGAATTTATCTTCATACCTACTTAGTTGTATTTCCCTCCAAAAAATTAATCAAGAGACGGGTTGAATGATGAAATCGAGGTCTTTTGAAACATATTCATTTGATGTCTTCGCGAATTGTAATTTTTAACGATTGAGATCGATTTAAAAAATATTTTTTTAATATTTTGATATCATTATTTTTCATCAAGGGCATCGTTTGAATTTAGAAGCAAAGAAAGTCGAAAATAGATATTACGATTCAACAGCTCAATTGATAAAGCCAGAGAAAATGAAAAATTACGCTTAAATTTAAATTTCACCTTCAGGGGCCATCCAAGGTGCGCAATAAGATCAAAATATTTAAAAATCTTATCAATATGGTTGTATTTTTGATCAAATTTTACAGTCATTTGCTACTCGAACGTGGATATTTCGTAGATAATTTACATGCTGCCTATTTCCATCGGCTCTAAGCCAGTAAACGGAGCGATTTTATCCTGTTCCTTAAACACCTGCTCCATATGCCAATGGAATATGAAAAATTTCATGTACTCTGGTGGGATTGGGAAAGGTGTGAATAAAATGGCCTTTTCAAACGGAGGAGTTGTATGAGTATCGTAAGCGTGAACTCGTCTCTTATTTGTATTCCAATCAGCATGTAACCATTTGTAAAGCCAGAGGTAAAATTTGGTGTATTCGGGATTCTTTTCGATTTCCTCGGCGTAAAATTTCTTGGCTCGTACTTTCATCCGATCTTTCTTATTGAGCAAATAAACGGTATCATATTCTTCATATTCAGACGCGTTTGGATTCTTCGTAGTCGTCGCTGCCAATTTACGGAATTTCTTTTGTAGCCTTTTATGGATGACGAACCATTCGTCTAAACTGGTGACCGGCGCGAAAGGCAGTTCTTCGGTTTCTAAATCGGTTATGGGTTCGAACATGTGATCGAAACGACTTTTGAATGTTTTTCTCTTAGTCGTTGGTTCTTCCATTTTATACTCGTCCCGCGGAATGAACCCGATGGGTTTACCGTGGGCTTTGTAAACGTGCCAAGGTTGGTCGACGCCACCGTGGACTTGAGGCTGTTCCTGGTGGACGGGTTGATTGAAATGGTCGGCTGGTGCGTAAGCTGGGGTTATGTCTCCGAATTCGAATGCATTTGTTACTTTATTAGATAAACAATAAACCAGGCAAAAAATAACCTGAAAAAAAGGCTTTCTGTAATTTATATCGAGCGGATACACCTTTAGATTTAAGTATATGTGGGTAGGAAGTCTAATTTGGAGCGGTGGATTGGAAATATAATTGAAGATTTTGAAAAAAAAAAGGCAAAATTTGTTTCAAGTGTATGGCTGGATTGGGGGTGAATTTGGCCCTTAACGCTTTAGGCCTCCCAAGTACCTCAAGTGATGTATATTGACTGGAAAAATTTTTCACTACCTTTTTTGCGATTATTTCACTTAAGGTCTCGAAATTCAGTTTTTTCGTTATAATAAATTGGTGAGAAAAGTAAATTTTAAAAATTCAAGCAAAACTATTGTGAAAAGGATGTTTATCGGAGTATTCTGACTTGCTGAACACGAATTGGTTTTTTCATTTGGACATTTCTTTCTGTATCAAATGCTCATAACTTGAAAAATCTGCTAAAATTACCACGTTTTTGTAAAGTTTTTCGCAATTTTCGGCCCTTAGTTCTAAGAAATGACCAAACCAGAATTCACAGCGAAATTCTACAATTCTACATGAAAAAAACACGATTTTTTTTGCAATTTTTCCCGGGCGATCACTCTTTGCTTGTATGGTGTTTTTTACGATTGAAAACTTCAAATATCCGAAAAAATATGGAGAAGTGCATCAAAATTTTTGAAAAAAATATCATAAATACACCTCTACGAGGTGTAACTTTGTGCCAAAGAACTGAAAATTTCCTTCACTTCTGTTGAAACTAAAAATTTTTGAAAATAATGCAACAAAATGGCTGTAATTCCGAAGGAGAAGGGAAATTGAGGTCCAAGATTTTATAAAAAAAATTTCTAGTCAATATGCATTACTTGAGGTGCTTTGGAGCCCAAAAGCGTCGAAGGCCAAATATCCCTAATCCAGTCCATACCCTTAGAAAAATATTGATCGAGAAACCCCGAATGGAAGGGGGGGAGATTGAGTCATTAGAGGAAAAAATCAAGGTATCTTTTAATAAGAAAAACATAAAAGAAAAAGAAATTAGCCCAGAAAATAGACAGAATTTTAATAGATAATTTTACTTTGAAAAGGTATGAATTTTCATCAATTGCCTTCCCGAAATTTTTTAGAGAAGCTTTAAAAAATTCATCATTTTTTGAGCGAATTTGAATCAAGAAAAATGATATGAAAATGGTGAGAAAAATCCAGAAAAGGCAAAAATTCTTCATTTTTTAAACCAGTGAACCCCTTGAAAATGACATTTTTTATAATTAAACCATGAAAAAATGTCAGGAATGCTCGTCACCTGTCATTGATCTTGAGAAACCTTCTTTGGTAATGTTACCCATTGTTGGACAATCGTCAACTCTCTTGCCGCATTTCGAAGGAAAATTGTCCTTTATCACATTGAAATTTAAAAATAGGGGAAAAATGGGAATTTTATGCCCCTAAAATTGAATTAATTACTCATATTTTGTGGGAAGAATCGGTATTTATGTATTTTATCTCATCTGACCCCCTTCATTCGACAGAAAAATTAATAAATCTCACATTCGTATGAATCAGATGAATCGAAACCATTGAAACTACACGACGATAAAAAAACGTTTCGTATATTAATCGAATAATTGCATCTTTATAATCATCTTGCTGGTCACGATTAGAATCTAATAATACGGATTATTCAACGGATGATGCGTGGTCGAACTCGGTGTACCGAATTTGTATTTCGGGAACAGAAACTTCAAAGGAGGTTTGCTTCCTTGTGGCAAAGGTTCAGTAGGTGTCGGCCATTTATGATTTTCGATCTCCTCGTCGACATCTTGCATCATCAAATAAAACGTAACCAAATCGTGAGGTACTGGAAAAGGTGTCCTGTTCAGTCTATAAATTAGTTGGTAATGGGAGGTATTTTGCCAAAAATATGGTCTGAAAGGTGCACATCTGTCGTGTAATTTTTTATACCACCACATGTAAAAATCAACGTATTTGTCGTCGAATTGATCTTTAAAGTGTGCTCTGGCGTTGTTGTAGAGGTCTTCTTTTTCATAAGAGTGTATGTAAGGAGTGGTAACGGTATCTTGTAAAGAATCTGTCCGAACGGATGCAGTCGTTTTTGTCGTTCGTCTCGGCCTACCACCTTTCAGAGTTCGAATTTGAGTCGATGAAATTGTGCTGGCACGTTTTCGGAATTGAATACTCGTGTAAAATAATGTAGTAGTGGGTAAATCTGAGTCGAGTGGTAAGGTAACGTTTGCTCGAGCATTTGGTTCGATTTGATGAGTAACTTTATTAGATATAGAATAAACCGCGCAATAGATTACCTGCAAACAAGTGGTTTGTGTGAGTTTTCTTGCCATTGGTTTTGAGAGTTTATTTATACGATGAGGTTGGTTTGTTTTGGAGAATTTATAAAAGGCATTTTTTTTTTAGAGAGATGATTGATTTTTTCAAGTTGTGAAGATGGCAAATTTTAGAGGTGAAATGTCAGTCAATCTGGATTTGAATTTTATGCAGTTTATTATTTTATTTTGGGTTAATAACAGCTCTGGATAATTATTCATTTCAAAATATTGTCAAGATGGAAGAGATTGAGATTTTTTTCTGTTTTTATAAATTGTCAAATATTCGTTGAAAATTAAAGAAAAAAATTGATAAAAATTAAAATTTAATATATTTTGGAATAAAATAAAAATATAATACATTTTGCGAGCATTCGAAATTGTCATAAAAATCTGACATTTTGAAAAAAAAATTGAAAAAATTGAGAATAAAATCTATTATGTATATCTATTAAAACAGAGGTGTCGTTCCAGTCGTAGTGGATATCTTCTGTCTCTCCATAGCTTCGAATAATTTACTAATTATGATATAATATTTCAATTTATGTATTGGAACCGGCCAAGGTGTTTGGTCAAAGTATTGTTCAAACATTGGAGTGGTAAAAGTAGAAAAAGCTTCTAATCTTTCAGGCTTAGCATGACGATCCATTATGATACGATAAAACCATTTGTAAAATTCGCGATACGTAGGTTCCCAAGTCCAATTGAATAATCTTTGAGCTTTTTTGTCCACCTCGAACGAATTATTAAGCTCGTGGGTTCGAATAAAGAGTTCCCAGGTTTCGTTATTCGGTGGCCTCCATTCGGTATAAGTTACTTTTTTAGTAGTTTCGAACATGTAATCTTTGCTTTCGGATTCGCTGGAGTAATGATAGGCGTCGTCTTCATCGGCGTTTTTAATTTCGAAATAATATGGTTGAATGTTGGTTATTTTGACGAATTTTTGCCTGATCTGGTTGCGATTTGGTATATAATTGTATAAATTGAACGCGTGTAAGGCTTTGTTTATCGGACTTTGTTTTAGTGCAGCTTGTCCGAATGGATTTTGGTGAGGTTTTAAAGTTAAGGAGTAAATGAGACAGACGAAGACCTGAAAAAAATCATATGTGATAATATGCTTTTGCGAAGGATGCTGTGTCCTTATTGAAGAGAGAATAATTTTTTTGTAAAAAATTTGGATATGTTGGATAGTGAGTCAGATCTCAAATGAGATGATCGATTTGACAAAATTCAAGAAACTAAAAAATAGTATGAAGAAGTGAAAAAGTCGACTGATTGGAGAGGCAAAAAATTGCAAAATTTCTGGCTGAAATTGATGTTTTCTGATATTTTTTTTGAGTCGATAAGTGTGTATAGTTTTTCAAAAACTTCCACTCAAAATGAAAAATATATCAGGAAAAGGTTTTCATCATTAAAAATTTCAGAATTGAATTCAATGTTCATGAAGTTCCTTCAAGTGTATACTTCCACTCAAAATTGTTTCCTCTATCGATTTTTTTTGGAGAGGGGGAAATGTGAACATATTCACTTTAAGTAAGCAGAGGTGTCCAACAAGTCATTAACAAAGAAAAGTCAATATTTCCAGAAAGTGTCATAAACAAGTCGAAGAATCAGTTGAAAAATTGATTTTTGTAAAGTGAAATATGCGTTTGGATATCTATAAAATTAAATTTTTCCCATGAAGTGATGGGGGTTTTAAAAAGTTTCTCTAATAATTGAATTTATTTGAATATTTGAAAATGATTTTGTGATGGACTGGTAGGAGTGAAACTCATGGATAGCTTATTAAATTATTGGGAAAGTTATGCCAATTGGTGTCTTGACTGAAATTGATGTTTTTGAGAATGCCGATTTTTTGTTTGATATTCATTTTGCATAACTTTACTTTAAAATTCAACATGAGATCCAAAAGAAGGTACGTAGTTTGTTGTAAAACCAATAATCAGTGGCGTAGCCAAGGGGGGGGCGAAGGGGGCGATTTCCCCCCATGGCCGGCCATGGCCTTAAAAAAATATGGTATAATGGGAGAAAAATGTCAAAAATTGGGAAAAATGGTCTATTTTAGACATCAAAAATTCAATTTTTTCAAAGCTTCGCCCTCGCTTCGTTCGGGCTTGAACATAATTATCAATCGAACTCAATTTTAATGAACGTTCTGAGAGAAGCCTGCGAAAAAAGGCTCATTTTTGTACCTCTAATTTAAGTCCTGTGCCCATTTTACATCGTTGTGTTAGTCTTTTTATTACACACCCCCTACCTCAGACTCGGTTATACGTACACTACGAAAAAATACTTGCTATGTTTCAAAACGACCACAGAAATTTTGACATAATTCGTTCTTGCCCCCCCCCCTTGACGAAATCCTGGCTACGCCACTGCCAATAATAAGTCAAAATGTTAAAAAAAACACCTTTTTTTAGTTCTGTAGGATATTATTTTCTTTTTGATGGCTATTTCAACTTCAAACCAGGATTCAACTCCGCAGAAGGGTAACCAGACCCAAACTTGTAAAAAAAAAAAAAATGGCTGCGAGTATTGAAATAATAATTATAAAAATGGATAGTGCAAATTCTGGAAAGTAATAATGTAATTCTCGATAAGAAAAAAATAATAAACGAAAAAATATTTCATCACAACAAATCACTCATGCAGAGGATTTAAATTATGGAAAATTTCAGTTTATAAATACCCTTTTTTGCGAATCCGAGCTCAATATAATTAATTCAGACATTAATCGAAAATTGAATAAAAAACTCATCGATTTTTCAAGTATTTAGTGGATCAAGTTGGAAACATTGTAAGAGTTCGCGTAGAATTTACAAATTTGAAGCTTTGGGAAGGTGTACCCTAAGCAATAAAATTTAAGAAAAATTGCAAAATTTCAGGCCAAAAAATCCGAATTTCTACTTTCTTGATTTGTGATATTACCTGAAGTGATTCATTTCATTTTACAATGTAAGTATGTGAAAAGTTTTCCCTTTAATCTGAAATTTTTTGCAATAAATTCAAGTTTTTCAGTTTTTATAAAAGGAGGAATCGAGAAAATTTTAGAATTGAATTTAAATAATTTTGTCAGCTGGGGGAAAAAAAATGTCTAAAAAAGTGATTTTGAGATAAGATCTGATACCAATTGATTGTGAGTCATATACTACTTTTTTAGAGTCTATTTTCAATTTAGAAATACATTTTATTATTTTTTGTAAAAATATAAAAAAATAAAAAATTCTCAATATCACGCGAAAATAAATATGCAGTAATTTAGCTGTCTTGCCTATTCTTTCCAATAGTTATCCAATTTAAGCACTTTATTCATTTTATTAACGTATAGAAAATAGGTGAGTAGCTTTTCAGGAACGAGAAACGGCGTCGATGGTTTCTCTTCCGAATAATTTATGTCTACCATCAAATGTTCGGCCCCTTCCATTCGTCTATTACGACCATCTATATCTTTCAAACATTTATAATACCATTCGTAAAACGGACTATACTTTGTGGATATGGGCCAGGTAAACAAGTACTTCATCTCGGATCGTTTTCGTTTCTGAGCATTCATCGTTGTGAAATAACTATACTCATCCATAGATTCGGAAATATCTGGCAGCAGAGTTGTAGTTTGTCCTTTATAAATAGCCGGTATATCCTCTTCTCCGCTATATTCGGGGAATGTCCAGCTGGAATTGTAAAACCATGGAGGAAACGTGAAAGTAGATCCTCTGGTCGATGGAGTCGTCAAAGTTACTCTCCTCGGTACACCTCGTCTATCAGTTACGATCATTGTTGGTACATATTTAGTAGTCTTTGGAGTTCTTTTGGCTTTTGTTTGGCCATCACCTGTTGGTGAAATTCTAATGATTTTAACTTTGGTTGTTTTATTAACTCGGGTTGTCGGTTTTCTTCTCGTGACACCTGGCGATTTTGTAGATTTCGGACTGGTTTTCGATTTTGTAGGTTTCGGTTTTTTCGGTCCTTTTGGTGGATTTACTTTGGGAATGTCGACGTTGTCTGGGTTAACGATTTTTTTATCCTGTGTGCTTTTAGTCGGAGTTTCTTGTTCTATTGATTCGGATTCTGATGCTGGTTCAATTTGGGCGCTTGGTTGGCTCTCTGAGCTTAATAATTTTTTTCCCTCGTCGTCGACTAGGTAGTTACTCAAACTCGTATCTAAATCGTTACTGTCACTTTCTATTTGAGCCGATACGTATATGACTGTGTTAGTTTGGTCTTGTAAGAGATGTAAGAGTGTGGCGTACAAAAACACCTGAAAATAAGGGCGTTTTTGTTACCATTTTGGGCTGAATATCTTATTTGAGGTTTTAAAGGGCGAATTTTATATTGAGATTAATATAAAAGTGGGTATTTTGTGAGAGTGGTCATCGATTTCAACTTTTATTACGAAGTAAAAAGGATTTTATGATCTTGATCTTGGGCAGATGATGAATATCGAGTAAAAAAATTTATTCTATTTTAATTATTCTTAGAATAAAATCAATAAAAATTGATCATCTTAGATGAGGTGGTATCTTTAATGGAGATCATTCCTGTATTTTTTCATCAGAGAGACCAATTTCGATGAATTTGTATTATTTCATATAATGTGTTTGGAAAATTCATGCAATTCCTTCAAAATAATCAGTAGGCAATTATCCTTGCACAAAAATTCGATACTTGGAATAGCAGGGATTTTATTTTCTGAAAAATTGATGAAAAATTGGAAGAAATTGAAGAAACTTGATCGTATTTGAACTAAATTTGTATAATCGAGCCCCCCCCCCCCCTCATCAATTGTCTTCCACTCTTCAAACACATGAATGGATGATTTTGTAGTTGAATTTATGGTATTGCATGTCTATGGGAATTAATTTTCGAATAATATTAATTCTCGGTATGAGTAAAATACTAATCATACTGCAGTATAAATTGCCTATGTATTATTTTGAAGGAATGATTGATTTTTTTTCGAACACACTGTAGTTATAGAGGTATTGATTTATTCTGCAAAAAATTTAGTAAAATTGTTAAAAATCAAGTCATTTGTGGAAATAAGCTTTTATGTAGTGAAAAGAAAACTGTATAAAAATCGAAATAAATTTGATTTTTCCGAGTCTTTGCCATGGCACCTCAAACGACATCCCATTGCTCTCCTTTGCTATTAATGAAGGTGTCGTTTGGATTCAACATGGGCCACGTCTCATCCGGATTAAACGGCATCAGTGTAATATCAGGAAAAGTGGGATCGGTGTATTCTTCAGGATGCTCGTATCTGTGTTTAGAATATCGTCGATCGTATTCGCTAATTCCCATGTAAATTTTGGTATATTCGGGCGGTATGGCAAACGGAGTGGTGTGTTTTTTAAATAATTCCTCGTAATCTAATCTTTCTCTGTATTTAAATTGGTAATGTATCCGTTCCATTTTTTGACTGTGATCTCGAAGTGCTTCCCAATTCCATTTGAAAAACGAGAAATACTTTTCGTGGAATTGAGTCATGAAGAATTTCCTTAATGTTGATAATAGTTGACGGTATGATGTCGAAGGTTTTGGTGTACTTGTGGTGGTTTGATTAACAGGTGTCGAGGTGGGGGTTGAAATGGTACTTGTGGAATCGGTAATCAGTGTGGTGGTAGTGTCGGCTATGTCTAGTGGTAGTTGATGAACAACTTTATTAGTTAAAGATAAAACCAGGACGAATACCTGAAAACAACAGGTCGTGTTACCATTGATTGTACGAGTGGCATTTCCTTTCATCTCGACGGGTTTTTTTGTGATCGTTGCGTTGATAATTGAGAGATTTGGAGAAAGGCTCGTGTTTAAAATAGGGGTTGGAATTGGTATAAGTGTCTTGGTAAAGAATATTGAATCATTGAATTTGAGTAGATGAAATATTTATATATTTATGTAAAATGAGTATTATAAGACAGTATGAAATATCAAAATGCGATTATAAAAATATTCATGTAAAATCAGACTTTGAAAAGATGAGAAAAGAGAGTACAATTTCTGATTTGAAAAAAGAAAGAAAGAAAAAATTGTCAACAAGTATGTCCTATTAAAACTGAAGGGATAATAGGAAAAGTCTATTCTTGGTACAGATTTTTTAAAAAAAAATTATACAAAAATTGTAAAATGTTTTTCTATCTCTCTTCTCTTCTACCTGAGTCTTCTAACGAGTACTTCTTAACTACCTCTTCTTAAACTGACTAGAAATATTTTATATTTTTATATTTTAAAGCTAAATGAGAAAAATTATTTATATTTAATGAATTGTTTTTTTTACAGGTGGTGATGTATTGATCAATTGAATGTATGAAAAAAACAATCTCCAAGGTAAGATTTCAATTCATACTCTCTGATTTTTTTCTGCATGACGAATCGTTGTTTATGGTTAAATTGAAAATTTTTGGGGGATGATGAGTTTCAATCTGCAATTTGAGTTGAATGCGAATTTTGTCTGATGAAATTAGGGAATTCCAAATTTTTGGAGACTTGAAGAGTTGAGAAAAACTTGATGAAAATTGATCCGTCCTCAAAATTTCTCATGCGATTGCTCTCAAAATTTGACTGCATTCATTAAATTTTGAAAATTATACAATTTTTAAAAATTTTTATAGGTATTGTTTTCAAAGATAGGTGTACAATTAATCAAGATGTCTAACAGTCCTGCAAGTCCTGAATTTGTCCTGTTTTTTTATCAAAAATGTCGAAATATCCTGTTGTTTTTTCAAGATGTCAAAATGTCCTGCTTTTTCCTCTTTTTTTTTTTCAATCAAATGTTACAATTTCCAGCCATGAAATCAGTTCAAAATTTTTTTTTAATTTTTTGAAAATTTCAACATGAAAAAAGTTGGGAAATATAATGTTTTAAAATTTTCATCGATACTTTTTCAGTATGAAATACTGTAAAATATACCATTGAAATTCATTTTTTACCCGTTACATGTCCACTTGAAAAATAACGTGTTTTTTTTCGTTTTTTGGGAGGGGAAGGAAGGGAAAAGCGAAAAATGAAAATGGTGCGATTTTCTGAGAGGACGAAAAGTTGTATTTCGTGAAGTCTGTATTCGAGGAAATTATCAGTTTAATTTTTTTTTGGAAAGCTTTCTAGAGTAGTGCTTGAAAAAAATTCTGATTTTTCACAATTCTTCGAGTGCATTTTTTTTTTTTGAAAAAATTTGGAAATAGCAAGATGTGTTTTCTCTCCAAAACATCCTGGAAGTAGTTGAATTCATAAAGTGTTCAGAAATGACGAAAAAAATTCAAATTTTTCGTTGAACTTTCAAAATTTTTTGATTGAAGTTGAATTTTAAGAGCGGTTGGGAGAAAGATGGGAATGGATTAGGGATAGAATATAAATTTTTCAACAGATCATTTTAAACTTTGGACTCCAATTTTATATTCATTTTCTTAGAGAACGATTTTTCAATCCCTTACTTATCAGAATGTTTGGAATGAAATTTTTCAAAAAGTTTATTCGGTGTTTGGTGTTTTTTTTCTGCTGTCTGATTTTATAAAAAATAAAAAAAGGAAAAAATGATTAGAAATCGTTTCGAAAATTGGAAAAAAAAATGAAATCAGGCACTAATTCGGTTGTTTTCGCATTCTTTAATGATCGTCTGGTCATAATATGGCCTTTTCTTAAATTGAAGTAGGTATTTCTTTTCGAGAAAATTATGATGATAAAAATGGATAAGTTTTATCATGGTTTCTAATTTAATTACCAACTGAAATGAAGGCAGAATTCTAACGAATTTCTTAGAATTTGATGCTCAATAAATCAATAAGCAATAAGCATATCAGCTGATCGAAATAATATACGCGAATATTCTAAGAAAAAGTCCTATCAATAATAATCACTATCATCTCTGCGAGGAGTGAACCGATTGGGAAAATAATTTTTAAGAAAATTCGATCCGTGTGCGTCCTGTTCGACAATACCGGGAGGAACATTGCACGGTGTAGGTTTCAACAGAGCAGGATCCTTCTCAATCATATGTTCTACTTTACTTATAAATTTAAATTTAGCCCTGTGGTGTCCAGGTACTGGAAACGGTGTAGATTCGGTCAAAGAAGGCATTTCTAGAGGCGTTTTGAAATTATTTACAGCCGCCTGAATTCGACTATTACGCAAAGTATAGTTCATTTGGTAAAAATAATACCATTCGTAGAACGGATCGTATTTAGGATCGAAAGGTCCGCGAAATAGTTTGTATATTTTTTCTTTAAGCGATTCTTGACTGCTGCTTCGCTTGAAGCGGCGATGAGGTTGGATTTGGTGGATGTTTTCGTTGATATATTGATCGTATGGCATAAGGCAAGTTATTAAGATAGGAAAATACGTAATTGCGACGAATACCTGGAAAAACAAGGATACACAGGTTTTCATTACACGACGTTTGTCAATATCGAATCCTTCAGAATTACGTATTTATCGATATCGAATGAATACGACGAGCAGAAGTGTAAGACTGGGAACGAATTCGGAATTAAAATTTCTGTTAATGAGAAAAATATGTATAATTTGACACGATTTTACGCAGAATTGGCTTAATACATCAGGTTAAGGTGATATAAGGTGATCTAGTAATATTGAAAGCTGCTTCTATTTTATTGACGAAATGAAAATAGATTTTCCGTTCGGGAGGAATTTTATAAGGTGTCGGGAGATATTCTAAAGCGTCGTAGTCGGGGGTGGTGGAAAATCGCGGCACAGCCTCGATCCGCATAACTCTTCGTTTTATATCCCTTTGTTCGTAATACCACCATTCGAAAAACTCATCGTAGCCGTCTTTCCAATTAAATTTGTGGGCTGCTTTGAGCTTAGCTCGCGTTTCCGGGTCCATGGTGCCGTCTCGTTTGACAATCCAGTTTCGCGGATCGAGGGTGGTCGTCGGCCTGAATGTGTCCAGATCTGCGATTATATCTCGGAAATCCAGAGGATGCGGTTTTTGGTTCGAGAATTTAGGTAGAGTATAAACTACGCATAAGAAGACCTGTAAACAATGTACGGCGGTCATACTCGTGTGGAATATTCTACATTTTGAGGCGAATCGATAGTATTAATTAGGTGTGCGGAAAATGATCATTTGTGGCATTCGCAGAGCAGGTTAATGATGAATGAAATGTTGAAAAAATTGATTTTTGTCGGTGATGAGATAATTGAGGTAGTCTGAGCTTTTGAAAAATAAAGTATTTCTATATTTGAGCACTCTTATTTAGTAATTTATTGTCCAATTTTTGTAGGGAATAAGAATAGTGGCGGATTTTTTAAAAGATTACCAAAGAAAAAAAAAATTTTAAAGTGTAAGAAAATATTGTGAAATTTCTTGAAATCAAACGTCTTCAATTTGATATTTTTGAAGTTGGTGCAAGAGTTCAAATTTAAAATTATTTTTGGGCTTGAAATAAACCTTTAAAAAATCTCAACATTTCCTTCAAAAACAATTGATAGACTTGAAAAATATTTTGAGAAATCCAAAACGTAAATTTTTTTGTGAAAATCGAACCTATCAATGTCAAAGGGACATTTTGAATTAAATTACTTGAAGATTTCGACTTTTGATAGACTCCTTTTCTCAAGAATCTTCTCAAGTTGGAATTTTCTCGTAATTTTTTCTTTAAAATTTTATCAATTCCAATATTTTTGAAAAAATGTGAAAATTGAACTTGAAAAATTGTTTAGAAACTTTGTATGGTATGTAGAAAATTTCAATTGTAAAAAAAAAAAATTGCACAGGGCATTGATAAGAAGCTGCCGAAACGAGGCTTGAGCATAATATAAGATGATTTTCTATGGCTTTTATTAAACTGAATCCCTTTCTGATAAAATTGCGTATGTTCAACTTTCATTTTCAGTAATTTTTGAAATAATTATTTGTATAAAATTGATTGAAAATGTAATTTCATATGAGGTTGAAAAAAATTATCTGATGAGCCAGGTACTTTCAACTGTTCGTATCTACTGAAATTATTCTTCAAGTAAATTTTTCTCAATTGGAAAATTATATTTTATTTTTAAAGTTTTCAAATAGGTAATGTGACTTCCGAAGATTTTCAACATTCTTGACATAATTTTGAAATTAACCCCAAATTTCAAAATCTGAAATTTTCTGAAAATTTTGAAGAAAATTCATGCACTAAAGGGTTGTACCTACCTAATTTTTTTAGTACCCCTTAATTTCTTCAATTGAATTTTTTTGAATTTTTTTGATTTTTTTTGCGTTTGAGAAAAAATTTGAATGTCCTAGTTGGTAAAAGTTAATGTGCATCAAAAAATTTGGAGTCGTTTTTCTTGAACTTGAAAATTAATTTGTAATTAATTTGTCAAAAGAAAAAAGAAAACACAAAAATTACTTATTTTTAATTTTTTTATTATCAAATTAATTTTCTGAATAATTCATGCTGTTGAAAAAATGTTACCTCTGCTCCTTGTTTTTTTAATAGATTGAGTCTTGAACAAGTTGAAAAATTGAACGAATGCCTCATTGAAACAAAGAGAACAAAAAATGAAAAATTTTGGACTGAAAACATGTTTTTTCATTTTTTCCACTCGTCGTGTGGTGCAATTTTTTGAAACAATTTTCAGAAAAAATGTCCCTTACTTTCGAAAATTTTCCTACTCCCTGCTCAAACTCGATTTTCCTGTTGAAAAAGCAATTTTGCAATTATTGGATGGGGGGGGGGAGGAGGGGAAGAACTATCTTCTCTATCTTTCCATTCGATCTTGTCTTGATTCTGAATTTTAAAAAATCTCCTTCTATTGTTTGCTTGAATCTCCTTTTTCTATTCATTTATTTTAAGATTTGAAGCATTATCTTGAAAAATTATTGTAATTATCTTAAAATTAGCCTCGATTAATTTCAAGAAGTCCATCGTCATTGTTTAAAAGTTAGATTCTCGACCTCAAGTACAAAATTTTCTGCTCAAAAAATAAGAAAAATGATTACTGCACACAGGCTCTCTCTTCGCGAGAATATATTATTTAGTAAAAATTCACAATATAAAATTGGTGGGCTAAATTTTTCATTAAAAATACGATTACGAATACTAATACTATCTCTGCGTTTAATTTTGCCATCGACTAGTGGTATGATTTTTAATCTGCTGAATATAATGACTTATCCTTTCGAAAAATTCTCTTCGTTTGGCCGGTACCGGAAAAGGTAGCTTATCCGGTTCACGTGTAGAATACGTGGTCATCTTATCTGCATTAAAATCAATTTTAGCCACGTTGGCTCCTACATCGTATAATGCGTCTCGTTCCCAATCCAGATACTTTTTAAATTGGGGATCGAATTGCATCGGGGTACTTTTCGATATCCAGTTCATTTTATTGGTGAAAAATACCCTCAAGTAGGCGCTGACTTTATCGTCCCAGGGCATCGTGATCAACGTGTAGTTTCTGCCACTTTTTCGAGGTGAGAATTTCCAGGTGATGTTGATCAAATGAGTAAGATGTGGTGGGATGGTGACATATGTGGAATTTCTCGGATTAGGTCTCCAGCATTTTTTCCATGGTGGGATCGGCGTGCTTTTGGTGATTTTGGGAGTAGATTCGGTGGTAATGACGGTATAGTGGGTGTCGTTGTAACGTTTGGTGACGCCTTCGTAAGCCAAATCGAAGTTTTTGAATACTGGCCAGAGAGCTTTGCAGTCGTCGGGAATTGGGAATGGGGTGTTTTTGAAATCAGTCTCGTAAGAGTTGGTTTTGAATACGTTGATGTGTTCTAGATTGACGTGAGCGTTGTTTTTCTTCTTGTCTCGACATAGACGCATGTAAATGCTGGACAGCCATCGGTGGAAAGGTCTGAATTTGGCTGGACAACCTTCGGGGATGAAATGTTCCCAGTATCTTTGATTCAGCTCTTCGGAATCTTCCCAGGAATGTGTGCGAGCTGTTTTGAACATTCTTTCGTATTTTCTCAGCTCTACTCTGTGTTTGGTGTTTGGAGAAGGTGGTGGGGTGTATCCGGAGTCAAACAGATCTTCGTCTAAGCTGGGAGGGTCTTCTGGACGAATCCTGTAAATACGTTCGATCTCGTTGATGGCGGCGTAAAAATGATGATAAGCTGTGGGAATCAATATTGGGGTACTTTTGAGTAGACTGTCATAGTCCAAGGTTCCAGTGAAGTTTCTGAAGGCTCTCCAGCGACGTTCCATTCTGTGAGGTTGTCTGAGGACGTCATAAAACCAATCGTAAAATTCGTCGTATTTTGGATGAAAGTGATAATTTTCAAAGAACATTCTGACGTAGAGTTTTTTGAACTGTTTCTTGGATAGTTCCAATTGATGGGAATCTGGAGGGAAATCTTGCAAAGAGCTCAATGATGGTCTGAGTTGTTCCCAAGACGGAGTGGTGTGATTCGGTAGGAGAAAATCGACGATACTTTTAAGTTCCACTTTGTGTTTGGCGTAATCCAAAGGTGTAGTTTTAGGACGTCTGGTCCTTTTTTTACGAGTAGTACTATTTTCATTTGGTTGCGATAGATTGAGTTTAGCCAATGCAAACCTTTTTACTCTGTGGTGAGCCGATTGAACGTTATTAATGGTTTCATCATTGATCTCGTTTATTCGGGGTTCGACTTGGCTGCCCAAACTGAATTGATGAGCGATTTTTATAGTCAGACAATAAACGAGGCAATAGATGACCTGAAAAATTACGTTTTTGATGTACAAATACGATATTGTTGGTTTAGAAGTGGGTGAATATAGATCATCTGTCGGAATATTCTATAATGAACGAATGAATCGTTGATGTTTGGTTGTTGACGAGCACTCGGCTCTGAGAGAGGAATGCTTTCACTCAATTTTTTTGGCCAAGGGTTGTTCGAGCTGATTCCATTGCTCTTTTAGATTTCTCTGTGATCTCATTTATGTAGCTGCTTGCAAAAGGTCAACAAGGGAACTTTGGTCTACCGGTTGCTCATAAAGTCTTCATTCTTTTCTAGCTCGGGTGTTCAAACTTTAATCAAATGTAAACTTTCACAAAGTTCTTGCGCACTGCAAACCTCGTTTTAAAATTTGTCAGATGAACTTTTAAATTACTCAGCATGGTGAATTTTTTCTTAAATTTAAGTATTTTTGGAAGAAAAACATGAAATGAAAATTCGAGGATATAAGAAAAAAATTGAGATGGAAAGAACAAAAATTTGAATATTATGAAAGAAAAACAGTATTTTTTTCAAACAAATCGAACGATCCACATATATTTATGAAATCGTTCGCAAATGATTCGAAATTTTCTACGTTCGTTCACAAACGGCTCGAATAATTTTAATGATTTATGAACGATTCAGTTTCAAACGAATTCAGCATTTCTTTCGTAAATGGTTTAAATAATTGAGCATTTCGTTCGCGAATGATTCAAATAATTCAAACATTTCGTTCGCGAACGATTCAAATAATTTGAGCATTTCGTTCGCGAACGATTCAAATAATTTGAGCATTTCGTTCGCGAATGATTCAAATAAATTGAGCATTTTGTTCTTGAATGATGCAAATAATTTGATAATTTTGTTTGCGAATGATTCAATTGATTCAAACATTTCGTTCGCGAATGAATCAAATGATTCAAACATTTCGTTCGCTAATTATTTAAACAATTAAAACATTTCGTTCGCGAATGATTCAGATAATTTGAGCATTTCGTTCGCGAATGATTTAAGGTAATTTGAACCATTCATCTCAGATGATTCCAATAACTTGAATATTTGGTTTATGGGCAATTCGAACAATTTTATTGACTCGAGTAGTCGAGTAAGAGTAAATCAAACCATATCGTTCGCAAACAACTCAAATAATTTTGATTTTTTTCTGAACTGATTCAATAATAATTGTGATAATTAGTTTGTAAAATGATTCAAAAGAATTTCATCAATTTGTTTATGAACTATTTGAATCTTTTAAAAATATTTCGTTCATGAACGATTCAAACCATTTAATTAATTTTTTTACCTGCAATTTGACTAGCTCTGTTGGAGTCGTTCTCGAATGATTCGATTCATGATTTAAAATCGATTTTATTTCAAAAGTTATTCATTGAGATATTAAAAGTTATTGAATCTCGTCGCGTTCATCAATTGAAATCTTATCAATTCTTAATTGGCTATATTTTTAATCAGCAAGCTGATGTTTTCTCAATTCTCATACAATGATATTCAAGATTTATTCAGTACAAAGTTCATAGGTATCTGATCTTTCCCTCCTTCTCCCATAGTACTTTTTTGCTTTCTTAAAATTCTACGTGACCGATTAGTCTATGAAAACCAATAAAGGAAGCTGCGCCTGCGTAATAATTGCAGAATAATATCCTGCCAATTTTTTCTCCTGCTCTTCTTCGCGATTTGTTTAATATAACTCGTAAAGATCTCTAGGAGAGAAATAATCCAGAGTTCCTTTCCTCCTTGAACAGTTTTTTGTTAGCTGAGTATAGAGGAACTTCATAAATGCAAAAATATTGGTCAAAATTGTTTGAAAATCATGATTGAGTATAAATAGGTAGGTAGTTCGATGTATTCGGAAATTTACTGATGCATCCATTCTTGGTTAAATCCACGTAATTATTATAAAATCATTCTATTTCAATATCGGAAATCGGTGAATTTCACAATATGATGTTCAGTCGTTCTTCGAATTATCATTTCTAATCACTTATAATCTGCAATATTGATCTATGCAGAGCAGCTCAACTAGTAATTCGGTATAATGATATCAATGTTTAAAACAAAGATTGAACTGTCGTTAGTAAAAAACGTCAAATTTTCTCAAAAAAATTTCAAATTATGCTATTCTATCTAAAGGGGGTTTCGCGGTGCTATGATTGCTTTACTTATCAATGCGTTAAAAAAATGGAGTTTTTCGAATTCGGAGCCAAACTATTTTTAAAACTTTTTGTTTCCACGATTCGAATTTCTTTGCTTCCGATTTACTTATCGTAATTAAATGTACCTAGTAAGTGCTAAATCTAGGTGCAGAAATGAATCATACTTACAAATTTAGTCAGCAGCTTCATATTGAATTATTCGATTAACAAAGCACGAAACAGTTTTTTTCTTTATCAAAAATTTACTGTATTATAGCATGGCTCTTGAGCATTCGAAATCGTTCAAAAAAATTGGTTTTTACGCCAAATCAATAATTCTTTACGACGGCCATTTGCAATTTACGTGATGAAAAATTTACTTAGCTGATGGATGAACGATTTAAGAATGTTGAAATTTTACGAAATAAATTCTGCATAAATTGAATTATCAGATCAAGATTATCTGGTTTTCGATGTGATAAAATAACGTTATTGATGTGTTTCCGAGTAGGTAGTTAATATCGTGATCAATTTATTAATTTTTCAAAAGGTTTTGTAAGGTTCGTCGAAATTAGATTGGTAACTTTTTCATTAAATGAATATTTTTCGAATACGTGGTGTAGAAATGAAAATGAACAAATTTTTAGAATACTTACATATTTGGAGAGTTGAATGACGATTTGACGATTTGACGAATGAGATTAGAGAAAGATACCTGATTTTGAAGCTGTTTTAAAAAGGTATCAGCGAAAAATTCATTTTTTATGAAATAAATTGAGAATATTTCGTATGTTTGAATTATGAGGACTAAAATAACTAAAATAAACAAGTACAAAATTGCTTTAAAATTTTCTATATTATTTAAGAAAAAAATCGTAGAACTTTTTGTGGTTCTTTCCGAGAAAAAAGTCTGTGAAGTAATTGATTAGGAATTATTATTTTTTTGTTGATTGAGAATGATCAATTTGGTTGGTATAGTATTTTGATTCTGAATCGAAAAATATTAGTTTTCCAAAACTAGCAATATTCATTGAATTTTTCATGTTAGCGATCGTCTATGAAAGAAGGGACCAGAGGGATAAATACAAATTCTTGAAATAAACGAACTTTTTTGCTGCGAAACAAGAAAAAATCTTCATACAAAACGTCGATTCAAGAGCTCGTTTTGTATCCCAGAGACATCAGGAAAATTTCAGTCATATTTTTATGGTTTTGAGGTTTCAAATCCGAGAAAAGTGATTTTCGATAAAATGACCCCTAAGGTCCCTTTTTTTGTGGACGGTCACTGGTTTGATCAAATTTGATTGATTCTTCGACTTTTCATCTCTTAAAAACAATGATACTTCTTTTGATGAATTTTCATATCTTTTATTCAATTTCGAATGGTTTTTTTTTCTTTGTTAAATTCTTATTGTTTCTAAAGCCATCTTGTGCTTTATTTTCAAAATTCTGTTGAAAAGTGAGAAAAAAATGACCAAAAAAAGACCCCCAAAAAATTCAAAAAGCCACTCGTGAATGAGTCTAATCAAACTGTGATAGGAAATATAATTTCAAATGATGTTTGATTCTGTGACGAGAAAAAATCGATACATTTGAGTGCTCTTTTTAATTAGAACACTATCATTCTTTGTCATCAAGGAACAGTAAACAAAAATACAATACCTGAACATTTTCCAAAAAAAAGTTCTTGGATAGAAAAATATTTTTATTGGCTTAAATACCTGAAGATTGATTGATTCATTCAAAAATTGTGTTTTTTCATGTTTCTGGCTAAAATCACATTTTTTCCACACCTCCTCCTCCTCCTCCTCCTCCTCAGAAAATTGTGAGTAGGCAATTAAGTATTTGTTGTTCTATTCGGTCCCTAGCGGAATTTTTTGAATGTAAATGCATTCTCTCTCGTGGAAAAGGTGAGTGGAAAATTGTAGGCGGGGAAGGAGCAACATTATGACCTCTCTTGTGCCAAATTTCTTTCCAATCTGCGTTGTACTGTGATGAACTGATGATGTTTCATTTTTACCCATTGTTTTGAATAAATCGAGTGAAAAAATCATTTGAATTTTTTGAGTTGAAATTGTTGGCGAAACTGATTTTAAAATTTAATTAAAATAATTTTTCCGCTCCAATAAATGACAGATCTTTAGTAGGTACGAGTATGAATACTTTCTCTCAGATGATTTTTCCCACTCCCAAGATTTTTATGATGATAGGTTATACGAGGAGAGATAGGTGAAGAAAAATTATTTCGGAAAATTCGTGCAGAGATGATGAAAATTTAGTGTAGATTACTTCAATTAATAATAAAATGAATTACAGGTATATTTTGGTATAAAATTTTCTATTTTTCTATTTTTATTTTTTTCAATAAACCTTTTGTTCTAAAATTTTTCTAAAAAATATTTTTGAGATACATCAACTAAAATTCGAATAATCGAATTCTTTTTCTATTCGTCTAAAATTTTAGACTATAGAAAGTGGATTGAAGAAAAATCAGAAATATTTGCACTATCCATTCTCAAAATTTGTGGAGCTCAATCTTTGGTTTGTTTTTGGCTGAATGTGAATCATATGATCAGTTGGAGTACAATTGGACAAATAACTTGAAAACCGAAATTTAATACAAATGATAAAAACACGAATAATTTAAAATTACACAAATCATTTACCGCAGTGTCCTTAGACATAATACTGAGGTAAAGAGGTCCTCGAAGGTACAGAGGAATCGCGAGCCTGCAGTAAAATTATCGGTATTTCAAAAAAAAATTATACAACCAATTTCGCTCACAAAAAAAATCTCGCGAATTCTTCTCCCGAGAACCTCTTTTTGGCTAATCGGGCTCAAATTTGGAAACCTCCCTTTTATATCTACTGGCGTCGATGAACCCCTCCGAACTGTCACCTCCGCCAGGCATCATGGAATCTTGCGGATGATCTATCATTTGTAATATTTGAGAAACGTCTGGATCACCTTTACTTTTCGTAATTCGAGGTGCTCTATAGGTACCCCCTGCTGGTCGACCACCGCCTCCTGTGCCATCTCCCAATAACCTGTCGAGATTCTGTTCCGCTTCTCTTTGCGTTTTAATGGCATGTTCTTCTTGTTGTTTCTCTCGATTGATTTCGTTTTCCATTTGACAAATGAACATATAATACCTTTGGAGATCGTCTGGTATCGGGTAAGGTGTAAACTGGCTGAGGTTCTTGTAATCTGGTTCTTCGAGGACGGTTCTGTTGTAAATGGTGCGTAAACGATCGGGATTTATGAGTAGTTTATAGTACCATTTGTAAAAATCGAGATGGTGAGGTTCGATGTTTTCGTTGTGGAAAAATGACCGCACTAGGTTTTCCTCGCTGTAATTGCTGATTAATTCTAATGAAGGGAAAAAGTTATCCATGACGAAGGAAGCATTCGCTTCCCAGAAAGCTACCTCAGCGCTGGTTAAATTACATTCGTCGAAACCTGGCACTTCGCGAATATTGGCGTAGGTGACGATTGTGTACGGATTCGGGGTATTGTTGTATTTTCTGTGATATCCGTATTCTCCGTATAATTTCTCGTTACCGTAGTCTTCGCTTTCTGAACTGGATACTTCGTCTTTGGCTTCCGAAGATGAAGGTTTTTCTTCAGAGGAGCTCTCCAGGGAGATTAATTCGCTGGAAATTTTCTTGGTCGTTTTGGGCACTGTGATTGGTTTGGTGACGGTGGTCACCGTAGATTGGACGACTGTCACGTTGGCTGTGGTGTTTCTGGCCGTATCGCCCACTAAGGAATCGTAGGCCACCATGGATGTTGGTGGTTTATCAAAAGAATCGTCTTTGTATTCGAGTGATTCGGACATGCGAATTTCTCTGCCAATTTCATCGCTCTCGGTCATTCTTGTGTGGAGCACGGTTTGACGACTGGGTCCGGCTTGGATGTAGGGATCGGTGTAACGACGAGTGGTTCGGGTGGTTGGAGTTGTGTACATCAGACGAGTCGTGTAATTGAGTTTTTTCCAAGTGGTCATGCTAGCTGTGGAGAGGGTGTAATAACGACGTATGCGACTGTACCGGAAATGCTTGAAGGTTTGTCGGTTGCCTCCGAAGCCACCTCGTTGCATACGAATCGGGTCGATTTTTTTGAGACGTTGGGGTCGATTGTTGGGTTCTTTTTCGTTGGATTTTGGGTGGATGTTGTATTTGGCTGGATTCGAAAGCTGATCGATTTTGTAATTGAAGCGTTGATTTTGAGGGTTGAAGTTTTTACTTGGGTGGATTCTGATGGCGTCATCGATCTTAAGAGGATTTTGAGGTTGGATATTGATGAATTGTTTTTGATCGAGTTGGCTCATTTTACCGATTTTTTGGTGAATTGGAGCGTGCTGAGGATGTTGATTGGAAATTATGAGGTTGTTGGGATTTATTTCGTTTTGTAGGGGGTCGTGCTGAGATTGAAGGGTTTCGTAATTGTTGTGAAGTGGTGCCTGAGCCTGGTTGATGAGGTGATTTAGTATCGGATTGTCATTATACTGCTGTATAGATGGTTTGTTATCAGGATGGTTGACAAGGGCGGCATCTTGTTGCTTGACTCGATTATCGTGATAATTTATAAGTTGACGATTTAGAAGGGCTTCATTTTGGACAGATTTTCGTCGAAGTTGCAGTTGTCCCAAATTATAAGCGTATTGGTTGGTGATTTGATTGAATAATAAGTGAATCACACATATGCACACCTGAAATCATCAAAATAGATAATAAAGAGATTAAGTTTCTCGATAATTGTGATGAAAATTATTCTAAGGTGGCAATTCTGTCCTTGATGGTCTAACAAGTGGAAAAAGTATCTGTATTGATTCGAAAAATTGGTAATTAAAGAAAACCCAAAATTATGAATTTCGTCAAAATTTAAGTAATAATTGGTAAAAAAAAATTAAAAATACGAATCATTACCTATTTTAAAAAATTACCTACAAAAATCGTTTTTTTTTTTCATCCATTTTTTTTGACTACCTAATGAAATCTCAACTTTGAAAGTTTTTTATCGAAAAAATATTCGTCTTTGATTCGTTTGGGCTCAGTAAACATCATTTTTCTGTAAAATTTGTTCTGTTTTTTAAGGATTTTCCTTCTAGATTTTTTATTTTGTGAAGCAAGCCGGAAAAAACTGCTGGATTGAGCATGGAATTTTATCATTTTTATTTGAAAGAAGAAACATTTTCAGTTTTCTGTTTGAAAAAAATGAAATTTTCATTCTTGAGATCTGACAGATTATGACACCCCTACCCCCGATTGATTGAGTATAGAATTTTTCTTTCACCATTTTTGAAAATTTTTCGGTAATGAATTGAAATTTCAAAGATTTTTGTGAATTTGAGATGTGGGGGAGAATCCAAAAATTTTCAAATTTCAATTTGAATTATTTTTGTGGGCTGGGAAAGAAGTATTTATCTGGAAATTTCGTAAAAAGTTGCAAAAAAAAAAAATAGAAATTCTTGGAATTTAAACTCAATTAGATACCTTGAACCAAAGCCAGCGGGAGTGAGAGATTTTGATAGAAATTTAAAAAAAAAAAAAAGTCAACTTTTCCCCTTTCAAAATGGTATGTATTTAGCCATGATATAGAAAAATCACCTATTGTAACAAAAAAAGTCTTAAAAATGGATTGGTGTGTGTTTTGAAAAATTTAACTCAATTGAAATTTAGCGAAATTGCCCATGTTTTAGTCTTTATAATAAGAACGTAGAAAAAATTGACAATTTTCAATATTTTTTTTGAATTATGTACTTAGACGAAAGAAATTTTCCTAAATTGTAACTTTCATTATGAGTTTTTCTTTCGTTTTCATTAAAATATATACCTAATTACTGAAAATTTTGTGAAATTCCGATAATTATACCCAATTTTTCAGAAAGTTTATATTTTCCAGGTTTTTTTGTGTGAAAATTGATCGACATTTTTTATTTATTTATTTTTTTTGATTTCTTAAGACCTTACGTACTTATTTTTTGGAAATTCACTAGTTTTTTCAGTTTTTTTGTTTAAATGGTCAACTTTTTTACTTTGGTCGAAGCATATTGATATTTAAAATTATTCATTTTTTCAAAAGGTCTGAATTCTTCAAGTCGTCTCAAACACCTTCGGCCCATTTTTCGAAAAATTAGAGCCTGATGTCAATGAACCTGTGGCGGTATGGCACTTATCTCTTGTAAGCTCTGATCGGAAGTACTTTTGTTTCTTTCATTTTATCAAATGTCTTGTGTACGATATTTGTTGGTGAGGAAGATAAGCAATATTAATGATAAGATGATGGAATGCACGGCGTAAGATTTTGTATAATTTTTTATAAAATTGAACGCCTACTCGTGTCCATTATCTTATATTTGAAACGATGTAATATTGAAAAACGATAATTACACTTACGGTTTCGTGGAACGTGGCCATAACGAGTATATCATAGAATATTCTTATTTCTCAATACCTTCATTTCAAAATAGAGAAATGTACCTAGTATGACTTTACTATCGTTAGGTCATTAAGGTGTACCGTTTCCCTATTCCGGTCAACATTTCAAATAAATATCAAAAATAGGTATTACTGAATTTAAAAAAAAAATGATAATTAATCCAGAGAAGCGGTAAAACTAAACGTGTGTGATTTTTTTTTTCACGCATAGGATATCGAAAATGTTGATTTTTATTGACTTTGTAGCCTTCGTTAGTAATTTCGATTCAACGTACGATGATAAAAGCTGCTTAGGGAAGAGCTCGTGCATTCCTCGAGCTTGTTAATCAATTAGAAGATAGATTAAGATTATCTAGTTCCTAGAATTTGTTCTCGTTGGTATGAAATATAGGTAGAGCCCTGGGTAGGTAAAATGTATCCGGCGTAATGGTTGTGCGATGCTGCTGCGGACGAAAGGACGCAGTTACCAAGTTTTCAGTGGATTGTTTTTATGTTAAATTGGAATTTTATGTTGTTTTAAATTTTCTGGATGGAAGAAATAAGTCTGTGATATTGATAAATGAGCTGAAACGAACCAGTAATCGAAGTAAGTACAATTTTAATTATGTATTTGGGTATTGTTATGTATTTTTGTTTAAGTATTCGAAGAACTGTGCCGAGTATTTGGATATTTTGGTAGTATTGCGTTTTACCTGCGAAGTGGGCGCGGCATCGGTATGAAATACGTACCTAGACCTACTACCTAGTTCATTTTGAATATGGCACATGCAGTGTTATTTACCTTAATTTTTGAATTTTGGGGATTGAGAAATTTTTTGACTCAATCATTTGATTTTTTTGAGTTATCAGATATATTTTAAAGAAATTTTTTTTTTTAGACGAACGAATGTTTTTATTTAACATTAATTTTGTTAGAATAGCTATTCAACTTTGAAAAAACTATTCTGAGTGACATTTCAACTCGAGGAATTTTTTTTGTTATTTTGATTTTTGTGTTATTGCAAATTTGGTTTATAAAAAACTAAAAAAAAAAAAAAATGAGAATATTGGTTACCTATGAGAATTTAAAAGTACCTCTCAAATTTGGCCTACGATCCAACCACGTAAAAAAGTTCATCTGCTGAATTTTTTTGGTACTTAGCCAAAATTATTGGTTGTCAAAATATGGGGGACTCCTCTGTTCGAAAAAGTATGGTTTCTAAATTTTCACCTTTCGCAATTCGCAATGGGGTGTGGACCCTCAAAATCCCAATTTTGGAAACGAAGTCGAAACCAAATAAATCCAACAGTTTTGTGTCGAGGGACTTCCCTCTGATATTTTTTTTTTTTCGTGGTACCCTGCACAACTGCATTTTATTGTCTACTAAATGCAATTTTTGTGCATTTCTGGCCATTTTTGAGAGTAAAACAGCTCTATTAACGGAAATAAACGTAGATGGAAACCGATAAGTGTTTACAAATTTCGTTAGACGTAAATATCTGAAATCAGACACTGCATAGTTGGCTGAAAAATATCTACACAGATGCGAAGTAATCAGGTTGAAAGGGTTAATTTTTGTCTTTTATCTGAATATATTTCTGCCTCAGATGAAATTCAATCCTTAGCCCGATATAACTGCATCGTGGTAATTCAATTTTTCTCGTAATCTACCTTCTTTGGATCTCTCAGATTTTTTTACCATTCGTTTCCTCTGTTTTTATCCTTCTTTTTTTTCTCTCTCTCCTAACTTAGGGTATGGTGTAGTTCATTCAATTTGCAGACCACAGCGGTCAGTTTTTGTTTAAAACATCCCGAAGCCTAAATCTTTTGTTTTCTTTTCTGAACGAACTCGTCTTCTACCAGTACATATCTTTACAAAAAATAATCCAGGTCAAAACAGTCGAAATATTTCTCTTGGAAATGTTCTCTTTCTTCTTTCATTGTTTTCTTTTTTAACCGGCCGAATGAGATGGTTGCTAGTTGCCAACATTACGTGATTTTTTTATGTTTTTATTTGATTCTGTCAATTTTTACTGCGAGCTCGCGGTTACCAACCTTTGATCCGTTACCCGCTTCTGCCATTCAGAAGATTCAGAAGAAGAAAGGCTACCCAAGTCAAAAGACAGCCGATGTTTTTTGGTTCCCTTAATTCCACGTACGTTGTGTACTTATTGTTTGTAGCCTTTTTTGTTCACAAAAAAAAGAAACAAAATACTGCAGGTACCTATTATCTTATCATTCTTAGATACATTTAACGGTGTGATTTTTTTTCTTCATACTTTTCGGCTCGTGTCATTTCCAAGTTCTTTTTTTCTTATTTGGCTTGGAGAATTCGTAAAATGTAACACAACATTGAAATTTAAACTCGTCATCGTAACTTAATTTCGATTTAATGAAAATTTCAAAACGTCTGAGTTCATTTCATGAGTTATTTTGACCCTTGATTTAAACGACAGCTCGTTTGAGTGGAGAAGAGTACCTAAAATTTTTAATTTTTTACTTCCTATTTGTATTCATTTCACCACAAAAAATCGGAAATGGCCTTTGATAGGTGATATCAATATTTTTTTACCTAGAAATAAACCTAAAGACCTCTTCATTTGCACTTCCATTAATTTTTGTTACGAACAAAAATTTGAACGCTGAAAAAAATTGATCGAGAAATATTCCTCATCTTTAGCCCCCAGCCTTATAAAACCCTAGCCCGGAAGGAAGCCACCCCCTCGGTCCCTCTCCCTATCTACACAGGCCTGGAATCTTAATGTGACGCGCCATGAGAAACCGACCCTTAAGGTGAAAAATGAAATTTCGCGAAAAACGCCATAATATCAACTTTTTAACCAATTTTTGCGTTTTTCTCAACATTTTATTTTTCACTTTAAGGGTCGGTTTCTCATGGCGCGTCACGTATAGAAATTGCCGGCTCTGATTTTTTTTATGAAAAAAAATTTTCAATAGTTTTCAAATTTCCCCATTTTCTGCTTGGTCACTTCGGCGAAATTCACTTAATTCCACCCCTCCTCTTCTCCCATAAAATTTTTCAATGAAGGAAAATGATGCAGTAGGTAATTTTTTAATTTTTTGACAAATCCAGAAGGTCACTGCAGTCAAGTAGATGTTTTCCCCTCTCCATGATACAATTCCGAGTACCTACGTTTTATTCCTCTTCTATTACTTTGAACTGTAGAGCTGTACTTTCATAAAAAAATTATTCCCCTCGTCCTCATTTTTCATGAATGTTATGTATGTAAAATATGTGTAAAATTGGGAAAAATTAGTCTGAGAAAACAGGAAAAAGTCAGGAAAAATCGAATTAAATAAGCAGTGATGTATCATAAGTTAAAAAATGTTTTCACCAGGTTTTCTATTACCCATCTAAAATTTCTAAATTGATATCGTTTCGCGATGAAGTAGAAAAATTGTTTCGATTTTCTATTCTGTGAGAAAACAGATGTCATTGTCGTCAGTCGGGTCAGTCGCCTTGTCGAAATTTATGGTATTATGGTTGTAGTACTACTAGTACTAGTACTCGGTCGCTCGGACAGATGATGCAAGACCCAAGACGCATGGATACATCGTACTCGTTGCTATGATATTGTAAGACACGTGGTTACTTCGTACTCGCTGTTTCTTCTCCATTCTCCTCATAAATAATTACTCGGGAGTCATATCATGTTTGGTTTATATCTCTAAATGTAGGTATGTTTAAATAACGAGTATCTTTTAGTGTTGTTGTAATTGAATTTGCTTTTTGAATTATTAGTATTTTTAATTTTTGAAAACGAATTAAAATTAATAAAAGGGAAAGGAAATTTTCATTACGTCGTTTTTTCATTTTCTAAATCGTTTTCACACTTTTGGCTTTTCAAATTAAATTTAAAGAAATAGGTAAGTAAGTAATAAGTATTTCATTCATTTTTTGAAAAAATTATTTTCAAACTTTTGACTTTTTAAGTGAAAATTTAAATAAAATTTTTAAAAAACAGGAATTTCATTCACCATTTCTGTTTTTTTTTTCAATATAATTTTCAAGCATTCCAATTTTTTGAATTAAAATTTTTATCAGATTTGAAAGATTAGGATCTTCTTTTCTTTTTATAGAGCTTTTGAATTTCTGAAATCGAATTGGAAATCCATTCTTTTTTCCATTTTTTCATTATTTTTAACCCTTTGACTATTCGATTAAAATTCGAAATTGATTGAAGAAAATATAATTATGTAAATGTCATTCACTTTTTTCATTTTTTGAGATTTAAAAAAAAACACTTTTAGCTTTTGTATATATTGAATTTAGATAAATTGGGATCAAATTAATTTTTTTCATTTCATTACTTACTTATTTTTAAACTTTTAACGTTTTAAATTAAAATTCAGATTAAATTTTGAAAATTAGAGATCACGCATCCACTTTTTTCTGTTTTTTCTCTTATGTTGCATGTTTGTTTTGTCTATGTAAAAAATGAACTCGCGGGTTATACTTTGCGATAACGTTTAATTGAATTCAGATCGCACAATACTGTTGATAAGGTAGAAAGATACAACACAAGAATGATCCACCGCCTTAGAATGTAGCTTATTATGAAGTCGCTAATTGTTTAATGTTTATACATATTTAATCTACATTCCATCACGCCTCCTCGATAGTGCCTATAATGAAGCCTTCGATCTAATTGTACACATTTGTACGTTCCTACTTCCTTCCTACTGGTTCTATACCACAAATGTAATTTTTAAACTTTCAACTTTTCGAATTGAAATTGGAAAATGAAGATCTCATTTTATTACTTTTTTTTTTAATTTTCATAATTTCTGAACTTTTGATTTTTCGTTTGCATTTGATTTTTTCATCGTCTTAAAGATGTTGAATTTTTAAATTACAATTTCAATAAATTTGGAAAACTGCAAAACCTAACAAAAAACAACATTAGGCCAGATGTAAATTGAAAAATCAAAAGTTCAAAAATAATTTTTGAAAACACTGAAAACAAAGAATGAGAGCTTAATTTTTATTAAGTTCGAAAAGTGAAATGCTTGAAAATAATGAAACAAAAAAAAGATGAATGAACCCCGATCTCTCGACTCCCGAATTCAATTCTAATTTTAAATTCGAAAAGTATTAAAGAGTTCAAACTCAATGGAAAAATGATAATGAAGAGAATGAGATCCTCCCTTTTCTAAATCCAATTTGGATTTTTATTTAAATGGGCTGAACGACAGAAGTTTAAAAAAGATTTCCAAAAAAAAAAACCACGAAGAACGAAAAAATATGAATGATATTGGAATTTTATCGTATTTAATTGAAAAATTAAAAAATGAAAATATTTTTTTTAAAAAATTAAAAAGAACAAAATCATTTTTCTTCGATTATAAATCCAAATTTACATTCAAAAAATGAATTTTTTTATGATTCTTTTAGCCTTACCTGTCTTTTTGACAATTCTTAGTTTCTTAAGGCTTTGAGTTTGAATATTTGCTTATTTTTTGGGTTTGACCCTTCAGTGCCCCCTACACCTCCAATTTTGCGGAAAATATGTTAAAGAATGATAATGGAATGTGGCATATCGATTACCCTTTAATTTGAGAGCGTAGAATTATAATATAGAATTACTTTTTGATTTTACCATCCCCCCGCTCTTGCCGAAATATTTGTACGATTAATTTGAAAGGGAGTCGATTAGAACGCGAGTAAGGAAATAAAATTAAAAAGTAAGGTTATATTCGAATTCTACGCCCTCAAATTAGTGACAATCGATATGTCACGCCAAATGTCATTTTAATTTTTCTACATACTTTCCCCAAAGTTGGGGGCCAGGGGGCACTGAAAGGTCAGATTCAAAAAATAAGCTAATATTCGAACTCAGTGCCCTCAAATATCTATCAAACGACAGGTCACGCGTATTTTTTTTTCATTTTTTCGAATTTTGACCCTCTCAAGTGGGGCTAATTGGGGGCTTAGAGGGGTCGAATGAAAAAACCAAGTACATATTCGAAATCAGCGCCTTCGAATTAGTAGAAATCGATGTGTTACTTCACATTTTCGATTTTTTTGAATATTGGTCAAAATTATGGACCCCTGTACCCCCTAGGAGTCTGGAGATCCTATCTTGAAAATTTGTAGGTTGAAAAGAGCGTAAAAAGAGCTGCTGATCATAATTTTTTCAGATTTTTAAATGATGTTTTCATCTATTGTTCTCATTGTGAAAGTTGAACTTTCACCGCCAAAGTTCAACTTTGAGCTTTTCAAAATGTGATTATTGATTTTGAATTTCCTATCAATTCTCTTCCAGACCCTGCAAACAGTTCTCCCCCCGTACAATCTATATCGAGATAATGCACCTTCAAAGTTGGACTATTTTACCACGAATCGTAATTAAAAATTTTAACCCTTTCATTACCGCTAATGTTTTTTTTCGAATTTTGAAAAATTTCTTCACATAACGTGTACTATAGACCCACGCTAAATTAAGTCCGGTGTCGGCGATTTTTTTCCACACCCCCTTGGCTCCCCAGGGGGCTAGAACACTGAAAGTCCGAGTGCCATTGAAAATTTTTAGAAATTGAAAAAAGTGGAACCCTAGCGTCCCACTGGTCCTATAATTAGCCATGAAATAACTCGTATTACAAAAATAATATTTCCGAAGTAACTAGAGGCACTAGCGCTATCTTTTGCAGTATAAGCGAATTAGGTGATGCTAGAAGGTCCACTGTACCTACTGCACCAGTGGGACATTTTCAAATGGAGTTTTAATGCAAAGATTTTTTTCTGGCTTTTTTTGGGGGTGTTTTTGGGACGACATATGTCCCATTGGTAATGACATAACTCGTATTACAAAAATAATATTTCCGAAGTAACTAGCGCTATCTTTTGCAGTGTGAGCGAATTAGATGATACTAGAAGGTCTATTGTACCAGTGGAACACTTTCAAATGGAGTTTAAATGTAAAGATTTTTTTCTAGATTTTTTTTGTGTCAATGGGACGACATATGTCCCATTGGTAATGAAAGGGTTAAGGCTCGCACTCTCGCCTTCTTGAAAATCAGAAAAAAATGATCGACAGTCTACCAAGGGGAACTCGTAAAAAAATTGAACGAAATGAGAAGACCCGACTTCATCTCTGTCCTATTTTAGTTCAGATCGATATGGCTCGAAACGTCGAAAGAATGATCAAAATATCGAAAATAATCGGTCAGTGATACGAATTTTCGTTTTCTAAAAAAATCTTCGCATGAGCGAAATTCTACGTGAAATATCAATAAGAAATTTTCACAAATGACTAATTGAGATGATGAAACATTGACGCGCGTGACGCATGCGCTCAGTTCAATCCCTAAACGAATCCAGTTGTATACGTGAACTTCGAAGCTTCCACTGCTTCCAGTCTTCCGTTTTCCGTCTTCGTATTCCGTTGTCGCGTCGGTGGTGTTCGTCTTCGTATTTCTTCTGGTGGTTGAATTTGAAAGTCCAGTTTTACGTATTACGTTACAGTATCGTCGTTAAGAGTACGAGTATGAACGTTTCCTGCATAATTAAAAGTGATCGAGTAATTATTTGCGATTGGATTGGATCAATTAAAAAAGGTATGTTACTGAGTATGCGTTTTACGTTGGTACAGTTACTTAGGCACATCAAATCTCGGTATCCAATAGTGGCGCCTGGCTTGTGCGATTATTTGCACGTTTGCTCATGTTCTATGTATTACCAATTACGAAAGTGCGTAGAATTTGCTGAAAAAAATCATGAAAGGTTGTGTGATTTTTTTTTCGATTTGGAGGTTGAGGTTGATATAGAATTCCTAATTATTGGCAGGGTGTGGTGCATTTCCATTTGCTTTGGGCCCAAAATTTTCAACATTTTTCTTCGAGGAGGAACTAACACTATTACACAGAAAAATTTTTCCGGAGGCAGGGGAGGGCTCGAATTTGCTTTCGTTGGCTTTCGCTATTCGTTTTTTCTTTTCAAATGTTACCATAGGTACTACATAAATGTGTTTTTGTGTGGATTGCATTTTTCTGTAATGTTATATCATTTATTCTTACGACTACAAGTCGTGGCACAGAGACAGACAATAGGTAGGTGAATACGTTTCGATAAGAGTAAAGCCAGCTAGTGTTTGACTGAGCTTCGTGGAAGGATGAGCCGATCTCGTCGGATGTCTAGATAAAGATTTTGAGGTTGATAAATTTCTTGGGAAAATGGCAATAATAAGAGGTAGCCTTGAACGAGAGCGATAGGTCTTATCGTATTCACCTATGTACATAAATGTAAAAGTTGTCCTTCAATTATTAACGTTTGAGAGCCATTTTTATGTTGTGCACTTGTGCCTGTGTTTCTAGGATGTGTGTGGTTGATCTTGGTGGATGCGTTTATTCTTTTGTTCGTTCACGTACGTTACGTCGAACGAACGTCGTACTAACTGTTTTTTCCATAATCTACCCTCTCCCCCTCCCGTAGTCATCGTGTTCGTTTTTTACGGTGTTGGGTGTTTATCGGTTATTAAAACATCGCATCGCATGTATTTAACTTGCTTTGAAACTTGTTTTGGAAGAGATTTATTTTTGGTTCAGTATTTTTTTTGCCATTCAAATTTTTCGACGATTGAAACCAATACAAGGGGTTTGGAGAGGAGAGTCTCCGGCTTTAGCTTCGAGATTTTTCTAGAAGTGGCGCCTGCGCTGGCTCCAAAAAAATCGCACGGAGGAGGCCTTCAATCAGGCATCGGAGTGAGGTTAATTTTCAAGTACTCTGTACTTGGTTACTTTTTTCATCCGTGGTTATTTTTTTTGTTACTATTCAATATTTACACTTTTGAGGTACTTATGTGAAGATTTCTTTTTCCATTCCAGTTGAAATTGTCGCTATTTGAAAAAAAAATTATCCTCGTTCCGCTGGATCAAGTTGCTGTCTTTATTAATTTTTTTAATCACAATTTTTTGTTGACTGTGATGAAAATGTTGTTTTGACCGCGATGTTGAAAAAAAAGGGAGAAGAATGGAAGAAAATTTGAAATTGTTAGTTTTTTAAGGAGAGAAAAATACAAATTCTCAACTTTTTTGGACTAAAATTTTCTCCCTCGCTTTGCGTGGGCTTAACAAATTAATACATACGAAATGATTGAAATTGTTTTTCATTTTCTAAAGCTAGCCGATCGCAGGAGCTTGTATGTGAATTAATGAATTTTGAAATTCGTGTTTTTTTGTGGTGGAGGGGGGAGTTATAAATTATAAATGCTATAGGGGTTGAAATTTCTTTAAAAGCGGGGTAATAAAAACTGAAATGTGACTGGTTTTTTTTCGACTTGAAAAAATTTTAATGCCCAACTTTTTTCAATTTAAATTACCTAATTGAAATTTTTTTCAATTTCGTATTTTTAAAAATATCTCATCAATTGAATTAGTAATTGGAAGAAATTTTATAAAGTTTTTGAATTAAAAATAGGAAATTGGGGCAAAAAATATAAAAATCAAAATTAGAATAATTTGAAAAAAAGAAAATGTTACTGCGATCGTGAAAAATAAAATAGGCTGTAGATGGCAAATTTGAAGTATCTATTTTTGATTTTTACCGAGTTCGAATTGCTCATTTAAAATCTCAAAATCAAATCAAATGCCTAATTGTTTTTTACGATCCAATAGAAAATTACTTTTTTAATATTTTGTAAACATTTCCATGGCAGTGCTATCAGTACTACGTACCAAACTACATAATGTGCACAATTTTCGGTTCCTTTAATCATGATTTTGAAAAATAAACCCGAAATATTTTTGGTCAGTTAAAGCAGTGTTGCCAACTAAAATTTCTTAAGGGTCCATCTGTAATTTTGGGAAAGGGCGAAGTGAGATAAAATCGCCACCAGCAAACAATTTATTTAGAATGAAAAATTATAATCAAAAGTTTTCAGAAATTATTTTTTCTTATTTTGTTTAGATTTTTTTACAGAGAAATTGGTCTGAGATAGCCAGAAGGTTGAGAGAAACTAGAATAAAAAATTTCTAGTATGTATAGATTTGCAGAAAAATCATCCAAAAAAAGAATCTCATATCTTTGTTTTATTAAATTTTTTCAAAATACTCTTTGAATTGGGCAAAAAGTTTGGAAAGCATGAGTGAAAACTTATTAAAAAGTTTGGATACTTCATTCAAAATTTTTCCAACTTGAGTTTTTAAAGAATTTTCAAATTGAATGTTTTGAAATTTTCTGTCATTTTGAAAACTTTTTAATAGTATTTTAATTTTTTTTTTTTTTAATTTTCAAACTTTAAAATCAAAGAAGAATTTTCAAGATTTCTTCTGGCAGTTCTAACCAATAATTAGATAAAATTTTAAGAACATTAGTAGGTACATGAAATTTAAAAAAATGGAAAATATTAAAATTAGAAATTGAACTCAATTTTGTAAAAGAAAAAAAAAATAAAACTGAAGTGATGAAGAAATTAAGAGTTGAAAAAAATTCTAGCTCAGAAATTGGTAGACTTTGTACATTGAAATCCCATTTACGGCGAAAATAATCAGAAGCTATTGAAAAATAAAAAAACTTCTCAGTTTAAAATTTGAAAAAATGGTGCTGGAAAGAATTTTCTAAGACGAGCCGAAAGAACGAAAATATTTCGTGAGTCACTTCAATTGATTTCTTAGGTGTACAGTCGGTACTTCGAATTGCAGCCGGATTAATTCGAAGTGTTTTTGCTTATTCTGCTACATAGTTCCACATTCACACCACGATGGCAAGCATTTGCGAATCCGTTACCATGGTAATCAACCTCGTACATGCAGTCAGAAACTGTTTACAATGTACAACGACAACATGATATGAATATTGGGAACTACATATAATTAGGTATAGCCAATGAAGAACCAAACTCGTGTATCAGACATTGAACCTTGTTTTGGAATGATTTTTATTTTGGATGCATTTTATCAAAAAATCGATTTTTGAAAAATTTCATAGTATTAAAAATTCAAGGAAAGTCTGAATTTTTCAACTTAATCGCCTCTGAAATGAATTTAGAGTCAGTAAACGTGCATTACGGTGCGATACCTTACTCGATATAGTTGGATTCTGTAGTGGTATTGGTTGTCATTTGCCATTTTTTTTTTTTTTTTTTTTTCGAAAAATAAGAATTGATTTTTCTTTAAAATAAAAAATTGGATGATTTATTGGCAGAACAGAGGAAACGTACGTAGCTCTGCAGCTGTAAAATGGTACTCTTTGAATAATCGAAAAAATCGTCGGTCTTTCTATGAAAAGTGCATTATTTTTGATAATTTCACGTTCTTATGTTTATCTTCTCTAAATTAGTTCATCGTTGATGTACGAAAATGAAATACCTGTATGGCGATAATAATTTTATTTAGGACATCTGTGCGAACTCGAGTAGGTAAGGTACTAAGTACACCAATAACTAACAAGCAGGAACTTCGTTGATATTAACGATGTTAAGACAGACGTAACCGTATTGTTTTTATCATTTTTTCGTATCTTACGTGTTGGTTGCCGAATATTTATTCGATTTTATAGTTTGACTCTGAAGATTAGAAATGGGAAATGGCGTTGAAAGAGATAATGCTGAAAGTTACAGCGTCATCGGTCGACGAAATTTAAAAATAAAAGATCATTACCGGTGCAAGTGGTTGCAGAAATGCGCGTAATCGTTGCGCGAGGTACGAAATGTAAATCCAGTTGAGCCGACAGATTTTATTACTAATTCGATACACGTCACTCTTCGGGTTGAGGTTAATTGTGCTTGATTTGTTCGCGCGTTAATTATATTTTGATAGACGAAATTTTTCGGGAAATAAGGTTTGTAGACGTACGATAAAATTTGTATAAAATGTTCCTAGAATGTGTAACATGTGTAATTGTATGATCGTGGACGTCGTGGAGGTGTTTCGAGTTTTTTTGTAGGTTAAGATGAATGTGATTGCCTATTTTAAAATTGTATTGTAAGGTTAAAGTACATATTTATTTTGGATGGAGTTATCAATCGCGCCTGCTCATTGTCTCTCCTCTCCCCCTCCCCCCACCACTAATAATAGAAATCAATATGGATTTTTTGGGTATAGTTGACGAACTAAGCTTGCTGATTTGTTCTTTGACCTAAATTTTAATTTTTTGCACATACTTGCTAAATTATGATTTTCGAATGTACATCTACTCGTATTTTATGGTTGCGGTTCGAACAATCCAAATTGTAGTTTTGGTTATTTTTTCGGATTCTGGTCTAAAGTTATTGAAAAAAAAAAACAAAGCCGGTAATAAGATGATTCAGAGGTGATTTTCCAAGGGAAGTTGGACTTCTATCGATTTTTTCAAGTACAAATTTTTTGGGTTTGGTAAAATATGTCCAGAAATATAAGTAAATTAAATTGAATTCCGTCATAGATTAAAATAGCTCCTACACTGAAAAAAAAAATATAATAAAATTTATCCAAAAAAATAATAACGCGTCCCAATTCTCAAAATAGGTAAAATTTATCATTTTTTTTGAATAAAATTTATTTTTTTTGATAAAATTTATTCATTTTCTGACAAATTTTATTATTTTTTCTGATAATAAATATTATTTTTTAAAACAAATTTCACCTATTTTGTGAATTGAAACACGTTATTATTTTTTTTTAATACATTTTATTATTTTTTGATTAAAATTTATCATTTTGGTAAAATTTATTAATTTTTTTGATAAAATATATCTTTTTTTTTGATAAAATTTATTATTTCTGGGGTAAAATGTATCTTCTGTTTTTTCCGTGTAATTATTTTGGTCATAAACGAAATTTCAACGAACCATTGTTCAAATTTATTCTATCTGAATTCGAATTTTTTCAAGGCCGTATCCAAATTCTAATTTTTGAATTTTTTAATCGATAAAATTATTTTACACCTGACTTTGATGGAAAATTCCTTCCAATTATTTGGTCAGAAAAAATTTTTAAAAACTGAAGCTGACATTTTTCAAAATGAAAATTTCAAAATTATTGAAAGAAATTTTCGAATTCCAAAAAAAATGTATTTTTTGATTATTTTTTCTTAATCCAAGTTGGAAAAATTTTGAAAAAATTTGAATTTATGGAAACATTTTTATACGTAGTGCCATAACTACCTATTTATTAACGAATATTCAACTTAGATTTCTTAAAATTTTGTTCAAATTTATATTCTGAAATTTTTTTTACCACTTTTCAAAAAGGTTTTCAATTTTATGTTCTTTAAAGCTTTTCTTCAACCCAATGAGTAAATGGAAATAATAAAAAGAAATGAAAGTACAAGAGAGTTGAACCTATAAATTTGTATTAAAAAGATTTCTTTAAACTTTGAGACTTCTTTAAATTTCCCTTCTAATTTATTTTAATGCAAATAGAATTGCAATGATCTTGATCCATATTTATTTCAAGTTAAAACGTTTTCAACCCTAAATGTTTTCAATTTCATCAATTTTGAATTTTTTTCGTGTGTAATTTTTCATTTCTTCATTTTTTTAAATTTCTTCAAAGTTTTGTTCAAATTTGAATTTTTAAAGAAGTTTTTCTTATTTATGTTTCTCAAATTTTCTTCTTGATTAAAAAAATTTGAAAAAATTTTTGAAGCAGGTATAAAATGGGAAAATTTGAAAAATTTTAAAAAATTGAATGAAATTGTTTTACTATTTGATATATTTTAAAATTGTATATAGCTTTATTGATGAAATTCCACGTAAATTTCCCCGCGCCCATAAAAAAAAAAACAAGTAAAATTACAAAACATGTAGCTTCATAGTTTAAACTAGAAGCTACATCTTACTCCATGTTCATAGCCTTCAAAAAAAAATTCATGGCCGCAAAAATTTCCGTTAAAATGCAGCTACAATTATTTCCAAGTCTTTAGCCCTGAAACAGAAAGAATTTTAATGAATTTCCTAGGAAAAAAATATGAAATGCAATTATATAACTAACACGCATAATAAATTGCAAAATTATACAATATTAAATGCACTTTTGGTGCCAACGAAAATTAATTGCCAAAACAGGTGCATTACAATAATAACATTGGATAAATAGAACTGCAATCGATATATAAGCTCGAAAATTTTAAAACAAAATTACAGTTATTTTCGAGCCTTATGCCGTTTAAGTGTATATGGCAGTGCGTCGCGATGAGTCCGAGTCCGCCGAATTCGCCACAAGAACCAATATTTGAACCCTTTCACCCTCCAAAAGGGGCTCGAAATATTCACAGATTTTTGGGAAGTTCGAGAATATTGTGATTTATTGTTGGGATGTTGGGTTTTTTTATCGGTATCTTGATGTTAATTTGTCGTATGTAGATTGTAGAGATACGTAACGTACCACGAAATAAATATCTAAATTTAAAATAACGAAGAATTTATTGCATCATATCATACTGTTCAAGTGGGTACATTGTATGTACAGCGTCCGGTGCTAACTGCTTCTGCTTGCGCGAGTACAGCAGGATAAGAAACCGATAGTATTGCAATGCATACAAAATTTGTTAACGAATCCACCTACTTCAAGGTTATTCTTTTCTCTATCAATTATTAGGCGATTTGTTTTTGCGAGTACCTTCCGCTTGAACAAACGAATATGCGATATAATATTGCACGTGTTTATCTCTTTGAAAAAGTTGACGAGTACTAGATAAGTATAGTTGGATGCGTGGGTTAGGTGATTAAATTTGTTTGTGATTCGATGAAATATCCGGGAGATGATTGAAAATGTTTACCCAAGTACCCTTTATAAAAATTGTTCGTTGTTTACAATCGAATTGTAAAAAATGGTATCCGGAGATGATTTAATTCGGGTGGAAAAAAGCTGAATTAGTTGGATTATCATGTGTGTATGAAGTCAGCATTCGAAGAATTGGTCATTTTGAATTTTTTGAGTGGTGTAATGATAGAAAGGAGACTAGAGTTTCAAGAAGCCCCATTTTCCGAAGTTGTTCGACGATTTTTTTTCATACTTGTTTGGTGAGAAGTGGTCAGGATGTGTTTTTTTTTTTTGAAGATGTCTTTAGTCATAATGTTGCCGGAACACAAGTGATCGATGGACCCGATCAAATGTTGAATTTTTTTCAATTTTTTGTAGTTTTTTCGATTTAAAATTTTTCCAGTCTAAAATTTTTTCTGTTTTTCAACTATTTTATACTCTTTTTTTGGGGGGGGAGGGGATGTTGATAAGTTGATTCCCTGAATTCAAAAATCTGCAAATTGATCGAAATTTTTTTATGGTGAGTAATTGATTTTTTTTTTCGGAAAAATGTACAAATTAATTCCAATGGGGGGGGGGGAGTATAGGAATGCATTACGAACCCCTTTTGGCCCATTTGCGTTATCCAGAAAATGATCTTACAAATCTTCCACAAGGAGGTTGGCTGAGTTATTCAAAAATTTCAGTTTTGAAAGACTTGGTCGTTAGAAGTAACTCAACAATTTTTTTTACTAAGTTGAAATTTTTTTCAATTCTTTTTCACTAAGTCCTAAAATTTTTGGACCATTTTTTTCAACTTTGAATTTGTTCTACACTTTTTTTAATCCTATTAAATCGATTTTTTTTTCAAAATTGTGGAATTCCAAGACACAATGTTGGTTAAATTATACCTATTACTTTTAATGACATCGGTTAACATATTGCTTTTAAGAACTCGATTTTTTGATCCCTTCAGTAAAAAATATCAAATATCTACAGTGCCCGTTACATTAAAAATGCACCTTTTCGTGGATAGACTTACGAATCTACCCCTGTCGAGTATTTGTTATTAATGATCCTAAGCGTTTAAGTAAAGACAGGAAGCTTTAGTGTTTGTATTGTGAAAAATGCAATAAGTAGATCTGAGACAATTAATCGTCGCGTTGCTACCACTTGCTGTTTTTTTAAAACCTATTCGTGTACAAAATGTCGATTCCACAATAGGGCTCGTAGGATTTTAACCTTGAATAATTTCAATTTTTCCTAGAAAACTCACTTTACCGTAACTAACTTAGGGCCAATATTACACTCGCCGTTTAAGCGTTTAAACTTAGTTTAAACGCTTAAACCGCGAGTGTAATATTGGCCCTTAGTCACCATACCTGTGCTAAGCCTAGTTTTATCTTTAACAGACATATTAGTCTGGTATTTCGAATTCCTCGTCAGTATGACGTCTAGGTAATGGCATTCGAGTTAATATTGAAGAGACACGACAAGTAGTCTGATTTTTTACAAAATATTTCACCAATCTAAAGGAAAACCACTACGTTTCTCTCACTCCCCCATACCTGCCGTCCTGAAATTCAGTAAATTAAAATGAAAAAGGAAAGTAAAATTATAATGACCGAATTTTGGGGTCTCATCGATGTTTTTATACCCGATAAACGCTGCATTTGAATGAATTCACAAGTTCGAAAAAAAAAATTCCAAATAAAATTTTTTTCAGTCTTATTTTTTGAATTTTTTCTCGTTTTTTTTTTTCAGGTGAGCTCTAAATCTATTTTTTTTTCAAAATTGTGTGATTTTAAAACAATTTTCAGATGCAAGTTCATGTCATTTTTATGGTATTTTTTCAAGTCTAGAAAATTCAAACATTTTCTGGTGTTTCCAAAACTATTGTGGCCCTGCCGGAAAGAAGGGACCTTGTGTGAAAAAAAAAATCGATGTCTTTTTTCACGTTTTTGGTCCAAATGAAACCAAATCTGGACCAAACGCATCAAAATAGACATCGATTTTTTGTACACAAGGTCTTTTCTTTCCGGCAGGGTCACATATGTATTTGAAGAATTCAAAATTGAAAAAAATTGAAACAGTTCTCGCGCAGTAACATTTTTACTCAGTGAAAATATATTTTCAAAACTTTTCCCTTGTTCAAATTTTCTCAAAAATTTTTTCAGTTCCATTTTTTTTTTAAAATTTTGATACTCTGAATTTTAAAAAAATTTTCAGCATCAAAATGTTTTCCAACTTGAAATTTTTTGATGATTTTTTTTCAATGGGTACATATTATATTATTTTACTAAGATCTTAACAAGTTGTAAAAGTGGTAAATAGGTAGTAAATTCAGTCAAAATTTTGGAAAAAGTAGCAAAAAAAATTTATGAATTCCTAAAGACGCATAATATTTTTGAAAAAATTACAAAAATCGATTTTCTTCCATACTTTTTCTTTTCAATAAATTTGATCTGAGTTGAGAGATTTCGGAAAATTAGATAAAATGATTTTTCAAAAAATTCGTTAGATAGATAGATACCTACCCATCTTAATCAAAAAACCTGTATATATTCTTGGAATTTTTTTCTTCAATTTTTTAGGTACCATTTTGGACTTGTAAGTTCTGAATTTTTTCCAATTGTTTTAAATCATTTTAGGTAAGTAAATATAAAATATTTTCCAAAATTGAGGATATGCTCTTTCTTTCTTATCAGTGAAAAATTTAGAATCAAGATATCATGAACGTTATTGAATAAAATATTCTGAAAATTTAATATGTGTTTTGGAACAATTATCTTTGGAGGATGTTTGATAATATTTTTAAATTTTTCCATCTTTGAAAAAAAAAATTAAAAAAAGTTGAGACAAATAACAAAATTTTTTGTCCAATTTTTTTTGTAAGTAATTTTTTTTCGAAAAATTGAACGAATATTTCGCAAGTTCCTCCAAAGCACGTATCGAATTTTCAGAATATTCTATTTCTTCAATAATACTCACGTGATATCTTGATTCTGGGGTGCGTTCCATTTGGGATTTTAGGTATGTATAAACATACCTTACACGTCATAATAAGGTGTAAACAAACAAAGTGAAGATCATTTTTTTTTGAAAATCACTGGTTACTTACAAGAGTGTTGAATTTCCACCAAAAAGAAAAATGCATACAGTAATTGTTTCATTCATTATAAGTAATAAAATTTTAATAATTTCTTTAATATTTTCCTCCAGGATATCAATGTATTTTTCAGAATTGGCGATAATTAAATAATCAAAAATAAAATGGAAAAACTAATTTTTCCCCATTTTCTCTCTCTCAAAAGCAACCAGTGATTTTCAAAAAAATAGTGTATGTTTATACATAGCTGTGACGTGTAAGGTATATGTCTACATACCTCAAATCCCAAATGGAACGCAGCCCTGAATTTTTTATTGATAAGAAAGGTAGAGCGCAGAGCGGTACCCTTGAGCTTGAGGAATTTTAAAATATATTGTTTGAAAATTTAAAACTGCAAATTTTTTTGAAGAAGTTCGAAATGAAATATGATTTTTAAACGAGGAAAATGTTTAAAATCAATGAATTCCATATGAATTCCCTCTTATTTTTCGGGGGAAAAAAGTTAAAAATCTGACGCGATGTCTCCGTTTAATTCAGTAATATTCGGCCACCTCCAACGCGATGTTTTGAATTTCCATTTAATTTCTCAACCGTGAATTATCACCTTCTGCTTCTCAGATGAAAGTGTTTGTTGAGCATAATTGCGGAATATAATTTTTATACCACTCGAAATTAAGAATTAATTCGTAATGTTGGATTAAAATTCTAGTTCGATCGTCCAGTATACCTACCGAGTAAAATACTGATTAAATTACTTACATCGTAAGTTGACATGTAATCTATAAATCTTGGTTGGTTCTTCGAATCTTTATGTAAACTTAGTATACCTACATTACATGTACATTATACAAGTACGTAATATTAAGCTAATGTAGATATTTTTTTAAATATTTTTGCAGAATGAACAAACTGATCCAATGGAGTGTGAATGGCGCCTGCAGTCATCTCGCCGAAATCGAACACTTCGCCGCGCAGCAGCAGCCGTTCATGATCTGCCTTCAACGGTGCAAATTAACTCCAAAAGATGACTTCAAACTTCGAAATTTCATTCCTTTCGAAATCGAGAGCGACGTTTCGTGCCCAAGCCCGGGTGATGTCCTAACTCTAATTCACGAATCCGTTCCCATGGTCGCTCGTGTAAAACTCGATTCAAAAAAAATCCGAGCCGTAGCAGTCAGCGTGGCGTTGCCGAAAACGCATTCGTCGACGATTACGATTTGCAATATGCACATACCAACTTGCGAGACGATTACGTATCGTGATATGCAGTTGATCGTCACGCAGCTCCCGAAACCGTTCATTTTGATGGGTAATTTCTACGAAGAAAAGGTTTTCGGAACCTTACAATTCGCCAATCCGGAGATTGAAAATTTAAACGAAGAAAAACAGATAACACATTTGGATCGTTCCACCGGACATTTTTTTGTCGAAGATATGACCTTCGCGACATCCGATTTGGCTGAAAAAATTGAATGGACAACGTACAGAGATTTAAACGACAGCGACCATTTCCCGATTATTTTGACGTTTCCTCTTGAATCGATTTATTATACGGTTCCGTGCCCGAAATGGAAAATAGATGAGGCGAATTGGCCTCTTTTCGAAAAACAAACCGAGATCAATTCAGAACACCTGGCCAATGTAGCCGAAGATATCGAGTTTTTCAGCGAAATGTTGCTGAAAGCTGGACACGCAGCGATTCAAAAAACTTCCGGCGAACCGATCGTTCGCAGACGTATAACGTGGCTAAATTCAAAAATCGAGGAGGCGATTACGAGAAGAAGATCTGCCTTGAACGAACTACGAACTCGTCGGACAATTCCGAATCTAAAAAGATATCTGAAATTGTGCGACGATGCTCGTTTGTTAATGAATTGTGCTCTGCAAGAACATTGGGACGAGTACACATCATCGATCAACGAATTTTCTCCTATGCCGTCCAATTGGCGAAAAATAAATTTCATAAATGGCAAAAACCAGAGAAATCCTCCGATCAAGGCGATTTTTCGAGGGAAGCAGTTAATCACTGAACCGGCGGAGATAGTCGACGTTCTGGCATCCCATTATTCGACGGTTTCTTCGAATGCCAGTTATTCGGCTGAGTTTTTGGAGCACAAGGAGACCCACGAAGCGACAAAAGCTGATTTTGGTCGATCCAACGAAGAAGAGTATAATTGCCCGATTGCCATGCGAGAACTCGACTATTGCCTTCAGCATCATAATTTCCAGTCGAACGCAGGACCTGACGAAATCCATCCGATGATGTTGAAATATATTCACGAATCGGCGAAGAAGTATTTGCTCGATATTTATAATCGAATTTGGTGTTCGGGCGAATTTCCTAAGAAATGGAAATTGGCTATGGTTATTCCGACGTTAAAGAAGGGTAAAGAGAAGACCTTGCCGACGAGTTATCGACCTGTGGCCTTGACCAGCGCTTTGGCCAAACTGTTCGAAAAAATCGTTCAGAAGAGGCTGATGTGGGTGTTGGAGGCGAAAAAATATTGGTCGGATCATCAATATGGATTCAGGAAACAGCGATCCAATACTCAGACCTTGGTCGATCTTCATCTTCGAGTAAAAAAAGCGTTCGATAATAAATCGCATTTGTATGCTGTATTTTTCGACCTTCAGACAGCATCGGAGACCGTGTGGAAGCATCAAATTCTGATGCATTTGCATGCCGCTGGCATCAGAGGTCGAATGGGTCGCCTTATTCAAAATTTCATCACTGATCGAGAAATTTTCGTCCGGATCGGAAAATACTTTTCGAAAACTTACGCCATGGCGAATGGATTGCCTCAAGGCTCAATTTTGAGCGAGACTTTATTATTGGTGGCTTTAAACGATATTCAGAACGCCATCGAGGCGCCGGTAAATTTTAGTTTGTTCGTCGATGACCTCGTGATCACGTACGAGTCCAGTTCGCCCTCCGAAGCTCGCGACGTTGTTCAAAAATCCATAAATCGAATCACCAGTTGGGCGTCGCAACGTGGTTTCAAATTTTCGGCGGAGAAAACGACGATTATGGATTTTTATGAAGCTGGAAAATCCGACGATCAGTTCGAATTGACGATTTCCGGCCAGCAGATTAAGTTCAGCGATACGGTGCTCTATCTTGGTATGACAATCGACTCGAAATGGACTTGGGAAGCCCATATCAATCAGCTGAAAGAAGGCTGTTCAAATACGCTGGAGCTGATGGAGAAAATCAACAATAAAAACAAAGGAGGCGACCAAAAAATGCTGCTTCGAATCTACACGTCGTACATGAAATCCAGATTGGATTACGGATCTTTGGTCTTCGGCTCGGCTGATCCGAATTTACTCGATAGTTTGGATAAAATTCCTGATCGAGCGATTCGAATTGCAATGGGGGCCTATCCGACGAGCCCGTGGATTGCTTTGTATGGAATTTCCGGTAAATTTCCGTCTCCAGTCAGCAGACAATTATCGTCGGCCAATTTTCTCGGTAATGCTTTGTCTACTCCGGATTTACCTCTGAATAAATTGCTGTTCGATGATGATGGTGGACTTCATGATAAATCAATGTCGTATCTGAGATACGTAACGAAGAATTTCGAATCATTTTTACCAAAATTTTGTAAATTCGTTGAGAATCCTCCTATGCCTCAGATTTTCTCTGATCCTCCTCCTTGGCTGCTGAGGAAACCGATGATCAATTTGAACCTGAAGGAGTACGCCGAATTGGAAAATCCTGAAGAACTTCCTGCGGAAGAAATTCGAGAAAAATTCAATAACGAAATGTCCAAGTATCCTAATTACACGCAATGTTATACCGACGGTTCGAAAACTGATAATAAAGTGGGTGCTGCGTTCTCGGTCTCTTCTTTTTTGAAGCAGCTTCGGCTTCCGAAACAGTGTTCGAGTTACACCGCCGAATTGGTGGCTATTTTCAAATGCCTCGAGTATTTGAGCTCGTTTAAATCGTTGTCGCATTTTATCATTATTACGGATTCGTTGACGGCTTTGGAGAATTTATCGGATACATATACGTTCAATCCGCTTCTGCAGAGGATTCTTCTATTGCACAACAGCCTTATTGAATCTGATATTCAAATTGTGTTCCTTTGGGTTCCGAGTCATTGTGGTATTGAAGGTAACGAATTTATCGATCGAGCTGCCCGAGAAGCGTCGAAATTGAAAAAAATCAATTGCCAGATGTACACCTCGTTGGATGTGAAGTCGTATCTGAAGTCGTTGATCGTCGAATCGTGGCAGCAATCCTACGAATCGCAGAAAGAAGCGGGTCAGTTGGTTCTAATTAAACCGAATCCATCATTACCTCCGTCTAGTCCTTTCCGCTCTAAACGAGAAAGCGATATTCTTACTAGACTTCGCATTTCTCATACTGGCCTGACTCATTCGCACCTTATTAAAAAACGTGAGCCACCGGTTTGTCCGCATTGTACCGGTTCCATTCTTACGGTGGAACATATTCTGACCATTTGTCCTGGACTTGAGAAAAAAAGGTCGGAGTTTGAGTTGCCTTCTTCGTTGCCGGACTTGCTGAATGATGAGTCTCATATCAAGTCCATGTTTAAATATCTCCATTCGTTGAATTTTCTTGATAGAATTTGACAAATTTGATAGGATTTTTTATTGTTGATGTTTTAGGTTCGAATGTACCTATTTCGATTTTTTAGATTTTTATTTGATGTCAGAGACTTGCTCGTGTTCCTCTATTCGTCAATTTTAATAGAATTTAACGATTTTGATCGGATTTTTTCGTTATTTTAGATTTACGTATGTATGTATTTCGATTTCCAGTTGCAAATTTGAGATCAAAAATTGCTCATGTTCCTCTATTCATCAATTTGAATAGAATTTGATAATTTTGATCGGATTTTTTCATTTTTTTCGTCATTTTATATTTATATTATTTCGATTTCCGGTTGCAAATTTGAGATCAAAAATTGCTCATGTTCATCTATTCTTCAATTTGAATAGTATTTGACGATTTTTTCATCCTTTCCGTCATTTTATATTTGTGACGCGCCATGAGAAACCGACCCTTAAGGTGAAAAATGAAATTTCGCGAAAAACGCCAAAATATCAACTTTTTAACCAATTTTTGCGTTTTTCTCAACATTTTATTTTTCACCTTAAGGGTCGGTTTCTCATGGCGCGTCACATTTATATTATTTCGACTTCCGATTGCAAATTTGAGATCGAAAATTGCTCATGTTCCTCTATTCTTCAATTTGAATAGCATTTGACGATTTTGATCGGATTTTTTTCATTCTTAGCGTTATTTTAGATTTACGTATGTGTGTATTTCGATTTCCAGTTGCAAATTTGCGATCAAAAATTGCTCATGTTCCTCTATTTTTCAATTTTGAATGGAATTTGACGATTTTGATCGGATTTTTTTCATTCTTAGAGTTATTTTAGATTTACGTATGTGTGTATTTCGATTTCCAGTTGCAAATTTGAGATCAAAAATTGCTCATGTTCCTCTATTCTTCAATTTGAATAGAATTTGACGATTTTGATCGGATTTTTTTCATTCTTAGCGTTATTTTAGATTTACGTATGTGTGTATTTCGATTTCCAGTTGCAAATTTGAGATCTAAAATTGCTCATGTTCCTCTATTTTTCAATTTTGAATAGAACTTGACGATTTTGATCGGATTTTTTTTTCATTCTTAGCATTATTTTAGATTTACGTATGTGTGTATTTCGATTTCCAGTTGCAAATTTGATCAAAAATTGCTCATGTTCCTCTATTTTTCAATTTTGAATAGAACTTGACGATTTTGATCGGATTTTTTTTCATTCTTAGTATTATTTTAGATTTACGTATGTGTGTATTTCGATTTCCAGTTGCAAATTTGAGATCAAAAATTGCTCATGTTCCTCTATTTTTCGAGTAAGATAGAATTTGATGATTTTGATCTGATTTTTTATTCTTGATATTGTTTATTCAATTTTTGCATTTCTTTCAATTTCTAGTCAGCTGTAACTTTGGATCATCTATAGATATAAATAAAATATGAAGTCATATTCGTAAGAATTATTTAATGTGTAGTTACAGCTGTGATTTTTTTTTTCAACTAAAGAGTAGCGTTACTTTTTTTTATGTTTATTTTCTGAACTGTTACTCAGAGGTGTTGATTTTTTTAGTTTTATTTTTTGTTTTGCCTTTCATTGTTTTTTATTACTTATTCGTTTTATGGAAATGTTCGTATAAACGTTAAATATTTCATTTTCATTGTTTTTTGAAAGAAATGTCCAGAAAATGTACCTACTTAATAATTATAATGTAAGTCATTTTCAATTTTCAATACGAAAATTTTGAAGTACCCTACCTACTTAATGTGTTGAAATATGTAAAATAAAATGTGAAATTAAATTCAAAAATACAATACGTTGTTTTTCCAGGCGTAAAAGTTTATTTGATTTCATTGTTACATGCACTTAGATGAATTATCCAGGGATTTGAATTTTTTCTAGAATTTTGCGAACTGCTTTGAATTTGAAAACTTTGAATATGTCTGAAGTGTTCCAGTAGGAAAATAACAAGCACCTGATGGAATTTAAAATGAGCAATATTTTTCAAGTTGTAATTTGTGTATGATCTTTAAATTGATGAATTTTTTTTTCAACGATACATTATTAACTATAAGTAGGTACAAATATTCAAGAAAAATCTTCCGCTTGGTTTGAGGAAGGAGGGGTATTACTTGAAAAGATGAGAAAAAAAGCATTTGTTCGATATTTATTGTACCTATTATAATTTTGTGATATTCTTGTATAAATTTTAAATGATGAAAGGGAATGAAATGAAAGCGATACTTGAAATTTTACGTGAGAAATGAAAAAATGAAATTTTTAAGGTGACAAAATGATTGAAAAATTGTCAGAAATTAGAGTGGTGTGACTTTTCAAAATCTAACAAATTATTAAAATATTGGGTCTATGTCATAACTGATAAAGAAAGTCTTGAAAAAATTTTTTGTGTGTTCTAATTTCGTTGAAGCTGCAAAAGAATATTGCGGATAAACACGAGAGTATTATGTTTTTTTGACAAGTAAATATTTCAAATAGGTACTTACTTGGGTTTTACAATTTTATTTTCGAAGTTGAAATATAAAAGAAACAGAAATTTGAAATGAATTGTAATTTGATGACTTCTTGGTTCAAAAAAAAAAAAACATGTAACACTTCATCAGAATCCAAGAATACAATTTCGCCCTTTTTGAAAGGATGAGTTTTGCTTAGTACCTACCGAACAGATGAAGTATAAAATAATTATAAAAAATTTTTAAAATAAGAAAGCTTGAAGATCATTTTTTTCATGCCAGTCAATTTTTTAATCAGCATTAGGTATACCAAATATCCACATGATCATTTCTCCTATGCGAAACTACAAACTCCTCAAGTCCTCATTAATTTTGACGTAAGTAAATTGTTTTCGACTATCCGAGTTCAAATTTTTTCACTTTCTTTAATCTGAATTTTTTCTATCTTTACCTAGGTACCTACCTGATTTGAAAATTTTTCCATCAGTAAACATATAATTTTTCGAAAATTAAAAAGTTGAGAAACTTCAGCCTGTGTGGGTCCCACTGGAGTTTATATTCATTATTGGAAAAATATCTAACAAAATATTCGAGTTGAAACAGAACAAAATTACAGTTGTAAAAAATTCAAAATAGATATTTCGGTGGGCACTAAAATTTTTGCAGCATTGATTTTTTATTCAAATTTTTTAAAATTTTATTTTTTTGAAATTAAAATTTTTCTTCCATTTTTCTCAATTACCTGTGCATTTTTTCCATTGGAAAATTTTTCACTTTTTTATCATGGGTTTTAAAATTTTTTTCAATTTGATAACATGATAAAAAATTGGAAAAAATCCTGAATACCTAATGTAATAAAAATAGTAAGTATGTAAAAATATGAGGTTGATGAAAAGTTGATTTTTTTTTTAAATGGTGTTTAAAAAATTAAAAATGAATAAATGAATTGAAAATTTTTGAACTTGAAATAAAATTTTGGATTCAGATCGTCGAAATCACATTTGGGTCAAAATTGATTGAGCTACATAGGGTGAGAATTAGATAGAAAAACAAATACACAGTAACGCATTGATAATTTATGTTTATGAGATAAGTCATGCTCACATGTTTCATAAGTTGGAAGTTACCACTTGGTGGGGGTTGCCAAAACTTCAGGGAGAGGACAAAGATGCACCCAAAAATTAATGAGAGGCTGAGAATTTGGGGAAAATTAAGAGGAGGGGGTCAAATTTCAAATCAATAATTTTGTGCTGTTCTTTCAGTCAAAAATAATCAATTTTTGATTGAAAAATCAGTCAAAAATTATCAACTTTCAAAATTAAATAACTTTTAAAATACTGCCCGAGCGAAGCAAGGGCGAAATTTTTTGAAACGATACTGCTTGAAGAGCAATAAAATGCACGTTTTTCACATTTTTGCTATAACAAATGTTTTTCCGAACTGCAGGCTCAAGGTCCTTTAGCCGGCCTTCTCTCCGTAGATTTGAACCATGGTCATCCTCCCTCTACCTCATGAGATTTTTGCGTGAAAAATTCCGATGGAATTTGAATATAATTTCACGAAAAAATCACAATGGTGCCCAACCAATTTCAAAGAATTATGTCTAAAAATGTCATATTTTATAGACACCCTTTTAGTTTCTTCTGATATCAGGATTTGCCTCAATTCCAACACATGGACTGAAAAATTTTTTCAAAAAATAGGATTGGTAAATTTTTCAAAAAATTCGAATTATTTTATCAATTTGCTCAATCTCCTCACGTCGACTGAAATTTTATTAAAAAATGATTAAAATTTCTTTTTTTGAACATTGTACCCTCCCATTGCTCAAAAAGTTAAGAAACCTAAAATTTTAATCATTTAGATTCAATTCAACTTTTATTTCATAGATAAAAAAAAAAGATATGAGACTATTTCCATGTCATTGATATTTTCATGGCTAATAATTTGTCAACATTTATAAAATGTGTCAGAAAATTCAAACTAGAGAAAATTATTGGCCGTGAAATATCATTATCTAGAAAACGAGAAGATAACGAATGAGATAACAAAAGTGATGTAATTTGGTCTATTTATGTGTATTTTAATAGGTTCAATTTTGAATAATCATTAATATAGAATTTATTCGAGATGAGAAGTAATCATTTTCAAAGTTATGACTATAAGAATAATTGAATTGCTGAAAGGTCAGTGAGTAATAAATTCATTTTCGATACTTATACCTACCTATTCCGAATCCTAAACAGCACGAATCGTGTTACTCTGATAATTTCAATTTATTTGTATTTCGTGTTAGAATACGATTGTCAAATTTTTAATTTTTTAAAGGCAAATAATAGCTCATTTGATTACCAGGTTACACATTGATTTTGGTATTGAATAAAAACATATTGAACTGGGCAACAACTGCATGCACTTCTGAAAACACAAACGGGACAACAAAAGCCATCTGTACCAATCGAGATTTCTTAGAAATACCCCAAAACTTGAGTGAAAATATTGATGTATGATTTTTCGTCTACGTTAATTTTTCAACATTGGAGCCTTTAAATTGAAGATTTTTTACAGTATTTAGATTTATCCGGATCCAAGTTCAGTTCTCTGATGACATCGAATTCGTTCAAAAAATACAAAAAACTGAAATGGTTATCCCTTCGGGAGTGTAAATTTACCGATCCGGACTTGAGTAAAAATGTCAATAAAGACGAAGACGTGTTTAAATCATTGGAACATTTAGAATATTTGGATTTGAGCGGGCTTAACCAAAACGGATTTCCTAATTACAAATGGCCTCAAAATATCAAGAACTTGAAAGTGAACAAAACACGATTATCGAAGAAATTGGATGCGACCAGTATACTGATGTTGGAATACGTCGATGTCAGCGATACCGAAATAACATCTTTTCCTATGCTGAATACAAAATCTCCGGTCAAAGTGGTAGTTATGAATCATGTGAATGCCTTTTTCACCGCTGAAGATATTGCTCCGTACTGTCATATTACTACCATAGAAATGGCATTGGGCCGTGATAGCGATATATTCAAACCAAATCATTTTTGCGATTGCCAGCGACTCATTAGTTGGAAAGCGAAAAATAATATTATGACAAATAATCCTTTGTGTCAGCCTGGTAGGTGAGTTAGTAAAGATATTTCTCCGCAAATTATTTCAATTTTTTCTCTTTTTTTTGGGGCACAGACGCAGCAAATCCGGTAACTTGCGATATTAGCGATCAAAGTTTTACCGAATGTATTAATATGCGTAGAAAGTGTTTTGGAGAAGATACCAAAAGTGCGCCAATTTTTCTGATTTTTTGTGTCCTGTTTTTGATTGGTTTGGTAGCGATTACAACGGCGATCGCGTATCGTTATGCGAGGCTTCGTTATCATTTTAAACCGGTTGATCATAATGGTAATTTTTTTTTGGTTGGAGATTCTATTGTTTTATCCTAGTGATTAAATTGATTTTTAAATTCGTGGTTGCAAAAATTTTAGTTGTGATCTTTAATGAAGAAGAAGAAGAAATTGGAGAAGATGAAGCAGAAATGTCGCCGGAACCAGTTTGAAAAAAATGATGATCCTGATGTTTACATTTTTCTGTGAAATTTTATCATGGTCGAATGAAAAATGATTCGAAATGAACGTATAATGCTTACTTACTTGAGAAGTAATAATTACCAATTGAGGAGAGTTGCCCAATTTGAGTGTCTTCGTATCGTAAATGCTGATTTTGTTGGAAGTTGATTCTTTGAAATGGTGTTTTTTTTTTTAATGATTTTTATGCGTCATTTTTACGAGTGCTGTTCGTAATATGAGCGGTTTTAATTTTTGGAAATTATCATATTTTATGCTTATTTGTGTACTAGATTGAAGGGGTGTGATGATATCGATTATTATAATTATATGCTGCCATATTGGTTAAAATATGGTTTTTGTGTAGTTCCTACAGTTCTAATAATTTTTGTTGTTTTTGGGTTTTAAAATCTATAACCTCTCCACTTTTTGGTGATGTAACTTGAGAAGCTATGAGAGCTCTAGCTTTCCTCCTCCTCCTCCTCCTCCCCCCCCCCAGCTTGGGAGGAAAATTTTTTATTTCAGGAATGTAAAAAAGTGCATTTTTGCTATTCAAATATGATTTTATGAAAAAATTTCACCCAAGCTGTTAAATAAGAAAAGTACTATCTCAATTCAAAGTCAAATTTTGAACCCAAATGGAAAAAAAATCCAATGTACGTCATGAGAGAATCCCATATCCAAAATTTCAGGTACTTTTCTCAAATTTTTAACGATTTTTTTTTGAAATTTTCATAATTACCTTTAACAGCCTTGCAAAATAATTATAAAAATTTAATCGAAGCAACGAAAACAGCTGAAATTTGGCATGAGTATTGAGTACCTAATTTTTGACCTGCCGAAGCCGAATCGATTTTGGAAGCGGTTTCGATACGTTTCACAGCCACCTTAAAATTTTGGAATTTTCCAGCACTGCAGCAAAGTCTCGCGGATTACCATGATTGGTGACCTATGTATTTTCTATCAATTATAGTACATACAATTTTCCAAAATGCTCATCTTTGAGTTCAGACCAATATTTTTGGAAAGGAAATTTTTCTAAAAAAAAATGGAAAATTTTCTGTCAAAAATGTGGATTTGAACTCGAGGATTCGAATTTCAAAAAATTGGGCTTAAATCGATCAAATAGTTCATTAATGGTGATCTTTTATTGAAAATGACGGTTTTTAAGCCGAACTTGAAAATAGTGAACTTAACGATTTTTTCTTTTTAATTTGATCAGCTACGGGAATTCAATCATGATTTTCAAATTTTGAAAATATTTCCAGAAATGATGCTGGAAATGAGAAAATATTTTTGTGATATTTTTTAAAAATTATGTACTTAAGTTGAATATTTTTTCCCCATTGATTTTCAACGTGCAGTATAAAAGATATTTTTAAAAAGAATTTTAGTAGATCTACAAAACATTTATATTTTATAATAATTTAAATTATTTCAATTTTTTCGAGAGTAAGGGAAAATGAAAATATGTATCTTCTCAAAAATATATCGAAAGTTCAGAAAAAATCTTACAAAAGTTCCACTTTGATTTTAAAATGTTATATTTCGTTTTTTGCCCCCTCCTCTCCTTCTCAAAATGTAATTTCAATTTTTTTTGCTCTTGCTTTGAAATATTATTTCATGTCAAAATTTAATTGGAGATTTAATTTTTTCCTTTTTATATTGTATTTTAATGAAAATTTATCAATAATATTTATATTTCTCCTTATGAGAGAAATCAATTCTTTCAGTTTTCTTTCACTGTAAATTTTAAAACAATTGGTAGAAATAGAAATATCATAAAATGCTTTTCAAAAAAGTTATCAAAACTTGATCTAGGTCTAGGTATCTAAGTTAAGCTACCAAATCAAATATTAAGTACTTACAAATTTCTAACCAGTACCTACCTACCTAGAAAAAGTACGTTATTAAAAAAAACTCCACATACTCAAAATTTTTAGAGCCATATTTCATTTCTTGAATTTTAACAAATTTTTGAAATTTCAAAATCACCTCATGGTTCTGCTGAAATGAAAATTTGATCTAATTCCCGAAAAGCACTAAAATTCTATACATAAATAAAGTACCTATCCTATTTTCGATCTCCCCAATCGATTGGAAACGATTTCGAGACGTTTTAGAATCTCCAGAAAATTTTGGAATCTTCCAGGACCGAAGGAAAGCTCATGAAAAATGGTCCACGTGAACTTCAGCTTCTAAAAACTCAAATTACCCATATTATGGGTAAATTTGTATTTAATTAATGAAGCAAAATTTTCCAAAATTTTAAAATGTGCGATCAAATTACATATTTTTTTGAAAAATTTCCGATAAAAATTTTGAAAATTTTCTTCGGTGCTAAAAAATTTTAAATTTTTCTGGAGACCTCCAAACGTCTTGAATTCGCTTTCAATCGATTCAGGAGTTCGAGAGGTTAGAATTAGGACGTACAGAAAATTCTTTTTTTAATTGATTGGAGTAAATTTTTATTTTAGTTGGATAATGGAACCACGAAGTAATTTTTAAAATCTCATAAATTCTTCAAAATCCGAGAAATATAAATTATAATTTAGCTCTTGAAATCTTTAATGTAGGGCTAATTTCTTTTCAAGGTTACAAAGTTGAAAAAATTTATTGTAATTTATAATCATTTGAAAATTGATATTCCTGCCTTTTTTCATGAAATGAAAAACTGACTCTGAAAAATTGAAGCAGTTCTTTGAAAAAAAAATTCGTTGGCATATTTTGCTGCGAAATTAATTGTTAAAAATTCCCTCCATCTGCTTCAAAAAATAAATGACCAGTTATTTTCTTTAGAAGAATTTTTTTACTCGTTCAAGTATGTGAACGAATCAGAATTGCTTTCGGCCCTGATATGCATTTTTTTTCGTAAAAAACTTGGTAAAAAATCGCTTATTATGAACCTGAGACTGTTCGAATTCCAGTGTCCAACGATTAGCCTATATAATTTTATTCGAATATTATCTCACTGAAAAAACCAGATCGCTTATAATTTATACAAACGCCGCAGCAAATTGACTATTCGTATCCGTTTTCCATCCCTTCCGAAAATAATTTACCCTTTTGGGTGGAAAAGGCCAAAAAAAAGAACCAAACAAACAAACATAAAAACAGATAATAAAACATTATGCTATAATGATGGTTTACGCGTCGCTGTCACCAGGGAGAGAGATGCCATACCGGACAAAACCTCATTTTTCTGCACCCTTTTCCTGTCACGCACACAATAGCAGTTATACGGTTGTAATGTGCGACGCTGTATGAAATATTAGGTACAAAAAATAATACTAAACCATATTCTCTCTCGGTTTGAATTGTCATAAATTTCACGGCTTGGACGCTAAAAATCTGAGGACAATGGTCATTCGCACTGTCAGCTAAAAACTAGCGCCACGCTATCATCTTCTCTGTATTTTTGCTGAATAGTAAAATATTTGATTTTCCAAATAATACATATAAATTATCATAATCATACTAGTTCGCAAACCCGTATTACATAAAATTTACATATCGTTCTTTCTACGTTGCTAGCTTTTTTGCCCTCTGTCGTTGTGGTCTTTTTTTTTTTGTGTGTACCAATGTGTGGGAGTATTTTTGGCGTTTGTGCGGTCGAGTTTGGGGCGATGAAAAAATTTTCTTAGTTGGTTAAATTGGTTGGTGAAAATGCCTGTTATGATATAATTAAATTCTTTGATTTAAATCTAATCGAATTTATTTGGTAATGTGCGAAAAGCCATTATTTTTATCTCTACGTATCGGATGGTTTGATGATGAATAGAGAGTGCGAATTTACAAATTCAATGCGAATATTTGCTCGAGTATTTTTTCCTCGTTTTATTTTCCACGGAGAGGTAGAGAAAACAATGGCTGGTTACACGATCATCAATTTTGGACCTTTTATATAGTTTGTGCGGTTTCATCGACAATGGAAAACCTATCCTTGTTAAACAAAAGGATCGAATTGATGATCGTGTAACTAGCTGTTGTATCTTAACATTACATAATGAAATAATGAATGGAAAAAAAGTAAATTCTGGTATTGATGGGTTTGAGGCAATAAATAAAAGATTAAAGTAAATTGAATGAAAATAAGGTATTGTCAGTAATATCAACGGTCGTAATTTGAATATTTTTTTCGTTTTTTTTTCAGATATGAGAGGAAAATTTCAGTGGATAATGCTGCTGGTATTTGGTGAGTTTATGAAATTGATTTAATATTTATTTTATAGTATTCATGGGAAGTGGTTAATCTTCTTTTGGATTGATTCAATGCAGAGGGTTGAACTTGCAATTCAGCAGAAGGGAGGAATCTCAACTTGGATGTAAAATTTTGAGACGAAACTGAAAAAAAAAAAAAAAAAATTAAAAAACCTTATATTCAAAGTTTCAGAAGCTCAAGTTCATTTTTCGAATTTTAGTGAATTTTTGAAGTATTAAAACAACCTTATTGTCGTCCTGCAAAGTTAAAAAATTTAATTGTATCAACGAAAAAAGCTAAAATTTATTATATAGGGCTACCTCTATTATGAATCGATTGGAAGCTGTTTCGAGACGTTTTAGTCTCTAGAAAATTTTGTTTCACAATTTCACCTTGGTTTGGATTTTTTCATTGTGAAAGTTTTTTCAAAATGATATAGGTACATAACTATTTTTCAATTCAAATTTCAAGTGTGGATTTTTCCATTTTTGGAAAACCCCTGAAGCGAATTATACTTTTTTTTAGATAAAATTCGTAGATAAGTGTTGAATAATTTTTTTTTAATTTTAAAAAAGCTAATTTTAGTCGAGAAAAATATAACTATAACCTTTCTGCATCAAAGTAGATGGAGAGAAATTCGAATTACTAAAATTTGTCTTGAAGAAAATTTTTTAAAAAATTTCAAAATTAAAAAAAAAATCTGGGAGGTACGAGAGAGACCTGAAAGTTGGTGCAGAAAAAATTGAATCATCAAAATTATTTTTGGGGGAATTTTTGAGTGAAATTTGTATCGCTCTGGATGAAATTCATCATGAAATTATAGTGGTAATTTGAAATCGAAAAATTCTCACTGCGAGGGAGAAAAATCCGAAAAAAATTGAAATTACTGAGATTTTGTTTCTGCTTTGAAGGGAGCTGGGAAAGAAATTTGATAAGTTAAATTTTTTCTGGAGGGAGTTTGGAAAGATATATTGGATACTGATAAAATTCAATTCCGAGAGGGGAGGCAAGTTGATAGAATGACAAATGACTGGTGTCCTTTCTCCAGTATCTGGTTAGATGCTGATAAATTTTAGCTAGTATTTAGGCCCCTTTCTAGTTTCCATCTCAGAGGCTCAGAGGTCTTGGTTTAATAACTTCAAAAGTGGAATCTATCACTTCTATCAGTATAAAAGCATGTAATTTGATGTTCGGTACCTCACTCGAAATTTTTAATTTATATCTCCTATTCCTTGTTATGTCCCTTTTGAATGTTTTTCAGGAATATTAACCTGAAAAATAGACTAGGATTTTAAAAAAATATTGATATTAATTATGCACTCGATATCTTCTGAACTTTTTTACATCTTGACGTTTCATCTTCACCTTAATGGAGAGTCAAAGTAATCCCAGAATTAAATTCAATGACTTCAAATCCCCAAAAATTCAATTTTTTATTTTTTTTTTCTGAAGTACGTTTACATCTTTAGAATATTTCAATAAATCTTTTTTATTCTTTATTCTCCTGACTTGATGGCAATTTTATTTGGCTGAACTCCTTTGAAGAGATAAAAACATGCTTGAAAACTGATCCGATTATTAAAAAAAAATTTTAAAAGAAATTGAATACCGAAAATTCTAAAGCTCCACCAATGTTGGATTCGTCGTTTCCTGTCGTTTCTTTGAAAAACAACAAAACGAAAATTTTCCGACACACTGAACCAATAGTTTTCCTAGAATCTTTTTTATTTTTGAAAAACGACTAAAAGCGGTAATTTGTCTGTACCTAGATCATATTGTTTAATTAAATCAATATAAATATTTCATCTTTGGAAAACTGACCAGTTTTTGAAAAATTGTTTAAAAAGTGAAACATTTTTCATTCAATTTTAGGGTTATAAAGGTGGTTTCGTAATCAAAATTTTATTTTTAATATTTATTCGATATGGGGAAAAAATCGTATTTTTAAACGAAACATATCTACGCACCTCTACCTATTTATAAATTATCCGTAATAAAGAATATTGCTGGGAATATAGGTACCCATAAACATTTTAAATTCATGTTGATGAACTTCTCTGAAAAATGTAGTTCGAAGTAACTTGGAAATTTTGACGAGTTATGTCTCAGATTAGTGAATTATAACTGAAAATAAGGAGCCATCGGTGACACGCGAGTAAAATATTCTCCGAAATGGAAACGTCACGATTTTGCCCATACAGCGTTATTGGATCTACCGTGACCAGTGAAGTGTTCCCGTTTGCCGGAAATCGAAGATCCACTGTTTCTCCGAAGTTTGACCACATATTTCGTCAAATTCATTTCTGAATCTCGATGACGAGTTTTTGAAAGGTCGCAAACTCTCATTCATACGAATGAAAAATCACCACTGTAGGATTTTGATTATTTTAAACCTCCGGAAAGGAAAATGCATTAAAGCCAAGTAAAACATTTGGCTGATTAAACAGAAAAAAACAAGCGAGGGAAGTCAAAATTGTTAAATTTTTCAACTTGGAAGATTATGGATAATTATTACTTGAGTACATCTAGTCATCTACATTTATGTATTTAAATGATGAAATGATCCGTTCGAAAAACTTGTCGAAGTTATTTGGAGTAATGTTTTTGCGTACCTAATTTTTGTAAAACTTCGTCGTTCGTACTTCATACTTCGTATTATTGAACCACTTTTATATCGGGATTCTAAATTTTAATCTTTGAAACGAATTATTAACACTAATTTTTTTCATATTCTCTTTACGATTCAAGCGTAAATTTACCGATCATTTTTTATTGTTGTAATAATGAAGTGAGGTATAGGTTTTTTTTCGGTACACTTGGATTCGTTTATTTCAATTCAGAAAGAAACTGTCCGACTTTGTGTCTCGTTGAAATTTTAATTCGTGAATAATTCAAAATTTAGATGCTGTTTCCTGTTTGCTCCCATATTTCCTGAGTATTCGTCAAATATGATTTAATCTTTAAAAAGTACTTCGATATTGTATTATGTCGGAGAAAAAAATTCAAAATTATTAGATACTGCATTTGTATTTCATTTCCTAGTAGGTAAGTAACTCACCAGATTTAGGTAAATTTTATTTTTATACAATTTCATATTGGTTTAGTTAATGAATAAATAAATATGAAAAATAATGCAACAAATATCATGACATAGGTAATAATAAAATAAAACTGAAAAAAATTGAAATAGTTTCAAATTTAGTAGCGCTCCTGGCGGTTAAAAAAGAAATGAAATAGGTAATGACCAATCAGAAATGAGAACGACGCGACGTGGCGCACTTTGTGGAACTTGAAAGATGATTCATTTCGCTGACATTCTTCTTGTTGTTTGAATTGGACGCCATTGCCATTACGCTGTTTCCTGTTTCGTGTTTCTGTTGGCGTCTGTTTTCTGTTCTTGTGTTATTCTTTTTTTACTTTAATTTCTCTTGTTTCTTGCTAAATTCGTGAATTCTATTTTGATTGTAAGTATTTTGTAATTTGTCTTTTTTCTGAGTTAGGTCGTAAGACTCGTACGTATGTATTTTCGTTTTGCAAACAGTAAATCGAATGGGAAGCTAAACTGCTCAACTTGAATTGAAATTTTATGTCTACTCAATGTTTTAAATTATTGATACGATTCTGTTGCTTTCTGGTGTAGTAATACGTCCGAAGCTGCTATTGCATAGTGAATTGAAATAATTCACGTTTTGTTGAGCTCCCTTGCACCGGAATTATGAAGTTTTACGTCTCATCGTAGTTATTAGGCTAGCTGAGTTATATTTGGACCTACATACATACATTGGACAGTGTTTCATTTTATTTGTACTCGAGTTACTTACGAATGATTGCCTTTTTGTTTATTGCAACTCAGGAGCTCCGCCAGACTGGAAGCAGCCAAGCAGCGAGCAGCGATGTTTTTGATCAATAGTCCGTGTCTCATGTTATGAATTCTTCGTAAGACTATATAACCTTCAACCTCGACATAAGCTGTAAGTACTCTCGAGAAGTTTTCTAATTGTACCTATCTCGGTGAAATTTAGTTGTTCAATGTTCATCAGTCATGTGTTTTATAGATCGAAGTAATTCCGGATGAACGGTGTGAATTTTCGTCATGATAACGAAGTATCGATATGCCCACCGGAAGTTGTATTGAAACGGTCTGAGAAAGAAGTGCGGTTTTAATTTCGAGTTCGATTACGAGAGCTACGTAAGTAAATTGAAAATGTTTTTTTTTTATCATAATGATCGCGTTTCATTCTCAACTTTGAATCTGTCTAATATTCGTGATTACTTTTTTTGTGATTGTTCAATTGTCTCTTGATAGTGCGATAGTTTATCCCTCCTGTGAATGATTATTCATGTAAATTTAGAGAAGTTTCAGGCGAATTTAGTATCTACCAGATTATACATCCAGATTGAATTGTTTTAGAAAAGAAGACACATGTGATTCTTATCGAAAATTTGACTGAAATAACCAAATGTATAATGGCATGAAAAATAAACATTTGGGAAGATGGGAAAAAAATGAATTTCGATTTCTCGCTCAATGAATTTAGAACTTTCATCTTTATATGTTTGGTTTTTTTTCGAATCACTCGAATGATACATATTACTGTATAAATCTGAAATTTTCGCATTTTTTCCCCCCTGAAAATATGTATATTTTAAATTTTTTAATTGAAATAGGTGAAGTGTGTCCGGGTTTGAATCAGTAAAGCAATTAACTGGAAAATACGAATTTAGGTTTCTCAATTTTTTTGTTGCCTAGAATTTATTGTGTCGTATTTTTTCTTTTTAATTTTTTTGAAAAATACGTACCTACCATAATGCTAAATTTAATTAGTATTATCCTTTCTTTACTTCGTGATCCGCATATTTGCAATACCTAGATGCCCAAATTTATTGAATTTTTCAACTGAATGAGTATTGCAACGCGATAACAAAAATTGACTGATTTTGATAATTTCCATCTTATAATTTTACGTGGTTTTATCGTGTTACAGTCTTACAGTACAGTGCTGAGAAATCCTCGCTGAATCAGTTGACCGAGTTCACCGCAGATAATTCGCTTCGAGATGACATTACGACGGATCGAGTCTGGTTCGTGGTATGTATTTTATGTTTCGATGATTTTATTTAAAAATTCTCAGAAATTGATTGCTGACAAATTTAATATTGATACGCTGAAAGACGAAGTATTTTTGAGAGAGTCACGTTAGGAGGGGAAAAAATCGAGCCTATTGTGTATTCTGGGCAAAAGGGAATCTAAGAACCTATCAAGTACACGTGCAATATGATTGGAAAATACAGGAAAATCGTCGACTAATATTTTCAATTTTATCAATTTTTTCGTTGGGTTTTAATTTTCTACAGCTGATATTGAGCAGAAAGTAATTTTTCATTGACAATGTTAAATTCTGTCTTTCGATTTTTAATTTTATTTTTAATAAATCACGACGGATTGGTTTCGGTATAGATGATGTCCCCTTTTCATTCTCGTTTTCGTTTAAATTTCGTTGATTTTTTTCTCAATTTCATCCGCAGCGATAGCGATCGAATGTAAGAACTTTGAAAGAACGAAAATATGTATTTTTGAAAAATTAAATAGTAATTCGTGTCATGGCCGCCGGCAGGATTTTTCAACGAGGTAGCAAAAAAAGTGCTGACGATCGCCTAATTTAATTTTTGTCAGTGCCCGTTCAATCGTAGATCCTATACTTCAACAATTAGTACCCTAATTTTAGTGTTGTGACTCAAAAAAAAAGGGGGAAATGGGGAATTTTTCTCAAACCTTCTATATCGACGATTTGACGAATGAATTATGTAATCACGCAAACGCACCACATTTCGGATTTCAATCAAAATGATTGGCTTTTGAGGTTCAGCTGAATAAAATGACTTACGGTTTTTGGCTACAATTTTTGAATATTTTTCTAAAAATTCAACCTAAATTTTGTAAAATTTTAAAAATTTGAGTTTTTTCTATTTTATATTTCAGTAGGCTTTCTCACATCATGAATTTCAGAATTTCACTGAATTTAAAAAAAATAGTCAAAAAAATAGAGCTTTCGGCTGGCTTTAGCTTTTCCAAAATTGTAACTTCAGCTTTCAGCTAGCTTTTCAAAACAAGAATTTTACAGTTTTTTTCGGCTTTTGGCCTAAGCTTTCAGTTAGATTATCAGCCTTGAGGATTGTGCATGTTGAGTGTTGAGTGTTCATTGCAAAAGGGTTAGGAGCGATGAGAATTTCATAGAGAATACTACAAACAATTTTGATTTAAAGTCGTGAAGATTTCAATTTTTATTTAAGGCATAGGAGAATAAGTTCATACGCATGAATAAAAAAAACAAAAAACCAAAAAAACGAAAAGTTTATGAGGTAGCGACTGCTACCTTCGCTACCCTCTGCCGGCGGGCATGATTCGTGTGACAAATTAACGTCGATTGATTGTCATATCAGGATATGAACGAAAAGTAATGGTTAATGGTTTAGAATTATAATTAAAAATGAATGATGAATTTAGAATGAAAAGTTGAGTTCGGCTAGACATATCAATCGTGGTATTATTTTGCTTGAAAAATTAAAGTCTGCATACGATCTAATGAAAACGCATACATAAGTAAAATTATTTGAATGTATTGATTAATATACGTAAGTATTTCCGATTAGATCGTACAAATGCTGATGAAAGTGTGCGTAAAAAATCGCACGAAATAAAACATTTTCAATTTTGTACGTGCTAAATTTTGAATTCGGCCTCGGGCGATTCGGTACATCGCCCCGTAACTTTCAACACATATCTACATTGTAAAATGATGCGCGCATGCGCATATATACGTAGCCGAGTGACTAAGCGACGTAGCGACTAACGAAATGGTGATTGAGAGGGGTGGAATCATTCGTGGACTCGTCCGGGTTCGTCATTCCATTCCATGAGTGACTTGTCCTTGAAGCCTTGAACATTGAACAAAAGCGCGTTGAACTTTGAATTAAAGTACCTATTGCGAGTTTCAGTGAGTTGAGATTTTTTTCGTGTTTTACTTTGCCGTATTTCTTCGTGTTGTAATGTATTATGATTATGCAATGAATAATCGAATGACGAACGTGAGTCAATGCGACGCCATTTTTTAATTTCTTGAATATTACTCGTTCGCGTTATTTCGTGCGGAATAGTTTTCAAACGATGACAGTTTAGTAATAGTCTTCTCGTCTTGGTTCGAATTCGATTTTTAATTCATTTCATTCACCATTATTATGGTTTGTGTTTCTCCGTATCACGTCGTAATACCAGTAACAGCAAAGGTAAGGTTAGTGTATGGTATGGTACCTAATATTTGTGTCATAATTTCGCAAGTTTGATCGAAATACTTTTTTATAATTTGTTTTTTGTTCGCGATTTATAGTGTTATTCGTATTTTATAAAAAATTCATTCGATTAGTTGTTACATTTCGACAATTTTAGTTGAACATTGGAATTATTTTAAATTCAAAATTTTTCGTGTTGTGTTGAATGTATGGTATTCTAGTGGTGTTAGCGTTGAATGAATGGGGTGAGTTCAAGTATTCATTTTCGCGTGTTTTTTTTTTTGGGGAAGCTCGACTTATTCGGATCTTCGACAATCGTCATAATCTTTGGTATTTAGTTTTGATTGTGAAATGTGGAAAAAAAATAATGTTTACGAGTTATTATTTGGCGCTATTTTTTTGCATCGATTACCATTGTCGTGTTTAGTTGTTTTGTATGATTTTTGTTTTAAAACAGTTGTAATTTTGAAAGGTGATGGCATTTTGTTAGTTGAATAGTGTTGAAAAATCGTAAGCGAGGGAAATTTTCCGATTAATTTGACTATCGCGACAGCAGCCGCTGAAATGTTCGTGTTGGTAATTTATTATAACCGCTTTTTCGTACGTAAATTCGGACTTTTTTCTTCTTTCGGTGGGATTTCCTTTATTGTTTAGTTCGGTTTCAAGTTCGTGATTCCATTTTACTATCTCAATCTCTCTTATTCGACGTTTTTAGTGTACCTATCCTATCATTGTATCGTATCTTGGTACCTACTACCTAGTCCGTATTAGGAATATTGTTTTCTGCTTCGGCCATAGCATTATATTTATTATGAGTTTCGCTAAATTGTCAAAATTTATTAATCTTGTAGAATTTTTTCTCCATAATTACTTCTGTGATTAACTAATTGCCAATATTAAATATAACGTGTTGAATTAATTATCGAAAAGCTTGTATGTGATGTTAATGTGAATTGTGTATTTATTATGTTTTCAGAGAAGTGTAACCGTACCATCCGTGCTAACGTAAAAAGTTTTCGAATTCAACCGGAACATGGCGCTCGACATCTCCAAATATATCTGTATTCTGCTCAAGGTAAGAATTCGTACCTGTTTTTTCAATATTTTTTTATTGGCTCGTGAAATCAATTTTCCAAGTTGTGTTGATTGTTGAATCATTGGCGAGGAGAGTAGAGGGAATGATGTTTTTTACCTAATCACGAATCTACTCAACGTTTGCAACCCCTTGTTTTGCAATTTTAGTATCATGAATAATAGCTGTATGCTAAATTGAAAGTATTTTCTATCCATGTTTCGCGAGTTTCCAATTTCAGTGTCTGAAATATCTTTACCCTTTCAGAAAAGAAGCAAAATTATAAATTTCGTTGATTTGATTTTTTAAAATTTTTATTCCAGTGTATTTCTCATCTGTACTGTGAAATTTTTGTCAACTTCATCTGAGTTGAACTTTTTTAGAAATCATCACAGATGAAAATTTTCCTTTTCCGAAAAAAGTTAGTTCTGGCTTATCAAATTGAATTGAAAAGCAATTTTGTATTTTTATGTGTCATGTGTTACCTAATACTTCATACTGACTCACAATGTTTGTAATTGCTTTATTTTCAGATTTCTAGTTCTTTTGTTTATGCCTCGAAGTTTGCAGTCAGTCGTTTTAAAGTTTCATATCATAACTCGTACTGTGGGATGTTTTTTCTTTGGACCCGAAATCGCCTAAAGTGAGTAAATGAATATTTACCTGATATGATTTAAAATGTAAGAGCGTAGAATTGAAAAAATTGAATTGAATGAAAGCCGAAAGGTCGCTCATCTCGAACTATTGCGAATGATGACTGGCGACTGACAAACTGCCTCCTCATCCACATCTACCCATGGATGAATTTGAAGAAGTGCATTTTGGTAAATTTGAAAATCTCAAATCGACAACGTCTTATCAATAAAAAATCATCTGAACTTGAAAACAGTAATATTCTGCCGTTGATCGAAAAATAAATTACTATGTACCTATTGGATTGAAGTAAAAGAAAAATAATTAATTATTATGTCTGTCTTATTTTTTACGAAAAGAATTGGGTTATAGTTACTTCGTATCATTGGATATTTTTTCATCTATAGCTGAAATAGCAAAAAGTGAGAATACCTGATGTAATAGATTTAAAGAAATTGAAAAGAAAATAAAGGAGAGGGGATCGTCTATTTTCAATTGTTGCGAATAACAAATGACCAGCTAAAAAAATACCCAGATGTACGAAAGAGCTCCAAGTTTTTGAAAGAAGAAATTGATTGATTTTTTCGTAGAAGTTATATGTAAAAATGGATAGCTAGGTCTAGATCGGTAGGTAGGTAGGTGTGCTCGTCTGAGGGTGTTTTTACGTCCATGGTCTGGGTTCGTGCGAATTGAAATGATTTTCTGAGTGAAGGTAGTTGTCATTGAACGGCGGTTACTTTTTTCAAGCTCGGTTACTTTTGGTTACTTTTCTGGCTGAAAAGTTATTTCTATTTGACTCTTATTATAAAATTCTTTTTCTAATCGTACGTTGGTATTTTTTCTGTTAACAGATTCGAGATGGCCTCTGATGAGAAATGCTACCCCGTCGAGGTACCAGCGATCATAATTTTTATTCTAGATCCAAATGGAGCGCAGTGGAACTCGACCAGTCGTTGGAACACCTCAGATGCACTCTACCAGACTTCGGTTTTTCGGTTGATTTGTATTTTTTGCTACCCATCGAGTAAATGGTACGTGTATTAATATTTCCCTTCCTCTCCTCTTTTGACCTACATTTCATTTTTATGTACTTCATGAATGTCAATTCTCGGTAATAGCTTATCATTGGCTAAGAATATATCTGCTCTTTAACGATCATCCGACTGCTTTCTACACAATTTTGGCCACCTTTATTATCTTTTCGAGCCAAAAATTTATTAAATCGTATTTTGTGGCGCAATAAGGGAAACAGCGAGTAATATATGAATAAAAATTAGACCGTAGCAAAATTAATTCATACAAAATTATGCATAAGTAGATGAAAAAATGAAAAAATATAACAACAAAAATGTACCAAGTTCCGTCTAGAGATGGATTTTTGGTCGCTAAACACGAAACCGGCGTCGGATTCTAGCCCGGGAGCACTGTTTTCTGGTTATTCGCGTGAGAAAATTGAAAATATTTAAAAGAAAATTATGAAAAAATGCGAAAGGAAATTGCGAATTACAGCAAAAGAAGTGTTCGAATCGAAAATCTGACGCCGGATATGAGTTCAGTGACCAAAAATACATTAATGACCTAATTCAAAGTTCCGTTTCAATTTTCCGCTCAAAATGATCCAACCCTTTCACACGAAAATTTATATTGTTGAAAAGTACTTGGATTGGGTTTTGAGGTAGATTTTTGATCGCTGAACACGAATTAGGCATCTGATTTCAGCCTGGAAGAAGCGTTTTCCGAATATTAGTCTCAGAAAATTGAAAAAATGCAAAATAAATTTGCGAATTTTAGCAAAAAGAGTGGCCAGATTGAAAATCCGACGCCGGATTCGTGTTCAGCGACCCGGAATCTACCTACAAACTTAATCCACGCGCATTTGGTAAATGAAAATTTTCCGTGTTACTGGCTCTTAAAAATTTTCCGTGTTACTGGCTCTTAAAAATTTTCCGAGTTTTCCGAGCAAATATCGGAAAAACGGGACTTTTTAGCAAAAATCCGACACCGGATTCGTGTTTAGTGACCCAAAATCTACCTATCAACTTGATCCAAGCGCATTTGGTGAATGAAAATTTTCCGTTTCACTGGGTCATGAAAATTTTCCGACTTCCGAGCAAATATCTCGAAATATAGAAATTTTTTCACCAAACGCTCTTGGATTGGGTCTGTAGGTATGGAATCGTGAGTCGCTCGAGATATTCGCCCGGAAAAGCCGCCAAATTTTTATGACCCAGTAACATGGAAAATTTTCATTCACCAACTGCGCTTGGATTTCGATCATAGGTAGATTTCAGGTCGCTGAACACGAATCCAGCGTCGGATTTTCGATTCGACTATTTTTTGGACCGTTTTTTGCAATTTAATTTAAAATTATCCGGACTTTTCCGGGAGAATATTTCGAAAAGGCAATGTCCAATCCAAACCGAAAACCGACACCGGATTCGTGTTCGACGACCCGAAATTTATCTGTAGACCAAATCCAAGCGCATTTGATGAATAAAAATTTTCAAGGACGCGGACGCGTTTTTGATATTTTCGCTCGAAAAATTTTGATTCACCAAATGTTCTTGGATTTGGCCTATCGGTAGATTTTGGGTCGCTGAATAGGAATCTGACATCGTTTTTCCGTTCAAAGGAGGCGTTTTCAAGATATTCACCCGGAAAATTTTCACGAAACTGTGACACGGAAAATTTTTATTAATCAATTCAAATCCACGTAGTTTTGTGTAGGGGAGAAGGGTGTCTAAAAATTTCAGAATTGAATTCGATTCGATTCCATTTTGTAGCCAGAAAAATACATCTAAAATCTGGTAAAGTTTGTGATCTTTAAATTATGATCAAAATTCTTCAAAACGACATGTAGTTGAAAATCATTCTTCTGCACAGTTTCGAGTTGTGAATTCATCACACAAAAAAAACTACTTCCTCCTCCATGCTTCGTAAATATCATATGAAAAATTTCATTGTCTGAAAAACCTTCAAAAAATTGGTTTCAGAAAGTTAATAGGGCAGATCATTTCTGAAAAAAAAAAAGAATTTCAGTTGGAATTTTTTTTAATTTAATGTATTTTGGTATTTTTCTAGTGAAATGGTGATTAATTTGGTTCTTACGTACTTTTTTATTTTTTACAGCAGAACACGATGAAGAATCATCCAGGAATCAAAAAAACTTATCACGAAAACGACAGCGAAGACCTGTTTTTCTTTCCATGAAATGGATGGAAGAATCATGTGCAAATTCAACTCATCCGAGCTGAAATATGATCAACATTGCAGTAGACTATAAATTCATCGCTGAGAAATCAACAAAATATTTGCCTGAAGGTAAAATTGCAACAAATTTCGTAATTGTGTGCCTTAATGTAATCGTAATTTGTGATGATTTTTTCCGAAATCACTGCTGAAGAGTACAAAGATCGAAAAATCGTACGAATTTATCATTCACAATTTCGTTAGAAGCTGCTGATGCTATCTTATTCACTTCAGCACAATTTAGAATTAGAAACTTCTCAATAACCTGTTTTCAAATTGATTTTTAATTTTTGAAAGTTTACATTCGGTGGTGCTCGTAATGGAAGAATTTTTTCATCATAGTCCTAGACGGATTTTTTGTTCATTTTGTTCGATTTTTCCACGGGTATCAATTTTGTGATCTGTAGTGTTAAATTTTGTGACCAATTGTAGAATTTTTTCCATAGGATATTGTGCACTATCTCTGCGTTTTTGTTATTGTTTTTCGCCAAGTGTTTTTAGGGAAAAGAATAAGAAAAAGTTGGACAATGTGGGACGGGAAGAAAAATCGTTGATTTATTTGGTATTGTGAATCATATCTCATTCCGACATCAATTCATGATTTTTTTTTTGCAGTGATACAGATGGATGAAATGGGAGCGAATTTCAATATGTACCATGTTAGGAAATCCTCACCGAAGCAGTTGACGAAATTTGCCGCTAAGAATTTGCTTGGAGATGAAATTACGACGGATTGAGTCTGGTTCGTGTGTTTAATTTATGTTTAGATGATTTTGTTCGAAACTGCTCGGAATTGATTGTTGACGAATTGAATATTGATACGCTTAAAGGCGAAGTATTCTAAAGGGTTACGTAAGGAGGGGGAAGAAACGGGCAAAGAGGGATCAGAAAACATTTCACGAGCTATGTGATTGGAAAATACGAGAAAATTTTCGACTATGTTTTGAATTTGGAAATTTTTAAACAAATTTTATCGTTGGGTTTTCACTTTCTACAGCTGGTATTGAGCAGAAGCGTGATCGAATGCAGATCGTATTTTCATAGAGCCGAGGAAAGTTTTATTCGCTGTTTTCGTCGACGTCGCCTATTTTTTTCTACATCCATATCGCGATATTTATTATGTATTTACCTAATGTATTTTATATTACCTATTTTACGTAGTATTATTTTTCATTTGGTTGGTGGTACTTTTACGTTTAGGTTCTGATTCCCAATTTTTTTTTTCAATTTCAAGGGTTGATTTTCTCCCCCTCTGTGGAGTCCTGGGCGGGATTAGGAAAACGACTTTGGCGGATGTGGGGGTAGAGGGTCGGTGGATTAGTTAGAGAATGCCAATGTCGAAAGACTTGGTGAAACCTTCGGATTCTGATGGTGTCCAGAGCTCCAAACATGGATCGGAGGTGGCTGTGGTTTCTTGATCTTTAGGCACCAGTCCGGCTTTATTGATCACTAAAGAGGCCTCAGCATATTCTTCCACCGTAGGCTCGGTACTGTGGAAAGAAGCGTCTGCTGCGGGTTGAAATTTTAGCCGCGCCGGTGTCGGTATCTGTGTGAACCTGGAAACCTCACGACACCGGAAGAGACTCGGAGTTTTGTACGATGCCTGGTGCGATAGTACCGAGAACACTGAGAATATTGCAGTTTTTTTCTTAGCTCGGGTAACGCTACATGCCAGGGTCGTACCTAGCGAAGGGTATCGAGGATTTGATCAATTTCGTACCATTTTAATCGTCACCAAGCACGGTAGTAAATCGCAGATGAAAGTTGGTGGATTAGCGATCGAGTGGGCCCATGAGTGCATGTGTGTGTATTTGTGAGAGGGGTAGTTAAGAGTCGAGTCTTGTAGTGTCCCGGTGCCTTTTGTCGAATTTATAAAAGTAGGATTTTCAGGGTAGGAACACCCCAGTTGGACTCCGTTGAGCTTCTTCTGGGGGTGCCATTTTCGGAAAGAATTCAGAATTCTGTCCGGCAGGGCTTCGGTCGGTGGTGTTACTTGAGCTTACCGGTTAGGGACTTCGCCTCATTAGCGAGAAGCTGCTTACCTTGTCGTTTGCACTCCGGCCATCTAGTGATGACGGTCCCACCACCTTTGGCACACGATCCTTCCCGCCTAGCCGGGAGTCTGTTAGACGTCAGCAGCGCGACTGGCTTTGTTGCGACCGCTTTATTTTTAATTTTTTTAGTGGCAATGTCCAGGTTGCTGATGAGGGTGTCGGCCTTATCCTTGCGGATGTAGGCCGGCATCTCTGTGGACGGGAATGGCTAAATACCTTGCCACAAGGAGAAGGCCAGCCTGTGTATGAGGTCCCAATGTCGCGGTCTGGTAGGTAAGGAATTTTTGGCGCTGCCTTTGCGACATCCTGCGATTTAATATTCGTGTTTGATTGACGTTAAAATTACGATTTTGATCGGCTTTTCATTTCAACAAAGAATGGCGTTTGTTACGAGTGTAAAATTACCGGTGGTGAGTGTGAGTGAATTTTTGACGCCCTTGTTTCGTTGTAATGAAGATGCGTCGTCTTGTCCCCTCTCTTTAGCGTCTTATTATTTTCGTTGCGTTTTTTGAGCCATTTCTAAATTTAAAAACGTGATAAAATTTTTGGGTGTGCGAAAAGCCATATTTTTTTGAAGTTTCAATGTTTTTCTTGAAATTGGGAACTGGGTGATTTTATAAGTTGACGAAAAGTATTTAGGCTGAAATTTTGGTATTTTTTGGTAGAAATTTGGTAATTTATAGGGTTATTTTTCGATAATGTATTATTTTTATTAATCTTACGTAATTGTTTTTAAATGTACCTATGTATTGTTTAATTTCTAAGATTGTAATAACCGATCACGGTTTTTTCCAATGTCGAGCGGCCGGCATTGGTTTTTTTAACCCAGATCGGTTACCTAGATATTAGTTTGTTGTTCATTCTTTTTTTTGCCGTTGTGTCGAAAAATACATATGAAGTTTGGTTTTTGAATTTTTTCTGTCGCTGTTGAATGGTTTTCGACGAGCAATTGTACAGATTGTGCTTTCTGATGTGCTAATAATTTTAGAAGTCGATGAAAATGTTGAAAATGCATCGTGCACTTGAAAAATTAGATCTACGATTTTGAATAGTTACGTAGAAAATGCATAATTATTTCATTGTGCAACAAAAATGCCTTCCATTTCAGGAGATAAAAGTCACTGAATAGCAAACTGGCCAACAGCTAGGAGAATGTCTATGTGCAAATGCTCTTACGTTTTATTTTTCCGCAGATCGTCACCTATGAAAAACACTGCATCCGATGAGGTCCAGCATCGACGACTTCACAATGTATCCTAATTCGATGAAATCGACAATTTTTAATGATTAAAAACATGAATACTTAATTGTTGAAGTAATATAATCAGTTTTGAGAGAGAAACGTAAAAATTAACGCTACTAATGGGAAAAATAGTTCTATTTTTGAAAAAACGATTGAAGAAAAGCTAAAAAACTGATTTAAAAATGAATTGCACCTTCGAAAAATACGATATGCAACTTAAATAACACCAGTAAAAAATGATTCAAATCAAAATAAATGAAAAAAATGTATTAGTTACGCTATCTGTGAGAAAAACCACGAAGTTTTGTTCTGTATTTAAAAAATGGATCGAAAAAAAATCGAACGAAAGTTAGATATACACGTGGCGCTATCTCTCGGAATAATGAGTGAACTAAACGAAAAAATAGCCATCTCGACGTTTTTTCGGTTTTTTTGTAAACACCAGATGCGACAATCAACCGAAAAATCAACTACCCCACTTGCGACACTCGACCAAAAAATTGATCATTTTTTCGGTCGAGTGTCGCAAGTGGGGTAGTTGATTTTTCGGTTGATTGTCGCATCTGGTGTTTACAAAAAAACGTCGAGATGGCTATTTTTTCGTTTAGTTCACTCATTATTCCGAGAGATAGCGCCACGTGTATATCTAACTTTCGTTCGATTTTTTTTCGATCCATTTTTTAAATACAGAACAAAGCTTTGTGGTTTTTCTCATAGATAGCGTAACCTAAACCTTTTTCTTTCATTTCTCTTTAAAAAACTTCGTGGTTTTTCTAACAGATAGCGTAACTTGTACATTTTATTCTCATTTTCTCTTGAATCATTTTCCACCGATGTTATTTAAGTTGCATATTGTATTATTTTTTCGAAGTGTAATTCGTTTTTAATCAGTTTTTTGTTTCTTTCTCTTGAAGAATGAACGATGCGTGGCAAGTACATTATTCATCATCAACAGTGAATGATCATTCGGATTCATTTTTTGTTAAAATAAATTAATTCCGCCATTTTCGGGTTTCTTTGTACGTATAAGTAATTCGGAATTCATATCAAATTTTGACATTCGTAAAGTTGAATATTCACTTTTCGAAGATTATTGCATTATTAATACATGATTACGGTTGAATGTCAGTTTTCCTTGTTTACTTACCAATTTAGAGCAAAGCGAATTCAACTTCTTCGATTCTTAAAAGGTACATCCGCAACGTTGCCAACATTTTCTGCGTCTATATAACCCATTACTTACCAGATCATGCAAATAATTACGTCGACTATGGCTAATAAAAATCCTATCTTTTCCCTTCCAGACAGAATGAAACACCATCACACACAAATGGTTTCTTTCTGAGAGATAACTCGATACACCTCTGCCGATATCTCATCCCTCATGGTTAAATTGAATCCCCCCTTCCCCCACCTCTCAACACTCGAATTTAGACTGCGACGAAATAAAATACCTAAAACTAACGTAGCTTTACAAAACTTAAATCTAAATTCTAACAATACAAAATTTTAACAGACAATACACGAATAAAATTGAAAAATATCAAACATAATTGATAGCATCGTTAAAACCAAGCATTTTGAATGTATAACTAATCGCTGAAATTTAAAAAATGCAAAGTAATTTGAAAATGCAGTATAAAAAGAAGAAGAACTGAGAAAATAAAATTACATCAGTTGATGAGTGCCAGGAAAACTAATTTGGAAAATGGGACAGCTCGATAAAACTGAATGTCAATGTTGAGAATTCATTACATTTCAATTTTTAAAAACACATGCATTGGTGAATATCAAAAAAAAGAGATTCATAACTTTTAAATTGAACAAATACTCGGGATTTTATAAATTGAAATTATTCGTCTGATAACTTGGAAAAATTATCACGTCGTGAGGTCAGTAAACAAAACACACATTATAACATCGATCATAGCATTCTTCAACGATGAGCTTAAAAATTAGACGACAAATTGAAGGACTGTTTTTCAAATTCATTTAAATCATTTCGCCATAATGTTCTCCGAAGATCAGGATCATTTTCTCCGATGTAGTTTCAACTTCCAAGTCTTGCTTCGAATGGCGAGCTGGCGACATCAAGGCACAATTTTCAATTCAGTTCGCAGAATTTGATTTTACATGAAACAAAAACAAAATACAATTAAAAATAATAATAATAATAGTATAACTATAGTATAAAAATAGGTTTAACACAACAAATAAAACTATTTCATAAAATTGACTGAATGGAGGCTTGCATTTTTCAAGTTCTGTATGATTTACCAAACTATATCTCAAAAGTTGAAGAAGAGAGGGGAGAAAAGTACATAAAAAGGTCGATGTGCCATAAACATAAAAGCCCCCACTTGGTTGGTCCCTAAAGAATTGGACTTTTTATATTTTTGAGCATACAAGTTTATACATCAAATATTCACTTATATTTTTTATGGAAAAAAATCAAGCCAAAATAGGCTCTATATACCAATAACAATTTTCAATTTTTTCTCTCACACTTAGAATTTATATGAAACGAATAATTCCACCCATGAAATGTTTCTTTCAATTTTCAACGGTCAAAAAAATTCAAACACATTTCGATCTGAAAATATTCAAAATCGGAAAACATTCTATTCTCCACCCAAACATCCAAAATTCACCCCTAACTTTTTACAGTTCGCAGCGAAGACCAACCAATTTTTCAAATTTTGCAGTAAATTTTTGCAGAACCAAAGATATAGAAGCTATCTTCGCATTTGACCACAAAGACATTCTGTTGCAGCAGACAACACGTACACCTTTAATTACAACAAAGGTCGTTTTCAGAACCCCCGATCAACACACCCACTAGCTCGATTCGTTTGCCTGGGATGTTGAAGAATTCAACAATGAGGCCACTTCACATCCTGGTGTTGAAATTCCACTCACTCTCACTCACCGCTGGTAATGTTGCACCCAAAAAAAAAGCAACATTACACGATATTACATAAGACCAGACATATCATCTCATGTCAGACACCTACCCCGCCAAAAATAAAAAAACATAAAAAAACACAAAGACAGACACTATTAGGGACCACTCTGACCCCCGTCACACCAGCCATTCTAGTTACGGTTAGGCGTTATGACACTCCGATTATAATAAATTCTATCACGAATACCGCACATGCCATACCATGTACGTCAAACGAGCTAGAATCCTACTATAATAAGAAAGGGCATCACTAAACCGGCCAGTATTTCGTTTGCCAGTAGCGTGTTCTCGGGCTTTCTTCGGATTAGGTTCCCTAAAAAACCGAACGTCTACCAGGCGTCTACGTACGCTTACCAGTCGCTCAAACAAACACCATATTCGTAGAAATTAGAAGCTGATCTACAACACCTACGCATGGACCAGTTCAACTTCATCGGCATACCCAGTCAGACCGAAGAAGAGACCGGCACAACTTTCCTTTGAAAGTTGTGACCATTTGGGAGCCAAGCTCAGGCCGAGAGATGAAAAAAAAATCAAATTTTGCATTACCAGTTTTTTGCGGCGTTGCAGTGACTGCTACAAGCACCAAAACTGATAAAGTTGGACAAGGACGGACAGACTGAAGAATTCTACGCGTACGTAGTACCTATGGGACAGACTGGACAGACCTAACAATTGAAAAAAACCAAACGGGCCCTACACTCACACAATACATCTGAACATTTGATCAGCGATTCAAACGACCTTCGATTGTAATTAATACATGCCATGCCGACCGCCCCTCCTACCCTTCGTCAAGTACGACCCTGGGATTTCGCGCAATCCGAGCCAAGAAATACCGCCATTCTCAGTGCTCTCGGTACGATTGGCAGGCATCAGTACAAAACTAGGGGTCTCTTCCGATGTCGTGAGGTTTCCAGGTTCACACAGATACCGACATCGGCGCCTAAGAAATTTCAACCCGCAGCAGACGCTTCTTTCCACAGTACCGAGCCTACTGTGGAAGAATATCGGCTGACTCTCTTGCGATCAATAAAGCAGGGCTGGTGCTTTAAGATCAAGAGACCACAGCCACCTCCGATCCATGTTTGGAGCTGAACGCCGAAATCCCAGATAACCGAGCACGATCACATCAGACATCCAACAGAATCCGAAGGTTTCACCAATGCCATACGACACTGATATTCTCTGACTGTACCACCAACCTTCCAACACTGGTTCGCCAAAGTCATAACCTATTCTGACCCAAAACCTCAAGGAGAAAATATTTTCTAAATTTCTTTTTTAAAAAATACAAAAATATAGCAAACTGAACAAGAACGCGAAAATTTTATATATGTGAGGAAGAAAAATTGAAAAAAATAGAGGTCACAGAGCCTTCAAACATGGCCACCAATTATACCCGAATACCACACACAAAATTCGCTAAAAATAATCTCCTTTTTCAAACGAGAATCTTGGAATTGGGGAAGGGGAGAATTTGAAATGAAATATCACCAAATGCATTACGCAGAGTTATGAAAAATTGGCCAAATCATTATACTTAGTCACAATTTCGCTCAATACAAAAACTAATTAAGCTGAATATCAACATCATTCGAATATCAAATTTTAAATAACAGGCAATAATTTGCCAACAGTACTTCGTTTACATAACATGATAAAATTTCACTTTTGGTTTTTACTAATATTAAGTAGGTGTAATGCAGCAATACCATCTCCATCAGTCATTATACTAAATAAAAACTATCAGACAGAAGTCTGTCAAAAACAAAGCTAAATATACAATTCTTATAAATAATCAGATACAATCTACGTATCAATAACTTAAATATAGAGCTCGATAGCAAATGAATTCAAAAAATGAAAAAAATTTGTTACTATCGAAAGAAAAAATTTCAAATACTGGTGACATGATTTATACCCCGCAATGGGTACAAAAATCAGAATTTTAATTGCCAAAATTCAGTTACAGGTTCGCAAGTACATTGGAAAAATCAATAGGTACCTAACTAAGCTCAACGTTGAGTAGCAAAAATGAACCGCCAAAATGATAAGATAAGATTATGACTACTGATCTACATAGGTATTGTTTTTTCTGATATTTTCAAGACGAGCTCCGAGCAGCAAAATTAATCTCGTTAAAATAAAAATAATTTAACATTGAATGGAAAATTATACCTATTAGAAATACTTATACGTACATTAAACACTCACCGTGAAATTTATCGCTGTGCGGTAGGTCAGGTAAGACTCGTCATTACGATTTCAACTCGATTTTTCGCAGCATTTCACTGTAAAACAAACCAATTGAAATTAATTAAAGATGTGGATATAAAATTATTAGTTCATTAGAAACTAAAAAATTATGTACTTTGAAGTTTGAAAGAATATTCAATACAATGGGGCGAAAATACAAACAATGCGTTCCCTTCATTATAAAATTCAAAAGCAATATTTCAATACCTACTTAGAAAAAATTTCGAATTGGAAATGAATTTTCAAAACTCTTATTTGAACTTGCTTCGTTTTCCAAACAAAATAAAATGAGCATCCAGTGCAATGAACTTGTACCATTACAAATCAACGAGCATTCCACCAAAGTCAAATTGAAAAAATATACCAACTTTGATGACATCTCACACGAAAAAAAAGGGAACAAAAATTATGAATTGAACTTGTAACATTACAAATCAACGAGCATCCATCGATGCGAGCATCCCACCAAAATCAAATTTAAAAAATATACCAACTTTGATGACATCTTACACGAAGAAAAAAAAGGAACAAAAATTATAAATTTCAACTCATACAAGAGCAGGCCTTCATTTTCTGAAATTCGTAATTCTTCATACGTCAAATTTTCCAGCTTATTAGAAGAAATTCGAACAACTGACACTACCTAATCATATTTTCATTTTTTCCAGATTCAAACTCGTACAAAATTATTCAATCATATTGTACACTTACTGTTCCAATTTTCATCAAAACTGTAAGAATGGTACAACGTCGATGGAAAATCACACAGTGCCTTCCGAATTGAAAAGATTAGCAAATCTGAAAACCGAACAAAATATTAGAATTTATAATTCACCATTATTTATCAAAAAAATCGCAGTTTTTTTCGTAAAGAAACAAATCATAACGTAATATCAATATGTACTGAAAAAATTTCGAAAACATCAATTGTAATTATGGTTTTCTGAGGAATTTCAAAAAATGATTTTTCTCAACCAATGTTTAATTGGTTGAACACAGTCGTCTTTATCTTCATTAATACAAAAAGAAAAGGAGATAGGTACATGCTTCAACAATTATCACTACTTTTACTTCTCTTCACAATCAATGAAATCAAGAATATTGATTAATTCTGCGAAACCCCTTGCAAATTTTCCAGCTTGCTACACTGATTTCAAATGGCCAAATGAGGGAGGAGGGGTACAGGTTTACAGAAAAAATAGCTCATTAAATTTTTAAAATACAATTTCAATCTAGTAAGTTCAAAAATATGTGAAAGCTCAAGGATCAAACCGAGCTAAATCCAAAACTAATATTTTTGAATAAAAAAGACTATAATCGAGAAGTTCCCGATTTTTCAACATTTCAGTTTTCAGCCAAAATTCGAGCTTTCGTGTATTTTTGAACGTGTTGCATAAAATTTGTATCTAATTTCTTAGAATTTTCGTACTTGTCGTGGCAAAATTAACCCGTGATAACATTCTATTCAATGTATTCTCATTTCTTATGACATGACAAATCATCGATAACACTTGAAATTTTTTTAAAAGAATACCCACGAGTTTCAAAATCCTAGTACCTATTTTTTGGATCCACGTTTGCGCAGAAAATCTTGATCACCAACACAATTTTGAATATCTATGTTGAATTCAATTACATCTAGGTAGGAGGTACTCACTTTTTCATTTCTTGAGAGAAAATATTCACGTCGCGAACTTGATAAACGATTGCACGTCATCATTCTTAGGTATTTATGTAAATCTCCAAGCTCGAAAGTAAGGCATTGAGAAATCTGAAAATTGAACGAAACATTAGAAATTCATAAATCATTAATATAAATCACAATTTTTCTCCTTGAAAAGTTCAAAATTTTCAACTAGTCGGAACACATCCCCTTCTTGCATTCTCCAATCCACTAATTTTGACTGTTCTAGACAATTTTTTACGTGAGTAAAATGTAGAGATCTGTAAAAACTCAAACTTTCAACTGTCACACAAATTATTCTTCTTTAAAAATAAATCAATACGTATTTTTCTTCAAAAATTATAAACAAAAATCAACCAAAATTTTAAAAGCGCTGTACGAAATTAAATACATATAATCTCATCACATGAATTCGATCATTTTTCTATTTAAAAAAAGTAAAATCAATAATCCATACAAAGCTGAACTCAGAAAATCCAATTGCTTTGAAGACGTGACCATTTCCAAAAAATAAAATTTCCTCACATTTACTTTCAATTCAGAAAATAAACGCCTAAATCATCGAGCACCTCGAAATTTTCAATAAAAAAATCCTACAAACTTCAGAATTTCAAGCACTCACCGAAAATGAAAGAAAAATCAAAAAATTTCTATTTCATTTTTGAAAAAAATCAATTTCTCATTTTCATAACCAATTATTCAAAATAAGTTCAAATATCTATTTCCATCCATATCCTACACTTTTTCCACCCAAAAAATCATCTCATTTTTTAAAATCTAACCTTACACAGAATCATTGGAACCATCAACACCATCGCACATTGAATATTTCTGTTTAATTTAATTATACACATCTGATATACTCACCATTAAACTGCTATGTTTCAGTTTTTGAGAAAAAATATCCATCATAGGTATGTAACGAAATTCACCATTGATTCCACGTTATTAATCGCATTTAAAGCCGTCAGGACCTGAAAATCAAACAAAACGCAATCAATAATTACCTATCGTAATTTTCCACGGAAGAAATTCGTAATGAAATAATTCATTTCTTTTTCATTTAATTTGGCAGCCAAACTTTGTAGATCGGATAATTTTCGACAAATAAAGTAGTGAAAAAATTGATTATATGCTATAATATTTTCATAGATCTTCGTCTATGTCTATAGATGGCACCTGGCACGAACCATGTACACCTAACATCGTAGGCCAAAAAACAAAATTCACATCAATCAAAAACACAATCATTCTATTTCAAAAATGAGATTTTGAGTGTTTTAGATTCAGTGATTCAAGGCTGCATTGATTAATATCCATAAAAAATAAAATAATCAATTTAAACCAATTCCAGATGAGTTTGAAATCTGGAATGTCCATAAGCGCAATATTATTATACGTTTTTTGGCTTTCCTGTAAAAAAAATCAATTTGGCACTTGGACGGTTTTAGAATTAGTGGGTCAAATGCTCATAGTAGAAAACAACCTAACATCGTAAGAAATAAATTCCAATAATTATGAATGGAAAATGAATTAATGGAAGAGCCGAAATAATTCATATGAGAAAAAAAGAAGTGAAAATAACACCATTAATTTTTAAAAAAATTACCATAAGACCACTAATAAACCCAAACTAAAATATAACAATCGTCAAATCCACTAGCCAACTATAATAGCGGACCAAAAAAACAAAGCAATTGAAAACAAAGGCGCCATACAAAGACGCCAGTAAAAATAAATCCAACAGTAGCGATTTTCAAACATGCACAAAATATTATTTTGACGAAAGACAGAAAAATCTCGCATCGGTAACATTTCACGACTACAACTAGGTACCTACATTAAAAATCATGAAAATTTTTACACAGACGAATGTATCCTTGATGTAAAATTCAAGTAATTTCAGTCAAAAGATACAAAATATAAGCACACAGACACACAATATACCGCATACTATGCACAACAAAGCGACAAAAAACCTCAAATTTACAAACAATAACAAAGATAATTGTTGAAAAATGGCGCCGAACTATTATTTATTGCAAACGGTTTCCTCAAAAATTCAACTCGGAAAAAACACGGTTTCGCAATCGAGTTGAAACTGAAAATTGAAGTTTGAATCTTGTCTAATACACACACACACACATTCCCATTACTCGTAAAAGCGTAGGAAACATCGAATTATTTAAAACATGAAAAACACTACAGTACCTATGTTACTTGTAATGAAATTTTTATACACATTTCGAAACAATAAAAAGAAAAAAGTACCAGTAATTTTCGTACTTACAGTGACACAGTTACACCACCGATGAATGATGAATTCGACACGAAACAACACACCCTGCAATTCTCCTGTACTGAATTTTAAAGCCCGAGGCCAGAGGCCCAGAAAAAAGTCAAAAGACATGATGCGATGAAAACAGTATCAAGTTCTAACGCGAATTCCGAACCAAATTACATATTAATTGAAAAACAACTCGAAAAGATTCCGCTCGAAAGAATTTTCTATTCAGAACGCTCGTAAATAAGTACCTAATAACAAGAACTGACAATGAATGCATAAACATTACAAAATAGTACCAAGTGTGCTTTATGCACGAGAATATGAGAAAAGCACAACCGAATAACCGAAATGTAACACCTAACACACGAATGCGAATGAATGACATGAGTGAAAAGTGAAAACACAGAAATTAGGAACTGAAGAAGAAAAAAGAACTAAGTTTGAGTAAAAATCCGACCGTAAATGTAAACTACTTAAAAAACTCAACCGATCATGATTTTTATTCCTCGTGCTCGTACATCAGCATTTGGCAGACGCGATGTAACGTAAAACTGTGTACCCTTTGTCCTTGATTGAGTATTAGTGAAAAACACAACCACAAGACAACGCGACGTACGAAACCTCGATAAAGGAAAAGGATAAACCGAATGAAACGAATTAATTGAAAAGTAAAAACTCAAGGACACAACACTCGATTGACGAACAAGCGAACAATGAACCGAATTCGTAAATCGAAACTCACCTCATCCCTTCTTGTGGTCGCATTCCTCGCATTTTCACGCCACGTACTTCCTACGTTCGTAGTTAAATATCGTCGTAACCCGCGTCGGTTACGTAGCTAGTTGCGACTAGTTCATGGAAATCTGCGCATGCGCGACAGGGTTGCCATGCGGAACCAACATCAAGGGTACAATGTAATCAACTTTATGCTTGAAATTAATTACGTAGTTTTTTACATTATCTTTTCTTCTTTTTTTCAAATTTTGTGTAATTTTTGATTTCTAACCGTAAAATAAATATCAATTCCTACCAACTGACATGTCTTCTCCAATATTTATGTACAAGTATGCCAGGGAATAAGTACGGAATCTTTTAATCTTTCAAAATTTCTCCAGAATTTCCCGGTCATCCGAAAATGAACATTTTTATGCAATAAATTTTCACACGAAAAATCCTCCCATTGCACTCAAAATTTTTAAAGAAAGGGATACTTACAAAATTTCAGAAACTTCCAACAGTAAAAAATTGACAAAACAATATGAATTTTAGCAAACAAAAATTACGTAATCCATCAAAATACCTACGATTGTTAATTCGTAATTTTTTTCACTTCTCTAGAATTTAATTTGCATGGGCGTGTTTAATCATTCTAGGTAAACTGCATACCTAGACCTACATACAATTATACATCAAAGTACTCACATTTGACTGCTTCAGCTCCAGAGAAAACGGTCCAAACGGATATCCATGTAGCACGTTGTTTGAATTACAGATGATCGCATTATAATCCAGATCTTCAATATCTTCAAATCTTCAAAGGTAGGATACGAAGCAGCGAGAAATCTAAAAATTAAACGAAGCATTTTTTTAGTCACTATCATCATCAGTATGTCAATACCTACTTATCAAAATTTTATTCGTAAAAAATTGTAGATGTTAGAAACTTGTGGCCAAAATACATCGGATGAGAATGAGTCATCGTTACAATCCTTTTTAAACAGTAAATTTCACTAAATATAAAAAATAATAATCACTTCTTAGTTAAAAAACACATGAATAGTTTTTTATATCAACTTCCCAATTCGTCTGAAACCAACCAATTCCTTCCAGGTTTTCTTTCATTTCCGATACAAAATATTCACCCTTTTGAATTGAATCTTCCAATTGAAAAGAATTCCTCGCCGAAGTGGAAACAAACAAAATTATCAAGACCAACAAAAAACAAGCATTATTTAGCACTCGAAATTTTCAACTGAAATAGCACTCGTCCGTTTTTTGCAACTTTTCACAGTAAAAACGTATGCGAATTTCAACCAACAACCAACAAAAAAATCAAAACAAATTTTCCAAAAATACGGTTGGCAATTCCACTTTATCAATCAGTTCTTCAAAACTAAACTTGTGCATGTGTAATTACACTCTTTATATATTCATGTACTCACATTTCGCAGTTTCAGCCCCATAGAAAAATATCCACACATCGCGACGTATAGAATACGGGCAATCATATTACTTGTAATCCATCTTCAAAACCTCCAAGGATCGAACATGCAGCAACGAGAGATCTGAATCTGAAATTTAAACCGATTTCAGTTACTAAAACGAATACCGTATTCATTTTACACTTCAATACCAACTTATAAGACACTTGATAAACGAAAAGGAATCGCAGAAACAAAATTAATTTAGAATTCAGTTATTTAAAAAACACAGCAAAATCCTCCCTTTACACAATGAAGTAACAAATAACCTAAGATTACTCTGAATGTTTGAACATAACACTGAAAAATAATTAGACGGAGGATTTAATTAATTCAGCAATCATTTAGCTCGCCAGAATATTCAATCAACAAATACATACATTTCCTATCATGCGCAATATTCAAAAAACTAAAACCATTCCGAGGCATATTTATTATAAAATTATTTAAATAAAAGTGACGCTAAAACATTATGAAAAACGAAACGTAAGTTTGTTCTCACCTTTGGCAGTATATTCTGCAACGAACACCTTAATGGACTTTCACGAATGCTATGATAGATAAACAAGTCGTTCGGTAAATTTTCAATATCCTAGAAACATAATAGAAACACACTTAGTCAATTACACTTCAACGATAGAAATTATTCACCATATTTATGAATACTCAATTTCAAATAGCTTTATAAATGATACACGAATTGTCATATAGGTAAAAAACAAACAAAGATCCAATTTCCAGATTTTCAAAAATCATTTAAAGCGAGTTGGTTGCAGTGGTAAAAAGGTAAAATACAATCGTGAATATAAACCCAAAATCAGACCACAATAAAGAAGTGAAGAATCAACGACAAAGATTTCGAATAGGTACTTGAAATCACGAGCGAAGGCTGCCGAATGTTACAAAAACACCACCCAATACTACTGAGAATTTTCATTCTCTCCACACATGTATTACACCTAACCAAACAATAGATAGATGAATTTAAAAAGCACTTTTTAATCTAGCCGGTCACAAATTACACGCATCGTAATAAATTTGAAAATGATTTTTCTGTTACTATGCGTATCAACTTAAAAGCATTCAAAATATTAAGCACCTATACAAACTCAATAATCACACGTAAACACAAGCATCACACAAATACACACCGGAGCATTTATAACCCGCTCGCACAAAATAACGCTAATTTAGAATAATTCCACATTCCACAATCGAAACGCTTAAATTAACTAAAAAGAACTTTCAAGAAATGTTTTGCTTCTTTTCGACGGTCAAAACTTCAAAGCTTGCAATTACGTTACACAAATAATCTGTTGCAGCACTTACTCGAATTTCGACACAAAACACGTCAAAATATTGTACGATTTCAGGCAAATTGTTATTAAAAATGCAAAAACCTAACATAATTAATCTAAACACGTGGAAAACGCGACCATAAATATTAAACTTTTAAATCATTTAACTTTAACAAGCAAGAAGACGGCAAAGACAGGAGAACTAGCGTACCGAACTACCGATTGACGTGCGACAGCGACATGAGACGCGACTGCGAGTTGCGACAAGCGGACTTGCGATACGAACATTATAGTACCGAACGTAAACTTATTACGTATTATGCGAAGATGCAAAGGGACGGCAGGGTTGCCATACGCAAACAACTAACAACATTAAGGTACAACGCAATTAGTTCTGATCTATTACGAACAAATACTGCACAGATCTTTATTTCTACTCGAGTACTTGAATAAGTATAAGTATTTGATTGCCAGCAAGAGCGAATATTGAATATTCGAATAAAGAATGAAAATTTCGGAAAAATGAAAATACGTTAAAATTCTTCAACCAAAAAAAAAATGGAAATGTGGATCTTTTGGTCATTTAAAAAATACTGAATGTTCTATACCTATGGCTGTAAAATTCGAAATTTAAATTTCATTTTTTTACTAAAAAAAGTTTTGATGCTTGATTTAACGTACCTATAGTACCTTGATGAAATCCAAACAAAAGAAATGCAAAAAATTGTTTACGGATTCGAATACTTAACAAACAGTGATGTTCAACGAATATCCGGATACTCAGATATCCCAATATAGTTTTTTGCACTCGGATTTTTCGAATATTCGAATTTTTTCGAACACGAATCATCGGAAATTTGATTCGGATATTCGGAAAATCCGAGTACAAAAACCATAATTCGGATATTTGTTGAACACTAATATCGAATATTTTTCCAAATGGACATTCGAATCGTGAATCGATATTCGCACCACACTACATAATTTTTGATTGTAAACGCAGGGAAAATATTAATTTTCAAGACATTTCATTTACTCATAAATGTTTTTTCTTCAAAATTTATGTACTTAGGCGTAAGTAATATTTTCAATGAATTGTTTCTAAAAAAAAAACCACAAAAATCCGAACTAAAACGCGAATACATCATGTACACGAGGGAGAAAAATCCAATAAAACTAGTGGTCTCAGAAGTCAGAATTTCAATATAATAGCTATCGATCAAGCTGAATATCGACATTATCGAAACACCAATTTTTCAACCACCAACAAGTTTACCTACAGCACTTCACTTACATAGCGTGATAATAAAATTTCACCGCAGACTTCCACTGTATTAGAAACCTACACTGACGGTGAGCAATAGCCACCTTTATTAGTCATCATGCTCATTAAAAACCATAATAGACAGAGTTCTGTCAATGACAAATTTGAAAATTCATTCACAGTTTCGAAAATCGCATTGAAAAAATCATTTGGTAATTGAGCTCAACGTTGGATAGCAAAAATGAAAAGCCAAAAGACTACTTAGATTGAGCTCTATGATATTTTTACAAAAATAGGTATTTTCAAGACGAATCCAGAGTAGAAAAATTAATTTCGTTTCGAACGGAAATAGTAAGGTTAGTTTATATAACGAGGGATTGAAGTGCGCGATTATAAATCGAGTGCGAAAACATAAGCCAGAGCGGTAGGAGAGGGTTGTTCGCACGAGTTTTAGGTAGGCAGGTACTCGTAACGAAAAAGAACCTGAAGATTGAATGAAACGAACACTTTCGGAGATTAAAAAATCCGAAATCTAAATTATCAGTTAGGTATGTACTTACTAAAATTGGACACGATACACAATTACACTGCAATTATTGGTTAAGTATCCGAATCATAAATTTACGGGCGTATGACTCGGGAATTTTTTCTTATCAAAACTCGCTTAAAATAATCCTGATCTAATTTTTAGTATCTGTTTAAAAAATTCTTTTTCAATAACTATTATCTATTCTACTAGTGTCTCAGTTCTTGAAGACAAAAATATGCATACCTACCTAAGTCACGAAATTCAAATTATGAACGATTAGTCATCGTACGCTTTGTCCCACAAACCTCAAGACAACAGATCTATATATATTTACCTACTTGATAAAAAAATTTCAAAACCTGATAATTCATTACCTTTCTAATTGAATTTTTTTTCAGAAAAATTCATGATAAAGTAAGCAAAAAAACGTTTAAATAATTCATCTTTCTTTTGGTTAAATGTTAAAGAAACTGCAAAATTTTCTGATTTTTTTTTTTCAGATTTTAGAATTTCTAGACTTTTACATATTTTTAAAAAAGTAGAAATCTTGAAAAAGCCAACTGATAGCAAATTTCAGTTATCTTTCTAAATGCGCACTCAAAAATACTTCGAAGATAAAATGAAAAACTGAACTCGTCGTGAGTTTTAACATCAACACTCACCAAGCTGGGTAGTATTTCATTCCTTGCTCAACACCACACATCATTTTTCAAGACACGTAAGTAATTCAACGTCGAATCTGAGTTGAGCAATTCAAGCAATTTCACGTTTTCAAAAATAGTAAACGATTATGATGCTGGATCTCATCCTCATCGTTGGATTCTGAAAAACAAATAAAAATGGATTTAATTTTTTTCGAATCGAATTCGCGTACTCGTGAAGCAGATTGATAGGATCAAACCCAAAATAAAATTCATTTATTTAAATTTAGTGCCTCAAAGGAAGTAACAAACAATACGTCACATTATTACAAATTCTCAATATTTTGCATTTTACAAAAATTTTAAGGCGTCTTACTTTTTAAAAGATTGAATTCTATCACAAAAATTACCTGATTGCATACCTACTACTAATTATAAAATCCTATCGTGAGCTTTTTCAGTGGATTTATAAATTTATATACTTGAACATCAATGCAGCTCATATTTGAAAAAAATTCAACGATTATGTGTTTTACCAACAAAGCAACGTAGACCAAATAGATCCAAATATCATCCTTTTTGAGATACAACTAAAACAACGACCATTTTTCAACCTTTAAAATGGGCATACCTACATCGTAAAAAAATCAAGAGAAAAATTTGAAAATCCAAGATTAAAAATTAAGACTTCGCTGACAAAAATTTCGAAATTGAAAATTCTTGGGCGAATTTTATAACCACAACACACATGAGAAAAATGTACATACCCTGGAGCTGTCGATTTGGCTTTCGTTGATTACACAACACACAAGTATAACGTTCATCAGATTTCAAAGGACTTCCTCAGAATGTTCATGACAAGACGTGGATTTAATTACCATCAACGCCATCAAGAAGTACTGGTTCTGGGACACAATTTCGATTTTGAGCCCCGACAAAGTTTCCATTTTGATTTTATTCCTTCGACGAAGTCAACATACTGAAAAAAAATACAACAATGCAATAACTATCGAAATAAACTTTCAATTTCACACATCAAAATAAAATTATAAAATGAGGGGCTTCAAAAGTCAGCATTCATGGTTCGGTGAAAATCACCCCCTCTCAACCAATGATCATTGCGTTGAAGGGGATTCAATTTGTTTTACGAGTATAGATTGAAATAACAAACAAACCAACTTCAACATAGGTATTAACAATAGATAGGTAAGGAGAGGGTCTCAAGACTTACGTACTATACGTAATACATATATTACATACATATTCTTACTTGCGTTTCTTACTTTGAGCAGAAAGCAGGTAATAGGTATTTGCAAACGTAAGTGTGGCTTGAATGCTTTATTTTGATTCGATAGCTTCACTCGTGCTCCAATTATCAAAGAAACTCGACAGCAGATACCGTGAAAATTTCATTGGTGAATTCACTGTTCTCTGAAATCACAATGAATACAGAATACATTATTAACATCACACATTAAAATAAACACAACACTATAGAAAGGCAGGGAACCACGGTGATGGAACAATTTCTCGGAGTAATGACTGCTAATCACAAATGAACTAATGGTTTTCAGGTAAGATAATAAGATCACAAGTGTAAAAATGTCATTCCAAAGATCAGGCGGTAATGTAAAAAAATGAAGCAATTAAACCAAACAATATCTGCCAGAAAATCAAAAATAATTATCGAATAATCAATTAATCATATACATACTACATGTACATACCTAAGGAAATACGATGTGATCAGATGTAGATACCACAAATGTCAAAACGCCATGTCAACGTCCGTCGGTCCGTCGTCATAGAAAAAGGCGCCGAATAATAATTTGTAAAAATTATCTCCACGTTTTAACTACTTAACCCTATATAGACCACCAGTGCCAAAAACGGCACTACAATGCATTTTTCGAAAAAAAAACCACCTGGTGCCAAAAACGGCACTAAATGTATTTCCTTAACATTGTAGTGCCGTTTTTGGCACGAGGTGGTTTTTTTTCTTAAAAAAGCATTGTAGTGCCGTTTTTGGCACCAGGTGGTTTTTTTTTGGTGGTCTACCTAGGGTTAACTGTAAAAAAAAACACGAATTCGCGCAAAGATTAAAAAATAGTGATTTTTCAAATAATTAGTTTCAACTTTTCTACGAATACAATAATTCAACATTTCGACCTTCAAAAGTCAAAGAAGATGAAGAAATGAAAATAAGGAAAAGCAAAGAGCGTCCTGTTGTAAGAAAATCGCCTCACGTGAAAAAAAATATGCGAAAATGAAAAAGAGAATAGAAACCTCAAACATTCCTCCTTCCACTAACACCATTGATATTACACATGTACGAGCGAGGTGCAACGACTACGACACAAACGTAATAATATACCGTATACGTTGAGCCAACGTTGAGCATACTCAATACAAATAAGTAACCAAGTACATATCTACAAAAAATTTAAAATCAAAAATTCTAAATTGTGAGGAATTGAAATTGAATAACACATTCTGAATAAATTTCTATTTCTAACCGAAATGATTTCAAATCAAAAGCAAGCAAAACACAATTATTCAAGTACGAATGAGTAGCAATACCAAGTAAATACTTAATAACAGAAGTAGAACATCTTATTCAAACTTACGATTATTATAATTTTTTACCAATGTTGCTGATATTTCACTCGAAACACAATAAATTGAGATTTCAATTAAAATTTACATTAAAACGAGAAGAGAGACTGAATGAACAGAGGCATGAAGCGAAGATGCGTTTTCATAATGTCGCAGTCGCACGAAATAACCATCAAAAACCAAAAAAACGCGAAGAAGAAGGTAAAAAGTAATTCAACAAAGAACAAAACACTAATGAAAATAGAAATGGCGTCTCGCCGTTCGTTGCAACAACTTGCAACACAACTAGACAGTTTTACCAACGCGACGAAAAAAACTCTAAACTAAAAAGAAAAGAAACAACGAATTTCAACTTTCGATTCTAAATCTTTAAAGTTTAAAATTCGAGCTCAAAAGCTCGAACAATAAGGATGACTCAGTCACACAGACAGAAAAACTTGAACCGACTACCTTACCACGGCGCATCGGTCGTATCGTTGCACTGTGCTAGTCTCGACTTGTCTACGAAATTACGTACGCGCGACGCGACATTACTTTATTCCGAATTAAATAAATAGGTACACACCTACACACACACACACACTAAAAAATAACTACCTACATTTCGTACGATTTTTCGCGATCATGGATTATGCGATAGGCGATCACGATAAAGAAGCTTGAAATTGCAATGGTTCAGTTCTCGCTCATTTATTTAGGAATTCAATTTCAAACTTTGAATTTTTCGAGTAAAATAGATAAACCGAGATAAACCATCATTGCTCAATTTTTTCTCAAAATCTTTTAATTTCATGTTCACATTCATCATTTTCAACACGATATAATATACTTGAATAATATAGTAATTCATCCACAATCCTTGCACGAGAAATGACAACGAAAAATTGAGGCTTTCGATCAACATGGTTGAAAGAGCTCGTTCTTTATTTTTTGAAATTATTTTTCAAGCGACTGCGACTGTACATTTTGTTTTGTACGTCAGAGAACATAAGCACGATGCGATATTTTTACTTAGGTATAACTCACGTTTGTCAAATATTCACCTGGATTGCGCGTTATAATTTAGAAGAAATACATATTGTATGTAAGTATGCAGAATTGCAGATAGCATGATAGGAGGTAAGGATAAGATACACAAAAATCAAAATTTGCTATTTCCACAGTAATTAGTTGATGTTATTACATCTTACACCGAATTAATTATGATAGCTGCATGGCTGCTTGTATAGTCAGAAGAATGAAGCTTCGAATAACCTACCTAAAAATTACACTCAAAAACACAATCTACGAAGACGAACTGAGGAATGAGAACTATTTTACTTACCTACATGGATATATGTGATACAGCGAAACGACGATCTTCAATTTAGAATGTTATTCTTGAAATGTGAAAATATCATTGAAAAGACATCGATTCTCGGAGCATCACAAAATATCTGTGAATTAAAAAAATAGACGATAAAATTCAAGGGGAAATAAAAACAAAAAAACACGATGTCAAATGAAAACTAAATTCAAGATTAGACCACGTAATTTTCAAAATTCCCGAAATTAACTAACGAAAATTAATCAAATAATTGAGTGAGTAAATATGGACAATATGGTAAGTATCCGGTTTGAATTAAAAAATATAAAACCTACCTCATGTTCCCTTTTCTGAAACTTTACATACATTCAAATATTTCAAACGGTAGCATTTTTTCGAAGATTGCTGCAGGCTGCACGCATATCGTACTTGTTTCACTATAAAATACAAAATTGATTATAATACTCATCATGTAATCAATACCATGAACATTAAAATACAAAATACAAGACAAAGTCGCCTACATAACGATAGAATTCATCAAGTGTAGATAAACTTCGGTTTGCTTCACAGAAAGTAAATATGTAATTCAATAGATCGTTTTCGAGGTTGGGTAATTTCAAAAAGTAAGTACATACATATTATTGCCGAACCATCAAAAGTCGCTCACAATTCGTCGCACAAAACCGAATTTCATGAAGAAAATTATGCTACGCAAGCGGAAACGAGTTCAAGTTCCAAAATTCGAAACGAAACTGTACGCAGAATCTAAGGTGTTTTCGTACGATGCATAATATTGAATGACTTGACAGACAATTCAAATTCAAATATCCGATAGGTCCTACTCTGAAAAACTCTGCAAGTTCCGGAACAGGTGGCCGAATTTGATAGAATTTATCGTTTATCCAGACTACGAGACTACCAGACATGGTAGTCGAAAGTTCTCAGTTGACAGTTGAAGTTCAGATCAAATCAGTTCCCATTCCATATCCATAATCAAGATACATAATTATCAAATTACTCACCATGAAAATTCAAATGAATTCATTCTTCGTTCCAATTCCAAATAACGCAACATCGAACTTATTCTGAAATTAAAATACCCACTAGATTAACATCAAACACAATGCGAAACTAAAATTCAAAATGGCAGCCGATACACAAACAATTGTTTGAATCATTGTAACCACTACAAAAAAGAAAAAAAGAAAATAAAACTGTGACGTGACATGTAGAAATCAGGTTATCGTGTAAGAAAAGTTTTGCTTTTTTTTGCGATTTCGGTACTAAATACCTCCTTTATCGAATGGTGTAGTTGAAAAAAAAATTTAAAAAAAGTTTTCCAAGGGAAAATAGTCTTCAAAAGTTTAACCGAATGTAACCGATAAATGGCAACAGATTTTATTTTTTGAGTTTCCTAGAAAGTTTTGTTTTTACACGATAGCCTGGTTTCTACATGTCACGTCACAACTCAAAAATAATCAAAGTCATGGTTTCACATTTCTTTCACTACGAAAAAAAAAAAAAATTAAAAAAAATGTAATTACTCGATTGATTGCTAGGAGCACTGCAAGCACTGAATACGGAAATAAATTCATTTGGCTTGGCTTAAGTTGGAAGTTTTTCATTCAGGAACGCCACCCAAAAATTTCGTTTTCGTGATATTTTTGATAAGTGTTTTGGCAAAATGATCAAGTGAAAATAATACTTCAATAATTCAAAAGAAACATTTCATACCAAGTCTTTGAGCTTCTAAACAATCAACGTATCAAATGTAAAAAGCCAGCCTAACCCTTGGATCATTCATTCACCTAAATACTGCCCTAAAACATTACCAAGTTAGCATAAGGTAAGCGGTACTCAGACGCCGGATTTTGGAAATATCAAGTCTTATATTCCTAAATTTCAATTAAATTTCGCAGCACGATGTCGAAACTTGACTCAGAAATGAAACCTCCCAACCCCGAAGTAGAAGAATGTGAAACCGAATCTGTCTCCAATGGATATCGCGAATTAGCTGTAAAAGCCGCCGAATACTTTGATAAAGGAGAATACGCTGAAAGCTTGATTAATTTGGTTAAATTACAAGAACAGAGACCCTTAGACACTAGATTTACTCATAATGCCGCCGTAGTCGAATTTTTCATCAGCGAATTTAGAAATATTTCAGAGTTCGAGAGTAAATTGAACTCTGTTTGTAATTTAGTAAGTTGGACAGTTGACTGTGACCAGTACAATTATGATTGTAGATTTTGAAGTGTTTTTTTACGAGTATTTGTTTTTGTGGTCGTTTAGGGTGAAATTAATTTGGATAATATCGAATCACTGGATGATGTTCGAAATTGTTGTATATTATTTAACAAAGCTGTCTTGTTGTATCATACGATGCAGTATAGCTCCGCTCTGAGAATACTCAATAAAGCGTTTTCGTTGGCCGAATCGATGGGTAAGATGAAGCGCAATTTATGGTGTGATTTGTTCTACTAGTTAGTCACTTATTTGAGTAATTTTTTTACAGATGAAGGTTTAAGAAGAGCTGTGTGTTTTCTATTAACCGAATTGTTTTTATGCGTACATCAGCCTGATAAGGCTCTATCTGTGATATCATTTATGGAAAGTTTTTCTCGCCCTGGGCCATCCGTTGAAACATCTAATGAAATTGAAGATGATACAACCATAAAATCGACTGATGAAAGTGAACCAAATAAAGAAGTATGAAGCTCTATTTGGTTTTGAAATATAATCGCTTTTTGGAGATTATTAATATTTTTGTTTTTTTGTTTAGGATAATTCTGAATCATCGATTGAATCATATAAATCTAGAGTGTGCATGTACAAATGTAGATCTTGTTTGAATTTACGTAACATCAAAGTTGGCGAAAAAGAGTTACAGAATTTCATTTCGTATTACGAAAAAGTACGAGTCATTTTTAATTTGTTACTTTTTATGATTTAATTCCAGGAATTGGAAATTTTTGTTTCAAAGCGAAATTTGCGTGATTTTTACACAAAATAGTTTAATCTTTTCCTTTTTTTTAGGAATCTGTTGCGATGAATGATTTTTCTGATGACAGAATGAAAGAAGCTCGATGTTTTAATATGGTATTTTTGATTTGATTTTTTTGAAATTGTATCTGTTGCTTCGGTAATAACTTGAAAATTTAATTTCAGAAATGTAACATCAAGTTCCTCGAAGCGTACGCAGAATATTTGAAGGGCTCATTGAAATCTTGCGTTGAAATCATGTCTACGATTCCTTTGACGAGCAACTTCAGGTATATACAATATTCTGCTGATATTTGATTATTATAAATCTGAATACTATGTTCAAACATTGCAATTTTCCAATTTTTTTCATCATATTTTCCTCAGCAGAGCTTTTAAATTTTTTTCACCCCATTTATTCATTAACTTTTACCTGAATGAGGGTCACTTGACTCACGTTCTCATTTACCCTTGTTTTCAGATTCCTCATCCATCTTCACAATGCTTTCTCTATTTTACACCTTCAAGGTGGTAATTTAAATCAATCGCTTACTTTTTCTTCATTTTGTAGTTTAACTGGCGACTCGGTTCCGTTGGCGTACTTGAATAACATGGGCTGTGCTCATTTACAAATGGGTAAATCAAACCTAGCATGTTTATATTTTCGAAAAGCTCTTCAAGAGAACGAGAACAACGTCAAGTTAAAAAGTTCCAAAGAAAGTAAGTTTATTTCATTTTTTAAGAAATATTTTGTGAAATTGTTCCTATTTGTTTTGGGTTTATTTCAATTTCGTTGGTAACGAATTTAATTTTTTTTACAGGTGAATCTGGATCTAGATCATTGTTTACATATGGTGGTAATAAATTACCCGAATTGATGTATAATTTAGGCGTAAGTTTATTACATAGCGGTAAACCAATTGAAGCTTTTGACTGTCTCACCCTTGCTGTGCAAGTTTACCACATGAATCCAAGATTATGGCTTAGATTGGCCGAATGTTGTATTATGGTTCATAAAAATGTGAGCAACTTTTTCAATCAAATTATTGCACAAAAAAGAAAATTTAATATTAATTTTACGATTTGCTAATTTCAGGGCAACGAACGTGATTTCGATTTTATCAATAAAAGAAAAGATGTATTAGCAGATGTGATTGGAACTGGTGTCCATAGAAAATTGATGTTAAATTTAAACCTGTTCGAGAATAATAAATATAGGTAAATTTTACCCTCAAAATAGCTCGTATGGTAATCGATGAAAATTGGTTTCATTATCGATTGATTTTTTTCAGTTACGATGCTCAATCGTTTGCCATTCCTGTAGCAAGTCTCGAATTTGCCACGTTATGTTTACGTAACTCTCTGCTACTGCTGTCCGGTCCAACAGTGGATTGTTCTCCGTCTAATCCTATTAATCCGTTGCAAATTGTAAACCTAAGGGCATGTGTGTTAACGTGCAGTGCTTACGTATCATTATGTTTGGGAGATCCTATCGTTGCTTTGAATAATTGTAAAAATCTGCTCAGTATTCCAAATTGTTCTGGAATCAATAAGTGAGTATTTACTATTCACAGTTTGAATTTTTATTCGTTTGTGTGACATTAACGAGTATTTTTTCGAATAGATTATTAGGCCATTTGTACATAGCCGAAGCATTCATTCTACTGGATAGAATACCAGAAGCATTGGAGCATCTGAAACCAGATTATAGCAATTACATGTTACCAAACGAGCAAGAAACACAGAAACCTAATCGATCCTGGAAGCCGGACAATTCTGCCAGTACGAGAGCTGTATTTCAGTACAATCTTGCTGTGGTTTTGGCTCTGAAAGGAGATCTACAAAAGGCAGCTGATCTTTTGAAACAAGTTTGGCTGACCAAAGGACCACAGTGTGAGATTCCTGTACAGATGATATCGCTGGCGTTGTATATAGAGTTATCTTTAGGTGAGTTGAACTTATTCGATGGATAAGTGAGTTTATTTTCATAGTCACGAGAAATACGTTTTTGTTTCCTGTGGTGTGCTTGCCTAAAAATTTTTTCCTGTTCGTTTCAAAATTTTTTCAACGTACTATTTTTTTCAAGAGCATTTAAAATTTCACTATTTTTTTTTAGAATATTTTCAAAGTTTAGTTTCCTCAAATGTTCTCCTAGCTCTCAGATGTCCATAGTTATCTCATTAATTTTCTCAAATTGTAATTTCTCAATTTTTTTTTATAAATTCAATTGTCTCAAACTTTTCTATAAATCACTTTTTTTTTAATGATGCATATCTTTACATTTTTTCTACCTCAGCAAATTCTGATTCCAATTTTCCACCACCTACAGACGTCAGAAAAAATTGATATTACTTTTATTAATCATTTTCCTCTTACTTCTTTTCATTTGGAACCAGAAAAAAACTTGGAAAAAATATGTACCTATAATTTTGAAAAAATCTGAACTCGTGAAAAAAATTAATTGCAGAAAATTCCAACTTGAAAATATTCTAAAAAAATTGTAAAAATTGAAAACTTGGAGAAGTTTTGAGAAAATTTGAAGAATCCAGGAAATGTTTGAAAAATTCGAATTCAGAAATATTTTCAAGGAGTGGGAAAATCTTCGAGGAAATTCAAAATTGAAAAACGTGTTGAAAGAATTCAATTTGGACTCGCAGAAAAACCAAAATGTACTGCACGAAAAATATCAGAATCGTATTTCCCATGAATATTAATGGACTCACATTTCGGTGTTTTGATAGACCACAAAATTAATCTTTATGATGTATTTTTACTTTTGCAGGACATGCTGACGTCGCTAGAAATATTATAAAGCAGAATTGTCCACAGTACAGCGTTCCGGCGTAGCGATTCGTCTTCACATTTTGATAATTCGTATTTTATTGTAATTTTTCCTGCAATAAATGTTTTTCATTTTTGTACCTAATCAAATTGTTCATGTTTAGCTTTAAAATACTCCTAAAATTATTCGATTTTTTCTAGAAATTCTTTGTTTGCCTAAAACTGTTCAATTTTTCCAGATTTGTCTGTCTGAAAAGTTGCTTAATTTTTCTAAAATCTTCAAAATTTTTCGAACTCAATTTTTTAGAAATTACTTCCATTTTTTAAAATTTATGTCAAGTATGTAGAAAGATAATTATCCAAAACTTATCAATTGCCCAATTTTTCGAAAACGGTTCAATCCTTAATACTTCTTTTAATTTTTCAATTTTCAAAGTACAAAAATAATATTGGCGATAAAAAAAAATTAGAACTGAATATTTTTTAAAAATTGGCGAATCATGTTCAGTGATACAAACACAGAAATATTTACCTGTTACAATACTTAGTCGATAATTCTCCAAGGAGCATTCGTCGGTGGAAATTTTACCTAAATTTTCAACGTTTAAACGTCGTTTGATGTTTCCATTGCTACACATTGCGTTGTACGACGTTAATTGGAAATTGGCTGATTCGAAACAGGCTAATTTAGTCCTTTGTCGATGATTTAAACATTTACATTTCTTTGAACTCGTCCAATTTTAATTACTTTTACCTGGTTTGTTTACACGGTTCAACAATTAGCTCGACTTTCAATTACAACGTCGACCGAATTTTTTGAAAATCAATTTAGTTACATTTCCATTTATCAATGTTACTCATTTCAGAATATTTCTGGCTCAAAAAAACAAAGTTTGAGATTTTTCAAAAAAAAAAAAAACTTCTCTTTGTATCCGAATCATCAATAAAATGAAAAATCTCCATCAATTCGCAACTATAAAAATACAAATCAACATAAAAACACCATACGCTTAAAACTTTTATTAATAAACGCAGAAATAGGCTACATTTACTCTTAAACATGAAAAAAGAAACTCAAAACGTTTATAATAATAGATACAAATCTGTATTAAAAATGATTAATAGTATAAAAAACGTATCCTTTGTAAAAGTACAAAACTACTACAAGCTTTCCTATGTAACTTTTCAGTTTATACGAGAGATTTTTAAACCCTGTAAGGAAATATGACAATAACATTTCGACACAACGCTATAGCATCGTGCTAAATACAATACGATCAAGGTGGTTTGTATTTGTGAAAGTTTTAAAATATTGCTTTTCTGAAAACGTATCGTTCCATATAATTTTCATGGAAGAAGGAAAAAAAAAACAAGACAAAAATAAGAAAAAAAAACCACATAATCTTAACAAGCGTATAAGCTATTATCTTAAAACATTAACGAGACCATACAAAATGAGGAATTTATTCGCCAAAAACAGTCTATTCGGTATTTGTAACACATATGAGCAAATATATGATTTTAGTTTGCCATTTTGTTTGCACACTACAAAAAATTACAACGACTTACACTACGACGAGTTACAGTAGAAAATTAGTAATTAAAAAACCATTCTTGGTACCATATACACCTGAGATGAGACATTTGAGCATAATTAAAATAATTAATCGGTCGGTATCAAAAAAAGTGGATTACAGTATTTTAAAAAAATTAGCAACGTACTGAAAACGTGCACAGATACACAACACAGAGATAACAATAAAATCTTTATAGCACGTTAATCCCACAAAAAATATAAGAAATGAACACAGATTGGACTCCAAAAAAAAAAGGTTTTTGATGGGCAACGCAGGGATGGAAGAATATATTGCACATAAGTTCAGTTTGAAATTCAGTTTGTGAGGTAAAAATTCAGTTTTAATTTAAGTTACAAGTTCAAGAATTGAAGCTTTCGATTTGGAGTTTCAAGTTTTATTTTTTTGAACTAATTTTTTACTTAATAAAAATTTTTAAAAGAATTGTCGAGCTGATGGAAATTCAAAAAAAAAAACCGACAGTAGAAGAATTTCTGAATAAAATCGAATCTGGAAAATTGTTTGAAAAATATAAACGTGAAAATTTTAGATAGGAAAAATCGGAAATTATGAAGAAAAAGTGATTTTAATAGGGTTCCACGGCCTCCGGAGGCCGGGAACCCTAAAAATTCAAGACTTCAAGTTCAAGTTTTTTAAAATTTTGAAAAATATACTGGCAAAAAATTGAAAAAAGTAACAAAACATTTGAAATTTATCAAGATTGATGAAAATTTTTGAACAATAATTTTCAAGTTGAAAATTCGTCAAGTGAGAAAAAAATTGAAAAACAGAAATAATAGACAAAATTAGGATTAAAAAAATTTTCAAGATAAAATAAATGCTGAATATATTGCAGGAGTTTTTGCAAAAATTGATCAAAGGTACAAAAAATTGAAAAATTTTGAAATGAAAAGAAATCAGAATAAAAAATTTGAAAAACACAAAACTGAAAAAAAATTGATAAAATTTATAGTTGGAAAAGTTGTGAAGTGGTAACAAAAATGCCAAAGAATTCAAATTTGTTTAAAATATTTGAAAACTAAAAAATTTTGAGGTGTGAAAATGTTGAAAAAAAAATCAAGAAACGTTGAGGTAGAAAAATATTCTGAGAAACTTTGAACTTGAAAAAACATTAGATTCACTTGAAATTTTTATTCGTGGTGTAATCCCCCCCCCCCCACACCTAAAAAAAAGAAAAACTAGATTTCCTGAACTGAAACTGAAAAAAATCAAATTCTTAAAAATCAGTTCAGTTTCAAATTTGCAAAGTTGATTTACACTTCAATGCCAATTTTTCGGAAAAAACCACGAATTTTATTAATTATCAGTTTCCCATCCCTGGAGCAATGAAACTATAAATACTTGAATTTTTATTTCCTTCAAATCGTCTAAGTAGCAATTTAAAATAAAAAATTCTGACGTCGACTAGTCGAAAGCGTTTCGATGTGCTTTTCGATAAATTTTTTCATAATCGTAGTATCGTATACTCCAAAAACAAAACTAAAAAGAGAAAAACTAAGAAAAAAAATTGATTATCTTTAATAGTATAATTTCACTAGTTAAATGGTTAAAGAAAAAAAATTGTCTATAAGACGATCAGCTTTAAAAGCGACCTCGTCTAATAAATTCGTCATACGAAAATTACTCTCATAATGGTTGCTACTCGAATAATTTTTTTTGAAACCATTTTATAGTTTCGTTTCGGTACCATGCTTTCTCTAATGTAATACTTCCTACCAAAGAAAAAGAAAAGAAAAGCTAATACAGAAAAAATCACCCTCAAAAGGGGTAAATTTAACTCGTACGAAAAAAATTGATTAAATCTTAAAAAGCCTTAAAAATACCTTAACATAATATTCTCAAGACCCAAAATACGAGTAGTTACTGCTAAATAGTTTAATTATAGTAAAACATTTAATTAAGTAAGCGAAACTGTGAAATTCCCACCAATAAATTGGCAATATAATAGTCTACAATCAGGAATGTTTGATAGAGAAAAAAAAATGAAAAATAAAATAAGGGTAAATGCAATATGGCGGATAGTTGGCGGTAATACTATATAAAATAGAAACAATACAACAAATTTAACGACTTATGATGAGCTAGACCAATGGTATCGTAAGCTCAACCATGTGTCTAAATTTTATAACAAATAAAAAAACCAATGCTTTTAGCATTTCGCTCCTGTCATTTTTAAGAAAAATAATAAGGCAGGGGATCCTAAACTATTGACGCTATTGTGTACTCGGCTACTTAAATCTAAAAAAGGGTGGGCGATAAATCGCCATATAAGAAGGCAAAAATTCGACTCTAAAAACTAATCCCAATGGTTAAAAAAACACTACACAATTAAAACCTATCTACGTATAGAATTCACACGACAGACGAGACATACACGTAAACAAAAAATTAGCTAAAATAAAACAGCAAAGGAAGAGGAAAATCAATATTACTCAAGCATAAATAAACAGAGGGAGGTATTAATCTTAAAGCATAAAAATCATCAGTCTTAGCTACCAAAAACAAAAGAAAAAAAAGGTAAAAGGCGAAAAAAAAAGGAATAAGTAACTATAGCGTAAACGCAATCAGAGATTGTTGTTTTCGTAGATCCTATGCTACGTAGAAATTACTCAATAAAATCAGTCTTCAATACAGTCTTACTTGTTACCATAAAGTCTTAATATTGTTATGATTTATTTACACAAGTAATATTGACTTTGATAATAATTACCGTCGTAAATAACTTTACCGCTGCGATAATATTAAATAAAGACAGGTAGAAAGTTTTTTTGAATTTAAACAAAAAAAAAAGATAAAAATCATAACTAACGAAGGAAAAAAAAGTAATAATAAAACATTCACAAACGATAAACAAAACAAGGAAAAGCAACTACAACAGAGCAAAAATTGCCTATTCCGTAGAGAAATGTCAACTGAATTAGGTTTCGATTAGATGGCGGAATGTAAGGTATTTGAATGTAGGTATTGGATATTCATTTTTGTAGGCTAAGTCGTCATTGTAGCGAATAAAAGAATTGTGGATTTTGTTTTCGAATTCTTTTGAAATCAAATTCAATGAGAAAAAAATGATCATGCCATGTTGCCAAACCTCAAAAATTCGATCTAAATTTGAAAATGAATTGGTGAAATAGCTGGAACTAAGAAAAATTTCACAAAGAATCCAAAAAACGTCAGATTTATTGACGGGTCGTTTCAAAATACATAAAACAAGCAGAATCATGAGACTGCCACGTTGCCAAACATCAGGAATAGGTGAAATTTTGAGAAAACGGTCTTGCACTTCTCGAGAAGAAAAGAATAGAAATTGATTCTAAAAAGAAAGTAGGATAGGTACCCATCCAAGTTTCTAAACGGTAAAACGTAAAACATTTTCTTAGCCTGGGTAATAAAATATCAATTTGATTCGAATTTGAAAAAAAAATATTGGTGACAAAAAGATGAAATTATAAAAAATCGCAAACCTTGAACTTCAAAAACTAGCATTTGTGCAGTTGGTAAAAATTTGTAAAACCCCATAAAAATTGCCATGTTGCCAAACATAAAAACTGATAACCAAAAAACTGCACCATTTGAAAAAGAGAAAAAAATGAAAAATTGTAATAGGAACTGGCTTTTAATGAAGAAAAATTCAGTAAGAAGGCAGGTGAATTTCTGAAACTTGATTAACAAAAATTTCCCTCCTATGTTGCCAAATATAGAAAATATACAGAATTTTGATTTTGAAACAAGAAGCTGCCTCTTTTGATTTAGAAGAACAAAATGAAAATATTATTCAGTATGATGTGAAAAACTCGAACAATTTTTTTTTTCAGATTTTATGAATTTGGCAAATTGCAAAAAAATTTTTCTTCACTGTTGCCAAATATCAATTTCATTCGGATTTGAAAAAATGAAACACATTAGAGAATACTGAATTAAGAAAAGTTTCAAAATGCCAAGCATTTAGGAATTTGGATGTCAAGATGGAAAATTTCTCAAAGGTAAATATTTTCATTTTTCAAAAAGAGAAAGTTTTGTATTTTGTTCAATCAATTGAAAGGCAACGTTACCAAACATCTAGGAATTCAGATTTTAGGATGAAAAATTTCTCAAAAGGTAAATATTTTCATTTTTCATAAACAATTAAAATGCAACGTTACCAAACATCTAGGAATTTAGATTTCAAGATGGAAAATTCCTCAAAAGGTAAAGATTTTCATTTTTCAAAAAGAGAAAGTTTTTTTTTCCAAAAAAACAGTGTTTTTATTTTTATCAATGAAAAAGCAATTTTGAAAGTAGGACATTGGTGACGAAAAAATTAATTCTGAACTCATAGAACACTTTTTTGAAATTTTGATCGCATTCGATTCCACAATTTTTGAAGAAAAAACCAAAATCAAAACACGAATGCAATCAAACGTAGCCAAATTTTCAGCTTAATTATTCATCAAAAATAAGAGAAACTGAAATCGAAAATTCCAGACAATAAGATTGATAAATTCAAAAAAGTTTGATTTTTTTCAAAATGATTATTTTAAAATATCGGAATTACCATAAAATTCTCATTTTATTTTCAATAAATTAATCAAAAAATTGGTAGCAACAAAATTCATAATTCAAACAAATGAATTATATTTTAGTCATAAAAAACATGAAAATGCTAATCAAACTCAATTCCAAAATTTATGGCCACACGTACCAAAAATTCTTCAAATCCCCCCCCCCCCAAAAAAAAACTTCATCGATAATGAAAAACTTCAACTACCTATTCTTCCATCAGTACCACAAAAAATTTATAATTCTCTTCCTTCAATAACCTATGTGACCCTAAAACGAGCCAATTTCACTCTGAAAATCATCTTCACGAAATAAATTCCCACATCGAGACATAAACCCCCAACAAACCCACGTGCACAATTTCCAACCAGCCACATGACTCTGGTAACACAATTTCCATTCTCACACGAGTACGACGACAAACGATCTTTTTATCGCATTCTTCCATCGGCATCGCATCGTTACTTTATATTCAGCATTCTACATATTGCAGCCATTATTTCCGATTATCACGCAATTCACACAACCAAACAGAATTCTCGTTAGTTGGACATATTTCCAGATAAAATGCTCGAGACAAAAAACAAATATGGGTATTTTACGTCAGTCAAGATAGAAGGAAAAGGGGAAGGAGGATGGTGGAAAATTCCAAGGAATATCGCACATGTCAGCATTTTACAAATGAAATACGTACTGGTAGGAAATTACAACGATACCATATTTTAAACACTTCGCTAAATACATTCAAATTTTTAGATCCAATTCGTAAAAAAATTGATCATTTTTTACAATAAATTCGACATTTCTCACCACATCCCCTCCCACATCACAAATTCATCACCACAATCGAATCCATACATTGACATTTCTCTAATAAAAAAATACCAAAATTAAAAAAAAAAAAGATTAAAACCTTTTTAAAATTTCTGACCAACATACGCGCATTTCAGACTCAAACAAGGCGAGAAAAAATTGCACGAAATTAATAAACCTAAATAAACTAATCGATTAAGTACTTAAACAATAACTTTTGATACTTTTAATTTCTAGCTTCATTATGGCACAAGCGCACTACAAAATAATTCGATAAGATTTAAAAAAGAAGGGATCATGGGGGGAAAGAGGAAGGATCTAATTAAAAATTATTTTAATGCCCTCGAAGATTGAAAATTTCCGTCGTTCTATTGATTATCAATACACAGTTTATAACTTCGTAAAAGAGAAAAAAAAGGTCAAACGAAATAGACATCGAAGGCATTTAGAAAGAAAGGGGCATGAAGGGAGGAGAGAATCAACGACTAAACTCATTAGGGATTTTTTTCCCAAATGAAGAAATTTTACGACGTAGATATTTCCAATCAGAGACATTTTTGACGTAGATATCAATAACAAAATATTTTTTTTAAAAAATGGCGAAAAAATAGTCTCAACGTCGTAATCTGAAAAAAATATCATTCGACGATGATATTTAAAAAAAAAAATTTGAAAATTACTACATTCGTAGTAAAACAAATACGTATAGTACGTTAGTAAATGCATTTTTGCGCATTTTTTCCATTAAAAATAATTATTTAATGATTCACTTGAGCAAATCGATAGGATTGCCTTCTCACAAACGATAAATATTAATTCAAAAAAGGTTTACAGAGACGAGGACACAAAAAACTATATCTTTATCACTGAATTATAAATTTAAAAATCAAGTTACCGTAACGGCATCTTTCTGTCGATCACATTAAAATTACTATACTGATAAGTATAAAAAAATTACTCGTTGAGGTGGATTAAAATCAAGCTTACTTTTAAATTCGACGATTAAAAAATCTGAATCCTGTGATTGCCGAAATCGACGACGACGATTTTACCATCGGGAGTCAACGCTATCCCGCTCGGTCTGTCAAACTGGCCTAATTCCTTTCCGGCCACACCGAATGATCCGATCAATTCGCCAGCTCTGGAGAACACCTGTATCCTGTTATTGCGACAATCAGCCACCAAAACGTTACCTTCGGCATCCATGGCCAGTCCTTGGGGTCTAAATAATTCGCATCTTTTGTAATTATCCGCATTCAAAAGCTTAGGTGTCTTCTCGATATCGATTTCGTACAACCGATGATTATTAAAATCCGTCACCATGATTGTATTATCCGGAGTAAAACAGAGACCTCTGGGAGAATCGAAGAATTTCCACATATTCGACATACTCTCGAACCCGAATTTCTTCAAGAACATTCCATTTCCAGTGAACAATTGTATTCTATGATTACGAGTATCGGAAATGGCAATAAGTCCGGCAGAATTCACGTCCACATCCCAAGGATAATGGAATTTGCCATTGCTCTGGCCACGTTCGCCGAACGCGAATACGAATTTACCTTCCATGGTGAATACTTGGACTCGATGGTTATCCTTGTCAGTTACGACGATCCGACCGTAGTAATCGATGGCTACACCGGCTGGCCTATTGAATTCGCCTTCTTCGGTGCCTTGCTGGCCGAATTTGCGGACATGGGAGCCATCCGAGCGGAAAATCTGTATCCGGTTGTTACTTCGATCGGCTATGATGATGTGGCCGTTGTTATCGCAGCAAATGCCCCAGGGTCGGCAAAGGTCATAGTCGCCACTGCCTTCTTTGCCGAAAACCGTAACCGGTTTCTTGATCCGGGCGTAGTTCCGTCTGGTGTGGAAACTGACCGGGAACATGTTCATGTCTGACGGCATCGTATTCAGGGGACTGATGGAATTAGGAACTGGTTCGGTTTTCCGCAATGGTTTGCCAATATATGGTAACACGTTCAGATTGGTATTGGTTGGCAGGTTGCAATCGATGGCTGCCATGGCGGCTGCAGCAGCTACGGCGTTCGTATTGGTCGTCATGGTGGTGGAGGACGTCGGGAACATGGTGTTGGTCTGAGGAGACTGCTGAGTCGGCTGGGAGATCGGTTGAGAGGTCGAGAATAGCGGAGATCTCGGCTGAGGCGGTCCGAATGGTTGGAACGGATGGAAGGTCGGTCCATTGTCGAATATCGGATTACCTCCGGTAGTAGCAGGGGCTGCGGGAGGACTCGGTCCTTTGGTGGTGATTGTGCTGGTCGTAGAGAGGACGCTACTGGTGGTCGTTAATTGCGAGCCCACGGCCGAGATTCCATTCCGGGTGGTTGAACCGTTCATGGTAGCAGAGCTGGTGGTTCCGTTGCCGATATTTCTCATATTGTTGCAGGTGACCGAGGCTACGTAGCTGGGGCAGGTAATCGAGCCCAGTTCTTTCAATCCAACGCTGCAAGGATCCTCTGGCGGTATGAACACGATATCTTCATCAGGCTGCTGGGCGTTTCTCTGCAGACTTCTGAGAACTTCCAAATGTTTCTTGGCGAATCTGCATTCGTGTATAGCTCCTTCGATATTACCCATACGTAAAAATTCCTGAATCGTGTCCATCAGCTGCTGATTACCATTCATCGCGCTCTGATTCTCTTTCAGCTTTTGATCCAGAATACGAGCTCTGCATTCGGCGATGTAGCCAACATCGTTCAGCAACTCGACCTCCTTGTTATCGACCAGCTCTCGAAATTTATGAAAGAACGCTTTAATATTGCCGGCAGCGATCATCTTTTTGTAATGCAACGTATTGATTTGTTTCTCAATCGACATGATATTATCTCGGACCATATTTCGGGCTCGTTCAGTCTCCTCGAAAAGCTCCTTGCAGGAGAGGCCCGGATACAGGTAGTGTTCGTTGTGCTGCTGTTTGATGCATTCGACGCATACTTCGTATACGCAGTCGTAGCAGAAGTAATCTTTACACAAATGGTGATCGTCGCACATTGGTAAGTCTTCGAATATAGACGAGCTTTCGGAAGTTTTACGGGACAGCGATGGCGGCGGCGGTTCGTCTAGACGGCACAGTTTGTCTATTTCATATCGCATATCGTTTATCAACGTATGCTCCGAATCTAGTATCGTTTGGTTGTTGCTGCCGATCGAGTAAGGCGATAGGCGGTCATCTACGCTGCTGCTGGTGCTGCTGTGTCGACTGCTGTGGCGGCTATTCTGCGACGACGATGACATACGCATATCTGTCGAAGACGACGGTGGCGGCCTGTGAGGACAGAAAATAAAATCCAAGATTAGGATACGAGGAAGAAAAAATCAGATACGTAGTTACAATGTTACAACGATCAGTACTATCAATTTCGAATTGATAAAAAGCAAAAAATAGGGTGGAAAAAAGCATTATTTGATTTTATCTCGAAACTGAATACGAAAAAATATACACTTCGAATCAACCAATATATTTTATGGCATCACAAGTTAGAATATTGTAGAATCGTGCAAATTTCAACATCGATGAACATTTTTGAAAATTTCAAAAGCGGATAACTTCTTCAATCCAACATGCCTGATCGATTGCTTCATCTACGTTCCATACGAGTACTCAGAAATTAATAAAAGAAGGGACTGAGAATTTGAGAAAAAATATGGAGAAGTGGTCAAACATTAAATTAGTTATTTTACACTCATCTTTCAGTTAAATTTGAAGATTTTTTTTGACAAAATGAAAACTGATCGAAAAATCAGTGATTTTGGACAGAAAAAATACTTTCAGTAAAGGGAAAGAAAAATGTTTTGAAAAATACTATTCAAAGAGAGAAAAAAAATGCACATTTTTCACATTGTTGTGATAAAAAATTCCTTTTCGAGCTGGGAAGATGGGAGGAGGGGAAGAAGGAAGGTGGGTGGGCTTTCCACAAAAAATTTCTCGACAGCAAATATTTTACAATTTTACCTTTACCTATAATGAAAAATTTGTACAAAAACAATATATAAACTCATTTCATGTTTCCTGATGTCAATAAATTCGTTCATTATTACTGACCTCCTCTCTTTCTACATTTTTTTGGTAAAAATCGAAAAAAATGCAATATCAAAAAATATGTACCCAGATTGGCACAATTTTTACAGCTTTTGAAAGAATTTCCCACTCAATAAGAAAATTATAATTTTGTTCACGAGAATATCAAAAAATTGAAAACTGAATAATTAGAAACCGAATTGTTTTTCATGAGAAAGTGAAAGATTGCTTTCAAAAAAATCGAAGAAATTTTGCATAAAATGCCAATAAAAAATCCACTTGATGAATTTTTTGGAAAAAATTCGCTCCTACCTTTCACCATCGTACATTAAAATTTGATGCTAGTTGCTTTTACGATAAAAATTGAAAATATTTTACAATTTTTGTCAGAAAAAAAAAACAAAAATTGGGCATAAATTTTAAGAAAATGTTCATTTCGTGATTTTTTATCACCCCCTCCTTCCAGTTCCACTTCTTTAACCCACATAAAAATAAAACTAATGAAAAGTTCACAGTTTAAATTACATAATTGAATTAATTATTTGTTACTCAAAATTTCGTTCAATAAATAATAAAACATCATTTGTTTGAAAAAGTTCATTATGCTAAAAATCGCCCTCCTTTTTCAAAGTTGGTAACTTCATTCACTATAAAAAAAATATATTTTTTAAAAATCTCTCGCAACCAATAATTCATTTCCTTTCATCCCCCCTTCTCCACCTTCAGACAAAAAATACAGAATTCTGGCAAATTCAAACTCCATGTAGGTACATAGAATCAATTACCTCTTCTCTTCCTGTAGAAGTAAAAAAATTCTAAATCTTTGAACGACTTCTGACCAAATAAGCTTTCAAACCCTTGTTTTATCTAATGAAAAAAAAAGTTGGCAAAAAATTGAATCGATTTTCAATTTTGCACAAATACCTACTCGATTTTTTCCAAAAATGGAACCAAATTAGGGTAAAAAGCTCCGAACACTGAACAGAGAAAATTTCAGAATTTTCTAGTACCCAATTTTTCAAAGCTTTTTTTCATTTTTATAAAAATTTTGGGCACTGATATCATGTGAGTTACAGATGATTGAGAAAAATTGTCTGAACAAATACATAATTATGAAACCCTGCTAAATTGAAAATCCCTCCTTTTTTCTTATTAATAATTCGACACTGGACACTACGTACGTTGAAAAAGTTGCTAAAAATTCTTCAAAGATTTATCAAAAATATCGATCGAAGAATTTTGAATATTCTCTCATAGAATTTTAATTTGCTCATCAAAGAAATTTTTTGAAATGAAATCTAATTCTTCCTTTCTCACTTCTGAAATACATGAAAATTTCATTTTCGAGTAGTTTCCTTCCCCTCCTGTCTCAAAAAGCTCATTTTAATAAAAATTTATTCAAATCAAAAATCAATTTTCAAAAAACACAAGTTCATACGTAAATACGATAGGTAAGTACCTAGACTTACTTAGGTTAAACACGACAGTTATGTCATCGTAAAATTAATTTCTCCAAATCCACCCCTTCACGTAAAACTCTCAAAGCCGCACCGCAGGTACACCCAGGGTCGATCAAAGGGTTACACAACAAAAATCATAAGGGTGGGGCAGAAAAACGAGACAGATCACTTGTAATAATTACGACCCACGTATAATATTTTACTCTCATTATGTCGTATACTCGCACACCTTCTACATAATACATCGTCCATCAACAAATATCTTCTAGTAAAATACGTAGAAAAAAGTAATGAAAAAAAAAACAGGCGTGAGTTAGGGATGAGGGGTTGTCGGGTGTCGTGCGTTCGTCAGTTTTAATGAATCATACACGCGCATCCCTCCGCATAATAGTATTTTTTGAACCCCCTTATATTTTTTACTTATGTACACTACATACAAGTACCTAATAAGTACATATGTAATATCGAAGGCTTTGGTATGGGTCTCGGTGTTCAAAATGTCTCTCGTCGCACAAAATAAACCCCTCATTCTTAAAAGAATCGATAAAACACAAATAAGAAAAAAAACGAATAGGTGATGTTCCAAGATAGAACTGTATGAACCATAGAGGTAAAGTTTGATGACCCTTATAATATTCCAGCCGATCTACAGCATAATTCTTCGTCTCAGCCATCTCAGGTACCCAGATAACTAATTAAATAATAGGTAGAGTACTCTTATAGGTATATGACTCACTTTAGCAGGAATTCAGACCGTTTAGACATCTCAGAGATGTTCTGTTATGCGACTAGGTACCTCATCTACATCTACACACAATGAAGTACCTATATAAGACGACTACAACGGCGGCAGATCTGGTTACCTCGTCTACCTCCCTTTTTTTCGAATAGATAAGCAAAAAAAATATTAAAAGAGAAACGTAGCGCAGGTGAGAAGACAGATACAGGTAAGGTACCTGTACCTGTTCATTATAATATCAATTCCAGAGACTTTGGGCTTGGGCTGATGGGTATTCCCTTCACGATTCCAGAAATTCTCAGCAATGGATGCGAAATTATGCCACTAAAAAGTTTATTTTATCTATCGATTTCTTTCTTATCCAATCCAGTAAATAAACTCCATACAAAATGAACTCAGTCTTTAAAAAATCTCTCGAACTGAACGTGTCACTGTCGTAATGTGTGTTTATGGTGTAAAGATGAAGACCGGATTTTGGTCGTACGTTATCAACGTTTTCATTGTAAATTATTATCGTACACAGACCAAGTGGTGGGTAAAATTTTCACATCCAGATGTAAAACACAATAAACCAAGTGGTGATAAGAATCGATGTACACATTAAAAAGTATGGCCGTTAGCCGTTTGGTTCCTTTTTACTTGTACGTTTTCGTAAGTTGATAAGGACGCAGGACGAAGAATTAGGAAGACTTGAGTCATGACGTCATGAGAAATCCATTCCATATGAAATCAAGCCTCGAACCAAAAATAAATTTCAGTCTTCTAATATCGCTAATTTTTTTAAAGAATTTTTCGTGATGGCCTAAAGAAAACTCAGACTTATCTTTAAAAGGAGCCAGAACGAAGATGAACCTAGTAATTTTTATAGAAGCACAATTTTTTTTCCGACTTTGAAGGCTGATAACTTGAGATCAGTGGTAATTGATTCTAGGTAAAAAATTTTTAAAATAGTGTTCAAAAAGCTGAAATTTTTCAATTTTTTTGTTTTTTGCGAAAAAAATTTAAGCAATTTGGGAAAAGTTCGCGATTTTTGATGAATTTTACTCAAAAATCCCAAGTTTTTGAGGATACTGAGTTCGAATTTTTGCTTATATTTTGGATTCCAACCCAAGACCTCTTTAATCTTCACTCCACTATTAGAAATCTAAGTGGAAAGTTCACTTTTTATACATTTTTTTAAAATTTCGGTCAAAATTGAGAACCATTGTATCCCTCAGGGGAGCGAAACCCCGTTTAATGAACATAAAATCCAAAAAGAAAAGGTCAACACTGAAATCAAGTTGAACTAAACTGAAAAAAAAAAAACCAATTTTTTCAAGTTTCTGAATAAAGAATAGAAAGCCAGGGACGAGATACAAGAAAACTAAACAAAAAATTCATTTAAAAATATTTTAAAAAATTGAATGAGTATTATTTATTCGACAAAAATAAAATTGAAAAAGTTTTCAAAGTCGCCCCCCCCCCCCCATCAATCGTAAAAAATTAATAAACTTTTTCCTCGAATTATCAAACACAGAGAAGAAAATATTTTCCATTTGTAATATTTTTTAATTAACATCTCGTTCTTAAAACCACTCAACAAACTTGAGCAACATCAAACGATAAGTTTTCTCAATCAAAAGCTCATTCAATCAACTCATCCAGTCCACTTTTTCATAGTCGAAAAAAGCTGCCCTTATAAACGAAACTCCTCATTTCTCCTCCACTATTTTCAACTATCCACAGCCGAAAATTTCGAAACGATTTCACTCCTACATGAAATAATATTTTTCACAACCGATGGAAAGAAAATTATTTTTCTCTGGTACATTAATTTTTCAACTGCTTCGCAAATTCGCTCACGTAATTTTCAAATTTCCGTATCTTTACGATTCTCGAGCTCGTAAAAAATTGATAAAATTTCATAGTCCGTATTTTTCAACCCTTCGGATGGAAAAATTTTCAACTTGGCAATTTTTCAATTTTCGTGAAAATGATCGTTATAAACGAATGAATCCACGCTTGTAAAATCAATCGTAATAAATTTTCTGGGTTTCGGTTCGATTTTTATATCGTTTCGATTTGGTTCTCGATACGATGACCTTCGGTAGTTCGGCTCGGACTTATAGGTTTTTCAGTAGGTAGTCGAAGTCGAAAATTGAGAGACTTTTGATATGATGCGGGTATAAAAATTTAAAACCAATTTTATTGCTGCAAGTCGGTTAATGAACTCGCAATTTTTTATATTTATATCCCACTATCCCCTCCGCATCTCCACATTTCAGCGAATGAACAATTTTTGCATAATTTTTTCCACATTATTCTCGTCACATTTGAACAGTTGGTAATTAATCAACTTTAAATCTATTTCTCCAACTGAATAATTATCACAAAAAGTTTCATTTTCTAAGCAAACTTCTGAAAATTTGTAAATCAAGTGGCTAGAAATTTCTATCCATCAAATATATTGAAAATACATATCAAAAATTAAGGTCAATATCAATCATCAATTTCCCTGAATAATTTCATTTTTCCCTAACAACAAAAATGACAAATGACATAATTTCTGAACTAGTGAAAATTGAATTCGACTTCATAAGAGAAAAAAACGTTGATAATTTTTCAAGAGCATGAAAAAATAATACACCTTAAATAACTTGAAAAAATTTTCATAAAAAATCAAAACTTCCAAAATTCTGTTTCAAATTTCATTTTTTACGACTCTGTATAACCTTGCTATTTTTTTTTTTAATTTATGACTTTCAAACATCAACTTTTTATTTATGGCATTTTTATATTACTTATGATTTTTTTTCCAATTTCATAACCTTTCAATAAATCGTTCAAAATTCCAGACTTTTGTGATTTTCTCATCAAATTTTTATTTATTTTTAACATCCTCATTTTGAATAAAAAAAAATCAATCTCAACTTCCTCCTCCCACAACAACTTCGACATAAAAACAGATTCTTATATTAGCAAATGAATAGAATAACTGTGAATTTTGTCGAAAAAATATCTAAACTCGACTACGGATGTACCAATGTACTACAAAGTCCACATCAATTCATTTCAGAACCATTTAACAGAAGAATTGAAATTTTCCTAGAAAAGTCAGAACGGTTTGAAAACGAGTTTAGTCGATTCAAGGAAACGATATTAAATATCAACCAAAAGATTTTATCTGGGGATATTCCCAGATTATAAAATTAGCAAAATTATTGAACTACTCATTAAAACCTTTTTGTACGTAGAATTTTCATCTGGTAGCAAACAAAAAGGTTAAATTTTTCCCACGGAATTCTCATCCGAAATATTTTACACATAAACAACAAAAATGATACATAAAAACATTCAAAATTGAGAATTTCATGAAAATATTCTCAACATAGAAACACATCGACAATCCATTTTTGTAATTTTAGATTCCTTTGACTTCATATTTTGGCACTAAATCGTCCCAATCACCCCTGCTTTTCTCTCATGCTTAGGACCCCAACCGCTCCTTACAATGTTCGGAATCGAAAAACCTCTTACAAATCCCTCAATCTTAATCTCAAACCACAACACATTTTCAAAGGGTATTCGCCAAAGTACAGTATTAGTCTTTTGAGAATGATACGTGCTTTTAAAAACACACCGAATAAGAGTACAACTGCCAAGTTAATAAATTACCGTATATACGTCTCCCAAGCAATAAATTGTTATCGCCGGGTAAAGATTAAGAAATGTGTACAACACGTCGGCTCGGATCGGGCACAACATCGCGTACAGTAAGAATAACGCGTATGTGATAAGAAGCCCAACTTGGGAAATTTCCCCTCTTTAGTACGAGTAAACTAAACTTAGTAATATAAATAGTTCCTATGTCGTATCTGTAATAACAAATGTGTTCGACCAAATATAGGTACTTTATCGTATAATAAATTGGAATAGATATCGAATAATTCACTATTCAACATAAAATCGGTTACGAATTCACTCGAATAGCTCGATTTCACGATAATTAACCCAAAGGTAGAAAAAACAACTCATTTAGATAACGAAATCTCAATTTATCCTGACTATTACAACCTAGAACCTATTGAGCCAATTCAGAGAGAGCAAAATTGGAAAAAAATATCAAAAAATGAAAAATTTTGCTATATTGATATCAAAATTTACAATTTTTGAAACCGGTTGTACTGCAAAAACTTTTCAAAATGCGATAAAACTAATCTCAGGGAGACGAGAATTTGAAAAATACCAAAAATTAAAAACTTTTCTACACTGTTTGAAAGGAATTGAAAAAAAAAAAAATCAAAAATGAAAAACTTCAGCATATTTTTTTCAAAATTTATCATTTAGGAAACCGGTTGCACTGCAAGAACCCATCAAAACGTAATTACACTTTCTGAGGAAGAGGAATCGAAAAAAAAAAATACCAAGAATTAAAAACTTTACCACACTCCTCGAAACGAATTGAAAAAATATCGAAAATGAAAAACTCCAGCATATCTTTCTCACAATTCATCATTATAGGAACCGGTTGCACTGAGAGAACTTAATAAAATACAATAAAAACATTTTCTGAGCGAAAAAAAAATACCAAAAATTGAAAACTTTACTACATTTTTCGAAAGGAATTGAAAAAATATCAAAATAAAAAAACTTCAGCACATTTATATCAAAATTTATTATTTAGGGAACCGGTTGCTTCGCGAGAACTCATCAAACCGTAATAATAACACTTTCTGATGAAGGGGAATAGAAAAAAAAATACTAAAAATGAAAAACTTTACCATTTTTTGCTCAAATTTATAACTCAGGAAACCGGTTACACTTGGAGAACTTATCAAAACGCAATAGAAACAATGTTACTGTAGAAAACACTACCACAAGCTACACACGAATGTCGAACATTCAAACAAGAATTAAACTAAACTACCGATGACAAGCCGCGAAGAGCAACAATCAGATATTGTGTCGTAGTGGCGGACGGCGGACCGTGGTCGTATTCCACGATTTCTTCAACATCCATTAACACAACTCGAGCCAAGGCGCTAGTAGCGCTCGATGCACTGATTTTCTAGGCAAAACAACCTGTTTCCCATATGGAAACTTTTTCTAAAAAATATACATCCCCAGCACCTTAAAAGGTTCAACCCGCCCGCACCCTTCGCACTTCTCCATGTATTTTGTATACAATTAAACAACGAGCACGGTTGTTAGATTATTCTTTTGTACAGCAGGTAGTCATTTTTCTGAATGTTCGACAGCCCTATAGAGGGATCGTGGCTCCCTTAGTCCTGGCTACAGTCGTCGGGGTCGTTTTACAGATAGTCTTTCGTCTTGTTCGCTAAAACCCTCCCTTCGTCTCACATAGTTTCACCGTTTTACCCTAAAAAAAAGGAGAAAACAGGCTAGCATTTCTATATGTGGTACGATGTTGCCAGTTTGGTGGTGAAGTGTGTAGGCTTTCTTCGTAGCTAGGGTTTCGTATCAATTTGTAAACCAGGATGATTGGTAGTGATTCAAAATAACAGGGTTAGATTAAAATTGAAGAGATCATTGATAGAAATGGTAAATAATGAGTTCATTTTTTCATCAAGTATTTTCTCCATGATGAGATCATTTCTCGAGGATGGTGAAACATGGAAATTTAAAATTATAATTTTACCTTATTTGATTATGGTTTAGAAAAAAATCAAAAAAAAAAATCGAACAACGTATAAATTCACTATTGCCAGAATTTTTCCATAAAAAATTTGCAAGTTCAACGAATTTAACATTTCGAATTCTTGGCAAAGGTACCAATTTCTCCCTGATCTAACTTACCAAACATGCAACGTATTACGTAGGCAGTCCCTTCATTAGAAATGTTTACGATATGTCATCAACTTACCAAGAATTTTTTTATAGCATCTCATCGATTTGTTGGCAACTCAAATTTTTTTCAAATGATGCAATATTGAGCTTTCATCAGTAAGAATAATTGATCAAAAAAAAATGAATAAAGTGAAAAGTTATTTTTTAAATGAGAAACCAATCATTTTTGACTCTCCCATACCAACTTTCAATTGAACAATTAGGAAATTAAATATCAAAAAAGGTGAGTAAGATGATTACGTTTTTTTCAAAAACCAAATTTATGGGATAATTTTTTTCTGTTTGGAAACACGATGAAAACTTTTTTCAAGTATGTACCTCACTAAATAATAATTATTTGTTAATCTCTGTTTCTATTTTTCTGTTTTTTTTTTTCTGTGCCAATTAGGTAAGTACTGAATACTTGAATTTTTCGTTCAAAATTTTCAAAAACAGATTCAAAGTTCAACTTCGATTTTCTTTCGTTGCTTTTTTTTCACTGAATTTACATTTTCAATAAAATTAATTTTATTTCAAAATCACTGAAAAACATCGAAATATTGAAAGGGATTTTCTGCCCATCTTTTACCATCTTCTCCTCTCTTCCTGCCTCATCGACAATATTTTTCGTTTTATACGTATTTTTGCACCAATTTTCAAAAAAAAAAAATCATCTCGTCATCTATGGTTTGAAAATATTTCAAATATTTCGTTCAAGTTGGTTGCATTTCACTCAACGTTGAACAAACCTTCATTCTCGTACAATTTGGTTGATTTTTTGCGGGAAAAATGATTAAATTTATTGCGAATTCGAATTAAAACGAAAATACGCCAACGAAAAAATACATTAAAAATTCATAAATCAATTCCAATAATCACATTGCGATAAAATCATCATTATTTCGATATAGATCAGCAATTACGTCCAATTTTTTTTCAAAAAAAATTAATAAAATCACGCTCTCAAAATTGGCAACCCTGCTCTCTTTCAAATCAATCCTCCCCTCAACCCTCTCCATAGCCTAATAAAATACCTGACCAAATATTTCAAAAACCTAGAATCACGAATTTCCAATCAATCAAAAGATTCAATATCCCATACCTATTTTCACTCCTTTCCAAAATAAACCTATAATTAGTGAGAAAAATGAACAAAAAACATACCTACAAAATAATTTCTCTAAAAAAGGGGTTCGATTTACATTTCATTCGTACCAAGACTTACTAAAACGACAAATTTATAATACTCAGGTATAATATAAAATATTCCCCTCGTTCATTAAATTAATCGACAATAGGCCGGGTCTTTTCTCCTTTGTGTGCTAAATGACCGCTGAAATTCGATATTTATCGATTACTGGTCGCCAGTTACATTCACATGGTCATTTTTTTCACATTCGTGGATAAATAATCTGGCCTATTACGAGTACGCCGGCAGATTACACACGAGTACGTTTTATTAATTCAATTAATTCGCTAAATCAGCCCATTAATTGGCTCATTGACCGAATCGAGGATTATAGTTTATCAATGGTATATTGGTTTCAATACAGGTCTAAGTCTTAGAACTGTTCACTCGTTTGGAAAACCAGTAATTAATTTCACACCAATCTTTTATTCGTCGATCTATGGAAAATTTTCACACTACGCATTACAAATATTATCAAAACTGCTTATCAACCAGACTCGTTTTCTGTCAATTCAAAAAAATCCTACGAATCAGCACATCGGTCAATTGACTCGTTATCGAACTCAATACCAATTAAAACGAGATATGGTCGATTGGTACTCAAAGCCAGTTTCAAGTAAAAAAACCTAGGAATAAAAATTTTCCAACGCGTTACCGAATATTATTCGTCGACTTTCTAAAAATAATCGATTTTTTACAACGTACTGCTGGAAGATTTGAACTCATTAACCATTACCACACTCGTATTATCGATAGGAGGACGCGTTAAAACGTTAATTTTGTCTATTTATAAGTCAAACGAGCAGTGTTGCCAGTGAAGGGATTTTTTCATTATAATTAGTCGAAAATCATTAAGGATTTCGTCATGTTTCACAATCACAATCCAAACAATAGTTGTAGTGATTTCGAGATAAGCACGTATTTCCTATCTGCAAAAAAAAAGGCCCATTGCGATGCCAAAATGTGACGCAGTTCTCGATACAAGTATTTTTCATACGAAACGACGTTTAAAAGCAATCTCAGACAATGTGAGTCGTACGAGCAAACCAGTTTCATTCGAATAGATAAGTTATGGTGCGTTATTGTTAACAGCTGTCATTTAGGATACATTTTTTAACCTGTACGACTCGGTGCTCCGCTGAGAATACGGAGAATTCCTGTATAAAGGGGCTGTAAAGATTGGCTCGATTGGTTTGAAAAGGTGACGTCGCGTCGCCTTTTTTGCAAATGTCGAAACTTCTTCTCATTACCAATGCACTTGTGAAAATAATAGTACTCTCGAATCCGCCCTTGAATGATTTTTTTTTTCACTGGCTTTGTATTTTACGCATTTGGGTCATTGGCGATGGCGATCTGCCCATTAGAGTTCCACGAATGTGGTATTGTGGTAGATTTTTTTGCTTCTAGAAGTCGGTTCGTTGCTCCCATTTTTTGTTTTGGTAACTTGGCTAAGGGTATGAAGTTTGACGAGTGGTTTTTTTCAATACTGAAGTAAAGAATATTGAGATTCGAATTCGAGGAATTGAGATCCAGGTATTTGTGGTGTATTGACATGTAACAATGGAACGAAGGGTATAATTAACGATGGTGCTGTTTTCTAAGGGACAATTGTCGCCTGTTAGACTGACTTTCGAGACATCTTCAGGTAAGATTGCAATCGTGAATAAATCAAGGGTTTGTTCTCGAACTGGCACTAGAACTAACCAAAGGTAGGTGAAGATTTCATCGAGAGAGGTTAATTTTTAGACTGGGTACTGGAAGAGAAAAAATACTCGAAATCGTGTATGAAAAACCTAATTGAGATTGAAGGGTTGTAATATTGTATTAGGTATAGACTCTTGTAATGAGATTTTGTGATGTGTTGCGGATTCGCAGCTTTCAAAAAGGAGCTGGGTAATTGAGTGATACTCCTTATAAATCTAGTTCATATCAAGTTTATCAATTTTTTTCCTCGTGTAGCGAAATTTAATAAAGTTTGAGGTTGTCTTTTCGACTTCGGCGGTGAAATTATTAATTTAGAAACACGCTGATGGGAGTCTTTTCTATTTTTTTTTGCCAGGCTATCAATTTCTTCCCCAGTTATCGATTGAATTTTTTATTTGGCAGAGTTTTCTAATTAATTGCGATTCGAAATTTTTTCTTCGCGGAAAATAAAATAAAACGAAGTTTTTTGGATTTTAAGATGATGATGGGTGGATAGGAAATTCTACATAGGCGAGGTTTTTTTTCGGTCGGAGAAATTAAATCGAACTTAAATTTGTCGACAGATTGACATTCCTTTTACAATGCTCGTCTTTTTCAAAAATAATTACGATTTTAGCACTAAAAATTATTCATTTTCGTGTTTGACAATTTGCTTTCAAAATTCAAAATTTTTCAGACATTTCCTGTACAATTTCTTGAATACTTAAACACAATTCGATTCATTCATCTATTTCCAGAAACCTTTCAATAGATTCTTTGGAAAATGAAATTCATTTTTTAGGTAATGTACATTGTACACATTCAATGAATTTGAATAATTATAAATTTTGATGGAGGGTGAGAGTAAAGTAGTAATGCAAAATTCGAATTATGTACTTATCAAAATTTTTTTTCCTGATTACATCAAAGTCCAAATGTAATTTTCCACTTTTCCTCTTGATATTCTGATCATCTTTTCAAAAACGAATCAAAGTTGGTACATTGGAAGGGTAAGAGATCGAAAATTAGTAAAAAGGTCCATCCTTTTCCTAAAAATTTTCAATTGGAACACATTTTTTTTCATCCAAAATAATCCAATTCTATAATATTATAGACAATGGAAGGGGGAAGCTGCCTCCTTTGGTACTGTGTTCCATTATGCTTCCCTGCTTCCCTCTTTGGATTTCAATTGCCATTTTTTGTTCATCTCTCCTCCCTCCCAAAGTTCGTTTGAACAATCTCAATTTTTCTTACAAAATTTATCTATTGAACCCCTCTCTCTCCCCCTTCTTATGAACAAAAAAATAAAATATAATCGAAAAATTAAGTTCCAGTTGAATGAAAATAGGAAAACTCTGTATCTGGGGGAGAAAAATTATGGGAAATTGCATTAACGCGACATAAAAATCATGCATCTGGAATTTTTCAGATTTTCACCCCTCACCTTCGTCTCCATCACCATGACGCAAACTTGCATTATTTTCACAACTCCGAAGGCAAAGTCTCGATAGCAGAATTTTCTGGAGGAAATTCACAACTTTCATGATTTACAGAAATTTTTCATGTTGGACACTTGATTGAACTTTTCCCCTCGTCGCCCATCTTTTACTCAAACACGTACAAGCAAATTAATTTTTTCACTTACGAGTATGAAAAAATTGAAATGATGAAAAAAACTGCACCATTTGAAAAAAAATAAACGTTTTCAATGAAAAAAAAAAATTCAAACTCTTAGTGAACTAAAATTTTTAATTGAAACAATTCAATTTTATTCATTTTTAGATGTATTTCAGGTGGTAATTTTCGAGATGATTCAAAATGTTTCATTTTTTTTTGGCCAGTTGAACATGATGTCCCAACATTCATTAAACATTTCAAATGAGCTATCTTTATTTTGAGAATATTCCACCCCCGTCTGCCCTTTCGTTTACAAAAATTTTTTAGTAATACTTTTACTTTTTCAATTTAATGAATTTTCAGATGTACATATTTCAATTTTAATCATTTCTTTTAGCCAGTTGGACATGATGTCCCAACATTGAACATTAGCTGTGTTTATTTTGAGAATTTTTCAACTCCCTCCTTCCCTTTCATTTACAAAAAAATGTTCGATATTTATTTACACAAAAGTCACTCATTTATCTTTTTTTTCAGCAGTCGAGAATCGTGTTTTTTTCTCAAATATAATGTAATTTATCGATTCAATCTTCCTTTTCCTACTCTTGCTTCAGCGTGAGTTAAATTAAAAAGCTACCGGACTGAACATTTTGAACATCTTTTTCAGCACGTAAAATTCATATCATCTCTTGATTTCCCCTCGCTCGACCTTCCATCCCAAAACTTCACAATCAAAAAAATAAATAATTTCAGAGCGATGAAAAATTAGAGATTCACCAAGTCAAAATGCGAAAAAAAAGTTCAAAATTTACTTCACTTGATGGCGAGTTTCTTCATTTCATAGTTTTTTTTCGAACTGCACAAAAACTTTTTTTGTTTTTTTTTAAAGTTGAAATATTAGCTTACAATATTTAAAAAAAATTACATTTCGATTTCACTTTGCAGCAATTTGTCCCATTTTATAAATTTGATCAGATTTTTCTATTAAAATGCCACAAAAAAAAACTTAAAAAATTAAAGTCGCCAAAAAAATGATCAAATCAAAAAATATCAGTCTAATATTTTGAAAAAATTCTCAATTCTATTTCAATTTAGGTACAATGTTTTTTCTTATTTCATAATTTTCACTTTTTTCCCATCAAAATTCAACGAAAGCTAGTAAAAATTTCCATTCCATCAATAACAAAATCAAAAGGAACCCTCACACGAAAAACCAACTCAAAGCACACAAAATTAAAAATTCAATCCACTTAATTCACTCGGAAAAATACACAAGTATCAATTATCTTTGTAATATTTACACATCTTTTCTTTATTCTAGAAACAACTCACCCCATTCCACCCTTCTCACCCCAATTTAATCAATCCTATTGTTTGTAAACGAAGTAAACACATACAGGTATTGAATTAACGTATAAAAGTCGACTACAAAAGAATAAGGGAGGAACCCCCTACGATATAATTTTTCCACTTTTTTTATCCAAACGAACCAAAAAAAAAGGGAAAGTATTCGAAGGGAAGCGGCTAAAGAAAAATAAAATGCTGACGAAGGACAAGTCCGGGTACAGAGGGGTGATTAGAATGTTACATCGCGATGTTTTACGTTTGTTTACATTTTGATAGTGGCTAGATGGCGCTGCTATGTTTACTTTTTGGGAGATTTTATACTTTTTCCTTTCGTGTAGTATTCATGGTAATTTTTTTTTCAACCGAGCTACTAAGTAATGTGATTATATCGACGACACGACGACGGCGATAAATTAACTGGCGTGTGATTAATATAGTGACTCATTCTTTTCAAAGGAAGAGAGAAGGGAATCAAAAAATTCTACCAGGTTGATTTATTTATGCCACGGATTTAATTATTTTAATACCTCCCGTTATCAGTGTGATAAAATGAGAAATATTCGTGATAAAATTAATCTGTTTGCAGAAAAATAAAGCGTACAAATTACTCAATTAAAACAAGATATAAATTTTTTCAACATGGTCTATGCTTTGGATGGATATACTTTGTAACTTCTCATCCTAAGATCTCTTTTATTATGAAAGATAACAAACCAACAGATCTCTTCGTCTATCTCCCGCTGCATCTTAAAAATCTCCAAACTCGTAGGCCGATGATCCGGACAGGTATTAAACACAGCAGAACTAGTCTACGAATTTAATACTTGATACGTTCACATAACGCATATAAATCAACAAATTATCCAAATATTCTAATTTTTTCACGAAGATGAGAAAATCTCGTAAAAAAACCTCCAATTAAGAGCGAATCTCGTAAAAAATTCTCTAATTCAGAGCAAATATCGTAAAAAAATTCTCTAATTAGGAGCAAATCTCGTAAAAAAATTCTCTCCTCGAATAACAAATAAAATCGCTACCAAAAAAAAACATTTCTATCAAAAAAAAACCTCACGAACTACCCAAAAATCTATAAAATTACACATTTCACTCACAAAAAACACTTTTTTTCACCAAAATCAACCATACACCTCCCTCAAGGTCTCCAAACCTTCCCAGCACGTGTCCAAACCCTCTCTACACCTCGAACCGATTTTTTACAGATTATAAAAAAAAAGGTAAAAAATCCCTTACCTATTCCATGGCTGGTTTTCGAATCAGGCCTCATACGATCGTATTATCACTCGGGCCAAGAACCGAAAAAAAATAGAAATACCCGCGGAGACGTCGAAAGCACGAAACTGAGTAAAAAAATAAACGCTTCTATGATACAGAAAGAACGAAAACACGCTGTATTGTTCCTCGCGATACTGAAACCCAAATCGACGGTCGTCGGTCGAGAACACAAACACTATGCGGAAACAAGTCTTTCCACCACCGCTCTTCTTCATTCTTTCTACTCGTGCCCCGCGTATACTCCACCGAAACACCATAAACACTCACAAACACACACCACATTCCAAAAATACAAAATCTTCTACGAGCTTCTCAGCTCGTACTGGTGAAAAAAATCATTCAATAAAATTATATACAATTTTTACGTCGAAATATCAATTTCAATTCTTGGATAAATTTTTATGGAAGGAAAAAAAAGAAAAAAATCGTCGACAGCCATAGACAATGATTTCCCTTCATCAGCATAATTTGTATCGTCGCCAGTTGCTAATTAAATTACAGATCTACATTGTCGCGGTGTCTCGATCCTCCACACACTCTTCATGTGTGAAAGATCCAAGCGCACGTGGATCGAGTCCACGTGACAACGAATACACCTACAAATTTCCTATACAATTTTGCAGCACGCGCGCCTTCCTGGAGTAAATTGTGATGTACATAGTAGAAGCAGGGATGAATGAAATGTACAAAAAGCCTGCCCTGGGTTTAGACGGCGCAGGCAGAAAAGCGTAAAAGAGAGACCGAAAATACTCTACGAGGGTGTGGCATCCATGTACGCGCAATTTTCACACTGGAGGCCGAAAAAGCTATAGGATCGTAGGGGTGAAGCACAGAAGCTCGGGCGAACGACGCGAGCGAGCGAGCAAGGGTCCTGGCTGAGACCGGGATGAATGAAGGGTTGCATAAAAATCAATGTTGCCAATGTACAGTACGGTACAGTACGCGATGCGTATAGTACATTAACCTTTGCACAGCCATCTGTTTACGTTCGCTTTTCATTTTCCATCGTTTTTGGTTTTCTATGTACGAGGTAGGATGTAGTTATCGTCATCGGTGTCTGTGGAGTTTTTCTTTTGGAGTTTTTTGTTCAGTCGATTTCACCGCAGAGACCATGAACAGCGGGGTTGCATGTTTTAGTATTTTGATGCGGTAATTTTGGGTATATGAATGATCTAATTAGTATATTGGAAGGATATCGAATTGATTTAGGCATAAAACGAACATCGGGGGGGGGGGGGGGTGAATTTTGAATTTTTGAAGGATGGGTTCAAAATTGGTTGAGATTCTGCAAACTGAATGGGCTAAAAATGGACCTAAAAATGAATGATTTCTTCGAATAAAAATGATTAAAAAATAACAAAAGGCGATTTCAAAATACTCATTCGAGAAGATCTGAGAACTAGAATTGAATTTTAAAATCAGAGGTGCAGAATTGTCAGGGACCACAATTTGGTGGAAACCAATAAAATACTTCAAAAAGCTCCACATATAATTTTTGCTACGAAGTCAAAATGCAGTCTGAATTTAATTTTGTGAACGTTGGTTTGAATTTTTTTCCAGAGAGATCAATTTTGAATGTCTCTGAAAAAAATTCAAAAATCTAATTTTTCAAAATTGAAAAGAAAATGTCACTGAAAATGCATATTTCTCAGTCACATTCAAAGCACAAAATTACATTTTTCAGCTAATCTGGGTATTTTTGATTTTACCATAAAATATTTATTATTTTAACAGGCTTAGGATAATTTTCTCCAGGAAGGTTTTGCTTGTTGTTAGATCATCTTCAATTTTTTATTTATTAAAGACAGAAGATCAAATCATTTTTATGCCAGAACAACGATCGAATACCCTATAATTTGGACTTGGAGCCCATAAAACTCCAATTTGGACATAGTGTCTCAAAAAGACCAATGTGAAAATAATTTTAAAAAAAAAACAATTTGACACATTAAAGAAATGTATTGTCGTAAAAACTCAATTTGTCAATTTGAACATAAATTCCCAAAAACAAGTTCCCAAAAGTCTGGCAAAAAGTCTTCAAATGAGATGACCGGTATTTTTTAAAACAATTTTTCGCAGGGTGAGAGTCGTAAAAGGCACAGAAAATATCAAATTTGGTGTCTGGAACTTGGTGACACAGATTTGTTCGCACCCTTCCATGGACCCCCCCCCCCCCCAAAAAAAAAAATACTATACAGTAAAATATCTACGTTGAAAATTAGTAACTTTTATAAAAAATTCAAGTAAGTGCATTATTTGCATTCTTTTGAAAAAAAGATTTTCAAATTTTTTCAGGGATATCTAAAATGAGCGTAAATTGCAAGGTTTTTTGCTTTCAGGGGTTCCCCAGAAATAATTATACGCATAAAAAAATTTGAAAACTAGATTTTTCGATACTAAATTGAATTGAGAAAGTATAAAGAGATTTTTACGCAGAACGATGAAGAGGAATAACATGAAATTTGAAAAATTTTCCGAACTAATCCCTTCACTGTCATTTGTACCTACTTGAAAAAAAAACTCAAATTTCATCAAGTAGTTCCAAAAATTATCAGATCAAAATTTCCAACTTTTTCCAATGTCATCATATAAATCAGAAAACTGATAATTGAGTGCTATGTCTCAACAAGTAAAGTTGGAAAAAATTTGAAAGTTAATTGAATTTGGAGAAAATATAAATGAATTAAAAATTGGCCAATTCAAGAAAAATCAGAATAAGTAAGTAATAAATTATAAAAATTTGAGGTTTTAAATTTTGGAGTGGACATGAACATTTGAGCGACTAAGAAAAATGAAAAGATTTGAACATGAAAAATTCCAAGATCGAAAAAATTTTGAATTATTTCCAAAAAAAATGAACCTGAAAAAAAAGAACTAAAAAATAAAACATCGAAAAAAAATTATGGAAATTCAAGTATGAATGTGATGGTTTTAGGAATCAGAGAATTAGCTTTCAATAGGAATAGGTACCAAATAATGGTACCATCTTTAAAAAGCGAATTAGACAATTTTCTTCATTTTGAAATTTTTTGATCATTGTGAAGAAAAAATGATCTGTCGAAGATCGAAAAATTTCAACAAGTTGAAATAATTTTGAAGTAAAAAAAAATTTGAAATTGAAATTGAAAAAAAAATTAAAACCAAAAATTAATAACGATCTAAGTCCTTCTTCAAATTTTTATCAATAGAAAGTCCTCTCATTATTACAAAAATTACAAAAATGATCAAACTGTCATTCACAACATTTACGAGTTTGATGTTTGACGCATTTCTCAGGATCTCAGGTTAGCTTTTGGTCTCCAACATCCTTCCTCACTTTCAACTATCAAGCTTTCTGCTGAAATATTGGATCCGTCTCGCGTTTAAATTAAACTGAGAATCTGCCCAATAATTTGAGAACTGAAAAAAAAATTATCCCAAGACTTATCGTTCAATCTCTAAACTAATCCTAAAAATGATCAAAAAACAAACTGCAAACTTTCACTGTGTAATTTCTAATCGAGTTGCCAATTTAGAGCAATCAAACATCTTATAGGTACTTACCGTCCCTAAAAAATTTACTCAAATAAACACCATGAAAATCAAATCACCAATTTTCCAATTTTTTAGTTTCAGAAATTTTCAAATTACACGTAAAAAAAATTCAAAGAATTATCGCAATATCGAAAATCACCACGATATTATTCGAATTCCTATGACAGGGACGGTTTCAGCATAATTTTTTGGGGGGGTGAGAAGGGAAAATTTTCCAACTAACTATTGTACAACAAGATGTACCTGAAAATTTGAATTATGCTGAAAAGATATTTGGAAACTGGGAACGAGGGATTTTCTCATTTTTCGGATAGAATTAGAATTGAATGAAAGAGTTTTCAAAATATGCAATTTATTATAGCCCAAGCGAAGCGAGGGCGAAAATTATTGATAAAAATTTTATAAAAAACCTGAAAAATTGTGGCTTCAATATGTGAATTTTCTGTTCATCTTTTACGTCATTTCAAAGCAGTGATTTTTCATAGCAATCAAAATTACCGATTTTTTTTATAAATTAGGAATGGATTCAAAATTGATTTTTGATTGAAAGATCAGTGAAAAATTAATAATTTTTGAAATAAAATGATTAAAATATACTGCCCGAGCGAAGCGAGGGCGAAAATTTTTCAAAAAAATACTGACTAAAGACCAAAAAAAGAAATGCACTTTTCACATTTTTGTAATAAAAAAAATCCCCTTTAGGGACCCGCATGCAGGGTTTTCCTGATATTGAAAAAAATCGAACCCGGTACAAATGCATCATCATTTGTACCATCTCTCGTCGAACTTGAATAAAAGTAAAAAAAATGCAGGAATTGTTAAACGAGTTTGACTAATCTTCCACTTCAAGGTCAATTTTCAAACTTCAAATTTTACCATCTCGAGTTGGCAAAATAATCATTTCAGTCGGAAAAAATCTCGATTTTGTGGCAAGGTGCTATCCGGCTGAACCCAGAATTTTCAAACATTATAATTTTTGAAACAGTCCCTTTCGTGCATTTCGAGTTATCTACAAAAGAAAGGTAACAAAAAAGTGAAAACTTGATTTTAAAAATGAATTTGTAGAACTAAATTCCCGTTTTTAATTTTTGGAAAATAAAAATATTTTTCACTTCGATTTTGCCGACTGGACATAATTTTCACGTATTTTCCAACTATTTGCCAACTGAAAACTGCCTGGGGGGGTGTAACACCCCCCTACACCCCCCTCTCGAACCGTGCCTGTCCTATGAAATTGCGGTTATTTCACGACGAATGAATCCTGTTTCCTTGAAATGTACTATGTAATTTGAAATCTCACTATTCCGAAGTTATGAAGTGGAAAAATGTCATTTTGTCGCTAGATTTATCGCTACGTTACTTTTTTTTCGGAGTAGAAAAAATCACGAATTCCAGTGATATATCATTTGGATTTACAGCCTTGTCTGTACATTTGAGACTGAATTTGTTTCCATTTTTAAACGCCGATAACGGAAGCTTTTGGAATAAGTGGAGAAGGGAAAGGGAGTGTCTGATAAAACATCGAAAGAAATTGTAGAAATGAAACAGAAGGTAGAACTGTGGGTTCATCAAATGCAATGAAAAGTGAGAGTTTAAGGGGCAATTCCGATAAACAACATATGAAAACTCATCATCAATCGGGGTAATTGACGCGAAAAAAATCACGACTTCGCGATACTTCACATCATCACTCTCAACTCTCAACTCAAAACACACATTCCAGGTACTCGAGCCATAAACAAAGTATATATTATAGTATAATTTACCTCTCAATTTATCTAACCCCTGCTCAAAGAAAGTATACAGAGGGGTCGACCCAGCGTCATTCCAAAACATCGATTTTTCACGCGCGCCTTCATCGAGGGTGAGGGCAAAAAAGACGCTGCTAGCGTAGAAAAATCCTCGCAAACGTGCAAACCGTAAGCGTATCCTCTCTTTAACTGGCGTATAGACTATCCGTTTTCGTACAATTTGGCACCTTGTTCTATATCTAGCCGCTCGTCATCGCGATAAAAGTGATGCTTATGGAGTGCCACTTGGAAGGCGGAAAGTTCAAAAGCGAGCTTTTTTGTGTTTAAATTTCAACGACCCTTTATAAGAGGTAAAAAAAAGTACCATTTAGGTGGTAAAGAAAGCCGTTTCACTTTTTTTCTCTTGTTTGGCTCAAGTATTTGTGTACCTAGCACATACTTATGTAGCAACAAGCTTAATTTGAAGTTACACCTTGAAAAAAAAATACACGATATTTCCTTTTTAGCAAAAAAGATGAAGAGAAGAGAGATGATTTAAAAGGATTATGGAGTACTATATTTTGAGAAGGGAACGATAAGATAAGGTTGAGATAATGGTAAAATCTCAGACAACGGTTTGGGAGTATTTTAAGAAAATTTTAGCCCATAAATTAAGTTTCAAGAATCATATTTCAAAATTTTAGTATAGAAGTGTTTTTTCGTTCTAAAAGGTCAAAAAGCCAAATTCGCAAAAAAAATTAAAAATTTTGCACTTAAGTGCTCATAAAAAATTTTTAAAAAACTATTTTTTTGAAAAAATTGATAAAATGTCAAATTTTACCAAACTAGAGCCCTGATCTTTGAATTTTAATACGTACCTATGGTGATTCAGGAAAAAATAGACCTTAGCACTAAAAATAGAATTATGAAAAAAATGCGTTTAAAGTTTCAATAAACTGGACTTTTCGTAACTTTTTTTGAATGAAATTTTGAGAAATACTTAAATCTCAATTTTTGTGAACTTTTCGAAGCCAGATGACCTTGAGAAGGGTTTTAATCGATTTTCAAGGGTTCTCTGGACTCGGATCCGAAAAAAATGAATTTCGATAAAATGACTGCTAAGGTCCCTTTTTTCGTGAACCATCACATTATGAACTATTTTAGCTGATTATGCAAAAAAAGACTCCCCAAAGTTCTTGACATCCTGACATCATTTTTGGGAAGTGTCAAGAATTATTTTTAGTTTTTTAGACCAATTTGTAATTAACATAAAACTTGTTTATTTCAAAATTACATTTTTATCAAAGTCTTTTTTCTAAATACTCAAGTTTCTATTGTATACACTGAAAAAACAAAATAATAAAATTTATCCCCAAAAAATAATAACGTGTTCCAATTCAGAAAATTAGTAAAATTAATATTGTGAAATTGACAAAATTTATTTTTATGTAATATTTTAAAATCAAATTTCAAGATGAGAATATTATTATTTTTTTTTAGAATAAACTTCGCCAATTTTGTAAATTGGACCATTATTATTTTTTTGAATATTTTTTGTTTAAAATCAATTCATTTTTGCAACTTTATTTTTTCAGTGTATTCACAATAAAAATGATTTTTAAGTTTGAAGTTGGTGTTTTTAATAGTAAAAAGAAATGTAGTGGGGGAGGGGGGAGGAGAAGGAGTCGAATTCAAAATTTCATTTAAAAAACATGAAATTTTGGTTTCCCTCCATTAAATTTTCAGGCTACGACCTAACTAGACCAGCTTGACTTAGCTCGATCATCGTACACTACAATAAAGTTCTAAAAATTTTACAGACTTTTATAACTGCTAATTTGAAGCGATCAATATAATATTTCGCAGGAAAAAAATCGTACCATAAAAATCACCAATGAAGTTTTTGTTGAAAGTAGACAAAACAGTAAATACTTCAAAAAGATTTCAAAATTAAAACCACTGTTTGTTTAGCTTTAAGTACGTTTGTTTTAGTCTGCTCTTCGAGCGTTTCTTCGCCTCTGTCAATATTTACATTTTAAACAAAAACAGCGAAAATCATGAAAAACTGCCGATTTTGGGTACGAATTCAAATAGTTGGAAAAGGAGAACAGGGAATTTCGAGGTTACTAGTATATCCAAATTCTTTTTTCAACACGATTATGAACCGTTTTTCGAAAAATGAAGGCACAAAAAAAAGATAAAAAATTTTACATTCGTGGCTCATCATGTAGCACACGCACACGATTAATATTCAATATCTAGAAAAACGAGCACCCATAATTCGCCAAAAATCCAAACTTTTCCTCACAATGAAAAATAGAAAAATACCTCCTACCAACAGGATTCGCGTCACGGATAATAAATCACGCGATATTCAATTTAGCAATTAAATAAAATCGACCTTTATCAGCGAAAATAAAATTGATAACAGATCACAAGAGGAAATACTCCTAATACCAAACGTCGACTCGTGGATCATCGGTCGGTTCATTTGATACCCAAATAAAATCGCGAATACCCTTCAAAGGCATCATATTGAAAAATACGGAGCCGAATTACATTTTTTTATTAACCCCTTTTTCCATTCCACATCTCATATGTATTTCAAAATGAGAAAAAAATATGAGCAATATTTCATTCAACTTACTGGGAGAACAGCAGAAGTAGGAAATCGATAAAAAATAAACTTTTTCTTTTTTCCAAGTTACAATTCATTTTTTTTTTTTGCGAAAAGTGGAAAGTCTATTTCGTTAAAAAAAACGAGAACATGAAAAATTGGCTCAGATAAAAGAAAAAGGGCCAATTTCGAAATTCAAATATTTCTACAATAAGTTCTTCTCTGGCACCTTTTTTCTAGCACAATTGAAACGATCGACAGAAAACAGATATGAAAAGGGTCGAAGGAGGGGTTGGATCGAAAATAAGGCCATTTCAATTCGAACCCCTATTTTTAATAAATTAAAAACCATATAGATGGCTGGTTTTATTACTGTATCCCATCCCCCAAATTATTAAAACCGATTACACATTATCACCTATGGCGATCTTGGTTCTGTTGTAGGTACATGGATCACAATGGAGGCAGATTTGACATCGTTAATTGCCCAAACTGGTAAACGAGTCTGAAAGGGGGAGGAGGGCTGCAGCAGAGGTATAGATTTCGGCAGGATAAGTATCACGATGCTGCGGGTTCGGCTCATCGGGACGAGCGGGCTCGCTGCATGATGTTTACATTGTTCATTAATTGGCATCGTCATGCGCCAGTTATTAAATTACCTACATGGTCGAGAAAGGAGGATCGAATTTAATAATAATTTTTCGCACACTCGAGCTTCGAGGTCCACCTTTGATAGTAATTTTGGCGAAACTGAATCAAACCATGCTTTTTCATCCCTCCTTTGAACATGGACGGTGCAAAATCCCCAGCCCACTTCGCCCTTTCGCCTTGGCGGGAATACGGCTGCAGCACTGCAATCCGCGCGCCCGTCGAGTCAATGAACTTTTGGCAAAAAGGGCTGCTGCGAGTAAACCTACCGACATTATCGATTGTCGAGCCGAGAGAAAAACGTGCGAAATGTGTGCTCTCTCGATGAAGACGAGCTGTATTTCGCGCCATTCTTCATGCGGTTTTTAACGGCCATCGTATTCGGCTCGATTTACGTCCTCGTATTAATATCGTCGATTCAATTCTAACCCGATTTTATCCGCTAGTTTACGATTTTCCGCCCTGAACCAACTCGAATGGCACGTCCTTCTCGACGGAATCGCATGTGCAAAAAATTACGCTAGAAATTTATTTTGAACTTGCGCCAGAAGAATACGAATTCGCCGAACTACCTACCGTCCCTCGTTAATTTTTTACTTTGCTTTTCGTTTTTAATCCTATGGTCTGGCCTAATTCGAGAAATTAAACTATCTGTAACGGTCGTCATAATTTTATGCATGAAGAGCAAGAAGAGCTAGTCGCTGAATTTATAGCGCGATTTGTCACGGAATTTTCCCCAACTTTTCGGGTCCCCAGTGGTCGCGCAGAAACGTCGAGATGGTGGGAGGGTGAGAGGAGGCAGGAAATAGCCACTGGAATGTAGCCTCGAACTGAAATTCTCCAACAAAATATGACTAATTTGCGGAGGTCAAATGAAATTAGGCGATACGACGGATGGTCGTAAAAAAGTAATATTTTACGACTGATTTTAGAAAACAATCCGCGTATTTTTTTTTTGCCATCAACGAAGATTTCAGAGATTTTGATGGAGTGAGGAAAGGACGGGGATTATGTAAACTTCCGGTGCTTCGATACGTACTATTAATTTTCAATATTTTCCAGAGAAGTATTAAAAATTTTACCGCAATGGGTTCTCTGAATATTGAGAAGACGAGAGAGAAGGAGAAGGGGGTCCCAAAGTACCATAAATTGCTCCGCCCTTCCGCAGCGATAAATTTTACTTACCAGTTTCTAAAAAATTACTACTATAAGTATTCAATAAAATGGCTTTTATCTTTCATAATTTAGAAAATTCGCAGTCTCATTTTTCAAAGTTTTCATTTTTAGGTGAAATTAATGCTCATTTTCATCTCCCCCCCCCCTGAAAAAGCCACACCTATTACGTGTAAGAAATACCTAAAACCAAAAATAGTTCATAAGAAAAACAAATTGTTGAAAAGTGAAAAACTACTTCGATTTTTGATAACTTTTCAATTCTTAAAATCTCATCAATGTCATATTTTTTCACTCAAGGGATCGAACATTGAAATAAAGAACTTTTTCAGAATTTTAGCAAGATTTTCGAATAGGTGTTTCGATTCTCTTTTCCATCCTGGAATAATCCATCTTTGCAAAAAATTGAGATATTTTAATTTTTAAAAAATTTCAAATATTTATCAGACTACACGACGATTCTAACGAAAAAGAATTATGATTTTTTTCAAAATTTTTCAATGATATTAAATCGAAATTCATCTCTCAATTTGAAAAAAATGTGTATCAAAAAATTGAAAAATGACGAGGAATTTTTCAAAATACGATAATTCATGCAAATGAGGTAAAATTTTTTGAAAAATTACGTATGAAAAAAATTAACATTTTATGAGTCATTTTTGACTATTTGGGTGGAGAATTTCCTCGTCGTTCTTTTTCGAATTCGTGCCCGAATTTCTCAGCGTTCAAGAATTGCTGGACGACATTCAAAAAAAAAAAAAAAAACTGAAAAAATTTTAGACTTTGGTTCAAATTTCTAAAAACAACGGATCAAAAAACCAACAAAAATTGAAATTTTTCATTTTTTTAGAATATTTTGAGAAAACTCTATTCGATTTTTTTTGAAGTAGTTCTACTTGAATTTCAGATATTAATTTTTTTTTTGAAATTTGAAGACTTTGAATAGTTTTTATGACAAAAGGAGAATGAGAAGTAGGCAAGACCAACTTCATTTCCAAGCAGTGCGTGTTTTAAAATTCGAAATTTTTTAATTAAAAGTTTGATACTTTTCTGTTCGTCATTGAGGGAAATAATTTATAGGTGAAGGAAAAAGGTTTTATCTGGAAATTCGAAAATCATGCCGTTTGTTATTCATTGAGAAAGATTCAGTGGTGATGGCTCAAGTTTTTGAATGGGGAGGCGGAAAGAAGGAAGAGATCAAAATTCACCCCTCCCCCCACCAATGTGTTTCAGGTTTCAAGTAGGTATTTTGAAGTTTAGACATGAAAGAATTGGAAGTAAACTAACCACAGAAATGTAAACGTTCAACAAATATAAAATTCAATAATTTTGGTTTTAAAAGAGAGACAATTTCTATATTCAACATGAATTTTTCCCAACCATCAAATTAAAATGCAACTTCAACTCTTCTAGATCGATGATTTTCCTGTTCCACTTCACTGTCCAGTTTCATTAAATCATTTCATTTAGAAAAAAAATTAAAAATTAAAGTTTTCGGTGCTGCTTTCAAAATTAAAATAAAAAAATTATTTCTTTGAGAGTAGGGGAATAAAAAGTCCTTACTCAAAAAAAAAATTTAACCACAATCGTACTTCATTAAATCAAGCACCTCTTTAATATAAATTTCAATTTCCAAGCTGAAAAAAAAATTCGCTCGCCAATTCCTAAACAATGAGAAAACTACCCAAATAAAATTCCACCTCATTAACACTCTACAAAGTACCAATCTCGGCGTAAAAATTAACCACTCGATTCGAAATAATCAGCTGCTCGTTGTTAAATCCTCTCGAAAAAGCTTAAATTCTTCCCTAAAAAAAGGGTAAAACAAAAAAGGGATTAAAAGACTGAATAAACATTACGCGAAATTCTTACATTTATTCTTACTTTGTAAGATAAACGCCACAGTACTTAAGAGAAAAAAAACTTAATCGTAAGTACGAAAGAAAAAAAAACAATGAAAGTCTCACAAACTTAACCTATTACAAATACTATTAAGATTTTATACGTATGAACCAATTTTTCGGTCAGGAAACATAGCCAATTAATCGTAATAAACTGTCGAAATCTAGATTACAAGTATTTGTAAAAATAAAAACTCTTAAGTAAATAAATTGAACAAAAGAGGTCATAATATTAATCAAAGTAAGGATAAGCGTAATTCAGAGAAATTCATCAAAATGATAAAATTTTTACACTGATTAAAAAAATGCGATGATTTCTATACTCAATAAAATTTAAAAAAATTTAAAACCTGATTAAAATTCACGCGTGTTCATTAAAACGAAAACAAATTCACCAGAACAAATGAAAATAATTTCTCAGCCCTTTTAAAAAAACCACTTCCCCAAATTTCTCACACCAACACTACAAATTACTCCTTCCCCTTGGTTAAAAAAAAAACATAAAACAAGTATCCAGCTGATCACAGCATCGTCAGCAAATTTTTCACACCCTCGTCTCGTTTCAATAAATCATTCACATAAAGGCATCTTATTAATAAAAACGATCCAAAAATCCATTAACATAATATTCAAAGCAGATACGTATAAACAGTATTTGTGCTAAAAAATGGGTAAAATTAAAACAGCTTAGGTAATTTTATGAAAACTAACATTTCATTCGCAATAACGATAGTTTTTTTGTGAAATTAAAAAAACAAAACGTATCCGTATTTTCAGATATAAACTTACTCCTATAGTAATAAATAATTCAAGTACATAATCTTTGGAAGAAATAAGTCAAAATTATGTTAAACATACAAAAATTGGAGTATTGAAATAAAAAAAAAATCGCGGTAAACGTTCGATTACAGACCATCGATAAAGAATAAAATGCGCTTATGGCACAAAACGAAGAAAAAACTCGAATTCAAAATTAAATTCTGAAATTCTCTTTGACGTTTGGTAACATATATTACAATTCAGGCAACCAATTCTTCCTTTTTCTTCAAATTGAAATTTCAAACTTTAAATATAAGTAACATAAAATTTCATCATTTTTTTCAGCGAAAAAAATGAGAAGTAAATTGAAGTGATGCGCATTTTTTCTGAAAAACATCTTTTATAAATGCCAAAAATTGGATAATTTTGTTTCATTTTAAAAAATTTCAGTCCTTCAGTTCATTCGTGATAATCATCAATTATTATCAAAGTACCGTTCGAAAAAAAAATACATCCAACATCGGCTATTTTTTGTTCGTATTCGAGCACAATCGATTTAATTCGTGAGATTTGAATATGAGCTAATTTTCGAATTTTTAGACCAAAAACAAGGGTAAAACAGATCAAAACTTTCAATTTTCGGGCATTTGCGATGATTTTCGTTCATTCTCGAGTACCATCGAATATTTTCGATCAACTTCGTGGTTCTTCAAAAATTTATTTAAGTACGAGGTACTATGAAAAAAAATTACAATTGTACAATTGTCGGATATTTCTGTTTATATTCGTTTACATTCGGGTATTTTCGGGTATGATCGGATATTTTCGTTCAAATTCGTGATTTTCTAAAAAGATCATCAAATTACATAAAACAGGATATGAAAATGAATTGTAAAAATGTAAATGAATTGAACATCTCACAATTGTCGGATATTTCCGCTGATATTCGTTCATTTACGGGTAACATCGGGTATTTTCGATCAAGTTGGTTTTTTTTTTTTTGCAGGTCAAGATACATAAACTCGAAAATGGAAAAATGAAAACGAATTACAAATTTCACATCGATCAATTTTACTTTTGTTGAAATTCGTTCATTTTCGAACACTATCGAGTATTTTCGGCAAAATTCACGGAATTTATCGAAATACGTGAATTAAAAATTGAAAATTCAATTTACTTCTCATTTTCTCACTCACAAAATTCTACCAATAACTAAGAATATTGAAAAAAAAATCAAAATCTACCACAATCAAATCCACACAATCCACACTCTTAGAACGTTTCCGCAACTTGGAATCATAAATAAACATCTTAGAATCTAGACAATTACACTAAAATTTTATACAACAAACCACACAGATACAAAAAAGGAAAAAACATTAGCATAATAAACTAGAAAAATGAAAAAGAAACAAACAAACCATTAAAAAAAACTCTTTGGAAATACACATAAAATATCAACACACGTAAAATTTCCAAAAACGAGAAAAAATTGTGAAAAAATTACAAAAACGAATTCTAAATTAGAAAAAAAAAAGAAAAAAAAAGGAAAGGCACATCACCAACACCTCAGGCTGGTATCCCATGAACTCTAAATCTATACAAACAGGTGTAATCCATTTTACCATGATTGGATAAAATCTTCAGCTCGACAATTTGGTACGGTTCGTTTAAACGAATAGCTTCAAAGTATTGCACACTAGATCCAAAATCGTCGAATTTAAATTGTCCGAGGAACTTTGGTTCGGGATCAGACTCCCATTGCAAACCCCAGACGCTGAAATCCTTCGGAGCCGAATCGATGACACCGTTGGCGGTCAACGATCTAGGTATATGCTCCATTGTGAACCCTGTTATGACGATTCTTTCCGAAAGCTGGATCACGAGGTACCCAGTGGATCCAGGGAACGCCCAACATTCTCCAGGATGGACTCCAGGCTGAATGACAGTTCTGGGGCTACGAGTGGCGTGCCATAATGGTATGCCAAATATCGAAAACTGGGCGTTGGCGGTTTTCGTCTCGGTACATCTCGTGCTCAGAATGATACCACCTTGAGATTCCAGAGCAAAATCAGCTTTACCTGTTTTATCAGCGTCATAGATCTCTAACGCTTTTCTGATCGCTTCGGTGACAAAATTCTCGGCCAAGTTGATTTTACCAGATGCCACAGTTCCATCTTGAGCCACAGTTTTCCTCCATTCTTGTAATCTCTTGGCTACCATATCTTCCACAGTCACTTTCAAATTATTCAATAACTCTTCTCTGAGTTTATCGCTGATTTGGGAATTTTCGGAGGCATTTTTCGCGTATATATCGAAATCAGCAGCTAGTTTGTTGATTTTGATCTGTGCATCTTCGAGGAGATCGAAAATCGAGGCGAATTTTCTTCTCAGATCATCTTCCGAGGATTTGGTACCGACCAACGATGCCAGCACGATGATGATCTCCCTCTGAACCAGATTCTCATTGGTTTTAATTTGATCCTTAACCTCTCGTATTCGTTCTTCGAGAATTTTCCCATCTTCAGACCGCCAATCGGATACTTTTTTCTCCAACGATCTGAATTTTTCACCGATTTGGGTATTCTCGAAATTATAACTTTGTAAAAACACCTCAAACTTGGCTTGCTGGTTTTGCTCCTGTTTTCGAAATTTTTCGTTGATGAAATTGATGAAATCGTTGGTATCGACCACTTTCTTGGCAATATTGTCGACATTTTCGTCGAACCATTTTCGAATGATGGCGTCGATGTCGCCCAGATTGGCCTGGGTTGTGGGATTTTGTACGACGGAGGGTTTACGTTGATCGCTGGATACCAGCAAAATGTAGAATTTATAGATAGGAGCGAACACGACGGTATTAGCAGCTTGGGCCACATTACCCATAAGACACGAGATCAACGACATTAAGAAAGTTGTACTAGACCAAGTTAGATCGTACAAATATGAGACTAGATTTTTACACGAATAATATAAATTTAAAAAAGGCGTCCAAATCGTATACGAATCGATGGTTTGAGGAAATAACAAATACGCCAGCAAAGCCAATAGAGCGATTAACATACAATTAAATAGGAAGCTACTGCCGGAGGATCTGGTCGAACTGGCGGCCACGATGGATTTATAGGTATGGATCGTATTGACGTATACCCTTCGGACCACCGTCCTCGTGATGGTTTTGGTAACGGTGGTAATTCGCCTGAAGACCCTGAGCCTGGTCATCGATTCTTTTTGACGTTGGAGTCTCCTTCGTTCGTCATATTCGTACGTTTGGGCCAGATACGTATTCAAATCGTTCTGCTCAAGTTCGCCATTCATCTTCCAGATATTTTTACGCGACATATTGGGTATAATTGGTATATTGCCGTTGTATTTCTTGGTGTAAAATTGCGACATGGGCGAATAGGTGTAGTCGGTTTTGGGCAGCACATTCTGCCATTCTCCTAGACTTTTATAATAATCGGATACTTCTTCGGGGGTCACATCGCTGAAATTTTTCGTATCGGTGTCCACAATGGAAATGCCACGACTTTCCAGATTGACGTCTTCGTCGTCGCTAATCAAACTATTCGAGCTTTTTTTGGGCGTACTGTTGTAGTCGCCTTTGCTGTTATCAATTTGCGGTGTGGTTGGGCCGGCGGTACCGGGTGTCATTGATGTTGCGGTCGCAGCGTAACGATGGCTGGTTCGTAAAATGCGTGTTTTACTTTCGAAGCTTTCCATCGTCCCGGCAGCGAGTTTACCACAGCGATGGTTGTAAAGAAGGGACGTTTGTAAAATTTTTATTTAACAATCACATACACCACGGACGATGCTGCTGAGAACAAACAAAACAAACAATAAATTCGCGCGTTAATACGCCGCCCAGCACAACCACACCGTGATAACAATTAAGCATAATGTGGCGAAATATGTTTATATTTTTAATTTCGGACCTATCTCGTTATAATTCGGTTTTACCGCGGTTGTGTTATGATTTCTACATGATGTTTTTCGAAATACACATGTTACAGATATACATGAGGTTTTTATTCGAGCGAAAAGTAAATAAAATTACATGTGGTTGGACGCGGTTACAGGATCGTTTGCTTATATTCGAAAATCATAATATTTTTCTTAATAATTACAGCAGTTTTTGAATATTTTCTCTCATGTTTACCCAACACGATTCGGTAATGAAAAATCGACTATTTTTATCAAATTAAAAATTGGCAACATTGATTTAAATTTTTTATTGACAATTCTGGAAAATTTGGGGAAAACGAGAAAGGATATAAGAGGAAGGATATTCCGCTTAAAATAACGTTTGATAAATGAAACGTTCGTCTGCAATTATGAACAATGTATGGAAGAGAAGAGGAAGGGTGGGAAAAAAATCTTGAATTTTCCGATTTGTTTGAAATTTCTCATCATTTTCCTCACTCAAATTCAATACTTTACATTTCTTTTACAACCAACCAAATTCATCTTAGGTCTTCGAAGTATGCAATAAACAGATTTGGTATTGTGGGGGGGGGGGGATCAAAACCGAAAATCATGATCAATCAATGGAAGAGAAGAGGAAGGATGGGCTGAAATTTAAAAATGAAATGGACTGCAATATGAAATTTCTCAGGGGGAGGGGGGATCAAAACCGAAAATTTTTCGACTCGTAAGGAATTTTTAACGATTTTTCAATTACGAGTCAAATTAAAAAATTTTCCATCATTTCATTCAAAATGCAAAATTTTACCTTAAACGATTTTTTCAACTGCAAAAATTCTTTTTTTAAAAAAAGATAGTCCCGTTTTTCCTCTTCCTCTTCCCTTCTCGGTGGAATTTACCTTCACTTCGACGATAGAAAAAAAGTAATAAAACATTGAAGAGTGATTTCCAAGAAACTATTCCAAATCGAATTGTTCGTGAACGAGTGAATGAATCGATTGATTCTATTCAAAAAGTAGTGAACTTACAAATAATCTTATGAATGACTACGAGCAAAAATTCTCTGAAGAAATGTCATAATTATTTCTGAAAGAAGAAATATTTGTAACAGAATTTGTGAATGATTGAATGAATGGACGATTTAGGCGTTCACGAACGATTCATACGATAGAAAGCAAAAGAAACTCGATTTTTTAAACAATTTAATCATCAAATTTTAAACAATTTAATCATCAGTTGAATAAGAATCTTCGTTATAAAAAAAAATCTGTCCATCAAATGAGCAGTATTGAATTCACGAACGATTCACAATTTTTTTAAATTATGGGTAAAAAAAAATCACATACCAATGAATTGTTTGCGAACGAGTCAATCAAACCTACAGAAAGTTATTCCACGTTCCAATACATTAAAAAATGGCGTACGAAACCTTCCACTTATTTTTCAAGATAAAAATTCTTCACTAACTTTATTTATAATTGAACTAAAAAATCGTTCGCGAAAGAATTGATTATTGTTGAACGAATTCCTGCGAAAAATGAATCAATAACTCGAAAAAGTGAAATAAGGTCGAAAAAAAGGTCTACGAACTTCATAAATGAACCCAGAAACAATTTCATCATAGTTTCCGAATAATTTGATATCATTTCGAACTTGAATCGTTGAGAGATCATCGAATAAATTTCACTGAAAATTTTCAAAATTCAAATAAGATAATAAATCGTTCACTAAAATAATTTTGATCTTGTTTTGAATACATCGCTAGAGAAAGTACTGAGAAAGGAAAATCTCCAAAAGATCTTCAAAATGATTCATCAAAATCAAAAAAAAAATAAAAATAAAAATCTTTCAGAAATAAGTCGTACGAAAACATTTCAAAGCAAGAAAATGACTTGATAATTCCATAGCTACCAATTTTTCAAACATATTTTCCAAATGTAACAAGCAAAACTTTCAGAAACGATTCAACATCAAAAAAAAAATCACTCCAGAAAAATTATTTAATCGTATTTCAAGTTCAACTTGAGTGAATTGCTTTCTCTCAAACGATCTCAGATACTTACCAAAGAAAAATGAGAATTCTGGAGATTTCGTATTTTTAAAGCTCAATTTTTATCAAACATCGAAGATAGTCGTTCACGAACAATTCATTTAAATGAAAAATTCGACGGTTTCTGAACAATTTATTGATACAGAGAAAATTCTTTCAGAGAAAAAAGATCAATTAGATGACGAAATTTATCAAAAAATAGATCCGTCACAAAAGATCTAATCCAATATTCGAATCAGTCAATCAGTTGAAAAATCGAAGATCGTTCTCCAAAAATTCGTCCAAGAATCACTGAAATTTAAAAATACTCCTCCTTCAGATAAAATACTCAATTAGAATTGAAAATTTCAAAAAAACGAGTCGTTTACGAACGATTACACATAATTTGTCCTTCTATTCAAAAATTTTTCTTAAAAATGAAGAATAATTTTACAAAAAATTTCAATTTTTCTCAAAAGTAATTTTTCAAAAATCGATCCTCATCAAAAACGAAATCAAAAGACGTTCACGAATGATTCATAAACCACACACACTTCAGAAAATCACTATTTAAATCAATAGTAAAGGAGAAACACGTTTAAAATCCTTCTATACCTCTGTAAAGCTACAACCCACATCAAAAATTCTCTTCAAATTCAAGGCCCCATTCAAAAATCAAAATAATAGGTAGGTCCACAGGTATTTACTCTTAACTAAGTATACATACACGAAAGTATTCATCTTTACAATAGCCATAAAAAAAACCGCGCCATAAACGACGAAAAAAAAAACTTCCTCGTCACAATCATTACTTCACAATTGGTAATAAATACAAAAACACAACATGAAAATTGTTTTAGCCAATTTCATACACGTACCGTACAAATTAACGACACATACGAATCGTACACAAGAATAAATAATTTCATTCTCCAATTTTACGACCATTCAATACAAATCCTTTTCGAATCAAATTAAAAAATAAAATTCAAACAGTTGATTATATCGTCTTTCGATCTCGAACACACTCGCGTTAAATAATACAGATATTAGCTCCCAAAAAAACACCTCGATTAAGTAAATCAACCCAAGAAGGAAGGACGTGATTAATCATGGAAAAAAAGAGCATACTAAATGTAACAGGTCACTTGTAACGAAACACCACAGTAAAACACCCGATAAAAATATTACCTCGATAATTCAACTCGGCCCAATAGATTTGGATTCTCGAGGTCGGCCAACTCGCGTATAGATTTTCGCCCAAGTACAATACGCATCAAATCATTCATTAAGGCTAAGCCTCGAAACTCTGGAACCAATATTCGATCACAATTCACTAATCTGAGGGTAAGATTAAAAACCATATGCCTAGAGAAATCTATATAGACAGACAGGTTCCCAAGGTACTATCGAAAAAAACCCTACTTCATCATTATTGCAAAAAACCCCCCATTTAATCCATTTCATCAATCGCCCACGCAATTTTCTCACGATCTGATCGTATTTCAATGTTCGAAAATCAACAAACTATAAAAAGAGCCGCAATGAACCCTCTAACTTGATCGATACATACCGCGACTTCTTGAATTTGTATCGTTATCAGTCGAAAGTACCACACACTTTGATACCGACAATTTGTACACAAAGTTTTTTACATTCGATTAACCTTGAAAATCTTCCAAATAATTCAACACTCGTGATACGAAAAGACTGAAAAATACACACGTCGAATTCATCGTCGTCGCACGAATTTCACCTTATGCCACAAGTGACACGTTCAAAATACTAATTTTTTAGTCACCTCGGTACAGCCAGATTTTTTCATTATCTATTCAATACGATTGTATGTTTCGAGTAACCATACTTTGGTAATTACTCGAGTTTTTTCCCTTCCTTTCAGGCTGGGTCACCGTGTAACAAAAGCCACCGCTACCGAACTTCAATCTCCGCCATCAATACGACGAAATTGTAAAACTCTACTTATTTGAAAACGGAAACAGATGAATAAGACAGCGGTGCCTCGCAGCACACACAGTCCTCAAAACGAAACAAGTGTAGTGGGTTTAGTAAACCATAATACAGGAGTAATACGTAGTACATGGAGGCAGTGAGGAGAAAAAACGCAATATTGTCAAATAACAAGGCCCTCTGTATACGGATGCCTTCATCTTCTATCACAATTCGACGCTTGCAGCAGCCACCAACACCAAGACGAAGTGAAATCAAAACGCAGCACGACACCCTGCGTAATACACCCTAAAGACCAAACAACTCTACAAATAGCATCGGTAGCCCTCGATCCGATATATCGAATAAATCGTCACGGTTCCTTTCGTTCAGAATCCGAAGGTATTCAAAAATTGAACTAAGGTTATTTTTGAAAATGCAGTATTTTTTTTTTTTTTGAAAATTAGACTTTGGTAAACTTGCAATGTAGAAGATGAGTTTGATTTTTATAAATGACCAATGGACCATCCATAAATCATGAATTCAAAGTTATTTGCCATTGAATACGAAATGATTCCAAAACTTATTCGGGGTTAAATTTTTTTTCATACATAATTTTTTCAACTTTTCCAAGTTTTCTAGATTCGTTATCAATGTACGAGTACTTGCAAAAAAATCTTAAAATCAAAGGCAGGATTTGTTCACGAATTTTTCAGAACTTTTCCCCAAAATTTGGACAAAGGGGTTGTTTCAAGGCGATATACAAAAAAAATAATCAATTTCAGTTTCACGTATTCCTTATTTCCTCAATAAAGGGACCAAAAACTGGTTACTTCTGGATTTTTCATGAAGCATGCAAATATAACCCAAGAGGGCTGACACCATTCTATACTGACATGTACTGTGGAAACCTCCGGGGTCTTGACTGGAGGATTCCACAGTGATGTCAGTGACCCAGTAAAAAGTAAGGCTTGCTGACACCACTGTGGAATCCTCCGGGTACATTGAATTAGACCCGGAGATTTCCACAGTGATGTCAGTAAACAGTGTATTCATATATGCGTACTGACACCACTGTGGAAACCTCCAGCTCCAGTTTTACTGGAGGTTTTCACAGCGGTGTCAGTACCGGAGGTTTCCACAGTGATGTCAGCCCTTTTGGGATAAATATACAAATCAGTCTTCAAGTAGATACAAATCGAGTATTAATTTTCGATAAAAGCTTTAAAAATTTTAAGAATTGTGTGACAAATAGCCAAGAATTTTCTGTAAATCACATTCCAATTACCTTCACCACAAAAAAATTCAACGATTTCAGAAAATAAAAATGATTTGTTTGAAAAAGTCATTTGATAATATTTTGGTTTCTCTCTCCTTCATCTACCTCCTTTTCTCACTTCCTCTCCAATGGTATACTGAATTCATTTTTTGGGCTTATTTTAACCACACCCCCATCCCTAGCGGTCATAATGAGAAACAAGAGCAAGACACTTATCAAGATTTCAAAATTGAAAAGCAAGACTTGGACAAGACTTAGAATTTGTAAGGTATTGTATCTACTAGAGTCTCGAAACAAGAATTTATGCATTAAATTTTCATCTCATTACGATAAATTCATTCCCTTTTTTTGCTCAACTATTTTCAGATTTCAGCTCAAAAAAGGGTATCCAAAATTTCATTTTTACTTTTAGCAATTTTACTGTGAGGAGAGAGCAAAAATTCCAAATTTCAAGAATAGGATTTTTTCTGAGACATTTTTTACAAATTGAAAAAGTAAAGAAATGAATCCAAGACAAGAAAAATATTTAAAACTTTTGCCAAAACTTGAATTTTAAATTTAGGACCCTTTTCAAAATTCATATTTTCTTCGACAAGAACTCCCCCTCCCCCACCTACCTTTCTGAAAAATAATTAATAATAAATGATTTTGAGGTATTGCAGATCTGCTCTAATCTTCAAAACAAAAAAAAACACAAATACAGTGGAGAATGATTGGACAATGAACGAAATCTATGGCCTTTCAAATTAAGTCATTAAATCAATCCCCCTTTTTTCCCTCCTCCCCCCAAAAAAAGTCACAAAAAATTTAAACAGAAGCTAAAATAGAGAAATTTTTGAGCAAGCTGTTAAAATACACTTTCAGCGTTGGTTTCGCAAACTACCTTTAGTTCCAAATCCAACAGATTTTTATTCAAAATTCGAGCCCAAAAAATCAAAAATCACTACTTCCCTTCTTTCGTAAGAGCACAACAGTATTCCCTTGTAAAATTTTATTCGGCAAAAATTAAATCTTTAATTTTTTTCAGCCTTTTCTTTCTTATTCTATTAATATAATTCATTCTTTTCAAGTTCGAAAAATGAAATTATACTGTACTTTTTAAACCTGAATCAGTAAAATTGATTTTGCCTTTTAAAATCAGTGAAATGAATTATAATGAAAATCATAGTAATTTTTGAATGGTTTTTTGGTGAAAACTTGCCAATGTTTTCCGTTAAATACCTACATAATCAAAAAATTATCAAAAACCCAACAAAAATCAAACCATCAAAACCATCAAAACATGACCAAAAACACCAAAAATCAAAAAATAAACAAAAAAATCATCAAAACCGCGAAAATATGACCAGACAACATAAAAAAAAAATCATTAAAAACTATTAAAACTATGAATAATCAGTCATTGTGGACTAGAAATCAGTCAAAAGTAACTAATTTATAGTAAAATTAATTTCACTGTACAAATAACGCTACAGAACCTAACTTGATACGAAAAAAAAACTCAAATATCTCCAATCAACCCACAGATAATTTACTTTTTAAAATGAACAATTACTGCAGAGATTCTGGTTATCTGGTAGTTATCACCACATCACATATTAACCTGCGTATAACCAAGTAGAAAAAATTAGAGTGGTACTTTACAAAACTAAAGAAACCCGATGTACAAAGATTTTGACCTTATCTGGACCAACCATCGATCGTTCAAAGTCGAAATAATTGTACCATAACTGAAACCAACAAATTCTATCGCCCCCACAGTCCTGGTGAACCTATAAAACCATAACAATCTACCTAGCTGTATGCACTTTTCAAATAATTCATTCAATCTGTCATTCATTTTAGGACACAACAAAAGCACAATCCCACAGAAACCTCGAACAGGGTTCCGTGGTGTTTATGCAGCGTAGTATGAGTTCGAAGGTACAAGTACATTTTCCCTATGAGATCAACGACGACGGTACACGGTACAGTATCGGTATCCTTATTTTACACTGGAGCTATAGGTAAAGCAGTAAAAAGCACCTGATACTTTAACGTTTTAATTTATCCTGCCTTCGCTTCGTTTTCGTACTATTTTGGCCCAAAAGAGTCGAATTTCTTTTTCGCCTGTCTGTGTTCTGGATTGGAACGAACACGACATCAGGTTTTCTTTCACTTTTATCTCGTCGCTATTACTTTATTTATAAGATAAGTGCCAAAAAATCTACACGCAATTAGTTTTATATGTTTTTGCGAGCGAAAGAAAAAAAAAGAAAGAGAAAAAGGAGGTTCGTTGGGATAGAATTACGAGTTGTTTACGCGATTGCGAAATGCGAATACCTATCTTGAGAGAGTTGGAAAACCATTTTATACCTTATCAGCGTTAAAGATTATAATGAGAATTTATCTTGGATGGGAATTGTTTTCGAGCAGCAAAATATCGCAAAATTGGATTGAAATGTTGAAATTTATACCGTGGATCGAGTTTCGGGAAGATTTATTACGAAAAATATGGAGGATTGAATTTCTAATATTTTAAACTTCGATTCGGTTTGAAATTTAGAAGAGAAAATATATTGGATCTCGAAATCTATAAATTGATGAATTGAAATGTTAATGGAAGTTGGGCAAGGGGGAAGAAGATTTCCTCAATAACGTCAAGTAACATAGAAACTTCAGACTAGAAAAATAATCTTGGAACAAAATGGGTTGATAGATTATTATGAGAAAAAAGTAAAAGCTGAAAGAGAAAATTCTCAAGCCTTGAAGGGAATTTAAATTCACAATTATTAACTGATGAACCTTTGAAAAAAAAATCATCGACCGAATTACAGAATTTAAATTCACAAAATCTGAACGACAAAAATTATGAAGTTCCATGAAAATATGAATTAAATCGTACAAAAAAATTTAGTGAAAGATGAAAATCAACGAAATATTCCAAAAAAATTACTCCAAGAAAGATAAAAATTTACAGACGAATTGCAAAAAGTGCTGACAATGTTTTTAAATTACGCAAAAATCATTTTAAAATTCGAGTAAAAATTACCAAAAATTGACAAGTCCTCGAAATTCCGCATCTATTCATTTTGTCTTTGAAAATTAATAAATTCGAGCAATTGACCAAATTCAAGAAAAAAAAAATTCAAGGGGAAAACAGGGAATTTTTAGATACCTTTTTTTTACCTACTTCTGCCACCCTCCCTCTTTCCTAAAAAACTTTGATCCAAATTGATGCTATAATAATAAGTTCAAATAAATAAAGCAATATGATTCAAAGAAATGCAATTTTTAATCATTAAGATACGAAAATAAAAGTTTTATAGATTATACAGCTTCATAGAAATTTTTCGAACAATTTTCGTAATTATGTTCAAGTAGTTTTTTACGATACGTATACTTCAAACTTATTTCATAAAATTTTGTGATTTTTCGACGATTTTCGAAATATTTCAAGCTGTTTACATAACACTTGAACGAATTTTACGATTCAACAATTTTCACTACATCGTCATTCAGAAATAATAAATTGATAAATCTGTTGAAAAAATACAATAGAGGTCAGAGCAACATAACTGGATCTTATCATCCTTTCGCTCTTCGTCAAAAATACGAATTTTAAAAAAAATCCGAAGTAGGAATGTAGAGTAGACGAAAAAGAAAAACAAATTAAACCAGAGCTATCGTCAAGACTCATTGGATACTTTTCACAGAATTCAAGAAGAGGAATATTCCATTTTGGATTCATTCACTTTTTTTTTTTGGAAAAAATTAGATTTTGAAATTGAAATACAGAACTATCGCAGAACTCTTTCAAAATTTTGATTGAATTTTCGGCGATTTCCCTTCCCCATTCTTTAGAAAAAACCAAAATTCAATAATGATCTAAAAAAAAAAATACAAGAAAAAAGATTTTCGATGCAAAATATGAACTTTTGAGGTAATTATGAAATAATAAAGGAACTTTTCAGAATTTTTTGCCCTCGCAGAACTTTTTTCAACTAATCACAAAATATTCTACCAGTTCTCTTATACATGATTTTGGAAGCCTCGGTCAAGACTTCAACATTCTCAATAATTTTCAAATTTCTCATCAAAAGGCGTAAAAATCCTTAGAAATCGAATATTCTGGTGTTTTTTTTTAGAGTGTTTTATTTAATTAAAAAATTCCAGTTAGTGATGATTTCTGCACAAACACTTCGAAATGATTTTCTTGAAGTCTTTAAATTTTTGAACGATCAAATTGAAGACTGATTTGAAAAATACTGAAATTTCGCTGGAAGTTTCGATAAAGCTACAATAAGAAAATTTATGGTCAATTTGAAAACAAAAAAATAATTTTCAAAGATCCTACATTTTCGTTGAAAAATAACCGTAGTATGTAAATAATGAAATTTTAGGCATATAGGTAGAGTATTGAACATCCTCAATCAAATAAGAGACACAATATCTCAAATGGTTTCATTGAAAAACATTTTCAATACCTCATATCAACTAAAAATCATCTCAAATCATACCCAATACCTACATTCAAACCCACAGCAGGAAAAAAACCAACCCAGCAGCTTCCTCTTCTAAACAATCCCTCAAATTAAAAATTTCAAAAGCTTGATAATTTCCATCACAAAAAACACTACCACATTCGGCTGCTCACGAAACAAACCCAAATCCATCACTGGAAATTTTCAGTCACGCTCGAAACACACTTCGGACTTCAGCCGATACCTAACGAAACACTCAGAATTCGGTTATCGTTATTATTATTTACTCAAGTGTATTCGCACTTGGAAAAAAACCGACCTAGTACACAAAAATTCAAACCTTCGAATATTTCAGTTTTCGTATATCTCATTACGGTTAATTAAGACTAATCGTACCAGTCGACGTTGCCAAATCTAAGATACAAGAAGACGATACGTTAACGGCCCATTTCCAAGATCCCATTCATTAAAATTAATTCTAGTAAAACTGCGATGCTGTACGAAACCGATACAGCGGCTAGACTCGCATAGAAGTATCTTGAATACAACATAATCGTCCGTAGGCGTATCACATCTCCTCTCAGAAACACTATACCGTTCTCATAGTCAGATCATAGTTTACAACAGCCGAAAAAGCATATACGGAAGCAGAAGTAATTAGCTGTCCGGCTCGTTACAAGGTGCACCTGCTTTTTACTGTTCTGTGCACTGGAACCAGATTCCATTACAGATCTCGTCGCTGGGTCCAGAAAATTCGTACCCAGGACCATAATATCGCACCCTCTTGTGTCATGACTCATCTATACGTGTATAAATCGACTCGTTCGAAACCCTGTTTAATATCTCTTACGAGGTGTAAACTGCAGCAGTGAAAAGGCCGAGGAAAAAATACTCGGCGGTTGAGGAACACGAATATCAAGGACATTTACCAGATGTACTCGTACAAATCTGTCAAACTCCATTAGTGACTTTTTTCCCTTTACTTTTTATAAAAACACACGATGGCGAGAAAGAAATTTAAAAATATCTCTATTCAAAGTCACGCACTTGGGAAACCCAGAATAAAAAATACCTCCAGATAAACCATATAGAAAAATAATTAACAAAAGATCTCGCTCTACTCGGCTACATTTCGAACAATACGTATAGGCTATAAAATGGCGACAATGTTGGACCGTAAAGCAATAAATATTCCGTTCTTTCCGTTTCCCATTCGAAATTCTACCGCGATAACTTTATTAAAAACACGACCGAAAAAAAAAAGAATACCCATTTCGATACCGTTACGACGATGGGACAATTAAATCTAAAATCGGGCTCGAATCATCGAAAAGAATTCAGAGAAACATAATATTCTAAACGTCGAAGAAAAAATTAAATCCATCGAATTACCCTCGATTAATGAATTCAATGCGATAATTACACGGGTAATTGTTGTTTAATTTAATGCTTTTATAGATGATACCCTCGAGGTATCATCCCTTAGTTTTCAAGCCACTTGCACGCTATCTACCCCAAAAACTGTGTAATTCAACCCCTAATCATTCGCCCTCTGGCGGAAAACACCCTTCTTATGAAGGCTACTTCACTGAAGATGAACTAAACAAGAACATCAGTTTTCATAATTTCACATTATGATAATTTCACCTTCTAAAACGCTACGAAAGATAAGTACTCTTTCTAAACTAACACAAAGGCATGCAATTTCTTCCAACAAATTACCAACACCAACCAAACACACGCCATTTGAACACAAAAGCTGGCCAGATACATCGTTCGTGACGAACTATTGATAATAACACGATTGCATTTGTTGATAAGGCAATTACTATGAAATGGACGGTGGGGAATGCACAATTCGGAAAAAAAAAACTACGTCAGATAAAATTTACTCGAAATCTGCGACCGCCCCCAGGAAAAATGGAGAGAAAATTATTTTCAAGAGTTTGAAACGCGTAAAACCGAATTTCTGAAAGCTCATGCGATATTTATAACGAGAATGTAGCGAAATTAAACTATGCATATTCAACAGGGTATAATGAAGTTTGATGATTTCTTGATGAGTGAATTTGAAGAAGTGATTTGAAAATATGTAGAATCTGAAGATCAAAAACAACCATGTGAAAATTTTCCACTCCCTTGCTTTAGTTTATTCGTTCTTATTATTTTGGTCAGAATTCTCAACACTGAAAAATTCTCAATTTTTTTTCGATTTGGATAGTTAATATTTATAACCTCAGGAGAAATGTAAATTTCAATTTCAAAAAAAAAGAAGCAAGTATAAATAGGATAAGAATTAGAGGCATAACATTGTTCAAAATCTCACAAAATTTCAAGAAATATTTTGAAAATTTGTTTCACACTTGCAAAAAACAAAATCATATCAAAATTATTCAGAATTTCAATACTTTTGAACATCTATCTTAAGTGTTAAAAAATTGAGAGTTTTTCCAAAATAATCTGCAATTTTGAAAAAAAAAAATGCCAGAACTGTTACAAAAATGTCTCCATAACATTAAAAAAAAATCCACAAGTTTTGAAATAATATTTTGTACAACAGTTGGAAATTTCAAGTTAAGAAAATGCGTCAAAAAAAATTTTTATAAAACTCAAAACAACATGATTTTTCAATTCGAAAAAAATTGAGGACTTTTTTGAAACTTTGATTAAAAAAACTGTAAAATGAGTAAAGGGTGGGATTACTTTTCAATTTAATGAAATCTCCATCATTCAAGTCTGGGTGGAACCGAAGAAAAACAAAATGAAGCTTTTCCTTGTTCCTCGACAATAATAAATGGGATTTTAAATTGAAAAAAAAAAAACAGAATCAATTTTGGAAAGTGAAATTTTCCCCTTCAGGTTTCGTTTGAGTTGGAAAAATGAGGAAAATTATACCTCGAGCCAAAAAATTGGGAAAAATTAATTTCCATTAAAATTTTTCAATTTTAACCTCTCTTGACCAAAATCTGACACCTTTCAAGTTCAAGTTAATTGGAGGACGATTAATTTCAAATTTGTTAAAATTGATTAGCAATTTTAAGAAATGGAAAAAAATATCTCAATGAAGGAAAATCCTTAAAACATATCCATAAACATTTTGCTTTACGACAAAACCGGTTTCCATTTTTTTTCAAATTTATAAAATTTCAAAGTAACACGAAGGTGAAAAAATATCGACTACGAGAGTCAGAAAGGAAGTGAAATTCTCTTCAGGTTGTTTTGAAATTCAGACAAAATTTTCAAGCACCCTTCCATCCAACTATCACAGAAAATATCAAAATTCTACCCTATTTAGTCAATAACTATTTTTCATCAATGATTTACTACTTACTTTTGGATTTTTTCATTTAGAACATGTTACGTTAGGTTTGTTTTGACTTGGAGTGTCAATAGTGAAATACTGAAACAATATAAAAATGTAAAATAATAAACTTGACCCAATATTCGTTAATTTGTTTAATAAGCAACTCAATTTCTACTTCTACGTTAAAGCAATAAAGCTTAATTAGGTAGTGCATTTAAAAAATATCCAATTTACAGATAAATGCAGATATTTCACAGCAATAAAACTCAAAAAATTCCAATTTAGCAGTAAAATCGATTGGAAAATTTGAAAACAAAAGACTATCATGTAAACCGCGAGTAATTACAGAAATTACACGGTAATAACAGTACAGAGTAATTGCTCGTAATTACAGTCTTTAACGTTAACGGCGATTTTGAGTAATGATTATGTAATAATCGCATCACTCGTTACGTTGTTACATCTATACACCTACGACGGTCAAAAAATGATTAATTAGCTCGTAAAAAACGAAATTATTCGGTCACGGTCACCTGTTTGACGAAAACTCGTAAAAAATAATAAAGGGGATCCAAATACAAAGTATTTAATATCAAAATACCGCTTCGATAACGTTTTTTTCCCCTCAAATTTCCTATAATGGGGATATATTATTAGGCTGCGAAAACAAAATCGTCCACTATTTCATGTGCCCCTTTCACCAAATAGCTTACATTATCGAAACCGATGCTATTAATGATAAACAGATACATCGACAAGTACGTACACAAACAGTCATAAACACACAAACAATTTACGAATCATGAGCCAAAACGTACATATTTTACGATGCATCTTCGGTATTCACACTGGAATGTAAATTATCGGTATTTGTGCCTGTGTGATTCTTTACTAGCTAACTCAACGACTAATTGACTAAAATCTATCCGCAGCTCAGAACACGATACCTCGAAGTTGAAACTAGTAAAACTTGGAAAGTATAACCTTATACGAAACAAATATATTCATAAATAAAGAATAAACAAAACAATAGGTTTGCTGAGCACATAAGTACGATCGAGAACAACTTTCGACCGAGTGAAAGACCCATGCAAGTACATTGTTGCTCTGGCAATATCATATCACATTTTAGCTCCAATATCGACGCAATGCAATACCTTGCAATAAACCGTATTCAAAATTATACCGGCAAGTAGTGGACTGAAAGCTTCTTGGGCAAAATATCGAACAACCTGAACTGCGGAGGATAAAACACCGAATTTGTTCAAACATCACGAACCATATCACTGATATTACTTCGAATAATCGTATAAGCGAACTTTAAACCACGATTTTATGGCCATTTTGACAAACATATTTCAAATTAACGAATTCTAACAAGTTGAATTTGGTAAACAGACGCTTACAATTCCAACGATACAAAGTAGACCCACATATAGCACATGCATTGTAATGAGAATATAAATTACCTGATGACATATCCGTTTAAGTAATTCATGTTGTGGAATTTCGTCGGTTAAAACAATCAGTATTTTACTATACACATTTGAATTCACTGTTTTAAATTATTACTTCAGTTACACAATTACAATGAAAAAATTTTCGAACAGCCGCTATCACGTCGTTACGTCTCTATCTCTAATCAAATGGGAGCATAGAGAATAAGCAATACGTTGAACATAGAGCCAAAAAGAACGTAGGAGATCAAAAATATGGAAGGGGGAGGAAGGGTAAACAAAAACTCGAACGCTGATTGGTTGAAATTTTATCTTGTTGATCTCTCGTGTAGTTTACGTTACGAACGTCTTTTTCTGTCGATTTATGAACGACGTGATTTATTTTTACGTTTTGTAAAAGCTTTTGGATAATATTATTGTTTTAAAATAGAATTTTAATTCAAGTGTTTTCCTACAAAAAGTCTTGTATTTGATTCCACGACTGCTACCTAACTACGTGGAATAAATTCGAATGAATGAGTGAATGGACTCCGAGTCGAAGCAAATACTATAAATTGTACTCTTAATGAATATAAAATATTATATTCCTATGATCGAAGTAAGGTATCGCTTTTGATCTTCAAAAATTCTTAGAGCTATTACACATTATATTTGATTTTAAATGTCTGAAAAATAGCAAACTATCATGTTGATTGATCTCTAAGCATCACTCAAACTGTTTTCTGCCCAGAGAAGACAAACACATTCGTGAATATGTATAATCAAGTAGGTACTCAATAAGTCGCAAAAAAATGCTTAATGTAATCATTTCTATCATTGATAAATTCCTAATTAGAGACGAAAACACCTCTGCTTTCAGAAATGGCCTATTTCTATGTTGGCTGCATCGCAAATTACGTACCTAAGAAACAAATTGGATAAAAATTACGACCCATCGTTACCTCATGATTGAAGTGCAAGCATGAGTAAAATGCTAGATACATCATTTGGGATTTATCACAAAGATACTTATTCAATCATCCACCCACGCTACGAAGTAAGATTTTAACGTTAAAAATCAATAAAATATTTCACTCTTTATGAACTAATACAGGGTAAAATTTGTTCAAAAAAATGAAGTTAATTAGGTAAGTGCTTAATAAAATATGATAATTGTTTCAGCATTCATCGATACGTATCAATTAGCTGATAGTTGATAATTAGAAATTTTGAAATCTTACCTTGAACTGAAGAATTAATCCAACACCAACGTCTCTGCCTCCAAACATTTGTTTAATCGTAGCCTAGGAAACATACAAACAGTGAGTATCTAAAGTTGTTTTTATTTGGTAATTTTACAATGTAAAAAATATAGGTAAATGTAACTAATATCCAAAATGCCAACCCAAACGTTACTCAAAAAGGTTTCAGGGAAACCAGTAAGCTGTTTTTTTTTATTTATCGTATATTTTAATCAATTTGTTTAATTTGAAATGCTATAAACCTAACATTTTCGTAATCATTTTAATAGATTCCTGTATTGAAATCGAGAGTCTCTACTAGACAATTTAGATTATCGAAAGATGGAGCCGAAGAAGCATCTTCTTCAGATTTGCAACAATGGCTTAAAAGAAAACAATCTATTTGGCAAGCAGATAATCAGAATCCATTTCTTGACAAAGTAGGTGAAATAAAAGTACTTTTTTTTATTTTGAAATACTTACCTTATGATGAAATTTAATTTCAAAGGATCAATTGGAAGAAATCAACCAAATACTTGTGGCTGAAAATCCTCAATTACCGGATAATTTAGTGGAATTCAGTTTTAAAGATAAAAATTATGTTACTGTGACTCACCAAGATCACAACATCACTTTGTTGGAAATCGAAGGAACGAGTTTACATATTGATTCTCAAGAAGCCAAAGATCAACTCGAAGGGATTGGTTCAGGTATTGAATGATAAAGATCTTATTGTCTGGGAAAATATTTCATACTAACGTACAAAAGAATGTTTTATAGCAGAGAAAAATGACGAAAGTCCAGAAATCATTGAAACAATCAAAGAAGAGGAAATAGAATCCATCAAGGAGGTCGAAGAAGAAGAACCTTTGGAAGATGAAATCGAAGATGAAGAATCTAAAGATGTCAAAGAAGAAAAAGAAGATGATTTGTTACAACAAGAATCATCTGGTAAAACAAAGAAATTAATGAATCAGTTTAACTTCTGTGAAAGAGCTACCATTACTTATGATAACGCTGTCAAGGTACTTATTTAAAAAAAAATTAAATAAAAAAATACATCGTGCCTAATTGTAGTTTGATTTTCTATTTTAGACTACGTCTACTCAAACGAAACCTCCAACTAGGGCTAAATTCTCAGATTATGCTACTCAGTGGATTATTTATGATTCTTACCAAGAAGATTTTGAAACACAAGAGAAAGAAAAAGACAGAGGAAAAAAAGATAAACCATCTTCCGCTTCTCTTCGTAAAGTAGATTTTAGAAGGAAATCTGTTACCGAACGAGGCGATTCTCTTGGACCTAATTTCGTTAAAAAAGGATTGATTTTAGAAAGAATGATAAATCAGAATATGTTTGATGACATTTTACAAGGTTTATAAAAATTTGATATTTAAATTGTACATTTTTGAAGTAACTAATCGAGAAAAATTTTTTGATTCAATAGATTTTCGATATTATGAAGACCCATCAGATGAATTTCGTAATAGTGAAGGGACATTATTACCTTTATGGAAATTTCAGTTCAATGAGACGAAAAAATTATGTGTCACTGATGTTAAATGGAGTCCAAAATTTTTCGATCTATTCGCTGTGTCATTCGGTTGCTGTAAATAATTTTTTTTCAAAGAAGAAAACAATTTACAAAACGAAATTGATCAAATTTTTTGTGCATTTCAGTTGATTTTCAAAAACAGTCTACCAAAGGATGCTTCTGCTTATGGTCTTTGAAAAATCCCTCATATCCTGAATACGTTGTTCATACCGAAAGTGGAATTATGACTTTAGATTTTCATCCAACTAGGTCATATTTAGTAGTAGTTGGATTGAATGATGGTATAGTCGCTGTATTTGATACTAGATCGCCAACTAAAGCACCAATATACCAAAGCACTCATGTTGATAATAAACATAGTGGTATCGTTTGGCAGGTACGTTTAACGTTGTTTTTCAACAAATCAACACCAATTTTATTTATTTTTTAATTTAATATTTTTGGTACCTATGTTGAAATATAGGTTGTTTGGGGAGAAGATTTGGCTGAAGGTGAATTAATGTTTTATTCGGTGTCATCAGATGGAAACGTTTATAGCTGGATTTTAATACAAAATCAACTTTCTCAAACATTAGTAATAACATTATCGATTGGAATGAATACTATTTGTTGTAGTGATACTTGTGAGAGAAGATTTAAAGGTAATTGCGCATTTTTATAATTTTTTATAGATGTTGTTAAGCTTACTAAGACATTTTTTTTTAATTTCAGGTTCTGGAACATGTATTGCTCTACACCCAACAGATCGATCTATATTCCTAATCGGTACCGAAGAAGGCTACATTTATAAATGCAGCACAGCTTACCTTTCAATGTATTTATACGTATACGAAGCTCATCATATGCCAGTCCACCGTCTAGATTACAATAAATATTCTCCAGATATATTTGCTTCTTGTAGTGCAGACTGGAGTATAAAAATATGGGAAGATAAACGAAAGTATGCAAATGAAATTATTTCATATTAGATTGATCTAATAAAAAAAACACTGAAAATTTTGTATTGTTTTTTTTTCTACAGAGAGCCATTATTTGTTTTTGATACCGTTAGTGCCATCGGTGATGTGAAATGGTCTCCATATTCTAGCACTGTACTTGCTGCTGTCACATTGGACTGTAAAGCTTATGTATTTGATTTAAATGTAGACAAATATAAAGCTATTTGTGTTCAGACAATTGCTTCTAAAAAAATGCATAAATTAACTAGATTATCGTTCAATTGGAAGTTACCTATTTTAATCGTTGGTTATGACAAGTGAGATAGTATTTAGGTATCTACTAAATAACATACACGTGTGTTTGAACTTAAAGTACTTTTTAATTTTTATATTTGCAGAGGTACATCGCAAGTGATGAAATTATCACCTAATCTGAGAATAAGACCGAAGATACCTAAAAAGCAGCAAGGAGTTGATCCCAGAGAATTAGAAATATTGAAACTCGAGAAATTACTGCTGTTGATTCGAGAACCAACAGATTTACCTAGAACTAATATTCTTCAAAGTTCTGAAACGTCATCTCTTTAATTAATTTTATGAACTTTATTGATGCACTTATGAATTATTGCGTGTCTACTGATTTTTTGAGGATAAATTGATTTGAATATTGACATGTTGTTTATTTTTAATCAATCAAAATTTGTAATTCATTCTTTTTTAGGAGTAATGTGTGTGTGTGTGTTAAATTGAGCTTTTGCATTTTCGTGGTGTCATTCCATAAGATGATTTTGTTTTTTTTCTAAAACTGATATTTCCGAAATTTCAGCTTGCTTCTTCATTTAGAAACAATTTTTGCAATTGGTACATTGGCAGGACTGTGATGGAAATTTTTAGGAAAATACCAAAAGTAAAAAATTATTGCAACAAGGAAGGTATTCAAATTAAAAAGAAAATTTTGGAACAAAACAAAAATAAATTAAAATTACATCATCCAAAATAATTTCGCAGATGCTAAATTTCATTTTTGAAATTTTAGTGTATTTTTAAAATTTTTAAAATTACCTCATTGTTTTGCTAAATAAAAAAAATTGATTTAATCACAAATTTTTACTTATAAAAGTGGTCCTCATATCATGAACCTTAATAGTGACAATCGTGGATTACCCACATTGGTGACCTACTTATTTGATTTATAGAAATGCATTTTTCCGAAATTCGTAGATTGGAGTTAAGATCCATTAGTAATTCGGCAGAAAATTTTTCTGAGAAAAATTAATGATTTAAAAATATGCTTACAACATAGGTAGCGAGGTAAAAAGGTGGAAGTTGGTGGTTTAGATACTTTATTTTTAACCTCACGAATTGAATGGAAGTGATTTGGAGACGTTTTGAAGCCTTCCGAAAATTTTGAAATTTTTCAGTACTGTGTAATTTGGATCACTTTTATTAGTTTTTCTACAGTGCTAGAAAATCTTAAAATTTTCTAGAGCCGCTAAAATGTCTCAAACATCTCTTAATAATCGTTTCGGAAGGTCGAAAATAGAGTATTTACCAAATTTTAACTACTTTCGTTGGTTAGATCAAATTTTTGTATTTTGCAAAGTGATGAAGTAAAATGAAGTACTTAATTTTGAATTTTCAAAAATTCATCAGAATTTAGAAAAAAAACCCTCAAGTACTTAGTAGGTGCCTGAAAATTTTACATGGAGCTTTTTTATGACGTAGTCTCGATTTATTTTTATTTCGGCTCCAAAATTTACTTCGAAATGAGGTAGGTAGCTAGATACCCATCTTGTAAAAAAACAAAATTATTTTTTGACTTAAGTTTGATGTAATTAACTGCATGAGCAATTTTAATTTCGTATTTGTAAAAATAAAACGTTTGGTGATTCGAAATTTTCTGATTCCCTTGTAGAGGACAAAAAGTGATTTCAATTTCGAATTTAATAGTTCTAGGAATGTAGAAACTCAAATCATACCTTTTTGGGAAAACCAAGTTTCTGAGCCACAGCAGATGACACCTCTTGAAAATGACAGATAACTCATTTTTAAAAATGAAGCAATTTGAAGTTCGCTAGCTTTGTCTCCTTTAGGCTAGAGGCTGAAAAAATTTCAGTTGGTCTCCCACTCAAAGTGTACTTACTAACCCAATCAATTTATTGCCAAAATTCATTATATTTTTTTCCGATTTATCTCTAACATCTTTACATTGTAGCTTCTTGAATTTTTCGATAATGAATTTTCAAGAAACTCGCACACGAAAAAAATACATAGGTAATGTGAACCCCTCTCCTTCACCCCCTTTTGCAACAATCGAACCTGAAAAAATTTCATTCAGTGTTAAAAATCCGAATTTTCAGGATCCAGCAACTTTAGTAGTAGCTGTGGAAGATAGGAGGCCGAAAGAAAACTAGCTGACACTTATTTTGAACCTAACGTCTTTTGAATGTTGATAATTTATTGGTTAACATGAAAAATATTACGAATGGATAATTTCAATTACTTTTATGTGCAGCAATCGAATACAATTTTCCAATTACGACAAATCGTGTTGTTCGTATTTTCTCGTACAGACCTTGGCAGAAACGTGAAAAATCCACCAAAACCCATCCGAAAATCACGATTTTTCATGAAACCCGCAAAAATATTCCCAATTTCCATTTCCATTCCCAATCCTGAAAAATCACATTCGATCAAACCACCACCATCGCACCACCACTACAACCACACCATCTAACACACATTCTCATCTACGCACCACACTCTCATTTCTGATTAGAAAACACGTAGCGCGCGCATCCAAACGCCGGCTGTTCGTTTCGTATCGACGGTCTCCAGTTGGCTTTGTCTATTACCGTTACCATTCCTCTTGCTCTTGTGACGTGTGTTGTACGTACTGTCTTACCTAAGCAACTGGTGCCGCGTTTTATTCTGCAAAGTCTTTATTTAATTCGAAAAAGTTACTCGGTTGGACATTTTTTATACCAATTATAAACCGTAATCGCTACCAAAATGGTTGAAATCGTCGACGAGAAGAAACCCGAACAACAGAACGATACCCCGAAGGAAGCTGAAAAAGCCGAAAACAATGCCGAAAAAACACCCGAAGAACCTCCAAAGGAAATGCGATCGGTTGTACTGACCAGCTTCGGAGGATTAAAATCGGTGAAAATTTTGAAAAAGCCAGAACCGACGGTGGGCCCTGATGATGTTTTGATTCGAGTTAAAGCTTGGTAAGTTCACAAATGGATTGATTCTCTTAACATATGGTATCATTTTGGCAATCTGAAATTTAATTTTTACCGGTTATTTGATCCTATCGTTGAGGTATTCTCTCATCTGGGTGAAAATTCGGTTAAATTCGAATAATTATAATCGATCTATTTACTAGCATATGGATACATTAGATGTGAAACGTGACCGGTCAATTAAATCGTTTAAAATTCAATTTGTTACGCTAATTAGTATAAATTGAACGATATCGCATTGTATGTTTACCATCGTAGCTTTTTTATCGTCGAAAAGATTCCATTCGGTAATTAGATGGAATGCTGGTTGAAAAATCACCCAAGTTCTAAAGGACGCCGCTTTTCGAATAACACATTTCGTCATCGGTTCAAAATTTTACCGTACGATGTTTAAATAGAGCATGGTTTGTCGAAAGATCATTTTTATAACTTTATTAGCGCTTCTGTAACCGATTCGTAGGGCTAGATTTGTATTTCGTATTCCAAGCTGGAACTGGTTTCGAGATTTTTCCAAAGTCCCGCATGTTCAAGATAGAACATCGCCGAACGTTGAAAATTGGGTGATCTTGCACTACCCACTTTGTACCGATATCGAACCAGTTTCAGTCCTGGTCATGTTCGTAATTGAATTTCTATTGTCGAACTTATCAGTTACACGAATCGTATCGAAAATAAGTCGTACAGTACCTAGAACCGATAGGAATTGTCAGAAATTCAGCACGTTCTTGCATCTAGAATTTTTGTTAGCAGTTAGCTTTGACGAAATCAAGGTTTATTTTCAAGTAACATCTTGATCCACGATTATCGCTAGAGAATTAGGTGTGGTTCGACTAAATGGTCAAATACGATAACTTTATCAACAGGTGAACTTTGCAAGTTTTTCCTTGTAGGTATTCGAGATTTATTGTGCACTTTTTCTCTTGGTTACGAGCAAAATTAATACGTTAGCCAGTTTAATCGAAGTAATAAGGATTTCTTTTTTTGGTTGAAAATTTTTCATTTATTTAATTGCTTTCGCCGAGTAGGTATAAATGGAATAGAAACTTTATACTTGACACCCTCTTCCCCTCAAACCCTTCAATTCTTTTGCCATATTTGTTCGAAAGCTCGAACTGATAATGTTTTTTTCGCCAATCCTTCATTCTGGGGGTGGTTGTTATTATTTTGATACAGTTAACGGTTCCGTTTTCGTGTACCGACTTGTTGAGCTTACCGAAAGGGGAGGTGGAATTTTTTATGGAAAATTTCATCCTATGGTTGGGAAAAATGACGCTTAGGCGTGGTCCAATCAATAAGTCGTTACGCGCAACACTTTACGCAACAGTGTGGCATGCGTGGGTGTACGTCGCCGATATTTATTCTTCGGCTTACCCTGAGTTAGGTTTATCAACCCTATACGAAGGATGGCCACAGGAAGGGTAGAATGCAATGCAGAGTTCTCGGTTGTCTGTGGTGAGATTGTCTTGGGGTTGGGTTGTGGTGTTGATATACCTGGTGCATCTGTTGCATTCGCAGGTAGAAGTATAACGATAACGATGTGTGGAGTGTAGTTTCGTATTGAATAGTTGAACTGGATTCTTGCAAGATATCGAGTGGTTTTGTGAGTGAAAAGGTCTTGATTTGGGGTTACAGGTGAGGTTTTTGGAGTAATTTTGCTGGATAATTCTTTTTTTGGGGGATTTTATTAGGTACAGTGTGAAATGTTTGCGGTGTAGGTATATCTGTTCCATATGTTGAGTGTGGAATTTTTAGGTGTTTTGAGGACTGGTTTAGATTAATGGTGTTTTATTTTCGTTGGGAATTTTTATCGAAAATTACGTACGTATGTAAATTTTGAGCATATTGAATTCTATTTTTTATCAAAATATATAAGTACGTTACCTACGTTACGAAGAATTGAATTTGTGTGTTTTTGAAATTGAAAATTTAATGTTCGGTTCGACAAAGAATCGCAATTTGCATTATTTTTGATAAATAGAGAGAAGGAGAGATGAAATTTGAGAAAAATTTCCTAATCTGATAAAAAGTTATGGTTTGCTTTTTTCGATATTTCTCTTCAGTGGCGGCTTTTTTCAATTGAGAATTTTTTCGTCAAGATTCTGATACTTATAATTTTGAGAAAATTGTGTGAAATGTCGTTTCCAGTTGAATGTTGTTTTTTCATTAAATGAGTTCATTACTTTACAGATTACAAAAAAAAAAAAAATGAAATTTTACATTTGGAAACGAAAACTTGAATTTTTGATTTCGTAGCCCAAAGCAAAGAAAGGGTGAGTTAAGGGAAGGTAAAGTTTGAAAATAGTTGTCTTTTATGATTTTTTTTCCAATTTTTTCCGACATTGTCAACATTTTTTCAATTTTTTCTTCTGAGATTCTAAGAAAGCAGAGATTTCTAATTTTTTGAACGAGAAAGGTTTTTACTCTCATGAAATTTTCGAACTGGATATATTTTTTTTTTGAGGAAGGGGGGATTTTAGTCTTTATGGTCCGATCCCTTTAACTTCGAAAATTATTTATTCATTTTCTTTGCATTTGATTCGAAAATAAGTTGATTTTCTTGATTCAAAAATTATTTGGCCATTTTCCTCGATAGTACGAATTAATTTTTTTAAATGAATTTTGGTGTAAAACTTTGCCTCTCAAATAAAAAGGTATTGGAAATTTTTGAATGATCTTGTAGTGTGAAATTGCCTGAATATTGGCTAATTTGAGTTGAAGTGTTTTTTTTTTTAATTTCATAAATTGGAGATTGATTTTTGGAAAATTTTGAACGAAGGAGAGGCAGTAGGAGAAGGCTTTTCCTTCATTTCCCTATTCCTGCTGTATATGCTAGAACAGTTTTTCTCCAACACTGATTGGGAATTTTCTTGTTTCTTGAGAAAATTTTCTGTGAAAGTGGTTCTTTTTTTGGAAATATTAGAAGACTAGTTTTGATGCTAAATCAATATTTTGCAAAAATGAAAATTTTGTATTTTTACTTGAAAATAATTTCATCCCTTTTGATGGAAACCAGCTTCATTTTATGTGTTTAAAAACGATTTTGCCATTTCCGAAATGAGCAAAAAATCGAGAATTGATTATTGATGAATGATGATAACGTGAAGATTATGATCGAAGATGATTTTTTTTCAATGATTTTATTTCAAGTTTCGCTCATTTTAAGAATTTTTGTGCTCAAAGCACCATACGCTCGAGGAAAAATAGCATTGAAAGAAATGGTTGAAATTTTCTTCTTTGTTCTATAATTTTAGAATATTAAGGAAAAATTGCAAATTTCTAATTTTTGAATCTAATTACGTCTTCAGGGCGTTATGACCTTGTTGTGTCCACAATAAATCACACTAAATCATTAAAAATCAACCATTTCATTTTCTTATTTTTTTTAATTTGGTGATTTAGACAATTGCGACAAGATAAAAAAAATTGATAGCAGGGTAGTACCAAACCGATATCTTAGGATAACTCTTCTCAAGACAAAATTGTATCTCCAATTCGAAAATTTACGTTTGAAGTTGAACAAAATTTTCAATGTGATTGGATCTTGAACATAAATTTAGATAAAATCTGAATTTTCTTGAGTAAACCTTTGAAGAAAATTAATTCTTGTGTTGAAAAATCCGAAAAAATTCCATACGTGTAAATTTTTTAATTTTAACTCCCCCCTCCTTATCGTCTTCTGGAATAATTTCAAATTTAGTTGTTGCTGGTCGGTTTGCAATCTAGATAAGATGGAGTCTCTTATCATCTCGAATTCCAGAATAGTTTCTTCTGACTTTCATCCTCTCTTCTTTCACCCTTTCCTAGTTTCGAGCCTTTGAAATTTGAAAAATCTCAAGTAGGAAATTTACGATTTTTACCCCCTCTCCCCTGTTCTGGTAATGCCGATTTTGGTTTTTTTGTAGGGGTTGCTTTTAATTTTTCCTTTTCTTTTCTATCATCCAATTTGAGTCAAATGTCAATTTTTGATCTTTTTACTCGTTCGTTTGTTGAACTTGTACTCCAAAGTTCATTTTGAAAAAGCTCCAAACTTTCAAATAGCGTATTATTTGGTTGAAAAAAAAATTCACATGGTTTAACAGGCGGTCCTTTGAGATTGTCCAGCTGGGAACCTCTTGTTTTATCTGCGAAATGCCCTAGAATGTGAAAATAACCACTGATAAGGACTCGTCGATAATATATTCATAAAAGTTGCGGGTTCATGTATAATTTCACAATACAGTTTATCAACCTCGAACACTGTCCAATCGAGTCACCTTTTTTCCAACTAGGAAACGTTTTGAGTTCTGCCAATCGACTTCACCAAAATAAACGTATAATTTTGCACATACGCATTACGATGTAAACGAAGGCTATAAGACAATACCGACCAATTCAGCGACCAAATTTACTCCATTCCAAGTCCAAGGTTTTATCAATGTAATATCGAGAATGATTCAAAATAAAATGACTCACGGTGTATTTGGCGAATTCTTAATTACAGCCGGTTTTAAAAAATCGCGCCATGATATTCTACCATTGTTCGCGAACCGTTTGCAATGGTCGGCAATTGCCGAAGCTTACCGCAGCCTTGAACTTGACCATATCTTACGTTAGCTTAGCCCCGTATAAATCTGGCTGCAACGAATAACAAAATGCTACGTGTTACAAAATTCACTCTGCGATGTTTTTTTCGGCAATGAACTTGCGAGCTGGGGAACAGCAGACGGTACTTTGGGTTGATGAATGGTACAAATAAAAACGACAGATTATGTACAGTTGCGCCGACTAAAACAAATATAGGATTAGTGGGTTTTTAATTTTCAAGGATTTATTCGGCGCTGATTTAATTTTAGCGGATTAAGTCGCGATGGTCGCAGCTACGATGCGGTTATTGAAAAAATATTCTCTTATCTGGTGTAACATATGGATCCGACGGACCCTCCTTGTACCTTGGTAATTTATGGCTGTCGAGATCACATATTACGTTACCGGATTGCCCAGCCAAGAAGAATAATTAAACGGCAGACTGTGCGTAGTCATCGTAAAACTATGTGCACGCTTCAGTGATCCTCAGTGGCAATTGAAGCGATTTCGATTAGCCGCAGATCGTGAGTATCAGATGCCAAATGGTATATACACCAACAGGTTTTCATTGCTTATGTCTACTCGTATCGATAATTTTTCAGCATTCTTTTCTTATGTTAACAATTTTATGGTGTCTACCGGGCATGAAAATAGCACGAAAATCGGTATATGGTAGTGGCATGGAAACATGAAAATAGCATGCTTTTTGATCATTTTCCACAAAAAGCATAAAATTGTAACATTTTCTTCTCAATTTTTAAATTGAAGATTTGCTTTTAAATCATTCTTAAACTTCATTTTGTTATGAAAAAATTTCCATTACTTCGGTTTCGAATTTAAAAAAAACGAATTTAAATGAGAAAGATCAAAATTTGAATAAAAATCAAAATTATCTACCAAATAATGTCAAATTAGAATATTTGCGATAATTTACTGTAATTACTGAAATATTTACAATACTTTACCGTAATTATTAATACATTTGCGATAATTTACTGTAATTATTGAAACATTTCCGGTAATTTACCTCAATTATAAGAATATTTTCTGTAATTTACCCTAATTAATGAAGTATTTACGATCATTTTCTGTAATTACCGAAATATTTACTATAATTTACAGTAATTAACCATAATTACTGAAATATTTACGGTAATTATTAAAATATTTACGGTAATTATTAAAATATTTACGGTAATTTACCGTAATAATTGAAATATTTACGGTAATTTACCGTAATAATTGAAATATTTACGGTAATTTACCGTAATTATTAAAATATTTACGCTGATTTATCGTAATTATTACAATATTTACCATCATTTACCGTAATGACAGAAACATTTACGGTAATTTACCTCAATTTACAGTAATTAACCATTACTATTGAAATATTTACGATAATTTACAGTAATTATTGAAATATTCACGGTAAGTTATCGTAATTATTAGATTATTTACCGTAATTACTGAAATATTTTCGGTAATTTACCGTAATTATCAAAATTTTCACTATAACATGGTGTCTACCGGGCATGAAAATCATGAAAAACATGAAAATAGCATGAATTTTCATTTTCTCAATCCAGTTAGACGCTATGAATTTACATAGACGAGCTGAAAAAAATTATAAATGCGTATCTATCGAAAGGAAATTCCTCTCCGTATAAAAAATAATCGACCTAATTATATCGAGCATCTGAATGGAAAAACACTTGGAGCCGCATGTGCTCATCTGTTAAATATCAACTTAGTCTTTTGAAAGCACCAATCTCGATGTTAAGCGTCGAATTAATCGACTACGAGACGAGTCTATGGTAATTAATTAAATATAAATCAACCAACGAGAAGTTCTTTCGAAGTGCTGGAAGCTGTTGGTTCGTTCTGTGTTTAAAAAGCAATCAACTCGAAGAAAGAAAACAATCGACCCGAAGCGATTTATTAATTAACCGTGTGAATGCTAAAGTTTCGATCGAGTCTTGATTGTCCAAATTGAAGCTTCCATTCGGCAGCTTTGTCATTTTATGAGGTTTGTGTGCTGAGAAGAGGTTAATGATTTTTTCCTTATGGGTTTCTTTGCTCAACGAGTTAACAATAAACATCATGAATTGAGATTTCCTAGCGACGTAAGATGGTTTTGTTACAAAAAAATATCAAACGTGGGAATACTTTTAGTATTTTTTTGGTGTGTTTTTGGTCGAGGTTTTTTTTTCACTGTGAGATCGGTCAGTGTAACGAAAATTGAGATGTTGTTAGGTTGATTCAATCGACGAAATTGCGAAACGATGTGGCTCGTTTAGAATTACATCAGGTCGAAAACGTTTCGAAAATTATTTTACGTATTTTTTGCTGTACGTTTTGAAACACCGATGTGTTTTTAATACCATTTTTTTCTCGAATTGGTCGTTTGAATTTTTAATTAATGTTTGGTCGAGGACACGGAGTGAGGAATAAAGGGAAAGACGTGAAAATTACGATACAATTGCATATTTTGCGCGCGAATCGATTGGAAACGTTTTGAAATATTTTTATATCCGTTTCAAATTACGATATTTCAAGTGTGTTTGTCTCGTTTTCATTAGGTTTTTTCTAAGAATTTTACATGAATTTTGGCGTATTCCTGATAAATGATGTGAAACCGGTGGTAAAAAGGATAATAGAAAATTAAAAATTGTGTTTTTGAAAAAAATTATTGAAATTTTTATTCAGAAAATTGATCGATTTTATTCTCAGTGTAGTAATAATTTTTAATGTGTTTTTTGTTGTTGAATTTTATACCTGAATTAAAAAACAATTCTTGAAATTTGGTGATTATTTTGAGTATGGAGGTAAAGAATATGAAAAAATATTCGAATTCAACATGTATGTCTATGCACTCAGTCAGAAGGTCACACGAGTTGAAAAAAAATTCGTCATTTTTACGATAACGCGAATTATAATAATTTCATCAGATACCGGAAGATGACCTATCATTGTTATCGCACGATTCTAAACGCGAATTACTATCTCCTCTCGAGTTCGTCTCGAATTACACCCGCTCTTGGAATCCACTTGTACGCATGGCAAAAGATACATACGGAGAAAGAATTCGCCCACTCGTAATATACGAGTATATCGCGTACATATAATTACAGAAACATACATAGATAGAGGCGACAATTTGCATGCAGGAAAAGACGTATCCGGTAATGGAGCCGGTACATTGGGAACAATACGTGCTGATAGTGGTATTACCAGAGACAGAGACCACGGAGAGAAGTAAGATAAGAGAAGACCATGGCAATCACGTTTTTAACCATGTTACATTACATTGGCATTGGCAATGGCAAAAAGCCCGACTAGATACTTTGCTGATTGGATTATGTAATCCTTTGAGAAGATGAAGATACCAGCCACAGACGACGATACGATGGTGCATTTCATCTCACCGCATCACATTTCACAAAAGCATAAGTAGTCGTAGAATTGGATTATGAAAATGTGTGTCGTCGCTGTGTGAAGAATAGAGCTGGATTTTGAAAACTTGAAGTATTTACTGGAATTTTTTGAGGTTTTACCCTCTGGGATGGTTCACTTTCTTTTAAAAATAAGATTTCCAAAATTTTTGCTCTCCATCTCCTCCCTCGCTCCCTCCACCAAAAAATAAAAGAGGAAAATTGAGCAATTTTTTCAAATATTCCTCAAAAATTTGATAATTTGACTCGATTTTGATTTTTAGATCGAGTAACACTTGAAAGAGAAGTTCTAGGGGCCCTCAAATTTAGTTGAAATGGCAAATGTATGTATTTGAAGCCTCCAGAACTCCTCGTAGCATAATTTCTCGAGTCCAGAATTCGTCTCTAAACAATCAAAATTGAATTTACTTTCAAATTTTTGAGGAATATTTGGAAATTTGGTAAATTACTGTAAATTATAGTAAATATTTTGAAAATTACGGTAAATTACCGTAAATGTTATTTCCCCCCATTTTTTTTCATTTCGGCATGTCATCCAATGTTGAATGCAATGAAAAAAAAAGAGGGCCCAATATAAGGAGATATTTTATGAAAATCTCATTTTTAGAAAGAAATGAAATACCACAGAAAGTGAAATTATTAAAATTTGAAAATTCGATTTCAGACACTTTAGTTTAATTTCAGGGAGAAGTAATTCCTACAGGGTGTGCAAAAAATTCAATTTTCCCGAAAATTTTCAAAAAAAAATCTCAAAATTTCAATCTAAATTTTTCTTTTGTTTGTATTTGAACTCTATTTTCATACAAATCTGAAATTTTGGAGTATTTTTAACCGACTTTGTTCCACGTGGATCATACGTCGTCCAAGATATGAAATCAGCAATGAATAGGTCCATCATAAGCGACGTAAAAATGAATGATAACGAAACCCAAGTTACATCTGCGTATTGTACACCACTTTGGACATTGTCCAGCCACTCACGCTGTCTGAATTTAATTCGATTTAACCAACGGTGAGAAATTTTACCACATCGAACCAGCTCACCGGCGGGGGAAGGGAGAGGAAGGCACATAATGGAAAAATTACCGGAATTATAAATACCTACTCCGTGCTAACAAATAATATTGTAAACAAGCGATTAAGCTCGATTCTGCGTCAGTGATAAGCATCACTTAGTCATGTAGCATTCACCTAACTCGAGCTACTGCGCGATTAATAATTTCTTCATCGACCATATCGCACGGTATCGATCATCGATAGATGAGGAAATACAGTAATCGCCTATTTATACTATTTCAATTAAAATTCTGATGGAAGGTGGGACGAAGGGAGCAATTAATAGCGTTATTTTCGTTTGAAAAATTCCAGCTTCAGCTTCCAGCATCATTTGGAAGATCACAGTGGGGGGAAAATAGTCAATTAAAAAAAGACGCGTGTAAAACGGAAGTATACTCAGAAGTGAATTGATAATGAAACAGAATGCTTGATAAAAGACAAATAATGCTGGATAAATTACGATACACGCGACTACGTGAAGCTAAAAAGAGAGATGATGGGATACATGGCAGCAGAGACGATGGAATGTAATTAATCTACTTGGGCCTCTGCGTTATAACAATTGAAAAGAATTTTTTTATATTTATTAATAACGCGCGAACTTTTTTCATCCTTGGGTTTTGTGGTAACGGTAAATACGGTATGGTGTTTTTTTTCCACGACCAGGCTGATTATAATACTGGATGGAAGAGAGGACGAGCTAAAAGGGGGGGATTATGTGTGTACACAAATCTTTATTTAATCGATGTATTGGTATCCTGTATTATGGCATATTTGCATTGTTACATTAATGAGAGAATTAATAAAACGGATTTTACGCGTGTACGTATTTCTACTCGAGCTGTACCTAATACCTATACAAGGTATGCAAAGAAGCTTATACGCGTGTCGCACGAGGTTTGAGTTCATCACCTGTAAATATATTTTACCATAGGACACAGGTATGTGGGGAGGAGATCGGCGGATACCTTTCTCGACTCGACTCTGCAGTGATAATGATGTAAATGTCGAGAAACGCGAAGGACTGTGTAACGGAGACATTGATGAATTTTTCGAACTACGGTGATGTGTTTATTGTCGAGTGCTGATGATGGTATTAATGAGCTAGAGCTGAACTAAAGTGAAGGCGAGAAGTGATTCACGTTTATAGGTTTGGTATTTTAGGTATGCGAAGGTAAAGTCGACGTGTGATTTGGGGTTTGGGAATGTTGGAAAGGAAGAGAAGGTGTGAGGAATGTGTTTCGAATTTTGAGTATTTTTGGAGTTTTGATGGGGTTTATTCGAAGGAAAGGGGGCGAAAGGGGATTTGTTTTGGGGAGAGGGGTGAATTGGTGCTGGGAACGTTTAAAATACGATTTTGTGTAAATTTTTTGATAGGTAATGATTTTTTGATCTGTTCAGTCATTTGGTATATAAGTGAACAGAATTGAAATTTGAGCATTTTGGGTCTTTTATTGAATTTTTTTTGAGAAGAGGAGTAGAGGGGTTGAAAGGGGGGTATACTTCCAGGCAAGGCGATGTATTGGTTTGTTGGGGTTTTGAAAGTAAAAAAAGAATTTTTTTGAGTTTTTGAATGGTATCGATTTTTAGTGTTTGTTGATTGATTTGGAAAAAGGAATATAAATTTGAATTTGCTTGAGAATTTTTGCCTTTTTGAAGAGTTTTGATGAAGAATGGGGTTAACATGAGGATGTATTTGAAAAAGTTTGTGATTGATGTTTGGAAAAAAAATCGATTTTTGGACTCGTTAAAGATTGATAATTTTTGATATTTGTTCGTTTGTGATGACTTATGGACTCATTGGAATTGACCTTTAAAACTTTAAAAATGTTTAAACTCAATTTTTTTCAATTTTTAAAAATAGTTATTATATGTTGAAGAGCTTATAGCTGCCTTTTTTTTGCTTTTATAACTTTTCCAGTTTCTGTGTCAATTTTTGATTTTCTATCGGTGACATATTTCATGATTTTTGTCTGAAAGTCCAAAAGAAAGAATGTATTTGTCAGTAAAAAATGATTTTCGTAGGGTCCAATACTTATGAACTTGAATGTTTTAAAAATATTTTGTTGTGGTATTTTGATTGCGATGCATCGATATTGATAATCAAAAAGCCCTTTCTTTGGGCTGGGTAGACTGAAATTGAAAATCGGAAAAATTAAAACACTGTGATTTTTTTTCATTTTTGGTTTGTTAGAGTCAAAGGAATTTAGTGAGTAGTGATTTCTCGGTAATTTTCAAACAAAATTGAGAGTACGTAGTGTGAGATTCAATTTCTGGGACATCATATTTTCAGGATTCGAATGAAATTAGTGGTTTAATTTTTCGATTCTCGATCATTTTCGAGGGAAAAGAGAATAGGGAGATCATTTTTTGTCATAAAAAAGATATGCTGATGGGATCGAATTGATGGAATGAAAGTAATTTTCTGGTATTGATCATTTTTAAGAAAATTGGCGGTGGGGGCAGTTGAATTTTCCAAAATTTTTGACATTATTTTATATTGTTTTCATAAATTTTCACTGTAAAAGCCGTTTTATTGTATTAGAAATCCATGAAAAATGACCAAACTTGACTTTTGGTTTTTTGTGGTGTGTTGGGGGGGGGGGGGGATGAAATCGACAAATTTGCCAAATCAAAGTTTCCCTCAAAATGTGAACAAAAATCTCGGAGTGAATATGAAAAATTTGAGATTTCCTTTCAACTTTATTTCAATGTTGTTGGATTGAAGTGTTTTCCGGAAAGAGACAATTTTAGGCATCCCTGAAATTTTTTTTCAGAAATTCGGAATCTTTTGTTGAGAATGATCTTCTTAATAGGTACTCTTTCATCCCCCCTCCCTCCCGAAGTAGATTCTGATTTTATTGCTCTAGTCTTTCATTATAATTTCTTCACTCTCCTCTCTTTCACCTAATTTGTTTAATTAGACAGATATTTTTTTGCATTTCATCATTTTTAGGATTGATTTTTTGTTTGAATACCTAATTCAAGATTTCAAAATAGGTAATGGAAAAAAGTGCCCTTTTGATTTAATTTATGACTTTGACAATGTAGAGTTTTGAAAAATTATTTAGGTATTTTATATTTTATGAATTTATTAGAATTTGGTATGAATACTTTCGAATTCTAATTGTAGGCTGGTCAATTTTTTTTTTAATTTTACGAAGTATCAATTTTTCATTCATCGAATTTTTTTCACTTATTGTATACTCATTTCTGCGTTTCTTAATTTTAAAGAATTTTTGGGATTATTTTCTAATTTAAATGCTTAAATTTCATCATAATGTTTCAAAAATTGAATTTTCACAAACACATTACTTTATTTCTTTTTTTTCCAAATTTGTTTTCAAGATAGGTGTAGTCAATTTCATTTTTCATCTGTTTTCTACTTTTTCGAGCTAATCTACATCATGTCAGAAAAAAGTTAATTTTCAAAATGTTCGGAGACGAAATCTCGATGCACGGTAGATTTTCTCCTGTCTTCGATTACCTATTACTTTTCTTGAAAGAGTAAAGAAAGAGATTTGAAATTTTTTAATATATTACTCGTATTAAAAAAATTCAATGAGTAAATGGTTTTCCACATTATTCTCCCTCCCTTCCCTCTCATCAACTTGATGCGAGGATTTCTTGGCATTTTACTTCTTGGTTGTTAACAACTCGAATTAATTATCATTTTCAGCAATAAATCTTCCCCCGCCACCATTCTATTACTTATTATCTTCGATCTTGATCTTCTTTCATCATGTCATTTTGAAAAACTTCGCCTACCCAAGAACCTACAAATATATGATTCAAAATCCACGATTTCACTTCATTTGTCCTTTACTTCTGTTTTCCCATTTCCTATTTTTCATTTACTTCCCTTCTCTTCTCCATGTTTTTTCCAGAAATTAAATTATTGCCACTTTTGATCAAATTCACCTAAAGCAGTTGTTTTTTTGTGATCTTGCTATCAAATCCAACTCCGTTTATCGTCTCACTCGAGAATACTAATTTAGAAAAAGACCCGAGAGAATAATAGACCAAAAAGTATACTACGTTTTACGAATCTGAAAGAAAGAAATACCGAAATCGGTTCTACTCGAAAGCTTATACTTATTACATTATTAATTAGAATCTTTTCTCGAGATGCCATTTGTTTCCACAATCGTCGCTATTTCAACGTTCTACACGGCTCATTTACTCGTCATTAGATTGAATTACGACTACGCGGACGCGTTTTTCGGCAAAAGTACTCGAATGGTGTAATTTTTTGGCTGCCAAGAGCATCGCAGTGTAGATTAATTTCGGTACAATAATTCGAGCGAATCGCGCGTGAAAAAAGATGCAGCACGTGGTTATTGCGATGGAGCAAGAGGGCCAACGAAATTTTCTAATTTATTCGAGGCGATTAGAATTTTTTTTCGGAGTGTGTTGTAAAATCGATATTTTTGGCAAGCGCCCGCGACCGTTTACTATCATTCGTCTGTTGCTGTACATGTAAGAAAAGATGGTGTATATACAGTACGTGTTTTGGGTATAATTTAGTCTATTTTTAATGCATTGAAATCATACGCGTATACTGTATACGGTATGTGTATATACGAAATATGCAACGAGGGGGAGAAATAATACGTTCATGTGATGCGATACTCGTAGTACGAGGAAATGTGTAAATGATTTCCTGAATTTCGGGAAAAATACGTAAGAAAGTCGACGTAGATACCTAAAATCTGGAGTTTTCTTATGCTGACGTGTCTTCAATTCTTGTATTTTGAATTACCCACATACGAGAATATCTCTTTCGATCCATCATCTACGTTTACTGTAAAAACATCGGCGTAATTGTTGTTGACTCGAGAGAAATAGAAAATAGGGTACGAGAGGGTGGAAAATTACAACGGTTGAGAGAGGAAATCGCACCTGTAATCTGCTGTAATGAAGGTTGATGAGATTAACACGTTTAAGCGTCTTCTTGCCGGCAGCTCGTTTGTCAAATTAAACAAGAAGTGTCGTCGTTTCGAGAACGTTCGAGCGGATTGCAGAGTGGAAAATGTAGGTAGCTGTGGATAATCTTTGATGGTCGAATGAGTCTCGAATTACATCGTGTTGACGGGTTCGAGTGTGGTCAAATAGTCGTCGTGGTAACTTGGCTGTAGGTAAATTGTTGTTAATGAGTTGAAGATCGTGCGATTAATACGTTTTGAAGTATTTCTAGAAATCAAAATGGAGTTGGATTTTTTCGTAGAATCGAATTTTAGGTATCTGATCGAAAAAATGTAATTTGTAGAAAAGCAGGTGGAAAAAATACCCAAAATTTTGGCGAAAATTGACGAGGGTTTATTTGAAGTGGGGGCTTTCTAGATAATATTGAAGGCCTTTTGCCATAGCATTTTCAGAAGACTGTCATTTTTGAAGAAAAAAAAAACAATTGTTTGCTTTTTTTGGGTATTATTACGTACTGGGTTCGCTGATTCCTCTGAAAAAGTATAATTTGAGTTTCTGTACTAAGATGTTCAATTGATACAGAAACGAAGAATTTTGCTTTAAATTGGAATATGGAAAAAAAATGAAATTTTTTAGCCTTTGATTATCTTTTGCTGTAAAAATTTCGCCCTTGGTTTCACTCAGGCCTAATTTTTCTAATTTCTATTGATTCAGTGATTGATGTTTATCAAATTCTTATTACAAGTCCTATTTTCTTATCTCAAATTGGTGAAAAGTCCCCGAAAAAATCAGAATTGCAGCACATGGAAAATCTCTGATTTTTTAATAAATTTCACTGATTTTTCAGCTATTTTTTCATTTTTTGCTTTCAGTGAAATTTTTTCACTGATTTACTACTGAGCTGCAATTCTGAAATTTCCAGTGATTTTCGATCAATTTCATTGGTTTGTAAATGAGAAAGTGTTTTTCGCGAACTTTTATACCCCTCTCCCTCGTTTGAGGAGTTCAAAAAAATCTGAAAATCGTACGAATTAGGTGTGTGGGGGGAGGGGGTCCAGAAACAGAAACCCAAAATTCATTCTGAATGAAAAATACCTTTAAAACATTGAAATTTTCATATTTTTCGTGTTTTTTGTTCTTTTTCTGCTCAATTATTAAAAGCTGGTGCTCACCTTGATTTTGAATGAATTTTTTCTGAATAAATGACAAAGTTTTTGCTTATGTTTGTACGTACTTTCTGATTATACTGGTGGGGAGAGGGATGAATTGAACGTAGCTGAGAGAGACTGCTCATTTTTCAAATAATAAAAATTTACAATTTCAGGCGAAAATGATTTTTGCAAAAGAAGCTGGTTTTTTCCGTTTTGATTTGTAAGAATAACATTTTCTTGACATTGATAAGAGAAACATTACATTTCAGTCAATTTTTTTCTAAATTTAATTTTTCTTTTTCCTCGCCAATAATCTTGGCATCAGAAGAAATGAGGGGAAGGGGAAGGAGGGGGGAGAAGGTAAGTTGAAACCTTGAGAATATGAAAATGGATAAATCAAGCAGTTATAATGAAATCTGAAAAAAAAGGGGTTATTGAACTTTGAAAAATCATTGTAAGTGCTCTTGAGGTTTCAACTTGTCAATTTTTTGATTTTTTTTCAAATCTTCAGGGTTTGAAAATTTTAGATGATCGGGTTGAGTTGGAGGGGGGATGGGGGTCAAATAAAAAATATTAAACTGATATTTTTGAATTCCGAGTCTTATCGAATTTTTTAGTTTTTGTGTTAGTTTACATTGAAGATAATTAAGATGTGACTTCATTTAAGAAATTTTCATGGGGAAAGGGAAAGGAATAGATGAAGGAAGGATGAAATCCCATAATATGATTCATAATTTTCCAATTTCTTGATTAAATTTTTCAAAAATTGCCAAGTTTACTGCATTTAAGGTTACAGATGAAGAAAGAAGGGAGTTGAAACTTACCTCTCGACAAAATATTCGGACATGATGTCCGAGAATACCAGTTTGAATGGTTCACTTGGGAGGACAACGAGGTGTAATTTGATAATGCGCGATGTTAGTCGACCCGGTCGATTATTAGGTACTCGACGATGACGTCGGTGATGGCCGGAAATAAAACATAAAGATCGTATAGCTCGTGTACACCAGTACACGATTTACAAGCCGACTATGATAGGGTGGGATGGAGGGTGACAAAGGGAGAATAATTATACAAGAGGTTCTATTTCAGTATGGAACGTGCGACGTTTAAAACGGGCCCGGGCAAGCCGAAGGAAAGGCCTAACATCGACGAATTATTTTTACCCTGATCGTAAATGCATTCGGTGACGTCATCGGGGTTGGGTTCTCTTCTATCTTGGGTGTTCGGTTGCCGAAGAAGTGATTACTGGAGGCATTTTTGCTGCGCTGGCTGTGACTCATGTTGGTCGACTGTTTCTTCGGTGTACGATATCGGTATGATGGTGACGATGGCAGAGGTACTGGCAGTAGTATGGTTTTCCTCGGTGTAGATTTTTTTCCACATCGATGGTAACAATTGAGAAGGTCGGCAGTTAGTCACGCTTTTGCACCGAAGGGGAAGATTACCCTTAAAGCGATTATTCGCGTTAAATTATTATTATGATCGATCTCCGTGTGTACATAGTGTTAGGTTAGGATAAGTGAGACTGTGGTGCCGCCTTTTTAAAACGACGAGTTGCATTTTTGAAACGATCGAGACAAATTTTTGGTTTTTATGTGGAGCTAGGTGAAAATTTTTTGGTGGGGTTGTTTTTTTTTGGCTATTTTGGTTACTGGTAGGTATTGTTTTCACCCCTTGATTGTAGCTTGTATCATGATCAAATGTTTGGTGGTTGGGAAAGGGAAGGAGAAGAGCTCTTTCCCAGACATTTTCCTCAAATTTTGAAGATTTAATTCAAAATTGATTGTTTCAATCACTCACGCTCTTTCAATATCTCTTTAGGCAGAAAATTTGCTCGGAAGAGAATTAAAATTTGTTAATTTTATCAATTTCTCAACGCTTCATTTCTGTAAATTAATTTTTCTCACCCCTACCCATCTCCATCCACCTTTTTTTTTTCGTATCACTGAAATAATTTTAAAAAACGTCCATAACCTTATACGAGAATTATTTTCTTCTCTTTTGCTTATTACACATAAGTCTCCTTCTTGAATCTTTTCAGTTTCTCGAATTTTATCCTTTACTTTTTTCAACGTAAACCCCTCAAAATATGAAAAATTGACGATAAGTTGTCTCTCGTTTGGCAGGGAACGTCTGAGAAAAAAATTCGAGACGAGATAATACTCGGTATTCGTCTCGGTTCGCAATCATCGAAATCGATATCTTCTTTTTTCCAATCTCGAAGAGAACAAGTCGAACTAAGGATGATGGGAGAATCGAAGGGAAACAAAACGAAACTAATTTTTGTTCAATTTTCGCAACCTGATGTATTCTTTTCCTGTAGCAAAATCTCATCCTCGTAGCGTTTTTTTTTATTCTTCATATCTACCTTCGTGAAAAGTACTCGTAATCTATTCGTTATTATAGCTGCAATGACACGACCACATCGATATATTCCAGCAGGAGGCCATTCCATGCTAAAGGTGCCGAGGGGTTGGAAATTTTACCCTTATTGAGAGATGGTTTTTTTTTTGTAGCTCCCTTTGTCTCTTGGTTTTTAAATCGAGGTCTTGACAATATCCAATATAAATATTTTTAATGTTGAAAAAATAATGGCATGGCGGCCTAAGCGTGAGAAAGACATCGAGGAAAAAATCCATTTCGTTATCTAATTAAGTGATCGAGATCGGCTATCTCGATCTCAATGTAGAGATAAATTTAATGTGTGCGTAAAAAATGTACGTATAGTACATAGCTAAATTACGCAGCTCCGTCGTTGGATTGTTGAAAGTATAAAATACTCGTAATTGTTGATTCGGGGAGATAACAAATTTTTTCGCTGTAAATTTTTCAATCTCTGTGTTCTTCGCCGTCGTATTGTCTCGATTCGAGTAGAAAGCAATGAACTCGCACGTTTCCAGCGTTACTACATCGCCAAGTTTTTGCAGAGTTTGTAAAAATGTGTTGAACAGCGTCACACACGTGATGAATAAAATTTGTATTCTGGGGTCGTGACTTGCGAATTATGCATGGTCACCGTTATTTGCGGAGAAATGTTATTCGCTCAATTTTTTAAATTATTAAACCCCCTGTTTTCCTCTCTCTGCTGATGAATTAAATACAAAAAATGAGCAAGTTTTTGATACTGTTGAAATTTTTATGGTTGAAGGGAGTAGAGAGGAGGGGCATAAAAATTGTTGAAAATTATTATTCATAGAAAATTATGTGAAATGAAGTTGAAATCGTCCAGAATGTGAGATGATATATAATAGAAATGTGTAGAATTTCCGTTTGGGGGAAAGTCTTCAGAATCATCGATATTAGATCTTTTAATTTTAATTTTTTTTTGTATTGATATTTTTGTTAATTTTCGACTCCCTTCTCCCTCCCTTATTAAGTTTTGTGTTTAAAAAATGTTTTGTGATGTTTCTAAAAAAAATATCAATTTTAGAATAGTAAAAATTATATTCTTCTCCGGCAATTTAATATTTTTCTTTCGATATTTTCTAACTCGAGAATGTGTAAGAAATTCGGACTTGATTACGAAGATTTTCCCCTGCCCCCTCCCGTTTAAATCGTAAAAACTGTTGAGATGTGAGAAATATTGACCACTGTTCCGCGATATTTTGAATGAATAATTTTGAAGATCATTTTTAATGTGTTTGACATTTTTGTAGATTTTGAAGGGATTATTTTTGTAGATTTCTACGATACATAGATCATCATTTTTAATGGATTTTTTTTGGAATTTTTCATTATTTCATTTATTTCATCATTATTTTCATTGATTTAGATGATTTTTGGCAATTTGGAAAAATTGATGCGAAAAATCGAGGAATTTTAGGATTTGTGCTTCAGCTTTGCGTCGCAGAATTTTTTTCAAAATTGTACTCTGAAATTTAAAATATTTCAAAATTTTATTTGTTGAATAAATCGAAATTTTTGGTTTCGCTAAGCTCTCCCTCGGTTGTGGGACATTTCTCCAAATCCGTTTCCCCGAATAAAAATACCTCCGAATGATTATTTACCCGAATAAGTTTTTCCCGAATGCATTAATGCCCAAATCAATCTAATGAAATATTATTAAATGAGAAGCAAAAGTTAATAATTCCTTGCAAAGAAACGGTTTGTGATATAGTTCGAAGATTATAAGAGTTCAGTTTCCTAATTTACAAAATTGTGGACATGATGTCCAAATATCTGCAATCTGGACGTATTGCCCAAAAATTTATAATCTGAACGTCCCAAATACCTCATTGTAATCTTTATAACGTTCCATACCTCAATTTAGAAAGATATCTCAAAAAATACATTGGGACATGGTGTCCTAAAATCCTCAATTTGAGCATTTCTAATACCTTCAAAAAATTCTGAGCATGGACAAGGACATAGTGTCCTAAAATTCCCAATTTGGGCATTTTGTCCAAAAATGTCCAACTTGAGCGTTCCCAATACCTTAAATTTAGTAATACATCTCTAAAAACTTCTCGGGGACATGGTATCCTGCAACTAATTTAGGCCCAGTGTCCCAAAAATTCGCATTCATGGTTTTCCTACAAACCTTAATTATGATTGTTAAATTCGGGGAAAACGGATTCGAGAAAACAGTTATTCAGGACAATGTCCCTTCGGAATTTTTATATATTTTAGGTGAATTTTCTAATAGAACTTCTTCTTCGTTTACTTTTTATTCAACTTTTTTGAAATAATTTTTGTGGTCATCCACAATTTTGAAATTTTTTAATTTGAAGCTTTTGTAGGTTCTCCCCCCTTCCCATTCTCCAAGGAAATTGCGAGACAGCAGAAACCAAAGAGTGGAATGGAATGGAATGGAATGGAATGGTAGGAAAAAGAATTGGGAAGGTATCAGATTGGCTGATGAATTACGAAAAATAAATCGTTTGATTTTTTTTAAAAATAGAATTTGGTAATATCTGGAACCATTGATTTTTGAATACAATTTGTTCCCGTGCAAATACCCTCACCCCCTCGTCCCTTGTGTTGTGTAAAAATCTGGTGGGAAAATGATATGAATAAGTAGGTATTGAAAACTGTTTTGTTGAATTTTTTTGGTCAAATTTATCGATGGGATGATCTCTTCTTCCTTCCTCGTTAATGTTTAGAAAGGTCTGGAAATTAAAAAAAATATATAAAATCTTTGTAATATTTCTATGACTTCTATTTTCTCGAGGTTTTGAGTTTTTTTCGAGTTTCCATTAATATCAACAGTGCTTGATATTTTTGAAAAATACCAAGTACCTGATATTTGAAAATTTATGCCTCTTTAATAATTTCAATCCAATGATTATTGCAAAAAATCATCAATGTGTATACGTATATTGAATTTTTACGTCATCTTCGCTATTTTTATCATTAAGTAGGTATTTACGTATTTGATTAGATAATTGCATGCATCAATAATCCTTACGATACACCTTATGATTATTAATTGACAATCGACTAATCGAAAATTTGTTTTTGTTTGTTTTAGGTGAGTAATGAACTTGTGTAATTGGAATAATGATAAGAAGAAAATGAGTAAGTCATTTTATCGTTCTTGCTGCATCCTTATTTACATAAATCGATACGTATCTAGGATGATTCAGTGGTAATCAAATTTGCTCAATATTTTCCCCTCTCCCTCCCTTCATCAACGTATATTTTAAAGTTGAATTTTCGCATTGATTTATTTTTCTTGAATTATTCTAAATTCAGGGGCAAAATTGTTACTCATTCCCCCTCTTCTCTTCTTCTTACTTCTCAATCCTTCAATAACGTAATTCGTTGGCTTGAAACTCTTCTCCAACATCACATTGCAATATTGATGGCCACCGGAGGGAAATTGTTCCTCGTTATATTCTCTATAATGCTTTCTCCCAATCTCGTTCAGGTATTTTACCAGTCAACACGCCGAACCTTCTTAGAAACGGCGAAAAAATCCTAGAAAGAAACGTGTACCATACCTATACGAACGCGAATTAAATTTCGAACACGTATTCGTCCGGTGTTCTGGGTCGTTTCGACAATAAGGGATGGCGTGGCATGGACAATTGGGGTAGAATACAATGAGGGTTTTTCGCCATCGTTCTCTATTGTCGAAAAGATCTCCGGTTTAATTAGAATAAAAGGCGAAGGCGATCGTGAGCGAGTCAAAGAACTAGTTGCGCACGGCTCGGGAATAAAATTCGAAAAATGCCAACGATTCGTGATATTTTGTTGTCGAGAGAACCACAGAGAGAAAAAAGAGCTCGGTTGTCAAAATATTTTACGTATTAATTTAAATAAATTATCGATGCGGTGTGAACTCTGCTGCCTATTTGGGTATATTGAACTGGCGGCATCGACGGTATGCTACTTACCGCACAAACGAATGCTACGAGAGGTTTTAATTGTGTTAATGATGAGCCTACCGAGTCCGAGAGAGATGGATGAATGATGGAAACGTGGAGTGGCGCGAGCCATTAACTAAAACAGAGTCGATTATGAGACATGGAGAGCGTGTGTATGCCTATGGTTCTTCAAAGTGTAAAGGAATAAGCTGTCGGGTGGGTTTTTTGCCGAGGAGGCGCCAGCAGAGGGGAAATAATTAATCTTCATTTATAGCGAGTACGTACGCTTGTAAATAGATAATAATAGGGTGTCGATTAGCCAGTGTACGAGCTGCTGCGGGTATATTGTGATGGTATGGGCTGCGATGACGACGATGAGAAACTTAGACGTTAATTAAAATTACGCACCGAGGAATTTTAAATTAACTAATTAACTGCTGGATACGCCGAAGCAAGAGTGTGGCGTCTGACACGAGAAATAAGAGTAAAAATAGGGGGATGGAGATGAGACGATGAATCGTCGCCGATAGTGGAAGCAAAAAGATTATAGATATGTTTGGTATTTCCGGAAAGACTTTGGGAAGGTGGATATTGCTCGTGTAGGTTTCATCGAGCTGGACTATTGATGGGAAATATGTGTTAACAGGTATTTGGAAGGAAAAAGGAGTGGTTTTTGCAGGTAAAAGAGTCGACGCGACGGTCGATTTCTCGCCATAATAAATGCATTTTCGCCTTCACCACCGACGTAGCTGTTGCTTCGTTGAAAAGAATGTGTTACGGTGATTTTGACGCGAGCCCTGGCAACGATGCGTGCTAAGAAAAAACGCGACCGATCGGAGATGGCGAAAGTATCTGATGTATTTGCCTGGTATCTATTGTTATTGGAAAAGATAGAACGGTGAACCGTTAACACGAGTACCTAAGGTTTGGTTTCGGTCTAATTTATTACGTAATTTGCTAAGTGCTGTCGATTTTTCCATCGGATTTTACCAGGCCATAAGTACGATACGCAAATCGAATGGATTTTACACGTTGTAGACAATCGAGATGGATTGGAGTGATTTGGCTGGCTGATGAGAGTTATGGGGGAATTGAGATGTAGAAAGGGGTGGAGTGAGATGGGTTGAATCTTGGATTGATTTGTTTGATTTTTGTTGTTTTTTGGACTTTTCGCGAGGGTGTGATTCATTCACCTTTGTCAATTGGTTGTTGAAAATTATGTATTTTTTTTCGAAAACACGGAAGTCGAGACGATTTTTTGGTTTGGGGTTCGATTGCCAAATGTAGGTTGCTTTCATATAACTAATAAAGGGGGAGATGATTTTTTTGATCAACGTTTGTTTTTGGGGGTGGAGGAGGAGGTTCAAAATCGGATTTTTGAAGGGTAATAAGCGCACCAGCAACAAAAAAATTCGATTTTTTTTCGGCCCAATCTTATAGAAAATTTTTAGGCTTATCTCGTTTGGAAGAAAGGTTGCGTCCTAATCCTAAAGTCAGAATGACCTTGACAAAAGTTGTATTAACTTGAAAATATTTTGAAAACTATGCCTCCCAGAAAAATCTCACTGATTCTATCCGATAGGAAATTTAATTCTCTACAGCTTTTGTTACAGTTATTATGACTTTAGAGCGTTTAGTTGTCTCAGAAAATTCACTTTTTCGTAGGCAAGGCACAATAAAATGAGATTGTTTCACAGAATTTGAGAAAGAATGAGCTGTAACTTTTTTTCTAAAAGAGATAGAGGTTTGCGGTTTGCGCCATTCGATTTGCCGTGAAATTTTCTATGAGATTGTCAAAATTTGTTGCTCGAGCTTATTGCCCTCGAAAAATCCGATTTTTTGACCCCGCCCACAAGCAAACTTTGAGAAGCCAGGATTTTTTGCCGACTTGTGTTACGGTTTCAAAAATTGCTCTCTAAACTTGAATCAGTCAAAATTCACTGATTAATAAGACAAAAGTGTGCAACTGAAGAAATCAGTGAAAATTTTACCGATTTAACCAGTGAATTTTCATTTTTGAATTGGTAAAAATTCTAATTTACTGATCGAATCAGTAAAAATTTTAATTTACTGATTGAATTAGTAAATTTTAATTTTTACTGATTCATTTCAGTAGTTAAAAAAAGATTACTGATTCAAAAATGAAAATTCACTATTTGAATCAGTAATTTTTCACTGATTGACAGTCAAATTTCACTGATTAATAGTTGCACACTTTTCGCTGTTTAATCAGTGAATTTTCAGTTTTTTGACTGATTCAGATTTAGAGAGTGGAAAAAAGGATAAAGGGATTGTCTTATGAAGAGGAAAGAGAAGACGCAGTTTCAGATTTCGACAAGAATTATTGAGGTGGTTTACTTTGATTGGGAAGCTTCACAGAATAAAATTGAGCTTGCCAGTCATTACAGAGATGGAATTACTAAGAGATTTCAAAGTTCTATTACCTATTATTTGAAAAAAAATTAAAACGCTCTATTTTCCATGAACATCTGCTTCGAGATAATTGTGGCTCATGCATTGGCACACCCTGAAATTCTCGGGGGGGGGGGATAAATTTGAAACAAATAATTGTTAAAATGAATTTAAATTGACTGAAAATCAGTTATTTTTCATTGTTCCTTTTAACGAAATCATTGATAAAAAATCATTAATTTTCAATGATAATCATTTCACTGATTTTCAAAACCAGAATTTCTTCAAAGACTGATTAAGATTTAGAGAAATAGAATCATTAAAATGTTTTTCGTTGTAGAGGGAGAAAAACGCTACTTTATTCCCTCTCGCGATGCTTCAATTCGCGTTTTTCTCCCTCTAAAACGAAGGAATTTTTCTTTAATTATGTTTGAAGAACAAAAAAGCATTTTTGTTTTTACATTTTCGCTACTAAAATTTTCTTTTTGAGCTGGGGGGGGGGGAGCTACAGTCTCCTAGTTCTTTCGGGTGTGCCACTGCCCCTCCCCTCAGTTTCGTCTCTGTAAAAATGTAAAATGAACGCCAATAATTTTGATTATTCATGATATCATAAAAGTAACTGCTGAAGTCGAACCCGAATTAGGTATGGGTTCATATATTACACTTACGCTTTACTCGAGTGATTGTATTTATGGGTGTATATTTTACTTATTGGTTAAAACAACGTTGATCAAACCACACCTTACCTATTTACAATCTACCGCTAGGTAATTATGTTACATGTGAAAAGGCCACCTGCAGCATTTAATGTGTTACCTACTTAATTACCTATGACGTGGTCATAGTGTAATGACTGAGCTAAAATTTCAAAAAAATTAAAATGCATGAAAAAAATAAAACGCTAAAAATCATAATAATCATGATAGTTTGAAATGAAAATATTTTCAAACTGAACAATGAACATGTATTGACATCTTTATTAAAGACAGGGACATAGGCAGAGATTACGTGAACAAGTAATTTTTTACATTTACACCTCTCGGACGAATTTTGTAGCTACTCAAAATGGGGCACCTATTACCTAATTATTCATAATGTGATTTTAAGTTTTGAAGTCAGAAAAATGTAAACTTGAGTTGCCGGTCGTAAAACACGTATATAGCAATAATTATTAAATCAATCCTCCAGCTACCTTATTGGTTTTCAGATATGCCCCTCCTCCAAAAAAATCCATTAACATGTGGTTTGTTTGTTAAAGTAATGAAATATATCCCTTTTTTCTTGCTATTGCATTTCGACCAGATGGGTAATTAAGTATCCATAAAACTCCTTAACTCGAGTAAAGCTCAGCTACTAGGTACATAGGTACTATTAGGTAGGTACCTGTTTTTTTGCGTTAATGAATTTTTGAACGAAAGCACGATGTTACAGTAATGAAGTACAGTTATAAATTTATAAATTACTTATTATAATTTTGAATTAAGTCGAGTGATGCCATTTCTCGAAAGCTATTTCAAAAGAAAATCATCCATCGGAGTTCTTTGTTTTGGTGAGTTTATTTTATGTGCATTATTCTTTTACTTCTGCCCGCAATTTCGGCAAGTCGAAATGAAAAAGTATTTTTATTTTCGAAACACTGAATACATTTTTTTCATTCAAGTTTCGCTAACTTCAATATAGTATTAAAAATTTTCAAATTATATAATGTTCAACACCCTTTCCGCGATCATTTTTCAATCAAAAGATTCATTACGATCTCGATTACAATTTTCAAAAGTTGTTCGATTTCTTGAAAAAAAAATCAGGAAACGAGTCCATAGATATCGTTTTTTTTTTTTTTTTTTGAAATTAACACAAAACTCGAATTTTAACTAGTGAAGGAATTTCAGATTCTCGATGCCCTTTTTTCAGAAATTTTTTCTCCACGCTTCACTAGGACTCAGTGAATTTATGTACCATATATATATTTTTAGAAATTATGTTGGGTAAAAACTCTTCTCTTCCATCTCAAACAATTTATTATTTTGAAACAGAAAAAGTGTTTCCTTGTAACGTGAAGTTTTTTGGGAGTGGGGGGCAATATTCATTTGTCCCTTTTTTTTTAAATTTCATGCTGAATGTCCTGTTAAGATCCTGTTTTTGGTTGTTAGACACTCTTAATTTGAAATTTTTTTTGAAAATATTCTAGCAAAAATTCCAGAAAATTCAAAAAATTTATTACCCTTCCAGGTTTTTCAGATGTCAACTATGCAAATGTGGTGCCAAATAAAAGAGAAGGGGATGGTAAAAAAGTTCAAGGCATTTTACCACTCAAACAGCTCCGGTGTATGAAGTCAAAAGTTTACAGAAAATGAAAGTTGTGATGAAATTGGCATTAAAAATATTGTAAATTGTGCCAAATGCAACCCCCCTTCCTACTCATACCTACAATATTCGTAAAAATTGCGGATTCAGAAATGAAAATTTACCAATTGAGTCGGTAATTTTTCACTGATTGACAGTCAAATTCCACTGATTAACCGTGGTATCTGGAAAATTTCACTGCTAATCAGTGACATGATTCCGTCTCTTTCAATCAGTCAATCTTCAGATTTCGACTGATTCAAGTTTGAAGAGTATTTAGAAAAATTTCGGTACCTAGCCAAGACTCTGAAATAAATACCCTTTGTAAATGAAATTTTACTTACTTAATGTTTATGTATAGACGTCCCTTACTCGTACATGATTATTTTGTGATGACGAATTTATCTTCTTCCATGGTTAATGTTTAGTTCATCAAGTTACCTACTTGTTCGCGTATTTATACACGGAAAAAACAGAAGTTACGAAAATGAATACATTTTACCCCAAAAATAATACATAAATTTTATCAAAAAAAAGATAGATTTTATCAAAAAAATTAATAAATTTTACCAAAATAATGAACTTTAATCACAAAATAATAAAATATATTCAAAAAAATTATAAAACGTATTCAGAAAAATAATAACGTGTTTCAATTTACAAAATAGGTGAAATTTATTCTGAAAAATAATATTTATTATCAGAAAAAATAATAAAATTTGTCAAAAAAATGAATAAATTTTACCAAAAAGAATAAATTTTATTAAAAAAATGATAAATTTTACCTATTTTGAGAATTGGGACATGTTATTATTTTTTTGGATAAATTTTATTCATTTTTTTTTTCAGTGTAGTAATAACCCAACGTGGGTACATGTTTTACTTGGGCCCTTGTACTTGTTTATTTAAATACAGTTATTATTCGAATATCGTGTTCTTATTCATGTATAATAGACTTGTGTCGCGGTACCAAGGTATGATCTGTGTAAAATAGATCATTCTGTCACCTTTAACCTATTAAGGTATTTCCATAGATAGGTGTTTCACTGTTGAACATGGGGACACCATAAAATACCTATCTATTTGACAGTTTACAAATAATTCGACAGTTTAAAAAAAAGTACCAATTTTTTTCATAGAATTTTCCAAAAAATTTCCATAATTTTAACCAATTTAATTTTTGAAAACCAGAATGAATTAGAGTCAAAGGGGATAGCCTACTTCACATATGGCGAAATTGGGTTTGGGTTGTATGTTGTATGAATTTACAGAAATAGTACATTTTCGAAAAATTTGAAATGTAAGTATTACATTTTTGAGTAAAAAAATTGAAGAAAATTGCATTCGAGTTGGAAAAATTGAAAAAAGTTCCATGAGTCAAACATTTTTCGATTTTTATTTTCTTCAATATTGCCACCTTTACTGGCGAATCGCAGATTAGGATAATTAGGTTTCATACCAAAAGAATAGCATTGTTCTGAAAATCTCACAGTGTTGGAGAAAAATCAATTCAAAGTTTGAATTCTTGTGAGTTGAACTTACATTTTGGTACAATTACAATTATATTTTAATTTGCTCTCTAAATTTGAACAAGTTAAAATTCACTGATTAATAAGACAAAAGTAGAGATCAATGAACATTTTACTGATTTAATCAGTGAATTTTCATTTTTGAATCGGTAAAAAATTTAATTTACTGATTAAATCAGTAATTAATCACTGATTGAATCAGTAATTATTCACTGATTGAATTAGTAAATTTAAACTTTTACTGATTCATTTCAGTAGTTGAAAAAAAATTACTGATTCAAAAATGAAAATTCACTGATTATTGAATCAGTAATTTTTCACTGATTGACAGTTTCACACTTTTCGCTGTTTATTCAGTGAATTTTCAGTTTTTTGACCGATTCAGATTTAAAGAGTGAATCAGTCAAAATTGACTCATGAAACCAACAGAATTATGTCACTGTAGAAATCAGTGAAACATTTACTGAATCAATCGGTGAATTTGAATTTTTATTTTTGAATCAGTGATTTTTACTTAACTATTAAAATTTTCACCGATTCATTTCAGTAAACGAGCAAAAATTACGGATTCAAATCGGTGGATGCTTCGGTCTCTTTCAATCAGCCAATCTTCAGATTTTGACTGCTTAAAGTTAAGAGTGTCCTCTTTTCGTAGAGAACCTAGTTTGTACTCTCTAAACTCGAATCAGTCAAAATTCACTGATTAATAAGACAACGTGTGCAACTAAAGAAATCAGTGAAAATTTTACCGATTTAATCAGTGAATTTTCATTTTTGAATCGGTAAAAATTTTAATTTACTGATTGAATTAGTAATTATTCACTGATTGAATTAGTCAATTTTAATTTTTACTGATTCATTTCAGTAGTTGAAAAAAGATTACTGATTCAAAAATGAAAATTCACTAATTGAATCAGTAATTTTTCACTGATTGACAGTCAAATTTCGCTGATTAATAGTTGCACACTTTTCGCTGTTTAATCAGTCAATTTTCAGTTTTTTGACTGATTCAAATTTAGAGAGTATATCGATTGTCACCAATTTGAGGTCGTAGAATTTGAATATCGACTTACTTTTTAATTTCATCCCTTTCCCCCTGCTCCAACCGACGCGACCCCCTCCCTCTAAAAATAATAGTTTTACAAAAAAAATCGATTAAACTAAAGCAGTGGTCAATTAATCGTCATTGACCCTCTCCAAATTTCACAAAACGATACAAACTTTTCAATTACCACAAACTCGATACACGAATTATATCTGATCAGCGTAGGTATACGAAACCAATATCCAGAAATACTCCCTTAATAATCAGCAGTCTGGTCGACTGTAAATCCTCATTCCATATAGATACGTTTAATTAATAAATCAAAATCCTTTACACAGAAGGACGAGCACACGTAAGCAACATCGGTGACTCGTACCACATTGCACACAGAATTCCAATCCCCATACCCACACCAGCGTCCGGACCAGATTCTGTCACGTGCTCGGCAAACGAACCTCTGTAAAATAAAAGGGAGCTATGGCGAGATGATCATACTCCTCGTACAACATTCAAGTGGTAAATTACCTTGCTCCATAACACGCACAGGGTACCTAATCCTCCCATAGGAGACGTGATATTTATAAAAAAAAGATAGAGAAATACGACAGAAGAACAGATTTTTAAATATAGAACCAGTCCGAGGATAAAAAGGGATCAGTGAGCAGGCGAAAAGAGCAGGAAATTTCGCCGTGAATAAATTTTCATCTCGAGTCGCGGATGAGGTCGTAAATCAACACGTTGGACCCGTAGTTGTTTTTTTTTTTCGCACACACCGCATTGCCTTCTGATATAATGACACAATGACGTTGAAAATTTCTCGAAAAAGAACAATACGAAATACGAAACGAGATGGATGAGGGGTGTAATTTGGATTTTTCATCTGTACTACGTAATGCGACGAAAGGGGTGAAAGGCGACAAAGTAAAGGGTAACGTGTTACGATTAAAATAACCCTGGGGTGCTTTCCAGTCTGGGAATTCCCTTCGTGCGGCATTATTTATAGATCGAGACAACCCGGGGCCCGTTAACACTCAGTCGAGTTACTTTTGCTTTTTCCCTTTTCCTTTCCCTCGGCTTCGGTATGGATTTGACGCAGAACACCATTTCACGCCTTCGCGACAAATCAATCTCCCATATCGGCGTCGAATAAAAATTCTACTGCTGCGTGTCGTAATCGCCTTAACGCTCGATTTATTAATCGTAAATCGCGCGGCTCTTTAGCTCGTTTTAAGGCAATTAAACCGACATCGATGGCTGATGCAGTATTGACATTTGCTGTGCTGGAATTTCTTCTCGAAGCCTTTCGTTTATTATCGCTGCGCCCGAATGGTGTTGGAAATAGCATCCGAAGAGAGTAATTAGTAATTGAGAATTATGATGCTGGGATAATTTTGGCGAGCCTGTCTCCCCCTATTGTGTTTGAGGAAGTTACGAGTTGTTTTGACGTTTGAACGTTATTTATTACTTTTTATGGCTCGGATGTTTTTGAATGAGTTGTGGAATTTCAGTGTGGAGGAAGGAATTTTTGAAAGTGAAGTTGAAGTGAAAGTGAAAATATTTCATTTAATCGACGAGATGAAAACATTAAAAAACGCGTTTTTTTTTTCAAAAGGACATGCCCTTTGAGAACCCTTAGCTCCCCTCCCTTCCTTTTCACCTAAGGAATTTTGGAAAGTCATCCAGAAAAAATTTTACGGTTCGAAGCCAAGAAGTGATGAGGTGATCGCTTCATAATATTACCCCTAAAATGTCAAAAATCACAAAAATATTAGAAAGCCCTAATTGTAAGTGAAAAATTGAGATTTTGGAATGAACATAGGTATTGAAAAAAAATCACAATTCTGGTTGTAAAAGTTGAACATTCAATCGCAAGGGTTTGAGTCATGAATAAGTCATTGAAATCACGTTACCCATGTAAAAGTTAGAATTTTAATAGAAAATGATAATTTTTGTAAAAAATAAAGATTCCGGTTTGAAAAATTACAATTTTAGTTCAGAAAAATTGTAAATTAGATCAAAAGTTATGAAGTCATGAAAAAGGCATCAAAGTCATATTTTTTTCAAAACTTTCAAAATCAATTTTATATAATTTCTCTTGAATTATCTGAAGGTAAAAATTTCAATAAAAATGGTGATGTTGATGAAAAATTGAATTTTGCATTTAAAAAGTACCGATTTTGGTTCAGAAAAATTATAAATTTATGTTCAAGAGGTCATCAAAGTACATACTTAGTATTTCTTCCTCAAAACGTTAATACTTGATGGTCATCTAAAACTCTTCATTTGAAACTGAAAAGTCTCAAAGTTCATATTTTTTCCTAAAAACTTTAAAAACAGTCCAAAAAATCCTAATTTTAATCAAACTCAAATCATCTGAAAGTCAAAATTTCAATGAAAAATGATAATTTTTATGTAAAATTTTCTGGATTAAAAAATTACCAATTTTGGTTCAGAAAAATGGTAAATTTTATCAAAAGTAATAAAGTCATGAAAATGTCATCAAAGCCATATTTTTTCATAAGAAGTCTGAAATTAAGTACCTAAAAGTCCAAATTTCAATTTAAAAAATGATGAATGTGAGTCTGGATACAGTACCACCCTAAGGTGTCAAAAATTGGCTTTCTTTTCAAGTTGAGGTTCCCTCTTTATTCTGCCCCGTTTGAAAAGGTGTAAAATCAGTGTCATTTTGAAAATAGATTTTTAACACCTTATTATGATTTCTATATCCAGGCTCAAGTATTGAAAAAGTTACGATTTTGGTCCAGAAAAATAGTGAACATGGAACAAAAGTGACGAAATCATGGAAAAGTCGTCGAAATCGTATTTTTCCTCAAAATGTTGAAAGTTACCTTGAAATTTTCAAGTCGAAAATTTTTAAAATTATATAAGAAATTGACTTTTTGAAATGAAAATATTGAACAAAACATACTTAATTTTAGTTCAAAAAAATCTCAATGTCGATCAAACGTGAGAAGTCTTTAAAATGTCATAAAAATCATACTTTTATTCTTGAAACATCCAAAATCTGTTTGAAAGAACGTAATTTAAGCCAGAAATTATTTAAATTGTCGAATTTTTGAAGTTTGAAAAAAAAAACACAATTTCGGTTCTGAAAAATCGTTAATTCAATCGAAAGTGATGAAGTCATGATAAAGTCGAAGAAGCCATTGATTTTGTAAATTTATTAAAACAATTTAAAAACTGTCAAATTTTCTAAAAAAAAATTTACAAATTAGTGAATTTTACAATGAAAAAATTACGTTAAATCGGGTGTTTTTTTTTTGAAAATCAGGCTTAATGATGATCTCAAGTTTTACAACTTTTTTGATGTTTTAAACATGGCAATAAAAAATGAAAAATTTTCTGAAAATATTTTTTTGAATCAACAAAGTGAATTTTTCAAAATTATGAATCGAAGTGTGCAATTTGGAAAAAAAAACTAAAAGTTGCATTTTTTTGAACTTTTTTAGAAAAATATGAGGTTTGAAAATATTTGCAATCTCGTCAGCTCTGATTAAGACCTGAATTTTTTTTATAATTTTCATTTTGCCATACTTATGGTTTTTTTTTAAATCCAAAGCTTCCTCCCTCCCCCCACAGCACTTGATGATCTATTTCATTCAGCCATTTTTATCGCTTCAGAAAATCCGTCAAAGTATCATAAAAAAACGCCCTTCGAAAACGAGGAACTTCCCAACATTCGAAAGTAGCAATGTTCACCTGTTGCTCTCCTCCGTCGGCGTCGTGGCATAAATGAACCACCGCGTATTTCCACGCCGAACATTCGAACAAATATGCGAAAAATAATTAAACCACGTCCAACAAGCAGCATCGAACCATCGAAGTGAAAAAGCTACAAAAGGCTGACTGGCTGGTAACGAAATGCATACGGTCTCGGGTCTGCGAGTATAATGGTACAATTTGCCATTAAATTTAACCCTTTCTCCGGAGGGTGATATTGTGCGATGTGGATGATGGGCTCGGCGAATATGTAAACGCGAATACCTTCCATACACGTTAGCTGCGTTTAGTTTCGGGAAATGGATACTCTCAGCGCGGTATTTGAGGAAATTAGAGAAAAAGCTAGGTACTCGTTGAATAATGGATTTGCGGCTCAGCGGTCGGGCCACTTATCGATATTACACGACGGCTCGGTAAGAGCGCAGCCCATCGTGTTTTTTTTCCTAAACGCAATGAAATGTTGAGAAAATGTTGATTCCCGACATATACGATACGTGATGCCGGTGCCGGATACCGATGGGAATTCATTTTCACGTTTTATGACGAAATAGCTTCGGACATATTCGTTTTTCCTCTCGCCGGCCTCGGCTCGGAAGATCCAAGTTGTGGAGGTTTCGCAAAAGTACGCCAATTAAAAAAGATTATTCGGTTCGTTGCGTAGAAATTTCTCCCTCTTTTTTTCGGCTGCTCGTCTCGAATTAGGGATTTCGTTCTCGTAAGTAGGCAGCTTTTTCATCAAGTCGAGCTTTATATATGATGTTCTGTGTAAAAGCTTTTTATCATCTGTGTAAAGTTTTAAAATTATCCCGAAGTATCTGAAGGGTTTCGGGGGGTCTTATACCTTCGCTTTGGATGAATTCAATGAAGGCTGTGGCTTTGACCTTATCTTCTAGCAGATGTATGAGGAATGCAGGGTAAAAACGAATTCATCAAATTGATACATTCCGAGTTCTGAAATCATTACCACGTTTCCATCTCGTTCACAGTTTCCCATGCGATGTTCTTTTATGAAAAAATTAGACGTGTCGCGGCGTTTATTAACCCTTCCCCGGTCGATTCGGTTTCTCAGCGATCATAATTCGAAAACCGACGTCGGATAGTGGTATGGTGAATTAAAATTCATCAATAAATCTGGTCTGACGGTCGCACGAAATCTGGCTCTCGAAGACGCTTTTCAAATACAATAATTCATATTAAAAAGGTTAAATAGTCTTCATTCTCGTTTCGGATTCGAACACGTGTTTAGATTGGCATCGTGTGCCGAGAATGATACTGATTTGTTCACCAAGTTGTCTCTTTTCCTTTCTCTTTGACAGCTTCTTTGATCATTCAGGCGTCTCATCCGTATCGAGCTAATCAGACGAGCTTTTGTCTTGTAGAATATCTGTTTTGATTTGTATTTTAGAAAAGTCCAAAATTTCAAAAATTTTAAATTGTTTTGAAAAGTTTATGGGAGGAGGGGTTGTTGCTTATTTAGAAGCCGAAAATGCAAAATCGTCGAATTAAACGTTTTTTTGATCACTTTTATAAATATAAAATGGCAGAGGAAGAGGGGTATAAAAAAAGGAGTCTTCTTTCGCATTCAGCTATCCAAAAGAACTACCGGGAAATAAGGAAATAAACGATTTTTTCGTAAAAATGAAATATTTGATTGAAACTTATGAGGAGGTAAAAGAGGATTGAGACCTAAAAATAGGTCAAAAATGACATGTAAAATGTTTTTATGCTTTTCAATAAGTAGACACATTTTTTACTCAAAAACTTCTTTTTTTCATTTTTTTTTGGGGGGGGGGGGGGGAAAGGGGGGAAATAGAGAATATGTAGTTTGAAGTATTTATTTGAAATTGGAATAATAATACATTTATAAAGTGATTCCGTATTTTCAAGTTGCCGACTGGTCGTATTCAAGAAATTTTCAATTTTTTTGCTTTATTTAAACTGCAATTATTCATCATTTGATTTTTTTATATTCTTGAAAATTTTTAATCGTTGTTTTTTTTTTGGGGGGGGGGATTTTTTCGGTGGGAACAGTAATACCTACTTGTTTTTTTGTTTTGTCGTGTTGGAGTATTTGAAGGAAATGAAAAATAATTTTAAAAATGCCTTGAAAAGTTCCTAAAAATTTGGAAAGGTAATCAAATGGACAGTTTAAAATCCTGATTTTGCCTAGTAAATTCCCATTTTTTAAAAAAATTGCTATTCGTATTGCAATGAAATATTCTGTAAGGGGCAAAGAAACCCACGCTTTGCTTTTTTAGCGTTTTTTTTTTTGAGGGAGGGGGGGGGGAATTTTTGCCTTTGCTTTGCTCAGATTTTGATTTTTTTTTAACAAAAAAGAGTTCGGTTCTTTTTAAATTTCCAATTAATAGGCAAGTATTTTAAAATTTGAATAGAAGAATTTCCAAAAATTATACGTTTATTAAAAAGTGTTTAGACTTGGAAAAAATCACCCCAATGTCAAAGATTTGAATGTAAAATTGGTGGGAAACGAAGGGAATTTGTAGAAAGTCATTTTTACGTAGAACCAGATTTCGAGCCCTGATTTGAAAAATAAATTATCAAACGGAAGTTACAATTTTGGAAAATCGTTAAAACATGTATGAATTCATGATTTTCGACTTCTAAGTACATATATGAGCTTTGTATGGGCCTACTACCTGCTCGTATTGAGAAAATTCTTTCATGAATCGAGTTATTTTCCATTTTTTATCGCAAGAATCCATAAGAATCTAGTTTTTTCATAATTTTTTTTGACATTTTCGTTGTTTTTCATACATGTTGTTGCATCTCGTTGAGAAAATTCTGAAAATTTCTCAGCAAAGTATGCATGGAAAATTTCGTATGGACGGAGAACTTTTTTTAAAAAAATGCCATCCATAAAGGTGAAAATGTGGTCATCCAAAAGTTATGCCTTTTGGTTTTCCAGTTTGTTAGATACCTTGAACATTGAAAAAAATTGAGCCAAATTTATGATACGTATTGGGGGGGGGGGAGGGGAATTCAGAAGCCAAGCTGATATTCGAATTCAACACCTTTGAGGTAATTTTCAAATTTCAATTTTTCTGAATTTTGTTCGCAATTTTGGGGTGCTGTGCTCTATCTCAAAAAATTCTTTGTTCGAATACTGTAATACATATTAAGAAAACCTGTTCACAGATTTAAATAATATTTTTGAGCTTTGATGTAGGTACCACTGAAAATTTTCTAAGCTTGAAAAATTTCTGCGAACAATTCTGAGTCTCCTTTCAATCTTCTTTCTACTTGTGGTGGTCAAAATGCTTCAAGAATTTCCAGTTTTCTAATTTTTGAGCCATCAAGAGAGATGACCCCCCCCCACCATCCTAATTGTGTCTCTGAATCCATTGATTATTTCATTAGAAAAATTCACATTTTTGACATTTTAAAAATCCAATTCTCGAGTTTCAAATACTTCATTGTCGCCTCAAAAAATCCCCCTTCAGAATATTTTAGGTTATCTGAGGACTATTTGCAAAATACTCTATCCAATTTTCAAAAATCCTCAAAAAAAAATCGACCCGTTCAACAATCCTCAGTGATGAAATGATGACCTTTGCAACCCTTCATTCCGTTCTCCCCTACCCCCTCCTCCATCTTATTTTTTACCTCAATCTCCTTATGCTTCGTACGTGCCATAAAATCGAAAAAAATACCCCTCTCAGGTAATAATGATAAAAGAAATTGGAAAAAAATCGACATCTACGCTCTACGTGCACGTACATAAACGTACGTAGCACGTGGACCATTAAATTTAGAAAACATTAATCGCTGTACCGATACGAATACGGCGACCATAGGTGTCGACGAAACCGAAAAACAGCACGACGGAGCAATATAAACTACGTCGATTAAAATGCTATCGAGATAGATTCGTCGGGTAACGCGGTTACGAAATTGAAATTAAAATACCACGACGATTAAGAATTTCACACGACGAACGCGCCGTCTTTCGGTACCTCACTCCGCCTCATTCAATTTCAATTTGTTTTCCGACTGTCTTACGTATTGCCCATGTAGCTCGTCAATGTACATAAAAAATACACAGGTACCGCACATAGCTAGGTATACAAACAGCTAGGAAAATTTTCCACTGTGTTATCGAACGTTCATCTCGTATTATTTTTTTCAAACAGTACATATAGGTATAGAATATTTTAGAACGTATTTACGCAACCGTTTATTTTCTTCACACCCCATTACCACATAACGATGGTCGAATACTATGTTTTAGAGAGATTACACCATCAATTATACTCGTAATTACCGTAAGAAGTGTAACGTAAGTACAGTGTGTATCATATGAGCGAAATTATTTTCAAAGTTGACGTGCGACTCGTGATCGTAAATTTTATTCGTGCTTTATATGTAAGCATAAACACGTAGCAAAAGAAGACATAATAAACATAGGTAGACAAGCCACTCAGCATCACGTTGCACCATTTGTGTACAAAATGAACCGGTTATCTTGGTGACCGATTACTGATTGTGTAATATTAAGAAGCGTGCGAGTGGTGTCTGGCTTCCGCGGATCTCGTTCAAGGTATCATACTAACGTGATTCACAGTACCAATAATATCTACTTGTGATACGTATATCGTAAAAAATTTCCTTAGTATGATAATTATGTGTGAATTTACGACGATGATGGTGTGGCAGGTTCCAATTAACGTAAGTCGAATGTTGGATGGGGTGGAGTATCGCAAAATGCCCAACTTGTGAGTAAAAAATTGAAAAAAAAGGTCCTTGAAAGTCGCAAATACATATTTCATTCTTCTGATTTAATTCAGATCGAATGACTTATCCCCTTTCAGAGTTGATGAAATTTTCAGGATTTTTTCAAAATACGTTGTGTAGGGCTAAGGTCTTGGTATATATATTCTTGAATTTATTTTTTATGACTTTTTATTGATTTTTGATTTAAATTGTAACTTGATGAATTTTGAGTAAAAATTCTGAATTTTTTTGAAATTTCCAGTCAAGTCTTGAGCTAAAATGACAAAAGAAATGACGAATTTTTTTGTAGTTGAACGAAATTTTTAAAGGCTCAAAAATTTAGGGGTTTGACGGGGAGGGGGGATCAAAAAAAACCCTGCCAGAAAAATACTGTTGGTATTTTTTCAAAAAAAGTCACGAGCTTGATCCTACGACATTTTAAAAAATTCACTTAAAAACTTTGGACAATTTCGTTTGCAATTTTGTCAAAAACTTGATCATTGGACCGCGACCGTACTTCGTTACTTCGTCTATTTTGAAGGTTTCATCTTAATTCGAAAATCGTTTCACTTTTTTGGCTCATTTTGTGAGTAAATTTTTACAAGTGATAGAAAATTAGACCAAAAAACATTTTTTTTTGGTGCAGTTGGAATAGTTGTTCACATTTTTCAATTTTTGCCAAAGAAAAAAAAATGATGAAAAATTCGTCAAAGTTTTTTCCAACTCTCTCGCAGAGCTGAAGGGAAAGGGTTAAAAATTTTTAATAATCAAAAAATTGTGTTACTTAATTATCGTTGCTAATGTTTTTATTTGGACTGCTGAGTCCGAATTTCGACTTCGAATTATTATTCCCCCTTCAAGTATTCTGAATTCGTGAAATTTTAAAAAAATTGCAAAAAACTGCGTGACTTATTGTTTAATATATTGTTAAGGATGTTGGGACAGAATTTTGATTTCATTTTGAACTTAAATGATACGATCTATGAATACGCTTTAATATTCAATTCCTTCACCTTCGAAAATATTTCAAACGAGGGATCTCGAAACAGCTTTTTACAATTTTTTCAAATTTTGTGGTTCCCCCGAATAAAAAGTAATTTGAGGTTTGGAAGCTTCAGGAAGACCACTCAAGAAAATGAATTGAGATTTAGAGTCGATACTTGATTCTTTGTTTTTGGGGGAAAGGAGGAGGGGAAGGATCCCTTCCTTCCTCTCACCTTTTGAACAAGGCAGGCAGAAATTTTGGCGGGGTTTTTATCACTGGACTGAAATTTAGTTCTAAGCGAATCCTCCAATTTTGTGTCCTTAGACTTCAAAAAAAACATTCACCTGCTCTTTTGTGTTTTTTTTGGGGGGAGGGGGTTGCTCCTCCTGTCATACTTTTTCGACGAAGCATGAAGAAAATTTGGTGGGGTTCCCAGCATTAAGATGAAATTTAAATCAGAATCGAACCTCCCATTTTGTGCCTTTCCACCTCAAAACAAATTCATTGCACGAGGTAAAACCTGAATTTGAAGAATTTTTTTGTCATTTTGGCTTCACAAGTTGAAGAGGGGGGGGGGGGGTATTCGAGACCTACTATCAGTTATTAAGTGTAAGGAATCTTTTGCAACCCAGAATCATTTGAATTACCTACTTTACCGAAATTTCACTTGTTTAATGATCACTTTCCAGTGAATTATGAAGAAAACACAAAATAGAATTCTGTATTTTCATGACAAAATTTTTCATTACTTTTTGATTTTCAACATTTTTTGACCGAATTTGTGTTTTGATGGCATTTGAATTAAAATTCTGACATTTTTAGAAAATTCAAGACTTCTATTCATTATTTGAAGGGCTTATTGATAAAATCTTCAGTTTTTCTTTACAACTTTCAAGTCAGAAATAAGCATTTTGAAGTACCTACAAAATTGAATTCAGCCAAAATATAGATTTGTGGTGACAGATAAATCCATATTATTTGAACTATTGATCCGAAGTAAAATTAAATCACTTTTTAAAATCAATTTTAAAAAAAAAATGATCAATTGAAAAATTACCAGGATTCAAGTTTTTATAATTTTGTTTTCCACATAATTATGTTCATTTTTGATTTTTTTTTTTACATTTTTAATAAACAGGTTTCTTACTTTCTGAAACGAGATATTTTGAAAATTTCATAACTTCTTTAATAAATTTATGTTTTTTAATGAAAATTGAGTTTTTAGAATTGATCTTAAGCAGACGATGAGAACTTCAGAATTTGAGAGCTCTTGCAATAAAATTTTGGATTTGGTTTTTTGACATTGATTTGATCATTTTCACGAAATATCCGCCTTATCTCAAGATTCTCACGTAGCCTTAATAACGATGGTTCATGACTCTCCAATTTTCTTTCTCTTTTTATATGTACTTACTTGTTGCTGTTGATGCCATAAAAATCTAACGTTTTCAACCGGTCGGTCTTAGCTTCAATTACACCATCAATTTCGAATATTAGGTTTAGGAAAAAAAACAATACACAGGTGCTCTAACACCGGAATATCATCTTTTTGTAATGCCATTCCAGTACCTATTTCGACGTGCTGCAAAATACCAGTCGAATGAAAAAAAATCGCCTTCGAACTTGAAATCGTTTTACGTATGTGCTTAGATGGCTGGCTCATTTTATATGAAACTTGAAAGACACGCTATTCGCATTCGTCGTGATCAAACTTTACGGTTATAACATTTTCATGCTGTGTCTTCGCGAACAGCAACACCTCTACCGCCTTTTTTTTCTCGATACAGAGATACCAAGTTACCAACGAGGTCGGTTTACAATAAGTAGAAAAAAAAACTGCTAAGAAGCGAATTCAGTTATGGGTGCTTGTGGTGGTATTGTGAATACTTTGCACCTGCGCTGACACGCTACAGCTCATAAAATTGTATGGTAAAATACCAGTTGTGGATCAGGCTACCAATTACGGATCATTGTTTTGACGCGCTCTACGTAGGACTAGGATTGTCTACTCGAAATTTTACCAACATAATATTGTAGCCTGAAGTCTCAGCTTTCAGAAGATATGTAAACGAAGCATTTTTCGTGTCACCAAACCGCTTGTAGATTCATTTTAGTAAAGTGAGTCAAATTTTTAGTCAAAATTTCGTGTTTTTTTCAATGGTTAATGTTGAAAAGAGCAAGTAATGATATTTATATTCAGTTTTTGATGCGGTTGCTGGTGATTTCATGTTCAGGGAAGTACTATGGACATATTTTTCGCGCGATCAACCCGTTTTACGAATTTTGAGTGTCATTTGCCAAGCATCTAAGAAAACGTAAATTTGTACCAAAAAAGGTGGATTTCTTCACCAAAATCGTTTGTTCCGAGATTTTCGTCGTGTTTTTATGTATTGGGTGATTCACATTGTTAAATCCGCGCAGTGAGATGCCGAAGTGATTGTGATCCGTAATTGGTTTGATCCGTAATTGGTAGCAAAATTTTTGATCCATAATTGCGAATCAAAAATTTTGCTACCAATTATGGATAGATCCACAATTGGTAGTTTTTCAACTTCGGTTTTTTAACAATTTGTTGATGAAAATCTTTGAAGGTCATCTTTATTATGTTAGAAATACAGCCAGAGTGAAGAAAAAATGCATCACTTCGATTTTATTTGATGATCCGTAATTGGTAGAATCCGCCAAAAAGGCGTATTTTTTCTGGGTCTTTCAAGCCTGCATAAAAAATACTTGAAATAGTTTTTTTCAAAATTCAATCGCGCTACTTTGTAGAGGAGAGTCCAACGTTCATTTTAAAAAAAGAATCACCAAAATTGGTTCATAAATAAAGTCAGGGCACGAATTCAAAGAAAAAGTGATCCATAACTGGTATGTTACCATATAGGTATTATTAAGAAATTCGAAAGAAAGAAATGCACTGTATGTATGTAAAATGGAAGATTTAATTCCATAAATTATAGGTTTCGTATTGTGATGGGCATCGCGTTGTGTAGACGAAGTGATGATTCCTATTCAGCTTTGTTATCGAGTCTGGCTGCGTATTTCTTGGTCTCTTGGGTGTCGAAGGCTCATAGACGTAGAATGAAGTTGTATGCTCCAATTATGAATTATTTTGGTACCTTTTGCTCGACCCATGACTCAATTTTTTTATTCATGCTTCATATTTTTCATTCGGTTGTGTTTTTGGCAAGCAATTCGAGTGTTTTTTACCTCCTCTTTCCCACTTTCCTTCTCATTTTAATATTTCTCGAAAAAAATGGACCCTACCAATGAACTAAATGGAAATTTTGGGTAGAAAAAACACCTCTTGGACGTTTTCTGGCTGGTTTTACGTCACGAGAAATTTTCCACTCGAGTACGAGCCGAATTAACCCTCGGATGGCGGCGAAGCTGAAATTTTACGCGTATTTTCGACGACAGAGCTCGAAGCACGGTCGAATTACACGCGAAACACCATCGCATTGGCGACGAGCAACGACAGACTGATAAAATCGTCCCCTTCGGGTGAATTCCCTTCGTTCTTCGGATTGCCCTTTAATTTACTTTATGTACGGGCGTTTTATACGATACAGTCACGCGATACAGCCGAGACTCGAAAATAAGCCGCTTTGTGTCAGTGGAACTGGAACGAAAAGATCTCGCAGAGCGTTCTTTTCGCCTTATTTTTTACTTCACGAGCTTAAGAAAATTCCACGAGTCAAGATGACGTCATTAATACGTTGTAAACATTTCATAAGGGTAGTTTAGGTGTTTATTTGAGAATATTATATGTTATTGTGAGGTAACTAAGGATTCTGAGGACCAGAGGAGGGTGGAGGCAAGTAAAAGCATTGTATACGATGACATTATTTTATAACCTGGCTCACTTCTCTCAACTCCTTCTGTTTTACGTGGGTGGTAAATTGTGCAAAAAAAAAGAGTTACGATGTAAGTACAGAAGTACACACACAATGGTGTATTTGAACTTTTTCCCCTCCGGGCCCCCGCCCCTCTGTTTGTGTCATCGTGTTGGTAGCACGATGCCCCGTGTGGGCTTTGGATTACATTTCGTTGTGTACTTCCGCATCGAAACGACTAAACATTTCTCTTTCGAGTCGTTTTACTGTATTTTGGAAGAGTTACCAAGAATACCAATGGAGAAGATTAATCCTTTTCTTTTTGTGTGTTTTTTTTTTTCGTTGTCATAATAAAAAGTAAATAAAGAAAGGAGCAGGGTATGTTTGGTTTTGCCAAAAGGAAAATAAAGGATGTTTTTGAGGTCGTGGGCGGTGAAGGTGATTTTCATGTATTTTTTGTCCGGTGGAGGGAGGGATTGGAGGTGAGAAAAGATTTGAGAAAATCGCAAACGGATCTGCGAGTCTTTAAAGTGAATTAATTTTAAGAAAAACATCTTTAACCTTATCCTTTGTTATCCTCCCCCTTTTAAGAATTTTTTGATTTTCTTCTTCTTCAACACCTTGAATTATTCTTCATCGATGACGATCTTATTTTCAAATTTCAATTGAAATCTTTGGAATTCTGGAAAACTGGTTTGGGAATTGATTTTGAGTCATTTTTCCTCCCACTTCTTCTTTCTCCACTTTTGTGATTATGAGTGAAATGGATTTTTCAAGGTTTGTCTATTGTCAATCATGAATTGGGTATATTTTGTGAAAAATTTCGGGTCTATTGGAAAGTTGAGAGGGTTTCTATTGATTCTAAAACTTTTTACATTTCTTACATTTGAAAATTTTTCAACTTCTGATGATTTTTTTTGTTTTGGGAAGCCAGATTGAAAAGCTTTTTTATTTCAATTTGTATGTGAAGATGAGGAGTTTTTAATATTTTTCAAAAAAAATTTGTAAAAGAGAGGTATACCTTAGTGTTTAGTTTTTGCCATTGAAAATTTTTAAAAATTGAGTACTTTTTAATTTTTGTAATTATATTAAGCTTTTCCAAGTTACCACTCAGAGATGTATATAATTTTGAGAAGTGAAGGAAGTGGAAGTGAGGGAGGGGGGAAGGAAGGAAAATTCACTAGTTTTCCGAATGATGGAAATTGATGAAAATGAGCTGAAGTTGCCAAAATGATGTTTAAAATAAAAAGTAGTGCTAAAGAAGTTCTCCATTTAATCCGAATGTCCTAAAATTTTCATTAATTTTTTTTCTTATTCGTCGAATCCAATGTAAAAATGAAAATTGAAAAAATTTGATTGAAAATTTTCGTTCATTTTTTTTATTGCATGGAATGTTTTAGAATTTTGAAATAAGTTTGCAAAATATTAAAGCTTTATTCATTTTCTGCTCAAGTTGATTTAGAGGGGGGGGGGGGAATAAGTGGAAATATAATATCGAAAATTCATTTTTATTCAAAAATATAATCACCCCACTTTGGAAATCCATAACTTCCTTTTCCGATTTACAAAGGATGAAGTGTCTGCAAGAAAGAAAGAAGTAAAAAATAGTTCTCCGCTTAAAAAAGCATGGCATGACAGCAAGAAAATGGCAAAAATTTTGATAATTATGATTATGATATACCTAAGAGCAAAAATAGATGAAATTTTCTTTTTAGATTCAGTATTCATTAAAGTATGAAAAATATTCCATTATTGTGCATCATTTTCCTGTCTAGCAATTTGCTTCTGACTTTCGTTTAATTCGGATAAATTTTTCATTGATACTGCCAAAAACATTGCTTGTTTTTGGCAAATTTGAGACCAAAAAAATGAGTGTGCAATTTTGGCTAAATTTTTAATTTTCCAAATTCAGTGGACTTTTCAGAGAGGATTTATAATTTGCAGGCAAGGTTTTTTTTTTCAAATGGTACCATTTTCTATTCTTGTGACTTTTCATCTCTTGAAATAGGTACCTACTTTAATCATCTTCCTTTATTCTATAAATGTTCCATCTTTCAGTTTCTTCTCTCCACTATTATTTGTTTATTTTTCAATTTTCATGTCATTTACTTTTTTCCATAATTTATTTTTCTCGATGTCCATTCATTATTTTTCGTATTATTTTCCAACTATTTTGGCAGATTTTTAAAAACCCGCCTATTTTGATTCAAATTCTCAGAAAGTAGATGTAGGTAAGCCAAAATTTCAAAAAGAAATAATGTCAAATTCAAGTTTTCTTCAATTTTTTCGAAAGAATTTCGTATTTACGAAAACAAAATTCGAAAATCTGCCAAAAATACTAAAAATTGCTCGTAATATTTGCGAAATTTTCCAAGACTATTTTCCACGATGTTGGCATGTGAAAAAAAAGAGTTCGAAGAACCCCCTCCCACTTTCCCTCTCAGTAGTCAAATAATTTTCTAATCAATTCCAAAATGAATGTGAAATCGAGCAGCGCAAGTTAACGAGGGCTCATATCTTTGGGAAATTTCAATCCGAAATATTTCCTTCAGCTATACCCCCGCTCCCTTCGGCCCTTCTCTTAATGTATATGCCCTTTAAGATATTTCGGCTCAGGCTACCATTGCCGGCCGCGTGTTTATTACGGTGACGTCGCCGCAGCCACCGTGCCATATAAAATGAGTCCTTGAACGTGAACTGTCACTCAATTTGGTCATTTTGACCGATCGATAAGCCTCAGTTTATTACTCGCACTATACGGGCACGATACCAATTTTAAAAGGCAGCGTCGCGTCACGCCGCCGACCTTACTATAAAATTCGGGTCAACTTTTTTTTATTATCTTTTCGTCTCCCCGGATTTTTCATTCTTTTGTAAAAATTTTTGGAATTCCCCTTGGGAAAAGCTTAGTTAAATTATTGGTTTCGAGTTATACGGCGAATTCTTATATCGAATGAAAATTTTTCCAAAAGAAATGAGATACGAGCTTGCGGGAATCGATATAGTGGCGAAGTTTGAAATCACCTGTTCGGTTGCTGGTCCGAGCTTTCAACTTTTTTTTCCTCCCGTGTCGATGAATCGAATTACGCCGGGAAGGTCATTCGATTCGATTTTTTCGGTAAATTTTTATTCCCGAAACGTACGTAGAAAAGTTCGTCGCCGGAAAGGAAGGAGGGTGGGCGAAGATGGCGCGTGTGTTGTTTTTGTCGGTTCGAGTCGAGCTTTCGCGACGTCGGCGATGGTAATTTAATCATCGCTGTGTAAGATAATAACACGAAGAACATTTTAATACCAATACCGTTGGGTGACGACGCTATGGACGCTGTCGAAAGAATTCTAACACGCGGTCATTTATCATGCTGTCAATGTGTTGTTAAACTGCTGTTAATGGAAATTTTGCCGGCGCGCCGCCAGTCTCTGACTACATCGTGGAAAATATTACGTAGATCGAATGTACACATATTCGCGATTCGGTTTCTGGACGAAAGGTAGATGTGGAGTTGGTACAGATTAAAATTGACCGGCGGTGTGTATAGGCCAATTTATCGTGCCGTGAAATATTCCGGTGTAAAATATGATGCTGATGGGCGCCGAAAGATAGACCGGAGAGAAGTATTAGGCAGGATTTTCCGAGCTTTGAACGTGACAGCGTTCGGTCGTCCGACGGGAAAGAGGCTTGAGGGGGTTGGTAATCCGTGAAAGATGAAATATGCGCCGTGAAAAAGTCATCTGGAGCTGAAGTAGGCTGTTTTTTGGGCGAATTTTCTGTCGAATTTGTGGGTGTTTTAAGGGATAGTCCTGATGTCTGATTTGAGTGCTTGAAATGAGTTCAAATTGGAAATAATTTTTAGATTTGATAAAAGGAGGAAAAGGATAAAAAGAAATGAAAGATTGAAATTGATGAAAAACTCAAGTTTTGACAATAATTACAATAAAAAATTGAAGAAAAAAGCAAAATTTCCGAATTTTTAGAAATTTTGAAGTCATATCGGATGAGTCAGGAAATTCGTTTATTTTTCGTTTTTCAACCTTGAGGTTATTTTATTGCACCTGAAGCAAGCTTGCAAGGGGAGAAAGGGTTTGGTGTTTCTGTCTATTGGCATTCTTCTTCATCCTTAATGAAAAACAGGAATTGTGGAATTTGTTCGCGTGGAAAATTACATTTTGGGTTCCCTCTTTTACGCTCAGATGAACTTGAAAAACCAAATACTTACTTCGTATTCACCATTTAACGAATACTTTGAGTGTGTTTACTGAGAATTTAAGCCTCACAGTTCAGTTTTACTCCTTTTTTCGGACTGATGATATCAAGCAAAGGGTTAATAGGTAAGGAAACTTCGGTTTGAAACAAAGGCTGATTTTTTGGGATGAACTTTTCTCGTAAATTTTGATAAAATGAAAAAAAAAGTGTACTTCAAGTAGGAAAAATCTGATGAAATTGGATTTCATTCCTGAAAAATTACCAAATCTGGTTTTCTGTTTAAAAAAATTGATGAAAAGTTTTCATTATTTCCAAAACTGGAGTTTTAATTTACGATTTTCATGATCGGGAGGAAAGGAGGAGGGGGTTTCAAGCGAAAACAAGTGAAAATTAACAAATTCAATTTCTGGAGTTATTTTTCTGATGTGAAATAACATTAAAATCACTTTTTGAAAGCAACATTTTCAATGATGCTGCATGAAATTGAATTTTTTGCTCATTTTATTAATAGTGTGAAAATTCCCAACAAGTATTTTTTTTTAAAAACTAAAATGTTTCAGATTGGGAGAAAAATATGTTTTTTGAGATTTTTTTATTGGATGGAGTGAATAATCGTTTTTTCTGAATAAAAATCCTTCACAATGAAAATTTACTCTTTTTTCGAAAACATTTCTGAATTGAGAGATATTTTTGCTGTGAGGTTGTGTGTTTTTCAGAGGAAAAATCGTCAGTTTTTTATGAACGATTTCTTTTTAAATTGAGAAAAAAACACGAATGTCGAAAAATTGTAATTTTTTGAACCCAACTTTTTCCTTCAATTGAGGTGGAGATTTGTTTTTGAAAGATTTTTCCTACTCTCTCATTCTGAATCAGTGAAAAGTCATTGATGAACCGTCAGAATTACAGCACAGAAAAAAATCAGCAAAATTCACTGATTTTTCAACGATTTTCACTGATTTTCCAGTGATTTTTCTCACTGATTCGTTTTCAGTGAAAATTTTTTCACTGATTTTTTCCTGTGCTGCAATTCTGACTGTTTCTTAGTGATGTTCGAATTTTGATAGTTTTCTCTGATCCATAGCCTTCCGATGGGGGTCAAAATTTTAAAAAATGCAAAAGGGGGCTGATAGGGGTTCCCGAGTGGTCGGACGAAAAAACTGAATACATATTCGAACTCAGCGCCTTCGAATCAGCAGAAATCGATACCCCAAACGATATTTTCACTTCTTACATGCTTTTCTCAAAATGGGGAGGGGGCTGAGGGGCCTCAAAGGGTCGAATCGCAAAAATAACCACATATTCGAAATCAGCGACCCCAAAAACCTTACAAACGACTGGTCACACGTAATTTTCCAATTTTTTGAATTTTGACCCTATTTGGGGGGCCAATAGGGGGGCTCAGAGGGGTCGGATGAAAAAACTGAATGCATATTCGAATTCAGCGCCTTCGAATCAGTAGAAATCGACATGTTTCATGAGTTTTTACTTTTTTTTGAATTTTGGTCAAAATTGGGGACCCCTGGTACCCCCGAGGGGTCTTGAGATCCCATTTTGAAAATTCGTAGGTTGAAAAGGGCATAAAAAATACTACTCATAGCAATTTTTTTCAGATTTTTAAATGGGGGCCTGCGTATGATGTATTCATCACGAAAGTTGAACTTTCATTTCAAAAGTTCAACTTTGAACTTTTCGAAATGTGATTATCAAATTCGAATCTCCTTTCAATTCTCTACAAAACTGCGTAAACAAATTTGCTCTACGCCAAACCCACTTCGAGCTATACGCCTTCAAAGTTGAGCCGTTTCACAAAAAATCCCGATGATACCAAAATTACAAGGGCCATCCCCCCACCCCCGGGGTAGTTAGGATCAAAATAATGGTGATTCCTTCATTAGGTCATCGAGGGGAACTCGTAAAAAAATTTTGAGCAAAATCGGTGGACCTAACGTCAAAAGCTGGGTGAGTTGACATGGAATGAGCCTCCTTTTACCTGAATTAACGTATGATTTTCATTTTTTTTCTACTTCAAGCATTCATTTTTTCTGAAAAATTGATTTTTTCGTTTTTTAAAAAATTGATGTGAATTTTTTTGGAGGAGGAGGAGGCAGTTGCTCATTTGCTCATTCAGTCCAGCTTTGATTTTGTTGACTCATTTATTCATTAAAAATTTTTTGAAAATCAGTTTAGTTCATTTTTCATTTTCAGGATAAAAAGTGTTTCAATTTTGGGTATTTATTCATTAAAAAACTTCCATTCTGAAAGAAAATTCGACTAAAACCCCATAATCACTGCAACTTTTACTTGTTGAAAATTAAAAGCAATACGTTGGTTTACTTTGACAACAAGTAAAAGAGGGGTATCACAGGAAAAGGATATCTCACTCGATTAAAAATCTCTCCGCTAATGATGTTCGGCTGGCTTTCGCTTTGAAAAACGTCCGGCACGAATGGTCGCAGCATCAGGGCTGGGGCGCTCGTGTCCAGAGAGGAAGACGGCTTAATATTACGAAGGGGAAAAGCCAGCAACGAGCAGCGAATGTAGATTAGCATTTTAATTAAAATCCCGGCCGGCGTCGTCGTCCGAACGAGTTGCGAATCGTTCGCGAACGTTTGGAGGAATAAAGGAGCGACGCGAGGAGCTGGACGGTAAATTTTTATATCGGTTGTAAAAATTTTGCAGTAGTTGCCCCTCGTTGCACCCCGAACAGGGTATTTTTTTTTCGTCAGCGCGGCGTTATTTTTAATGGAAGGTTCGCGTGTATAGCGAACTGATGAAGGAGTGAGGTGGGCAAGGACGACGCGACGGTCGGTAGCGCGAGTTATGTATTCTTTATTCATTAAATACGTTTGAATTGGCGTCTGAACGTCTTACGACCCAGACTAAAAGGCGTCTGCGGATATAAAGGCGCCACTAAAATTTACCCTTTACCTTGTACCTCCCCACCGGTGTCATTTTTTCCTATACCGTGTTGCAGTTGCTGATATTGTTGTGTATAGCGTGCAACCGTGATCCCCTGATCCCCTGTCCGGCTGCCCGAAATATTCGTACCCTGGTAATTTAGGTTACTAGAAGCACCTGGCTGGATGTCATTGCGATGTCATCCTTGAGCCGGGTGGTGATGAGGGGTGGTATTTTTTTAATGGAATGTGATTTCGCAGCGACTGTCCGTAAGGCCGAAAATAATGAGAAATAAGGGAGGATTTCGAAATTGTAAACCGCTATCATTCCCTGCCCCGTCCCGCTTCATCATTGGCTCAGAATGTCAAACAGAACTCCCTGCTTTCTTTACGAGCTACGATGAAACTCGTGTTGCTCGTAGGCATAAAGGGGGAATGGGTTCGAGGTGTTATTTGCGTGCGAAATGAGATTCGTGCTCCCTTATTCGAGCCGCGATATCTTTAGACCGCTTGTTTGAAAGTTTCGTCTCGGGCCGAGCGAGGGTTTTCCCAGAAGACGACTCCCGAGCAACTTTCGCATTCGCAACGACGATGGGATTTTTCTTGTCACTGCTTATAATGTACGTCGCGATACTACAACGAAGATATATGTTTTATTTGTTGCAGCGGCTTGAATTTCCAAGATTTAATGGTACGACAAGGAGCTATCGATTCACTACCAAAAACTCCCATCATATTGGGTTTCGAGTGTTCCGGCGATATCGAACAAGTCGGCGAAAATGTTAAAGATTTCAAAGTAAGTGTTCCGAATTATTGATAATAGCATTAGCAAGGTGGTAAACGATCAAGCTCAGTCAAACAGGTCGAAATAAGTCGAGCTTTTGACCAAGAAGTTGAGCTATATTGTATAGTCGAGTTTTTCGACTCAAAGGTCAAGTTTTTTAATTCAAAGGTCTAGATTTTTTATTCAAGAGGTCAAGTTTTTCGCTTCAAAGGTTTAGATTTTTCACTTTGAGGTCAAGTTTTTCGACTCAAAGGTCGATTTTTCACTCTGAGATCTAGATTTTTTACTTAGAGGTCTAATTTTTGACTCAAAGGTCGAGTTTTTTTACTCAAAGGGGTAGATTTTTCACTCTGAGGTCAAGTTTTTCGCTTCAAAGGTCTAGATTTTTCACTTTGAGGTCAAGTTTTGACTCAAAGGTCTAGATTTTTTACCCAGAGGTCAAATTTTCGACTCAAAGGTCGAGTTTTTTGATCCAAAGGGGTCGATTTTTCACTCTGAGGTCAAGTTTTTCGATTCAAAGGTATAGATTGTTCACTGTGAGTGTGAAGTCAAGTTTTTTGGCTCAAAGGTCGTTTTTTGACTCAAAGGTCTAGATTTTTAACTCAATACACCAAGTTTTTTGACTCCGGTCAAGTTTTTAGCTTCAAAGGTCTAGATTTTTTACTCTGAGGTCAATTTTTTTGACTCAAAAGGGCAAGTTTTCCCTCATAGGTCTAGATTTTTTACTCAGAGGTCAAGTTTTTTGACACAAGAGGTCAAATTTTTTGACTCAAAAGTCAAGCTAATTTTCATTCACGTGAAATAAATTTCAACAGTTCATTTTGATTTTTTTAAAAATCATATTTCTTTGAATTTGTTCGTGAAAATTGATTTTTACTGTGGGGGAGGGGGTGACCCATGAAGAGCTCATAAAATAAATCATATCAAGTCAAGCTTTTCGCTTGGCAAATTTTGTTAAACACCCTGTATAGGCATAAGGATCGACTTATCATAGCATATTCATACGACCACCTGTTTGTTCCATATTGCGGTTTAGGTATTTAGGTAAGTACATATGATGAAAAGTTCGGTTTGTGTGTCGTAACCCACAGAGAGGGTTGTGAAGGAAATTTTTCCTGTCCTTGTATGAAAGCTATATCTGTACTTTGTATCGATACATGTGACCTGATTTTTATGTGATAGATATGTATGTGCGTACATTATTGCATTCGATATTACGAAAAAAGATTATGGCAGGGGTTTTCAGGGTCGTTACGTTCGAATCGAGAAAAAAATTACATTGTGTGGAATTTTCCCCAAATATTTGATAGTGTACGATTGATTGCATGACTTGGAAAGTATAGAAGACTACGTGGGTTTTACACGAGTCATTCGTGGGCGTACGGTATTTGGAAAATTTTGAGCTCGGGTAAGCTGCCGAGTATAATGTAAGACTGGTATTTGCAAAGCTTTATATTGAGCTACTTTTAAGGTTGGGATGTTGGGATGTCGTTTGAAAACTGGAAGGGTACGAAAGGTAATCTTTATTTTCTTATTTGGTGGAATATTTTCCTGGATTTTTTTCCTGTGCCTTTTGCCCTCACAGAGATGATTTTTTGTCAGGGATATTAATTTCTAATTTATTATCTAAAGCTAATTCTTTGCATTAACGAGGACTAAAAAATTTGAAAAATGTCCTAGAGAAGCTTAAAATGAGGAAAATCATTTTTGAATAATAATAGCAATACCGTAGTGAATACGGTTTCTAAAAATTATCATTTTTTTGGACGAGGGTATCAATATGGAGTAAAATAGTGATTTTTTAAAGAAATTTCTGCACGAACCCTGATTTTTATCAGTTTTGATTTGAATTTTAATTATTTCAGTTTTCAACAAAAATGGATTTTTGGAAATTGTTGGGGGAAGTAATGAGCTGCAATAATTTTTCAAGTCTTGTAATTCGATTCTAAGATTCATCAGACGCCTTGATGGATTGAGTATCGATAAGTGAATTCAAAAATCATTCATTTTTAAAAATTTTTTAAATCTGTTCATTTACTTATATCATTGATTTTTTAGAATTTTTTAAATTGAAGGTGTCAGCTAGTTCTGGAAATCATACGTTATGAAATCCCATAAATTTTCTTCTTGTCTGGTTCTTAGAAGAGGATGAGAAGTTGAGGTCTTGTCTGTCAAACGCATTCTTGGTTTCAAACTCTTGATTTTGCTTCTTCGAACATCGAACGCTAAAATTGGCTCATTTTTTGCTGTCATTTTTCATTGAAGTTCGATACTTTTTTATTTTGTTGAAATTTTTGCTGTCAAAACAGATTTTTCAGCAATAAAATTCCAAGTTTGAGAAATATTTTTCCATCACGATTCCTAAAGAAATGGAAATGGGAACACGGAGGCATGTTAGGAAACATTTTCCTATCAGAATTTTTCATGAAATAAAAGTTGGATACCGAAGATCGATAATTTTCCCTAATTTTCGTGTTAGAATTTTTTTTCATCGAGGGCTGTGCCTACAATTTGTGCGATGTCCCACCTTCTCGTTGAAATTTTAATGCAACGCATTGTTGATTCAGTAACTTAGGAACATATGAAAAATGACTCATACCGCAACGATGACTTATTGACTGGTCGGGCTTGTGAAAATTTCGCCGTATCGTCGGCTACTTTAATAATGCGTTTTGTGCTCATCGAATGAGTAATTCGACAACAAAAACGACGACGACGGTATACTAGAAGATAACGAGTTGACATTTAAATTAAGAGCTATTAAGCGGCGATTTAAAGATGAAAGTTTATTACGCGCCGGTGGTCGTGGATCTGCCAGGGAGAAGGGTTCTGTTTGGTGGAATATGTCGCATATAGTCGCGATAAATTTACTCGTGACGACGACTCAACGTCGAGACTACGCAGTCACGTGGAAAAACATCGAAACAATTTGGGTGTATAAAGGCTAAACTAAAGCAGCAGGGATTGATTTTATACTCACGTAGGTATAACGAAGGACTAGAGAAAGCCTTTTTTTTCATTTTCCTAGCTATATACGACGACGAGTACATTACGTTATAAAGTGGTAAATGTAGTTGTGCGGTAGTTTGATTATTTGCGAAACAAACGCGAGCAGAGGATGAAAAAGCTCAACAGTTGGCGGGTGTTTATATGTACGATTCAGGGTAACGTTTTATTTGATCGGTGAAAAGCTCACGCGGATAACGGTGTTTGGATAAGATTTTCGTATATTGTATTCGGCTCGAGGCCGAGGTATAAAAGGAAAAGATACAATTTGAAATTCGAAGACGCGAATTCGACGGTGGTGCTGCGGTGGAGAGATTTCGGCTCAATATTGGAAATCAGACCAGTGGGGTACGCGTGTGGGCTTTCAATAAGTGTTAGACGATGATATATGAAATACGCTCGTAATGTTTATCGTATTCCAAACGAACGTGTGTGTTATTGAAAACACGGGAAATGTATGGTCGGAAATAATACGAGTGATTTCGAGTGTTTTTCTTCGAAATTTTCGGCGATTATTGTTGTTCTGTCGGAATGAGTAATGGTAATTGAATGGAAATTTAGTGAAGGATGGAAGGGTGACGAAAGTGACTCAGGAGACTGTAGAGAGGCATAAGGTGCGTGCGTAATGCGACGAAATGAGCTTTGAAATGTATGTTTGGCGGATTATAACTTTACGACACGATGTATCGAAATTCTCGGGGCGGTTTTCCGGCTAATTTCGAAGAAAGGGTTCGAAAAGTGTGGGAATTTTGAATTGTTACGATCGGAATTTTTGGGGTGGTTTTTTGAAAACGAAATTATTCGCGGTTGAGAGGGAATTTTTAAGCTATATGTGATAAGATAATAAAATTTGAACGATAAAATAATTCTCAAATATATCGCAGTAATTCAATCGAGAATAATTACTGAAAGTGTTTGATTGAATTTTTTTACTGTAATTTCTCGAAAAATTGATGTAAATTACGGAAATTCATTGAGAATTCCTGTAAATTACAGTAATGGTTCGAAAATTAACTTGAAAATTACCGTAAATTAGAGTAATTACTCGAAAATTATCGTAAGTTTGAGTAATTACCCGAATCTTACTGTAATTACTCAAAAATTATCGAAATTACTCAACAATTACCGTAATTACTCATTAATTACCGTAATTATCCATTAATTACCGTAATTATTCATTAATTACCGTAATTATTCATTAATTACCGTAATTATTCATTAATTACCGTAATTATTCATTAATTACCGTAATTATTCATTAATTACCGTAATTATTCATTAATTACCGTAATTATTCATTAATTACCGTAATTATTCATTAATTACCGTAATTATTCATTAATTACCGTAATTATTCATTAATTACCGTAATTAACAACAATAAGTGTCACTGCTCAAAAGTTACCGTAATTGCTCTATCGTAATGACTCGAAAATTACCATAATTATTCAAAAGTTGTCGTAAGTAATTATTCGAAAATAACCGTAATTACTCGAAAATTACCATAAACTATGGTTCTTATCATGAAATTGTCATTAATTATGGTCAATGATCAAAAATTACCGTAAATTTTCCAGTAAATATTTCATTTTTCACTGGTGTCTTAATGGTGGAAATTATTCTGTTTGGGGAATCAAATCATTAATAATTACAGGTAAATTGGGTTATCTTAAATTTCGATCTTTTGATGAGCTGAGATAATTTTTTGGTACCAAAGTTGCGTAATTTTTAATAATTTTTGTGATATTAAATCATTGAGTATAATTATCGTGATTGATTACCAGTAAATAGGATAATTCTCCTGAAAATTGAAGAATTTTAGAATTCTGTATGAATGCTTGGTAATTTGTGTAATTTAACTAATTTACCATGATTACGCAGTGATTTGAATATTTTACCAATTTGTAATTTATGGTAATTTACCGTTATTACTCAATAATTTTTGTAGTTCACCGTTAATTACCTGGTAAATTAGGTAATTTACTTGAATTACTGGGTAACTCAAGTAATCTACCTTAGTTACCTGGTAATTCGAGTAATTTACCGTATTTTTGCGGTAATTTGGGTAATTTACCGCATTTTCGCAGTAATCCGGGTAGTTGACCGTATTTTTGCGGTAATTTGGGTAATTTACCGTATTTCGCGGTAATTTGAGTGATTTACCATATTTTCGGTAATTTTGGTAATTAACCGTATTTTTACCGTATTTTCGGTAAATTTGGTAATTAACCGTATTTTTGCGGTAATTTTGGTAATTCACCGTAATTTTGCAGTAATTTGGGTAATTTACCGTAATTCCGCGGGTTATTTGGGTAATAATCTTCATTTTGAAAAAATTTCCGTAATTGTGGGTAAAATGGGTAATATCGAGTCACCAGGAGTTAATCTAAGCTGTACACTGGTCAAGTTTGTAAATTTTTCATCTCGAATGACTCCCTTCGTAATATTTCATTACCTCGTAATTACCGGTAATTCGCCATCAAACGAATAAATACCAGTTACGCGAACACAAAGGCGATAAGTAATCATAATACAGAAGCGATAATTCATCGAACACGCGTCTCGTTCGCCATTAAATAAATCGACTAATGGTAGCTTATGACTCATTTACTCAAATAGACCGAGTGGAAAAGTGAAAATTACAATGAAGAGGTGTATACTTTTGGGTAATTTTCATAAAATGATTACGTGTTTCACTTTGTGTGTAGAATTTATCGGACGAACGATGATGCGGTATAGGTCGAGCTTAAATAATTAATCGCGTCGTTATACGATGACGGCGACGTCGACGGTTCACCTTTGTTTCTTTCCTTTCCGCGTATACCTGTCTCTATCCGGTAAATTCGGTAAAATAGGGAGGGTAAACGCAATAAAACACATTATAGCGATACCCACGCTTTCTCTGTAAAATATCGACGAATTTTCCGCGCGAAATCGACAGGGATGGTGGACCTTGGGGAGAGATGGGGTAAAGTGAAACAGTGGCGCGTAACTCGCAGCCGTATACGAAAATAACGCCGTATTCGATGAGTCAATCGGTGGTCGAGGATCTTTTGTACGTAGGTACTCGTGTATTAGGTCGTTGAAGGTGTGGAAGGGAGGCAGGCTGAAGGGAGCGTGTCGACGGTAATGTACTAAACGCATTAACGGGAAATGGATGATTTTTCTAAGTGCGTTGGGATTTGAAAATTATGTAGGTAGCTGCGATTACGTCGTGCGGCATGTTACGATTCGTGTTCGAGGCGAAAGGCAGCTTGGTACGTGCGATTCGATTCTCACTAGGTGAACTTCAGAAATAGAAAATTTTGTCCCATTTTTGATAAATTGGAGATTAGCGTGGAGAGGAAGACGAGGAGAATGATGGAAATAAGACGATTTATTACGACGAGATGATTTTTATTCGGATGGTTTGACGAACGAAACTGGAGTATTACAAAAGCGACGATCTCTCGAGACAGATTTGGCAAATGGAGAAAAATTACGACGATTTTTTAGGCGTTGGCGGCGTGTCGCGCGTCCTCTTTCCGCCTTTAATGCGTCGTTGTGCGAAAACGACCCATAATGAGATGATGATGGCTAGATTGAGGAAGAATACGCAGCGAATGAGGGGGACGGGGGCAGATGCGTGGATATAAGTACACGTGCGTATGGCGTATTCGAATGTGAACGTATATTGCGTATTCGAACGCGGCCAGAGCCAGAATGTAGGAAAAAGCGCCAGCCGCGCGATTAAAAGTTATAAATAAGTTTCGAACTAGTTAGAAAAAAAAGTGTAAGTTCGCTTTTATATGCCGCGAACGAAGATTCTTCAATTAATAAGTTTCGGGGACGAGACGACGCGTCGAAAGTTATACCCGAAAAGTTTGCTTTTTTCTTGCTTTCGCACGTTTGGAATGGGATGCGAAAGGCTCGAGCTTGAAAGGAACCCGTCGTATCGTAACTTGTGTACTTACGGTTGTATAAGCGGAGCGTAGTCGTGTATTGTGTGTTTAGGAGGGAAATTTTTCGAGAAAGATATCAGCCAGATTGAAATTACTTCGGTGATGAGGGTACAGCGGGTGGAGGAAACCGTCGAGTATGATATTAAATAGTGTGAAGGCACGAAAGAACGAAAAAACACGACGTCGTATTATTTCGTTGGCTGGCCTACGTTTCACGCCATATTGGATTCATTTTCTGGAGAGGAAAAATTACTTTTCGGAGGAAATTTCCCGGATCGTAGAAATTGGGGTTTGAATAATCCCTGCACTACTTTCTTCGTGTCGTTTTGTTTCTTCTCTTGTATATGTGCGACTTGTGGAAGTTATATTGTTAAGTAATTCGTTTTTGATGAAATGGGAATTATAATATTCGTGCCCGGAACACGATTTTGAGTGGGGGATATTGCCAAGGGATGGAGGAAAATTTCGGGCGATGTGGAAAATTTTAATGTTCCGAAGATACGAGTTGGAAAATTTCCAGGGTCAAGTATGAATGTTGAACAATTTGTGCTTGAATTGGAGTAATTTGTAATATACGATTTGAAAGACGGTAATGGCGTCTCTTATTTATTGGAGTTTGAGAAGTTATTTGCTATTTTTGGAACTTGGTGTTAGATTCGAGTTTTGAAAGGAAGGAGAATAAAGTTCAGTTAAATACGATGGAATTGGATTTGAAAAAAATTTTGATTTTGATCGACTTAATATTGAAAATGTGAAAAATATTGAAAATTACGAATTAGGACTCGAAACTTGGAAATTCGTATTTTCATTTTGAAACGTCTGACAAGAAAAAAAAAATGGAAAAATATCGATGGGAAAATTGCTTTAAAAATGGTATAAAAAGGGGATTTTTATTTTAGATCAGTTTGGACGTCTAAATCATCAGGACAAAAGAGAAGGTTCGAGTTGAGAAAAAGGTTTGAAATTGAGAATTTTTATTGAAGAATAATTTTTTTTAAAAAGTAATGGATTGGAGGGGCGGGGTTTGAAATGGAATTCCAAAGACATATTACAAAAATTGATTTGATTAGAGAATTCTAGAAAAATGAGAATGGTTTATGGAATAAATTTGGTAACCTCGAGTGCCATATCTATTTCCTTGCATATTTTTTTATAATTTTCTAGAAAATTTGGGTGAAAGGAGAGGAAGTTGAGTTTGAAAAAAATTGGATTTGTGCCTCAATTTTTTTTAAAAAAAAAATGATGTTTGCTCTGGGTTATTATAAAATTTACTAGCCGGTAGGATAGAGTGTCCACTTTCTAAAAAATCTGGAGAATTAAATTTTGGTAAATTTTTAACTTTTGGCGGTCTTTTTCGCAGAAATTATCACCCTCGTTTCGCTCGAGCTCATCACATTCATACATTTTATTAAAATAATTAATATTTCACCCCCTCGTAAATTTCTTATTCACTGGGGACAAGCTAAAAATTACAAGGGCTGTGGTGGAATTTATGAATTTTAGACTTCGCTTTTATTTTATTTTCTGAGGGGAGGACGAGGGTGATGAATGGTACAGAAAAATTTGAATTTTTATCTCGGAAAAATTCGATCCTTTTGTTCGTATGATTTGTTAAAATCTTTTTTTTTGAAAAAATCAAGTTTTCAAATTTTTATGTGTGTCGAAGTGAAGGGGTGAAATGAAAAATTTTCAGCATTAAATATGAAAATCTTAAACTTATGAAGTTGAGAAAATGGATGATAAGAGATGAAAATTCCAGCTGAGAAAAAATTGTTCCGATTTTTCTGGAAAAATTATTAAGTATTTTTCGCGGGATTATTATCAAATTTACTGGGTAGGGAACTAGGGATGAGATGGTTGAACAACGTTTCTAAATTGTGCGCTGAAAATCCCTTCTTTTTCTATTTTTTTTTTCAATTCGATTTCGAAATTTTTAATTTTGTATTTTTCGACTTTTTTCAAAATTTTAGAATTATTACTCATCTGCTTTTTATATGAATTTTTTAAAATTCATTTTTCTCTTCTCGAGAAAAAATTGTGTAAAAAGGAAATCCCTCCTCACACCATTAAGAAATGTTGAGAAAATGTCTTGCTCAAGTTCAGCTTTTTCATTATGGAGTTTTGTTGAATACGCTCTCATTTTGAATCAGTGAAACGTTACTGGAAAAAGTGAGAATTGCAGCACAGGCAAAATCATAGTGAAATTCTTCGATTTTCAGCGATTTTTTTCTGAGTTTGTAAAGAATTTCATTGAATTTCCAAAAAATATCAGACATTTGGCTTCATTATTGTGCTACAATTCGTCTGTGTGATTTTCGATATTTTTCATAAAAGTAGGTGTGTAGATGTACTTCTTCAAATAAAAATCCAAATTTCGATTTTTTTTATTGTAAAAAAGTAGAAAAAAATTTACTTGAAAATCTCTTCGGAAAATTCATTTTAAAAAGTGAAATTTTTTCAAAATGTGAATAAAAATCATTCAATTTTTGGAGTCAAATAAACGATGTATTCGAAATATTTCAAAAAATGAAAATTTTAGTCCTGAAATAATCGAGTTTCGTCGAAAACCAACTAAAATGTTGTGGCACGATTTTTTATTTCAACCCTCGTTGACGTTTTTACCCTTGTTCAATTTAAGAAGAGAGCCAAAGGAAATAAAAATTGCTCAAAAAGGTCTTTTGAAAATCCTAAATCATGATAAAACTCGAAGTAACGTGTTGCTTCATTTCAGTTTTAAAAAACAGCTTAGATGCTTGGAAAGTCTTTCCTCTTCTTTGTCCCCTTCCTTTCCTTGTATCTTCCAGGTCGAACAAAAGAAAAACAAGCAAGAAAAGAAATTCGGTAGAGGTATAAAAATTCCAAACAATTCATAAAAAAATTACTCCCATTTTTCTCCGATTCGTTTAAAATTCTCGAAACGAATTCTGTAGAAAATTTTCACTTCTCGTTCCACTCTTGCCCTGTCGTTGATTCGTTAAAACCTCTTGGTTCGTGCTTGGGCGTTAATCCTGCCGACGAAAGCTTTTTCTACACGTTGATGTGTGTCTCTCCCTCTTGATAATGTATTAGAAGAGTGTAGAATACTGGTGCCTCGTTGAAACTGGTATGAAAAATGACTATTTACACGTATACATCCGTATCTACCTACGATCAAGTATCTGCTCGTACAAAGGTACGTAATACATTGTACGGAGTACTATCGGCATCGACATAGGCGGGGTGAAGGCGTCTTACCAAAGGCTTTTTTCGTTACGCTTTTAATCGTACGTACATGCCTCGTGCTTGTAGCCGTCAAAAATATCATTAACGTTACATCCGCATTGGAAAGCAGAGTACGTAAGAAAATATATTTAGTGAAAGAAATCATTCCATATAAAGTGCTTCCTCGTCGCGTATTACACGTCTCTATAATTAACCATCGTTGCTTGGTGGGATTCTTTCTCATCTCAAAGTCCAAAATCGGGGTGTTCTTCATTAGGCCATTAATAAGGCCGATTCGTTTAAAAAAAATACTGGCTTTTAGAGAGGAACCGAAGGTGAAAAACATGAACTGGTTCTTCTTAACTGAGCACCATCTTCTGTCTCCCTTTTGGTACGTGGCCTGATTTTCATCAATCAAAAGTACATACGCCGTGTTTTACGCCTCATTACGTCATTCGAGCTTAAACTAACAAACCCCCTCCGATGCCTAGATGTACATCTGCTTTTTAGTACGAAGAATTTATTATAATAACAAACGACGATGTTGCTTTTTTTTTCGTTCGTTTTTCGAAGCGTCGGTGTCTAGTTTATTGGAATTTCTACGGTTGGGCTGGGTAGATTGTGTGTACATTGTAAACGTATGTACGGAGTCGGCGGACGTTCGACATGATCGTAAAAATTGTAATTAACCGTTTTATTAAAGTTGAGCAAAAGTTTATATGGTGCGTAGCTCGGTTGCCAATGCAGACGTCATTCGTTCAGGGTCTGCTGGTGTGAAGATGGGCGGAGGGTGTAGAAAATGTGAAATTTCGAGTATATTTCGGTGTTTTTTAAATTTTTAGGCATTTTGTGGGGTTATAAGGGAGAAAAATTTGAAAATGGTCGTTTTGAAGGGTTAAATGAGTCTTTTTATAGGTGAAAAACATGAAATGTTGATCGATTGGCTTCTGTACTTGTTAATGGAATGAAAATTTTCACGAAATTTTGTGAATAATTCAGGGGAATTGTTGATGAAAATTTTAAAAAATAGGGTTTCAAAATGCTTATTTGATTGGACAATTGAAGTTTTGAAAATTTAATGGATGGAATTTTTATGAATGCTGAATTGGACATTGAAATTTTTTAATGATTAGTTCTCGAGTTTACCTACATATTAGCTAATTGAATAATATCGAACGTAGAATACAGTTTTTATGTTGATTTGGAAATTAAATTTTTCCTTGTAAAAATACATTATTCGTGTCAAAAAAAAGTTCAATGAAATCTAATGAATTTTTTTTAAAATCGAATTGATAGAATATAATTGAAAAATTGATGAAATAGGTACCACTGTAATGAATCGAATTAATTATCGATTTTAGAATCGATTGATTGTCCGATTGAATGTTCGATTTTTTGAACCAATTAAATTATGAATCATTTTGAACGATTTTCAAAATCAGTTGATGTAAATTTATAATCTAATTTTTGAATTGATTGAGAAAATAAATTTTCACGCTGGAAAAAAACGATCGGTTTTTAAAAATTGAACCACTGAAAAAGTGTTCAATTGTAAAATAGATAGTGATCGATTTTAAAAATCGAATTATTGAATCAATTGAAAAATTGAATCTTCATACTGCAAAGATAGTAGATTTTTTAAATTGAATGATTGTAAAAATGATCAATTTTCAAATCGATTGAGTAATCGATTTTAGGATCTAATATATGATCGATTTTTCAATTCGATTATAACGATGGATTTTTCTATTCGATTTCTCGAATCTATTTAATGATTGATTTTTGTTGAATCACTTGAAAATAATGGAAAATTTTCAAATCTACTACAGAATTGAATTATTTTCAAATTGAGTAAAAAATTGAATTTTCACACCTGAAATATGATCGACTTTAAAATCAGTTGAATTAGATATCGATTTTTTGAAACAATTTAGTGATTTATTTAATCATCAGTTCTGTTGATTTTTCGAACTGAATTGGAACTGAAACCTGAAAACTGAAATAGAACAATTCAACTTGAACGAAATCAGAACAGAGCAAAATAATTCATTTTCTCTCGAACAAAACAACCGAACAAATTCGAATTAAACTGCCGATAAAAATAAGCCAAAAAAAGATGGCTCAGATTCAAATAAGAAAGATCAAAATTTAAATCAAAATGAAAATTATCCGGCAAATAATGTTAAGATTAGAATATTTACGATAAATTACAGTAATTATTAGAATAGTTACGGTAATTACCCGTAATTATTAAAATATTTACAGTAATTTACTGTAATTGATATTGAAATATTTACGGTAATTTATTACAATATTATTAAAATATTTACGACAAATTTCAGTAATTTTGGAATATTTACGGTAATTACCCGTAATTATCAAAATAATTACGGTAATTTACCGTTATTGTTTTAATATTTACGGTAATTTTCCGTAATTATTACAATATTTGCGGTAATTTGTCGTAATTATTGAATTATTTACAATTATTTACTGTAATTACTGAAACATTTACGGTAATTTACCATAATTACTCAAATATTTACGATCGTTTTTCGTAATTTTTAAAATATCTACTACGATTTACAGTTATTCAGCGTTAATATCAAAATATTTATGATAATTTGCAGTAATTATTGGAATATTCGCGGTAATTTATCGTAATTATTGAAATATTTACGGTAATTTACCGTAATTATAAAAAAAATTAGCTTAATATTGTGTTTACCGGGCATTACAATCATGAAAAGCATGAAAATAACATGAATTTTCATTTTCTGAATCCAGTAGACACCGTGAAAAGAAAGAAAGTTAGATATATGTAGAGAAGGACGGAGCGAAGCGGATTCAGGGAGAAATAAAATGAAAATTTGTTTTGAGAACTTGGTGAATATTGAATAATGTTTTATCAAAGGTGGCCCTGTTTCTTTATATACTCAGAAAAAATCATACCTTACGCTTGAAATTAGTCTGTGAGGTGTAAAAAATCTTTAAACCAAAGGAAACCTACTGATTCGTGTCTACCCACGTACAGGTACCTCTACCTAGACTACCTACGTATGTAAATAAAGTATATCTAAGTAGAAAAATAAACGAAGTGAAACCTATGAAATATATACGAACGTTGTGTGATTATATCGCCACAGTTTGAAGTTTTCTTTTTTCTATTTTCTACGAATAACGTATTGAAAAAATTCTCCAAAATTAGATTTTAAATTGATTGTTTTGATTTCCCTTGGAAATCAAAAAATTACATTTACGTGAAACCAGAAAAAAAAAGGTAAAATGTACAAATGACGAAAAAGAACAGAAAAAGAACCTGCTACCGACATGCTATTGAGTTCAATTCTAGTGCATCTAGAAGCAGCAGGGTTGAAAGGGGATGAAAGACCATTTCCGAGAAAAAATACGAAATACGTTTACCTATTGTATGTCTAAATAAGTAGGTAAATATAAATGTATCGTGTGGTAACCTAAGTATTTCGTGTAGAAAATCCGTGTTTAACGTAGTCTCCTGCCGAGGCTATCGAAAATGGAGCCTGAGCTCGGCTCCAGGACGATAGGGGAAGCAAAAAAAGCACAATACCGCGGACAGGAAACATCGCATTGAAATTTCGACTCGGCTTGTTGCAGACTAGACGCAGGATTCAGGATTATAGGTATCGATGGACGGAGAGGTGAGAGGAGCGAGAGAATACAATAATACGTTGTGTGTACCGGAGAGATGCGAATATTTGAATAACGGTCTGAAACCGATGATTTTTTTTCGAGGGTTTCTCGTATCTTTTTTTTCCTTCGATACGTAGACTGTGGTTTTGTTCTCGGTACTGTAGGTACCTATAACGTGAGCTAATGTATAATATGTTGTAGTTTTTTTCCTCGTTTTAAAAGGTGATTTTTTTCTTGATTGTTGCAGGTCGGGGATAAAGTGGTAGCGTTACCAGAATTCAAAGCATGGGCCGAATTGGTGGTTGTTCCGTCCAAATACGTGTTTGCCATTCCGTCCAACATGAGCTATCACGATGCTGCCGCCATTACGATGAATTACATCGTCGCCTACATATTGCTTTTCGAATTGGGACATTTGTCCGCCGGCAAAAGCGTTCTGTTCCATTCGGCCGGTGGCGGCGTTGTAAGTATTGAGTATGGATTTTGATTTCAGGGGGGTTGTTTTTTGTATTGGGTGGAGGAAAAGTGGAAAGGGAAGGGAAAATTGAAGAATTTTCCGGTTTTTTAAATATTTTTATGGTAATTGATGAAGAATGGTTTGAAGTACGGTGAATGTATGTAGCTTACTTTTCTTCTCTTCTTCTCCTCTCCTTTCTAAATGTCTGAAAATGTTCATGTTTTTGATCATAAGTTTTATGCAGTTTGATTAAATATCAAGAATGAAGGTTTGTGAGAATGAGCCTCCCTCTCTCCCCCCTCCCCGTAATAGTAGGAAAAAAGTGACGATTTTTATGTCAGAATGTGGTTGGTTAAAAGAAGGGTGAATTTTGTCTTCAAATTCAAAAAACTGATCCCTAAATTTAAAAAATAATAGAAAAATTGAGTAGCTTACTAAATGTATGATTTTGCCCTAAAATCACTTTTTTTTAAACATTGTCATAATTGCCTAAAAAAAGAATAGAGTGGGTACCTACTTGAATTCTATCGGTTTCGAACTGAAAACCAGAATATTATTTTTCAAATGAAATTCTGTAGAGAAAAAGTCATAGAAATTTCCTACAAAAAAGATCTGTACTCTCCTATTTACAGACCTTTGATAAACAGTCACTGAAAGCAGGAAATGAAAAAAATTACTGAAAAATCGGTGATAAAAATTCCCTAAAAAGTCAGTAAAGTATTTGAAACTTTTTAAAAAATTGGTGAAATATTTTGATAAATCACGAAAATTTGTGCTACAATTCTGACCTTTTTCAGTGATTTTCACTGTTTCAAAATAAGAGAGAACGAAATCTTTAGGTACTTATCAAGTTTATAATTGATTCCTCTCATTTCTCTTTTTAAAAGTGCCCATTTTTGCACTAGAGGAAAGAAGAAAGGGAGGGGGTATGAAGATGTCGAAAAAAATGTAAGTAAGCACTATTATGAAAAATTGAAAAATTAAATTTCTGAATTTCTTCCTTTCCTTGAACACGTTCAAAAGTCATAATTTTAAAAAATTGAGGTTTCGATCCAAAATAGGTACCTATTTATAATGTTCTGGTATATAGAAAAAATATTGAATTGTGAAATCAACTTTTTGAAGAAAAGTAAAAAATTTCTTTGAAACGAACAACTAATTATTTATCAGAAGAAAAAGTTCCGAGGGTGGTATCATAATCTCAAGTGTCCCAAAAAAGCAAAAATGACTGGACATCAAAATTTTCAAATTTTTGTTGATAACATTTTTTGGGGGAGGGAGTGGGGGGACTTGATGAGTCGGGTTTCCTTTACTCATTTTCATCAGATCCAGAATATCTGCAAAATTTCAAATTGAAATCAAAATTGAAATTTTCAAATTTGAGAGCCAATTTGATATTCTTATCCATTTTTTCAAATTTCCATCGAAATTTCGTGCTAAAATTGAAGTATTTTTTTGAATTTTCCTAATTTTTGCATTTTGGTACTTATTCGAATATTGTGATTTTAATTCAAGTTTTCTTTTTTTTCGTCTTGAACTAAGCAAATTAGATGTTGATTTGGGTTCCAGAATATGTGTGGGAAGAAGGGAGGTCATTACTGGTGAAGTCACTGAAAAAAAGAATCAAAATTGCAGCACAGAAAAGTTCAGCAAAATTCTTTGATTTTTGCTTTTTTTTAGCAAATTTTAGATCTTTATTGACTTTTTAGTGAACTTTCACTGATTATTCAGAATTCTTTTCATTGTTTGATTTCAGTTTTTCACTGATTTATTACTTCCAAAGATTTTTGATAATTTCTTCTGATTTATAAACGAGGGAGTAAGCATTAGAATGTTTTTGGTTGAGATTTTAATTTTTTTCTTCAAAAAAAATTGTACATTTTTTGTTCATCTTGAAAAGTACGAGGAGGGTAACAAAATAAAATGGTAATCTGATTTTTATAAAAATCAAAAATTCTGGAATTGAACTTTTACCAGTTTTAGTCGAGGTAATTCCTAAGTTTAAAAACATTTTTTTCGGAGGGGAAACGAGGTGTTTTCAATGAAAAAAAATAAAAACATGAAAATTTAAGAATTTGATGTCACCAGTTGGTCATTTTTTGGTAAAAAAAAGTCATGAAAATCATTTTTTCGAAACAAAATTATAGGTTTTGATATCTGATCAACTAATTTTTCTTAATCTGAAAAAAATCAGAGGACTAAAAAATTGTTTGATTTTAAATCCTTGGTATAAATTTTTATATTCAGTTTTTTAAATTTATTTGTCAAGTTTGGGAAAAGAAAACTCGAATTTAATAATTGTATAATTTTCAATATCTTACGATTCCTACATTGAGAGGGAATCAGGGGGTAAATAAGATAGGAACAGTACGTAATCAAACAGACCGATACTCGAAAACTTACCTCAATTAAATCTTGATTAATAATTTTCATTTTCGAAACCCCGCTCGATGGCCCTACCGCCGAAGTTGTCGGGAAAGTTTGCCGCGTTCAATTATTAATTGGCGTGTATAGAAAGCAACCAACGTCAGTCGGCCGCAGCAGCCACGTCGACTGACGATGTTTCCGGTAAATTGAGGAATAAGGAGGTTTTGTTGTTTTTAATGGGAAAATAAAAGAGAACGATTTAACGGTGGTTGAAAAAAGAAGACGAGCAGGGTGGAATGTGGCAAGGCATAAAGACTTCTGCGAATTTCGCCATCGACGACGAGACGTGCTAAGGCGAGAAAAACAATAAAAAGAAGGAGACGCAGGATAGAGAGGACGAGATGCGAATTTACGTGTAGTAAATGAGACAAAGCCACTAGTCGAGTTATTATTCGCTGTTTTGGGAAAAAACAACAAGACGTACGAATGTAGCGAGGAAGTTTGAAGGTAGGGGACAGCAGGGGGGAGTTTGGCAAACAAAGGATTCCTGGAAAGAAAGTAGTCGCACGTATGCTGGAAAAGAGAATGGCAGAGCTGCTGGAATAAGGTAATTCATCGTCGTCATCGAAAATCGATTCGTTCTTCGAAGCGAAGATTTTAAACTCCTCTACCCTTCGGTAATTTTCATTTCTTTGGAATCGTAAATTAAATTTCCATCCGGGTTGGAATACGTAAAATATTTATGGACAGTGGAAAAAATGTCGAGGTGGGAGGGAGACTTATCACTAGTCATTTTTTCCATCTTATGTCTCTGTGTGATGTAGTGTTTCGATGCGGAAAAAATACTCAGCTCGTCTTGAATTACATAATTTACCGAAACGCGGCGTGGGAGGGGAGAAGGGATCTTGTTTGATAGGAAAAAAAAAATGCAGCCAGAAATGGCGAGAGAAAATGAAGTCGTCATCGTCGCCTAGGAGAGGGAGATTGGAAAATACTCGAGTGTTTACGTATTGATAGGCAGGTTAATGGTTTATAGGCCGCGAACTGATTATTTACGCTCTCACTTTTCCATGTTATTTTTTTATGCCCTCTGCTGGTGTTTTTGTCGTTTCGTAGAGTTTTCCTGTTTTCATTTTTTTTTTCAACTATTCCGTTATCTTCCGGCTGCGTACGTTGAAAGATTCGCAGCCAGCGAACGAACGATGAAATTGCTGTGTCATGTAATGGGCTACGGAACGGGATGTTTAAAATTGGGATTGATGGAAAGGTGCGAGAACGGTTTTGAAGGTTTGGAGGGTCGAAATAGAAGGACATAGGAGGATACGAGTGCTTTGGGCTTATTTAGTTATTGAAGTTTTTATTTTAAGAAATTGGTGTTTCCTGTTTTAATAATGATTTGGTATTTTTTTTCTGTTTAATTTGTTTTTAGGGTCAAGCTTTAGTACAATTGAGTAAAACTATACCAGATGTGAAGATTTTCGGAGTCGCGTCCAAGAATAAACACGAAGCTTTGCAGAATGTTGGAATTACACATTTGTTGGAAAGAGGCAACGACTACGTCTCGGAAGTTCGCAAGTAAGTTGATAGTTGGATTTGGGTAGCAGGGGTAGAGGGTGAAGGATGTAGATTAAGAGCGTTATTGAGGGAAAATGAAATCTGATGGGGGATTGAGTTCGATTTTTGGGATTGGTGAAGAATATTTTCACGATGTTTTGAAGCATGCAAAGTTTTAAAGTGAGGAAATTAATGGGTACTTTTTGTTTATTCAACTTTTTTTTCGAATTTCAATGCTTGATTAGCTGCAAAAACTTCGTTTCATTTGTAAAAACGTCAAATTTTTGGTAGAAAATTATTATTTGATATCGTTTTTCTCACAATTGCTGCCCAGTGATTCAAAAATCGTGTTTTTTGATAAAATAAATCGTTCAGTTTTCCTGAAACGGAACTTGAGCGCAGATTTGAAAGGGTGCGAATAAGAAATTTCATTATTTTTTTAAAAAATTCACAGACGTACAATAAAATTTATCGACTTTTAAATGTAATTTATCAATTTTCATCAAAATTTGCCCACTCCGCCGGGAAAGGTAGACCATTTCCTCCCTAAACCCCTTATGATTTCGTCTCGATATCCTTCGAAGTTATAGTTTGAGAATAATTTTCTAATACTTTGGTCACCATTTTTATAATTTTTTGAAGGGTAATTTAAAACGAGATTTTTTTGGAGTGGAAAAGGAAAAGAGTCAAATATCATGGCTTGCGACGAAAATTTTCTGGGTAAATTATCATTACTTTAGAATTTTATAGATAGGGAGAGGAAGGGTTAGGTATTGTAACATGAGACTGAACGAAGAATTTTTTTTGATAATCGAATATCAATTTCTTAATTCCATCAATGAATTTGAAACCAAAAAAATTCAGGGTGGAAAATAATTTTATGTTTGATTAAATTTTTTTCTTAAGTTACATCTTAAATTTGTTTTATTAGCAAAATATTTTCGAATTTTAATACCTATTTTTGTAAATTTTCATTTTTTTTAAACGTGGAAGGTGAAAAAGAGATGTCTAAAAGTTTATGTTTTTTTATATTTTGCAATACTTTTTACTCGAATTGATCATAGTGAATTTTGGAGTGACAAAAAACTAAAGTGTTGAAAAAGGCATCATTTTTGAAGATTTTTTTACCCTAATTTAAATCGAGCTTTTTTTACTGAAAGAACATTCATTAGGTATAGTTATTTTTTCGGTGATTTGGTCATTTTTGGTCATTTTTTTCTATTTAAAAAAATAAAAAATTCAGGTAATTCATTTTGAAAAAGTTGCTAAGATCGTCGAAAAGCAAGGATTTTTTTTCAATTGTAAAAATGCGAAGCATCGATTGATCATGTGAAAATCATTAAATAGTCGTGACTTGAAGAAATGTTTTCAAAGAAAAAAATTCCCCTTATTTAAATAGATACTGAAAGAAATAGTTCATGCCTGCTTTCGAAAAATTTTCTTGTTTTTAAATTTTTTGTAAAAACAGGCATCACGGAAGAATTTTTTAAAAAATGAGAAAATTTCTAAGTAGATCTGAACCCATTGAAATCATATCTATGAAGATTGATGAATTCGAGGTTATTTTTTATACTAAAAAAAGGTCACTAGATCACTTTCTGAACCAAAAATTGAAATTAGGATTTTTGAAAAAGCAGTTTCATCATTTTTGCGAAATGGGGACCAAGTCCCTTCCTTCCACCTCCTTCGTTCCATTGATCCTAATATGGTTTTACTCTTCGAAGAAACTGCACACTTTGAGAACCATTTCTCACTTCATAAATTTATTTCTTGAGTTTGTTATCAGGTAAAAATTTTCGTATTCAAATATTCCATACTTTCGGTATATTTTTCTTGAATCCTAATTTTCTGAAATTAATCAGTTTTAAAAATTTTTTTCTCTGATTATATGCGCGTCTTTTCTTCTGATTAGTTAGTTCAATAATTTCTTCGGAGGAAAATATTTTCTTGTAGTCATATGGATTCAAAAATTGTTGACTCAATCGATAGTTTTCAAATTGTGACGAAAAATTATCATTCGGTGGCTGAATTGTGTCGACTCGAGAAAGACAGAAAAGGAAACTTCTTTTTAAAAAAAATTTCGCATGGAAAATGGAAAAATTCGTTCAAAAATTGATAGTTTTTTTCTGTTGACGAATTATAATTTTGATTAACTTTTAATATTTTCTTTCTTTTGACGAATGAAATTTTTTTTATTAAAAATGAAATTCGTTCAAGGAGAAAAATTGGTCAAAATGGTACCTTTTTTCAAAAAATTTGGAAAATTTTAAATTTTGATGTAAAAAGATGAGCATTTAATTCGAGTTGAAAAAAATCAAAAAAATTTTCAAGAGTCGCTGATTTCCTTCGTCGTCCATTAAAAAAATTGATGAAGAGTTGATGATCTTTGATCTTTTTTTCTCAAAAATTTTCAAATGTTGCATCCAAAGTAGGAATAGTTGAGAAAAGTTTTATTCGAGTTGGAAAACCCGAAATTTTCAGTCGTTTTTAATTTTTCTCTTCAACTCCCCCCCCCCCCCCACCGGTAAATTTCTGCCCTATTTTATTAGATATGCTCTAAAATTATTTTGAATTATTGATCATTAATTTCTAAAAGTTTCCCCCTTGGAAAAAATAATCCATCGAAACGAATACCATTTGAAACGAATCGTTACTTTTTAAAAAACTGTTTTAGAGTAAAACATATCCCAGCATAATAATGGGTTACTGTAGAATTGTAGGCTTATTTTTTTGTCCCATTTAACTCGAAAAATATTCATTTTTAAACGAATTATCCACACGTACTAATTATTTTTGTTTTTGTTATTTTTTTTTGAATAGGCTCGCACCAGAGGGCATTGATTTGGTATTGGATTGCCTTTGCGGCGAGGAATGCAACAGAGGGTATTCGTTATTGAAGCCAATGGGAAAATACATCCTTTACGGTAAGATATAAATACACAATTCAATGCCACAGAACCTAGGACAGAGTAAAAGTATAGAAACGAGACTTGAGAAGGGTCACGGTAAAGACCAAAGAATTGAAAAAAATTAATACGAAAAAAATGGGTAGCATGTCGTGTATCGTCACGCAAATAGATGTTGTTTTTTTTAATAGTTAATTAAGGGACGGGTTTATTTTTGGGTAAATGTTGTTCGGCGATGGGGGTAAATGAGATAGCGAGGGGTTCTTTTTCGTTTACTTGGCTTTTTTCTGTACTCGTTCGTAATAACTCGAATGTGACGTTACATATGCTGCGATATACCTGAATATGGGTGTACTAATTGGAATTTTTTTTTCTTATTTTCAGGATCAGCTAATGTAGTGACGGGAGAAACGAAGAGTATTTTCAGCGTAGCTAAATCGGTACGTTGTTGCAGGGATTTTTTATGCGATGGGGGAGGAGAAGGGGGCAGGAAGGAAGAATTAACGCGATAATTACCGGCTTTGTTTTGGTTTACAGTGGTGGCAAGTCGATAAAGTATCGCCGGTTAAATTATTCGAAGAGAACAAAACAATCGCCGGCTTCAATTTGCGTCATTTATTGTATCAGCAGAATAACGCCGATTACGTGCACGGAATATTGAATAAGGTTTTCGATTTATGGAAAGAGTCAAAAATCGCACCGATTATAGATTCGAAATGGGCTTTGGAAGATGTGAGTATTGTCAAAATGTGCCATTGTGTGTGATTAATTGATTTTTTGTGATTGATGTGATCACACGAGATTGATAAATGGTGTAAGATGAATGTAAGGTATTGATTTTCAATAATTGTGGGTAATTTTTGTCGCAGGTATCGGAAGCCATGCAGAAAATGCACGATCGCAAAAACGTAGGCAAATTAGTCTTAGATCCTAGCTTGGAACCGAAACCTAAACCAGCCACGCCGTTGAAAACTAAAGGAAAGAGTATCGATAAAGATGATAAAGAAAAGAAGAAAGAAGAAGAAAATACAACTAATGGTACCACTTCGCCACCGGGTAATTAAATTTTTAGTTTGGATTGTGTTTGTGGAAGGTTGGAACGGTGAAGGAGGGATAAATATTTTGAAACGTGTATTTTTGTCTTCGGAAGTACAAAAGAAAAGCAAGGTTTCTAAATTCTGGAAAATTTGCAAAAATTAGAAAATTTTGAATTTTCTAATCTAAAATTGTAGATTTTTTTGAACGGAAAACTATTGAAAAATGGATTCGTATTTTTGAAAACATCAAGTTTTCAAGATCGATAAATAACATATTTTTAATACGAGAAATATCTTTCCAAAAAAAAAACAGAATATTAAGGTGGTTTTTTCACAATTTGGTGACTTTTTCTCAATTTGTCTGTTTGTACAAAATGAAGCAAAAAATTCTCTAAAAATGATGTAAAACTGAATCTTTTCCTCTTCATTCTAAGAAAATTTGAATTTTTTGAATCCGAAAAAATATCACCTCCATTTTTCCAGAACTTGGTGAGTGAAAAAAATCTGAAAAATTTACTTACTCAATGTCAAAAAAATCTAGTAGTGGCTATGCGTCGAAAAATTCGTCATACAATCTTGAGATTGAATTCAGGTTCTCTGAATCACCGTTCCAACTCTTGAACGTAATCTTATTATTATTTTTTTTTTTCAAAATATTCTAATTTTGTCTCATCTGTCTATTCCAGAAACTAAAGAAGAAGAAAAGAAAACCGAGACCACCACCTCAAGCTAAGCACACTTCCTTATAGCATCTCTAAGTTTCCATCTTTAAAGAAGATAAAGTTTTAAAAAATAAAAAATATACCTAATCATCGATTTATTTAAGTGAAAAAAAAAACGGTTGTTTACAGATTGCTTAATTTTATTGTTTCGTAAACGTGTTTGTACGTGCTACTAAGTAAATTTATATAGAAAAATTTTCGCGTTTTGAACGTCTCCCTCCTATTTACCTCCCTCCCGCGTTTTATTACATTATGAATTATACCTATATTATCCAAATCGACTATTTCTCGTTTTGAGTTTTTTTGTTAGTACACATTATGTTTTTTTTTTGTGATTTTTATACGTAATAATTTTAATTTAATGAAAAAAACACGTTTGTTATTGCTATATGAATTTTTATTTTAAATGATTGTTTGTGTATAAGTTGCATTTAAATATCTAATTTTTAATACGTTATAAGTGAGTTTTACTGTATGGATAATATTTCTCCTGTTTGTCTCTTTCCCCCTGATCTGTTAAAACCTATTTTAAACTATTTTGTATCTACGTTTTTGATTGGATTAACCCTGGAGGATATTCATGTGTTTTTGAAAAGCTTTCCTAATCAATACCCTCTGTTCACCTCCCCACCGTAAAGTGCCCAAATGATCATGTGTTCACAATCGATTTCGCCCCGACTGATTTCCCGGTCAATTGTTTACAACTGCGATCATCACCGAATTCGTCGATGCGAATTTTTTTCCTCTGTTTTGATAATGGGACCAGCGTCGTTGGTTAAAATCGACGTGTGTAGCTTGCGCTTTTTTTTGAGGGTTATTCTAGATCATTTTTTATATACTTTCGATTAAGTCACACCGATAATGTAATAAGCTTTTATTTAATAACGTTTTAAACAAAATGAAACCTAAAGTATATTTTATGTGTTTATAATTAAAGCTGGCTTTCTAAAGTACTGTATCATGCCGTTGTATATTTTTTTGAATCATTGAATAAAATGTATTGCTAAGCTTAGTGATGTGGTTATTTTTTTTCATTGATGAACAATATCATAATAGAAGAATGATGAAGTGGTCTAGAAATTGAAAATGGTTTGATTTTTTCGAGAAAAGAAAAATCAGTTGGGACATGACTCAGACATTAGAGATCAAAATTCAAAAAATTGTCATTTTTAATTTTTTGAGCCAGGCTAAATTTCAAAATTTTTAATTTGTTGAAATAGTATAAAAGATCGATGGTTTTGATAGGAAATGGTTTTTTGAATGTGGTCTTTTTTTTGGATACTGGCACACTGCCATTCTATAGTGCTTTTGATGCTGTTTTTCTTTGCTTTCGGCCATTGTTTGAATTAAAATTGCTCTGAAATTTAAGAAACAGCTGACACATTTCGAGCAATAAAAAGCAAAATTTTTTGATTTTCGCCTTTGAGCATATTTTTCAAAACATGGACTTGATAGAACCATAGAAGTCTTGAAATGGTCTGACTCCGAATTATCATTTTAAGAAAATAGAGCACTGATCGTGCAAAACTGACGTACAATTCGTAAGCAATGACCTCATTTAGTCAAAAACGACATCGAAAGCACCAAAATACCTTTTGCAATTTTTTGACTTCGTAAAAGAGTAATTTGAGAGGGGTTTAAATTTGGTGTCGGAGTTGACTTCGTTATTCTTTGAAGATATGTTTATGCAACCGATTTCACAGGCTACGAGTTTGAAAACACAAGCTCTTCACTAAGTACATAGAGCGGTGTGGTTATTTTTCAATAAAAAACGAATCCAAAAAACTAGATGAGACGTATATTTCAAAAAAAAAGAGAAAAAATAGAAACAAGACAAAAATTTAAATACATTAACGAAAGAAACAAAATGCATCAGGTAATTTGAATAATAAAAAATGGAAAATCACAACACATCATCGGAGGAAAACATATTCAACGCTTTGATCACCTCGTCATCGCTACGTTCGGTCAACGAACGAAGTTTCTCGTTCATTTTAGCAATAGCAGGAATAAAAGTAGGATTTGCGGCAATTCTATCGACTAAATTTTGTACGTTCTCTTTGAATTCGCCAATATCGACATCATTGGATTCCTCTTCGTTATCGCTCAGCATCAAATAATTAGCTAGTTCTTCATCTCCCAAAATAACAACTTCTTCAACACCATCGACTGAAAAATCATCTGTGTCGAGCTTGCAGCCGGATTCGGTAACGATGAAGGTTCCGTTATCGATAGCTTGAGTCGATCCGTCGGTTAATAGAATGACCTGATTGTCGAATAAGGTTTCGTTGGAAGCCCCTACAGCTACGTAGTAGAATTGTTGCTTTTCTTCTTCAGTAATTGAATAATCTGCGTCTGGTTTTAAATTCAAATTGTAATTGATTACACCTAAATGTTTACAGGATAATCCAACCTCGCCTAAGTAGCATGAGCAAATTCCTACGTCTTTGTTGATGACATAATGGACGTTTTTCTTATTATTGGTCAACATTATGACTGAATCGGTGATGTATTCCATTTGGTATTTGGCTAGCTGCTCTTGGGTTACGTTGGATTGAGGATTTAGATAATTGTAGTTTTCATTGATAGCTACGTCGATGAGCTTTTGTTCGTAGAACGAGTTGAAATTGTCGACGACGTAATGGAATAGTTGAGCTGGGTTGTAGGAACGTAATTTTTTGAATATTTTTTCTTTGAAAACTTTCATGGATTTTTCGACGATATGCTTGATGTTTTCTTTATCAAAGGGTAGACTATCTCGTAAACAGATGGCCCATTCTTCACGTCGAGAGTATAAATTGGTCATGTAGTCGATGAAATTTTTATGATTTTCGGCGTTGCCATCGGAGAGCATGTCGGCGAAAATAATATCCAGAAGTTCTGATTGTGTGCAATACGTCATCCTTTGCAAATAATTATAAAAAGATTTACGATATTTGGTGTCGATTCCGTTTTCAACGTTCCACAGCCATTTCCATCCAGTTTCGAGGATCTGGAATATGCTCAAGAATACGTGCGATGAAGGGAAAACTGTTTGAAGTGCTGACTTGAGCCCAGGGCAGTCATCCGCCATGATTATATCAGGTCCAAGTCGACCATTGAAAGCTTTGCCTTCGGTTACATTGCAATATAATCGGAAGCCTTGGGCTATGACCAAATCTGAGTTATCGGACGTGATTATCACACCGACAGGGACACCTCCGGCACAGCAGGCGGTAAATAAAAGGTATACGTGGAGACTGAATCGGCTCACGTCTGGCTCATAATTGACGAATAGCATTTCACCGGAGTTGACTAAATGTGAGGCCCGCTTCATCAGAGGAGTCAATATTACAGCTACGAAATGACTTTCGTTGACTTGTTCGAAATAGCATAACGGTTCGGTGTATGACGAGTTGAATTCATCGACTGAGTTTTTCACCGTGGTGATCATTTGCTCGGTTGGAGTAGGACCGCTCTTTTGTTTGAGGAATTTTTGATAAAAGTAGTACACCTGAAATGATACCAGAGATTAGAGAAGGATTGATTTGGATTAAAAAATTCAACAACGTACCCATCTTTGATCAGGACAAACTGCCCGATCAGCAATGACAGTCTCATATTTGGAGCTGTGCTGTACGTATAAGTGTTGCTTGTACGAGTTTAATGCTTGAGAAGGACTGAAACCGTTTTCGAACATGGAACGAAAGTATTCTTGGACTTGTTCAGATGGAGATCGGTAGCGTAAAATGGCAGCGCAGTCGGGAGAATGATTATGAACGTATTTTATATTGATCACTGCAAAATATCTGTTAACAAACTTGCAGTGTTAGAGACCAATCTTGAATCATGGAGATTTTTGAGAGACATGAAACGTACGCTGAGTTTTCCCAATTTCTTCTAATAACGATTCGAATACAGCTTTGGCATGACGATTTGTTACTTCTTCGATTGAGGTAACGACACATGTAAACGTGCTGGAAAAATTGATGGGTGTAATTTCGACATAGGGAATCGAGTCATAATATACGAAAAGAAGATGAATTACTTTTGATTTAGCGAAACGAGACTCTCGAGTATCTAAATGCTTCAGAATATAATTGCATTTGTTGATATTCATGAACTCCTTCATCCATTCTTTGACGTTATCAGATGAGCATAATTCCAAAACTAGAACTGTAGCGGTGAAGTTCTTGTTTTGAGCTTGAGGTTCGTAAGATTTAATGATGTATTTCCAATTGCTCGGCAATAAATCCTGCACAGTTTATTATTAGATGAGATGTAGTACTTCGACAATGTAAAAAATCTGAGATGGTTACCGTAAGAGAAGCTGCGTTTTCATTTTCACTTTTATCAGCACGTTTGGTATGTCTCCGAAAGTGCTGTACGAAGTAACGTCTTCGAAGAAAAATCTGCTTGCAGATATCACAAATATACTCCTTTTTCTCTAATTTCATTTCGATTTAAGGAGTCGTCGATGTGCGTAGACACACGTTGGCCGCAAATTTACTCACAGAATGAAATGAATCGAGAAACTGGTTTTATCAGATGAATCATATATCAACGACGTATTTCGTCAAGTTCACATCTATTTCACCCACATAATTAATTTTTTTTAGAGAAGATTTCGGAAGACAGAAGAAATATTAATCATTATCATGTCACAAAAAAAATTTTATCAAAAAAAATTTGTAAACAAAAATATCAAATAATGCTGTTTGAAATCAAATTTCAAAACAAAGCCAATAAAATTATTTTGGCGGGTTTTTGTTTTGAAGCTATTTTGCACATTTTTGTGGAACTTCTTTATGAAAGGGTAACTAAAAGAAACTCAAGTTCGTTGGACCGAATTTAACTGAAACAAAACGAGTAAAATTAACGAGAAAGTATAATTTCGAAGTCATTTTTCAACATTTTCTTCATCACTGATGTTTAAAATATATAAATTTTCTAAATTCAGACAAGAATTGGTCGAAACAATGAACAAAATACAGACGCAGATGAGGATCGAAAAACGAATCGACGAAACTTTGCAACATCATTAATTCTCGTCTACGAATTTGCTAGAAATAGCGTTATACCAGCGGTTTTTATCTGTCAGCTGTCACTTTCGAATTTCCATGCTCGACGTTATTTTCTTCACATATTTTCAGTGAATTATTCGCGATTCTTTTATTTCGGTCGGAAAAACATCGTAAATTGATTACAGATTAAACTCTCTCAAGTGTTGTTACAAAATCATGAAAACATCCCCATCGTGAATCAGATTTACTTCATTGTAGTGCCAATGGCTTTGAACCATCGCGAACGTCGGTCAAGATCTAAAAAGACGGTCAGGTACACTCAAACTTATTCATGGGAAGAAGAAAGTTTTTGCTCTAATAATTCAGATTCTGATTACCACCCAAAGAAGTCCACCGATTACGATAGTGATTCCCAAACATCACTTGATACACCACGCGATAAAAGTGTTAGAACTAAAACGAATCACATTAATTGGAACACATCAGCTTTAGGTAAGAAAAAACGACACAGATCGGAAGATTCACCCTCAACTTCGAGCCATGATTCAATGAAGGATCGACTATCACAACCAGTCAAACGGAAACTGCATTCTAAGCAAAATTCAAAAAAGGATAAGAAAGCAATACTGAATGAAGTTTTCTCTGCCAGTCAATCTCAACTTCGACCCGAAGACGAAGAAGAGAAATCCGGCTGCTCGAGTATATTTTATACCGATGAAATCAGCGAAGCTTCAACTATACTCAAAGAACATCCAGAATCTTTGAGTAAAAACACCCTTTTACGAAAACATCACCAAGATGTAAATATGAGCCAAAGAGATATCACAACTAAGCCGGTGAAAAGAAAAGACCTTAGTGCAAGTCGTAAAGCTATTAAAAAAATTAGATTGAATGATACGGACGAAGTGGAATACATTCCAGATCCTATTGATTGTATAACCATTGAATCAGACACTTTTTCCGAATTAGATACCAGCGATCGAGACGAAGTATCAATTTCAAACCCTGTTCGAATCAAGTCTGAAAAGAAATCTCCTTTGGTTAAAGCTGAAAAGTTTGAAGATAATGAAGTTTTACCGAAACAATCAAAACACAAGAAGAAGAAACTCACTGAACCAACTAAAAATTCCAAGCCGTTAAAACATGGCCAAATAAAATCCGAACCTCTGGAAAACTCCGATGAAGAATCGACTACTGATCTGAATTATAGAATCAAATCCGAAGCTTTGGATCCCTCAGTCGGTGCTGTTAAAGTGAAGAAAGAGAAAAAAGATGAAAAATCCAAAACAACTAGTAAAAAAGAAGAAAAATCGAAAGTGACGAGTAAACATGAAGAAAAATCAAAATCGAAAGAAAAGTCCTCTAGTAAAAATAATGCGGATCAGAAAATCAAAATCAAAACTGAGAACGAAATCAAGAAAGAGGCTTCATCTTCATCAAAAACTGAACCTGTCGAAAAAAGTACTAAAACTCAGGTAAGTACATACGAGAACCATCAACCAAATCATTTTTATTTATCGTGATATTAAAATGAGAAAAATTCATTAGAGAACATTTCGAGATTATCGATTAATCGTCTGATATCATTTCATGTAGCGAAAATCAGGATGGTTTTATTTTTAAGATTATCTTTTTCATCAGTTAATTTTCAATTTTTTGTTTCAGGGAAAATTAGGCGCCGGTATAGAATGGGAATCACAAATGTTGGCAGATTTAATGGAGTTAGATTCACGCCTGGCTAAAAATATTATCATTTTATTCGAAAATGACTGTACTATTCCGTTTATCGCACGATATAGACGTGAAAATACCAACAACATGGACGCCGATCAACTTCGACAAGTTAAATGTGCTTACGAATATATCAAGTACGAAATACCTTCGCTCGAGTGCTCGAAATAATCGAGTAATCATTCTTAATAAAATTATTATTCTTCAGATCGTTGGAAAAAAAAGCTTCCTCTGTTTTGAAAAAACTCGAAGCTGCTGGCAAATTAACCAAATGTCTAGAAAATAGTATTTATCACGTCAAAAGCATCGAAGAGCTCGATTACATTGTAAATATCTAAAATCCTGCACCTGTTTCCAATTACATCCTGCTAATGTTTCTTATTTTTTTAGTATGCTCCTTATAAACAGAGCAGTGCTAAATCGAAAGCTGAAAAAGCTCGTAATTTGGGTCTAGAAGAACCTGCATTCAACGTTCTCAATGGTTCCAGTAAATTTGATCCCGAGAATTACGTAAATCCTCAAGAAGATGGCGTTAAAAATACCAAAGAAGTGATTCAATCTATTCAACACATCTTGGCGGAGATTTTTTCTAAAGATGAGGCAGTTTTAGAGTTCATTCATAAAATGTAAACAAGTACATATTACCCAGTTACTATAATTTTTAGAAGTAATTATTATTAAAATATTGGTTCAACAGCGAGAATCAAATCCCGGTCGTTATTAAAAGTTCAAAAAAGAAAACCGACGCAGCTGATGACGAAGGTGGAAAATTTCGACTTTATTACGAATTTACCAAAAATGTCAGAGATTTACAGTCACATCAGGTATTTATTTAAATTCTTCGACTTCTCAGCTATGACTTGAAATTGACCAATTTTCTAATTAGATTTTAGCTTTGAATCGTGGCGAAAATATGAAAATTTTGACGGTGAAAATGCTAGTCGACGATTCTTTCAACGTTAAATTATACAGATTTTGTTGTAACAAGTGGCTTCGATTTGGAAAAAATTACCCATTGAGGGAGAAAATGTTCGAAGACAGTTTCAAAGATTCCTATGCAAGATTGAGTAAGTTCGACGATTGTTATATCGAGTTAATAAACAATCTAATTCTTTTTTGTTACAGTTAGTCCACTTTTAGTTAGACGAACGAAAGCCAAATTAACTAGAAAAGCACAAGTACAAGCCATTGAAAATTTTGCTTTGAATTTGAAAAGTCTGTTGCAAACGCCACCTGTGAAAGGTTGTCCCATATTGGGATTGGATCCAGGTATAAAAATTGTGATTTTTTTTTTAATGGTTTATTGAAATTGGTATCATGTTTTTTATTTATGTAGGTCTTCGACATGGTGTAAAATTCGCTCTGATTTCCAGCCAAGGCAACGTTTTATGGACACATGTCCTGAATTTCGATTTAAAAGACCCCAATTCGTTGAAAAACCAACAAAACATGAATATTATCAAAAAACAAATGGTTCAGCATCAGTAATACGAATTTTTTATAATTATTGGTCGATTTTAATGACTTTGTGGTTAATCAAAATAATGCCATTTCAGATGCGAATTATTAGCAATTGGCAATGGGTGCGGTTCGAGAGAAATAGAAACTGTAATAAGTGATTTTCTGAAAAATGGGTTTTTCAGTCCTGAGTTAAACGTTAGCTATACTTTTGTAAATGAACGAGGAGCTTCAGTTTACAGCTGTAGTGCAATAGCTAAAGAAGAGTTTCCAAATTTAGATCCTAATTTAATCAGCGCTGGTAAAAAAAACTCTTCTTAAAATTTTTTAATTGCTGAATATGATTTTTCAACTGATCATATTTTGTTTAGTTTTCATCGCTAGGAGTTTACAGGACCCATTGAGTGAATTCGTTAAAGTTGAACCTAAACATTTGGGCGTCGGAATGTATCAACACGATATGCCTGAAGTTAAGCTTAATCAGAGCTTGGATGAAGTCGTAATGGAATGTGTCAGTTTTACTGGCATCGATATAAACATAGCTTCGATCTACTTACTCAAGTATGTAAACAAATGACAAAGTATTTACTTCAAAAAATAGAAATTTTGAAAGAAAATTTCGTCAATTGAATTTCAGGAGAGTTTCTGGTCTTGGAGCGACTCGAGCAGCCAATATAATTAAATGGAGACAAGAAAAGGGCCCGTTTCAAAACCGCCAACAGCTTTTGCAAGTGAAAAATATCGGTCCTAAAACTTTCGAACAATGCTCCGGATTTTTGCGTATTCATGCCCAAACATGTAATGTTCAAATGTAAGAAAACAATTAACTGCTTACATATGGAACAATTATTTATTTTATTTTTTTTTGAATCATTTTCGCTTTTGTTTTCTCAGGAATGATATTAAAAAGAAAGGAATACCTGGGAACAGCGATTATAATCCTTTAGATAGTACGTGGATCCATCCAGAATCTTACAACGTTGCTTATTTGTAATTATCATTTTTTTTTTATTCTTCTGATTTGAATTTAGTGCTACTTTTTATTAATAAGATTAATTTTCTGAGTACAGATTTATTGGCCATTGTGATTCAAATGCAACTGAACTTGGTACATCGAATTTTATTGAAAAAATGAAAAAAGTTGTTCAGATGAAAGGTAAACCATTATTATATGTAATTGATTGAAGTACTTCATAGGCCATTTATTGTATTACTCGAAGTTTGAAATCGCACTAAAAACACACAAAAAGACTGGGAGGTATTAACTCGATAAAATGTTAGAGTACAACATAAGGGCGATCTAAGATTGTAGTAAATTATTGGATATTGTAGTTACAGGCATCAAAATCCGTGATTTTTGCGCTTCATGAATCATTTTTTGATGCCATTTCATTACAAAAAAATTCAAAAAAAATTAACTAATTTGATTCGAAATTTTGTAAATTTTCATTTTTTTTTTTTCAAGTTCGGATATTTTAATATCGTATGAAATAAGTCAAACCTTTCTAATTTTGAACCCCTTTTTATCCCCTAACTTGCAGATACTTCTATGAGGATTTGAAGTTCACCACCCCCTCCTATCCAAAGATCGGATTTTAGGTTTAGGGTCGAAACAACCCCAGAAATAGATTTAAAAGCTTTGAAAGTTTTTTTTAAGCCGCTTTTCAATTTTTTCGACTTTATTTTTTCCGGTGCTTTTGATATGGCCTTTTGAGCCCTCAATCAATCTAACGTGGACTTGAAAATTGTTCGAAAAATCTACAACCGCTTTGTTTGTTCCAGGACTAAAATCAATCGCCGATATCTTGGGTCAATCGGAACAAACCATCTCGTTCATATACGATGCCCTAATCAAACCAAGCAATTACGATTATAGATCCGAATTTTCCAAACCGGTATTCAGCAAAGGTCTTCGTAGTTTGGAAAATTTGAACGTCAACGATTTTTTACAAGGTAAGTCATTGACCAACCTGAAAATATTCAGTTTTATCGCATTTGGTAAAAAAAAACCTTTCGTTATCGAATCGACAAACGCTGCCAACCATAAAAAAAACTAAACTGATAACGCAGGTCACAACCTTCAATTTAGCAACGTGTCAACTTTCTTTTTTTAGGAGTTGTCTCGAACGTGGTCGCTTTCGGAGCGTTTGTAGACATAGGAGTTGGTAAAAGCGGTCTCATACATATCAGTAACATGAACCGGATGAAAGTACAAATCGGTGACCGAGTCGAAGTAAGGATTATGAACATTGAAAAAAATACCGGTAGAATAGGTTTGTTCTTGGTAAAAAAGATGTAATAAAATGTTAACCGTTTAATTCACCTATAAATTACAATACGAATATGATGGAAAATAACAATGATAAGGGATTCTCGTTTAACGAGTTTTATACATTTTCCTTTCGGAATACAAAGGGGTAAGGAGGGAGAGAAATTAATTTTTCAGTCTTCTCGATTATCTCGTTCGTAATAAGTAAGAACACATTTAACATTTTTCGATCAATAGAGCAATTCCTTGACCACCTCCGATACAAGCTGATCCAATACCCAGCTTCTTGTTCGTTCTCCTACAAAAGTGATATTAATTATAAGTTCGTTCTTTACCAATGAAAAAATATGTTATAATAATTTATTAAGTTGAAATTTTCTCAGTGTAATTTTTTAAGTAAATGAGTTAATACTGACCTCAATTCATGAACTATGTGGGCGGTGATACGAGATCCTGATGCACCCAACGGGTGTCCAATAGCGATAGCTCCTCCGTTCAAGTTCAATTTATTGATATCCAAGTTTAAGTCCTTAACGCAGGCCAAAGTTTGAGCAGCGAATGCTTCGTTAATCTAAAAAAAAAAAAGAAATAGAATTAATCGGTTGAAAAAGCTTGAGAAATACTTGACTGAAAAAACGGGGCTTACCTCAACGATATCGATATCATCTAAAGTTTTTCCAGTTTCCTTGAGCAATTGTTTAATAGCAGGTGAAGGTCCGATACCCATAATCGAAGGGTCAACGCCGACCACTGTGTAACCGACCAACCTAGCCAAAGGAGTCAGTTTGTATTCACTAAGAGCTTCTTCACTGGCAACGATGACGGCTCCGGCTCCGTCACAAATACCCTACGAAAATAATTCCAGTTTCATTATATTTTATAGATGATTCCACCTCGAAGAGCAATACTCACCGAAGCAGTACCAGCAGTTACGAGACCATTTTTCTGGAAAATCGACGGTAATTTGTTTAGTCCTTCGATAGTAGTTTGAGGTCTAGGATGTTCGTCTAATTTAACTTCTTCTTCTTTTCTTTTAACAACAATTTTAACGGGGGCTATTTCTTGATCAAAAACTCCGCTATCGGCAGCTGTGAAATAATTCAAATATTACAATACGTGGTATAGGCAAAAGGCCAAAATTCAATAGTGAACTTGAGCGCGACATGTAAACAAAAATAAAGTCGCTATGTTATTTGCCAAAAAATATTTCTCGTTTTCGCATCAATTAACAAATTACATAAAGAAAAGTATTACACATTGTATCAAGCTTCGATCAAAGTTTACAGTTTGTTACAGTGATGACGCCATAGTGCGAAACGAGAATTAATTTTTACGTTAGATAAGGGAATAATTTACACGAGTCTTTTTTATATTCTAATTAGGTGATTAAACCAGTAATGTTTACCTTTCTTCCATAGCTGTTGAGATCGTAAAGCGAATTTATCAACTTCTTCTCGAGAAATGTTGAACTTAGCACCGAGTTTTTCAGCTGTCAAGGCCATCGGTAATTTACAATGCGAGTCGACTAAACCGGTCCACAAGGAGTCTTCGAATTCGATATTAGCTCCAAGAGGAGCACCGAAGCGAACATTACGAACGACATAAGGTGCCTGGCTCATGTTATCAGCACCTCCAGTAAGCACCACTTTAGATTCACCTACAGCTATACTCTGAAATGAAATGTTTCAGTTGAGACATTTAAAATACAGAGGTGAAAATTCGAAAACTGATCAAATACCTGAGATCCATTGACGATTGACTGGAATCCAGAACCACATAGACGATTAATACCATAAGCTGGTCTTTCGATTGGTATTCCAGCACGTAAGGCTACGTGTCTGGTTAGGAATGCTCCGTCCGAAGATGTACCCTGAAAATTATCTATTATTTTACATAGAACTAACTACGTGAGTAAAAATAGCAGTAGGAAAACATACTGATAATACATTTCCATATACAACATGATCGATTATTTCAGGATTAACGTTACCAGCAGCTAACGCAGCTTTGGCAGCTACTTCGCCTAAATCGGTGACGGTAGTTTTGACAAATTTTCCGCCGTAGGTTCCGAAAGGCGTACGTTTCGCGGCGACAATGAAAATACCTGAAAATGAACGTTAAATTATGAAGAAAAACACTCAAAAACGGACAAGTGTAGTTTCGAAGCCTACCTTTTGTTAACACCATTTTTATACAGTAAAATTAAATATAACGATAATACTTTAAACTATAGGAATGAAGATGTCACTGCTGTGTACAATGCTGTTTAACACATTACACTACGAACGAACGAACGCGACTGATGACTGAAGAATGGTGTAATGGTAATCTAATGAAAACGTCGTGTTTATGCAAAACAGGAAGACGAAAACACAGACTGGTTGAGTGACGTAGCGTTTTATCAAGGTAATGCGAATAAAATCCAACACGCTTGTGATATTCAAAAATGTCGGGTCACTAACTTGTTTTTCTCTTGCTCATTTGGTACTATGACGTGTCTCGGGTTGAATTTCATCATTAGAGAAAACAAAACGTTCGTAATTAGGAATTTGATTGACTGACGACGATGATAAAGTTCAATTGATAAGAATGCTTTTCTGAGAATGCCGAACAGTTTTTCCATTTCTACTTTGTTGACGTAATTTTATGAGACATTGATCATTTCTTCGGGAGGATTTTTGTTTTTAGTCGATCTAATACCTCAGAAATGTTATCAGAATGGACTTAGATACATATTCTGTTGAAAACGAATTAAATATTTAATTAATTGAATTTGAATTAGCTATTTTAAATTTTTAATGATGGCTTATGGTTCATTGCTGATTGCCTTTTTGGACTTGAAATACTCAAGTCTTGCTTTGAGAATTTTTCCCCAATGTTTAACGCATGTTGCACTGGACTCCTTTTATACTTTGGACTTTGGACCCCCAAGTTTTTCATTACCAAAATTGAATGAGATATTTGTCTTCAAAAGTAAATACTATTGGGATAATTCAAAATTAATTTAAAGTTTAAAAGTTTAAACATCGATTTCATTAGATCATCATCTTTAAAATAATTAAGTAGTTTAAAAATTATTAATTTTGGCATAATCTTCTTTATTTAGTTTTTTTCGCTCCTTTTATCTATTGAAATTCAATTTCTAATTTCATTAATTCATTTTTTGCCATGAGCGATCAACTTAATCAATTTTAAAAATTTCCTTAAATTAAAAAAAAATAATTAATAATAAAATGTTTTCCTATTTAGTATACCTATCTGTCTGCACGCGGGGATATTTATAGAGCTGGTAGAGGTTTTCAAATTATTGTGGAGCAATTGCTCCACATAAATGAGCGAGCAAGCATGCGAATGTTATTGATATGATAATGACTCCCTTTCATCTTTTGAAACTTTTGTTATAAAATGTCGCAATTATATAAAAATTACTTGAAATTATTGGAACGTTGGCCATTGGAACCGACCAAAAAAGGACGGTGAGTGTTGTCTTACAAATCTGTGGTCTGTACTAATGTTATCTTGATTCTAATCGCACCATTCTCACGTGATTTTCTCTGCATTCTATAGAGATTTCGCCGAATTCCTGCGAGCCGAAGTTAAAGAAGGTTTCCGGAACGGTCAAGCCGTCGGTGATCTGGAAACCTGCCAAAGGAACTACGAAAGCCTCAAACGTCTGTCAGACGACTTCTATAAGAACCAATATCCTCGAAGTACGCAATTCAGTAGCAGTACCTTGAGCGCTGATAGCTGCAAAATTCTTCTTTCCAATGAGAACCTTTATCAACTACACGACACGATCCTTAAAAATTTGTGGGCGCGTTTTAGACAATGGCAAAAGAGCTAATAGCTCATTGAGCACCGTTGCTAACTCTAGTCGCTCACCCGGCCACATACCCGTCTTAGCCAATCAAGTAGTAAAATTCATTCAGCCGGAAAAATGTCGGCTTATTGTAGACATGACCTTTGGATCCGGTGGCCATACTCGTAAGTTCTTGGAAAAATCTTCTACCGTCCGAATCATCTGCTTGGATCGTGATCCGGTGGCTATCTCGTACGCTAAACAACTACAACAAGAATATCCTGATCAAATTTTACCTTTACACGGTAAATTTAGCGATTTGCCTAAGCTATTGGAGAATCACAACATCACTCAAAATTCCGTTGACGGTATTCTATTCGATTTCGGCAGCTCTTCAATGCAATTCGACGACCCTGCGAGAGGTTTCGCTCTCAGTAAAGATGGCCCTTTAGATATGCGAATGGATACCTCGGACGAAGAAGGTATTACAGCCGCAGACGTCTTAGCTTACGCTTCCGAACGCGATTTACAAAAAATATTGAAAATCTACGGCGAAGAACCCCAAGCTAAAAAGATAGCCAGAGCTCTGGTTGAGGTTCGAACATCGTTCCGATGTTTGAAGAAAACGTCAGAGTTGAGAGACTTGATCGAGGGCACGTTGGAGAACTCGATTCGATTGGATAAATTAGGCAGATACGCTCACGTTTCGACTAAAGTTTTTCAAGCGCTAAGAATTTTCGTTAACAACGAGCTGAACGAGATTAACTACGCCATGTTCGTTGCTTACAGATACCTAAAGCTTGGTGGAGTTATGGTGGCGTTATCGTTCCATTCGTTAGAAGATACCATAGTCAAACGTCATATTTCCGGCAATGTTACAGACAGCATTGCAAACGAACTACCCTTGAAATTCTACAGTTTTAATACCTATTTTCCTAACGATTCGCTCGTACCAAAGATAGACTCTGGTTGGAATCCTATTAATAAACACGTTATTACGCCAGATGATTTGGAGGTCGCGACGAATCCTAGAAGTAGATCCGCCAAGCTAAGGGCTTGCATTAAAATATAAGTTAAAAACTAATGTACCTAGAACTACGTTAATATGAGTAAAATATACACTCAAATACAGTTTTCTTTCTGTTTTCTTCATTTTTTACTTACATGCTAAAAAAAAATGAATCATCAGCAATCTATTACAGAACATTTATATTTCAAAAAAAATGGACTCATAGAAAATATTATCAACATTTCGGAACAAAAATGAGACACAAACTGTAAACTGACAATTGAATTGAAAAAAAGTAATATGGATAAATAATAAATACAGAGAACGTGTTAATCATCAAGATTAATGTGTGTAAATAATTCTGAATACTGAACTATGAATAAATAAATGGGTCATTATGTAATTAATTATTTCAGAATAATCGGATGTTGCGGAGGCGAGTTTAAAGTTGAAATTATTTATTCGCCGGCGGCAATCTGAGTGCTTTTTATTTGAGCGGCTTGTTTGGCTTGATGAGCCTGTAATACGGCAACAGCTTCTTCCACCTGAAAATATAAATCGAGGAATTAGTATCCCATCGCATCACTAAAAGAAATGAAAATTAAAAATAGCCAAGAAGACCAAATTAGGGGTATTAAAAAAGTATATGTCAGTAGGCTAAAGGCTTCTTGTTCGCTTTTATCACCTGCCAATGACCGAATGACATAACATCCTGAAAATGCAATTTTCCTATTGAGCGAATTCCTCCAAGATTGATCGGTCTGGGGGGGGGGGGGGGAGGAGAAGGAGGAAGTTTATCCCACCATTAAAAATTTATCAACCAATTTGACGCACCGATTTTATACTACAATTCACGAATATATTTTTTTCACGAGAAACAAAATCAGTGAAACCTAGTAAATATACCTCAAGAATTTCATCTCAATCCAAAAGGTCTTGAATTTTAGATTACTACGTAACTAAGAAGTTCTTGGGTGCAAAAATGTAACGTTAATTCCAATTTTTGACTCAAATTTGCGAGTATGAGGGACGAAAAAGGACAGATTCCAAAAACTGAGTTGAAACTCAAACACAGCGTCTTTGAAAATACTGAAACTTTCATCCAAATTTTGAAAGTGCAAGGTGATGAGAGGATCAAAAAAATTCAATCAAAAATTCAAAATCAAAACTCAGCATCTTTGAACACAGAATAAATCGCTGGGAAATAATGGGAACGACAAAAGGCTTACTGACCTTAGTTTTGAAATAATCTTTACCTAAATTAAAGATTAGCACATTTTATTCGATTCACTGCCATAAAACTTACCTTGGCTTTCAAACTTTCGTGATGTTCCAACATATGCAGCAAATCGGAGTTGTCGATTTCTAACAACATACCAGTAATTTTTCCAGCAAGATCGCTGTACATGCTCTGTAAAAGAATTTTAAAAATATGGAATAGATTAATACCAACAAAGATGATCGAGATACGAATAAATAATTCAACACATACTTGAATAAGAGGGAACAGACGTTCGCCGAGCATTTGTTTCTGTTCTCCGATATCGGCGGCAGCCAACATGGTAGCGGTAAGAGGCTCTTGTCCTTGAACGTGGACGGCGGGTTGTTGAACGTTTTGCTGTTGCTGGGCAGCGGAAACGGTCTGAGGTGGATTGCGCATCGTCGAGGTATATTTGTAGGGTTGCGCTCTGTTCGAAGCGTTTGCTGTGGATGCCGAAGACGCGGATACAGCGAGAACAGCTTGGGCCATCGGCGGCATACGAGCTTGAACAGGTTGCGCGTTGAGAGTACGTGTGCTGACCGCGTTACGGAGATTTTGCGGAGCCACGGTGGTGGGTACTCTGGGCTGAGTTCTGAACTGAGCGGCTTGCATGCTAGTGTAACCTGCAAAAAACCGACATTACCGTTAAAAATAAAACTGAATGGTAAAATTAAGTTCTAAAAGGAAGGATTTACTCACCAGGAGCTTGGGCTGAAGGTCTAACTTGAGCCTGAGCAGGCCACCTAGGTTGCGGTCGAATCTGCGCCATCTGAGTCGGACCGAAGAATCTTTGTGGCTGAGGTTGTAACGTTGGTAAGAAGTATCCTCCAGCGTTGGCGGTCGGGAATATTTGACCCATTTGTTGCATACGCATGTTCGCTATTCGCTGCATGTGCTGCGAGGTAAGGTGAGCCTTGCGGTCTTCTTTACGTTGAGCCAAAGCAACGTATAGCGGCTTAATACCGACGATACGACCATTCATTTCGGTTACAGCTTTGGTCGCTTCCTCCGGCGAAGAAAAGCAAACGAAACCGAAACCTTTGCTACGGCCTTCTTCTAACATGACCTAAAAATGAAAATCATCGTTAGAAATTCTTCTTCAACCCAGAATTCTACTACAGTCTAAAAATGTTACCTTAGCGCTCGTGATCGTTCCAAACGGAGAGAATTCTTTTCTCAAACGTTCGTCGTCGATACTGTCGTCCAAGTTTTTCACGTACAAATTAACGCCTTGGTATCGATTCAAACGTTCCATTTTCAATTGCTCGAATTTCCTTCTTAATTCTTGTTGCCTTTCAGCTTTTTTTTGAGCTCTACCGACATATAAAGGCTGAAAATGACAAGAAATATGAGTTTCCTATATTATCATGAACAATAGAACTGAGAAAACAACATTCAACTAGTACATACCTTTCCTTCGTTGATTTCTTTACCAGCGAGTTCTTCTACCGCTTTTTCGGCCGCTTCCGGATCTTCGTAGGCTACGAAACCGAATCCTCTCGACTTTCCGTCATCTTTAAACATCACCTAACAATTCGAAATACAAAATTTACGAATTCAATACAGGAAATTCACTCAATGAAAAAAGGGAACAAGGTGGGTAAAAATGCCATCAAGTTAGGTGTAATAATTATTGAAACTTATAACAATAAGTTAGCCTAATCATTTCTACAATTCATAAGAATGATAAACTGAATCTTCAACATACCCTATGACTTGTAATAGGACCATAAGGTTCGAACAACTCGAATAATTTTTCTTCGTTGAAATCTTCTGGTAAATTTTTCACGTAAACGTTGGTAAACAATTTAGCTTTTTCGCCCAACTCCTTCTCTCTTTCTTTACGTGACGCGAACCTGCCTACAAAAACCTACGAAACAATAGAAACAGATGTGCGATTAGTCATCCCACAGGTATTAAGCTTAGGTAAAGTAAATCCAGCCAAGTACTTTTTTCTCGTTTAATAACATTCCATTGACTTTTTCGATAGCTTTGTTGGCAGCTTCTTCAGTTTCAAAATGTACGAATCCATAACCTTTAGAATTTCCGTTTTCATCCTGAGCAACCTATAGGAATAATACAATCGAATTATCAATATATTCTGGTACTGCCGATGCCACCGAAATGGCAGAAGTCACTTACTTTACAACTTAATATATTTCCAAAGGCGGAGAACGTATCGTACATAGCTTTGTTATCGATACTCTTATCCAAATTCTTGATGAATACGTTACCAACGCCGGATTTCCTTAGCGATGGATCTCGTTGGGACCACATAATCCTGATGGGTTTCTGCTTCAACGTATCAAAATTCATTGTATCAAGAGCTCTTTCAGCTGAAATTGAAACAGTAACAATTAATTGTAATTTTCATAATACATTGACCCTGAATTTTCAACCATCAACTTAGAACTTACCATCAGCAGGCTGTTGGAAATTAACGTAAGCGTATCCCAACGACCTGCGAGTGATCATATCCCTGCATACTCGAATAGATAATACAGGTCCAGCCGTTGAAAATTTTTCAAACAGCATTGATTCGGTGACATCGGGATGCAAGTCGCCGACGTACAATGAAGCCATAGGATAGTTAGGTCCTCCTGGTCCGGAATTCATCTTGATTTTCTAGGATTATAGATTCTTGATTGGATATAAAATTATAATAAGAAATTGGCTTGTAGAATTACCACGTTGCAGTATGACAAATAACTCAGAGCAACTATACAAACGGATAATACAACACACAGACACACAAGAATCACAAATCTTAACACAACTACAACTTTGTTTTTGTTTTAAATTACTATTTTACGATTTTTTTGTGGTTTTTTGAAACTTTTTTCAATTTTTTTTTGATATTTTTATTAAATTTTATAACGTTACAACGTACAAAGCGCAGACGTTGTGCAATCCTACATGAAGAAGGCCAACGTGAAGAAATCTATATTTCGTAGAAGGATTTCGAAATGGGATTCGCTATTCGGACCCAATCTCGATACCCGGTCGCTCATGATTAAGTCAGAATGACTCCCGAGTTCGAACATCTTGATTCTGTGGACTTCGTTTAAACTTTAAAATGAATATTGAATATTATTTTGTACTATTAGAAAAAATACTTGGAGGAATTAAATGATTACAATATACATAAAATCATTCTGCGGAATGCAGATCATTGAAAATTGAAATTGACTAAGTCGGACTTGATCAATTTCAATTTTCAATGATCTGCATTCCGCAGAATGATTTTATGTATATTGTAATTATTTAATTCCTCCAAGTATTTTTTCTAATAGTACAAAATAATATTATTCATTTTAAACCTTTTTTCTTCTTATTATTTGAAATAAAATTCGTCTTCATTTACCATAATACGTAATACGTAAGCAAAATTCAATATCTCAGCTTAGCTATTATCGGAAAGTAAGCAATTGAAGGAAACGTACAATAATCGTAATTCGTAAGTAAACTAGAGAAACGAAGTAAAAAAGTGAAACGTGTTTCATCATTTTCGTTTTAGTTTCATAATTTTTTAAAACAGAAACAGATTTTTTTGAAGTTTTTTCTTTCGATAGCGATAGCGACATTCAATGGAGATAGAGATTAGTCATTTTGTTTTGAATCGTTGAATAAAAAAATGTTTGGAAGGAACAAACTTTATTGAAAAATTGTTGATTTCTGTTTCATAATCGTCAACTTCGGCGCATTAATTAATAATTAATGCGCCGAAGTAATTAATGTAAATAGCAATCATCGCCGAATGCAGTAGTACTGATAAGGACTTAGAAAAATTTCAGATGAGTAAAGAATTGAATCGTTCACGACCGGGTATCGAGATTGGGTCCGAATAGCAAAACCCTTTCGAAATTCCTTTCGCGCAAAATCTGTAGTCGTACGCATTCAATTTTGGTCGTCCATGTTGTTTTTCAAAATGGCCGTTTCACGTTATGGTTCTTTTTTCGTGATTACCGTTTTTTATTTTATTTTACAGTTTTAACAAAAAAATTCGATTATTGAATTTATTTATCATCTTTACCGAAATAAAATTATGTTTCTAAAGTAAGAATTATTTTTATTTTTCAAATTAAAAAACGAATTTTTACAAAAAAATTACCTTTTTAAAAATCTTAATGTGATGTTATGTCAATTGTCATCGTCAACGTCAAAAGCCTACAAAGTAATTTTTCATTTTTCAAAAAATTGTTTTGTTTTCTAAATTTTTTTCAAAAATTCGAATCGTTGATATTTTTCCAATAAAATGTATTACTTTTAATTATTTAAGTGATTTAAAAACTATTTGATCGATTCGTCGTATTCTCCTTCATCTCAGCTTCACAATGAGTGTAAATACGTTGTACGAACACTTGAAACGTTTACGAGAAAATGAACTGCATTCCAACGTCGTAGTTCTGGTATGTATTACTATTATTGAGTATATTCGCATGAACTTTTCTATTTATTTCTATTTAAATTTACAGGCCGATTTGCTGCTCAGTCTACACGACAATACAGCAGGAATAAGTGAAACAGAGATAAAACTCAACACTCTAATTTACTATGGCGAATCCGCTTACCATTTAGGAAAATATCGTAAAGCTGAGAAAATGTACAACAGTGCGCTTCAGTATAAAAAATACTTGATGAAATCGAAAGGATTATCGAAGCAAATCGAAGGACAAAAAGATATATTACCAGATAGTGGTAAGTAATATGTACATGAATGTTGATTGAAGTTTTTTTTAGCTCTAATAACGAATGCGTATTACAGAAATCAAATATAAATTACACCTCTGTTATGTACGTTTGAATATGAATGAGCAAGCTATATCCACATTACAATCCATCGCCGCTAGACAACGAACGGTAAAAATTAACATGGCTTTGGCTAAATTATATCATCAAGCTGGAATGGAAAGATCAGCAATGACAGCTTACAAAGAAGTTTTACGAGTACGTATTGTTTATTTTTCAAAATTATATTGAGGATTTTCGTTGATTGAGATTTTTTCGTAGGAGTGTCCTTTGGCGTTGGAAGCCACCGAAGGTTTGTTAAGACTGGGTGTCAAAAGTACTGAAGTTAATACTCTAGTTATGGGAAATTCCGAATTGTCTGCTGTCGAATGGTAATTTGTTGAATTCTCTCGTTTGTTTCAACTCTGGTTTGCTAAAATTATTCCTGCGCAGGTTGAATTTATGGGTAAAAGCTCATGCACATTCACAAACGTACGACTATCCAACGGCAATAGTGGCTTTTCGTCAGCTGCTCGAAGAATCATCTCCTTTACGAAATAATTCTCTAATAATGGTTGCTCTAGGTGAAATTTATTACTATTCTGGCGATGTAACTAATGCTAAAATCATTCTGCAGCAGGTTCGTTCTTCATAAACTATGCCATGTTATAAAATTTTTGATTGCTAATATTGTTCATCGTTGTAGGCTTTTTCTGTAGATCCTACCTGTCATCGAGGATACGGTATAATGGCTACGATATATTTATCCGAACGTGCAGCTGGCGATTTAGAAAAGATGATGCCTTTAAATTGGCATTTTTCCGAAGACGGTGATTCTGAAATGTGGACTGCTCTTGCTTGTTTACTGTATTCCAATAATTCTTTAAATACTGCTGCGTATTTTGCTCAAAGAGTAATTATTTGATGTGTTTTCTTTACGTGGGATGTTATTTTTTCATTAATATTCACTTACCGTATTTCAGGCGTGTTTGCTGAATCCTAAAAATGTTGAAGCTTTAGTTGTCAAAGGATGTATATTGTACGATATGAAAAAATATCAAAATGCTATTGTTCATTTTAGAGAAGCCTACGAAGTACGCCAGATTTATTACTAAAAATAGTTCAATTCATATCTTAAAAATTTTTTAATTTCTGTTTTCAGATTGCTCCTTGTAGATACGAACCACATAAAGGCCTAGTTGATTGTTATTTAGCTCAAAATCGTACCAAGGACGCATTAAGTATAGCTAGTAATTGTTGTAAAGCTGACAATAATTCACCTAGAGCTTTAACGGTAAGTCATCTGAGTATTAAAAACTTGTACGCGAGAAACTTCATTATTCTCATTGATTTTTTTTTTTTTGTAGTTATATGCTTTAGTATTAATGAAAGATCCTGCAAATAATAGTAAAGCTAAAGCATTACTAGAAAAAGCCCTCAATCAGAACGATACGTATTTACCTGCTGTTTATTTATTAGCTCAAGTCTACGAAGAAGTAAGTACCATTTGAATACAATTGTTATTAATCGGTGCCATTCTAAATAACAAAATGTTTCAGGAAACATCTTTAGACCCAGCAATAAGTTTGCTGCAAAAACAAGTTAATAAGAATCCTACCGCTAAATTACATCAAATGCTCGGTGACTTATACCAACGATCTAGCGAAGACGAAAAAGCTTTTCATCATTACCACGTAGCGTTAAGGTAAAAAAAAACTCTTATGAATAAAGAAAACACAATTCCGTTTATTCAACATTTCATTTTCTTTTTTATTGTAGACTAGAACCGAATAATCACAAAGCGAACGATGGACTGAATAGATTAGAACATAATAATATAAACGGCGATACTTCAGCTCCTCCTCGAGTCGGTCTCCAGTACTTGAATAGTTCATCGGACACTGAAGGCGGAGAAAATGAAAATACTTACGAAATTGCTGCATCCGATTCCGAGCATTATATGTCGGATGATTGAATTAACCGATAAATGTCGTTTTTTGTGTCATTATTCGTTTGTCCTGTCTGCTATCGTCGTTGAATAGGTTTCATTTTACCAGTTGTGTAGTCTATCTTTGAACTTTCGTCCAATTTGGCATTATTATTTTTGTACTTTTGTGTTTGTTCGTTTAGTATTGTGTAATTGAAAAAATTATGTTTAGTAATCGATTCGAAATTAGCAAGTATTTAAAAAAGTCGTGTGTTCGATGAAAATTCACGAATTTGAAGCCGGTCGATGTCGATGAAGACGTAGGCTTGAAATTACCTCATTGGATTGGATATCTTTTGTTTTTAATTTTGTAATTTATTAATCCTGTGTTCAATATTGATAATAAAAATATTTAAATAGAAAAATTATGAAATTTTAGCCAAATTGATTCATTATTTTCAATTTTTTTGTAGGAAATTAAAAAAATTAGAGAAAAAGAAACGTTAATTTTTCTTTTTTTGAAAATTTTAAAAAATCAGAAACGTTGCCAAATACTCACTTGCTCATGCGCAGTTGCCAAAAATCTCAATTCGGCTAAAAATTCCAAACGTAAAGTCAAAAAATATTCTTTGTTTTTGTTATTTTTGATCTGCAAAAAAAATACAAAATTTCGTTCGCTTTGAAAAAAATTTCAATTTTATTACCATAAATTTCGATCGAGAGTTAGTTTATGGTTGTGCGAACGGTTACTAACGGTGTACGAAATGTTGTGTAATTATAAAACGCTTTAAAAATAATATTAAATCTATTATCGTTCGTCATGTCGGTGGTGATATTTCAGTGAATCAACAACGTAGTTCTTGCCAAAGGAATGTGGAATTTTTCAAAAGTTTCGTGATCAAATATTCGTATCAAAAGGCCCCAAATTACTTAACATCACCGGAAATAAATCATAAGAAAGGTAAATTCAATGCAAAATGTCGAACAAACGACTCAAAACAAACCAGTATTGCAGAAGTTATCTCTGTAATATTATCTGTGTACAAATCCCTAATACTAATTATTCGTCATTAAGATAAACACTCTTCTATCAGTTCATCTTAAATGGTTAAATAACTCGTCGGCGGATTTTGTACCTTCACCTAGCCAGGAACAATTCACCTATTGAGTAATCTCGTATGGAGAGAAAATTTTAAATGAAGTGAAAAAAAGGCTCGTTAAAAGTCCACTGAACTACGACGTGATTTATATCGAAATAATTGAGCTTTCTAAGGAGTCTTGTAAGTCTTGGTGATGCATTAGCGTACTTTGTTGGTGTATTCTTTTTGATGAAGTCAAGGTTAACATGATTTGCTGCAATTTTTACTTAATATATCACCGCTATATACGAACGTGTTAATCTGTTGGAAATAGCCTCGCGATTAGCATGTTTTTTGGTGAAATTTCCACCACTGGTGTGTTTTTAATTCGAAGGTTTTTTTTTTTCATTACAGATTACGTACGAGGTGGAGTGTAATATAATGTTATAGCAATGTCTAATGTCGCAAACACCAAAGATAGCTGTTTGTCTTTAAACTCTGACGGAATCAGTTTTAAAAATGACGGAGCTAAGAACGAAGAAGACTCGGTCAAACATCCGAAAAAATTCGACTTCAATGCTAAAGAAAGATCTCTCAAAGGATTGGTCAATTTGAAACAATCATTTCGAACCTTATCAGTACCGAAGAGAGTTGCTACGGAAAAAGGTATGCGATATAACCTTGATTATTTTATGGTCGATTTATATTCTACGTATGCTGTTTTTGTTTTGATTTTTTTGGTAAAATCTGGAGCTTTTAGAAATTCGTCCGAGTAACGCAATCGAAGATACCGTTAGCTATAAATTCATCGATCGTAAATTAATTACGAGCTGGCTTCATTTGGCGCGATTATATCGACCATTAGGAACAAATTTTTTATTATCGAAAATTCAAGTTTAAGGCTAAACCGTGTAATCGAATTGGGTTATTTTTTGTCGCCAACATGAAAACAAACTTTAATAAGAATGTCCTTAAGCAATCGACGTTAATTTGGTATGCGTGGTTAATTAGTGGAATACTCGGCAAATCACTAGTTGTACATTTAATTGACGATTTTGGTTACGACGCTGGTAAATTTACCATAATAGAACTGTTTAAAATATTACGTCACTAACTGGTATCCGAGTAACGTAATTTTTATCGCCCAAGAAAGCAGGTGTTCGATTTGCATCGCAGTGCATCAATGAAAAAATTCTCCGGTGATAAGAATTTAGCCAAGATAACGGTGTTCGCGCCGAAAGTAGAATTAGGTCGGGCATCTTTGAATAATGAATACATTCGATACGATTTTTATATTACTAATTACCTGTCTGAAAATTTATTATTGTCAATGCATCGTGTTCTTTCACGCCCGTAGCTACGATTAATTACGGTATTCGTACTTTATAGTATATTTTTTTAATCAGACACGTGTGTCCTTGGCGAAAAAAAACCAACAAAATGTATTGGAATTGGAATTCGTGCCTACTCTGTTACGATGGCTGCTCATTAAAAATTTTTTTCACCGGAGATTTAGACGAACTTAGGAGCTTTTTTTCGGTACAAAATTACGGGGTTTAAATTTTAGATTTTTCTTGCTCGAGGTGACCGAATCGTAGAGGTTATGTGGAGAGGAAATGAACAGTTGGATGATTAGGAAGGTTTTAGTATACGCGATGACGACTAGAAAATGGATTTATTGTGTTTTTAGACGATTATAGGTTGGGAAATTTAACCGTGAATTGAAATCTCGTTTGTGCTGGTGTCAAGTCAATATAAATGTAACTTTGCTATGTGATTATATAGAATAACTGTAAAATAATTAATTAAAAAATGAGGTAATTAAGGAATATTCTTGATACTTGGAAATGGAATTGAGAAAAGAAAATTGTAAGAATAATGAGTTGTTAGGTGCTAAGGGAGAAATAAGAGAATAAGGCTGTTTTGGTTGTGTAGGTCATAAATTCTGTGTTTTTTTTTTTATACATAAAACCAATATTTTTATCGAATTTAAAAATATAATTTAAGAATGATTCAATTCAAGTGATTTTTAGTGATAATTTTTTGAAAATGGGTAAATTCAGCTGTCTAGCAATATTTATAATTATTTCTTAATTTCGTGCAAATTTTCAAAATTTTTGATGCCATTTTGGCGACGATTTATAAAATTATTGCTCGAATTTGAAAAGTGAATAATATATTATTTGATAGCTAGTTCTATTCTCTTGGAAATTGTGCTCAAAGATTCTACCAACATGTTTTTTTTTTTCAAGCCTGCCTGCCTCTGTTTTCTGTTGTTTTTTCGCCAAAAAAATATTCTGTTGGAAAGGAAGCGACTTGATTCAATTTTTTCCCAAATTTTTGATCAGATTCCATAGAACATGTTTCATAATCTCTGTTATTACTTCTTGTGGTGATTTCGTACCAAATTTTCAGAAAGTCTCGAAAAGGCGAGGGGGGGTGAACCTAAAATAAAATATAAAAATCTCCCGTTTCTTGATCTATGGTAATGGCCATGACACAATATAAATGATCCCTGGAAAGAGAAAAAAAGAAGAAAGAATCTTGTGGTTTTTTTTTACCAAAAATGCATGTAGGAAAGCTAGAAAGTTCAAACTCTCAAAAAACACATTCCGAGAACTCAATTTTTTCTAGTGCCAAATTTAAAAGTTTTACTTAATCATTTTAATTTTCCTAAAATTGTTATCCTTTGATTTCTTTTTTTCGAAAATTTTTGTGATTTCCTGAATTGAATTGTCTTCCTACCACTTATGTATTGAAAAAAAAAAATGAATTGATGATTCTGACTTCTCTGAAATTGAAAGGAATGCAGAATTTTGATTTTTTTTAGCCTTTAAAAAGTTTTTGAATTTGAGAAAAAAATTATGCATTTTTCAAATTTTAAATTGAGTTGTTCATGCCAAATCTTTTGGTTGTTTTTCTGATCATCTTTAAATTTATCTTGTAAATTAACTAAATAAATGTTGAATCTTTCAGCTGTATTTTTCAAAAGATATGAATTATGGACAATTTATTTTTGTGTGGGTAGTATACTCCTTTTTCTATCCTAGAAAAACCACCACTTTGACATGTTTTTTATTATTAAATTCAAAAATTTTCTCTTTTCCTACCCTAAAATTTTTTCAAACGCTAAAATTTCATCTTATCTCAATTTTTCCTACTGTATTCATTACTTTCCCCTAAATTCATCTTCTACTGATGTTTTTTCCAATATTTAATCCAATTTTTAACCTTCCCCCTCAGGTTTTTTCTATTCTATAAAATAATGTTTTGAAATTGTTAATATCAAAATAATGATTTCTAATTAGACTTTTTTCCAACTCTGAAAATTTTTCCCATGTTTTTATTTTCAATTTACATTTTTCTCTCCAATTTTTCCAACCCCAAAGTATTCCATTCATTTTTCGTGTTCTGAAATTTTTGCTCAAAATTTGTTCTCAAGATTTTCAAGTTCTATGGGTCATGTCCTGATGACGTCACATTCCACGTATGGACGTGTAAAAAACTAAAGTGTACCGCTCCAAAAATAAAAAATTGAAGAAATTTTGGAGCCAAAAAAAGTTTTGTATAAATTCGTAGAGTTGAATTAAATTTTGAGAAAAAAATTTCAAGAAAAAATCAATGTAGAAAAATGAGAGTTGGAAAGAGTTAGAATGAATTATTAAAGTTGAAAATTATTCACAAGAAGAAATAATTTCATAGTTCGAAAGAATTTTGTCAAAATATCTTGAAGGCTGAAAAAGTGAAAAGAGGTTGAAAAATGAATTTGGAAAATTTCTGAGGAAAAATTTCAGAATTGGGAAAATTTCAGGGTTAGATTAAAACAAAGAAAATTTTTAAAGTTTGGAAAAATTACTGAGATTCAAAATCAAAAAGAGTCATTGTCTTAAAAAAATTTCAGGGTAAGAAAAAATTTCGAAGTTTTAATATTATAAAAATAACGAAAATATTTGGACTTCAAAAGAAGAAGGGTGTTTTGCGAATGGTGAAAAAAAGTACCCACACACCAAAAAATCACCCTTTCCGTACTCATTTCTTTTTAATTTTTATCGAGATCAAAAATCGAGAAAGCCATTAAGTTTACAAAAAATTGGACAATTTCGATGCTAGAATTTTTTGAAGCCAATCAAATTCTTCACTAAAACCTATTAAAACTTTTTCTTCCCCTAATAAATGAAATTGAACCTTTGAAAAAATACCAAAATCAGTCCTCAGAGAATATTTTCCCTAAATCTATGTAAACCACACACCCATCTGATTTTCCAATACTTCTCACATCGAACCATTAGAAACCCGTACATTAAACAATAGACCGAACTCAATCAATCCAGGACACAGTTCTGCTCAAATGAAAAAACCCAACATCCTGTTATCCGAAGGGCGTTTAAAATCAAACTATATCACGGTCGTTTACCTCTATCTTTCAAATCATCAACTCATCCCAGACCAAAATTATCCATTTTCTCCCTTTTTAAATACGAAAAAAACATCACAGCACGAATCATTAACTCCTCTGGTAATTTTTCACGTTCAAGAATATCGTCTGGATCTAAATACGTACAAAGCAGGGAGTAAGACGAAGGCAAAATAACACCTAAAAATACCTTAATGGATTATAAAACCAAATAATCGCGTATGTAGACATCGAAAGGTATACCCTCGAGGACGAGCCCAACCGAGGAGGGGTGGCAGGTGTCGAAACGTTGGTAATTTTACACCAACAATATTATATACCTAGTTACCTACGTACACCACGAGCAATAAATCGGCGGCAGATTGGCCCAGACTGGGAGGAAAGAGGGGGGATTTTTCATTACATCGTAAAGTAGACTTTTTTTTCACCTTAATAATTTTAAAAGCCTCTTAACTTAGACTTAATTCGATTTTTTTTTTCGAGAGAACTCGCTAACGCTGGTATGTGAGGTACTTACTATGACGTGAGGTCGAAACGCTCTATTTCCGTTAATTTTTAATTCGCATTGCGGAAGTTTGCTTGTTTGAGAGATACATCCACGCAGATAGATATTTTTCCGAATAAAATAGCTACGTACGTGGCCACACGATTACGTCGATCGCTTCATCAAAGGATCTCCTCAGCTGGCTTTTCGACTGACGATCTAAATCCACCTCGATTGTAAATTTCACACTTTGTTGAAAAAAACCAAAAAAAATGCCTTAAATTTGAAGAAAATGAATTAAAAAATTTATTGTGGCCGAACTGTATTGTTTGTGGAAACCAACTACAATGTAGCCGGAGAACGGCGCCGGGGAAGATGGCGATTATTGATCGTACCTTTTGAGCATGTCTGTTTTTCCCAACCACCCTTTGCCGATGCCAAATACGGTGGTGTTTGTTAACCTCGTTTTTCGTAGATTGCGTTTCTCTATACTCAGATCAATGTTGCTTTTAGAGCTACAACCGCGTTCTATAAAAGTTTTATTATCGTATCAACCCTTATTGGTTTGATCGGAATATTGCCATCCATTATTCGGTGCTCGCGTATTACGTAGTTGTTAATTTGATGCATCGTCGTCGCCAACAAGGTGTAAAATTGCTTCGCCTTTCGGTCGTGGTCGCCTCGATCAAACTCACTGTCGCGCTGTTTCCATCCTCGGCAATATTCATTTCACCGTGTTAACTTTGTCCAAGACGAAATCCTTCATGCAAACGTTACGCAAAAAAACAAGCCCTTGTAAATGTAAGTACCCCTTTTAAGCCCAAAAAACCCCTCAGATTCGAGCCTCTTCAAAAATCGACCTTATTTTATCAATTTTGTACCATATTTCAATTTTTACCTCCTACCTGGATCTGATTTTTTGTTCCAGATAAAAACGAACCATCGAGATTTCTCGGCGATGGGGTAACTTTCAAAGCCAAACTGATCGGTATACTCGAGGTGGAGGAGGCCAGAGGCGACAGAATGTGCCAAGAAGCCCTGTTCGAGCTTAAAATGGCCGTCAGAGCTGCCGGAGAACACAAGCAAAGGATTAATATCGTCATAGCAATCGATGGTATAAGACTGAGGGATGAAAAAACAGGGGTAAGTGGATCGTAATTCACAATTCTGACCTCCCAATTACCTAATTTTACTCTGATGTGTTTTTATCTGTTGCTTAGGATTGCCTATATCATCATCCTGTCCATAAGATATCATTTATAGCCCAAGATGTCGCTGATTCCAGAGCATTCGGGTATATTTTCGGATCGCCGGATACCGGGCATCGGTTTTTCGGTATCAAAACTGATAAAGCTGCCAGTCAGGTAAACCTTTTTTTTCAAAAACGTAATTAGGCGAGGGTGTGTTTTGGAGAAGAAGAAAAGCAAGAAGGCGACAATTATTAAGCAGGGGTTAAAGAGTAATAGCCCTAAAAATAATGAATAAATTAATATGATAGCTGCGTGAAAGGTGGTTATTTTGGTGCAACCGTATTGTCGGCTAATTGCACTCGTTATGGTTTAATGAGCAAAATCGATACTGGAGTGAGAAGCAGTTGAAGGTCTGCTGTATATTTCCCCTTTTCGTTGACTGGATTTAGAAGTAGACGATTGATGGTTGTGATTGAGGTGTGTGAGTGCATTGCCATATGCTTTTCGTAGAACGGGGTTTTGTGTGTAGAGTGTGGAGGGTGAAAAGATGATTTTAACGAGTGTTTATTTGCAAATTTTACGTAGCATATGGATAAATTGGGGTATTTTTTAATGGGCCACGGGATCGTTCTGTCATAATTTGATCGAAATTTTGATTTCGTGCATTTCGAAGGATCCTATCGATTGATTTTCAGTCAGAAAATTTTGAAAAAAATTTCAAGTCGCTAAAATCGAAAAAATTTCATCATATTCGTTTTAATAAATTACCTTACCTTTTACAAAAGCCTACGATGAAAAAGTTGAATGGAATCCAGTGGGTGATTGTGATTGTATTTCGCCTGCTGAATACCAGAAAAAATGACAGAAATTTCATCACGCACGGTTGCCTCAAATTTCATCAAAAAAAGTCGTTGGGTTTTTATTTTAAGTCATTTTAACGAAAAAAATCGATTTTTAAAGGAATAAAAGGTCTTTTGAAAAAATTCAATAGAAATGAAATATTGTGAAATATGAAATTTCCTTTCTAAATGTAGCAATCGAGTTCTTCTGGATGACTTAGTTTTGGAGAAACTTTCATCTATAGTTTGAAAATTTAGTCTTTGATCGTGGATGTCTGAAAAAAAAGCCTGAACAAGGAAAATGAATTATTTCTACGCAAAGAAATGATTTTTCATTCACGTCTTTACAATAATATCGATTTCTAAAAATGTTTCATATCATTTCTAATAATTTTTCTTGTAACTTCCCCCAAGTCGCTCGAAAAAACTACATTTGTTGCTAAAAATAATCAAAATTCGTAAAAAAAAAAAAAAAAGGTATAGAAAAAGTTTTTTATAGGGAAGGGGGAGATGAAGAAGAAAGTAACGATTTTCTTTTAAAAAAATTGAAAATTTTCAAAAATTTTCCTTTAATATTTGAATTATTCTGCAATACGGAACTTCTGTCAAGAAGTTTTAAAACGTCAGGCTTTTGCATCGAAAATATTTCTTTATCACGTGATTTTGATGAATTGATCTGCAAGGAGGAGGTAAAAGAAGGTAAAATTGAATCAAATCCTGAAAAATTGGCCAAATTAGTATTCAACTCTTCGAAAACATACAGCTGAGTGTAGGTATTACACAAGTTTCTATTTTTCCAGATTTGACCCATATTTCGGGATAAAAAAGATTTGGAGTCTTGAAATCACAAAAATAAAATCAGATTCATGATCGTGTTTTTGAATATCTGTCATCTGATAATCGCATAAAATCATATTTAGAAAAAAAATTCAAACTCGGAAATGAGGGGTGGTGTTTTCTCCCTCAGTAGGACGCTGATTAGGGTGGATTATTAAACTTTTTTCAAATTTTCATGGAATCTAGAAAAAAATTATTATGGCACAATTTCGAAGTATTTTTTGCAAGTGTCTACTCCCCCTAAGCCCCCCCTTCAAAAGTTCAAAATTTTCAACTTTTTGGACAAAATATTGTTCGTGTTTTTTCTTGATTTTTTTATAGATGGTAGTTAAAACTTTTATTCCCTGAAACGTCACCGTTGTTTTTAGGGGTTTTCCTATTGCGATCGTTTTTTCTTCGTTTGTTTTCTTCAACTTGTAACCAATCCGCGACCTCCGCGACCAGTATTTTGAAGTGGCCAATTAGCTAGCCGCATTTCGTAAAAGCTGGATGAGGTATTGATATGAAAATACAAGATTATGATTTTTTGTTTGATTATGGCGTTAAAAAATTTTCAAAATTTGATTCACGATTTTCTAATATTCAAGCATCTTTGCCTATGAAATTACAAAAATTCAGTGATGAGCTTCACTATTTTCGGTAAAAAAAAAAAGGATAATGAATAATAATTTTTTTTAAAAATAAAAATTGAAGAATGAGAGAATGATGATTCGAATTCGATGAACGGGAAAATCAAATAATATTTTCTTTGTGCGAATTTTTTTCTCACAATAACACTGTTGAGAATCAAAATTTTAAAATAGACTATGGGGTTTTATGATGATGATAAAATCATGTCAAGGGTCGAACGATTATGCTGTAATTTTCATCGAGATCGAGCATAATGTTGTGTTCTAAATCCAATCACTGTACTTATTTGAGTTTGAGAAAGGTACTTTTTAAATATTGAGTTTGGACTCATTATTTATGGTTAAAAATGTTAATGTTTCAATTATGAGGAAGAACTAAGAAGTAATGATCATTCAGTAGTAGAGATAAATGACGAATAGGCTGAAAATAAAAATATAGAACAATTAAGTAAACCATTAAACGCGAAATCCCTCTTGCAATCAGCGATTAGCTGATTAGCTTGTTTTTTATCGTTTTTAATGCAATTATAAGTAGAAAAAAATTGTCTGGATTGAAGGAAAGAACAACGCAACGGTGGAACTTTAGATTGGGAAAATGATTTTCACGTTGCGATACCTTATCGGTGATAGTTTATCATTTGTCTAGCGAGCATTTCTTCCCTTCCCTGTATATCTAGATGCATGTTTCAAAGTTGAAATGAAACGTATTTTTTAGTCGTCATTTGGCTCTACTCGTAGTTTTAATAAAATTTTTGATAATTTTGTAAAAATATGTCCGAGTCGAATTTTTAGTTTTTCAAACACCTTTTTATGACTATTGGTGAACCAGTAGCCTGTCTGTCCAGTCGTGTCTTTTAAAACCAAAAAAATAAGGATAAAAATTTGAAAAAAATTAGATAAATTGAAGTAAAATCACTATCATGCGTACTCTCTTCAACGCACGATAGTGATTTTACTTGAGAAACGATTTTTTTTGTTTTTTCTGGGGGGGGGGGCGTTTGCATGATTTTTTCGTGTATAGTCAAAAAATTGTTTTTGGAGATATTTTGAAGTTGAATGAAAAAGAATTACATGTGGTTTAATCGATGTTAGGAAATTCATTTTTCGATTAAATGAAATTTGGAGGACCTCTTCCCTCATCCCACCATTTTAATGCATAGGAAAATATCCCCCTTTCCATTTATTGATGTAACTGCGAGCATTCTGATATCCATACATTTGTTCTACATTAAAAAAAGAGGCCTGGAAAGTTTGAAAAAATTACCCACAATTTTTGGAGAATCTTTTGAAAAATAATGTCCATCAAATTATTGTACTTATTCTTAAATTTTACAAAGAGTATTTTTATGTAAGTCTGAAAAACATTAAAATGTTTAAAATTTTTGTACGGTAAAATTAGTAAAATGAGGGGAAAGGAAAGAAAAACTTCGTTAAAAGTGTTGCAAAATTTCTAAAAAAAAAAAACAAACAAAAAAAAACAGATGGAGAATTCTGGGGGCTTTGAGGATTCTAATCGAAAAAATGAGGCCAAATTCATGTTCAGCTTCTTCAAAAACTTGCCCTTTGAAGTATCATACTCCTTCATTAATTGTTTTCAGATTCTAGCTCAGCGTCAGCTTTGAGGATCTCTCTTATCTCCTCCCCCTCCTATCTAAATGTGAATTTTAGAAGTAGTTCAGCTTCTATTTTTCAAGTTCAAATTTCAAAATCGAAAAGTTCAGGTTTTGAATTTTGGCAAAGTTATTAAAATTTTCAAATTGAAATCTTTGATGCTTTCATTTGAAACAGTGAAATAGTTTTGCTTCATTTCTAGATTATTTTTCTATGTTCATGAGAAGTAAAAATGATCCCATTTTCGGACAATAAGCAAGAAAAAAGTACACAATACATCTGAGATTTTTAAAAATTGATGAATTTCAAAATTATTATCTCTGTTTTTATACTTGAGGGTCTATTAGTTCAGGAGGAAAATTGGTTAATTTTTAAGGAATTGATAAATTATTGAAAAAAAAACCAATAAATTATTCAAAAATTTGGTAAAAAAGTGTTTTAGAAAATTGTTTTTTCAAATCGAAAACTGTTGAAAAAATAAGTCGAAATTTTGAAATTTTTGGTTTATTGTTTTTTGATCGATATTTGATAGAATACTCACCTGAAGGACTTGATAAAAAAATTTTAATGCAATATTTTTGATCGTTAACTTTTATTTGAAAAAATATGCTATAAAGTAAAAGTTTTTTTTTTTTGAAAGTGCGATTAAAAATTGTTTGCTTCTTTTATGAAACTCGGGTACTTTTCCATCAATTCCATCCAATTCCATGCAATAAAAAGATTGTGATTTTTTGACTTGAAGTGTATTGATTTTTTTTTTAATTTTTCGGGGGGGGGGGGAAATGAGTTTTCAAATTTTTGAGCCCTCCTGCCGTTGCTTCTGGTGTTTTGTGGCCCCTCCTCCTTCCTGAAAATAATTCTAAATCAAATACTTAATGATAATTTCTCAGGATTTTTTTGGCTGCCTTAATTTTGAAACAAAATCGAGGATTTCCTGGATTTCAAAAATTATAAAAGATTGAAAATTATGCTTACTTACTTTGAATTATTTAATTAGCTCTTTACATCGATTATCGTTCTTTCCAAATACAATACGAAAGATTCCCTTTGAAAAATTCAAACAAAACGACGATTAAAAATCCGTAGGTTAGGTATGTACTTTTAAAACCTAAAATCCCAATAATTTGAGGAAACGAGACGCGAGAATCTTTGCGAATTCCAAATCGTTCTAAATTTTCCATTGTTTTATTTCTTACCAGGATGACACATTCAGTACCACGAAACAATAGGAAAATTGCGTAAAAGTATGATCCCTGAACTGCCTGCAGAAGGGAAAAGGAAAATGAAATATGGAACAAAATATGTGTAAATCTGAACCTACTTGCTTGGAATTTTCCTTATGAAAGCAAACTTTGCGGCGTGATTTTCTTGGAATAAAAGCTTTATTCGAACGAACGCAAGAGAGAAATTGTTCAGCATTTTAAAGAAACGTGCTAAAGCGGAACGTGAACTGAAGGAAAAACAGTAGGTCAGGAGTCAATGACATTTTCTCCTAGTTACCCTTTGAGATAAGAAAGTGAAATTGGCGAGAAAAAATTGAATCAATATTTCAATTAATATGCAGCATTTGCCCCTTGATTAATTGAGGAACTACACGTATTTTGCTTTTTTTTTCATTTTTACGCATAATTTATTGAATTTTTCCCCATTTAAAATTATTTTGCCAAATTTAAATGCAAAAAGTATTTTTTTTGTTGCATATTTCAATCTCCCTCAACCCAGATTTTATTTTTCCTCCCAAATATATCTTAAAATTGAATCGAACACATACGAAAAAAAATTCCCCATCGAGATATTTTATGGTGCTCACGTTTTCCTCGAAATTTTCATCGCCGAATGAATAAAAAATTTAGGCAACGTAACGTCGATTAAACTCGGCGAGAGGAAAAATAGAGAGAAAAATATACTAAATTTGTACATTAGTAGGCGCACTTAATCTTCGTTCCAACGACCGAGTTCATCGGGTTTAATGAAAGGAAGTGAAGAGAAGGTCGACCCAGGAGGAGACAAGAGAAAAGGAAACATTAAATTAATAGAAAACGTTTTTTTTGTACAAGAAATTCAGTCGAGCCGTTTAGAGCTTGCAAATTAGATTAGGAAGTCATCATTCTTTGTAGGATTCTAAAAAAAAATTCCTAAAATAAGGTCTCAAAGCTACACAGTTTGATAAGCTTTCCATAATTGGGTATTTAAGAACAGAATGGAAAGGAAGTAGTCGATCCATTGAAAAATTTCACTTTACCAATTTCTCAATGGAGAACGATCCGAATAAAGAAAATTAATTTGAAAAAAAAAATCCTCATTATTTTTTCAAAGCGAATTTGGCAATTTTTTTTAGAATTGGTCGATTAATTGGAATATCTTTTACGGAGCTTCTGTTTGAAAAAATCAACTCGATAACGTATTTATAGGAAAAATATTTCGTAATCCATTAGAATTACGTTAAAAACCATGTGCTACGAGAGTAGAACCAATTAACCGTGAATTTTACTTTTCTTCTTCTTCCTCTACGCGAATATAACCTCCAAAAGGAGAACGCATCGCAACACCATGGGTTATGTACTGATTTTTGGCACAAATTTCAGGTCGTTATGGCGATGCGAGATTTATTTCAAGCTGTTTATGAATTGAAAAAGAGAGAAGTGGAAATGGCCAAGCAGAACATTGAACAGCATCAATTGAAATACGGTAGCTCGTTTTTCTTAGATTCCATTTCGGCCTCATCGTCAAAGGTATGGATGTTATTTCAACTCGATAATGTTTCGAGATGATTTTTAATTTATTCTAGTGATATTATAAGCGAATTATTTTATGTGGGGTGGAATTTTGCCCTCGAGATATGAAAACGAAATTCGACGATTTGGAAATGCGAACGTAGGCGTGGTGTAGAGAGTCTAATTTTGGGATTTGTTTTTCCTTCCTTTCCCCTCTGGAGGAAAAATTACCTTCGTGGGATTGATTGCAAAAAATATGTTTTTCAATACATTTTGAAAAGGTTTTTGCAGTTTCAGCCTCCTGTAAAGAAATAACTTAATCGTATATTTAAGTAGAAAGAGCATTAATAGATTTCGGAGACGAATTTTTCACAGACTCGAAATTGAAAAAATTTTGTGGTAAAATTTTCATCTCTCTACCGCTCTGTCCCTCCCTTAACTCCTCCTTTTTTTGTAATTTCTTTTAAAAATTGTCGTTTTCATGAATTTTCAACCAAATTTTTGTAAACTATACGTTTAAAAGGCGTTACTGGGTGTTTTGAAAATAAAAAGTAATCGAAGTCTGAGACCATGACCTTGAAAAATACAAAAATAATCATTTTTCATTCCCCTTGAAATGATTGTTTATTTTTTGTGATTTTTATGATTTGAAGTCCAGGGTGTCCAAAAGTCGTAAAATTGATCGAAAATTCATCAGAATTGGCGATTTTTTTCGTTTAGTGGCCTACAAAGCGAATTTTTTTTAAAAATGTTGGCTTTTTGAATATTTTTTCTAAAAATTTTTGCATTTTAGAAATTTTGAAAAATTACGTAATGCGTTAATTTTTTTATTAATTTGATTTAAAATACATAAATTTGCCTTAGATTTGAATTTTCTGTGAAATTTTTCTTGAAATTGCATTTGTTTTTTTTTGAGGAAGGGGGGAGGGGACAAATTGAGAACTGAGATACCATGAAAAGAAGTCGAGAAAAAGTTGCGAAAAGGTCTCGAATTTTGAATTTTGAAAATCTATGAGTATAGATAGGTAGTAAACAGTACATGGGGTATGGGGTAAAATTTCATCGTCTCGCGTACAAAATTTCCCCATAAAAAAAAATCAGCTATGGATCTGTTCTGTATACAACACAAACTTCGAATTACCTATAGGTACCTAAATTTTGATATATTTTTATCTAAATTTTTCAACAATTCTTACTCCAGACCAGGCGAATAGAAGATTGAAAAAGAAAAAAAAATTAACTCCTATGAATTTCTTTTTAAATAAATCATTCTACCCTTTAACTAACCCCTTGTGAGCAAGAGAGAAACGTATCCCCAATTTTTTGACCCAAATCTTTGGAGGTGGAGTGCTGAGAAGGGTCAAAATTCTGGTTGGACTGAAATGAAATTTGAATTTGGCACCCTCGTAAACAGAGACGAATGTGTGATGAGTCACACAATATTGTTGAAATTTCAACTCGTTTCTGAGGGTAGGTATAGAGGCAGAGGAGGGCAGATTGAGAAAAAAAAGTCAAAATTTGGGTTTAGCACTTCTAAAAATATCATAACCCTCTAGACCTTTCGAAAAAATGGCTGGAATTTTTTAAGTTCTTTACATTTGGACAAAAATTATACTTGAAAAATTTTGAAAATACTGTTATGGGACATGTGTATTGAATTCAATACCTTGTATAGCTGATTTTTTCGAATTTTTCACATGATTAAGGTGTTGAAAAAATCAAGAATTTCACTCAAAAAATTATATAAAGGGAAAATTGATTTTGAAAAAGTAGAAAAATCATATAAACTTGAAAAGTAGAGGAGAACAATAAAATCTTACGTTGATTTTTCAGTTTGAAACGAAAAAAAATTTTAAAAAATAGGGAAGGTCCATTTTTGCCTTCTTTCAAAAAATTTTACACCTCCCCCCCTTTCCTCCGTGACTGCTCCTTTCTATTCAGCATCAAATCTCAGACTAGATCAAACGTCTGGAAATTTTGAAAAAAATTCCGAAAAATTTGAAACTAATTTTTGAAAAGAACTATTTTTTCTTTCGAAAGAGAGAGTAGGTAGGGAGGGGGTAAAATAACGAATGAGTAAGACATGTAAATTTTAAATAAGTTTAGTCTCTGAATCTTGAAGCCGAAAAAAATGAGAAGAATCAATTTTCGAATTTTTCAATGAATTTTACCCCCTTTCCCCGGGTTACTGCTCGAGGAAACTAAATTTTCAAAAGATCTGTTTTGTTTTTTTGAATAGTGGGGGGGGGGAGGTAAATTCACGGAGAACAAGAAATGAAAATTTTCAATAAGCTTAGAGAAATGAAATGTTTATAGTATCAGGAGAGGGGGTGGGAATTTTGGTTCCAAATTTTTTGATTTGCAGTTCGGTTGCTTGCATTATTTTCAAACCCTAATATTTTTAATTTTTTTATTCAATTTAAATTGTATCAAAATTTTACTAAGCTGTCGGCTGTTTGAGAAAATGAGCTAAAAATATTTTGAGTTCAAAATTTTTAGGAATATTATTTTTGTGGAAAATGTTTGAATTGAATTGGAAAAAAACTGAAGGGAACTCGCGAAACTCAACACTTGGAAAAAAAAGTGGTGACAATTTCGGTGTCAGATTACAGATGCAGATGGGTAACGTTGATTTACATTTTGTTAAAACGCCCAACTGGGCTGGGTGAGATAAAAAAAAAAAACCTGGGACAAAGAATACAAAAAACTTGATTTTTTTCGAAAACGACCTTTGAAAATCCATAATTCCAGAAATTTTATGCAAAGGGTTGGATGAGAAATGGCTTTCGATGCACCCTTCCATTCCCTCTCTTCCCTCATAAAAAATCAGCAATTTTTCGTGAAAATCGACCCGTTCCATATTCTGTTATTTTTAAAGCTTTAGCTTATTCCTAGGAATTTTCTCCATCTCTCCCTTCTGCCCGTCTCTTTTCAAAATAAACCTTTTAAAACGACACCATTTAACTGTAAAGTAACCCCGAAGTCAAACTTTATTCGATCCATTAATTTTATCTCGATCGAACGTATCCGAAGTCAAAATGACGAAAAATACTAAATATTCGGCTCAGGCCTCGTAATCTTGGCGATGGCGTCGTCGACTTCGTCAAAACTGTCAAATTAAAATTTTATCGCGAAGTATAAAGTAATTTTCAACGGGTCTGTTTTGTTTCCAAACAGTCAATCGCGTCGACTCAATGACGAGGGCCACAGAACCGAGTTGAGGGGGAGGGCATTATCTGTAACGACGTGTTCGGTACTAAAATTTGTACTGACGAAGGGTTTATTTTTAGCCGGTAACTTTATTAAGTGCGTATACTCGAATGAGTTCGCGTTCTATGTACAAGTAAACAAATTCGACGTCTGTATTCGCGATTTTCAAATATAAAGAAAGTTCGCCGTGGCACGTCTCCGTATCGATAGAAAATTATACCTACTACAATACTGAATTATAAATACGCCACATATCTCATATGAGCAGTTATTTCGATGGTAATTAACGATAAAGATCTAACGTGTATGCCTTTCTCTTTGTCTCGCAGAGCGGCAGCGATCCGATCGGCGGCAGCAGAAATAAAAGTAATACGATCGTGGCACGCGAAGACTCGACAATTAAAAGCGCCAGCACGATAAAAAATAAAACGCAAACGGCCGGAGTTATAGCCGATCTCATGGATTTAGAATTAGAATTGAACAGCCTGCAGCAGGGCCTGAGTCAGATGGAAAGGCTTACGCCGTCCGATCCATTCGGACCGTCTCCGTCCTTACCGAAGGAGGATCCGTTTGGCGATTCGTTTACGCCGCCTCCGTGCATCACTACGCCTCCACCGGCCAAATTACCACCGCCGCCGGCGTCCGGAGATAGGAGAAAGGTCGGATCTACGTCTTCGGCGGCGTCTCAGCCGGAGCTGCATTGGTTCGATAAAGAGACCCAAGAATTGTTCTCGAGTGATAAGAATTTGCCCGGTGCGGCCGTTGAGAACGCCGATAAAGAAGTAAATATTTCATTTGCATGATACGGCTGTTTGATTCGAGGATATTTTAGGTGTAGATTTGTACGCTGTGATGTAGATTGGAATTGAAGGAGGGGTCAATGACAGGAAGATTTAAGAAAATTGAAAAATTGCTCATTTATTGGAGAAGGGAGGAAGGAGGATCATGATTACGAGAAAATCAATATTCTGGATTTTGACGAAAATTGATGAAATGGTTTACTTTGAAGGAGAGACCTGTTTAAAAAATATCCCCCCGACCCCCCCAGCTTAAAAATGGAACGTAATTTTTTTATTTATCACTCATTCACTCTACCAGAAAATTATTGCAAATCGCAAATTTGACGATTTTTTGTTTTTTTAAAAAATTCAAATTTCCCACTCTTGGTTGCCCAAAAATTCAGCCAATTTTTTTTTTAGTGAATAAAATATTATTTTTGATGGACTTTTAATTTTCACAAATGTCATAAAAAATTTTAGTTGGTAGCACTGTTATAAAAAAATTCCAAATTTTTATAACTGAAAAAAATTGACTTGTTTTTATAACTGAAAAAAATTTGACTTATTTTTAAGCCACTGAATGAGCAATTCGACTATACCTATTTATTTTTTGTCTCTGCTTCAATTCTGCATCAAATACCAATCTGTGAAATTTCAGCCTTAAAATTTGTAAGTTTGCATTCTTGGAATTTTCAATATCAAAAATTGTAGTTGTCAAGCTTTTTTCGATCTCAGACAAGAAAAGGCTTTGAGAAGAAGTAGCTTTTGAACCCATTTCTAGAATTTTTTTTGCTTTAAATCTAATAATGGACCCGCTAGAGTGAAGTGGAACCGAATTTTCAATTTTTTTTTTACTTATTCCTGAATCAATTTTTTTATGTTGTAATGCCAAGGATCAATCTATAAAATAGGAACCTAAATTGTAGACATTAAAATTTAGGCATCAAAATTTGATATTCTGTGACTTCTTTGGTGTTTTTCAAAATAGGTATTAAATCTAGGTAACATTTAATTTCAAAAATTTGGAGTAAAAAAGCAAAAAAAATGAATGCTTTTTTCATGAGATCAACGCATTTTTTTTTTAGGGAAAATTCATTTGTAATTTTTGTATTACCCATTGCTATTTTTTCAGTATTTTTGAAAAAAAATCCAATTCGAAAAATCTTACTTTGTTTGCGAAAAGTCTGAAGCCATTTCCACCCCCCCCCCCCTCGAATTATCTTGAGCAGTCTGGAGAATTTTCCGAATATTTTCAAACATTTGAGACTGCTTAATTCCAGCTATCTCATAAAATAATGTTTTTAAAAAATTCCTCGAAAATATTTCTCAATTTATTAAAAATTCATAAAAGTGGTAAAATAATTGACAATTTTTTTCAAATGAAGGGAAATCTTTAAAAAATTCGTGATTTAATTGCTTTTACCTCACTTGTTACAAAACTTATGCATTTTTTTGAGGTCTTTTCACCGAAAAAACTGGAAGGTGGTTCAGGGAAAGGGTGGAGTAGAACTGAAGATTTTACTCAATATGTTTAAAAATTTCGAACTTTAAAATGTCTGTAATTTTTTAGTCTTTGAGACCATTTTTAAAGTCATTTCATTTGACATAAATACGTGTTAAGTTTTGATTCAAAATTATCTTTAAAATGAACTCCTAAAGTCTAAATTAGACACCCATTTTGAAAATTTTACATAATTTTGTATTCAGTCTCTCTCTCCTTTCTTCCGGCATCCTCTCTTTTTTTGAAAAAAAAGTTTCGTCAAATTTCAATACTAGAAGGGACAAAAAAAAAGGAGAAAAATAGAAATACGTAATATTCGACCTTTGATAATTTATCCAGGTACCTTTAAAACACCAAAATTTAATTCAATTTTTTGTCTTCGAAGTTTTTTGAAAAAGTGTAGCTTTACTAAAAATTTCTTTAAAAACACTCAAAACATTTTTCGTACCCAATTTTTCCGTAAATGAAATTTCTCAACAGTTCTGAAATAATTTAGCATAAAAATTCAAAAATGTTGCTGAAAAATCAATTTGAACCCTATTTTTGTTTAAATTATGGCCAATTTTAGTTAGAAAAATTAAATTCGAGTAAAAATTGTTGCTCTGATCGAGAAAAAAAATTGAAAAATGATGAAAAATTCAATTGGAAATTCTCGATGTTTTTGATTTTAGTGCCTTTTTAATAGGTTCTCTTTGGTCTCAAATTAAAAAATAAATCATCGAAAGTGATCAAAATTTCATTTATGAATGGAACTTGTTTAAAAATTAAAAAATTGCTGATTTAGATTAAATTAAGTTGATTTAACTTTCAAAATGGAAAGAAAATTGCCCATTTTTTAAAATCCATTCTACATAATTATCCTAGTTTTAATTTTTAAAAAAGTCGATTGAGGGGATAGGGAGGAGAAGTCTGTATGTCTTGGGACATTAGCAGCTCATAGCAATCAAAAAATAATTTAAAAATGAGGATAAGTGTTTAAAAATGTAGCAATTCAACTTTTGATGAAAATTGACAAATCATAATTTTGTTGCTATTTTAAAAAATATATTTGCTAAAGTTTTCAAATCATGGTTCTATTTTTGAAAAATAATTAGGTGTTCAATTCGGTTCCATTCCACTTCCTCGAAAGTTTTTTTTTGTCCCAATAGTCTTCATGATCTCAAAAGTAAATCCAGGGGTCCAAACATAGGTTGAAAATTATTCAAGTTTAATTGTCCTACATTACTCTTCCTCAAATAATACCAAAAATAAACTCAGGAACTTCGAAAACCTCTCAGAATCATTTAATGACTCCTTGAATCAATTTCTGAATCACCTTGAGCCGAAATTTGAATGTTGAATTGAGAGAAAAAGGGTTCGTATTTTAAAAAAAATCATTTTTTGTCCCATTTTTCTCATTGAGGGTCAAAATGGTCCCGAAAACATATTCAATGAGTCAAAAACGATAGTTCTGATTCCTCATTACTTTCAATTTAAGTAGATATTCAAATTATAATCATTCTGTATCCTAATTTTTGTATTTTTTCTTGCAGAAAAAAGAAGACCGGCGGGCGTTCGAACGTAAAGAAATCTCGGCGAAAGAACTTTACGACGTATTTACTGAACTGGATCCGTTGGGAACCGGCCGAAGTAAGCCTTATATGGATAAAAAAGACTTCTTCCAAGAATTAAAAAACCCGCCCAAGAAACTGTTAAAAGACTTAGTGGGTGTAGAGAGCGACGCTGAAGGCGGCACTAATTCTGCGACGTATTTTACAGGTGGTAATTCGTCGAAATCTATGTTTTTAGAAGAATCGTCGCCGCATCCGGGCACCGCCACAGCTCCCGCCTCCGCTTCGGCCATCGACCAACAAAAACTATACGAAGAGCATTTTCGTAAGTATAACTCGGTGGACTCGGAGCATCGGGTCGGATCGGCGACGACCGGCGAAGATACAAAAGACGGGGTGTATTTCGATTCACGCCGCCATCACGATCCGTTCGAGACAAGTTTCGCCAATTTCGCCGCCTTCGATGGCCATCATCGGAGCATAGACGATACCACAACGTCCAGGCGATCCCCCCAACCACATTATAATCGAACCAAGTCACCATCGACGATAAACGATAATTACCATCATAATGTGTTGAAATCGTCGCAGAGTAAATTATCCGGATATAAGCCAATGCTGAGCTCAATGAGTGACGATTCTTCGCTGAATAAAAACCAATGGAGTAAATTACCATCGGACGACAGTAGCAAGCAAAAGATAGTGATTAATTTACGTAAAGTATTATCCAACGCCGACGATACCGATAAAGAGAACGATTCGCCGGTCGCCGAAGAATCAACGTCCGCAGCAGCTACCATATTACGAAATATGGACGCCAGATCGTCAGCTCAAGGCGACGTATCGTCAGATTCATTCGAATCGATACCCGAACCACCGCCTAGACCTATTACCAGCCCAATTGCTTCCCAACCACCGCCATTACCGCCGAAAAAGCTACAGTTACCGGTGACGATGAAACCTCCACCGAGACCATCGTCGGACACAATGTCCCATTACGATTACATCGAGAATTACGAAAGCTTGGGATCGTCCAGGCAGAAGCTAAATGGTGATATGCGAATCCCGCCTTTGCCAGCACCGGCCAGAAAACCGAAATTTTCCTCCGGAGGGCATGACGTCGATAGAGACTATGGAAGTAGGCATCGACCTCATAAACAATCGTCTTGCTCCTCAGAACCAGAATATTACCTGACTCCTATTTCGAAACTGTCGTATCGAGATCATCGGGACGACGAATATCACCATCGCAGTGCTCGAGCTCATCCTAAACCTTCCTCGCTTAATATTACTCTTAGTCAATTGACCAGCACCGGATTTGAAGACCTGGCTTCAATGTTACGCATTCCGGCTTCCACATTATCCAAAATGACCTTGAAAGAATTGACCGAATGCCTTTCTCGACTTTCGGACGCCGATTGCCAGAAACTCGAGAATGACATGTGTAATAAATCCAGACACCAATCGGAACCCGTATCGAAGTCCAGATCTCGAGACGAAGATAGAACCTCGTTTAAGGCCAATTTCGAGGAAAAATTCCCTCCGAAATCGGCCGGACCGACGGTCCAGATCGATAAATACGCCGTCTTCCGCGAACTAATCGAACAAGAGGAGAAAAATCAAGCTGAGCAGGCGATCGCTGACGCTCAATCGCAGCAGGACACGAGAACTTCGCCGGAAGACCAAGAGACTCCTCCGGTCGAACCTGCCACTACCGATATCGTCGCTGATGATAAACGTAGCGATGACGATAAATACGCTGCACTTCGGAGTATACCCGTCGTCGTCCCCAAAACTGACGAGAGCGTTAAAGAGTTCAGCGAGAAAGAGGACAGTGCCACTGAACATATGCTCCAAGCCGAAGACTCCGAACCGACTGAACCTCCCAATGTGGTCGCCTTCCATCGTAAACAATCCGGCGACGACAAAGAAGACGAAACGAACGAGCCAAAAACCGAGCCAGATTCGCCGTCGGTCTCGGTTCCCAACGACGAACCCTCGAAAGACCCCTGTACACCGGATGAAACCGATACCAAAGTATCGGATGGCGAAGAACTGGGCAAAAATTGGGCTAAATTCGATACGGAAGTCGACTCGAAGCAGAAACCGTCTCCTTGGCAGGAAGACGAAACCAAACGAGACGAATTCACCTTCGAACGTGGCCCGAAACCGGTCGAGGAACCGAAACCGATACGATACGCTAAAAAGCAACGTACGCCCAGGAAACGATGGAACGACGACGAAGACGAAGACGACGACGATGGCAACGACGAAGACTACGGTGACGATTCCGAAGAAAACTGGGAATCGTCAAAGAAAAGCCTGGGTAGCTCTTGGGACGACGAGTCGAGCTGGCGAGAGAACGGCTGGAGTGATCGAGATTCCTTGTACGATGACGCCGAACAATCCCCGACAGCGTCTTCGTATCGCGAACGAAGGTATCAATTGAAAAAGAAAGGCTATCGAAGGAAATTCTCACCTCATAAAAAATCAGACGAACATTCGCCCTGGGAAGATAAACCAGACTGGCAGTCTCGTAAAATGTACAAAGATTACCAAGACGACGATCGAATCTACGACGAACGAAAGGTCCGAACTCCACCGTGGACCACGACAGATCGAGGCAAACGATACGAAGATAAGGAAGAAGACGAGCTCAAGCTATTAAAAATGATGCTCGGCAAAAAACGATTGAAAGCCCTGGAAGAGCAATTATTCAAACGTTACCAAGAACAATTCGTCGTCGAGCCGACTAAAAAATCATCCTATTACAATTACGTAGTGAAAAACACCGTCAAAGAATCGCCCTGCGACAGCGAATACGCCGATGGCTCCGTCGGCTCGAAATCCGGCCGATACGCGACCAAAAAATACCACTCGCAGAGGCCCAAATCCGCCGACAAGGGCCGGAAACCGTTACAAATCCGGCCCGACGACGGTACCGAAGATATCTACGTGAAAAAGTACCATCGCAGACCGTACAGCCAAGACGAGCTCAGTATTTCCGAAGAAGAACGATGGGCAGCGCATAAATCGCCCATTTATTCGAAAAAACCTAATCGTAGTCGTAATCAAAGCCAGACTTCCCCCTTCGAGGATAATTTCTCCCCTCAACCGTACGATTACGTCGATCCCAGCGAATCTGCTCATAAGAAAAATTCTCGTCATGGCAGCGCCACAATGAAAAAACCAGATTCCAAAAGACCTCTGGAATTACACCCTTACTCGGTTTACGATTTCAAATCCGGACGCAGCAGTCGAGAGTCTAGTCAGCGACAATCCCCGTTCGAAGACGATTTCACGCCGCCGGACGTGCAAAAATGCAGCGAACGGAGTAGCGACGTGAGCAAAGATAGCGGCGGCGACCGACGTAACGACGACGAGGTTTTTTTCAGCGCCGGAACCTCCGATTCCAGAAGCCTACGTAATTCACGATCCAGTCGTATGAGCCGGTACGAGCACAGTAAACGGATGGACAGACCGAGTAAACATTACGAGAACGTGGAAGTACGCAAAAAAACACCGGATTCGTATTACGATAAATTACCCAAAGATAAATACAAGTATTCGGCCAAGGAAAGTAACGGCGAGCCTGGGCAAGACCTCAAGAGCCCCAAAAAAGCCACCAAACATTCGGCCCAACGTCACGATCCATTTAATGACAACATCGTACCAGGCTACGATTCCAAAACCATGCCCAGATTGCATAAAACCAAAAGTAAAAGTAAAATTCAGTACGACGATAGTGCCAGCGATTCCGGTGCCGACGCCGCGGTCAAATGGAAAGACGACCTTACCTCGTTTACATTCGCCGAACAGCACGGACGTAAATGAGAGTTACGAAAGGTGATTCCTCGTGTGCAGGAGAACCGAGTAATCAAGTCGAATAAACAAGGAATCACTTATAAAATGGGTAAAATTTTAGGTCGAATGAAAAAAGTCGTCAGTAAAATTCTGGTATGATGGCGAGGATTTGTGTATTTCTGTACAAAGTACCAAAAAACCACGGATAAGTTTGTATTTTTATATTGTGATGTATCTGTCCTCTTTTTTCTTCTTTTACGTGTTGGTGTGTTTTCTCTCTATTTTTATACTCTACCGATTGTAAAAAATGGCGAAATTTTTTATCTGTGGAGGAAATTACGTATTGAACTGAAGTATTTTCTTGGGAATCTCTTAGGTGTGTGATTAACTAGTTATGATCAAATAGTGTTAACAATCGATCAAATTTTTTTTTTAACGTAGAATTAAGGTGTTTATTTAACGATCCCCCTTCAGATGGGTAGATTATGTGCCATAGTATTTTTATTTATTTTTTCTCTCGAACGAAATCTATTTACCACGTAAATCTACGTGCGAATCGGACGCTTGTGTTGTAAATCTCTTCGACGTGGAAGCAATTTAACCAATTTAGTATTTTTGCAAAGTTTGTTTGGCAATTTTTATTGTGATTATTTGTATGTGGTTGTGCTTCGCTGATGTGTAACGGTGTGTTCCCAACTGGGCAGCTTTTTAGTTTCTGACTGATAATCCTTTGATGTTGATGTTATTGGTATTTTCTGGCTGATCGTGATAGTAGTAGGAATTAATTGGTGTTTGATTTTTTTATGATGTGAATTAAAATTGAGAATTCAGTTTGGAAAAAATTCAGATAATTTATTAAGTCAATTGGAGAATTGAAAAGGCGTAGTGTAGGTTTTATATTAAGGATTATTAACAATTTTAACATACTAATTAATTATTTATTTATTAACAATCGATGAATTGACGATCCTTTTTTTATTATTGTTCTTCGTGAATTATTAACGTAAAACATAGATCTGGAAAACTGTTGAATCGATTGGATCTCGAATGTCAATTCAAATTATTTAATTAATTTATTAGGTTGAAAAATTATTCAAAAATTAGGAAAAATCCTAATGTAATGTTTGATCGAATCGGAAAACCAAATTCCGAATAATTATGATGCTAGAATTTTTCATGGTGTCTATTGGCAAGAACACCCAAGAAAACTAGCAATTGGCAAGATTTTGATAATTTTAATGCTAAAAGCCAATATTTTCAGTATTTTTTCTTCCTTGAATTTTTTAATTGACGTGGGTATAAGAAAAGACTGAATAGAGATTCATTTTTAGCCGAATTTAAAGCAAAAAAAATGGTAATAAACATGAGAAAATATCAAGCATTTTCATTTTTCAAATCCAATTCACTCCATGTTTTTCGAACTGGGACCAAAAATCTCATTTATCAAGTTAACGATGTATTTATTTGATATTTTGTTATTGTTTTGTTGAAAAATCATTGAAGTATGTTCGATTTTTGAAAAAATGTTGAATTTATATTTACTTACTTAATTAATGGAATATTTTCAATTTTTTAATCATACAAAGGTGCTACCTAAATTATTAAGATTTTTTCGGTTGGTGTTCTACTCATGTTCCAACATTTCCTGATGATCATATGACGCTGGATTTTGAAAATTTAACCTTTTTTCTTCTAAAGTGAATTTTTCCGGCGTTAGGTGGCTTAAAAAGAGGAAGGAAGGGGTATTTTAAAACAGATAGCAACTTTTTCCAAACTTCATTTGGGAAAATTGCGAGTAATTACTTATTTCCATAAAATTTTTTCCACTAGAAAATTTTTAGAATCTATTTTTTGGTTTTGTGATGAATTTCTCAATTTTGGCCCCTTTCTCCTGCTCTTCTGGAGTCCCTCTTATTTTTATTATTATTAAGTATTATTTTTTGTGGAGGAGGGGGGGGGGTAACTCGAGGTGTTTGGATACTAACTCGAGAGGTCAGAAAACATGCATTTTGATTTTTCGGTCGAGAATTTTTTTAAATTTCAGTTTTTGACCCAATTTCTAGTTCTCAGAACTTGGAAGATACCGGTTTGAATTCAAATGTCAAAATATTATTAAAGTAATAAATTCTGATTGTAAAATTAGATTTTTGATACTTCACTCAGGGATTAATTTTGGCCTCTTCCTCTTCTCAATCCTAAACATCCTAAAATATCATGGTTTGGGACGTCAAATTAACGTCAGAAAAACGAATTTCGAGTCCACAAATATGCATTTTGACTCTTCACTCAAAATTTTTTCAATTTTTGCCCACTTTACTCCACTCTTTTAGTTTTAAAAGCCCTGCTTGTGAAATGTGAAGTCTGGGGGAAAATTTTCCTAAAATGCATTCGGAAGGTCCTGAAATATGTATGAATTTTGATACTCATGTGGATCGATAATGTTGGAAAATTTTGATTTTTATCCTTCGTATCCCAGGGTTCTGGAAAGGTCACGGTTTGGGTTAGAAGTCAAAATAACCTCAGAAATGGAATTTGGAAAACTGGTCCGAACTATGCATTTTAATACTCGTATCTCACTCGAAAATTTTTCAATTTTAGACCTGACCACTGCTCTCTCAGCTCACTTTTGATTTTTTGAAGGAAATGATCTTGGAAATCGACTTGTAGGGTCAAAAACCATGGATTTCGATTCCTAGCTTTATCTTGGGGGGGGGGGGGTGTCAAATAACCCCAGAAATAAAATTCAAAGACTTCAAATGTCTTCAGGTGTTCAAGTTTTTAAATTTTTCCTAAAAGTATCTGCTTGAAATATTTCGATCAATTTTCCCTTGCTTTTCGTTCGATTGCCATTTGTAATTAATTTTGGCTCACATTTTTTTTTTTTGGAGAGGAGGAGGGAGATTGAATATTAAAAAAAAACTGTTCTAATTCACAAAAAAAATATCAAAAAACAGAATTTGGAAAATCCAAAACCTTGAAAGATCTGTCAGTCTTCGAAGTTTTTAGAGATGCTCAACTTCTTGATATGATTTTTGACCTCATCAATAATCTCCTACCCCCTTGAATTTCTAACAAACTCAAATTATGTCTTCCCGAACGTTGAATTCAGATTTTTACTTAAATTCAAGATTTCAGCCTCCAAATTTTCATAATTTTGGTTGAAATTTTCAAAAATTTCCAACCATCTGGGTACCCTGTGACATACGAGTATAATTTCTCTTTTATAGTGATTTTAAATATATATTTTTCCAATTTGACGTTCAGTTCCAAGAAATTTTACTTCTTATATTAAGGGAGTAGTCACAAAAGCTGGAGGGATTAAATTGAAAAATTAAACCAAAAATAAGTTGATTTTTTGATTTTTTTTTTCAAATTTTTTACTTCTTTGGTAGTTTTTATGGGGTAGAGAAAAATTTGGTTCTTATTTTTTTTATCGCTATAAATATTTTTAAACCGATATCAAAAAACTTGAAGAAAAGTTTGTTGATTTTTAGTCAAATTTTTAATTATCTGAAAAGCCATGCTTATGAAATAACTCCCCCCCCCCCCAAAAAAAAAGTAAAAAAAAATCATTAAAAAAATCATTGGATAAATATTAAAGATTATGTGACTTTTTTGAAACCTCCTTCCAACTCTTCTCTTTTAAACCCATCAACCCTCAAAAAAATCGTTCTAGAGAAAATTAAATAAATTTTCGAACCTTGATGTCATTTAGTGAACTGACAGAAATTCCAAAGCACCCTTTGAAAAATTATTATGATCCATTGTTCCTAGAGTTCTTCAACGAAGGCAGCTAATCACATTGAATTTTAACCCCGTCAATTTATTTTGAATAGTATTCCTATTTTGCATAATTGTAATAGAAATCTGCATATAAAAGCGACAGAGGTCGAAAATACCAATAATTGTGCATCGCAAAATATCAACTTGCCATTTATATTAAGTTGTAATAAGTATTATAGCCTGGTAGCTTCTTCTTTTTTTTTTCTAAGTCATGAACCAGAACATATGAATTGTGATTTATGTTTACCTTCGATATCACTTTGAATTAAAATTAAGTATTCACCTTTGCTGTACTCGTAATATCTCAACCATGAGTCATTTTTCTGTTTCGGAGAAGGAAAATTTACCCAGATGTAATTATTAAGACGATGCCTAGTGTTACCTCGTTGTTTTTGTTAAATCTCAACAAAATCGACTTTTAAATCTAGGCAAACCCTGTATGTAAAAAAAAAAGATTTGAAACACTCCGGTGATGGACTGTGTATGTGTCTTTCCGATTGCTACTTAATTTTTATATGGTATTTATTTTTTGTGTATTTGGTTAAATTAGCGACTGCACATCACATTCTTCTCACATTTACGTACTTCGGTAGTTCCTAAAAGTAAATAAAGATCAATATTCGGGTTTGAAAGACGTGATAGCTTTGAAATTGTTCTGATTTCCTACTTACTCGTGTAATACTCCTTTTTTTTAACGTGTATTTTTTTCATTCTCGTTTTAATTATTTAAATTTTAAAATAAGTTGTAAAATATGTAGATTTTTTGTATTCCTTGTTGTTCTATGATAAGCTTGTGCCGATACCCCGATTACCCCCCCGTAGTTGAGGAGGTTTTCATTATAATTTTTTTCTTCTCATGTGCGTGTGTTTGTGTAACATATTATCTCACTGTTTATTTCTCGTTGTAATTGTATTTATCGTCCATTTATTATTTTGTTATCCCTTTTAATTATTTTTGTCTAGTTTTGATTTTGTGACTCGTCGTATAATTTCTTACTGTTAGAGGCTTCGAAACCGCCGTTAAATTTGGCGGTTAGAGTTGAGAATTTTTTTAAATGTCAAAATGTTTTAGCGATTTATTAGAAATGTTTACACCGTTATATTTGTCTTAATGTAATTTTGTGACTGTGTCATTAATTTTATGTTGAAAATATATTATTTTCGAATTCGAAAGTGTTCTATTCGAATGATGGGAAGGGTAGGGGGTTTTAAATTTCTTTAAAATGGCTTGGTTAAAATGCCATATTTTTGGTAGAATTTCTAACCTCTTCTCAATTTTTTTCAAAATTCGATTGTATTCAAATTAATTATTTTACTTCATTTTTTAGAGTTGAGTAGATACTTGTAAAAGTCACTTTTTTATTTTTTTATTTCGAAATTTAAGAGAAAACGAAAATTAGGTATTGTCTCAGTGAAAATTCTATAAAAATTAATAAAAGTAATGAAATTTTCAAATACCTGCGTAAAGAAAATTTAAATTTCTTATATTTTTTTATTAAAAAAAGAATCGGCGAAACACTAGGTAAATAAACATATTATCGAGTTAGCAGAGAAGAAAAAAGATTTTCGAAACAACAACTTAATTTAGGTACAAGTTTTTCTGAAAAAACATTTCGAATCAATTTTGTGACGTCATATTAAAATACAATTGCATCTCGATCAACCCCTCTAAAATTTCGGCATTTTCAGCTGCTAGAATGACCTTTTCGTACATGGCAATATTAAAACTTCCGTACGTTAGAGATTGTAAAACATCTTCTACTCTAGATCTGGCTATGAAACAATTAGCCTGTAAACAAAAAAGAAAAATTAGGTATTCTTGATTAGTATCTAAACAAAAGATATTGTCGTGAACAATAATTTTTATCCACCGTTGTTTATTTCTGTGAATGATGAAGTGTTTATTTTACTTGCCACCAGATTAAACGCTGTCAATCGCGCCGTCGCTGGTCGTCCTTCAATTACTAGCCATTTAGGTGCATTCTTGGAGATTTTTAGGAGCACTTTCTGATTCCACACCCTGGCAAAGACCGGTGTGAAAGGGACGTAATAATTTAAACGAGACAATCATACCTATGACTAAATATCTACATGATACATGAAAGAGGCTTCAGGCACCAAATTAAAAATACCCTGCGAACGACTGAATCGGTTTTTTTTTTCAACTGTATGATTCAATTAATGGTCCACTTGCTTTTTTCCAAGTTCGAAATTTTCAATTTTTTTTCAGAGTTCGAATTTTTTCTTGACTACTTTTTCTCAAAATTGAAATTTTTTTCAGAGTTTGAATTTTTTCTCCATCATTTATCGAAATTTTTTTCCGAGTTCGAAATTTTTTTCCAAAGTTCGAATTTTTCTCAAAATAAAATTTTTTTCAGAGTTTGAATTTTTTCTCCATCATTTATCGAAATTTTTTTCCGAGTTCGAAATTTTTTTCCAGAGTTCGAGTTTTTCTCGACTATTTTTTTTTCAAAATTAAATTTTTTTTCAGAGTTAGAATTTTTCTCGATTATTTTTTTTCAAAATTAAAATTTTTCTCAGAGTTTGAATTTTTTCTCGATTATTTTTTTCAAAATTAAATTTTTTTTCCAGAGTTTGAATTTTTTCTCCATCGTTTATTGAATTTTTTTCTCCGAGTTCGTGTTGTCATGAATGTATTTTAGATGACAAAAAAGTAGGCAGCTCAAAAAAGCAAGAGTAACCTTTGTCCAAAAAATTTTCATTTTTCAAAAATGAGTCAGCAAATTTCTCCTTCTTTATAATATTGGAATAAAGTGATGCTTTGCACACTCTCTCTAAATTATGTACTTACATCAAAGAAGAATAATGTTTAAATCATTAAAACAGTGAAGAAATGTCTCTTTTGGGTATTTCATATCCTATTTTTTCAAAGCTTCGCCCTCATTTCGCTCGGGCATGGATAAAATCGCAATTGGATACATATATAAACTATGAAAGGTAAAAGGACGAAAAAAAGCTCCTCTTCTCCCCCCTCCCAAAAAAATCCTCCCGGGTTTCCAAGTTTTTTTTATTCATTTTGCGTTAATCCCAAAAAATCTTCCGACGCTGCTGCTGATTTTGGTTTTGAATTGGCTCTAATATAGGTAGGTAAGACTTGGACTGAAATCTGAAACAGTTCTTTATGGTTCTGATAATTTCATTTCTCGTACTTATCGATTCTGGTCTTGAAATGGTTCTGTGTTTTTTCTTGCAAAATAATATTCAAAAAATTCAAATTTTGTAAACATTTTTAAAAAGTTGTAAATTGGATAGTTTTTTTTGCCAAAACCAATGTTTATCACTGAATTTAAAATTGGAAAATTTTGACACACTGGAACATTTCCAAAAAGTTGAAAATTTTATTTCTTTTTTTTTTGGGGGGGGGGGAGTAGAATAGGAAAAATAGTTGGGAATTTTTCGGGAAATTACTTGGGAAAATTTGAGGTACACCCCTCCCCCCCCCCCAGGACACATCACTTCGTCACGCCACTGTTTTTTACTAACAAAACTTTTTAGTCCTCGCAGCTTGAAAAAATTCATTTTCTAGAGAACTTTTTTGGCAATAGAACATTGACTAATCTAATATATTTGAATTTATTGACAAAATTTCTAAAACCATATCTATGCTATCAGCAATTCTGCACAAGCAACTACTGCTATCACTCAGTATCGCATATTTAGATATATGTTTTAATACACAAGAACTATCAATACACGCGTTTGCAACTTCCATCATGACCATATTATCTTGTTCCAAATTTTGCCCTAATCTTTTCAACGAATTTATATCCTGGATTATAGTACGCCGATAGTAGTCGCGGTTCACCTGTACAGAATGATTGACAGAGAGGTAAAAGCAGTACCTATTTATTTATGCACTAATGGTCTATTTTTGGACATAAGTTGATTTTGACTCGAGGTCATTCGGGAGGAGGATTTTATAATTTCTCACATCGCCATAAGGGCTATTCCATGCTAAAACGGACCAAAAATGAAGTCGGGTCTTCCGATTTCACTCAATTTTTTTTACAAGCTCCCTTTGTTGGTCTATTCACAAAACCACAATCATTTTTTTTCTAACCCTCAAGGAGGCGGGGAGGTGGGCCTCGATATTTTTATGCTGTTACGATTTTCAGCAAAATTGCCAAACTTTGAAGGCTCACATCTCAAGATAGGTTGTACTTGGGGGAAACTGTTTGCGGGGTCTGAAAGAAAATTAATAGGAGATTCAATCACATTTTGGAAAGCTCGCCATTTAAAAAACTGAAAAAATGATTTCGAATATTTGCTTATTTTTTGGATTTGACCTTTCACCCCTTCAGTGATTTTAAAATGATGTGTGGTATATCGATTGTTACTAATTTCGGGTCGCAGAATTCAAATATCGGCTTACTTTTTGATTTTACGGGAAAGGGGTAAAATCATGTAAGTCTATATTCGAATTTAATGCGCTCAAATTAGTGGCAATCGATATGTGACGTGTCATTTTAATTTTTTAACATACTTTCCCCAAAATTGAGGGGATAAGGGGGCGCTATGAAAGGTCAAATCCAAAAAATAAGAAAATATTCGAAATCAGTGCCCTCAAACACCAAACAAGCGATAGGTCACACGTTATTTTTCATTTTGTCGAACTTTAACCTCTTTCATGAGGGCTAATAAGAGGGTTCAGAGGGGTTGGATCAAAAAAACAAGTACATATTCGAAATCAGCGCCTTCAAATTAGTATACATGGATGTGCTACTTTATTTTTTCGATTTTTTTGAATTTTGGTCAAAATTGTGGACCCCTGTCCCCCCAGGGGTCTGGAGATCCCATTTTGAAAATTTGTTGTTTGAAAAGAGGGTAAAAATAACTATTAACTCTAATTTTTTCACTTTTTTAAATGGTAGCTTTCATTTTTTGTTCTCATCATGAAAGTTGAGCTTTCGACATCAAAGTTCAACTTTGTGCTTTTCAAAATGTGATTATCTATTTTGAATCTCCTACTAATTTTCTTTCAGACCCCACAAACAGTTTCCCCTCAAATACAACCTATCTTGAGATATGAATTTTAAAAGTTGGAAAATTTTGCTAAAAATCGTAATTGTATAAAAATATCGAGGCCCACTTCCCGATTAGGAAAAAAATAATCGTGGTTTTGTGAATAGACCACCAAAAGGAGTTTGTAAAAAAAAATTGAGCGAAATTGGAAGGCTCGACTTCATTTTTGGTACGTTTTTTAGTATGAAATAGCTCATAAGGTGACTTTATCCAAAATTGTATTTTAGGACCTCGAAAGGTATAATTTTATGCAACAAGGGAGATAGAGTGATTTTCGATAAATTTTGAGGTTTATTGCCCGAGCAAAGCGAGGGAAATAACTCAAAATTGTCGAAAATCATTTATCTCCCAAGTTGCATACAATATTTAACGTCAGAGAGGGAATAAAACGCGAATTTGAGCACTCGAACGATTCGCGAGAGGGAATAAAGTACCTAGCGTTTTATTCCCTCTATGACGTAAAATTATTCATCTTTCCACAGAAAATTCAAAGGAAAATTTCGTAACTACATATATTCTGAATGATTCCATAAATTACTTACCACATTAAATACTTCGCAGTTATTATTGCGTATCACACCTGTAACTTCAATAGCCATGTTAAATACTTTCCTAGCGGGGTCATTAAATTCAATTGGAACCGCAACATTACTATGGCTAAGTAGTGTCGCTGGTGCAGGAGGTAATGCTTCACATATAGCTTCACGAAACTGATTCTGAGCTAATCGAGGGATCACCAATGTAACGCAAGTGTAAAGTTCTGAATAACTTGAATGAGTTTTGGTAATCTAAAAAATGATAAAATAATATATTCTAACCTTTGTTTCATTCCAATATCGCAATGTCGCTACATCGGTGCAAACAACAACACATCTTCAAATTTGAAAACCATGAGCTCAAGTATAATACAACACATTTCAAAAAAAAATTACCAAAAATAACATCGCGAAATGTTATCACCACCAGAGGCGCAATCAAGGGAGTAGGGCTACTGGACTACCGCCCTCAAAACTTTGGGTCGATTTAGGGCAGTGGTTTTGAACAAAACGTGTTGAGAAAAATCAGGGGAGGGGGGGGTGAAATTTCAAATTTATCATTTTTCACTGATCTTTCAGTCAAAATTCATTAATTTTTTCCGACAAACTGGGAATTTATTGAGGAATTGGCGATCTTTGACTTGGAAATTGTTATACTGCCCGAGCGAAGCGAGGGCGAAATTTTTATGCAAAAATACATTTGAAAAACAAAAAAACGCACTTTTTAAAATTTTTTCTTTTTCCAATAAAAAAATCATTTTACCGAGCTTAAGGGAGGGGCTCAAGCCCCCTCAGCCCATCCCTTGGGTGCGCCTATGCTTGCACCTCCTTATTTTTCTCATGAATTCTAGCCCACATCTAGAAAAAGTCCTGGTTGCGTCCCTGGCCACTATCATTGGAATTACGAAGGCTCTGAACAGAAAAATTTTGTTTTCATCCTTTAAAGAAGGAACCGAAAAATTTATATTTTTTGAAATGGATTGTTTTTACTTTTTTTTAGATGTGTTGTTATTGCTCTGACGATGCGATATTATACAATCAAGCAGAATTATATTTGCCAATTTTAAAAACTGCGATTCCATTGAAGATATCGGGCTATGTTCGATTTGACAACAATTCAGAAAAGACGTTAAACTAGAGAGAAAGCTCATTACATCAGCAATGATATTGGAGGTAGTATGGGCAGACTAGAAACAAAAAAACAAAGCACGAATTTTCATCATTTTTTAATTTCGTAGTTCATGAAAAACACAAATGAATCGATTATTGTACATAAGTAGGTACAATATTGACTAGGTAGGTATAGGTAGCTACTAGCTAGGTAGGTACATATCGTCCCTCTAATGCTAAAAGGTCGTAACTCTAAATAAAACGTTACTTACTTTTTACAGTTGTGAGCTCCCTTTAAAAGATAGAATTTTCGTTTTTGGCTCATTCGAAAGCCCCATTTTTTGGTTACAAATCCTCTCCCCCCCGTTCTTTTCCATTTTGGTCAGTAAAATTCTGCGCTATGAATTATTTTTTTCTGAAAAGGGAAAAATCGTTCCACTTGACCCCACATTTGTATAACAAATAAATCTCAAAAGCTCAGCTTCCTTTGCATAGAATCGCACCAAAATCTAATCACCTTTTCTCTGGTGTGATCTATGCCAGCTGTAAAAATTTCAGCGCGATCTGTACAATTTGGCGACAAAAATCGCAACAGAAACATTTTTTTTAGCGAGCAATCAAAAAAACAGCAAACCTTGATTGTCGCATCTTTCACAAAGATCAAAAATCATAATCAACAGTTTTTTATCACTTTGGTAAAAAATCAAAATTTTGATTTATGACCTTTTTGCATTTTTGATGGAATTACGACCAAAAAGTTTCAAAATTTTCGAAATATTCACGCGAACATAAATTTTTTTTAATTTTAAGGATTTGTTTGATGTTTGAGCTGAAATGATGTTATTACCAGATGGAGGACTTTTCCATAATTGCCATTTCAGCAAAAAAAACCTAAAATTTTTAAATTTTGGAGTTGCGACCTTTTAGTATTAGAGGGACGATGTGTAGCAGTTTTAATTTCGATTATTAAAATGGCGAATAACAAACCTGATTCTTCCAGTGTCCCTAGAATTGCACAACAATTTCTTTATAGCTTTTATTTTACATCACCGAAACTTTCAAAGTAGACTTTACCGATATTTAAGCTCGCATTACCACACAAACTTTTCATTTTGATTTGATTTGTTATTATGAGTCGACCGAACCGACTTATTGTGGCACCAGCATTGCCATGGATACCTACATAATAATTATTTTAGTCCTTTGTAACTACCTAACCTACCTAGGTGAATAATACGTACTAAAGCTGTGGGTGTTTCGTAATGGTAATGCTTGGCGTTTGAAAATTTTTCCGGGTAGCGCTCGTAGTAGTATGTGAATGACCTTTTTTTGAGCCAAAAAATTATATTTTTCGATAGGTATTAGGTAGGTATGGTCTCACTGAAAATTCTATAAAAATTAATGAAATCAAAAAAATTAATCTTAAGTAAGTATATCTTTATAATTTCCAGTGAAATTTTCAGTTACCTACGTATAAAATTGAAATTTTTCATATTTTTCAATAAAATTTGCATGAAATGAAAGAAAAACAAAGTTACTTAAAATCGATAAAATTTGAATAAAACAAAATATTTTGATTCTCATTTGACGATTTCAACTTTCGAATATCTATTTACCTATCTGTAAAAATGTCTGCAAAAAAAAAGTTGAGACAAAGAAAATTATAAAGTTTGAAGTATAGAAATATTTATGCCTTCTCATTCGGTTCGTCAACATGTCACAGAATAAACGACAGTTTTGTCAGAAATCATTCTCTTATTTTCTAAATCAGTGAAAATTTTCGAAAAATCTTGGAAAAGAGTCAGAATTGCTGCACAATTATCAGTGAAAAAAAAAAATCAATAAAATTAGGTAAACAAAGAAAAAAATTGTTGGGAAATTGGTGAAAATTTACTGAAAAGTCGGAAAAGTAAATTATTTTGAATTCGCTGAAAAATCAGTGAAATACTTCAAAAAATCTATGAAAATCTGTTGAAAATCAAAAAATTTTGCTGATTGCAATTCTGATTTTTGACCAACTTCTGACAACTATTTTTCAGTGACTTTTTTTTGATTCAAAATAAGAGAGCGAAAATTCGAAATTTAAACCGACAAAATAATTGTTGTAACAATTCGAATTCGTTATTTCTAATTTTTCAGAGATGTTGATATAATTTTAAACCCAGAACTTGAATTACACATAAAATATGGTTAAATTAGACACGTAGCTAGGTACATGGCTACCTGCTACCTACACTACCTACCTGTCTCAATTATACTGCCATATTCTGAAATTATCATCTCTGGATGGTCGGCCGGCTACTTTTCTTTGTTGGTTTCGTAGAAGATTTTGTCTTAATAGTTGGGTCAGTAACAGAACGCACAGGCAGTTCAGGCAATCGAACAGAACGAGGTGTAAACGAACCCAAATTACTCTCCTCATTTCCAACTTCCGTTTCATAGTAAATCGAGGAACTATCTCTTGCTAAAATGCGTTAAAAATCATCAAAAATCCAAAATTAAGGGCAACATCCAAATAAAGTCGAATATTGCATAGAAATATACCATTTGGATCTTCAATGACTTCGTGTCGACTGCCTTTGTATACCCGAAGAGCTGCTCTTATAAAGAGCAATAGCCCAGCAACAAGTGTGATAATGACAATTATGCATACAGCTACGTAAAGATAAAAATACGCCAAGTATTTGAAATTCCTTGACCTACACAAGTCGAATATTCGTTCAGCATCGTCGAACGTACCGTTGCATGGTTTTTCTAAAATCGCAGGCTTGGTAATATTATCTGAAATGGACGAGCTTTTTAAAAATAAATGATTTTCGATTTTCGGTTAGGATATTGAATACTTTTTCTATCAAAAATCAGCGAAATTTTTTGGAAATCGCTGGTAAACAGTCAGAATTGGCAGCAACAGCGATAAGTAATTCGAGAAAAATATCAGTAAAATTTTTAAAATTCTTTAAAAAATCGTAGGTAATATTTTTGAAAAATAAGCGAAAATTGAAAAAAAAAAATTAGAATAAAATTTAAAAAATAAACTAGAAAAATTAGTAAAATCCTTGAAAAATTAGTGAAGTTTGTAAAAAATTACTAAAATGCTTGAAAACACCGTAAAATTCTTGAAAAATTAGTAAAATTCTTTTAAAAATTTGGGGTAATTTTTTGAAAAAATAGGTGTAATTTTTTGAAAAATTAGATGTAATTTTTTGAAAAATTGGTGAAATTTTCTAAAAAAAATTGGTGAAATTTCCTGAAAAATTGGTGAAGTTTTATTGAAGGTGTAATTTTAATGAAAAATTAGTGCAATTTTTTTGCAAAATTGGAGCAGTTTTTTTGAAAAATTGGAGCAGTTCTTTGAAAAAATTATCAAAAATTCGCTGAAAATCAATTCGCTGATTTTCACTGGTTAGAAACGAGAAAGAAAGATCTAACACAACCTTGGAAAATTACCTTTCGATGTGAACAAGCACTTCATATATTCAAGTCCGTAAATATCCTTTAATTGTGCCCATGACTGTAGACGTAGGCACATGCAACGAAAATCGTCATAAGGCGCCTGATTCGATGCTATAGAATAGACTCTGTCATCGTGCGACATAATATCTATCAATAAAACGGTGACTAGGCATAAGTCAGCTACTTGTTCGACTTCTATGGCGGAAAAGTTATTTTCTCTTACGTCGACGAAATTTAAAGGAGCCATGGGATGAAATGTTGGCCATACATGTTTGTTACAATTCCTTCCTACAAATATGTCCAGTTTACTTAATCCTGTGAAATCCCATGGCACGTTATGTATATTACTCAATCGTAAAAATTTTAAATTTTTTGGCCAGTGGAATTCGTAATATTCTTCGGCGAGTATTGGCGAATTTGACATATCGAGTGATTCTAGCGACAGTAAATCGTCAAACGTATCCACTTCCAGCGTAACATTTTCCAAGATTGTAAGGTTCTCAGCTAGTTCTATTTCACATCTCAAATTGGCCATTATCAACGTGACCAAATATTTGAATTTTGAAAAATGTTCGGGACTAAAATAGCAAATATTATTGCCCGATAAATCCAGCATCTGAAAATTTATTCAATTTGGTGAATTTTTTTCGTTATTGTGGTGTAGGCAAGTAAACAAAAATGAGAACTAGTTATAAGTACTTGGCCCGCAAAGTGTTTGAGACGAAAAATTATCGAGAGTGGCGAGTGACTGGGATTACTTCGGTGGTCCATTCTGCAGATTTCGGAGACTCAAAAAATCAAAATCATTTTTGTCATACAATTCAAAATGAATCCAATTTTGAATCAAATCCCACTCTCCTCCCTCACTTTTTCAAGTCATTTATCAGAAACTGATTCAGAATACCATTCAATAAATTTTGATGCTATAACTTTGTTCAACGATGACTAAAGTCGAAATGAACTAGGAAATGGATTCTGGATTTTAGAAAATATGTACTTTGCGTTTAGGTTTTTAAACAATTTTTTCGAATGGATTTTTTTATAAACTTAAAAAAAAATTTTGAAGTTAATTTTGGTAGGTTTAGGTAGGTACCTATTGCTATTAAATTTGGTTCCCGTTTTCACCATTTTTTCCTAAGAGAGCTTTTCAAGAAATATCAGTTTTGGCTTGGAAAAAAAACTTGAGAGAATTTAATCAATTCTCAGATCTGAGGAGGAGAGGGGGTCACCTTTATTTTCGACAATTCCTTCTTTGATCTTGAGTATAAGATTGATGATTTTTTTCTCAACAAAATTTCGATTGGCCAAAATTTTTTTACTTAGATGAGTACTTAGGGTTGTTTTAGAGCTTGGATGGATTTTTTGAAATTTTCAAGCTATCAATTTGATTTGTTTTTTTCTGATGACTTGCAAAATATCTATCTCAAAAGTATAGAAATATTAAATTTAATTTCCTATTGTTACGTTTTGGATTCATTAAATTTTCTTACGAGGAAGGTATCCCAAGCCCAACTTGAAGTAAAATTTTGGACCCTCATAAAAATTAATCAAAAGTACACCATGAGAGAACCCCGTAATCAAAATTTCAGGTGCTGATTAAAATAAAAAGATTAAAATATTTGGCATTTATATACTTTGAATTGATGGAAATTTTTTAGAATACCCACGTAGGTATCTATGTCGCGAGAAATTTCTCTTTGTAGCAAAACTGGTGTAAGTTTTTCTCAAAACATTGCTAATCTATCGTCACCATCAAAGTAAAAAATTTTAAGAAGAAATTCAAATACGTACCACTGCACGTTCGTCAAGGTCTTCCGGTATATCGTGCTGGAAAATTTTGTTTTCACAGTTGATTACTATGTTTCCAAGTCCAAATGTATGGTCAGTTTCACAAGGATGACTTGCGACAGAAATTCCTTTTATAATCCACACTACAATGAATAAACATCATTAAGTATTCAATAGGTCAATCGATATTAGATTTATCAAAAACTCGGTATTTTAAATCAATACAAAAATTTTTTTATCTGTTATGGAAAAATCATCTTATCAAAAATATAAAGCATTCGAGTAAAGTACCTATATTTTTTTATTTGGTAATTAGAATTACCTGCAATAAATTTTATGACTGATGAATAATGCATTACGTGGACTTCATTTTTTCAAACACAAGTGGATCTAAGTTGAGTATCTTTATCACGTGCTACTGATTATTTTTCATAAAAAATTTTGAAAAAAATTTTCGCAGCCATGTTAATTTATTGTCATTTTAATTGATTTTAATTCGTTAAATTTTCTTCGCCTAAATCACTAGCCAAATATTTTTCCAAAATAACACAATGAAACAATATGGCTAAAAAAATTACAAACACAAAAGTATTTTAATTTCAAAATACATATTTAATATATACAAACACAATTAACGTAAATGCTATTACAAAGAAAGTATTTTAATTTAAGTACATAAAAAAAAAGATTTTACAATTGGCACAGTCATTTTACTATTGATTTATTTACGATTTTCGAAATCGAATTGTTGTTGTTGCTGTTGAGGCGGATGCGCACCTCTTTGAGGCCCAGCTGGCGTAGGTCTTCTACTTTGTAAAGGAATGTTTACTTCTTCGGGCGAGTGGAAGGCTTGATTATTGATTGGTTGTCTAGTAAAATGCTGAGGTAATTGAGCTAAAGGTCTTAAGGTAGCTTGGAATTGTGGCTGGGTAGGTCTCGCTGGTCTAGGTTGAAGGAGCTGGGGAGGAGGTTGTCTTTGTTGGAAGCTGCGGACATTTTCACCGGTTTCTTCGTCTTGGGGTCCTTCGTAGTAGTTCTCGGGGTAGTATCGGTCGGCGTATCGGATCGTTACGTTGGGACGAGTTTGCGCTTCTTCGGCGTTAATTGGTCGGTAGAGGAAATCGTTGACGAAATGGAATTGTGAAGATTGCTGGCAGATGTTGTCGCTGCTGGGTGGCATACAGATGAGATGGACCTGGAAAAATATATTAAATTGGGTGTAATTAAATCGTATGAAACTATAAGTACAAATTAATCAGGTAGATAGGCAAAGTGATTTTTTTTCAATTTTGGAGCTCTTGGTTTTTACCCCCTAAAGAAAATCAACTTTTTTTAGAATTCGTTTCCGCATTACCTAATTAAAAATATTATGTACTTTATTTTATTTTTATGGATATAGAAAAGACGCGAACCTGAGAGATCATATTAGGAGAATTCTGAGTGCCCTTAAAATGGTTCAAAATGGCTGAAATGACCTTTTCAACAGAGTTTGCTATTTTAAGTCATAGACTTTAATTTGTAAAAAATAAAAATGTGTAGATATAAATTGGTTTGGAAAGCGAGAAGACCAAAATTAGGGACGAAGGAGGAATCCAAAAGAGTCTCTAATAACGATAATTCGCAATATTTATGAATTTTTTAAATTCTTGAAATATTTTTGGAAATAATTTTTTTCAATTTTCAATAAGTATTGTATTTTTAGTTTTCAATATATTTTCATTTTCAAAATTTTCAATAATGGATTTTCAATTTTTAATATTGAATTTCCAATTTTCAAGTCTTCAACAAGATTTTCTGGGAACCTCATTTCAAAAATCATAATTCAACTCTGAATTTTTCATCTACAATGAGATTGCATAAGGAAAAATAATCAAAATACTGCGTTAATTCAACCCCTGCAAAAAATCCAGTGTATTTTGAATTTTGATAGGTACCCATATTGCTTTTTTTTCACTCTCATTGGTGAAGGGGGATTGTAGGTGGATGGGTGGCCAAAATTTCAAAAAATTTCCGGTAAAATTCGTCTGCACGTCACTGAATATAGGAATGAATGGATTTGGGGTGAAAAAATGAAAAAAATTGAGCTAGAGTGTCCGAACTCCGAATACTGCAAAATTTGTCGATTTGCCATTTTTTTTCGTGATTTTAATTTCCCTTCTGGATCACTTTTGGCGAAATTCACTAAAATTACTTTTTTTTTTTGAAAAATAAGTGTCGTATCAACTTTTTATGGTCCCAAATTTACTCTGTAAATTATCTGCGTTCATTTTTTCAGTCGAACGAAACACTTCGTCGAAATGGTTGCATATCCTGAAATATAAGGGACATTTCTACAGTAGATACTTTTGTACAAATCAGTCATTGGAAATTAAAAATTTGTGAATTTCACCAAGTATGACTCAGAGAAGTAGACGAATGAACGTGAGAAGCGGGGGGGGGGGGAGTCAGAACAGTGAATATTTTGCAATATCTCAATACTTAATTTCTTTTAAAAAATTATTTTTTCCAATTTTTTTTTCTTTTGTAAAATATATTAAATTTTTGAAAATTCAAAAAAAAAATCAAAAAAGTAGAGCTAAAAAATTTTAAGAAGGGACGAAATATGTACTTTTTTTCTTCAGTTTTTTAGATTTCTTCAAGGAAGGGCGAAATAAGTAATGACAACACTGATAACGTCAAAAAATAAACAAAATGAAAATTGAAAAATGGTGTGCATTTTCTTCGCTGATGTCATACTTACAATGAATAATTTTTCGCTTTTCATAACACTCAAGCTCTTTGAAACCTCTTACGGGAGTGAACTCATTTTCGATTCATGCCTGACAGACTTTTTCTCAATTAAAAATCTTCCATTTTTATCTTTTTATCAATTTTTGTTTTCTACGATCTCAAAAATTTAGCACAAAAATCAGAAAAAACTGAAACACGAATCGAGGGGGGGGGGGCTGAGTTCATCCCTAAAAATTGAAAATTGAGTCATATTTTTAAATTTTCAAGTACCTACCTAATATATGTTTAGAAACTTGATACTACATAATAAAAATTTCTTCAAATAGGTAATTAAGTTATTCGTTATCGAGGAAAAAAGTTGAATTGATTCTCACTACTTCCAATTGTGGAAAAAATCTAAAATTTTGGAAATCTCATTTTTAGGGGAAAATTTTCCCTCTGGGTCTGGTAGACGAGGCCCAAAAATTAAAAGTCTAATCAAGTCATATCCCAACACATGATTGACGAGCGAATTATGTAAATAGAAAACTAGTTCTCAGATTAATCTTCGTTTACCTGGTGGAATGAAAATCCTTCGGGACATATCCACGAATGTCTGGCGTTGTCTTGACAGTAATGGAACACTTCGCAGTTTAATCCATCATCAGCATAGTAACCAGTTTTCTTACCATTACAACTGAATTTCGATTGCGGTAGAAGTTCTGTCAACCTATCTGGTTCTTCTTTCTCTTCCAATTCTTCTTCCTAATATAAAATTTACTCGTGAGTTCGATGGTAGATTCTCTGTGTACATTTAATTACCCATATATATTACCGATAAAGCTTGAGGGCCTAATTGGTTCTTGATATTTTGAGGTCTACGTAATTGGAAATCTTGTTGGTTCGGACGTCCTTTCAAAATAGCCTGCTGTGGTTGTAAAATTTGCGCCGATGCGATTGGCTGCTGAGGTGGTAAAGGTGACGTTGGTCTGAATTGAATAACCTATTAAACAAGTACATTCAATTACAGAATCGTGTTCGCGAAATAACCAGTTGCATAATGATTTCAGCTTACTTGTTGCGGAGATGCTTGAGATTGTCTAAAATGTAAGAATTGCTGTTGAGGAGGAGTCGATGGCGACGGAGCGATGGAATTTTTCTCTATTTCTTCTTCTTCTTCTTCGTCGACGACTTGAGGAGCTGGTCTGAAACCTTGCGGAGGAGCGCCGCCGAAAGGTATGAATTTAGGAACTAGTTGACCGGGGAATTGAGGTTGTCCTTTTTGGGGTTGGATGCCTCTGGGAGGTGGACCATTTTGAAAAAATACCGGCGATTGCCTTATATCTCTTTGGTATTCTTCATCATCTGCGTAGACTATGGTTAAGGTTAGCACAAGGCACAGCGCTGCTGATTTCATCATTCTGCACAGAAAAACGAATCTAAATTATTTTACGAATCTATAAACTCGGTTATTTGGAACAATACTATGGCGGTGATTTTCCGGGATAATAAAAGACTGTTTGTAAACAGAGCATCATAGGTGCCTATGTGATTACGAAATCATTTCAATTAGGCACAGTCGTTACGTAAATTGACGCGTGCGAAAAGCTATTTCGGTATATTTGGTGATCGACACGTGAGTGCGATATCCTAACACGAGATGATTTCTCAAAAAAAAAAATCGTGTAAGTAGGTAAAAATAATATCTCAGACACGAACGTCGTCAACGCTTGGCACTTGCTGGAAAATTACTTCCCAGAGATGTCCGGAAGCGGTTACACATCCGAGTTGAAGGTTATTATTAATTATAGCGTTTTTTTTACACTCGTTTACTAATTCGATCGGAAGAAAGTACTTCTAATTTTAACGTTTTCGAGCTATCTGCATAATGGCCAGATGTCGGTAGCGATTTGGTTTGTGGGTTGTAATTCTGAGCTGTGGCCTTGTGAAAGAAAGCGTATAAGAATGTAAATGCAGTGTAAATGTGGAAATGGTGGTGTATGTTCATTAATTAGCGTTCTTTTCAAGTGCGAGAACGCTTCTGATGTTCGTAAACACATTGTTATCTAACGGTTTGTAATTTTGTTCACGAGTTGGAACTGACTACCGATCATGATGCTTTTCAAATACTAATAAAAGCATAATGAACTTGGCTGGCTCAAGGTCAACCGGAAACTGTCAACTTTCGAGTAGAAACAAAAAGTAAGATGTGCATTGAACTCGTGATGTAGGTGGATATGTTGAAAGTAAAAGTGAAGAGGTAAAGATTTATGGCCTACACGATCCAAAGTAGTAAAATGTGGTCCAGAGATTGAAAATTTTGTTCTTTGGGGGAGAAGGAGGGTCACTTGGTCATCATATGAGATCAAAATTTAAGAAAAAGGTCATTTTGATTTTTTTGAGGGGGATAATGGAGGGGTATGCAGGGGATGTTATGACATAGGTAGGTAGGCATACAATTTTGTAGAGCAACTTTACAAAACGGGTTTGAAGAGAGATCCTTTATGAAAAAATTTATCCTCAGAGACAGGGGCGTATTAACCAGTAGGCAAAGTAGGCATTGCCTAGGGCGCAGAGATTTTGGGGGGCGCAAAAATTTGGCGTGTAAAAAAAAAAAAAAAAAAAATCAATTGAAAAATTTTAAATTGAAAAAAAAATTATGATTGAAAAATTTTTAATTGAAAAATAAAACTTTTATAATATTGTGTGCCCCCCCCCCCCAATGCAAAGCAATGAAACTTTTTTTGGTTTTCATATTGCTAATCCTGCCATATGTATTTCTTGCGTAATGACAGTATTGACGAGAAAATTTTATTATTGACCGCGATCTATAAGGGAAGTAAGGGAACTACACTCAATTTTCGAGCGAGGGTTTTATGCATGGTCAGTGAAACCACTTCATACAAGAGCTCCAATATCATTTATCAATTCGTCTTGATAATCTGGTTATACCTGTTTTTTTTGACCTGTTCACCTGCATCTAATTACTTTTGTGTTGAGTTACCTGCGAATATAATACGCTACCTTACTGACTATAATAGTTACCGTTTCTACGCCTGTTACAACTTGTGTACCTGTACGCACCAGCTCACGTGTGATTTTTTCAGAAGTTGTGGAAAAATTCGACGTTTTGATCAAACATGGATTCGTCGAACGATGAATTTGTGCCGGGGAAACGTCCCAGCGGATCTAAAAACCGAAAAATTGCCGCAGAAAAACAGAAAAAGTTGGAGAAAGTAATTTCGGAAACAATCAAGATTAACAATTTCTTCAACACCCCAGTTCAATCATCAGAACTTCATGGTGGTCAAAATACGAACGTTGGAACGGAAGCTACCAAACCTAGTGAAACTTTTGAATATCAAACTGAAAAAGAGCCAGAGGTAGATCAATCGTTACAGAATGACAATGGTTCAAGTTTAAAATGCGATGTAGAAACTAAAACTCAAACTCGTCAAATTTTTGAAAATAAAATTAAAATTGATGAATTATATCAGGATCGAGACATGAATATTGACATTGATGAAGATGAGATTGGAGAAGTGGATCCTAATTTAAGTTTTGTACTTCCTGATGATCCTGCTGATTGGATTATAAACGATTTAACTCGCGATTATATTGCAGTCCATGGAATTAGTAATCAAAATTTCGATGTAAATTTGGCTGAATCTGAACGTCAGTATAGTAATTGTAGCAGATACTTGAATAAATCTATTTTACAGCGACATTTAAAAAATGGAGAAACTCAAAATCGTTCATTTCTGATCTACTCTCCTCGCCAGAAAAAATTATTTTGCGTACCATGCTTACTTTTCAAAGGATCCTGTCAGTTTTCTAATCCTTGCGAAGGATTCAATGATTGGAAAAATGCTGCGCAACGTGTGAAAAGCCACGAAAATTCTCCGGATCATATGCGAAATGTTATTAATTTAAAAGAACGAGGAGTACTTTTGCAGAGAATCGATGATAGATTAACAATGCAAATGGACAGAGAAATCGCGTATTGGAGACAAGTACTTCATCGAGTTGTCGCCGTCGTTAAAAAATTATCAGCGCGAGGATCCCCTTTTCGTGGACACGATGAGAAACTTGGTTCGATTAAAAATGGTTATTTCTTGATGAGTTTAGAATTAATAGCTGAATTTGATCCTTTTTTGGCCCAGCATATTGAACGTTTTGCTAATAAAGGTAAAGGAAATCCTTCTTATCTTTCTATTACTATATGTGAAGAATTAATTGCCATTATGGCCGGAAAAGTGACCACTGAAATCAAAAATCAAATCAAAATGGCGAAATATTACTCTGTAATTATCGATTCTTCACCGGATATAACACACGTGGATCAATTGGCATTTGTTGTTAGATACGTCGGTCCAGAAGGAGAGCCGGTCGAAAGATTTTTAGAGTTCATACCGAATACTGGCCATACTGGTGAAAAGCTAACGAACGCCCTACTTGCTGTACTCAAAAGCACGATTTACCGCTCAGTTTATGCAGAGGTCAGTCTTATGACAACGCGTACAATATGTCAGGAATTTACAACGGCGTTCAAGCAAAAATTGCAGAATTGAATCCTCTGGCATTTTTTATACCATGCTCAGCACATTCTTTAAATTTGGTTGGTTCTTCTGCTGCGAGTTGCTGTCCAAATGCAGTTGCATTTTTCGACCTTATACAGCAAATTTATGTATTTTTTTCCGCTACAACTCATCGCTGGGAAATTTTGAACAAACACATATCAAGTTCAAAAGGTGGTGTTTCTATTAAAAAATTGTCCGATACGCGATGGTCAGCTCGAGAAGAGGCTTGTTTCAGTTTGGCAAAAAACTGGAAATCGGTTATTGCAGCTGGAGAAGAAATCAAAAATGATTCGACTCAAAAATTAACGACCATAAGCGAAATAGAAGGTATTTTAAAACGGCTCGATACTCTTGACATGGCGGTACAGGTTGTATTTTGGACTGAAATTCTAACATCGTTCAATAAAGTCAGCAAAAGTTTGCAAGATCCCAAACTAAATTTGAGCGCTGTGGTAGAATTATACGATTCGTTGATTGGATTGGTAATTAATAGTCGACATGAATTTGAATCGTTTGAAAATGATGCCACACTTTTGTGTGACAAGACAGTTTATGAGCAGACTGAAAAAAGAATCAGAAAAAGAAAAAAATTTTTCGATGAAACGGCTGAAAAAGTTGAAAAGAAAAATGAAATTACACCAGAACAGAAAGCCCGCGATGATTTTCGAATAAATACTTTTCTACGAGTGATTGATCAATTATTGACTCAATTAGAACGAAGAATCGGTGCGTATAAAGAATTTGTCGAAAAATTTTCTTTTTTAAATAAACTGTTCCGTTTAAAAGACAGCGAAATAAAAGAAAAATCAAAAGTATTACAAGATTTATACAAAGATGATATTGATGAGGATATTTTTAACGAACTAGTTATCTTGAAAGAACATTTGAAAATTAAAAAAACTGATACTGAGGACGAAAGTATTTCTTTTGAGCAAATGTATTCAGTTATCTCGAATTTCAAAGATTTATACCCAAACGTAGAAATACTTTTGAGAATTTTTTTAACCACAGCGGCAGCGAACTGCACGGCTGAACGATCTTTTTCAGTATTGAAAAGAATAAAGAATTATTTGAGAAGCAATATGTCCGAAGACCGACTCAATTTTCTCGCAGGATTACACCTCAACGGCGAAATCACACAAGAATTGAACTACGATGATATAATCGATGATTTTGCGGTTAAAAAATCGAGAAAAAAAATGTTTTCGACCACCACTAAGCCTAAGACTTAACGTTGTATTAATTTTAATTGTGGAACTGTTTTTTGAACTAAATTTTTAAGAAGTTTTATATGAATTTTGTCGACGTGCTCTAATACATACTTTCGAGTGATTTTAGCATTGTTCAAAAAAAAATAGGGGGGGGGGGCGTTCGCATTTTAATTGCCTAGGGCGCAAAATTTCTTAATACGCCCCTGCTCAGAGACAAAATTAGGACGTATCACCTCCCAATTATTTTGAAAAAAAATTACGAAGTTCCGGAAAATGGTCAAATTTGAAAATGAATTAGCAAGTTTCCAAAAATGATCGTCATGCTAAACTTGTGAAAAAATCAATTGCTAAATAAGATGTGTAGAAAAATATTCAGAATTATAATTTAAGGAATAAGAATAATGAATTGAAAAAAACTAGTCAGATATTTAGAGATTTACTCCACTACTGATGGAAGATGGGATTGAGCCCTAAAGTTTTCCATTTTTCGAAGTTATTTCGAATTTTTTAAAATTTTGATGGAGAATGGTCTTTTGAGCCGAAGTGTTTTTTTACTGGGAACTAGCAATGGTGCTTTCTGTTTTGAATGATATTTTTCTCAGTTCTGAAATCAACGTGAGGAGCTAAAATCGAATTTTCGTTTTTCAGGCGAATATCTCTAAATGTGTATTTTCATTTTCGATTTGTTATTAGGTACTTAAATTAGAAACAATTCGAAATTGAAAACAATTAAGTCAATTTTAGCTGTTTTCAGTATTTGCCTGGAAAAAAGTTGATTTTTTTCGTTATTCTGGTCAGAAAAAAAATTGAAAGCCCGGGTTTTTTGCTATTCAAGTTGATTTGGGCTTGAAAATATATAGGGATTCAAAATTTCGCCGAAGACTCCAGAATGACTGAAAATTCTCTAATTTTGATTCAGGGGGTCGATATCTGATAGGGACCTATTTTTCATTGAATTATTTTGATGAATAAATAATTATCACGTTTTCTTTGATGAAAAATACTCTGCCCAAACCCAAAGTCGATGATATCATTCAGAATAATTTTCATTGACTTTTTCGTATTCCTTATAAAATTTTAACTTAGGTACCTATAGCATTTTTGGTTTTTTCGAGTTGGAGCTCTATCGTTTCCAGTGCAATTTTTGTGTAAAAAGTGGCCGAGAGCAATCAGAAATAGAATCAGAATGACATTGTTCCTTTGATCTAATGAAGAAAAAAAACAATTCTTCAATTCGATTTTCTATTAAAAAATGAAAAAAAACACGTAAAATTTTGATGAATGAGAATTTTTAATCAAGTTTTTCATTTTTTAATATTTTTTTCAAGATTGCATTATTCTTACCTACTTAATTGTCTCAAAAATGTTTTCAAGTTGAAATTTTAATTTTTTACAAATTCAATTTGTTTCAAATTAAAACGTTATTTTTTACAAGTTTCTTAGCTCCTGAACTTGTATGTTCTCAATCTCAACTTCATGATCACTCATTCACTCTCATTCAAACTTGATGAAAATACATCTAGGAAAGATTTTTTTATCGTTGAAACTGAAACCAGAGTTCGTTGAGTTGGAAATACTTTCAGAGTTTTGGAGTTGAAAAAAGAACTCAGAAAAATAGATGTTGGTACAAGGTACAGTAGATACTTATAAAATATCTTACCAAATTTTTGAAAAAGTTTGAGAATAGGGAATAGGTTTTAAACTTATAAAACTCGGAAAAAAAAATTGATATTGGAAAATATTTTGCAAGAATCATGAAAATTTGAAAATTTAAATAAATTTTGGGATTGAAAATTGAAAAATTAAAATTGAAATTTTAAATATGAAAAACAAGAAAAATAAAATTTCGACTTGAAAATTGCAAGCACACCACACAAAACAAAATTACCCTTTTGTGAGGAATAGACTTTCTATTTTGTTTTTCGCGCATGCGCAAAATAAAACTCCATTTATTTGTCCATTTTTTGGAATTTGGAATTGGAGAAGTGTGAGATTACGAGGATGAGTAATCAATTGAAAATAATTTTAGCATGAATCACCTCACATCGTTATTTCTGATAAACGAAGAACGAAGGAGAACTCCATATTCATCGCATCGTAGAGCATCAATATCGTATCAGTATCAGTGTTCAAAATCGAACTCAATAACTCCCAAACTGCCAACTGCTATGAGCTTGAACTTGAAGAGGTAAGCTAATATCAATTTATCGTTCTCAAATCACACATTTCCTACTAAAACCATATTCTTATGTTACTCAGAAACCTACGGACCAACAACTATCGATCTACAAAACATCCATAAACATTGAAACTGAAAACCAGAGAATCTAGATCGATTAAGTCACTTGACCGGTACGACACATCAATGGCATTGGATTTCTCTCGTAAAAAGGTAACTACTCGATTCATTATTGAAACCACCGACTAAAACCCTTCCAAAGTATTAATTTTTATCGGGTCGTAATTCCGGTGTATTAAAATCGAAATTCGTTCGCAGGCTTTCACTGCACCGTCGAATAATTAACATCGCCGTCACCTCCGAAGCTGACGAAGACAATTAAACTTCACCTAGAAAACATTTCAAATCGTCAGACATCGCTCATTTCCTACCCGAAGAATTCTACGTCTAAAAATGGAAGATGTTGAATGGGAATAGTCTATATGTGGCGTTAAAATCTCTTTCACTATGTCAATAATGTAATTATCTTTGAAAAGTTCAAGGTCACGTTTGTCGTTAAAGTGTTAATGGAAAAGAGCATTCACCTAAACAATAATAGTAAGTACATTGTTAATCGTTTTTTTCCTCGCTTTGAAAAAGTGATGATTTCAGACCTTTTGTGAATCCTGTGATAAGTCAATTTATCATATTTGCCGGTTGAAAAAAAGAGTTATGGATAGATATTGTATTCGTTCCTTGTTGGCTCGTTTATTATGCGGTCAAAATGAAAACAAGCCCACTTAGTACGTGCGTCTGGGTTTTGCAAACATTCAACAGGTTTGATTTAGCGACCAACTGATTTGAAAGTGATAACTGTGCGGTTATGCTGTTTAAATATATATTTGTTTGTCTGGAAAAAATATAACCATGAAACGGTTAATTGATGCACGTATGTCAATGTTAGCATGACGAATACATCTCTACACATACTTGTTGAAATAGTATCTATGTTATCTATAACTGTAAAAATTTATTATTTAATTTTTGTTTACTTTCTCTTCGTATAGGTACATAACGGATTACGTGTAGTAAATTTTGCCAGAATACAAGCGGTTGAGATTTGAGAAAAAAATTATGCAACTTTTTATCAATACCTAGCTACAACGTTGAGCTGTAAGTATAGATACATTGAACATAATCCAGTGTACAAATATGCCCTTATAAAGTACTTACACCTTCTCATACGCCATGAAGTAATCATATGTCAAAGTCCAATCATCGAATCAAAAACAAATTACCAACAGAAGGGTGCATCGACTCATTAACCATACGTATTGCAATCTTTTGACCTATTGCAGTATAGAACGATAAATTAAACATCGTTTAAAAAATTATGTATGGATTCTCACGCGTATCTCGCCAAGTACTTTTATTTATACATTTTCCAGTTCTCACGAGAATGCATCTTCTTCGATGCACGCTTTAGAATAAAGAAAGCCTTTTCTATAATGATTTCTGTTTCACGTTGTCATTACATAATAAACATACATCATTATCACAACCTCTTCATCAAAATTATAATAGACTGGTACAGCTATTAATTTCGCTTATGAATTGAAAATTAATTTCGCGCACCCGTTCGATGATCGACGATCGTGTTTCCTCGTTTTTTAAATTTTCTTGCAATTTCGATCGATTCTTATTTTCGTTGTTGAATAATCGGGTAGGTTTATATTTGAAATTATAATGATGTAGAAAGTGAATCAATCAGGTACTTTGAAAAGGGTGATGATGGGTTCGTTTTGAATTATTTTCCTTAATAGTATACCGGCGAAATAATCTCATGTTTGGTTATGATTGTTAGCTATTGGTACAGATATGAGATATTGATCATTTTTCATGGTTACGAAGATTTGATGAGAATGTTTTGTACGTTTAATTGATTTTAAAATTGGACTCGGAATCTGGAGACTTGTAATTTTAAGATTTTATCATCTGTTGGAAATTATCAAGTTGAATTATGGATCGCAGAATTATGGGCGTGAATGATTTTGTTCAAATGATTAGCGTTTGTGGTTCGATAAATAATATTTTGAACCATCAATTTTTTAAAACTAACATTCAATAATGCTTGACAAATATTTTTGAAAAACACAGTAACAATTTTGATTTAAAATTGAAAATAATGTTGAATAAAATTATCCAAGTTTTTCTTTGGAGCAGAAAGTTTCAAATAAGAATAATGAATGTATTTTATTTCAGTTGTTGACTTGTTGAAATTCTAGATATTTATTCAGTTTTTTTTTTTTTTACTTTTCAAATTTTCTAGACATTGCAAAAATTTTTTAGGTACTTTTATTGTTACGATTTTTTTTTGTTAGAAATAACCAAGAAGAAATCAATTGCAATAATGTTATCGATCAATTTAAGTAGTAAAAATGGACTTTTTTGGTAGGGGAATACAATGATGGTTGAATCAATTTTTCAAATAATTACGAAAGTTCATTTGATTCTTTGTTTTCGAAAATGGGATTACAAGAGGCTGAGGTACAAAATTAATATGTTTATCAAAATTTTTTTCCGTTTTCTTATTTTTAAGAGAAATTTTGTTATTCTTAATGATGAAGATGGCATCGGAAGATGCTTGCATTTGAAATTGAGATTGGTACATAGGTAATGAGTTTTGGGAAATTTACACAAGTTTTGTTCTTCTTTTCTATTTTTAATTCAGAAAAAACACATCAGCTATAAAAAATTGAAATTGAAAATAATTTAGTTCATAATTTTTTAAAAATAAGCTCGAAATAAAAAAATGAATTACATTCAAATTCAAAAACAAAATCGAAAAATTTCATAACTACAATCTACCAGAGTCAACAATAGTTCTCCCCTCTCTCTCCCTTGGCATCAAGGTCGAAGGTTTTAATGAATGAATCGTTTGACCTACGTATTTGTGACCTTCCAAGAAAAAACCGACCTTCTGTCCGAAAAAAAATTGAAAAAAAAAAGTGTCCCAATCAATCCAAAACCATGATTATCATTTGTTTTGGATTGATTGGGACACTTTTTTTTTTCATTTTTTTTTCGGACAGAAGGTCGGTTTTTTCCTGGAAGGTCACATTTAGTTTCTCGCGTATTTTTTTGATCTTGAAAATCGTTTTTCCCTTTGTAAATTTTTACATAGAGCAAATAGTAAAATGATTTCTTCGGATTTGAAAAAAAAATGAAAAATTTTCATTAGAAATGAACAAAATTTTTGAATTATTTTAAAAAATACAACAAACTTCAAAACTGAACGTAAAAACTAAGAATTTTTATAAAGAAAAAAATTTTGAGATAAAAAAAATTACTTCAAGCGTCCATTTGAGCGATTGAGAAAATAAATTTGGGCTGAGAAAAAATTACGATAATTTTTTATTCTCAAATGTTTGAAATTTTGGATTTATGGATATGGTTCTCATTTTTCTAGGAGATTTTTTTTTTTTATAGAATTAATTGTCCAAAGTCTAAATTTCAGAATGGATCAAGTTCTTTTTCAAAATTTCAAATTTTTTTATTTCATAAAAAAATTACGTGAGTGCAACAAAAAATACGAGAACAAATGAAATATGAGAAATTTTGACGAATGAAGGAATGAATCATTTTCTCAAAATTGAAAAAAATTATGCGGGCAAGAAATAAAAAATATATAAATTTTGGGTTATAGTTCAAACTTCAAAATTCAAAAGTAAAAACTACTTGTAGGTGATTGATAATTAATCAATGAGAAAGAGAATGAAGTATGGTAACTGAAAATATTGATGAAGTAAAATTATCAATTTTAAAAATTTCATTTTTCAAAAAAAAACTAAAAAAGTAAAAATGAAAAAAATCCATTCAAACCTTTTTAGTAATTCTTGAGTAATTACGCAACGCGATGACGTCACAGTTGCATTTTTTGCCTGCTCCTTTTTTGTCCTTGGTCCTTGACCACCTGCTGCGTTGTTTGTTTTGTTTGTTGCTCCTTGCTCGTGTTGTTTTTTTTTTCGAAATAAAACATGGACGTACAATTCAATAAATTTTGCTTTAGTATTTGTCTTTTTTAGTTCTTTTCAAGTGAATTATTGCATTTTAATGAAAGCATTTCAATACTGATTAATTACAATTGTTTTTTCAATGTCAGACACGTGTTGAATCAATCAAAAGAACTCAATCCACTAATACACCTGAAGAAGAAAAAATGCATCAGAAATAAACTTGCGGAAATGACGCCTTTCATCGAGTAAGTTTCTCTCCAACCATCATAACTCATTCAATCACCGCTTTTCCTGTCGTATAAAAAATCTAATCCGATGTTTAATTGCACTTTTAAACCGAATATCGTAATTACATCGATATCGGTTTACTATTCTTGCATCTGCCTTCGCTTTTTACCCACTTTAACCGCAGTTAACTTTCGTTTTCAAATAAATGCTCTCAGTTCATCAATTTTTTGTTATCTGATCTGCAAGTAACGGGTTAATGATCTGTACACAAATATGAAATTGCATCAGTGCTATCTGATTACAAATCAACCCGGAATCATTGCGATGTAATTCGAGTTAACAAATTGTCTAATGATTATAGGTCGTATAGATCGTGTTAAATTAAGTGTTGATTATAAACGATTAATAAAATTTTATATGTAAATTGTATAATAATGTTGTTAAACTGGAATTCGCGTCTTGTTTTAGGTCGATCAAGTACAATGATTCGAATCGAAGAATAAATCAGACGAGAATTCGGCATTTGAATACCGGTTGAAATACAATCCTAGATGAATTAATCGAGCTTGAAATTGAGATTTTTTCACCAAGTACCAAGTACGTGTTTGCGTTGATTTCATAGTTTTCAAGGTTATTCAACTGGATAAAATTTCAGGTATTTTTGCAACCGAATACGTCGGCAAATTTGCAAGAGGTACTTTGGATGATCAAACTCGCCGTCCTAGTTTGTAATTGGGTTGAAAAGTAAATTGTCGAGCGATGTTTTCAGATAGATAATGAAAGTGGTAAGTTAAGGTACAAAAACGCTTAATCATTTTTAGGATTAGGTATCTATAATCGTTCTGAAGGAGCTCTTTTGTATACGAATTTAAACAAATTACACCTTTACATGCACGTTTTGAATTGAGCGAATAAAATAGATTAACTTTTAACCTTTTCTTTTTCTTCCCATTCATGGTATAATAAAAGTCAACACCTTGACACTATTTTACGTAACTGATGCTCTAATGAATGATGAGATAAGATTTTCTATGTCAATATTTTCAGAAGAAAATGCTTCGATTGTAATATTCAAATAACTGAATATTTCGATTTAAAAAAAAAAATCGTTGAAAAAATCATAGGTAATAATCGATTAATTCGAATTGAATTGTTAATCAATAAAAATAATTTTCCATCTGAAAAAAATCCAGCTCTGTCTACAAACTTCTAATTTTCATCACCACAACCTTATCAAAAAATAAGCTTAAAAAAAATAAAAAATTAAAACCACTTCTTACCTGAATAAAAATAAAAAATAAATTAACAACTAAAAAAAAAATCACGATCGAAATAAAATCAACTATAAACTTAAACACAGCGCATAGCAACTTTGAAGGTATATCACTCAATGCGATATGATTTGATGAAAGAACTGAGAAAGATTTTACCACATCATTGCCGGCACCGCACTTTCACATAATCAACATCATCGTGTCTAGTAATCTGATCTTTTCTCCAATATAAGGTTATATACCCTACCCGCGTGTTCACGTCCCCTACCAATTTCAAATTTACCTTTTAACATTTATTTAATCTGAAAAGGATTAAAACAATAGGAAGCGGAGGTAGTGGACAGTGAAAAAATCTGAGTTAACGAACCGTATGCAAATTACGGTAATTAGCAATTTCATCTGCGGTGCATCGTATAAATGCTCCGCTGTGAGAGTAAATTGTTGTAGAATTAATTGCAGATGCTGAGAGTTGTGTATACTTTTAGGAAATTTTTTTTCTGAGTCTTTCTATGTAGGAGGAGTGAGAAAAATTGCGTGGTTTGGAAATTGGAATACCGTTGGTATGATTTATTAATATATTGTTTTACTTTTTGGTGCAGGATGGGACTTTACCGGATAATTTAATGCAGTGGAATTTGTTGCAGCCGAAAGATGACCGAAAAATAACCAATTTAATGGTGAGTTGTTTTCTCAATTGTATTTATTTTATACGACCATGAAAAATGAGAGTGAGTTTTGATTCGTTAAATTTAAGATTTTAAAATCGTCGGAATGATTGTCGTTGACCGTGTAATCTTCTGAGTCGTTAGTAGAATTTTTTATAATTGTATGAAATTTTCGTCGATTCAAGTTGAAAATTTTTTTACTTGATGGTAAAAATACCTTAAACTCGTTAGTATTTTACTCTTTATTGTTCCCAATTATGCCAATATCAAGATGTTGAATTTTCTAATTTAAAATTTGGGTTGTTTACCTATTATGGGAATCTTGCTAAATTGAGATGATCTATGGTAGACAATTTTTATCGTTTCAATATGATTGAAGAAAATTTCAAGTGGCAATAGAAGTTTCATTTTCGAATTTCATCATTTTTTTTTGATACTACCAAAAATTTTGATGATTAGTAATGCGAAATTTAAGTAAATTTTTAGTATTTTTTCAATTCCCCCCCCCCCCCACCATTATTTTCAAAGAAGCTGGAATTCCAAGTTATTCGTGTTCTGATTTCAATTTTAATTTTTTTCACAATGAAATTTTGAAAATTTTTTGAATGTAATGAAAAAGAATCACGAAAAAATTGATTTTCATCCTTTCTTTAAATTTGAAAAAAGTGAAATTCGCTTATTTATGCAAAATAGGTTTTGGATTTTTTTTTACTAAAACTAGCATGAAAAAAATTGAAAATTCAACTATCTTTTCAATTTCCGATCTTTTAATATTTATTTTATTTCATTTCTGGTGTAAGTAAATAATGGATTGGCAGGTATGGAAGTTATTTGAATTTTCTTGGAATTTTTAAACTCAAAAATGTCAGATTTTCCATGCACTCAGTTTGAAATGGAAAATTTTTGACTATGAAGGTGATTTAGTATGTTTTTTTGGGGGGGAGGGGGGGTGTCTACTAACAATTCTACACATCTAAAGTGAATAATATTTTGGGTAAATAAATGGGTATGTAAGATAATTGATAAATTTTTTCGAAATGATCATTATTTTAGATTTTCAGTAGATGAGATGCGTTTGAGGTACCTATTTAAATAGATGAACAATAATTTCTGGAAAAGAAGATGAGGAATGATTTTTTGAAAGACTGTTAGCTGATGTTATACGTTTTGTTAATTTTTTTCAATTTATTATCAAAACTTTCAAGAAGTTTTTGATTTTTGACATGTGATTTCTGATTTCTAATTTTTTGTTGTTTCATTTATGATTTTTACATTGATTTTTTTTTTAATTTTTAGTAGATTATTTTCGACTTGGAATTTTCAGCATTCAGTTTTCGACTTTTGGTTCTCAATTTTTGAAGTTGGCATTTAAATTTGAATTTCAACATTTAATTGGAGTTTGTATTTACGTATTTTTTAATTTTTCAATTTCTGATTTTTCACGTTCAATTTTTGTAGATTTTTGGCTAATGATTGACTTGAAATTTTCAACATTCCATTTTCAACTTTGGCTGTTCAATTTTGAATTTTGAATTTTTGACATTTAATTTTCAACTTTTGATATTCAAAAGTGAATTTCTGTGATTTAGTTTGATATTTAGGTAGATATTTATTCATTTACTCATGTAGACAACCGAAATGCAAGTTTTTGACTTGCGTTTCAAACTTCCGAATAAATACCTAGTTTAGCTGGTTAAAATTAGATTGCCCTTTTTAAAAAATTTCATCATAATTCAAAATGAAACAAAAAAAATTGGCTGGAAACCTTTCAAGTTTCAATTCCAGATGACCAGAAAATTTCTGATAAAGCAAAAATGCATTGACCTTCGAATTTTTTCAAATTTTGAAATTTTCGAATCATAATTGAATTGATGCAATTTTTCAGGATTTTTTTGACAATTTTATTGTTGAAATAAAGTGTTTAAAAAAAAATCGACAGCACTGTGCGTTAAAATTTAATAGCTGTTGAAAATTTACGAATTAAATCTGAAATGCATTGAAATTGAAAGTTTTGAACTTTTAAAATCCAACTTTTTAAAAATTATTTTAAAATTAGAACTATTTCGCTCCCCTCCCATAGTTGGTTATCGATAAATTTTTTAGTACTTGATTTGAAAAAGTTATCAAGTACTAATTATTTTAAATTCCATACAAGTTGAAAATTTATGACTTCGAGCCAAAGAAACTCAAACTGAAATGTTGAAAATTTCAAGGTCTAAAATTTTCAAATCCAAGAATAATTTGATACATTTTTTTTGGAGAAATTCTTTGTAATTTTTTTTGGTAATTTTTGATTTTTTTTTTTGAAAAAAATCAAATGTCTCTTGTCCTAAATTTCAAACCAACAGATAACTTGAGATTATTGAGTCAGAAAGCATTAAAATTGAAAATTTCGAAATTTGGAAACCCGTTGCAATTTTTTGTGTAACAATGTTTAATATTTCTCCGATTTCTAAAATCCATGAAAATTTTCCCGATGAACTATTGAGATTTTTCAAAAAAAAATTTAATCAACTTCTATTGATGATTTTGAAAATTTGGGGTTTTAAATTTAATTTTAAAAAAATGACGAAATTATTTTTAAAATCCTTGGCAATTTTTCTTTGAACCTTCGCAACAAACAAAAAACACCTGTTCAAATTACGCGACAATCACCTTAATCTGAGATCCGAGACTTCCTGATAATTTGGATGTCGAAAATCAAAACCTCTTCGTATATACTCAACATTTCGCAAAATTCCACACACAAAAATACGTCTCCTATAACCGGGTCATACTCTCGTTTTCAATCAAATCATGTCGTTATCCCGTCAATCCGCGTTCATCACCCGGACAAAGATTAATCGGCGATTAAACGACGTTTATCTCGTCTCGGACGAAATAATTACGTTGACATTGAAAAAAAATCCAACCAACATGGAAAAAAATAACAATACACCGGCGCGATAACGCCACAACATTATTACGGAAGATACCAGAGAGATGCGAAAAATAACGTAATACGAGCACGGCGGCGGCGGTGGGCCAAACCGGCTACGATCTGACGGAATAATTACATGGAAAGGAAAAGGGCAAGTTGCATTACGTGTTGGAAGATGATACGAGACCGAGATAAACGTTTTGACGAAAAATTTTTCATTGAATGGCGTCGCGAATGTCCAATTTGGATTAGTCGTTAGGGAAAAGTACATATGGATATGGGACAGCGATTAAAATCGAATCTCGGTGTATTGAGAAGTGCATTACGTAATTTCCAAGCCCGGCTCAAATATATAATAATTATTTTGACGAAGGTACGTGGTCACTTTCGCTGACAATAATAACAAATTTATATGGGCAAAGGACGCCTTCACAATGTTACAGCTGCAGCCAAGTTTCTGGCTATAAATTTATCGAACATCTCCTTTTTAAGAACTCGATGACTGGGTTGATATTTCTATTCGTAGCTGCATTGTTATTCTCATGTACGAATTTTCAAAACTCCATCGCGACGTCTGCGTTCATGGGCATGGTTTGTAATTCGAATCGCGCGAAAGCCCGCCGAATAGCTTCCAGCCAATTATAACCTATTGTCCTCGAACTTTATTCAAATCTTACGAAATGGTGACAATTGATTGGTTTCTGGTTCTTCGAGAGGCGATGTTTTTCAAGTACATAGAATGGTAGCATTGTTAACTTGAGCTAAATGGTTGAAATTTTCCAAAAGGAATTTTTTTTTGGCCTCATTAAACCCGAATCTTTGTCATTGCACTTTTTTTTTCGCCTTTGTCTCGGAACATAACCCTCCGCAGCGTCATCATATTGCATCAGAAATGAATCATGTTCTACTTCTAAGTTCAATTATGATACGAGAACGTATAATTTTCTCATTATGCTATTATCACCTTTATTTTTTTTTTCAATGACGCCGGCTACGGATTAATTTGTAATATCGAATGTAGCCGAATTTAAAAAATGACTCGAAGGGATACACAGCATCGGATTTGAACTTCCTGGTGTACCAGACGGTCGCACCTATTACTGAGGGCGAAATGTCATACGTGATATTTGGATCAACGTATTGATTGGATCAGATTACCACATACGATCTTAGGCGTCGGAAGAAGTGATTTTTCTAAATCTACGCAGGTGCTGCCTCTAGTCAAGTACTTGTATGTATAGTGTTCTCGTATTTAACGGTTTAATGTGATCAGAGTTATATAACGGAACGACATGGTACGTAGGTCAAAGCAGAAAGACGGATTGCTAGAATTATACGGCGTATAGGTCTCTCTTCAGGTGTCTTGAATCACGAAGTGGTTGGTAGGACGGGTAGAAAAATTGCAGAAGAGTTGGCGCTACTGGAGGATCATGTATGTCGAGGTAGTTAATGAAGCTGATTAAATAGAGGATCTGAGATGTCTGATTTGTGTGTAATTTATCGTATTGTATGACTTGGAGGAAGTTTCGAGATGTCTGGGAATAAGTGGTTCGGTGGAGGTTCAATATCGCTGTTGGATTGACTATTATTTTGAAGGAATTAATCTATTCGATGAGGAGGATTTTTGAGGACTCAATTTTTCAAGTTTCAAAGAATTTTTTTCAATTTTTCTTGCGTTGAGAGAAGTATCAGAAACATTTTTAGAAGATTTTTGAAAAGAAGATCAAATCATCTGGGGAAGGAAATTAGATAGAGGTATTGCAGACGCTGGCTGATATTGTATTAATCGAATATTTTATCGAAAATCCAAGATTGGAGATGGTTGAGTGTAATTTCAACAGGTTTCAGTTGAGGTTTTTTAAATTTTCTCCAAAATTTTTTTATTCAATTTTGGAAATTTTATGATAATTCTTAGTCAAAATTTTAATTCTTATCAAGGATAAGGCCAGGTGCAAAAATTTGAAGAAAAACTGAATGAAAACTGATTAAAATAATTATATTATTGAAATTTTTTGATAATGAATAATGGTAATCCTTTCAATGACGGTTCCAGGTTCGATTTTCAAGAATTTATTTTTAAAAATATTTGCATTTTGATTAAAAAAATTCTGGAAAGGATTTTTGAATTTGAGAAATCTGTAAAATTCTAACCTATAATTGAAAATTTTTACTTTTTTCTTCTACCTTTAAATAATGACGATTTCATTTTGATCCTATTTCAAGTTTCCTTCCTATTTTCAATTACTTATTCGATTTATTTTAATGAATTTGTGATCTTCCTGTTTTCAGTTCGGTATTTTGATTTCATTTTTGAATAATAATTTTGATCGAAACTGTAGGTTCGTTCGAGCGCTTTATAAGATATGAAAAAAAGATATGAAATTCATAATTTTCAGAAAGTCTCAGGGTGCATCTCCACTAACAAGGGCTACCCATTACTATTCACTTTATGTACGTAAAATTTCATTACCATTTTTTCGATGATATTTTGTTGCAGAATTTTTTTATTGTCGATAAAATTATTGTTTAAACGTTTAGAAATTAATACACGAAACTACACCTTTCAATTTTTATCAATTTTACTGTAAAAGATGTGAAGGTTTAGAAAAATAATGATAGGTAACCATTTATTTTTACACCATTGGCATTTGGTGAGAACGCACCTTTGGTTACGTAAACAAAAAAATTATGAATTTCATATCTTTTTTTCATATCTTATAAAGCGCTCGAACGAACCTTGTGGTTGAATTTTTTGTTTTGACCTTTTAAAATGAAATATAAGGTAGTTTCTTTTTTTTTCGAGGCATGGTACGTAATTGGTTTGTTTGAATTTTCCAAAAAATGTTTGTTTTCTTTTTCCTTTCTAAAAATAGGTTGGATTTTTTTGTTTTTGTTTCTCTTGAAAACGACTCGGGGTTTTTAGCTCTTTCCAAAAATTATTTGGTATTCTGTGTAGCTACATTCTTTTTCTCTGAAAATATTTCTGTGTGTTTTTTTGTGGAAGGGCCTGTTCTTTAGTTTTTTTTGAGCATGGTACGGTTTTTAGTCTTTTTTTGTTTTGTTTTTTTGATAATTTATTGAAAATAATCACTTTTTCTGTCGTTTTCCTGGTCAAGACCTATGTTTGGTTTTTAGTTTCAAAAGTGATAACTTTTTCTTTCTTCTCTGTAGACTTCTAAATTTTTTTAAAATTAACTATTTTTTCTACTTTTTTTTTTCTAAAAAACTGTTTTGTTTTTTCTGTTTATAATTCACTTGCTTCCTCTTTTTGTAACATTAATTTCGTTTTTTAATGTTTTTTCAAGTTGTCTTTTTTTTGAAATTTGCTTTTTTTTTTGTTTCTTAAAAGTATGGTTTGGTTCTTTAGATTTTATCTGAAAAAGGTTCATTTTTTGAATTCTTCTGGAAAGTGGTTTTGTTTGTTTTTCGAAAAAATGTTCCTTTTCAAGGTTTTGTTTTGAAGATTGTTTGATTTTTTGTGGGTTATCTGAAAAAAACTTTTTTTGGATATCTATGTACCTATCTACCTTACCGACAGATCTGCACAAATTTAATTTTTTTTTAATAGTTTTTGGTTTGAATTTTCTTACTTTTAAGTTTATTTTTGGAATTAAGTTGAATTAAAATGGTTACCGGCTTTAGTTTTTTTTTTTTTCAGAATTTTTGTTTTGATTTCGGTATCAATTTTCTGTTATTCGAATTATGTACTTGGTTTCCAATTTCCATTTTCCAAATTTTTTGCCATGTTTTTCTTATTTTTATGTAACTACTAAATTGAATAAAATTACGATTTTGTGAAAAAAAAATCAGGAGCAAAGTTGAGGAAGAAAACTTGGAATGGGTGATTTTCTAGAGTAACGGGTAGGTATCTTTTTTTTTTTTTTTTTTTTTTTTAAATTGAAGGTAGTCGAAATTCGATTATTGGAATTCAACTGAATTTCTAGATTTTGACGTCTTGTATTTTTTATAAATTCTGCTAGGTTTTTGGATTCGATATTATAATACTGAAATTGGACTAGTTATCGGATTCAAGTTCTGGTTTCTAAATTTGTATCACGTTTTTTGGTATTGACTTTGAAATACTTCTTCTCTCATTCATATCAATGAATAATCGAAAATCACTGAAAAACAGTTCGAATTACGGTGCAGTAATAAATCAGTGGAAAAAATCACTGAAAGCAAACAGTGAAACAATTGCTGGAAAATTGGTAGAAATTCACCAAAAGCAGTAAAATATCCGAACTTTTAAAAAAAATTAACGTAATGAGCTAAAAATCGAAGAATTTTTCCGATTTTCCTGGGCTGTAATTCAGACGTTTTTCAGTGATTTTTCACTGATTCCAAATGTGTGAGATAATTTTCAAATAATTATCTAAAATTCAGCTCTGGAAAAAGATATGGAATTTTTTTAAACTCTTTGTTGCCAAAATATCAGCTATTCTTGTCATTTTTTTTTTCATTTTTTCGTATTTTTTTTTTCAATTTTTTATTGTATTTATTAGGCGTTGAAAATTCATTTTTTTTTTATGTAACCAAAATTTGATACATAATTTCGCTTTTTCTAGCCGTTCAAGAGTGTTGCGGTTTCAATTTTAATTTCCTCAATATTTGAACCGGTTCATAGGTCAGTTTAGGTTTCATTAGATCGAGTTGAATTTCGGTTCCTCCATCTAAATCTTTCGCTTTAATTTGGACCACTCATACACGTAATCTCATATCCATCATTTAATCCCCCCTCCCCCACCATCGCAATTCATCCATAATTAACCAAATCTTCAGCACAACGAATCAATCAACTGCAACGGTACACTCGTATTAAAGTCATCAACTCGTTATAAGAAAGCTGATGAAAGGATCATAATAGCTTCCAATGGACCAGATGATTACCCAATTGATATAATTTCAAGATGGTTGGCATCTCCATCTCATCAATTATCATCTCCATCAAAGTTATAAACTCGCAGACTTCTACAATTCTACATTATCCGTTCGATTCCATTTAACCAGCATCCAAACACATTAACGTCTTAGCCACAATTTAACCAACGTTAAAATATCTTCATCTAAGGCTACCTCAACGCTGGTTTCGTTGCGGTTAAAAATATTGGAAATCATTGATCCGTGCGTATTGTATAGTTGAATACAATACGCACAAGACGACGGCGCGAGTCTCGCTCAAGAGTTGAAAATTCAAACACGAGCTAAAAGTATTTTTCCTTACTGCGGCTTGTTATGTACCTTATACCTACGCCATGGGTAAGAGATACCTCATACCTATACGCCAGCGAAAGAAAATAAAATAGGCACGCGTTAATTGATTGTGGGTCGTTAGCCTACAGGTGTTCGATTAGGTAGAGCTGTTTCTCGTCATCAATATGATATAGTATTCCTTTATATTTTTTCCTTCACCCGGAAACGTTATGTTGTGCCAGCTCCACACCAAAATACTCTCGATTGCATAATGTTGCTCTCTTGCAGTTAACTATGACTATATACTTCAATAACTCGCGCGATCTACTCGCTTCTGCAGACGTTATATAATGATGCTAGGTCATGTAACAACTCGTCCACATGGTGCTACAGTTTAACATTTTTCCCACTTTTTTTCGTATTTTTTTCTACTATTTCTAATGAGCGTTAAATAGTAATATATGTTGTATCAATGTAGGTGAAATTAATTCAATATAAAATTTATGTTCTCTGCATGTGGAAGCTCCATATTGTATGCTAAGTGCAAAGAACGTGGCTTGGGGTTTGACGAAAAATTATAGGCTATATAGTAGTTCCATTTTATGCGGAAGATGTTCAAAAAAATTTTAGCAAACCATCTTGAAGGGAGAAAATGCTAGGAGACCTCGAATCGGGGTAATTTTCGAAAAAAATCGAATTCTTCGTATTTTTGTGTGTGGTGTCACCGGCTGATAACCTCAGTTGTCTCCTGAAAAGTTACGATTCAAGATTTTTCTTCACGCTGAACTGTTGACCTAGAATTTGGATGGCACTTTTTGCCCTCTTAGGAAATTGAAACGTTGCAAATCCTGTATAATTTTAAGAATTTTAGATTTTCGCCAATTCAAATTTTTGGATTAAACCACTCAAAATGGAACCAGAAGATTTTTTTTGGTCGCCTAGAATAATCATTGTGTCTGTGTCCTTCTATACTGGCTAGAAAAACAAGAACCCTTTCCTCTCCCCTCCCCCCCAAAAATGACAAGAATTTTAATAATTTTATTTTGAAAACTTTTTCAAGTACATATATATTTGTTCTCTTTCTTTAAATTTTTTATCAAGAGATTAAGGAAAGGTTATTCTTTTGTCAAATTTCTGGCGAGAAAAATGACATGAAAATTGAAAGAAAAATCCAGAAAATGGGAAGAATTTCAATTTTCAAAAAATTTTCATGACAGTGCTGCCAACTGAATTTTAAGTTATCGTACGTAATTATCATAAAATTCAAAATTTTCAATAATGTGAATCGATTTTTTTTTTGATTTTGCATCTTATTCGTAGAAATTATACCTTCTGAGTTGAAAACTTCGTACAAATAATTTAAATCCTTTACCTAAAAAAAATTGGAGCTTGAAGCCCTGAAGTTGACTATTTCCTGACTTCTTGCCAATTTTTTGCTCAAAATGTTCCCAAAAATTCAAAAATTTTATATTAAGAGATCGTCGATGCGGTTTGATTTTTTTCCATATCCTACACGGAAAAAACAGAAGATACATTTTACCCCAGAAATAATAAATTTTATCAAAAAAAAAGATATATTTTATCAAAAAAATTAATAAATTTTACCAAAATGATAAATTTTAATCAAAAAATAATAAAATGTATTCAAAAAAAAATAATAACGTGTTTCAATTCACAAAATAGGTGAAATTTGTTTTAAAAAATAATATTTATTATCAGAAAAAATAATAAAATTTGTCAGAAAATGAATAAATTTTATCAAAAAAAATAAATTTTATTAAAAAAAAAATGATAAATTTTACCTATTTTGAGAATTGGGACGCGTTATTATTTTTTTGGATAAATTTTATTATATTTTTTTTTCAGTGTAGGCCCTCAACTTCCCTCTTGTCAATCATTTTTCTGTACATTTCTGTTTTCCACATTTCAATAATAATTGAATAAGTTGGTCAAGTTGGTTTTTTTTTTTTTTTGGGGGGGGGGGGAATAAATTAAGGTCAAAAGAATCAGATAAGTCATTGGAAATGGAACTGTTTTTTAATGGTTTCGGTTTTTCAAACTTTTTTTTTTGAGTTTTTTCAATTTTGGTGCTCAGTGATGGAAAACTGGAATATCAGTTCCATTTCAGTTTCAGTTCTCAAAATTATTAGCTTCAGTTTTCAGTAAATTTTTACTTTCCCAAGTCCAAATTTCATAGAATTACTATAAATTTTCATTTTCTTCCTAGAAATTTTCAGTGTTTTTTTTTTCACTTCAAGTTTCAGTTTTTTTTTTCAGTTTTCACGTTTTCAGTTTCAGTTCCAATGACTGGTGCTTTGAGTCGTCTACCCAAAGCTCCCTTATTATCACAAAACTCGTAACTGAACCATGGCTGCTTTTTAAACAAATGCTCCAAATACATACAATAGTTCAACACTGCAAAGGTCTTATTTGGTTTTGGCTTTTCAAACCAAGATATTTAACAGGTCGTGAAAGTGATAAAAGTATTGTGAAAAAATAGTGAATTCAGAAGAAAAGACAGTGAAAAAATCCGAAGACGTGAAATTGTTTTTAAATTTCATAAACTGCTTTCCTTTTCTCATTTTCATTTACCTTATAATTTTTTTTTTGGTAAGTAATTAATTTCATCTTTTTTTGGTGATGTTGGAAACATTGATTTTTTTTTTGGGGGGGGGGGGGGGAGTTGGAGGTGTCCAAGTTATAAAAAAATTGGTAAAGAAATTCTGAATTTTCTAAAAAAAAAAAAGTTAGAGATACCATGCAAAAGTTTTGGGTTTTTTTATTTTTTTGTTTTTTTTTCTATTTTTGCTTTTACCTCCAATAACAAAATCAGATAGGTACAGTTACTTCTAAATTCTCAAAAACTTTAGGTAGGTACTTTTTGGTTTTTTATTTTTTACAAAAAATGAAATTGGAAGTGTGGAGAATGAAGGGTGAGAATCGATAAAAAGAGGAATTGTGTTTTTGTGGATCCAAGTATAACTTTCTGGCTGCCTCTGTCCTTGCCTCCATTTTCTCCAAAAACAAAAATGGATTTTTGAACTGTAAAACGTGGGATAGACGTTTTTTTAACAAGTCTAATCGAAAATCGAATTTAGTTACCAATGGGTCCATCCACTCAAGAGATGCAGAGAATAAAGATGCTAATAGAAAATTTTTTTCAGAGGGATGGATCTTGGTCAAAATCCAGGATGTGTTTTTTTTGGATGTGCTCTATTGCTCATTCAATAGCTTGAAAAATGACTCAATAAAATGGTTTGCCATTAAGAGAACTAAAACCAAAATGTTTCGAAATTTTTTTGACAAGGTCCTCATTGAAATTTTCTAAAAAATTATGTTCATTAAAAGACATTTTGCAAACGTTTCCGTGGAAATTTTTTTTGAAAAATTCCATCAAAAATTACTCGAGGGGGTCAAAAAATCTTATTTCTTAGATTTGAAATCTGCAACTTATCAACCCCTTGGTAGAGGACAAAAAGTGGTATCAAATTTCAGGGCCAATGATTCATACCGAAGTTGTAGAAACTTGAGGAGGGTAGTATAGGTTCACACCCGTTGACACCACCTAAATTGACAAACCTGTTTTTTTTTTCGAAAATGATCTCACTTTCAGATTTTCTCGCTCTATCTCTTTTTGTGCTGAAAATTCAAAAAAAAATTTGAATTCCATCAAAATCTAAAAAATTTTTTTGTCCCCCCCATTTATGCACCATTCACGAGTCCACGGTTATTTTCTGTACCAACAGATTCGTACCTTTGCTTTGACCACCTAGAAACAATCAATTTACCCCTTCGCATTAAATTCACATAAAAATACCCGTGCATTTTTTTAAATTGAAACAATACTCTCGTGAGAATTAGTGAAAGTACAGTACAAGACATTAAATTGTAAACAATCAAACGTTCTTATTGGTTAAAGGTTACAGTCGACAGTAAAAAACAATAAAAGACGTATGTTCGAAGGCATACCAGAGATAATATTAATAATAATAATGGAAGGATATAGCAAAACAACAGAAATAAAAACCGCGTATATATTAAATGTCGTTTTTTCAGCCTTGGAAATAAAAGTCGCGCGTTTAAGTTAATGGAGAAAGCATAGCCCACTGTCCCACTGAACTGAACTTGTTTATTAAAAAACTGGTCAACGTTACATGAAATGCGAGCAATTACAACCGCGTATACTCGTAGCTCATACGTACGTATGCAGTTACATCATACGCCGAGCAAAAGTATTACGAGAAGTTTCGGTGCAACTTTGATTCTAAGGCGTGGCGAACCTTGTAGCGATGCCCCGGGCTGTACCACCAATTAATGTAACTATTTTTTCATGTGCTCGTAGATTACAGCTATGTCTGTAGCTCTGTACTATTGACTGAGTATGAGATTTGTACGATGTTTAGGGATTCGTATGATGTCGTGTGGTGATAGGGTTGGGCTTGGTTTTGTTCACCCACATATTTCGTGTATGAGATAGACTGATATCAGAGGTTTAGGGATCTAAAGTGATAGTTGAGGTGTTTAGAGCGGAGATTGGGGTAAGGAGAGAAGGGGGTCAAGTGCATAGAACGAGATGAATGGGGTTACGAGAAAAATTGATTTTCATTATGATTTTTTTTTAGAGAGCAATGGCGTAGTCAGTCAGGCATTTAATTAGGAAAGAGAGTCGCAAAAAAGTGATTTAGGAATTTTTTTTGTGAAATCAGAAAAATTATTGAGGCTACGAATGTGAATTTTTGCAGAAAAGAGATAAATAATCGAATAAATGAAAGATAGAATTTCCACTTTTTCCCTCCGTTTTAGTCACCAAAATTTAGTCGAGTGAAGGAAGGGCGAAAGTTTAATTGATAAGATATTTAAAATGAAAATTGACCAAAAATTAGGGTGCAAAATTTTCTATCTTTGCTATATTTTGTGAGCAGTGAGCATTTGTGGAAGATATCATAATTATAGACAGAAAAGGTAACTGGAGAATGGAAATTGGAAATTTGTTAGCTTAGGTATCATCTTTCTTGGAGAACGGCGAGTAATTTTTTTCTTTTGGTTTATGGTAAAATAGATGAAATGAAGAGGTCAGTATGCAGCTCGGGTGAAGTGAGGACAAAAGTTTTGAAAAAAAGTCGAAGTGTTCAGCAGATTCTGCTGCTGGCTCAATTGGCTCAAAATTCCTACATTTTTGAGAGTTTTTTTTTCAAAATTTTACTTTTTCAAGGGAGCTTTGAGCACATAGTTTTCATTTCGTTTGATCCATTTCTATTGATGATTTTTTTGAAGATAACTATATTTATTATATTAGCCAAACTTTGAATTTTTCATTTCGTTCATTTTTTACTGAATCGATTGAATTTTTGAAAAAATTGTGAGTTTGTAAGACATCTTTGCAGAAGTAAATTATTTTTGGAGTGAAAATATTTGTCGAAAGTTGTTCAAAAATTCTGAAAAACACTTGTTCTATATTATGAAACTGATTTTCGGGGAGGGGGAGGGGGCGTCAAACAGAGAGATGTTACTTGAAAAAAATCATTAATGATGATTACTGAAGTTGAATCGGATACCAAATTCGCATTCGATGTGAATTTATAAAATATTCAATTTTTAGGAGGTGGGGGTATGAATTTAACTTCGAGTATTTCTTGACTGGTATCAATTATTACTTATTAGTGTGTTAGGAAAATCGCTCAAAATTCATTCGAAATTATTCGTTCCAAATTAATTTAAACTTCCATTTTCGACTCTCACCTCTTCCTTCGATCCCCTCTGAGAATGTTGTTCTCGTAGTCGTAGGTGTTTACAAATCCAGACTTACTTATTTTCATGCAGACTGAGAAAAAAGTTCTGTGAAATTAAACTTTTTGGAAATTCTAAAATCACGAATATTTTTTTTTAAATTTTGATCTGTGTGTGGGTTGCATCGATATTTTTTCAATTTTGATTCATTTTTGATCGATTTCAATTATCGTAGCGAGTTAATTTTTAAGGGACTTGATTACTTTTTTCCCTTTACTTTTTCTTCGTATTTTCAGGTAAAAATTCGAAATTTCACATAGAAACACCTTTCAAAAATGAATTTTTTGGGCCCTAAAAATCAAATTTTTCAGTTTTGCTCTCGCTTTATTATTTGATTTCTATCTCCCTCCGGAAAGGATTAATTTATTCGTTGTTTTGACGAAGGAATTTACACGTCGTTTCAGTTGATTTATTTTTGAAAGGTTTGCAGGAAACTACAAAAAATTGCCCTTTCAAAAACTGTAAAAAAATACCCCAGAAAAAATATGAATTTTTGGATAATTTTGTTCACTTTTTGGTTATTTTTCGCTCTTAAAAAGTTACTGAAAGTTGATGTTTTCTTCAGAATTTCGCTGCGATGCCTGATTTTTTGAAATATTTGTCTTCCCTCAGGTGCTAAAAATTGGCGTTTGAGTCAGCACTGATTTTAGATCTTTCATAGAATTTGAGAGAAAACTCGACTCGAAAATCAATTTTTCTTACCGTTTTTTTTAAAATCAATTTTTTCAAACAATAACTCAAATTTGGTCAGAAATCAGGGATTCGGGGTGAAGCTGAAGGGGACAGGGAGGAGAGCCCTTCTCCTGTCAATTTTCCCAGAGCCGGAAGCACTTTTTCAAAAGTTCTGGAGCCAGGGCCGAAGCCAAAGTGACTTCAGTTAGAAATCTTGGAATTGGAGCTGGAAGTAAGGGTTTACCTCCGGACTATTTTTTTGGAACTGTAAGTGGAGACAAAGGGACCAAATCCCCTCCTTTCGAGTGCCCGTCAAAAATTAATATTTAAGTGTTTTGAAATAATTTTTGATGTATTTCTTAAAATTTGATTGAAAGAAATGTTTCGAGTGTCACAAATGTTCGACATTTCGATGGTTTTTTCACTTGAATGAATGGAAGTCAGCTGTGTATTTTTACAATCTTCAATCTGGAGCTGAAAATTTGAATTTTTCGAATCAGCTGGCCAAAGTTTACATTGAACATGACGATAAAGGTACAGTTTCGCAGATGTTATTTTCTGTTTGAGATGCCGCATCTGACCTCCCAAATGAAAAATCTCGAGTGAATACTTTCCCCTGAATTTTCTTCATCTTTGATTATGAATCTCAAAACATTGAACGCTTGAACCCAGAAAAGGGAAAAAGAAATGGCTTTGCAAAAATACCTATTTACTTGCAAATAATGAAATTGACAGGAACGTGATCCTTTTTCATGGTGAAGCATTCAAAGGTCAAAAATGATGGAATTACGAAAAAAAAAATACCATAAACAGCCATAAAAATGTTGAATGCAGAATTTCAGAAACTCCAGCATTGATCGAATTCAGAGTCCAGAGTCAAGTTGAACAACAACCGTGTGATCATTGCTACGTAAACGAACATTCCAATTAGACGCGATGGAATTCGCATAAACCGTTATCAAAGTTTCCGAACAGTTTTTTCCTCCCTTTATGTAAGAGAGTCGTAAAAATAGACTTATCTCATCTACAAAGACCTCGCCTTCAGACCGTTACGTTTCACGTTCATAGGAAACCTATAAGGAAACAAATTGCAATTTTCATTCAGCCGAAGAGATATCAAGACAAGACCACCGTCAACTCGTCGTCTACGAAGTAGCTTCCTTCCGAATAATTATTCGTAAAAATGAAACAAAGAAATGCATTTCTTGGACAAGAGGAAACGTCCGGTGAAAATAATCGTCTTCTATGCAAATCAGACGACTCGTAGATGACCAAAGATAAAACCCATTTGCTGGCGGTTCTTCGGTCGGCATTCATCTGCTAAATATTCAATTTCCTTTGTGTAATTAGAAGTCAATCAGAGGAGATAAGATCTGACGATGAATTGTCTGGAATCTGCGACGTTACGGAGGGCATCGGCGATTGGAATCGCGACGAGATCGAGCCGTCAATTTCGCGTGCTGCTCGGTGCATTTCCTCCGTCATAAACGTCCATATTGCGTCACTGGATTTGACGTAAACCGTAGGCACATTTCACTTTTCACAGCGCAGCGCGTCCAGAAAGACCACGCATCTCGGACGCGTTCGATTGTTTTTTTCTCTCTCTTTAGTACGCAATTAACGTTTTAATTTCTGGCCTGGTCCTTGCGCCCGGTTAATTAACTCGGTTTAATTGAGATAATGGGTAAACGAAAATTACGAAAAAAACGAACCATCTTCGAGTAATTTGGCAACTAAAGCGTTGCATGATTTAGCACGTACGTAATTTTGAGCCCGAGCTGGCGTGTATCTTTGGGAACCATTGGTATGGCATCTTTGGCTTGCTTATGGTATCTTATGTGTTGACTTCGATAAGCAGCGTAAACTGGAACATATATCGGTCGGTTTTTTTTATTCATTGTATCAACTTGGGCATTGCTTTGGTGTACGATTTCCGGATGTTATAGCATTCGAATGTATAAGAAATATGATTTTAATTATTATGGAACCATAAAATTAAACTGCAATGTGGTGTATTATCGTGAATTTAAATTTTCGTTATTCGAATCCATTGGTGTAATATCAAAGACGTAGTATAACAATATTACGCATTTTTTCCACTCCTATTCTTTCTGCTATTTAGATTATGAAGAATCGTTTACGTAAAAATAAAAGGAAAGCAACATTGTCATATCTAATTTCCTTGACGTTTGGTCATCGGTCCAGTTGGTAAATTTTAATTATAGATGACGATTGGTATGGGTATGTGGCTTGGATTAATTCTTGGAAGTTTCGGGTGATAAATTTCGGTCCATGGTTTCATAATGGTTGACAGTCGATTAGATGATGCAGTTGTGAGTGTGCGACTGGGATGTGATGTCAGACGGGCGGGCGTGATTGAATGATTATGTGGAGGTCATCGATATTCGATTTGGGAAATTGGCAAGAGTGTCATTTGATGAATTTTTATGAGGGAAGATGCATAAAATCTGAAATTGGACTTTCTTGAAGAGTGTCATTGATACTTCAGAATCGAATTTCGAGTTAGCTCAAATTTTGTTATAGGATTCTGGTGGGCTCCAAAATCGGTCTGTGTCAGCCATTTTCAAAAATTTCTCCCAGTGGCTCTTTTTTGAGTTTCTAATAAGGGTCGAAAATGATCCTTGATCCAGAATTGGTCAAAAATGTTACTTATGGTCTAGAAACATCCCCAAAAATTTTTGACCCCTTACCCCCACCCCTTTCGAAATTATCGCACTTTTAATGTCAAAATTTTAACACACGATATCTCTGGGAGGGGTGGGTAAAATTTTTTGAAATTTTCACTGATTATACATCTTGTTGGGTAGTGTGAATAAGAATTTTTTGAAAATTTTTGGTTCACATTTTCCCAATTTTTTTACATTGAAATTTTCAAAAAAATGTTTGGGGTGCCATGGTTGGAATTTTTTTCCAATAGTTCAGCCAAGTGGATATGCATCTCATATAAATATTTTTTTGGAACCTGACATTGGGGACAACATGGTCAAAAAAATCAAAACCAAAAAAAAAACGTGATTTTTTTACCACTTTTTCGTAGTAACAAGCGAAGTTTCCCAATTCCCAACTTAAAGTAAAATTTTGAGTCAAAATAGTCAGAAATTGAAAGTACATCATAAAAAATTCCATATCCAAAATTTCAAGTGCTGAAGTGCATTTTTCAAATTTTGAAATTTCAAGAGAATCAGCTCATGAGGCTATTACACTCATGAAACAATTTGTCCCTCTCCCCCCCCCCCGGAAAGGAAAATAAGTACCCACAAAATTTGTTATAGAAAAAATTGATACATTATTCCAAAAAAATTTCTAAAAATTATTGAAATGTTGTATCAGAATACTGTACCTACTACCTACTACCTAGTTACCTAAGCATAATAAAAACTGATTAAATTTCCAAAAAAAAATATATATATGTAAAAACTATACTTGGGTATTAATTTGGGAAAGCAAAAATTTGAATGAATCTGTTAAATTTTTAAGACATTCAAAATAATAATTTATGAACTTTGAAATTTTTTTAATTTTCGTTTTTGGGGGGCAATTTTCTTTTATAATTTTTTATACATTACACTTCACCATTTTTATGGTAATTCTCAACTACTACACCTTAACTTTACGAAATTTTGAATATTCTAAAATCATTTTCATAATCGTGGACAGTACTTTTCAAAGGGATGAATCAATCTTGCTTAAAAAATGACGTGCATAATTATGTTTCTGTTAAAAAATCAAGTTATGGAATTCTAGCTGAAATTCACAGAATTTCATTTTTATAGAATTGAAAAATATTCATTTCAGTTGCAAAATTTTTAAAAGCATTTTTTCTTATTATCAAGTCTTTGAATCAAGTAATGACACTAAAGCGAAGCTGGTTTGTAAAAACGGGGAAAAATTGAAAATTTTTCTTTCGATGAATTTTTTATGATTTTTTTTACCTTAAATGTATACAATTTTACCCATTTTTCTCTTGAAAAGAAAAGTTTCTCTAAAAGCTCAAAAGAAAAGTTTCCAACTTCATCTTAATTTCCCTTTGATACCAGTTTTGAAATGGGCAACGAATTACAGTAGTATGCGGTTTTATGGGATAGATTTTTATTGATTTTTTATGGTTTAGTACTTAGTTTATTAAGAAATGATAATTTTATCAACATTTTGCTGGGGCCGTCCTTTCAAGGGTTACCTAAATAGTAATTTTCGGTCAAAAAATTTCTCTTCAACAATTTTCACTTCATTTTATTCATTTATTTTGATTTTAGTTGTTTGAAGTGAATATAGCACGTGACAGATGCCATTTGTTTGCGCTCATAAGCGGAAAATTTGGTGGTGAACAAGGACACTACAAAAAATTTGTTGGATTGGGAGGCCATCGTAAAACTTAATGAGAGAAGGAATAAGGAAGGGTTCTGAAGGGGGTTCAGCTTTCCATTTTTCGAAATTTAACTATCTGTATTTTTGTGTACCATATAATTTCTGTACAGTATGACACAAAAGTCTTGTCCACGAAAAACACTTCATGATATCTCGAAACTGAAAAGAGATATCGGGATGATTCAAACGGCAATATATTTTTTTTTCGAAACCGGTTCGATAATTTGCAACCGGTTGTCAAAAATACCCCAAAAATTGAGATTAGAAAAAATTTTCCGAATGAAATTTGTAGAGCTTTGTAAGCCAAACATGGTCAGTGAACTCATTTTTCGAATCGAAAATTTTTTTCAAATGAATGTTGAACACCACACCGTTAAAAATCTAAAAAAATTTCATATCTTTTTTTGTTGAAATTTCAAAAAATTAGTTCACTGACCATGTTTGGCTTACAAAGCTCAACAAATTTCATTTGGAAAATTTTTTCTAATCTCAATTTTTGGGGTATTTTTGACAACCGGTTGCAAATTATCGAACCGGTTTCGAAAAAAAATTATCACATTTTAATCGTCTCAATGTGTAGACTTCAAATCCATAAAAACCCCAGACCCCCATTTTTTAACCAAAACCGGTTTCTCAATTTGTGGACACCCTGTAGGTAGAACTGAAAATTTGACTATCAATCTTCAATGTCCTTGTCTTCAGGAACATATTGCCGTTTGAATCATCCCGATATCTCTTTTCAGTTTCGAGATATCATGAAGTGTTTTTCGTGGGCAAGACTTGTGTCATACTGTATTATTGAATCTGTCTAAATTCGAAAAAAAAGTATTGCTTTCAAAATCCAGGAAAGAGAGAGTAACATGAAAAAAAAAGACATACCTATTGAAATGTAGGTTTTCGAGCAAACAGATCTCAAATACGTTACCTATCGGTTTTGCAATGATTAAAGTCAAGAGGTGTGCAGGAATGAGCCTAGGGTAACATTTTGACAAAATTTTATAGTGCATTTCTATCCTATCAGTACTCACAAAATCTACAGATTGATTTTTGATGTTTTTTTGCGTCTGAAAAATTGAAAATAAAAAAAAAGACCTTCTTTGTTCAATTTACCAATGTTTATTTAATCATGAACATCACAATGATACCTATACCATTTTTACTTTCAATTGTCTGTAAGCAGTCGGCGAAAAGTTTCGATTATCCCCATAACTTCCAACATAGCCACGAAACCCATCCTTCTTCATCTTCTGATGAAACTTGATACCAATTATAATCCATCTCCATCGGGTCTGAGCAAATCTTATTTCTAATATCGTAAGAATAGTAGAAAACCGAATCGTGACGAGAGCCTTTTGTTACACATTTTGCTGTTCTTCTATCATAGTAGCATACTGCCACTTTATGTTTCAATATTTCAAATTCTCCTCTAGCATTTTTCAACTTCACTTTGGATCTTTTTGAACATTTAGCATGGCTTTTTACCTCTGACTCATTATATTCGTCTCCGGATGGTACATACGCTTGGCGTCTCACTCCCAAACAGACATTTTTCAGGTTTTTCCTAAACTCCCAATCTGTACATATGCTCGAACTAGAAAAACAAACATTTTTGAAATAAATGTGTTTGTACGTATTGTAGAAAAAATGGTATGCTGGTGAATTTGACTCGAGAATCGCATTTTTCAAACAGCGTTCTGAATCAAGTTTTCAGATCTAGCATTCCTAATCGGTTATTAAGACAAAAGAATTATACCCATTCGTTAATTTAAATACCTGCCTTTCATCTAAATAATAAATATAGTATTGTAAAAAAAAATTACTCATCTGATCGTAAAATATAAATATTTACCATTCCCAAAACTTGAAATCCTTTTCAGTTATTTCTGCTTTGCTTAAATGCGATATAAGAAAGTTTAAAATTATAGAAATTATTAAACCCGAATAGAACTTCATTTTTAAATTAGATAAAAGCAACTGTGTAGTGAGTACATAAGTGTCACTGTTCAACTGTGGCAATATTCAAGTATTTAAATCTTGAAATTATCCCGAACAATTTCCGCCAAAAACCCTTCGAAAATAGTTTCTTTCGCGCACTAAACGAATCGTTTTTCGTGACTAATGTCCGTGTGTTATAGAGTTGAAAATTTTTAAAACAAGGAATGTCTGCGAGTGCATGTTGTATTTATCGGAATATTAAGCGCGATGTACGATTTCACCTTTCTCGTCGCCTACTGCGTTTTGTAGGCAGGAAATTACAATACACATGTTCATTATCGTCTGCGGGAATTAAAAATTTGGAAATAGAAAACCGTCGTTTTTCAAATCGTTAACAGTTCGCACTAATCGTGGAAAATTTTTCAAAATTTTCCTCGTTGCAAATATAATTATTCGATGATGTTTCTCCAGTTTATAACCTTCGATTTTCCAACGTTTCAGTTTTTCAAAAAAAAATTGCCTTTTTTTTTTAACTTATTGAAACTTTATCTTCATTGGAAACCCGTAAAAATTCCCATGATATGATCGACAGACAAAGTTCATAAATTCCTAAAAATAATGAAAAAAAATAACGATTTTTGTTACTTACATAAAATATTCAGTTTTATGGACTGGAAGGGATTACCATCATTTTGAAACCGAATCTCGTAAATTTACTCTGCCCAAGCAAAGCGGGGAGGAAAATTTGGAAGAAATGGGCGCTCGAAGCTGAAATTTATCATTTTTTAAAAATCGATGTTTTAGTTTCTATTTAAAGGGAGGCGAAAAGCCGTGTGACTTGAATCGCACAAGTTGATCGATATTCTTTCAGTGTGCTGAATTTCGACTCATCATTGTCGACGATTTGCAAAGGTTTTCCCCTTACGTTAGTCTTACAATTGCCTGGGCAATGAGAAATAGAGCGAGTAATTGCATCAAAAATGAATTGACGAATGGTCATTCTGAAGGACGATTTGATGACCTTTGCGCTTGTGCGTGTACATCTGTAATTCTGAAGTAAAATGATCCCTGGTTTTGAGAAATGTCATCTCACCTGCATTATAATCGTCGCTTCCCTTCCCTCGAAGTAACGATTATGTAAACAAGTGCGATTGAACTTGTCGGTTGTGCACTCGTTTTCAAGGTTATATTTTTTTCAAAGCAGATTCAACCGTGTTAGAAAATAGATTGAGAAAGACTGGTGAGCTAAATAGTAGATATGTTTCGCGATGTGATATGTAATGTTATCGGTGTCGTATGGGTTATGATGTTGATGGAAGCGTTGATGCGATTTATAGAACGTGTGATTGTGATGTGATCTTGGTCTAATTTTGCGACGAGTCGTCAGCTCACTCGTGATTTGTTTAATTGAAATGCCTGACCTTTTTTCCCCTCTTGATGAGGAACACTTGAAAATTGAAAACAAAAATACTTACATTATGTTGCTAAAAATGAAAGAATTGCCAATGCTCCTTTTTATTTTTTGATTCGGTCTTTCTCGACCAATTTTTGAATGGAGGTATCTGAAAACATTGTTGAAAAGAGGATGCAGATTGATAAATGTTGAAAAGAAAAGATATAAGAAATCGGGAGTTGAATTTCTTAAATCATAGATATGTTCATGTCTGATGTTTGAATTTTTCTCATATGGCGATTTTTTGTTGTTGGTTATTGGTTAAAATAAAAGATGAGTATTCAAGATTTTTTTTCTAATTTTCAAAATTTCTGAACAATTTCAGTTACTGAAAAATGATAATCAGATTTTACAGTTCTGTAAATTTTTCAAATTTCCTCACACTCGAGAGAGAGCCAGTTTGATGTGTGATTACTTTATGTTGAAATGTCAGATTTAAAAATCGTTTCCTGAGTAAAATTTTAATAGGTACTTGACATTTCTGTGAATTTCTGTTGTTTTGTGAGGCAAAATCTGTACTTATGACCTTGCCGTAAAAAAAGGACCTTGTGTAAAAAAAATTGATGTTTTTATTTTTATGTTTGGTTCAGATTTGGCGTCATTTGGATCAAAGACATGAAAAATGAGGCATCGACTTTTTTTTACACAAGGTCCATTCTTTACGGCATATCAGAATAAGTGGGTCCGAGTACTTTTTTCCGATTTTTTCTACTCTGTGAATAATGGATCGAAAATTAATTATTATGAATGTGTGATTAGATTCGTCTTGTCGAGATAAGTCCAACTAGCAACCAACTGATTTTCAGAGCCGAAAAACATAATGGGAACCAAAATAAAATGATGGTTGGCAGAGCTGAAAAAATTTCATATTCAAAATAAATCGTTTTTTCATCGTTTTTGAAGAAACGATGAGAAACAACCCAAATTTTGTTCCTCATTTCCCCGAAAATTCTCTCAGATCTAAAATTTTTCTCAAAATGTTTGGTGAAAATTGGTAACAAGAAGATTTGTACGAGTAAGAATAATTTTCATCCCAAAAGTCATCTAAATTTTTTAATAACTTTTTTCAAAATTTTTTCAACTCCCAAAAAATGGGGAGGTCGTGAGATGATTTGTAAAAAATAATTTCCGTCTGAAAAATTATCTCAATATCTTATCTCTAAAAAATTTTCAACTTTGAATTTTTTTTTCAAAAACAGTTATAAATCTTCTCTTGAATCATTATTAGCATCTTACTATGACTTTGATTCTGACCTCTGACAATATCCGATCTTCGATTTTCGATAATCGATACTCAATATAGAACCCAATAGTTTTAATTTCGCTCCTCTGAAATTCGAGTAAGTAGGTACAATTTTTTTGAAATTTTTTTACTGAAAAATTCTCATTTTCATTATGTTATTGAAAAAATGAAATTTCCTTATTTATTTAAAGGTATGTCAAAATCACTGAAATTATTGATTGTCCAATTTCAAAAGAGAAAAGGTCAAAGGTCAAAATGACATTTTGAGAATGACAAAGTGAACACGTGATCAAAAATGATAAATCTTTGAAAAAAATTATTTTTTATGAAATTTTTGACCAATTTCTGTTTTGGTTTTTCATCAATAAAGTCCTTTTTCAAGGTCTATTCTAAAACCAATCACATTTTCAAAATCTAGAGACTCCTGGATTTCTAATGATGTACATAAAATATTATTGAAAATATTTCGTGCTAATATTTTTAAACGGCACTTAATCTTTTTATTGGTAAAAAAAATAACCGAATTTCATTTCAATTTATTTTGGTAAAAAGTATCAAATTTTTTTTCAAAGCCTTGATCAATTTGCAGACTGTTTTAATTATTTACATTCCACTGCTCCACCCAATCATTTTCGAGAATTGATGATGCACCTCTTGGACCAATCTTGTTTTTAGTTATAGCTACCCCACCCTTTTCTCTCCCCCCCATCTAAACCATTTTCCGGGAGGAGATTCCAATTGCATTTTGCATACTTTTCGAAACAATTTCCTTTTTTTTTGTTATCCAGTTCTACCGCACTTCGGTCGCGATATTCAAACAGCCCCGAGGTACTAGTCCAATTAAATATCGACGTTATGGTGGCGTACTTCCGTTAATATAACCTGAATACATTTTTTGCCATAAATAAATATGCCATAAACGTCGCCGACATGACTATAAATCCGAGCGATGCTTGTATTCGCAACAGTCGACTGCAAATCGTTGCCGCTGCCGGTTGAAATCATTAGCCAAAAATTTACATTTTAAAATGCGCTCAGAACTGGTAAATCAAAACTATAACCAATAAATAATGGAAAAAAAATTACGTACTTTCTCCGATTCTTATTACCAACATTAACCGAAACGATTAGTATGGAATAGCGCGGATGCTTTCTCTATATTTAAAATGTCAGATGATTCTATGCGTAAGAAAGAAGTAGAGAAAAAAAAACATGTATCTGGTCAAGGACAAATCGACCACTTCACTGTCAAGATCACATAATTAAATAATGAAAATCCGACATGATTAAATCCATCGTGCATCGTACCGATACTGCGGTTTTTCTTATTCCGGGAAACGAAAGTAAAAGTAAAAATTTCATCGAGTTTTTCTCCGGCTAGGTTTTTTTCCTCGTCTGCGTGGTGTGTAATTAATGCATACACGAATTACGATAATAACTCCGTTAAACGTTTCTTATAATTGTTTAAGATTCTTTTGTTCAATCTAATTAAGTATTGCTGTCTGCGTGTTTAAACGAGGCGAGCAACACCTACGCGAAGTGAAAATCTTTACTCGAGATTCGGCTCGATTCGAATGTGTTACGTGGATTTATCGTATGGCCCACCTGAGTAGCATTAAAGGCTAATTGTTTGTCGGTGGTATCCTTTAGGCAGACTTTGGCCGCGTATTACGTGATACTGGTACATTTTTCGAGTGAAAAAACCAACCGTCGAGGCTGTTTGAGATTTAATCGTGTGGTGGAGGTTATAGCTGCCGGTTATTAACATGTAATACAATATATCTTTATGGGATGTTGGATTTTTAGAGTTATTTTTTGCTGAATTGCGGCATGCCACCGATTTTTACTCAATTGATTGCGGGAGCTGACAAAGTCCGAGAATATTTTTAAAATCGTGATCTAATGCAAATTTATCATGTGTCGAAATCGTCTGCTGGAATTTGTTGGTGTGGCTTGTTCCAAGTGCAGTTTTGTGAGATGGAAGTGTTGCGTTTTGGATGCTTCAGGTGTTGGGATTGGTTTTGTTGGTGTTGGGTATCGAATGTTGGTGCCTTGTGGAATGGGAGTTATGGCGATGGTTTGGCTTGGGATGGGAGTTGGTTGCAGAGGAGAGGAATTTAAGGCGATGGAGATGTCGAACTGAGTTATTTTAGATGGCGAATGTTTTGCATAAGTTGTGCCGTGAATAATGCTCATTTTTTTGGATTTCAGATTAATTTAATGGAGAGAAATCGAGTATGAAAAATTGTGTGAAATTGACAAATTGACTGCTTGTTTGATTTATGAATTGTGTGAAATTGTTGGTGATGTATTTTGTGGATTTGATTGTGTGTCGTGACTTTTTGTATGCTGAAAAACGATTTTTTCTCTCTTTTGCTTCCTCTTTCATCTTAACTTTCGTAACTGAAGAGTCGAACAAATGTTTGCCTTATAATTTTGGATTTCGAGCAATTTTAAAATTTTTGGGGTGGAATTTTGGCTAGAATGCATTGTAAAAAAATCTGAAAAAATTCTCAAAAATTGGTTACCACTCCCCTCTTACACTCCACATAAATTTCAGAATTTTTGGTTGCGTGAATGATGAAATGGGTATTTTTGAATCGTAGATCGCATTTTTGGGTATGTTCTACCAAATCTAAAAATCTGAGAAAAAAATCATTATAATTGTACCATGGTAGGACTATATTTTGTGCCAAAAAGAAAAAATGTATGTTTTTTAGTTTCAGAATTATGGCGGTTTTAAAGTTTCTAAGTGGGGTTTTGGCCAGAAGGCAGTGCAAAAAAAAATTGAAAAATTCTCAAAAATTGGTCACCACTCCCCTTACACCCCACATAAATTTCAGAATTTTTGGTTGCGTGAATGATAAAATGGGTATTTTTGAATCGTAAATCGCATTTTTTGGTATGTTCTACCAAATCTAAAAATCTGAAAAAAAAAATCATTATAATTGTACCATGGTAGGACTATATTTTGTGCCAAAAAGAAAAAATGTATGTTTTTTAGTTTCAGAATTATGGCGGTTTTAAAGTTTCCAAGTGAGGTTTTGGCCAGAAGGCAGTGCAAAAAAAATCTGAAAAAATTCTCAAAAATTGGTCACCACTCCCCCTATACACCACATAAGTTTCAGAATTTTTGGTTTATTGAGTTCCGAGATAGAATTTTTTGACGAAAATTCGCTATTTTTGGGGGAAGTGTAGGTAAGGGGAGAGGGGGTGGGTGAGTTGGAGGTTGGAACAAAATTTCCTAAAATCACTTTTTGGAGTCTTTAATGATGCCTGCTGGTTAGTTTCAAGAAGTAGCTCTTGGACCGATTCGCCTATTTTATCCGGGGTACCCTTTGGAAATGGATAATCTTTATAATTTCAGTTTGATATTTAAAAAATGTAAATCCGAAATTAATTTTCCCATTTTACTGGTCAATTTTCCAATATCATTCAGTTTAATTTTCTGTTTTGTAAATAGTTTGTCTCTTGAAATAGAAAAATTCAGGTTGAAAAGAATGAAAGCTCAACTTATTTATTCAGTAAAAAGAAATAATATGTATTGAAGTTTCAAATTGATGCAAGGAGCGCAAAAGCTCTACGTAGTTAATTTTCTGAGATTTTTAGAAATTGAAAAAGTTGTTGGGTTGGCTAAAAGTAATTCAAGTTTTATTTTGAAAATTACATACTTACTCACTTACTAGTTTACAAAATTTACAAAAATACCATTTCGATAGGATATGTTTTATTTGGAATCATTTTTAAGAATTTACAACGCAGTCTGGTTCCGATTTGATCAAAAGTATGGCTTATGTACTATTGATTAGTTTTGGACTCATTTTGTTCATCTGGGAAAAAGGAACCTGCAGAAATAGGGAGAGGGTCGGAATTGGGAACACAAATTTTGAAAATCAATTTTTGACTTCCTTCGGAAAAAAAATCGTAAAAAATATTGAAAATTATTTTTAGGTCCCAACCTTTAGGATACTTGTAGCAGACACTTGAAGGTATCTTCTCAGTCCATTTAGAAAATTTTTGACCAAAATGGTTCAAAGATGGAGGCAGTTTTTTAAGGGGGGCGGGGGTCGGAGATCTGGCACCTTACCCTTACCAAAAATGACTCTTTTAGAAAATGATACGAGTCACCATTTTTAAAATAAAACTTGGAACTAGATTTTAACCCCGCTACGCAAATATTCATATGGAAAAAATATGGTATGGTATACAATTGGCGCAAATTAAAACTTCCTATCTTCTCAGAGGTTCCCAAATTACCCATTAAAACAGCAAAAAAAAAAGGTGTGGAAAATCGAAAACTAGTTCGGCCAGCCGCTCAGTGGAAATTCTCGGAACGTCCTGAGGCTCATTGGACGTTCTAGTTCGGCCAAGAAAATGCGATTTCATTCGAAATTTAGGTATGGCGGGAATAATGTAAGAAAAAATAATGTTCACGATGATGAATATATATATATATATTTTTTTTGAAAAACTTCAAGGTTACCTATTGAATGTGTGGTGACCGAAGAAAAATCTTGTTACAATGATTTCCGAGCACTGCAAATGTATGTTCGTGGAATTCCGACTGCTTTAACATCAAAATTTCAGTCTATATCTCTTTACATTCTTGCTAAACTTGTGCTGCAGTATAGAATGATTTGTTGATATCATCAGGTGTGCTTCGAGTGAATCTTGGAGTCCATGACGTTGTTGTATTAAGAGGAGGGTAGTTGATTTTTGCCCTAGTGAACATTTCTTTGAAGGTTTGCCTGAATTGATCGCTGATTGTGTAATAAATGACCAAATTAAAAGACTGGCAAATATGAGTTAAACAGTGGAAGATCTCCGCGTTGTGATGATAGGTGTTCCAAAAATATTCGGGGCCTTCCAATACACTGAATAAGCTAGCTATTCCATTAGGAACTTCTCCAATAATGAATAGTGTTAATATGAATAATAGAATTATTGTTGTTCTACTGTTATGATACGAAGTACGAGCCATATTTTCGTGGATTTTCTCTGCTTCAATTATTGCTTTAATTAACCTAGAACATGTTTGTATTCAAAAATGATTCATTAGCATCAGTATTAGCCGAGATGAGATTGTAGTAAGTTTGTCCCCACCTTCACTTCTGGGATCGACGTATGCATAGGCCATTCGTTTGAGGTTGTCTAATGCTGGTTTGTGCTTAAAACCGAGTTAAGAACAGAAAAATAATTTTTTCCCAAAGTTTTTCAATGTAACCTTATTTCACATCTCTCAGAATGTTTTCAGATTTTTTCAAATGATAGAAGTTGCTTAAATGCCTACTCAAAAAACCGTGAAAAATTATTGAAAAACAGTAATTGGAACAACAATGATAAGTTTGACCGACCCACTATTCAAAAAGATCTGGAAAAAATTCTGAGAGGCGTGAAATCGGTATATTGAAAAACTTTTTTTCGAAAGTTTCCTGCTTATCACAAAATTGTGTCCTTCAAGATGATTTATAATTTTATTTCAAAGTCAAATTCAAGGCCATTGAAGTCGTTGGAAAAATTTGGTAAAAATCAGAGTACAGGTATGTCTGCCACCATGACACATCTGCCACGTTGACACACCCTTCATAACTTTTTTTCTATACGCGCTCCGGGCGTGAAAAAAATTTACAAAACGTAAAATGATATGACCCATCATATATCTATCATTCGCAGAGATCCATGGAAAACTTTTGAAAAGAAAAAATATTTTATGAAAAAAATGAAAATTTTTTCACCAAAGTATATTTTTTTCAATTTTAATTTTTGCACTGGAGAGGCCCAATGAGAAATAAAATAAAAATGTTATATCTCGTTGGAATCGTCATTCAATTGCGCATCTTTTGGCATAAAAGAGAGTTGAAAATGAAGACTTGGGAGGTTGGTAATACTGCTGTGAAAAAAATTCGACTGTGTTGCCACCTTGACACAAATTGGTAGTTGCCACAATGACACAGTATAAAAATTGCGATAATGATGCAAATTTTTTATTTTTCATCCATTTTCGAATAAAAATGTTTGTTTCTAGCTTGATTCACATTTTCATAGTGAAAAAATCAACCAAAACCTCAATGAAGGATTTGTATCACCAAAAATAACTGTGTGGCACTGTGTCATGGTGAACACTTTGAATTTTTGTTTTTGTCATAGTGGCAACTATAAAACCAATGTATTTTAAATCTGTGTCAACGTGACAACAGCTTGTGTCATGGTGGCCTATGGTGTTGCCACCATGACACAGAAATTTTTATTTTTTATTCTTGTCATATCTTTTACGTTTATGAAGCAAAATGTCTGAAAATTTTATCCAATAAACCTTATGTATAGATCTATCGAATGGCGCAAAGAAATCCAAAATTCATCAAAAATTACCAAAGTTATGGCCAAAACAAAAAATTTTGTGTCATGGTGGCAGATATTACTGTACTTTTTTCAGTACGTACCTCTACTTAAAGACCAAATGCCAAGTTTGAAAAAAAATGGCGAAAAACTGTAGGAATTCGAAGGGGAACACGAGCAGCACTATCGATATGGTTTTCGGCACAAGGCAATTTACTAATTTAACATAAACAGACATCAAACCAGGTTACTTTTCAGGTGTAACTTGGTTACTTTTTTCGAGTTCGATTACTAAAAGTTACTTTTTCCTTTCAGAGGTTACTATTGGTTACTATTTTCAAAATTTTTCCTCAAAAAAAAATGAAAGATGCAAAAAAAAATATAAAAAAGTTGATTTTGTGAAGAAATTGCATTTCTTTTTTTTTCGCAAGAAAGGCACAAAAAATGCGATTTTTTCGCAAAATTTTGGAAAGAATGAGCTGTAACTTTTTTTAAAAAAGAGATGAAGGTCTGCGGTTTGTGGCATCGGATTTGCCGTAAAATTTTCCATTAGATTAGTCAAAAAAAATTTTTTCAATTTTTTTTGTAGTTCTCAGGTTTGTTGCCTTTGAAAAATCAATTTTTTGCCCCCCCCACGCCCCAAAGCAAACTTTCGTCGAAATAGTATGTTTCACAACAAGGGAGCAAAAATTGTTTTTTCTTCGAGTTCTGAACGAAATTTTTCCTTATAGCAGGAGAAAAACGCAAATTTGAACACTAGAGCGATTCGCAAGAGGGAGCAAAAAAGCACTTTGCTCCCGCCATAAGGAAAAATATTATTTTGACTGTATACTTGAAAATTGTAATTTATTTTTGAAGTGCTGGAAAGAGTTGAATAATGAAAATAATTCTTCCAAACGTGCAAAAGCTTTCAAATCGTCGAAAATTTCCAAAAATTAAATATTTTCTAAAATTACCGAAATTTGCAGAAAAAATCGAAAATTTTGGTTTTTGCACCACCACCCACTCCCCCCTCAAAGTTAGGTCCTTTTTTTTCTTCAAAATTTCAGTTTGATGCCTGCATAAACGAATGGTCTATATGTCGACCTTAAATGTTATGATGGTGAGGGGGGAGCTGGAGACATACTTCTGATTGAAACTTACTTGTAACTGATGACGGTGAATACCAATGATGGCAGTAATTTTAAAGTAGCATAACTGAGGAACATGAGATTAAACCATAATGGATAATGTTCTGCTAAAAGTTGAAATTCAAAGATAGTTGTATTCTGGCCGGCAGTAACGTTGGTTGTAAAACATCCATTTTTATCCAGCATTATGTTTTTTTCTTTAACTGCTAAAGATAAGTATAGCGGTATTGTGAATATCACACCAAATATGTATCCTAAAGCTATGAATTTGCGAGTGATTTCCATACTGCACCAAATACGCGCTTGTAAAGGGTATAAAACAGCTATGTAACGCCATAATCCTAACAATAATGTCATCCAAACTGTTACGGTACGAAACATACAGGCAACTTCAAAAGAGTATATAGAAATTTGCTCCCTAGCTAACGTTCTACGCTCAGAAATTCTACACTGTGTCGTTAAAATGAGTTCCTGAAATGCCCGTGGCGCGTAAAAAAGAACAGAGAGCAATTCAGCAATGGCCACGTGAATGAATATGGTGACATTTGTAGACTTGGTTTTTCTTCTTCTGAACACCAAAACCACCAATACATTGGAAAATAATATAATCGCACAACATGTCAAGTCCACATAACCTATAAATCTCAATTTGTAATAGGATCGATATTCTATCCCGAATATATTGTCGGTGTTGTCCATTTTCAGATGATCTGTTAGGAAAAAAATTATATCCCAGAAGCTCAAAAAATAAAAATAGTACAAAAAAATCCTGTATTCGCAATAGATCTTGAATTCTCCATTATACTGAGCTATTGACATAAGAATACATAATCTTACAATAGTGATTATTTGGTTTTGGTTTTTTTGGGTGCTTTCAAAGATATAGAAAATAGATATTGTGAAATTCAGTCAAGATGCCTCTCCATTCACAAGGGTCACTCATTATCATCGACTTCATATGTGTAAAATTACCTACATTACCATTTATTTTTTCAATGATTAGTTCTCATTCTTATAGAATTTGTTCAATGTCGATTAAATTAATTTTTAACCGTTCAACAAATAATGCAAGAAATAGACGCCTATCAATTTTCATCAATTTTGCACTAAAAGAGATAAAATTGTAGGAATAATAATTGGTAATCAAATGAACATTTTACATCGTTGACATTTGTTGAGACCTAAGAACGCACGTTTGGTTAAAAAAAAATCTTGAATTTCGCGTCTTTTCATATTTTTGAAAGCGTCCAATAAACCGACATAATACGTCTGTGTTTTTTTTTACACAGATTTTGCATAATCTGGATTAAGATTTTGAAAATCCGTCAAAAATTCTGTTTTATTTACAAATATAAAACCAGTTTTTGATAAACTGCATGTTCGTTTTACCAGATTTTGCACAGATTAATCCAGATTATCTAAAAAATCCATCAGCTATTGGAGTAGTAGCTTATGGAAATGGATTTTGAATTTTCAACAACCACAGAACTGAATTTCAAATTTTTTAGTGAAGATTGATAAGATTAAAGTTTTTTTTTTTTAGAATTGTTGTTGAAATTCATTTTTGATTTTTAAATTTACAAAGAAGTCATGTTTACTTTATCAAAATTACGTGTTTAAAATTTTTAAAATCTGGAGAAAAATGCTTGTTCGTTTTACCTTGAATTATGATGATGGATTTTTTTTTTTTGGGGGGGGGGGGGGATTTTCCAACTAAAATCTTGAGATTATCCAAAATCGTATTACAGTGGATTCTAGTTAAATCCGTTTAAAAAAAAGCATACATATTTTGTTTTGTTTTGGTAAACGCATGTTTATAGTTTATTTAAGAAAACAGCAACCGCATAAACTTTTCAAGGTCAAGGCTTTCCATTACCCCAACGTTGTTACTTGGATTTGGATAATTTTTACCATTTTTTTCACTGTATTTTGTGATGTGGTGCAACAAGAAAAAATGAAAAAAATGGTAAAAAAGATGTCGCCAAGCGGTACGCTACGCGCATAATAAATAACACCATCTTTTTTTTTTTTTGTAAAATTTTGTTTAAAAAACTGCAAAAAATTTTCCTTTTAGATTATGGTTGCTTTTCTAACGGGTTTTTATTCGGTTATATTTTATTGAGGTGCGTCATTTTCCACCTACTCACCCATTGGATGATGGATTTAAAAACTATTTTCCTCCCTGATCAACTACCCTTCCGGTATATTTTTACCGTACCGTCTGCGTCCTTTTAAAAAATTTGACTTGAACCGTCACTACATTTTATATTTCTATTTCCCATAATTTAAATATTTGTTGAAGGTACCTAATAATAAAATGTATCTTACCTTCGAAGAGATTTGGCTGTGACCAAAATCATTAATTCACCGCTATCAATAATCGAAATAAATATGTTAGAAGTACAAATAATTAACTGAGGTATTGGGTACTGATTTTTCATTTAACACAAATTGGTGAATGTACGAAAATGAATAATACTGATTGTGAAGCGCTTCATTGGATGTACCTAGCCTACCTACTACCTACACCTAGTTATCTACTGATGTTTACTCATTTCCTGGCATACACAAATGAATTTGTCCCGGTACTAATGGTTTCCTTCTGTAGAGTCCACATGTATAATATCATTCCAACTTGTGATACCGTATATCACTGAAAAAATTTCATTTAAAAATAAGCTGCTACAAATTCATTTTAAATTTTGAAAAAAATTCCGTTCAGATCGCACTATATTTTCAAGGTGCATTGAGCATAAAAATAATTCAGATCGTAAAATTTCGAGTAGAGTCGCAAAAATTATTATGAATCGAAAACCATTTTAAAAAATTCTTTCGGGCTCCCCTTTGTCTTGGATAATAATGTAATTCGGAAAAGTACCAAAAAGTGTAGATTTTTGAATCTGAATTTCTATATAAAAACATGGAAAGCATCGTACGATTTTTTAAATTTTTGCGAAGGTGAATGGAAGTGGAATGGGAGGGGTAGAAATATAAATGAAGGAATACCTACCTACAGAAGTGTTGATGTGTTTCGATTCAGGAGTATTGTTGGATGCTTCGATGTAGATTTTCTGGTATCTGCCTTCGAATAAACGATAGGCATCTTGAAATACTTTGAAGCACGTGTAGTTGATCAAAACTATTTTCTTTTAAAGTAGAGATATTTATTTTTCAAATGCTCATTTCGCCGATCGAGAAAGGGAATGTGTAAAATTTCCAGTTGAAAATGAATTGTAAATGGTTAAAAATTGTATTTTATTATTTTTTTGTTTTTCAAACATAAATTTTCCGAAAAAATTACTATTTTTAATTTCATCTAGGTACTTACTTGTACGTTGAAAATTTTTTTCCAATATGTTATATGTATTTGAATTTTTTAAATCGCAGATACCAGTTTTTTTCAATTTTTTAAACTAATTTTGAACTCTCTTTGAGAAAATCCATCAAAATATAAAAATTTCCATGTTCTCGGATTTTTGCTGTCTCCAGAATTACTCAATTTTTTCTCAAACCCTTCAAATATTTTTTTGGATTCGGTTCCAGCTGTCCATTTGTTGATTAGAATCATACCCTCTTCTCTCAAGAACTTACCGAATTTTCCGAAAAATTGAGTTTTTTCAACTTTTTTTTGCAAACAATTTTTATATGTACTAGCCAGATTACCTGATGGAAAAATTGAATGATTTTTTTGTTTTGTTTTATAGGTGAGTCAAGAATTTTCATTCCTAGAATATAAAGTATATTTTGGTAAGTAATTTTTCACGATTTTCGGGAAAATCTTATTTAATTTGTGGTACCTATAGTCCTATACCTGTACTTACTGAATGGATTGATCTTCATTATTTTGAGGTTTCTGAAACCTTGTCATTCATCTATTTGTTTCTCATTTGACGATCTTGAATTGACTCGTCTTCTCTTTGAAAAAATAACGAATGTATGGTAATTCTCAGGGTTTCGGGGAAGAAATAATGGAAGGAGTGGAGAAGATGGAGTAGAAGGTTTAAAACTCATCATATTTTTCTTGAATTTTGTCAATTTAAAATGCTATTTTATCAACTCGCTTGTTGTGATTCGCTTCAACTTTGATGAACTTCGAAACTTTCGGTTTTGGTAAAAGATCTTCTTAATACGTCTTACCAATATTTTCATATTCCCGCTGGCTGATCGGAACTTTTTCATTTCAAGATGGACAAAGAATTTTTTACACGAATGTTTTGACAAGTATAATTACTAATTCAATCTCTGAAATTTATAGAATTAGATTGATTTTCGATTGACTGAATGGGGAGATCTCTTTATGCTGAGAATTCATTAGACCATCATTTTTTTTGACTTTTTTTGGAACTAGAGGTAGCTGTCAAAATTTCAATTGTTTATGTTTTCAATTTATGCAACTTTTTGAAAATTTGTAAATTTTCATTTTCATAAAATTTCAAGTATCTGATAAATTTCAAATCAGAAATCTTCAAAATATTACTGTAAGCCATACTGAAATTCGGTCTTGGGAGATCGATGTGGAGTACTTTGAACCCTAATTTCGATCAGGTACCTATTTTTTTTTTCAAATTCTCTAAAAATTTAAAAATAACTTCGGTAGAGAGGTGTAATGAAAGTTGGATTGATTACAAATTTTTTTTCCTTTTTTTTGGCTCTTTGAATTTGGGGGTAGATATATTAGAGTGAATTTCCGATCAGACATATTTTCTCGTAAGCTTACTGACTTGATTAATTCATCTCTTCAAACTTTTCTAAAAATTTTCGAAATGGAATGGAACTACAAAATGTATATAAAATATTTTTTATTCGTATAAATACAATCATGAATGAAAACGAAATGTATGGTATGTACATTAAACAATAAAATGATTACTATTTGCGAAGAGAAATATTCACAACAAAATAGAAAATAAATAGAAAAAAAAATGTAATGTAGGCTCCTACATAATTTTTTATACAAATATTTACACACACTTGTTTTAAAAAATAAATTATAATAATATAAAAAAAAATTAATGCATAACAATAATTCTACTTCATGTGTAAGTCAGTAAATTTATAATGACAGGAGGGAATAAATAATGATTCCATCACGAGGCAAATAAACGAGGTAACTGGATATGAAAATTGATATAAATACATACATCGAATCCAATAAATTTAATCATTTTTTAAATTTCAACCATTTTTTTTCCTTCAATTTTTTTGCGTTCATTTGCCTCGTTAATGGTTCCCAATATAATATCTGTTTTGTTAGCCAGTAAGCTGCAAACACAAATGTAATAATTTTCGAAATTGTACATGAAAATGAGACATTTTAGGCCTCAATTGTTCACAGATTCCTATCGGCTAACTTATACAATACCTAGTAGAGTTATGCAGATTTGCCATGCCATCGGTATCAGATCAATGTGATGGCACGTATCTAGTGACCTGTGACTATAAAGGGAATTAACGAGATTGGCGTAATTTTCCGCTTTTTGAGTCGACAATTTTAATCAGGAGACAGACTCGTCTCTTGTTTATTCAATGATTTGAACAATGTGGGTTTCTGTTTTCGAAATAGTGAATGATTTTATTGGTAACTCGATAAGTATATCCGTGACGATATTGCATAAGATTTAGATACGTTTTGAGGTTTATTTGGTGTTACAGAAATGCAAAACACAAAAATATAATAATTTATAAATTCGAGAGATACATTACAAAACCTTACAAGCTAATAATTAATATAAAATGACTGAGGGGAAAATGGGAAATGTGTGATCACCCAATTACTGTTTTTGATTACCATTTGTTGACCATTTTTGGAAAAATGAAATCGGTATATCCGATTCATCTAAACTGGTCAACGATGATACTTTGGATACCCTATCAGCATCATCCATTCTATCATCAGCAATGATCGATAGACTTGATGGAGTAGTGACTTCATTTTCTTTGGGGTCTGATACCTCTGAAGAGATATCATCAACTTCTTCTTCAGATGAAGTAGTTATGTCAATTTCTTTATCTGCCTCAGTTGCTTTTTTGGCAGCTTCTGCAATTTCTTTTTTTTCATTTTGTTCTTCAGAGCTGGTCATGATGTTGGTTAGAGAGGCATCATCAGCTTTGTCAAGTTTAGTGTTTGCTTTCAAATTGGTGGCTTTCTTGACTATGGGAGCTGGAGAGTCTTCAGATTCATCAACAATTTCATCTTCAGATTCTTCAACTTTTGGTGTTGTGCTCCGAGTTTTGAGCAAAGATGATCTTTTAGCTGAGAATAACATTGTTCTGACTGGTTTTTTGTCTGAAGATGCTGGTGAAGGTTCTTCAGCATCATTACCAGTCAATTCTGTGGTTGTCCTGAAACGACTGTAGTATTTACTGGTGCTGGTCTTCAGTCTGTTTGAAGTAGATGGTTTGAAAGTATTGACACGTTCTGTTGTGGTATCTGGGACTGGTGTTGTGGTTGTTGTGCGGTATTTGGCTGGTGGTCTGGTTCTTGGTTTATATTTCCTTATTGTCTCAGATGTTGACTCTTCTCCAGGTTTGACCTGCTCGGTTTTATTATTCTTGGTACGTGAGGCAAAAGCGAATTTGCGGACTGGTTTCTTCTCAGTGTCTGCAGCTTCTTCGAGACTTTCAGTTGTTGAAGTTGGAGTGCTTGGGGTGGAGGCTGCAGTTGTTCTCTTATAATCCTTGATACTAAATCTAGGTCTAGTTGAGTTGGCGAATTTATTCTTGTTGATTCGGTTCTTCAACAATGGTGTTGTTGGTTCTGGGGTGGTTGTGGTTGTTGTTGACTGTGAAGTAATGGTCTGAGGGTAGTTTTCTTTCTCAATTTCTTTCTCAGAGCTGAAGTATTCACCTCCAGAGTTGGAAGAATCGTAGTTGTTTTGCAGAAGACCACTTTGCAAGTATTCTTTGGGGTAGTTAGGGTAGTTATCTTGTTTGGATGGGTAATTAGGGTAGTTTTCTTGTTTAGATGGGTAATTTGGATAGTTTTCTTGTTTAGATGGGTAATTTGGATAGTTTTCCTGTTTGGATGGGTAATTGGGATAGTTATCTTGTTGTTTGACAAATTGAGGGTAATTGGGGTAATCATCTTCGGGCTTGGCAGTTGTATGTTTGGTTGGTTTTTTCTTCGTTGTATATTGAATTGTTGCTTCTGTGGTGGAAATATCATTGGCAGCGAAATAGTTTTCATTGTCAATGGCACTAGTGGTAGAGGCATCAGATGAAGTTGTTTTGTATCTTACTTGGTCTTTATTTTTACTGCCCTTGGATGGTTTTCTGCGACGGCCACCTGATTTTCTTGTAGTGGTTTCATACTGTTGCTCATTCTCAAATTCACTTATTGTTTTTTGAGTAGTTGTTGGAGCATATTTTTGTTTATCTTCGTACAAAATTTGTTCAGATTCAGTGGAGGTGAAGTATTTTGGAGGTTCTGGGTTATAATTGACTGGTGGGTAACGATTGCGGTTGCTGTTGTGTTGAATACTGAAGTATTTATGGTTCTTGGGCAAAGTTGAAGTGAGTTTTTGGGGAGGAGTGGTTAATCTTTGGAATGCGCCTAAGTTGTGGTCTTCTTCGGATTCAGTAGGCGTTGGTAAGAAAGGAGTTCTAGTGAAAGAATTGAATTTCTCATTGTTCTGATATTGTTTAATACCTCCTGGGACATCTTCTTCATTGAACTGGATGACATCGCGTTGGGGCAGATAAGTGACTGATTTGATGGACTGTAGTTTGCCTGGTTCATAGTCCAGCAGATTTGTGGTGGTGCTGACTTCTGGGTAGTTTGCAGGAGGAATACGGTCAAAAGCTGGTTTATGAGGTAAATGACTAGGTTTGGGTTTTTCTTTCTTGAAATGATCAACTGGAATGTCATAGTTTTGTTGACCCAGTTCATCAATGTTCTGTTCAGGTTTAGGTCTTTGGTCAGCAACTGGTTCTCTGACAGGTTCTCTTGGCAGTGAGAAAGGCCTACTGAACTGAGACAGCTGTTCAAAGACTTGTTTGCTGGGGTTATCTTCATGTGGTTTCTTTAATTCATGGTGTTTGATTGGCTGTGGTTCGTAGGGACGTTTATTGAACCCATTCAATGGCTCATATCTTTGAGGCGCTGGTTTTAAGCCACCATCGAATAAGAAATGATCTTGGATTTGCTCATTTCTCAAGAAAGGGGTTGGTTTCAAAGATGGAGGAGGGATATTTAAATTAGGATCTCGAGTACCATAAATAGTTGCTATGTTATTAGTATTTAACAAGAAATCATTAGGTCTCTGCAAAGGTTGTTGTTTGCGAGCTTCTTCATCTTCGTAACTTTCTTGTTTCTGAGGCACCCCTAAGAAATAATTGTTTGCACGGTAGTGACTATTTGGAGGATTTGGAGGGAATATTTGTACAGTAGTTTGGATGGCTTTGGAAGGCGCTTGGATTAGAGTCTGCGGCTTAGGTGGGTTTTCCAATCTATAAGGAGCAGGATAATGTTGTTGTTGATTTTGCAAGTATTGAGGTTGAGGGGGAAGAAAAGCTGTTGGGAAACGTTGAGGTTGTTGAGGATTTTGAGGGAAGTATTTGGGATGTAGGTGAGAACCTTGGTCGAGGAATTGGTTATCTTTGATGTTTTTGTCCAGAAGAGGGTTTCTGGCCTGGATTGTCTGCAGTCCGAAAGTGTTGAAGGTGCCTAGAATCGGAGGCACGGCAAATGGTTCGATGGTATTGGCTGATGCGGCAGTTTGGAAGGATTTTTTGTACAAGTTTTGTTGTACTGGGACGACTTGCACTTGTTCTGGAACTTTACCGAAGAATTGACGACTGGAGTCGGGTCGTTGAGGCGGAGGGAATGGTTCTACTTGGCGGGGTGGAAATCCAGGTACGAACGGTTTCCATTCGTCGGCGAGTACCTGTGGAAATATGTTGTGGATTAGAAAATATGTAATTGGAATGTATGGAAATGTATGAATAATGGATTTTGAAAATTCACCTGTTGATCGGACGACCATTGGTATCGGTGGATTTCCTGGCCAAGGACTCCAACTATACAAATTCCTGTGTAAAAAATTGATTTCATTAGTTTTTTTCAACGCATTAATTTGAAATTTGATTTTTTTCTAGAGTGTTCTCGATCATGTTCGATTAATATTTGTAAATTTTTGTTTGATGAATCCGAATTTGTCTAGAAATCGAATTTTTGAAACGCAAAAACAATTCGAATTTAATGAACCGTTTTGCTATTTTATTTGAATAACGTTCAAAAAAATCAGACAAAATTCGAAGTTTGAAAGTTTTTTGGTCAACTCCTCTGTTGTAATTGAGTTTTGGCAATTTCAAATACTTACCCCGAAAAAAATTCAAACGAACAAATAATTTGGTTCAGCTTGAGTATTAAAACGTTGCTGACCAAACATTTTTTGTTAAGAATTTAAATTTTTTACAGGGTTTCAAGTATTTTTTTTTAGAATTTTCCCACTCGAGGGATTTGGACTATTATCTTCAATTCTGCTTGAAAAAGCTCATTACTAAATTTTATTATGTGGCTTTAAGAAAATAAGATTCACTATAAAATCTACTTTTCTTTAAAAAAATTATTTTCTTTTGCGAATATTTTGAATAATTTGATAAGAAATACTTACTAGGAATTCAAAAGGGTAGGTTGAAGATTGTATTGTTCCTCTAAATAGCTCCAAACTGTCAAGAGTAGGGGGTTTCTCTTTCAAAATTTTGGTGATTATGGCCTTTTTTGGGTTTCATGGGGCATGATGTAGCCTTTTAATCATTTCCCCTGCTTCTTCGAAAAATTTCACCCAAAATTCAAAATTTCCAACCTTTTTTCGTTTTGGGCCCTTTTCATCAGAATAAGTCTTGAAAAAAAATATTGAAATTGATTTTTCAAGAGAAAAATATTGAAGCTATTTTTGGAGCATGTAAAATCGGATCCGATTTTCAAATCAGTTTTTTCAATTTTTCGTTTTTTTTTTTGTAGCTTATTTTCTTTTTTTTGGAACCTATCTATTGGATCATTATTTTGAAATGTATTCAAGTCGAAATTGATTTTGACACGAAAAACAGCTTTTTGAGTTGAAAATTTTAAGGGGTAAAAGAGAAAAAAATCAAAGGTATTTTTGAGCCCTTTTCGACGATTTTATCTCAAAAAATCTTAGATAGACGAAAGTTGTAAAAAATTGAAAAATTCAGATGATGGATTATGTTTCTATAATTTTCAAGCGTGTAAAATGAAGAGTTATAATTGATTTTTTTTTTGGAGGGGGGGGGAGGGAGAGGGGTTGTAAAATCTAAAATTTCTGACAAGAATAAATTTTTTCCGACTTGGATGTTGAAAAATTTGATTTTTCTTTTTTTCCCAACGCAAATATGTACATTTTTTCCTACTGAATATTCAATTTTGTCAATATGAGGGAGGCAGCATGCTGACTTTCTGAGACTCTCTGCCTTCACATCAAGTTCAGCTCTAACGTCGTTGTTTATAAAATAAAAAATAATACAACTTCTTAAATTCTAAACTTTGATGAAAATTTCATGGAATTTTGTCAGAAAGATTTCAAGCTATCAAAATCAATCGTTTTGATGAGCGGTTGCAGCCTATATTTTTTTCAAGTGTTGACAAAATTTCGAAGGTTCGACTTGACCAAAAAACTATCATTCGTTAGTTCGACCCCCCTCCCCACCTTATAAAAATTAATCAATTTTCTGAACGCTTTTTATTGGCTCGAAAACTGGTCCGATCGACTTGTAAGGTAGAAAATGAGGTATATATGACTCTGCCGGAAAGAAGGGGGCCATGTGTGAAGAAAAATCAATGTCTTTTTCAAATGTGTTTGGTCCAGATTTGGTGCCATTTCGATCAGAAACGTGAAAAAAGAGACATCGATTTTTTTACGCGTGGTCCCTTCTTTCCGGCAGTCACATATACTCTTTTTTGGCTCTACACCTTAATCAGATTAAATTTTCAAGCTATTTTGCATACAGCCATGGAGCAGTTCATTCTCACATTTTAAAAAATTGACAAAATTTGAAAAATGAAAAAACTTTCAAAATCAAAATGCAATTGCACCAACTTGTCAATCTTTTTTCATCCAAAAAAATTGAATCATCGAGCATAATGTAATCCCTCACCAAATTTTCTATCCATGATATCCCTTTCAATATTGCATTTATCGCGTGGAACATTTCAGGCTACGCCTCTTGAATCACGCTAATCACCTCTTTAATACTTTTCAACCGCGTATTACGCACCGACCAGTTCACTTCCCCACTAACCATTTCCTCACTTCATATAATAAACACCTGTCACCTAAAAAGCTTTTTGTTCTAAAATACCCATCTATTCGCCAAGCTCGAATTTCCCGCGTTATTCTGATCTACTTTTGATGACTTCATCATCCCAACGATTTCATTTTTTTAATTACAATAATTCTTCTCTCTCTCTTTTTTTCTAAATTACGCACGTAAGAATTCGAAGCCTTATCCATCCACACACACGAGATTCTCTAGGAAGTGTACAAAAATTCACATGTCACATAACGGCGTATTAAGAAATTCGTTTAATAACGTGGAAATTAATGGCGAAAAAAGTTGAAAAAATAGGTAGAATCTCTCCGTACCAGCTCCGCGATTAATTTCAATGGGTAATTTTTTGCATGCTCTATTCCAAACAATAGTGTCATCTTCATCGCAGCCAATTGTTATAATTTTACGTCACCTTCTATAGGCGGAGGAGTCAACCAGCAGCTATAATCTAGTCTTATCAAATGTTTAGCAATATTTAAACGCTTGTACCGTTAAATAGAAATACTTTTTACTCTTTTTTTACGGTACATATTATAAGAAAATTGTACCTGCGTTTATTATTATTAAAAAAAAAAAACCGTACGTATTTAGTCGCGTGTGTGACTCCGTACTACGCGATAAAGATACCGCCGAAAAAAAAACCTCATCGTTTTAAATATTCCATTAACCAGACGTGCGGGGAGAGGAGAAAAAAAACACAGTCGTATTTAATTATCAGATTATTGAATCGCGATAAAAATTGTGTAAAGATATACCAACATATTCCATGGAATAAAAAAAATAAAAAGTGAAACTAACCCACGCTTAAAGCCGAAAAAATGCACCGGACCATCACATTTCTCATAATGAGCTCATTCGTGTACCTGCAAACAGAAACAGAAAAATACAAGAAGAAAAAATGTACCTTATTTAAATTTCCAACAAACATACTTATAAAGCTGGTTTTTACCGAAGAAAAACACGCGAAGCAATTAAACGGCTCATTATTTACAATGTTAAAAGGAGTATTTCGAGATGTCCAGAGTTTAGAATTTTTTCCCCCCTCCGGAGATTCGTCGATGGAAAACTACGCGCGTTCGGAACGAGTAAAAGTTTCGAGGAGAAATGCTTTCCGGCCAGCGCCGCGATCAAAGGATGCTGCAGACGATGGTTAAAAATGGACGATTGTAGGTCTCTAATATTATCCAATATGCCCATTTCAAGAACTCGCCACGTTCCGGTAAAAGCTTGCTGGCTCGTTTGACATAATAGGTGATATTGATACTGGTTCTGTTTGGCCATCTATGTCGATCTATGGAGGTTTGATGACCTTATTGTACGCATGCAATAAGGGTTGCGTCTAGAGATCGACACGTAATCGTACCCGAGAGCCGAAAATGATCATTTTTCGATTCTCATTTCCTAATGCCGAACGTGTAATTTGTCTGCGAAAGGAGGGGGTTGCGTAATTAGAGCAAATATTACGTATGTGGAATGTCTGCGGAGCTGAGAAACAGATGCGAACAAGTGTCGGCAGAGACGAATGTATGAATTTATGTAGATCAAACGGTCATCGTGGTATTATTTTAATTATATATCCGATCGATTTCAATAGCACAATGATGGATTTTTTTCCCTTCTCGATTGATCTCTCGGTTTCAAATACGTCTAATTGATTGGATGTATGGAGGAGAGAAAAAAAACAAGAGTACTGGAACTAGTTTAAATCATGTAATAGTCTCGAAACTGGTTACTGGAAAGTGGTAGTTATTGCGACATGGTTAATCGTCGTGCACCAAATCGGAAGTTATTTTCATAGTATCATTAACGCGAGCGACAAGTATTGCGATCGAATTTCTAGCAGATACGTGTATTTATGGGTATCGAGCTATCGAGTATAATAAATGGGCATATTTGGTGCATTCGTAAGCCTCGTACGTACCAGCGTGTTGCAAAATTTATATACGGTCGTAAATGCCCTTGTATGGTGTAAAATGTATGGACGTAGGTACCATGCAATGCGAAAAAATGCGATTGCTGGGATGCCCGATGGTATTGGTGATCAGGTGATTGTGCTGATGCAGTGCTTTACAGTTATTGGTGTTTGTATGAGTTATATGAGAAAATTACATTTATTATGAGTAATAAGAGAGGAATTTTTATTCGACAAGTTGTATAATATTTATGAATGGAATTTCAGCGGCGGAGATGGGAGGTGTTGTGAAATTGGGTCAGGAAGAATTTATCGATTGGTATTGTAATGGATGTGCGAATTGAATGGGTGTAGTTTGGAATTGGCGAAGTGATGGGGGATGAGATTACGTAAAATTGGGGTAATCGAGTTTAGGTGTGTGGAGGTCAATTGATGAGAAGTGTAAATTGAATTTGGAAATTTTTTATGATTTTTTTGCGATTTTTTGAAGGCTTGAATGGTGTTCTGGAGTATAAAATTGAACCTCAGGTGAATATATGAAGTTTCCATTTCGCTTACTCATTCGAGAAATTGTGAAAATCACTGAAACGTACGAAGTCAGAATGACGGGTATCAGTGAAAAAAAAACATGATTTTTTTTTTTTTTTGAATTTTGATGGATCTGTGCTCGAAAACAGCTGTAAAATGACCTCAAAAAAGACGTAGTAAAAGAGTTGAATTTTCTTTGTCTGTGGATGTGCCTAATGCAACAATTTTAATTTTCAAGATTTTATTACTAAGTATGCAAAATCAGTCTCAACTCTCAACGTAATGAACTTCATCTGTTGAAATTCTAACATCAAACAAAAATTCGAGATGTTTTCAATTTTTTAGTTTTTTTTTTAAATTGTTTGCTTTTTTTGGTCAGGATTTAATGCTTAGTTGTAATTTATACCTCAAATGAAGAGTAAAACAAATTCCAGATTTTTCTGAATTTTTTTCTGCGGAAAAATACCTTACAAAAAAAATTTCTCTGGCTTTAATCAATTTGTGTGGGGGGGAGGGAGGGAGATTATTTTAACTCTGAGCTCTGTATGTAAATGAGACGACCTTGGATCCCATTTTCTTCAATAATAATTGTAAAATAATGCTAGATTACAGGATAATGGTGCTGGTAAATAAATAAAATTTCAAAGCCCTTGAGAAAAATAAATGGAATCGAAGTCGTCTTATGACTATATCTACGGTCAGAATCAAACTCCAAAATCGGTCAAAGCCGAAGTAATTATTTTTGGTATTCTTTTTCACATTATCTCTTTTAATAGTGTTTCTGGCCACGTACAATACCTCGGAAGATTGAGAATCGCCAGAAATAGAAAAGCCAAAAAATACTTCATTTGAAAATGTGAGAATTTGAAATGGCAAGATTTTGCCAGGAGAGGATAGAATTGGTGGTATAGTCAAAAGGGTTATCTACAGTGAAAAAGCAATGATGAATTTTATCCAAAAAAAAATCATTCATGAAGTAGGGAAAATTCATTGCATGAAAATGAAATCTATTATAAATTATAATAGATTGATAAATTCTACTGTACCTAATTAAAGCATTTTTGTTAAATGGAGACAAATTATTTTTCAATAAAGTTCATCATTTTTTGTAGTATTTCTAATTTTTTTGTGTAAAGATCAAGCGAAGTCAAGCTTGTGACCAAAAGGTCAATCTAATCATATGTAAATTCAAGATTTTTGATAATTTTTCTTCAAAAATTGAAAAAATTTCCATTCACTCTTGATGAATAATTTGAAATTTGTTTGAAATGTTTTTGTAAAAATTAAATTTTTGTGGGGATTGGCAGTTCATAAAAAAGCCGAAAAAAAAGTTTTGCCAAGAAGGTCAAGCTTAGCTAGATTTTCTGTTCAAAAAGATTTTGTCGACTCCCTGTTAAATATGGACTAAAGTTTGAACGTTTTCATATTTTTTTGAGGCTATTTTATGTATCAATTTTTTGAGATAATTCGATATACAATTTTTTGAAGTCATTTCATTTCAATTTTTTGCGTGGGCTCATCAAAATTCGAAAAAAGTTGGAAAATACTGTACCCAAGTTTGTATTTCAAGTTGAGTCTGAATTAGAAAAGCATTTAGGGAGAAATTGGAGGTGGTCAGGGAGAACTTGTCCAAGATCTCTTCCTTAATAAAAAATTGCTCTTTCAATCTGAAGAATAAGATTAAGTTGAAAAAGGAAAATACATTTTTATTCGAAAAAATAAAATTGAATGAAAACATTTGCAAAATGATTCAGTAAGTTGCCTTTTTTGAAGAAAATTGTAAAAATTTCGGGTATTTGAGTGGAAAAAATAAAAAAATTGTACTTCAAGTCGTCAAAAGTCAAAGATATCTATCGAAAAATGTTGTCGAATTTCAAAATATTCTCATTTTTATTTCCTTGTTTTCTTAGTATGTAATGTCAAATTTTTTGATATGGTTATGACTTTTTGCAGTGGCGTAGCCAGAAGAGTCCGAAGGGGGGGGGGGGGTCTGGGTCGGAAGCTTTTTTTGGGGTGGCTGCAAAATGAGTACAGAGACTTGAAAAACGAGTAATTTTCAGGGGGAGGGGAAGAGGGAGGGGTAAAAATGAGCCTTTTTTGCACTTTAGTCTTGAATAGTTCATATAATAGAGAATTAATTTACGCCCGAGCGTAGCGAGGGCGAAGCTTCGAAAAAATTGGATATTTTAATGCCAAAAAAAGGCATTTCTTAATGATTTTGTTAATGCCCGAGCGAAGCGAGGGCGAAGCTTTGATATAATTAGATTTTTTAATGTCCAAAAAATTCATTTTTCACAAAAATTCTTGACCTCAAGGGGGTCCAGACACCCCCCTCCCCCCCGGCTACGCCTCTGACTTTTTGTCTGAGATTCAAATTTTAGTCTTTGGATTTTAGATTTTGAATTTTAGCCTTTGCTTTTTTCCTTTAATTATTTGTCCGAAACTTAGTTGTCGTTCTTGGACAAAAGCCATAAAATTATGATTAAATTCGTCGATTTTCTCGCAAATTTTCTAATAGAAGTCCTGTCAACATTTGGAATAAGTTTTTTGTGTCAATTGAACGTTGAAAGAAAGGTTGAGGGGCCGTAAAATTGTAATATTTTGTCAGAATGAATCTGGGAAGAGTCACTTAGATAAGCAAATATGTTGGAATTTTTCAAAATGTTTGGGCAAAAATATCTGCTCAGAGCTGGTCATCTTAAAAAGAGAAAAAATTCCACGTATATGGGTATAATCGGTGAATATTATTCAAATAAAATTTTTTGTTCAAGTTATAAAAAATTAGGGTTCTGGGTTTCTACTTACCAAAATTCTAACGAGTGTGAAAAAATTGTATGTTTCAACAATTTCAGTAAATTTGGTTTCTGGACATAGGACATTGATACTTCCTGAAAAATCAGGAATACCTAGTCAGAGAGTTTCATTAATTGTAAAATTATAGAATTTTCACTCCAAATTCACGAATTATTTTCAAAATTAACAAAGTAGGCACTGACTGGAAAATAGAACAGTAAAATTCCAAAAAAATATTTGTTTATAAAGGGCATGTGATACAAAATTTCAAATCTCCCCTTTCACTCAAAAAAATTATGGACCAGTTGTAATCATCTTGCCAGTTTCTTTTCCAAAGGAATACTTTATTTTTGAATCTTGAATCCGTTTTTTCCAATTTTTTGAGAAATATTTTGTAATTCCTAACTGCTATTTTATCTGACCTTTGGTTGATGTACAATCAAAATTTTATCCCATTCTCAGATTCATTGCAATTTCTTTGAAAATTTTCACATCCATTTCGTTGGATGAAATATTACATAAATGATTTTCGGGGGTTGTGAGGGAAGGAGGGAGGGGGAATGTGGTAAATATTAAATAATTTATCAAGACTGTAGATGATATTTGAATTGATACAATAGTCAATTTTCTGTCTGAAATTTTAAATAGTAAAAGGTCAATTTTTTTTTTTGAAAATCTGAAATTGAATTACTCCAGCTTCGCTGTCTTCTCTCTCTCGCCAATTAAGACCATTTTAAACGATTATAACGTACGATGACTTTTTCCACGATCAAAGTACTAAATCTTGAATAACAATAACAACTAGTCCAATATCCAATTGTTATGTTTTGAACGTTACACGGTTACATCTAATACTCCAAAACCATCCTCTCTTCGTGCGAGCCCTTGACAACTAAATCCACGATCGGAAATCCGTCGACGACGACGACAGCTTACGTATTATTTCCAGCAGCTCGCCATTCCATCATCTATGCGTTCACCGATGGAATTTTCCGCTGTCATTATCACTTTTAAACGTACCTGGACGCTTTCGTATTTCATACCTTACGCTCTTTGATCTCTGTACACTTGCGATCGTACTCGATTTAAAATACCACCTAAATAACCCAATCAACTCATTACCGGGGAACTGACCCTTTCTAATAAAATGTAGACTGGGGCACCTTTGTCCGGTTCCAATTGGCAGCCGATCAACGCGCACGAGGCATCCGCTGCACACAAATTTCGTCTCCGAATTATCACGTGCTAATCGTTTACAACAGGAAATGACATTTTCATCGGGATACGTTGACCTTGTTCTGGAAGGCTACGAAATTCACCGGGGCTTTTGAACTTTCACTCGGAATGCGCTCAAGGTGGATCAATTATTATGGACGCCGACGCCGCCATCACAATACAATATATTACAGATGGAAACCATTATGAATTGAAATTGACGAATAAGGGGGATTGGTGTTGGGCGAGAATAACGGTTTCGGCATTTTGCCTCAAAATCCTCCTCGATTGAAGAATTTTTCGCCGCTGAGCTAGGTATGCTGCTAGATTCGCACAGGAAGCGATAAATACTAATTTTCGTGTCAGCCGTGAAAAAACAGTGTAACTGTTTCAAATTATAATGGAAAGTAAAAGTATACCTATGAGACACGAGACGAAGAGTATTTATGGTCCGCGATATGCGCAGTATTCGACGCGCATCTCGAACCGGTTGCCCGATGCAGATACTTCGTACGCGGCTGGGTTGTCATCTTGACAAATGTGTAATCGATCTAATCTGCGGTGGAAATTAGAGCGACTTAATTACTCGCTCGCCGTGTACCATGAAAATAAAATAGGCCTATTCTCACATGAATTACCATGTTGTGTTGTATAATTGGCGCTCGCGATCCAGACTCAGGAGATGTGTACTAAATCAATCATCGGCGAGATGACCGCGAGATATTTCGGTGCAATACTTTCACTATATACATACTGGCTCATTGTATAAATCATTTACCTTTACCGATTTACCTATATGGTTACTCGGTCAGCGTGCGTACGTATTCTGTACGTAGAAAGTATACGTACGTAAAAATATCATCGTTGATGAGCCCTTCTTCCTTGTGCCTCGACTAGCCATATGATTTGGTACGAAATGTCATATGAATTGGGGATATTTCGGCTTTTGAAGGGTCCAACAGTCTTGCTAGTTATAATTTTCGATCAAAAATTCCATTTTTTTTTCTTATCAATCATAATTTTTTTGCCCTCGTTCCAAAGGTGAGGAAATTCAATTCAGCTTGGAAAATTTTTATTTATTTTCCACTTTTTTTTTCAAGATATCTCAAGAGATCGTATGAGTCTAAGATGATTTTGAACGTCATTTTTTTGATTTCAAACGTAATTTTTCAATCAAATTTGACCTTCGCCTTGCTCAAGCTGAATAAAATTTCCTTCTCCAACTGTCCAAAACAATCGAATAAAAAATTTTTCAACGTGTGTTTTCTAAAATTGAAACAAACCATTGAAAATAAAATGCCTCAGAAAATCATATTTTCTCAAGTCTTGCTTTATTGTGAGGTATGAGGCTACCCTCGGAAAGGGCAAAAAAGGCTATTTTTTATTTATTCTGTTTGATTTTTCGAAAAAAAATTGCCATAGATTTTCTTGGATAATAAATGATCCTTCTCCTCTTTCATTTGTAAATCAGTCAAAATATTTATGGAAAATGTCTGGAAAACAGTCAGAATTGTAGCACAAAATAAATCAGCGAAAAAAATGTCTGCAAAATCAGTGAAAATTCATTGACGAATCAGTGAAATATTCAAAAGTCTTTGAAAAATCAGGGAAATTAAGCTGGAAAATTGAATAATTTCTCTGATTCTGACGCTTTTTTTTATAGTAACTTTTCTTTGATTCCGAATGAGAGAATAATTTTTTGTTGGAAAATATCATCAAAAACTTCTTTTGAAAATTTTAGTTGAATGTTTCAAATTGAAAAAATTGAAAAAAATTGTACCTCAAATGTTCTAGACACCCCCCCTCCCCCTCATCATCACCTTAAGAGGCCAGTTGGTTACTTTTCCATACTTTTTTGGTGGGTTGGCCTTTTTTTCTACCTTCGATCAAAGGTTGAATTACTTCAACAACGGAAAGTGGTGGCAGGGAAGGAAGATGAAATGTCAGCTTTTGATTTCTTATTTTGCAAAAAATTTGAATCTAGCTCCAGTGGAGCTCGAATTGTTTTTGGAAAACGTTCATATTTAAATTCTATATAATTCTTGAGTCATTCATCGTTTTGGGAACCTTTTCTAAGCATAAATGATTTTTTCATTGGAAAATTTTTCAATTTGTTGAAAGCTGAGTTCTAATTTTGATCGAAAAGTTGTGAAAAAATTGATCAATTTTTGAGTTGATTTTTGATTTTTTTTTGCGTACTGTTTCAGTTTTTCGAAGAATTTTCAGGGAGAAATTTTCAACTTTTGGATTTCTTTGTATTGGTGCTAGTTTTAATAGTATATTATGCAATGAGGGAGATAAAGTGATTTTCGACAAATTTTGAGGTTTATTGCCCGAGCGAAGCGAGGGAAATAATTCAAAATTGTCGGAAATCATTTATCTCCCGAGTTGCATACGATATTTTTCGTTGTAGTGTGAGTAAAAGGCGAGTTTGAGCACTCGAGCGATTCGCGAGTGTGAGTAAAAGTGCACTTTTACTCACACTACAACGAAAAATAATATTTTCCGTGTTTTGAAAAAATGAAATCCGCTTTAGTTTTAATATTGTTCGATTTTTGGAAAATTTACATTGTCTTTGTTTTAAAAATATTTTTGGTTCTTGAGAAATTCTAAATTTTTTGGAAAATAGAACAGTTCCTTTTGGAAAAATTGATCAATTTTTTGAAATCTATCCAAGTTTTGGGAAATATTTCGATGTTTGAAAAATCGTACCGATTGGAAAAAAACTGTTCAAATTTTTAAAAATTGTCCAATTTTATGAAATTGTTGTACTTTTGAAAAATTATTCAGATTTTATAAAATTGCATATTATTCAGAATACTCAATTTTTCAATGAAATTTCTCTCCATATTTTTTTTCAAATTTTGTAAAATTTTCCATGTTTGGAAATTTTTTTAGTTTTCTAAAAATTATTTGAGTTCTGAAAAAGCCGTCGATTTTTTAGAAGACAATTTTTTTTTACAAAATCTTCCATTTTTGGAAACCCCGTTCAATTTTTATAACATAGATAGTGAATTATTTAGAAAACTGTTTTAGTTTTGGAAGATTTTTTCATTTTTTGGAAAATTGCATAAATTCTGGACGTTATGTAGTGTTGGAAAAATTATCTAGGTTTTGGATAAAATTGCTCTTGTTTTGGAATATCTCGTCTAATTTTCAAAAAATGACATAATTTTTGAATGATTTTTCTTTTCTCGGAAAATCGCTCAATTCGGACTATTTTTGGTATGTATATGTTTGTAAATTTGTCACAAATTTTGGAAGTAGGTAATCATACTACAGTATTTTTAGAAAATCATTTAAATCGAAGCCCTGTGAAAGTAAAGTTTTTTTCTGTCTTTTGGGTCTCTTATTTGCTAAATTGAAATCATTAATCACCCTTTTATTTGAGGGAGGGGGGAGGGAGAGGAAATTGAATTCGTCTCATTATCCCACTCGCGTATCTCTCTCCCCATCTCCCCACCACATTTTGTCCTCTGTTTGAAAACCTCACTTGAGAAGTTTGGAAAATTTGAGAAAAATTAGTCCTCAAAAAAGAAAACACAAAATTTGATGTTGAGAAAAGTTTCCTTTCTTGATCTCAGAACTAAGTCATCCAGAATTTTATTATCTCAGACAACCACAAAAAAACACGATCGAATTTGATATTTCAAATTTTTGTAATATGACCTTATCTTGATTTCAGAAATTTTTTTCAAAAAACACCTCATTTTTCTATCATTAGTTGTTCAAATCCTTGAAAAAAGAAAATTTTCTAAATGTAGCGCCAACGTTGGTTCCACCAATCAGAATGCAGTCCCGATTCCGAGATAGTTCCTTCTAAGACGTCATTGAAATTTTAACCAATGAAATGACGTCTTGGAAAAATTTATTGGCTGCAGGTTTTGAAAAAGAGGAACTTGCGTTCAAAAATGTTATCAATTTTTTAGGTAATCCCCTTTCCTCGCAGCCCCTGCGTTTGCGGTATGATTCATTGAAATTTTTTTCGTTTTTTTTCATCCGATGAAAAATTGTGTAAAAATAAAACCCCCTCTCCCCCTCAAAAAATTCTTAAAATATTTGAAAAAAATCTTACCGAAATCCTGCTTTTCCATTGTGAAATTTCGTCGAGCACCTTATAAAATTTCGAAACGAATAAAAAAATACGCAGGTAGCCGGGCACCGTCAATTAAAGAATATCATAACACATGCTGCCGATGCGATAAAGTTTGACCCACTTGTACCTCGTATATGAGACAAAAGTCGACCTATAGAATCTATAGACTGTTGTGGCTGCGGAATATTGATGATGACCGCATGAAATCCATCACGTTTGCGCGACCAAGACGAGAAAAAAATATATTCGCCGAAGAACTTTCATTAGTGCTTTCATAGTATACGGCGGAGAGACGGCGCAGAAGAGGCACTCTTGAAGTAGCCAGACGTGTGAAACATGGTATCGTAGAAAATACGAATCAGCCCGAGCTCCTATGGGTAATATCTTCGCGTTGATGCGTTCCGATGGACGATGGTTTCTGATTGCGAATGGTCAATCCACGCCTCTCTGTCGTTCAAAACTTCAATTCCTGTCACGCATCGTTGTGATTGTCGCGAGCGTGCTCCGGATTAATCATTATAATAAACACCGAGAGCTATAAAGCTGGACAGCGAACGCTACGGTAATAAACGGACGAGTTAATTCAGCGGCCGTTTAATCGTTTATTCGAATAATAATTATGCTCGAATGACGGATGGCGGAGTATCAAGGTCGATGCTTTTTGACCACTTTCACCTCTTTTCTCTGCATCGTACGAAGACCCTGCGAGTACGAGTAGTCGAATTTTTTTTTTTGGACGATTTTGCGCGATCCGATGATTTCCGCGGATGGCGCCAGAGGCTAGATCAATGGCCGACTATCGTGCATGTGTAATTTACGAGATATTCCGGTATGCTGCGTGATCTTGACCGGAGAAGTAATCGTATGCCGCCAATAATGCGGTATTATTTACTTCTTGTACCGGCTTTTTTTTCTAGGATTTCGGTTGAATGGAGGAATATTCGAATTGAGAGAAATATGCGTGCATGCGTGTTTGAAACGACCTCTCGGGCTCGCGAGATCATCCGTCATTATTATCCTATATAGTTTTGGGTATCGGAATTCTTTCCTGGTTGGAAATTCGATTTGCAAGTGGCATGGCATGGTTTATATGGCAGTGTGTCAAAAATTACCAGACGATTGGGAAACGTTATTGGACGGTGGTTCAAGTGGGTCGAATTTTTTCAAGTTCAAGGTTTCTTTTTGACCTTTTAAATGGAAATATTTGTATGCAATTTCGCAAGATGAGGTTTCAGAAGTTCGTTGAAGTTTTTTTTTTCTTAATTCGTGGAAAAAGGGAAATTTTCTCGGTGATGAAAAATTCAAACTTTTTGGTACAACTAGAAAAACTGAGCAGATATTCTCGCGGAAAATTTGTAAAATCGTCCGAATCAACATTGAAAGAAAAATGAAAACACCTCGGTGCTTTCTAAAATTGTTGAAAATGACTTGATTTAAGAAAAGCAAGTCTCAAACTCAATCGACGATATTTTAGAAGGCCAAAATTTTGGAAGTTGATACCAAAAATTTGAATTATTGTGATATACGATCGAAAAAAAAATCCACTATGAATAATAAAGAGAAGATGGATGTTACAGATTTTTTTAAAGATTGAAAAAAAATATATCGTTAGGGATGACGATGTTTGAAGTTTCAAAATGTGTAATAAGACCAAAAAATGTGATTATTTATTAAATAAATATTTTAAAATGACTATAAAATTTGTCCATCTGTAAGTTCAAAATTTTAATTGGGCAAAAAATCCGACTCCATAAGAAAGAAAATTTTCAAGAGAATAAGTCTCACTGATAGAAACTAAAATGATGAAAATATGTGAAATATCTCTGAAAAAAATTGTTAGAAGTCGTAAATTTATCTAATATTTTTATGCTTTAATTTCTGATTTTACCCCTCCCCCTCCCCCCTACTTCCCACCATGGAGAATTTATCCATATTATTCTAATTTCATCTGTCGAGTCGAAAAAAAATCTCGTAAAGAGGACGATCTGGAATTTGTCGAGATGGAATTTCATCATAAAGAATAAAACTCGAGGAAAAAAGATAACTTTTAAAAAAAATCATATCGAAAGGTTTCTGAAGGAGAAAAGGTGTGAACCACGTGAATGGCTTTCATGATGACTTCAGAAGTTGAAAAAGTGAAGTTTCGGCGAAAAAGAAATCAAAAAGAACGTGATTTTTGAATGAATTTCCAAATGTGGGAAAATATTTTACGTCATTAATTTTAATTTTTAGTTTGGCAATGCATGGGAAATTTTTGAAATATTTCAGAAGTAGGTATGCAAATATTTGGTTTTGATTTCTGATTGAAGGGGTAGGGGTGTCTCAGTTGGCCGAAAAAAGGACCCTCTCCTTGAAAAAATGTTTTGATTTTAATTTGTTGATTTACATTTTTTTTTGTTTTTATATCAATATTTTGCTAGAAAAAAAGTATGAAAACGTGCGAAAAAATTGCGAGCAAAACCTATCAAAAGAAAGGGTAAAAATACGAGACAATCCATCGAAATCAAGCAAATATAATTTCAGAAAGACTAAAATTCAAGAGATTCGATTTTGAAAGATCAAAATGATAATGAAGTACCTAGAAATGATTTTCATTCATCTCTGTGAAAAAATCAGTATCACATTTTTACTGAAAAACAATTTGATGACTAAATTTTTAAAATTTTCACTAAAAATCAAAAAAATCCTCATAAGTACCCATCAGCTTGGAACATTCTCGTTCATATCAGAAAGTGAAACTGGACATCTCGAGTGATTTTCCTGCTGATAATTGAACTCTTTGATCACAAAATTGGCTTCGTTGATGGAAAATTACACAAATAAAAATTTTTTTGCCGTGCATTTCAGTTCTAAAATGCTTAAAAGCTGATTCTAAGGCATCAAGATACACCAATACACGTTTTTGGCTTTCAAAGTTTGCCTGGAAAAATGTTTCAAAAAAGTGGGAAGAAAATTTTAAATGGTTGAAAAAACTTGAAAAAATTGGAAAGATTTTTAAAATGGAAAAATTATTTGAAAAATTGATCGGTTTGTTTGCAATTTTGTAAAATTTTCGACTTTCGAAAGATATCTACAATAGTCGTATTTTTAATTTTTGATATTCGCGTATTTCAAAAATTATTATTTTTTTAATTTGAAAAAATGTATCGAAAACGTAAAATGAAATGAAACTTTTATCACCAATTGAAAAAATCTCTAAGAATGTAAAATTGAAAGAATATGTTGAACTTTGGTTTTTGGAAAACTCTTTTAAAAATTTGAAATACTGATTTTTGCGGACTAATAATTATAAAATTTGTATCTCACAAACTACCTTCCTCTCTCCTCGTTCAATGAATATTTTACTGGAGAAATGAGTATCTTTAATTTTACTCGGGAATTCGTCGAAAAAAGTCGATAATTTTCTTGTATAACTTGAATTTTTTTTAAAAAATTATAAAAATGTTATTAAATTTGAGGTGATTATTTCACCAAAAAAAAAGTACAGGGTTCAAAATTTCATTATTTTTTCTCATTTTTGAATTGTCGGGGAAATTTAAAGATTTTCCTCAATCCTTCTTCCCGTTCTCAATATTTCGCACTTCTGTACCAGGAACCAGATGCCTATACAATTTTTGAGCAAACGTCTTTATTTCCTTCTTCCCCCCTTCCCTCTTTAGCATTAATTCGAAACACTCGTTAATTGAAAATATAGGAAGACTGATACACCCCAGGTATCGTTTCACTCCCTCCGGCGCTTCTTCCCGCATATTTTCCAGTCAACTGTATCCGATTTAATGGCACCTTTTTACTACACACCTTCCTACATCGTCGTCGATAACCATAACAATACAATTTACTCGCCTAACCGAACAATGATAATGATCTTCGAAAACGAATTCGATTAAGCAACGTTTTTCCGCGAACAATTAAAAATCCAGATTGATTGGTTGCAGCTCCGTTGGAGTAACGCACCTTCATCATCAGCCACACAAAAACGCCAGCTCGACCACTCACTCATTCTGCCAACCGGCCAGTCAGTCAATCGGAAATCGGACACATTTCACATATGAAATAATACAAAAAAATAATAAAAAGACGGACGCCTATGCACTTTACGACTATCACGTTTTATCGTTGATATCTATATATTTTTTTTTTATTAAATAAATCACTCAAACCGTGTGTAGAAGGCAGTGAGTTGAGTATCATTTCCTAGACGTGTGCTCGCCTTATTACACTTCCTTGACGCTTTGTAAGGTAATTTATTCGTACTTAATGCGTATTTGTCATAATGAAAGTTGGTACTACGTATATCTGAATCTGATTTAGAGTATTTTTTTTTTTTCATTTTGATTACGACGAACGAGTCCGAGAATGTGTAGATATAATAGATCGACATAATCAGTCTACCAAATAGAAATGCTACATATTTATATAATACGTGTAGAGGAACGTCAGACATTTCAAAAAAACAAACATTCGCACGTAGTTTTCGCAATTTCCAGTACGCAATTGCTGCTGGTGATGCTCGCATCGCGGATTATATAAGAATTAAAATATAATTAACGACGATCTTCATTCGAAACGCATCGATTCCTTCGAGCACGCGTATGAAATGGAAATTTTCGCATTATGTCGCGGAAAAACAAACAGACAGTATTTTTATTAGCATTGGGATCTATTTTAAGAGCTATCTGTTGTGTTATCAATTTTTACCTATGACAAGAAATGGTATCTGCTGGAAAGATAAAGAAACAAACGTCGGAAAATAGCGAGAATTTTTTCTTAAACGGACGGTGCCTTGACTCGTAATAATATTTTGAGCCGAAGCAAAAATAAATCGGAAGTAAATCGTGAATAAAGAATCCCACATTCAAAATTTCAGGTGCTAAAGTTCATTTCCCGAATTTTTGAAATTTCAAAATTCTGTTTAATTGCCCTAAAAATAAAAAAATTTGATCTAATCGAAAAAAAGTTGAATTTTGGTATATACCCTATTTTTGACCTTCTGAATTGATTGGAAGTGCTGTCGAGAAGTTTTAAAGCCTTTTTAAAATTTTTGAATTTTTCAGTACTGAAGAAAACTCTCGTAAAAATGATCCATATGAACTTTTAGTGACTTGTGTTTTTAAATTTACTATGCAAAAAATTGAAAAAAATTATTTTTGAAAAAGTTTGATCGAGCTTTTAAGGAAAGTTCCTCAGAAGCAATGTGAAAAGCCAAAGTTTGGTAACCTATTTTTAACCTTGGTCACCAATATGGATAATTCGCGATTATGGGAGCTGAAGAGAGAAACATTCTCAGAAATTGTCACAAAAATCCATAATTTTTCATGGCTTCAAATTGTTCAAATTTTATGATTTTTTCACGACTTTCATGGTAGTTGAATTTCATAACTTTTTCTCATTTATGGACTATATTTTTATGAGAATTTCTCCAGTAAGTATATTGGAAAATTCAAAAATTTTCTGGAGGTTTCAAAACATCTCGAAACCACTTTAAAATTATTCGATAAGTCAAAAATAGGATTCACGCCCGATTTCAGCTTTTTTTTTTTTTCATTGTGTAAATCAAATTTTTATATGTATTTTGTAAGACAAATGAGGTGATTTTTAAAATGGAAAATTCTCCAGAATTTAAACGATGAACTTTGGCACTGGAAAGTTTGGATTTATTATGAGATTTTTTAATGATTTTCTTTTCTTTCAATTTATTTTTGTTTGGGCTCAGAATTTTATTTCAAGTTGAGATTTATCTTTTGGTAAAAGCCAGAAAACCGAAAAATACCGAGATGTGTAATAATTTTACTACAAAAGTGAAAAGTTTTAACATTTTCGTCTTAAATTTTTTAACCGAAGGATTTTGTTTCAGTACTTTTCAATATTTTTTTTTTATTCAATTCATTTTTAATCAACAAATTTTGGGGAAAATGTGATTTTCTGTTGAAATTGAAAAGGAACTTACAAAAAATGAGTCTATTGAGTTCTTGAAAAAAAACCAACCCGCAGGTTTTTGAAAAAATTTTACTGTCGAATTCCTGTCAGGATGTCCAAAGAAATTTCTTTTAAAAGAATGACTACCTATGACAATTTTACCCTCCCCTATTTTTTTGGGGAGGGAGGGGGGTTCAGAGTTCGTCATTTTTGAACGTTATTTGTGTGAAAATTTTTAAATCCAATTTACCAAATAGAACCACCAAGAACCAAACAAAACCGAACAATGTGGGCAAAAAATGTTTTTTTGAAAAAGGACCGAATAGAATAGACTTGAAAAAAATTAAAAAGAATAAAATGAAACCAAAGAATATAATAACGGCGATTTTTTTTTTCGAAAACGAACCGAATGGAACCAAATAGAATCAGACAATAATGGCAAAAGCTGTAGTTTTTTCTTGAAAAAGAATGAAATGAAACAGAACTGAAGGATGAGGGTTGAAAAAAATATATTATTTAGATTTGAAAAAATTGAAAAAAAACCAATCTAAGTTGGAAACTTGAAAAATTAACATTTTTGAACTTGAAAGGCAGTTGTTCCTTCTTTTTTCTCTTTTCAACTTTTAACAATAAATTTTCTCTTAAATTTTTCAATAGAAGGAATTGCTTTTAAATGTTCTTATTTTTTATCACACTTTCCACCCTCACTTTGCTTGGACTGGACCATCATATTATTTTTTTAAAATATCTTTTTTCGAGTTTTCCAGTCAAAATTTTAAAATTTTTAATTACATCTTTACCAGCTCACTTCACAAGTCGATTCGTATAAATCCTAAGATTGGACGAGGCCAAACTCTTCAACTTTGTTGAAAATTGATTAATTTTAAGCTTTACCGAGAGTATTTTCTAATTATTTCGAGTGGTGAAATGTTCATACTCTTGTCTCTTTTTTGTACACGTTTGATATTTTGATTTTCAAACATTTTCGCCCTTAATTATTTTTGCTCCTGACATTTGGGATTTTGATGAATTTATATGGATAAAAAGTCACAAAATTCATTCAAATGTCTGTATTTGCGCTCAAATTGTCTTTTTTTTAGGAAAAAATTACCCTCGTGTCGAATAATTTTTCTTTTTAGAATTTAAAAAATTTTTATTTTTCATTTTTTTTATCAAATGTTGGTAAATTTTTTAAAAATATTTTTGGAATTTTTTACTTTCTCTTAAATTTTGATCTTTGCTTCGTTCAGGCCGAATAAATTTAAGAATTGGAATAAAACCTTTTGGAAAAAAAGCAATTATAAATCAAATGAAATCTTTCAGTTTAAAAAAAAAAAAAATTGAAAAATGGGGATGAGGATGTGTGTTCAAATTTTTTGTTTTTTCAACGCTAAAGGAAAAAATTATGCAATATTCAATTAAAAGATCATGCTCATTTCTCGTCTGTTGACTTCGAAAATTGTTTACTCGCCTTGATTCTTTATTTTTCTCATCAGCTCGTATCTATCATTTCTTGACCAATAAATAAAATCTCATCAGAATAAAATTTTTCTAAAAGACTTGAAATTCCTTTTCAAAATAAGTACATACCTATAGATAAGAGAGATGATCTCTTTTGGCTGAATTTGAAGCCAGAAAACTTCCGAAAATAGCAAGAATTCTCCTTCGTTCTTCGGATCCAATAGACCTTCTAGTTGATGAGCCAAAGGCATAGGGATCGTTCGATAGTTAAACCTGTTTCATATAAGTTCGCAGGTTGTTTATTTATATATTTTGTTCCATCTTCTTTATGTAGAGCGCAATTACATAATTGATGGTGAATTGGGAAAACGAGCGTGGCCTCGTGAACGGGCCGGCCGTGAATTCTTAACGGGAAAGCGTTTTCGTTTTCACTGCCATTGACGACCAGTCGATGGGAAGGCGGATGGGGGTGGTAATTGGTGTTGTAATGTGCTCGTACGTTGAACATGTGTTTCTGATAGTATGTATGATGGTTTCGTCAATCGAACCAGAGACAATAACGATGACACCGTTTATAACGGCTTTCTAAGCTGTATTGGGTATAGGCCTTCGTCTTCTGGATACGTCCTATCTTCTATCTACCTAACTTTGAAGAAATAACTTTAACAGTGTTTAGTTTTACAGAATCTCGTTGTTTGGAATTCGATTTCTACATTCTGTTTTAGTGTTGTCGATTCCACGCTAAGGTTACTTTTTTCTCTAGTCTGGTAGAATTTGTTTTAGAAAAGGTTTCCTGGTGTGGGTATTCGTGTCAATGAACTGGCATTTTTAAAATTATTTTATGAGGTATCGAAATCGACAGAGTTGTAATGAAGGGTTTGAGATGATTGTGGTTGGTGAAATTGATGAAGGGTGGTCAATTTGATCGGGGTAGGTTCTGAAAAAATTAAATTGATGAATATTAGACATTCATTGAAAAGAATTTAATTTTGTGTGATTTTTAAAAAATTCTAGAGTAGCTGCATTAAAATTAACTTAATTTTGAAATTCTGTGTTCTCGAGGGTTTTTTTTAACAACAGCTGGTGAATTTTTGCAGTTGTTTTATTTTGGAAAAAATTTGCGAACGGATTAGATGCTACTTCGCGAGAGTTGAATTTTGAAATACGAGTAAATTAATTTAGAAGTCAATTTCAGAACCAAGTCTAATGAAGAGCAAATCAAGCAGTCTTCTTTCTTCTCGAGTATTTCTAATCTGACAATCAATTTTGTTCTTGTCAAAAAAAAAATTATACCATGATTTGTTCAGAAATATTGAAAATTTTGCTTTTGAATTGGAAAAGATTATGTAATAAATTGTATTCGAATAAAATATTTGTAGAAAAATGCACATTTTGGGCTCATAAACGCTGAATCCAAATTTCACAATATTTAACTGCTCTTTACAAATGATAATTTTTTACATTTGGTGTAAGGTTTGGAGTTTGGAGATTCGGGTTTCTTAGATTATTTTTTACTGTCGCCAAATCTCTTTTTTGTCTCGTTTAAAATTTGAAAATTAAATTTTTGCACATTTATTTTGTCATTCCCGAATTTACTAGCATTATATTAATACAAACTTTTAAAATTTTAAAATGTAGGTATCCCATTTTTGCTTCAATTTTCATTCCAACGTCCTCCCATTCTCCTTTTTAAAAATTTGGAAACGACGTTATGAATTGAGAAAGAAACGATAAAAAGCACGACCGTTCGAAAATAACTTTTAAATTTCATTACCTATTTAATAATTCTTGTTTACATAAATTAAGGTTTACGTGAAATTTTATCCCGATTTCGTCCTTTGAATTGACTATTTTTCCTGAAATTTGAGCTTTAAAAATTGTGAAAAAATGTTTTGAATTTTTTGCGATGTATTTATCCGATTCGGGGGGGGGGGGAGTCGATCGTAGGAAGAAATTGAAATTATGATGCAAATTAATGACTTTTGTAAAAGTTGTAGTCAGTTTTTGAACTTTTTTTTTGAAGATGTAATGAATTATTAGGTCGTGATGTTTCGTAATCCGATTGTCATTCCGAGCGTATGATATTAAGACATTTAAAAACTCTAATATTTTCACGTTCAGATGTTACATCACGTCGTTAATTACTTAAAGTACTAATGAGTTTATCACGAAAATTTGTCAGGTACATATTAGGTTTTTTTTCCGATTCTTGTTTTGATAATTGAAAATACCTAATTTAATGTTTCTTAAGAAGAGGTTTGATGACGAACTTCATCAACCCATAAATACGTATTTTTTGGAAAATATAATTAGCAGAATTTGAATATTTAAGACTCGAATGCAAAATTTTCTGATAAATGTTCAATTTTTACCCATGTACAGAGTCAAATCCAAACCTATAGAATGAGGGAAAAATCAGAGTTGCTAATTATCCTCAAAAATATTTGTTGGAAATCAGTGAAAATTAACTGGGAAGTCAGTAAAATATCTAAAATTAATTGAAAATCAGAAAAATCAGCAAAGATTCGCTAAAAATCAAAGAATTTTGCTGAATTTTTCTGTGTTGAAATTCTGAATTTTTAAAGTGACTTCTATTATTCGAAATTGGAGAATACCTACAATACTTTTTTTTTAGAAAATTGAAAAAATTTTTGTTTGGAGTGAAAAAAATATGAGAAAAAAACTTCATTTGAGGTAAAAAAAATATGAAATTTTTTTCATTTTTAGCTACTTCTTTGATAAGCCCAAGAGAAATGCGCCTACTTTGAAAAAAAAAGAGGTATAAATGAGTTTGGATATGTGACCCTGCCGGAAAGAAGGAATCATGTGTAACGAAAATCGACGTCTCATTTTTCACGTTTTTGGTCCAAATGACACCAAATCTGGACCAAAGGATCAAACACATAAAATTAAAGACATCGACTTTTTTTTTACATAAAATCCCTTCTTTCCGGCAAGGTCACGTATAGAAATCACTCTTGGGTGTTGAAAATTGATTTTTGAGTTGACACTGATTTTGAGTCTTTCAGAAGGAGCACTCGTAGAAATAAGGCGAAATTTCAACTCAAAAATCAATTTTTCCTCCCTGAGAGTCATCACTTCCCAAAGTCGAACATTCAAAAGAAAAAAGCTTTTGATCATTAAAACTTCTTCAGAATTTTATTTTTGAAATTTTTGTTATTTTCTAGATGGAATTTAAGATGATGAATGCGACTAGCTGATCAATTTTTCATTCAGGGGTTTACCAATTACCATCTCTTTTCCTCACCATCGAATCTTTGAAAGTACACAAACCGTGATTTTTTTCAATATCGGTGGAAAAACTCACTTTCTTCTCTATGAAGAAGATATACCCTCCTCCCTCCCCCCATCTGGTTTTTGTGAACAAAAAAAAAGTATTTTTGTGAGGGTCAAACATTTTTATGAAGTTGATTTTTATAAAGGAAAATGAAAAAAGCAGGTTTTTAAAATTGACAATTAAAAAAATGGTTGCTTTTTGGCTCAAAAAATGTTACTGAAGTTACTGTGTGTTTTTTTGCAGAATTTCACTCTAATTCCCCCCCCCCCCATACATTATCATAGATTTTGAACATCACATGAAAGCTTTTGAAGCAGTTTTTCGATGCTGGATTTCCATAAGCTCACGATTTCTCTCAATTTTGTTTCAAAAATTTTCGATATTACGAAAGGAAAGAATTATTGAAACTGAAGTTGAAAACAAATAATGGACTGTGTGATTTTTATAAGATGAAGAATTTCCGTCAACTTCAGATTTTTTTAATTGAGTAAATTATTCTTTAAAAAAATTGAAATATTTCAAATTTTTTGTTAGCCCAGTTTCATCCTACACCATTGAAAATTTTATTGTTCGTAATCATCCAATTTAGCAACGCTGCGATTTACTAGAATGGAACAAAATTGCGCGTGTTAGAAGGAATTTATACCACAATTAACCTTTATTCAGAGGCTAATTTTCCTCCTCCTCTCGTCCATCAGATATCAATTACTCAAAGTATAAAGTACCCTTTGACTATATAGATTTCTCTCTTCGCCTCATTTCAATTATCAACCAAGATATATCCTAATTAAGTTCTAATTAAAAGATATATAATCTCAACGTCGAATTGGCTACTTCGTTTGAAAAACCAGTCTGCAGCATGTACCGGTCTCAATGGCGAGATGGATAATTACGATGACGACAACGTTTTAAATGCTCATGTATGGTATACCTCTGCATCGTCCAGGTCGATAAAATGTCTTTATTTCATGTATCTGGCTGGTAGTATGCCTAGGTTTTGTAATTCATTTAACATTCCGATTCCGATTGCCTCCTGCCTCGGGTCCTGTCTGTCGACTCAGTCGGTGTGGTCACGCTCGCGCATTTTTAGTAACACTCTCCGCCGGTGCTTTGCTTTCACACGTGCAACATTATTTCAAAATGTCATCGCGGCTACCAATAGCACCCGAACATGGATTTTCCAAGTGTGAATTACGTAATACTCTTCGTACTGTATTTAGATCTGTCGTACGTTTTTGTCTCGTACCAACGCATCATAATACCCGGGCTCAGACATCATTCGAGTACGCGCCGGAGACACACTCGAAGAATACCGCAGCAGCAGATCGCAGATACGGGATCTGAATAAGTTAACAGGCTGAAGAAAGTTTAACATGCGATGATAATTCATTAGATGCGAAACGATAATCTAATTGTAAGAGGCGTGAATGGATTTACTCGCGTAGTCGTGTACGAGGCACAAGGCAGTTAGATTTCGTACAGAGAGAGAGAGAAAAAAACCCTAATTGTAATTAATTCCGCTAAAATGAAATACCGGTGGACGAGAGTCGGCGTATGGCCATATGATTGTGCCAGCCCCTCCGACCGTCATCGGTAATAGAACAAGATTCGACGATATGATCGCGATAGGCGCCATTTCACGTGGATCTTAGCTGGCTAATGCGAAATGAAAAACTCGGTATTTAACGAGTGTGTAATTGGTTTTTTTGGAGGAGATCATCGAGCCGCCGAGATGATCGTGGGTGATGGAAATGGAGCGTGAAGGGAAATGATTTCGATCTCGCGTATGGTCTCTAAATTGGCCGATGTGATTCTCGCACGTGGTCGTGGAATTTTTCGAACGTGTGGGTGAAATTTTTCGGGGTTTGGATGGAAAATCGTATCATTGATGGATGTGGTATCCGCTGCCAAGGACCCCCCCCCCCCCCCAAAAAAAAAGAAACAAAAAATAGAAAGAATTTTACCTTTGAAGCAGGAAAACCATAAAATAGCTGAAATTTTGAATTTCACAATCTTCCTCTTCTTTTGAATTTTTCAATGGTTAGATAAAAAAGGGCTCTTTTTTGACCAAATTCAAAGCACGAAAAATGGTATGAAAATGGCCTGAATTTTTTTCACAGATTCAATGCATTTGCAAAATTATTGTTTAGTTTTAATTTTGATGGGCATGGTATCTACTGCCAAGAACCCTCCCCCTCCCCAAAAAAAGAAACAGAAAATAGAAAGAATTTTACCTTTGGAGCATGAAAACCATAAAATCGCTAAAATTTTGATTTTCACAATTTTCCTTTTTTTTTTTTTGAATTTCTCTATGGTTAGATAAAAAAGGGCTCTTTTTTGACCAAATTCAAAGCACGAAAAATTGTATGAAAATGACCTGAATTTTTTTCACAGATTCAATGCATTTGCAAAATTATTTTTCACTTTCAGTTAACCCAGTCTGAAATTTTGACGAATTGTTGAAAAAAAATCAATTTTTGAAATGAATTTGTTGTAAACAATTTTGCTCTTTTTGGATTTTTTCCCATCTCTCCTCCTTTGGTCGTTTAAAAATCCGTGCTTTTGTCCCAATTTTTTCTGATTATTGTTTCGAATCACTGGAAATTTTAACAAAAGAGTTGATAATATGACAAAATATTGATCAAATTTTGAAAAATCCATCATCACTTTTTTTTGAAACTGAAAATTAAATCGAATTCGGTTGAAAGGAAAATAATTATACTTACCAATAAAAAATTCTAGAATCCAAAAATTTCCAAAATGAGAAAAAATTTCCGAAATTGACTACATTTGCTAATGCTCTTTAGAGAATATGAAAAAAGGTCAATCTTATTTCTTCTTTTTGATAGAAAAGCTTTAAAATTGTAGCAAAGTATTGAGTAGGGTTTTTTTTGAAATGTTTTAGGTGTAAAATTGAGACATTTTTTTGAAATGTATTTAAAAAAATCATTAAAAATATTTTGAAATTGTGAAGGAATCTGAGAAAAATTACGCCAGAAATTCGAGTTGAAAAAACCTGATTCGAAATTTCCTTTGCAAAAAAAATATATATCTAAGAAAAATGAACTGTCAAGTTTGAAAATTTTTGACTCGGAATTGTTTTGATTACGTTATGACAAAAATTTTGAAAAATTACATCATGATCTCTTTTTAAAAGGATTTATGGTCAGAAAAGGTCAAAAAATGCAAAAAACGAAAAATGTTAGGGGAAAAAATGAGTCATTTGTGTAAACTTGAATAAGCAGTCAAAAATTTTATTTGGTTTTTCAAATTTGAAACTGAAGAAAAAAGGGAAAATGTTGCTTTGATAAAGCCAAAAAAATTTCTGAAATATAGGTCAGCATGATTTTCTGAATTATAACTATTAAAAATGATGTTTAAAAAGTAATTTTTGGAATAATTTTTATTTTGATTGAAAAAGTCCAAAAAAATTATTTTTGAGTAGGTAGATATCTGAAAAAAAACCCATTTCTGTCTTTTCTGTTTTGATTGAAAATTTCATAAACGTTGAACACATTTGAAATTTCTACTCAAAAAATCCATTAAAAAATGTCCCATAATGTAAAAAAATTTCAAAACTTCGAAATTCAAGTGTCAATAATTTGGTAAAAACCGAAAAATTTCACATTTTTCTGAAAAATTCATCGAAAAATTTCGAAATACGTCAATGGATGAAATGTTAAATCTGATCTTTCATTTCGACATTTTATTTAAAAAAAGCAAAAAAAAAGAATTTATTCTCGTGTTTTTTCTTGCTTGAATATTTTGTACAGATTTTCACGTCCAGTTTTCAAATCCACGTATTCTCCCTCCTCTTCTCCCTCCTATGAAAAGCACCCTTGCTCCGAAAACAATATAATAAATGTTGAGAAATGATTCACCAAAAGTTGAAGTGCAAAGAAAAATGCAAGGTTTGTACTTCAAAAAGTGCTAAAAAAAAGTACAAATTGAAAAATTTTCCCAATGTTTGATCAAGTAATGAAAATAATTGTCCTTCATGGCCATTGAGAAATTTTTGAATCCAGAGAAGTACCAAAAAAAACAAATTTTGAATTTAAGGGGTAAAATGCCTTTTTGAAAATTGATTTTATTTGTTAAAAACTTTCAAAATCGATGTTTGAAGTTGAACTGAAATGGGCAAAAATTGAGCTAAAATTACTACTTTATAAAAAAGTCGAAAAAATTTTCAAAAATTTACAAATTTTGTAATAGGTGTTCTCATATATTGAGAAAATGGCTGAAATTGACTGTAATTTCAAAGAATATAAATCTGTAAAATGATACAAAATCAACAGTAGGTACCTATTTGGGGATAAAAATCACAATTTTCTTTTCATTGGCTGAAAAAATTTCAAAAAGATAGCTGAAAATTTTTCGACACCTTGAGAAAGTCAGAAATTTTTCATTTATATAGAAAAATATTTGAAAAACTTTACACTAAAATGTTAAAAAAAAGTTTTGAAATTAGAAAATTTTGATAATTGAGGAAAATAATTGAAAAATTTGAAAAAATAGTCGATAAGAAAATGCTTTGTTGTACAGAAAAATTTATGAAATTTTTTCCTAAGTATCTGAATTTTAAAACATTGATACCCAAAATATTTTTCAAGACCATATACTTGTGTGACATTTTCAAATTTCAATTTGAAATTTGAGATGAAAATCAGTTTTTAAAATCTGTCTATTAAATTACAATAAAAAATGTGAAAAATTTCACTGGTTTTCGGAAAATCATACTATGTATTATTTTCATTTTTTCAAAAATTTTTATGATTTTTTTGGTGATTTATTTCATGCGAAGTAATTTTTGATTAAAATTATGATCATTTTTTACAATTTGCTGATAGAGAAAATCAGGGAACTTTTTTTTTGTTGAAAAAAATGACATAATTTTCGTCACAATCTGTGATATGAGAGGAGAAGGGGGAGTAGATCATCAATCAATTCTTCAAAATCTAATCAAGCTCGACAGCTTTTTTCCCATTTCGAAATTTCAATTTAATTCGAGACTACAACTGGGACACCTGATCTCGAAATAATCTCCAACATCTCATTAAAATATTTTTCAACGCCTTGACCAAAATTGCCAAACTTCGGTCAAAATATATTAAAAAATCAACAACTCTATCCATTAACGTAATCCAATCTCCACGTCTCGACGACCAAACATTTCCAAATTGTCAAATCCAATCGAGTTAATCTCCTTGATGGACGTATTGAGGTAATTCGATCCTCTTTTTTCGATTACCTGCGACTAAATTTCAACATCTCGAGTAAACAAAACAGCCAACTATTCAACGAGATGAATTTTTAATCGACGATCATCTCGAACAGATAAACCTAAAAAGCCAAGTATTGTTTTCGCTTCGGTCGGAAATCTAGATCAGTGATCAATCTGGTATAGAATTACACGATGAGTAATGACGCAGCACTAATTATCGTACTCTGGCTTATTATGTAAAGCAATTAAGTAATACAGGGTGTTTTTCGAACCAGCATATGGCACCTGGCTCGAAAGGTGTGATTGTTTTGAATTTTTCAGTCGTTCGAGTCGTATGTTTGACAATTTTTCAAAAATTTCAGCCAATTTTAGTCACGTTAATCACTTTTTTTTTTGAAAAATCATTTCTCACCGAAGGGTTACGCAATTTTTCGGTAAAAGGAACTGATCCATTCAGTAACTATGCGATAGTCGTAAAAATAATTTCTTTTCGAGGAGTTACAATAATTATTACGTAATTTAACGCACACATACGTAAAATCGAGCGATTCCTGACTCTAATGTCTTTATTATTCTGTTTCAGGAGTCGCCCTGTACTCTCACGTGCGATAATAAGACCGAGCTGTATAATGAGATTTGGGTAATTTGATCGATACGTTGTGTAAAAAATTACCTACTGGATTGATCGACTTCATTATTCGGTACGATTGGAATTTTTTCCACAATGGCTGGCCAATATGTTGAAAAAAAATTAACGTATGGTTTTTTTTTGGCTTAGGTAATTTTCACCATATCGCAGATGCCAGCAAATTATCTCGGAATACGTGAAAAACCTCGCGGATTCGACGATCGTCGATGTTGTAACCGTAGTACGACGATTTTTCAAGATGAAAGGAAAATCATGTTGTAATTTTCACCTGCTACGTGGGAATTCGATAAATGCATCGAGGTAAGCATTTGTACAAATACGCTGACTCAGAGGTTAATTGCATCAATTTTTGGTATGATTAGTTTAAGTAAAAAAAATTACGAGGTAATCTTAACACCAATTCCATGCAAGTTCAAGCTCAATCCACCATAATCGATGAAAAAACGTAAACAAATAATTACCAAAAAACAGCGTTGAAAATTACACACCACCACAAACAATCGAGCTCACTTCACTGATGATAAAATTTGTGAAAAAAAATTAATCATACGAGATTCATAATTATTTTGAACGTAATTAGGAAATATTTACACTTCACAATGAGAACTCGAACGCCGAAAGAAAGCAAAAAAAACTACGTTGATTTTTTTTTCCTTTTATAAAACCGACGACGATTCGCGAATGAGAAAATATGTACGAAGATGATTAGTAATTACGATTCCGGGCCGTATGTCGCGCAAGAATATCTATTCGATTACTGATAGTAAAACTGAAGAAAGTATCCCATAGATAACGAAAGAGCGTCTTTATTGGCTCGACGTAAATCCTTTTGGGAAGTGGAAAGAAAGTGGTAAAGTGATGTCGAAGACCAAGATACTTCTCGAAGGTAACCTGATGGAACCTAGGCGGACGGGCTACGTACGTATGGAACCTACGAGTGAGTCGAGTATCGCCAAGTGTACTAGATCTTGCAACAGGTGTATTTTTTCATTGAGGTTTTGGACGGATGGGAGGGTGATGGAGACGTAGGCTGAGCTGGTGGTGTTTCGAAATGGATCGTGGGATGATGCGAATAAGTGAGGTAATCTGGAGTGATTTTGGAGAGCTGGAGAGATGATTTGAACAATTTTTCGGTCGTGGGGATTGCAGGGATTGGAAATATCGAGTTTTTTGGAATCGATTTAAAATATTTAAATCGATTTTTTGATATTCTAGATGGATTCAATGGAATTGAAATGGCAATTTGAAGAAAAATGCATGGATCGTTTTTATGGCCATATTTTTTTAGTTCTGGAAAAATCAAAATTTTCTGAGGGCCTTCGACGTGTCTCAAAACCACTTAAAATCCATTTGAGAGATCAAAAATAGGATGTTTGCCAAATTTTTATGTATTATTTTTTTTGAAGATCAAATTATTATGTATTTTTTGCCTCTCTGAGGTACCTAATTTTGAATTTTCAAAAATTTGCCAAAATTCGAGAATTGAATTTATTTTTTTTAATTTCTTCGATTTTCATTTTTGCAAAAAATTTTATTTTATGAATATGTATTTAAATTAACAACTGTGAAATCGCATTCCTTGGTCTTAAAATTTTTAAATACTCAACAATTATCTCGATTTTTTCTCACATTAAACTTCTTGAAATTTTTTTAATCCAATTTTTTCAATTTTTAAATTCTAAAAATTTCATAGCTGGAAAATGATTTTGGAAAAACATTTGAGCTGAGCTTAAAAAAAATGAAATTTTGAGAAAAAAATTCAAAAGGTGTAATAAGTAATTGAAATTTGAGAAATAATTTCGATTTCGAGATCAAAAAATTTGAGAAAAGGAAAAATTTTGAGAGAAAATTTCCAGAGTTGAGAAATAAAAACATGTATTTTTAGAAAAAATGCCAGAGTTGAAAAATTTTCATACCTACCTGAAAAAAATGGAAGAAAAAAGTTGATAAAAATTTATTCCAAGTAAAAAAATTTTAGAGTTGAAAAATATTTTGAGGAAACATTTTTAGAGTTGAAAAATATTTGGAGAAAAAAAAAATAAAAATTGAAACTACATATTTTGGGAATCGAAAAAAATTGAGTTGTAAAATTATTGATTTCGGTTTCAAATTTTCAAAAATCTTACGATTAAGAAGTAAGTAGGTAAGTACGAAGATACGACGAGACAGGTTGCGAAGTTGCGATTCGAGCGAGCGATTTACATTTTATTGTTCATTCCGTGTGAGAATAGACAGACCCAAATTTAGCATCTGAAATTTCGAGTTACAAAAACGCCAAAAAACTTGTACGAAAAAGTGATGAAAAAAGAACTCGATTTCATTACCAATTTTTTGTGTTTTTGTTTTCTTTGAATTTCGCATTTTCAAGAATTCATTTTTTGGCTTGCGAGTTGCGAATTTTTCGCTTCAAAAAGATGAAAATCAAAATTCTATTGAATCGATTTATTGAAGTTGAAATAGATGATCATTTTGGGAAGCGAAATCGATTTAAATCTAATCCCTAGTGTTGTGTGGAATTTTGCCCAATTTTTGGAATGAAAAGAAGGTGAGGAAAGGAGGAATTGTATTGGAATTTATTTCAATTTAGAGTGTTAGCTTTCTGAAAAACCTGGAAAAGTTTTGGAAATGGCTGAGAATACTGTATTTTTTTTCTGAATCCAAAAGATAGATAAATTGTCTCGAAAAATGTCTCATTTGTTTATTTTATGATGAATTTTTCAAAAAATTCCATTCTTGTTTCGATCGATCCAAATTTCTACATCTCTCGACTGATTTTTTTATTCGCCATTTTTTATCGATCAGGAAGAAATAAAATTTTCGGTCTGAAGAAATCCGAAATTTTATATACCCTGACGTAATTTTTTTCATTCTTCAAAACTTTATGATTTTGCTTTAGACATAACAGAGTTTTTCCTTTTTATTTGATTTTCTTCTAAAAATTAAATTTTTGAAAATTATTTTAAATTCGAGTCTTGAAAATTTAGGAAAATTGTGTTTTTGTGAAAAAATTTTAAAAACTTATTAAATTTTTTTGCCTTAATATTATAAAAAGAAATGGGGCAAATTTTTATTCCATCCTTTTTTTTTCAAATTGTAGGTACTTTTGTTTTGGAAAAATTAGAAAATTTCGTTTCAAAAAAACAATATTAAGTCTTGTTCGATTTATTTTCTTTTTTGTGTTTATTTTTTGTCTTAATTTGAAAAATTTTAATGAGATATTGTATGCAAGAAACTTATATCAAATGATCAAAAATTTAAGCAAATTCCGATTAAAAGCTCAGAATTTGAACCAATAAAAATGGAGCATATCATTTGTTTTTTTGGGCTTGTTGGCAAATATTGTAATCAGATGTTCTGATCGAACTCACGTCAGGACTTTATTTTGTAACCTTTACTGGGTTAGAATTCTTCGGTAATCTGGTTTTTTATTTTACCTGTATAAAAATAAATGTACTTACATAGATGATGAATTACCCATTAAGATAAGTACTTCGGTTATCTTATTCGGGATTTATTTGGGTTTGATCGTGGAAAAAGACAGTAGACGTAGATTACGTATAAGATAAGATCCAGAGAGCATTTCAAGTGTATAGCTTGTGCCAGAAAACTATTTTGTGCCCGTTATGCAAATCCATGGACTCAAGTGTCGGTAGCTGAGTATTTGTGTACCTATTTGTTTCCTAGTACTGCAGAATTTGTTTTGAGAGAATTTTACAAAAAAAAAAAAAGAGATCTCTTTTCGAATTCCAACGTTCCTTCATTAGATACCCGGAAGAGAAGCGTCAAAAAACGTGCGATTATGAAACTTCAATAAAAACGCATGCTCGGTCAACGAGTGCCTGTGAAGCACCCAGAAGTACCGTGAAGAGCTTGAGAGATGGAAGATTATTCTTATGTTGACAAACGAACAGCAAAAATATGTTCTTCCAATACCCTCATTATCATCAAGAGCCATAACAATTTCGTTATCGGAAGTATGATGAAAATTACGCGTACACGACGAGCCCGCGTTATCCTAATCCCAATACAATCCAGAAGCAGTAATTCTATTCACGTTTACTCAACTTTGGATAAACCTTTTTCAAATCCGATCATCAATTTGCACTAGCTCTTAAATATTTTTGCCAACAATGGGATTTTGATGATCCAAATCCAAATTTATTCCATGCTCAAATTTTTTTCAACTTTTTTTTTTAGATTCCATACCGTAAAATTTTAAAGAATTTTTGCTAATTCAATATCAAAAAAAAATTTCATGATTTTGAGAAATATTGAGTTGGATTCTTTTTCGGTTCAAAGTTGAAAAAAGTAGGAAAATATTTCATAGTTGGAATTTGAAAAAAAATTTTGAAAGATTTGCAAAAATTGAAGTTTGTTCTTTGAAAAATTGGAACTAAAAAATATTTACAGCAGAATAATTTTTTTTCAACTTTTATTTCTATAACTCGAAAAATTTTCCTCAAACTTTCCAACTTTAAAACTTTTCCAATTGGATTCAAAATTTTTCCAATTTCAAATTTTTCAAAATAAAAAACGGATGCCTACTGACAAGAAAACTGGGAAAACCAAGAAAATAGCAAGCATTTATTCTTTGTAGCATGACAATCAGAAAATTGCCAGAATTTTTCTTATTTTTTTCTCTGTTCAATTTTTAAATGAGATGACAAAAAAGGATTCTTTTTTAGCAAATATGACGGCAAGAAAACTCCAGAATATACTAGAATTTTTATTTTTCATATCCAGACACAATGAGAAATTTTCAGATTTTCATTTTTCTAACTAGTTTTTGAGTTATTTTGAAAATATGAAGATTTTTTTTATTCAAAATTGGAAAAAATTGAGATTTTTATAATGGATGGAAAAAGTTTTTCATTAGGAAAATTTTTTTAATACAAATTCGGAAAAAAATTTGAAAAATGAAAATTGGTTTTTGAGGTAAATTAAGTTTTAAAAAAATTATAATTGAAAAAATATTGAACTATAACAGGCGTGTGTGTGTGCGAGCGTAAGAAAAATATATATTTTTAATTTACCTACTTATGTACTTGATTCTGTGCTATCCCCAAAAAATTTTTAACTTGTCTAAATCTTGGAAATCGATCAGGAAGCAATTTTTGCAAAAAATCTTATGTTTTATGTATTTGCTTTTCTCAACATTCTCTCTTCTTATGTATATCAACACACCTCGTGCAACTGAAAAAAATTAGAATTTAAGTATTGACTGGGCGAATAAGTTTATATTTTTTTAACTTTCATTTTTTAAATTTTTTTCAAACTTCGAAATTTATTTAAACTCAAAAATATTTCATGTACAATAATTAAAATTTTTCGTGTCCTCAAATCGTTTTTAGATTTGATTTTTTTTCATTCAAAAATGTAACAATATTTTGATATTGGGGAAATTTTCCAAATATTTCTTCAAATTTTTTCATCTGCATATTTTTTCAGATTTTTTTCGTCTTGAAAAAATTTTCCAATCATTTTGAAATTTTTCCTCCAATTTTTTCAACTTTGAAAATTTGCCAAATTTAGAAGTTCTCATTTTTTCACCTTTCAAGTTTCTCAAAAAATTTTACTTTTGATTTTTCAAAAATTTTTCAAACTTGAAAAAAATCGTCAAAATTTTGAAAAAAAACTAGAATTTAAATTTTTTGAAAATGCGGAGTTGAAAAAATTTCAATTTAGAATTGAGTGCATTACTGAGTAAGATGATGATATGGGCCCTTAAACCGATCGAGATAAAAATCGTAAACTATTCCAGAAAATTAGATCTTCCTCGTCCTCCTCCCCACCCTCCACCTAAATCTTGAAACCGGGTGGTCCAAAAATTTTGAAATGTTTACAGATTATAGATATGTCAGTAGATGCGAGTATACCTTATCTGAGAATCAATTGAAAAAAAATCCTGAATTTTACTACTTTTTTTGCTACTTGAAAATTATTTTAAACATTCGCCTGAAAAGCAGAAAGGTGGAGGCAGAAATTTTTTCCCTTCAAATTTTTTCTTGATACTTTTTGGTACAACATGACTATTATCTTTTGGGAGGCCCAAAAATGGATAGAACATGATAAAAAAAAATCAATAGAAAAATTATCGATCACTTCACTTTTATCAAGAAAATTTCACCAATTTATTTAATATTAAACACGTTTTTTTGATGTTTTTCCATATTTCTATTAGAAATTTTGAGGACAATCTTTTCAAAAAATAACAATTTTGAGCCTCACGTTTTTGTTTTTTTTTTTGATATTTTTCTACATTTCCATTTTAGAAATTTCGAGGTCGATATTTTTTTTTTAAAAATAACAATTTTGGGTCTATCATGTTCGATTCAAAGGCTAATTTCTTCATCTCACCAGGAAATACTCTTTGCTTTTTCCCTTCGAAATCCCATCTCTGCCAAAAATAACTAGCAGCCATCATCACCAATTCGAATCAGAAAATTTCTCACGACATCGACGCTGATTTTCGACAACAAAGATGCTCGCACCTCGGTACAGAAAAAAAATCGCCGAGAGGCCAAAGTACCCAGTACCTCTACCTACTGCGAAGAGAGATCAAAGCAAAATACGTATTTCCGTCATGTATTTATGTACGGTACATCGTTCGTATCGTGTCGAGGTGCACTCCATTTCGCGAATTTATTCTCGCCCAGAATATAAATGGCGTCGATATACGGTGATTTTCTATATTGTGCTATATTGTTGCATACATTGCTCGAAAATTGTACACCGATGCTCGCGCCATCCAAGTCGCGAATGGATATAGAATACCTTTAATTATTCTAGTCATTGACTTGATGGAAAGTATTCTAGTTACCTAGTGACGTACTGAACTGGTTCCTACAGTATGGTTGCGGCGCGCACGCCACGAACGCGTTAAAATACATTAATTATGTAGGTACACGTTGTTGTGGCTGTGCATTGGCAGCACCTCGCCTGTGGTAAAATCTATCCAAATGTGAGGTCCTCCGGACCGATTGACGAATTTGATGCATAAATTAGAATCGATGCATTCTTCCAATACCTACGTCAATTTTTACATTTTTTTTTTGGAAAGTGGAAGTATTTTTGAGCGATTTCAGACACCTACGTTGAGCTCAGAGAGATTGCAAGTGAGAAGAAGTCATCGACTTTGCAGATTCGTTGCGTTGCGGTCAACTAATGAAAAAAACCAATCTAAGGAAAGTGAACTAGGCACATCTCATTGCGGAATAAGCAATTTTTATTTATAATTAGAGTTGAATTTTAATATTCTGGCCGAATACGAGGAAGTCGAGATAATATTGGAATTGATTCTAGCCTAAAACTTAATGACCCAAATGAACATATTTACTATTACCGGATGTGGTTTTTTTTATATAGAAAATATGTTCGATCGCCTAATACAATTTATTATTTAATATGTGTATTATCGGATCGAGGTGTAATTGAAGAGAATAAGCCTAAGCTGGGCAATAAATAAAGCGAAATATCTATGGTAAGAAATTTATTCGGAAATGAAACCGGTGTATTTCGTAATATTTGTTATAGCTTTAAGAAGATTGAACCGATTGATAACGTTCTATTTTGTGAAGGAACTTTTTGTTGTGTAGTTCCTGATGGCTTTACTGTCGCACAATGTGTTGGAATGTGTGATATGTGATTGGAGAAATTGCCATCGAGTTGCTCCTTATGAGTAGGATAGAGAGCTTGGGATATTGTCGTGTAATGTGTGAGGATCGTTAAGTGTTTGGTGAAGCAGGAAGTAGGAAGAATGGAGTTGTGCTCGGAGTATGGCTTATGTGTGATGTCAGTAGATGAAGGAACTTTATTGATTTTCAGGCAAAATTACAGAAGTAATGCCTAATCAATGATGACTTTGGTAAAAATTTGCAATTTATTGGAAAAAAATTCAGAGTTTGCATTTTATACCTGAAAAATTGATTGAATTTAGCATAAATTTTTTACGGACCAAAAATAAAGTCGAGATTTCCAATGTTGCTCAATTTTTTTTACAGAGTCCCCTTATTCAAAAATCCACCATAATTTCTCTTCAAATCCTCTCAAGGAGACTGGCGGGGGGAGAGGGCTCGTAATTCGTCGATTTTTTGCCAAATTACCCAACGACTATTGAGAAAAAAGATTCAATTGAAAAAAACATTTTTGAAAAACTATTTTCTCTTTGCCAATGAATCCGTCTAAAAAAGTATTAATCGTAGATATTTCGACAGGCGCACCCAGAAATTAATTAAGGGAGGGGCTGAGAATTTGAGAAAAAATGGGGAGGGGATCAAATTTCAAATTGAGTCATTTTTCACTGATATTTCAATCAAAAATCATCAATTTTTTCTGACAAACAGAGAATTTATTGAGAATTTGGTGATTTTTGACTAAAAAATCAATCAAAAAAAATATGAAAATACTGCCCGAGCGAAGCGAGGGCGAAAATAATTTAATTATGAAGAACATGCTGATTTTTGAAATTTTTTTTTGAAAAATTACATATGAGTTAAAATCGACTATTTGTTTGTTGCAACTTTTTTCCGAGAATTTCATGGACTGAATATTTTTTGGAAACCTAGTGTATTCTTCGTAGTAAAATTGTATTTTTTTTCCATTTTGTTTATGAAGTTGCATATCTAATTTTTTGCAGGAATAATTTCCATTTTTTTATTTCAACTTTTGGTTGCTTTCTTACGTTGTATGTGATCGCTCCACAAAAAAAGTACGTGGAAAATACCCAAATTTCACATTTAGGCCAAAAATGCTCAATTGTTCACCTAAGCTTTGTCAGGCATTCTGTGATCGTAATCAGAGTTCCATACGTTTTCTCGTATTTGGGCGATGATGTCATACTGCATTCTCACTCTAAATGTACCCTTATCGACAGATAACAACCTATGTATGGTGACGTAATACAAAAAGCTATTCAGCAATCGCCATGTTGTTTGAAAGGTTGAGCGTCGATTGTTCGGTATTGAAGTTTTGATTTTGAAGTTTAGTTTGATTTCGAATGTGGTCGAGGCGCATCCCCAGTTCGCAAGTGCCTCTGTGAAGTGTGAACTTGATTTTATTTACGAGAATTCGATTTTGATGTTTGATTATCGATTTTGTATCTTTGGTGTCGTATTTTTACCATTTTGGTTGTGAATTAATTTTTTTCGGGGTAATATTGTCGATTTTTATGCTTGATTTATCAACCTTCGATTATTGCTAATGATAATTTTGATGAGTTCAGTGTCCAATTTGAACGATTTTCTTCGGTATTTTTGTGTTTCGAATGTGATCTGTGATTTTTGCGTTTTCGATATTTCGTATATTTTTGTAATTTTTGAAATTGTCGTACGTATTTTTTACTGTGAAATTTATTCATCGTGAATTATGTGTTTCAGGATTCAAATGATTTTGCTACGTGCGTCCTGGTTTTTGAAGCAATGTAAATAAATTCCTGCAACACCTGAATCCAAACTTGAAATGAGTGAGTAGTTAATTTACGTAGTATTTTCAATTTAACATGTATTATATGTACTGACATTGAGTTATTTTTCTGAAAGAAGTGTCGAAATTTTTTTCGAATAATTCGTCGTCTCAGAAGTTTTTTTTTTCATTTTGATTTACGAAGGTGTCAAATTTTCGGTTCGAAATTATTGAATTCGAGTGGTTTTTTTTGAAATTATAAATGTTTAAAAATTGATTTTTTTGAAAATTAACAAAAATTGAGTTGGCGAGTTTTTTAAAACAGTTAGTTACTCACTGTTGATATTTTCTACCAAGCTCAGGGTTCAGAAGATCAATTTTTTTTTGCCACATTAGTCAGACATTCCAAAGTTGATCAATCTGCTATGTTTACATTCAAAAATGATCTAAAAATTGACTGGAATTAATGTGCGAGTATTTTTTGAAGTCTCCTTTAATTATAACTTTGGAATAACGTATGTACTTACCGTTTTGTCGGATTTTTATTCAAATTCGAGTAGTTTTCTTTTCTCATGATGAGGCCTTCTAAAATACGATTTTTTTTTCTAATTATATGTATATTAACAATTCGCAGATTACGCGTTATTGATTTGTTTCTATTAGTTTCAGATTTTTTGACGCGATCTGTTCAGCTGCGTTTTCACAATTCCGGTCTGAAGTTAATCAAAATTCCAGAAAAATTGAGTAGAAATAATATTCGTAAAAATTCTGGAAAAATTGAGTTGAAATAATTCCTAAAATATTCTCGAATTTATTAATTTTGCAGCGTAATCAGAATCTCGCAACGTAGCTGAATTCAGAGATTCGTTTCGGATGGAACATTCGTAATATTGTCGTGTTCATTCAATTTGTTGTTTTATGCAAAATCGTATAGTATATTTATTTTTTTTGTTGAAAAAAGATTCAGATGAGTATTTCGTGTAATTTTGATGTTATTTTTTTCTACAGGTGATCGATTGAAGAGGTGGATCGTTTTGTCCGACAGGCTGCAAATAAATACTCACCGGTGAACAAGAAGATACCAATTTTTTACCTTATGATTCAGGATTCAGCAGAATTTGAAATTTCCATAATAAAATTGTTGTGTTTATATGTATTGGCAAATTTTGTGACTCATTTTCAGTGTTCTTGTGATGTATCTTGATAATGTTGATGTATTATTGTACTTTTGAATATCTGTATTTTAGCAATGGAATTGTATGTGTCTTACATTTGAAATAATGAAGAAAATGTGTAAAAAATTGATTTCTATTACAATATATTTCACACTGTATTCGGTGTGTAGTTTAAACGATTTTTTATTAGGGTGTTCATACAGTAGTGTGAATCACCGTCATGCAGTTTTATTGAAACGAAATCGATACAAGCAGCGCTATCTATCATGCGAGTTCTGAACTAGAATGTTACTGTTTTGATACGATACAAGTGGCGCTATCTATACAAAGTTAATGGAACTAATATTCCTGTTTTACAACTTCAAAAATGAATCTCACAATGTGACAATGTTTTTTTCTTTTTACTAGCTTCAACTGTACTATTTACCAAGGGATATTTTTCCCCCAAAATATATTTTTTTTTTACCAAGGGATACTCTTCCCCCAAAAATATATATTTTTTACCAATATAAAATCGTTTGGATAGGGGGAAGAATGCTATTAAAATCGTTGGAAGGAGGGGGGAGGATGAAAAATCGATCGGCAAGGGTTCCCACCTCCGGAGCCCCCAACCACCCGCCCTATGTTTGACTTACCTATATAGATTTCATGACACTACTTTCCTTACGAGAAGTAAACTGCTACGTTTCGAAATTGGTCAGCTGATCAGAATATTTTCTTCTGATTAGTTGACCAATTCGACACCAGAGCGGTTCACTTCCCGTAGGGCAGTGCTAGTCACCTCCATGGGTACCCTGACGGACTTCCCAAGTTCCCACAACTCCCACAAGGTGACAGCCGCAGTCCACTCACTGGTTACCCGGAGAACGAACGTCTCCCCGGCAGTCCAGGAGCAGAATGAGTGCACAACCCTCGGACCACCTTGAGGATATTCTCCCATGGCGGTCCAAGAGGGAGGGCGAGGTACTCCCAGGCCACTGTGCAGTTGGATGCCTGCAGGAGAGGTCCTCACCCTGGCACTGACTGCCGCATACTGATTTGAAAGTGGTGCGCCACTTCCTTATATAGATGTTGTGCAACACTTTCCCTAAGAGAAGTAAAGTATACCGTTTAGCTTTAACCAATCAGAAGAAAGCTATGACATCATGATATTCTTACCGATTTCCTGATGTTACACTTCGCCGAATGAATAGTTCATTTCATTACCAGAAGATGGTACCATCAGTACTATCAGTTTGAAAGATAAGTAGTGCACCGTTGCTTTATTTTTGAATAGGTATTTTATTTTCCCAATCTTCCATTTTTTTCAATTCTGAATTAATTTTTTAGCAACAGTGTAGCCATTTTTGAAAATTGAAATCTTCTGAGTTTCCCAAAATCAGTTTTGCAGTCATTTTTTCATATGTATTTTCCACAGGGTATCCCAAAAACCTAAATTTCTCAATAAAAAACTCAATACGTCTTATAACATGAAATTTTCAAAAAATTTCTACAAGATGATCCAAAAATTTCATTTTTCTACCCGGTGTCCCAAAAAAACTTCAATTTTTTTACAAGATGTCCCAAAAATCTCAATTTCTCACCGAAAACTTAATTCTCCGAACATAAATTTTTCAAACGTTTTCTACAGGGTGTCCCAAAAACTTCAATTTTTCCACAAGGTGTCCCAAAAAAACAACACTAAAATATAAAATTTTTAATTTATCAATAAATATACACAGTTAAAATTTCATTGATATGCTAACCAAGGCTTATTTTGTTTACGTGCTCTGTCAATTCTACTGCAAAAAGGGAAGGTATACGAGTGCAAAAATGATCTAAAAAAAATTTATATTACAACTCCGGCATTATCGATCGAAATTTTCAAAATTTTAACAGCTATTTCACTAAGGACAAATTCCATGAAAACAAATAACAATTAAAAATTACGTGCTAAAAGCGAGCGACAATGTAAACATAATAAAACAAGAAAAAAATCTCAACAACCTTAGTAAGACTGCAATGAAAAAAAGGGGGGACAACATTCAACATAATAATAACACTTAATTTACTATCACATGGAAAAAAGGTCAGGAAAATTTGAAAAAAAAATTATAATACTGATCCTAAAGTACACATATTATAAACTTACACGTATAAAACGATGTTAAAATTCATTACTGGTATCGTTTCGTATATAGAGCATTGACTATTTAATTAACTTATAATAGATATTAAATCGAAAATAAATTCAATTATATACATAATGCGGAGGGCGACAATGATTCCATTTTAATCAATTCGATACCTTAAAGAAAAGAGAAAAAAATCCTAAATAAATGCTTTTTAAATTAACAAAATTTTGATAATTAAATTTTTCTTTACATGGTAAAAAAAAATGGTAATTACTTAATTCCATAAGTACCAAAGATGGGCGAAATTTTTTTCACACATGCTGACTTGATATTTTTTATACACACGTGGTCCCCGTAAAATAAAATGTACACTTAGAATTTAGTCTACAAAACGAGAGGGAAAAAAAGAACGATGAGAATTAACGATGAAAAACCTTACGAAATAATCAAATAAACGAGAAAGAGGAGAATAAGACAGAAAAAAAAAAGAAAACAATAAATTACATACCTAAAAACATCGTTGTTTTCTTTTTCGCAGTAATACTGTAGAATGGAATTAAAACAAGAAAAAAAATTAATTGCAACAAGGATAAAGAAAATTTTAAATAAATGCATTAAAAATCTAAAGACTACTTTTTAAGCATAATGAGAAAAATTCTTTTTGATTGAATTATTTTTATCCTACGTATAGTAAAATAAAGGAGAAAGAGAGAAAAAAAAACCAGGGTATTTCGTGAACACAATACACAATGTAACGAGAGAAGAAAAATATGTACAGATTACAGAATTTAGGAGAGAAGGAATATCAAGATAATATTGTTAAAGTCACAACATCGTTGGCATTCTTGAGTATCTGTACGGCCTCTTGGTGCGTAAGGCCGTCGAGTTTGAGCCCATCAACGGCGAGTATTTGGTCTCCGGTACGCAGCCTTCCTTGAGACGTATTCTCGGAAACAGTCTTTATATAAATAGGAAGATTACCGTTCGGGCTTCCATACCCTCCGACGATACTGAAACCGTACCCGTCCGGTCCTCGTTTTAATATCACATTACGACGCGTGGGTGCATCTGAGGTAACACTCTCACTGTACGTACAGAAAACAAATACAGCAGATTAGAAATGAGACGTGGAATTGAAGCATCGGTATGCTTTTCGAGGCACACGACAAAAGCCACGAATAGCACAAGCATCATCATCGTAATACATTTTAAATACAAAATACAACGCAAATGCTACGATAAAACACCACTAAAAATACTACAAATACTACAAAAATTACCAAAGAGCTCAAAATTCTACCAAGGTCTACAAAAAATACACAAAAGCAAGGATAACTAGAAAAAAATGGGCTAAAAATATGTAAGGAAAGTGCTTATGTCAGCACTGCCCTCTCCAACGCTTAAAGAACCGACGAAAAAATTGGTATCATGTTGAATGATTAGTTGGTTCACATGTAAAAAGGTTTGAGGAGGAGGAAAGAGCCACCTCAATTTTTTTCTCCAAAGATTTTTTTCTCAATATATTTCCAGCGCCGATATTTTTTTTCTCGAGAAAGTACCATTTTTTCCTTAATTTTTTCAAGTTTTTAAAAAGGTTTGAATTTCTAGAATTTTTTTCTCAAAAAATAAATAGTATCCTTTAAAATTTTATAAAAACATAAAATTATCTTGAAAGTATTTCAAAATTTTTCTATCCAACAAATTTGAAAGTTGACAAATATTTTGAGAAAAAAAAAGCAGAGCAGAAAAAACAAAAATATCGAAGTCGAAAAAAATTTAGAGAAAAAATGTTACGAGTTGAAAAAAATTTTCATAAAAATTGAAGCTGAAAGTTGAAAAAAAAATAGAAAAATATTCCTAGAGTATGGGTAATAAATTTTGAAATATAATTTCACAAAGGAAAAGAAGGGGAAATAATTAGTGAAAAACGTCATCATGAAAAAAATTTTTTTTTAATTCTGAAGAAATAATTTTAGAGCTGAGAAAAAAATTGAGCGTAGCCGGAAGAAGTTTAGTTTTAAAAAAATATAGGAAGAAATTTCAGAGTTAAAAAGAATTTTATTGCAGCGTTGCGAAAGAATATCGAGAAAAAATTTGCTAAAAAAAATTCTGGACAGAGAAAAATTTTCATTCAAATTGAAAAAATTTGGAAAATGATACAGATTTTAAAAAATTGAGTTACGTGATAACTGAAAACTTGAATGAGGCAAAAAGAGAGTCCTCAATCCCAAAAGAGTGGGGCCAATATTCATTTCCGACAACTTTCTGCAAAACCTCCACCTCAACTAACTAATCAAAGGTTTACCAAAGGTTGGCGAGGAGGGGAGCCTAACTAATCATTCACAAGTTGTAATGCTATAAAAAAAAAAAATGCAAAGTAAACTCGATAAAAAAAAAACATTCTATTTAAAAAAGTTCAGACTCAATAAAATTAATCTGATTAAAGAAACTACTTAAAAGTTTAGCTTCATTCACTACCAACATAAAAGAAAACCTTCAAAAATCAGAATAAGCCCAAAGTAGATACATTTGCTTTGTAAAAGCTTCAAAAATCATGTCATTGAAATCAAAAACCACGCACTCAAGCTCGCAATCAAATTCAAATTTCATTTAATAACTCGCTTTCAAACATAAAACAAAAATGGTATATATTTTTCTATCAATTACCTAGTCTTGTTTGTTGCAAATTAAACTGCAAAAATCAAACCAACAAACAAAAATCATTAGTCATCGAGTACAAAATTTTGAAAAAAAAAAGAAAAGAAAAAAAGGAAAACTTTATCATCATAGATTTTTTATAAGACTGAACTAGAAAAATATTCAGACAATTTGACAATTACTCATAAAAGTGTGCTTAATGTTTCAATGACCATAAAAAATTAAAAATAATTCACGCGGAGGAAAATGCAGAAGACTATTTCTGTCGAAAATCTCTCCCTTCAGAATATTAAAGCTGATATGATTCATACAAATAGATGGGTCCTCAGGAATTTCCTACAAGTCATTAGAATAGTGACGCATCCAAGAAAATAATTGAGAGCTGTACGTTTCAAATATGTACATACGTCATGCCATTTTTATACAGTTCAGAATTTTCTCAACTGAAAATTGTTTTGATGTCATTTTTTCACGACCAAACTTTTTTCCTATTATAATTTTCTTAACTGAAATTTTTTCGAAGTAATTTTTTTACTGACATCTTTTTCTGAAGAATCCTTAAAGTACCAACATCTATTTTGAAAAGAATGCTTTCTGTTTGATTGACGTCATAAAAATTTTGATGAAAAAAATTTCGAGTTGAAAAAATACTGAGGAAAAAATTTGGATGAGGAAAAATTCTTCAGGAAAAAATTTCAGAGGTGAAAATTCTGAGAAAAATATTTATTTATGACGTCAGCCAAACAGAAATCATTCTTCTCACAAAAAATGTAAGTTCAACGCTTGAAAAATTCTTCAGAAAAAAATTGCAGTAGAGAAAATTAATTCAGAAAAATTCAAGTTGAGAAAATTATTATAAAAAATTCATAAGTAGAAAAAATTACGAGGAAAAAATTTGGAAAACTTCTTCAGAAAATTCTGAACTGTTTAAAAATGACGTCAACATTCTGGATTTTGAAAAAAAAAAGTGAAAACGACATTCAGCGGTACGAGTAGTGACGTCATAAAGTTGAATATTCGAACTCCCCAAAAAGCAATTTTTCAAAAAGTAACAACACGCAATGGAAAATTCTACCCAGTTTTAGATTGCAAATTGGTGTTATTCTGATTCGCACTAATGAACAAGTGTGAATTGTAATTTTTAGCCAGCATATGGGCTTGGCAAAATTTTTTCGCCAAAAATAACAATAATTTGACGGATGTGTTTTATTTATAGCAGCTGTACTGTACTTCAAATGCGCCTAAGACATTTTGTCACATGATCATTCGTGTTCGAGCCGTTCGGGCGCTATTAATAGTAGGTTAGGTACATTATTCCAAAGTAGGCACCTAAATTTCAATTTCGAAAACGTAGACGTGTCATTGAAACCTGTTTCACGAGTGCATACCTAAAATTACAATAAACAAAAAATTGAAAATGTACCGATGTTTAATATTTTCAGAAATTATATTCATTTTTGCATCGTTATCCAATGGAATCGACATAACAATTACGCAATACGATAAAGAATGGAAATGGTAATTTTTTATATTAATCTGCCTCATACATATTTTATTTCTGAAATAGTCAATTTATTTAAATCAAAAATTGCAAAGAAGTTACTCCCTTTCCCGTGCTCTTATCAACTCCCTTCCAAATTAATTGTACATATCTTTCAGTCAGAGCGAAGGAAAATGGTGAAATCAAAAAGTATCAAGTCCACTTTCGAATTCTACGCTCTCAAATTAGTGACAATCGATAAGTCACACGCCATTTCAATTTTTTAACATACTTTTCCCCAAAATTGGAGGGCTAGGGGAGCACTGAAGGGTCAAATCCAAAAACTAAACAAATATTCGAACTCGGTATCCTAAAACACCTAACAAACGACAGGTCACATGTCATTTTTCATTTTGTCGAATTTTGACCCCCTTAAGGGAGCTAATCGGAGGGTTCAGACTCAGAGGGATCGAATGAAAAAACCAAGTACATATTCGAAATCTTCGAAATCAACACCTTCAAGTTAGTAGAAATCGATTCGTTACATTACTTTTTCGATTTTTTTTTGAATTTTAGCCAAAATTGTGGACCCCTCTACCCCCTAGGGGTCTAAAGATCCCATCGTGAAAATTTGTTGGTTGAAAAGAGAGTGAAAAGGGCTACTTACTGTAATTTTTTCAGATTTTTGAACGATCTTTTGTTCTCATCATGAAAGTTGAGTTGTCAAAAGTTGAGCTGTCACCATCAAAGTTCAACTTCGAGCATTTTAAAATGTGATTATCGATTTTGAATTTTCCATCAATTTTCTTTCAGACCCCACAAAAAGTTTTCCCCTAAATACAACCTATCTCGAGATATAATGAGCCTTTAAAGTTGGACAATTTTTCTAAAAATCGGAATTGCATAAAAATTTTGAGGTCCACCTCCGCCTCTTGAAGGTTAGAGAAAACATGATCATGGTTTTGTGAATAGAACACTAAGGGGAACCTGTAAAAAAAAATTGAGCGAGATCCCGAATTCATTTCTGTCCCAGTCCCGATAAAAATTTCACCTTCAATGGTTCCCAAAATCTAACCACATGAATCTCGATATCAAGGAAAGGGATCATGATGCCAAAACCTATTTTCGGATTCTTCGATTTCTACAAACACTTTATTGATGAAATCAAAAAAAAATTGGTTCAGGTACATTTTTTTTTTCAAACAAAATCTCAAGTCAATAATTCTCATGGAAAATTTTACCAGAAACGAAGAAGTTGATTTGACAGCCTACCATGAAAAATTTCAATATTTGATTTTCATGGTTTAATTTCGATTTCAGTCTATAATTTTCAAAGAACTTGACAGTAAATTACAAATTTTCAAATTTTCCTAGTTCGGAGCCCGTAGCCAGATGATTCCAAGCGATTAAAAAAGAGGAATTTGAATTTGATAAAAATCAAAAATTCCTCATACGATTCAGAAAGCAAAAATTCAAATCATTTATTTTCATAGAGGAGATGGTGACAAAAATTCCTAAAAAGTGTCATTTACAAAACGCATTTTAATGGAAAAATTACCCTTTTTTTGATATCCCCAGCTTGGTTTTCCTTTCAGCTGAAAATCTCAAAAAATTTTCGGAAAATGTCCCACTCGAATAAAACTACCTCACTCATTTTCGTCAAAATTCATCATCTTTTTTCTTTTCGGTTCATTCAAATAATATAAACTTATACCAGCTCAACTTTTCTCAACCTTTCCCATCAGCCACCTTTTTTACAGCTCGAGTATCTGTCACAAATCCGAAATGAAATCGGAATTGGCAAACATTTGCGTATCGCTGATGTCAGAAGTACAGCAAGAAATACCAACCGTATGGCGCTATGATGAAGAAATCGTAAAGAAAAACGCCAAAAAATGCGAAAATAGGAAAGTAGAATTAATAGGTGATTCCGGATACAAAACGCCCTCTGTACGAAAAGTGGGAATGTGTTACTTCAATACAGAAATTTATCGTTGTATAACCAAAGGTTCGCAAGAAAATACCATTTTTGTTTATTCCTTTAACACTGCGACTCGTCTTTGTTCGAATCCGACTGAAAGGCCGTATTCATTTCCCCTTCCTTCGGGAGGGCTTCTTTCATTTCTGAATTGCCTAAAGTTCTGGAAGTGGTTTTAATTTTACCAATTTTTATAAATGTAGAAAATTAGCAAGGGAAACAATTATGTACATTCAGGTACAAAATGCTTCAAAAATACTTGGAACGAACTTTTTCTTTCACCATCAGTATTTTTTCTCATAAAAAATTATATCATTTTTTCATGAATAAAATTCAAAGAGCACTTACTGCACAAGATCACAAATGAAAACATTTTTCAAAAAGTTATTATTGTGTTTTCTAAACAGCTATTTTTTCAAATCTCTACTCAGGAAGGCAAATATGAATCTTTCATGTGACAACTCCGATCTTACAAACATAGAATGATTCAATGTCATCTCAACCCTGAAACGAGTAGAAAAATTCCAAAGCCCATTTTCAATGTCAGAAGGTAAAAAAAAAAGGTGTTTTCATGTTCATAATTATTGCTTCAAATGGTGTCGATAGATTTTTTTGAATAAAAATTTTGTAAAAATTCGAAGAATTTATAGAATCACATACCTATTTTTAAGAAGCAGGTATACTGGTTTAGCTCAACCCCAAAATAAAAATACATTTTCAAAAAATCGCAAATTACAATGGAAAATTCTACACATTTTTAAATTGCAAATTGGTTGCATTCTGATTCGCACTGATGAACAAGTGTGAATTGTAAATTTCACCCAGAAAAAAGATGTTGGTTTAATGGAAAACTAGGTAGAAGTTCATGGTAAAATTTTCCGAGGAAAATGATGGAAATTGAAAAGGTGTGTTTTACTTACAGAAGAGCAGCTGTTCATACAAAAATATCCAGATACAGCCAAAACATTTGTTATTTATAATAATTCGTGTTCAGGCGTTGTTGATAACCGTTGTGTTTTCCAAAAATTATTTCAGTTTTTCAATTTTTAAGGTATTCCATTGAGAATTCTTTACCAGTGTACAAGTACAAATATCAAGTTATAACGGACAAAAAGATGAAAATGTGCCGATATACGATATCTTCAGCAATTATATTTATCTTTGTATCGTTTGCCAATGGAATAGACGTATCAGTCCAGCAATACGACAAAGAATGGAAATGGTAATGTTTATAATTAATTTATCTGGTGATCAAAAAAAGACAGATTTTGTTGCAGAGAAAAAAGAGTGTCTCAATCGAAATGGTGTAGTTTGAAGAAAAAATGTTCTTATTTTCCGAATTCCTACGTAAAAAATGATCTCTCATATGAAACTTCGTGCTAGGAATAATGGAAAAATTACCTAACAAGAATTGGCATTTTCAAAAAAAAAATCACATAAGTTGCAATCAACTTTGGAACACTTCGATCGAAAATTCCATCTTTACTTAACTGGTTCCTCAAAATTTGACCATATGTGAGCATGCCATACAGAAAGGACCTAGGGTAAAAAAAATTGATGTCTAATTTTTCACGTTTTTGGTCCAAATGACACCAGATCTGGACCAAACATAATACAAGGTCCCTTCCTTACGGCAGAGTCACACATGCACATGCGTTCTAGTATCAAAAAGGAGGAAAGGGTGTCATGTCAAGATGCCAACAATCATTTTTTGAATTTTTTTGATTCCAGTAAGCAGTTGGCTGAAAAACTGAGGCCGGATTTGGGCTTCAAATGCTTCAAAAATACCACTCATATTTTTCAATTTTTTTTTTCATTACCGACTCTCATGCAAAATTTCACCTAAAATCTGAAAAATATTGATAGCCGATACCAAAAATTGAAATATATCCCGATCCTAGTCTAAAAATTGATAATGACTCGAAAAAATTGAGTATCATGTCCTCAATTGCTTCCAAAAAGAACTAAATTCAGAAATGAGCGAATTCAAACTTCAAAATTTTTGCATTTAGGTCTCAATGTGGGGTATTTGGAAGCATGATATTGCCTCCAACCACATCATCGAATTCCTGCTAAAATTTTCTATCGAAATACAAACTGTATTTTTAAAGATGGATTTGTTTGCAAAAAATAATCAGTTTTTCAAAACCTTTTTCTTCAGTAAGTTCATTTTACAGTTCAATTTATTTTCCCAATATCAAAATATATTCGAAAAGGTACAATATTTAAAGATTTAAAACATAATTTTCCAAAAAATTATAATAAAAAATATTGCACATTTGATCAAAAAAAAAATCACGAAGGAGTTGAAATAATTTGAAAAAATACCTATCACAATTTTTCAATAAAAAATGCAAAAACAATTTTCAATGATTTTTTTCCTTTACTTGGACACTCATTCGGAAAAAGACCACGATTTTCTGATACAAATACAAAGAATTCTCAGGTTCTTTTCTCCTTCATTCGGAAATTTTTTTTCATTTTTCCCTCATTCCTTCATTCGTGAAAAATTTTCAAAATAGGAATTACCTACGAAAATAATAATGAAAAAAATATCCACACATTTTTCGATGAATATTCTTTCATTTCCATTCATTTCAAGCGAAAGAAAAATTTATAGATTTTTCGCCAAAACGACTTAAAAAAAGGAAAATGATTTCCACCAACTGCTGCTGAAAAAAAATGAGAAATATTGTATTTTTTGTCATAAAAATTTGTTAGTTGGCAACACTGCGACAATTTTTTTTTCAATTTGATTTTAATTGATTCCAACAATCAAACATATTTTCAGCTTCTTTTTCAAACGAATGAGACCAACTTGAATTTTATGAAAATGACGCACCCACCTATGTAAATGAAAACACAGTTAACAGCACTGTCATTTTACGAAAAAAAATCATCAAAAGTTATTCTATGCGATCTTAAAAATTTCTTGGCTTAATTGTCAGATTCTGAATGAGCGATTTGAATAAATTTCCTGAATTCAGAATTTTTGAAACTTTTCAACCACCTTGGGGAGGGCGAAACGTGACATTCAAGGGTGAGGCGTGGTGGGGTGAGGGGCCGTAAAAATCCCGAGCAAAAAAGTAAAAAAATTTTCTGAGACCTCTTACTCAAAATTAATTGCCATATGCCATACCAATTTTTGTAGAAATCCGAATACTTTTTCATTTTTCAAAATCACCCCAAGTAGAAGCAATTTTTTCAACTTTTCTTATCGGCCATATTTTTTACAGTTCGAATTTTTGCAAAAAATCCAAAATGAAGTCGAAATTGGCAGACATTTGCATATCATTGAAATCCGAGGTACAAAAACGAATAGCACAGAAAGATCGCTACAACGACGATATCATAAGGGCACATTCCAAATGCGAGATTCAAGATGTAGAACTGAGGAATGAAAAAAAATCTATGCAGAGGTTTTCGCGAAAAGTGGGATTGTGTTACTTCAGTTTGGCGGATTATCGATGCATAACCAAAGGACCGGAAGAAAATACGATTCTGGTTTATTTATACGACTTCGGGGATAAACTTTGTTCGAATCCGGCATCAATGCCGTATACGTTTCCTCCTCCTTCTTCGGGAGGATTTTTATCATTTCTTAGCTGCTCCAAGTTCTGGTAATGGGGTTAATTCAACTAATAATTACACAGAAATTTTGTAAAAAAAAAAGTTCATCCAAGTACAAAACGGTTCAAAAGTAAAGCACAACTTTTTCTTCAATCGTTAGCATTTTTCTTCTCATAAAAATTACCCATCTACTTTTTTTCTACGAACGAAATTGATTGTGCATTGTATTGTCACAAATTAAAATATTTTTCTTGAAAAAGGAAGACTGTTGTTTTTTACCTTCTTCAACAGTTGTTCTTTCAACTCATACTAACGAACATGTGCAATTTACCATTCACCAAGTATCACAAAAGTACCTCTAATTGTTAAAAAAAAAATTAGCTGAAATTCATCTCATGTTTACAATAATCGAAAATCATAAATTTTTGAAAAACTTAGGTTGGATATAGAATTTGAAAAAAATTTCAATCATTTTTTGAAAAATCAAATATTATAACTCTACAGAATCTTGAAAGCTCATTCCGCCGTCGATTAATTCAGATCAAAAACCTTCAACGATATTTTCAATTATTTATTTAATTTCGAAGAACTATGAAAAATTTTAATGTCAGTTCCTAAACAGTAAATTCAAAATAGCAATCAACATTTTCGAAATTATTACTAATAAATTGAAGAGGGGTAACATTTTGACCCAATAACAAAATCCAAGCGACAGAGAATCAATAAAAATGAATTCCAGTATAATTCTGATTACAATTTGATTATAAACTTGATTAAAATAACAGATAAGTACCTACTTTCGTTGAGATTCTACGAGTAGTTCGGGGTAAATAAATTCATGGCCAGTATTTCCAAAATTTCAACAAACTCATTATCCAAGCAAATCCTTTTGGAGGATCTGCGAAGTTGAAAGATTTTTCCACCGGATTGTAACAAACCTTTTCTGCATCAATATTTTCGCGTTTGACAGAAAAAACCAAAATTGAATTTTCGGTTGATCCTTTTGTTACACAAAAAACTCTATAAGCGTCCAATTCACATTTTAAAATTTTTTTCTTCACTTGCCCACTTTCCTTCAACTGTATATAGTTTGTTTCACATTTTGTTAAACTTTTGATGGTATCATCCTTATATTGGGTTAATGACATAAACTCCGGATGAGTTTTCAAAGAAAGACAAACTTGGTTCAATTGTATGTACAATTTTGAATCGGTGCACAAGCTGGAGCTGAAAAATTACAATTTTAAAACACGTTTATATATTTTTCACCCAAATTAAGTTGGTGTAGTTGTAAACATTTAGCAGCTTTACCATTTCCAATTTTCAAAATCCTTCAGAGTGATCTCCTCTTCAATTGTGTATGATACAAAAAAACATAAAGTTGCTGATAATAAGGCACACGGGCGAATTTTGACCATTTTACCACGTTTAATGAATTCACGAATGCGTTGAAAATATTTTGAATAAGTTATGGCGATATCTCACAAGTCGTAACGATTGAAAGAAAATGTGAATTATTCTACGACAAACGATCGTCTTTATATTTGCACTTAATTTTTTTGTAACATACTCACAGGTACATGCGTAAGCACCAACTGCTGAGTACCTAGCTAAGTGATTAGAGTTTTTAATATAGAGCTCAAGTCGTTTATCTTACCTGAAGCTAGTTTCCTTTTTGAAGAATTATGGATAATTCTTCGGTAATTGGTGAATGACAAATTGCACATGCTCGTTAGAATGATTTTGTATGAACAGCTGTTGAAGAAGGTGAAATAAAGCCGTCTTAATTTTTGAACAAATGTTCAATTTTCGATTATTCGATACACGTTGAATTTCTTTCGTGAAAAAAATGAGAAGAACTGATCGATGAAAAAAAACTGCTCGACTTATAAAAGCATTTTTTTGCGATTTTTTTTTTACTGTGCTATAATTCTGTCTGATTTCAGTGCTTTTATGATTCCTGAAACGCTGAATCAGGGTAAATGTATCTACAAGTTAAAGAAAAAGTTTTCATTTTCCAAAAATTCCAATTTTTAATGTTTTTTTGTTTATACAGTATGACACAAAAGTCTCGTCCACGAAAAACACTTCATGATATCTCGAAACTGAAAAGAGATATCGGGATGATTCAAAGGGCAATATATTCCTGGAGACAAGGACATTGAAGGTTGATAGTCAAATTTTCAGTTCTACCTACAGGGTGTTCACAAATTGAGAAACCGGTTTTGGTTAAAAAATGGGGGTCTGGGTTTTTTTATGGATTTGAAGTCTAGATCTACACACTGAGACGATTAAAATGTGATAATTTTTTTCGAAACCGGTTCGATAATTTGCAACCGGTTGTCAAAAATACTCCAAAAATCGAGATTAGAAAAAATTTTCCAAATGAAATTTGTAGAGCTTTGTAAGTCAAACATTGTCAGCGAACTCATTTTTTGAAATTTCAACAACAAAAAAATATATGACATTTTTTTAGATATTTAACGGTGCGGTGTTCAACATTCATTTGAAAAAAGTTTTCATATCTTTTTTGTTGTTGAAATTGTCAAGTTGCCGAGAGTGAACCGATTCAAAAAATGAGTTCACTGACCATGTTTGGCTTACAAAGCTCTACAAATTTCATTTGGAACATTTTTTCTAATCTCGATTTTTGGAGTATTTTTGACAACCGGTTGAAAATTTTCGAACCGGTTTCGAAAAAAAATTATCACATTTTAATCGTCTCAGTGTGTAGATTTCAAATCCATAAAAAACCCAGACCTCCATTTTTTAACCAAAACCGGTTTCTCAATTTGTGGACACCCTGTAGGTAGAACTGAAAATTTGACTATCAACCTTCAATGTCCTTGTCTCCAGGAACATATTGCCCTTTGAATCATCCCGATATCTCTTTTCAGTTTCGAGATATCATGAAGTGTTTTTCGTGGACAAGACTTTTGTGTCATACTGTATTTTTAGAGCGAGCTAATTGTAAGTACTTCGTATAAGGGTTTTTTCACACACATTGAAAATACGAAATAAGAATTTTTCAACCAATTGAAATAATGACCTTTGATTGAGCATTCAAGAAATTATTCGTTTCAAACCAGACGCAAAAATGGATATTCTCTCATTGAAAAATCAGTGAAAATCACTGAAAAACAATCAGAGTTGTAGCACAGTAGTACATGAAAGCAAACAGTAAATTCCCTGGAAAATCAGTAAAATCTTTGAAAAAAATTGAGCTCTACTTTTGAAGCATTTTTTACTATTTTTTACTGGGCTACATATTCTGACTGTTTTTTCACTGATTTTGAACAGGGTTTGGAAAAACGAAAAATTTTCGATTTTTGTTTTCGTTTTTGCTCCTCTTGTTTTTAATAAAATATGTCATAACAGTTTTTTTCGTTTTAAATTTTTTTTTTGAAAGTCGAAATTTGAACATGAAGTAAGTATTCAAAAATCAATAAGAAAAGCGAAAAAATGAATACAAGATGAACAGAAAACTATTTCATTACGAATCTGGACATCGAAATTCGTCAACCAAAGGATTAAGTACATACAACTATCAGGTACAATTGATTTTGTAAAAATAAATGAAGAATTTGGAAAACGGGCAATTTTTCTTACTTTTTTTTTGGTTTTTGCTCTTTTCCGTTTTTTTTTTGTTTTTAATAACATTTGTTTTCGTTTCTCATATATTTTTTTGTAAAAGTCGAAATGTGAATATGAATTAAAATCAACTATAATTATGAAAATTCGAAAAAATTCATTGAAAGAGCAAGAAAATGAACAAAATGTTATAGGTAAATTTTTTAATGATTTTTTTTCATGAACTGAAATATTGAAAATGAAAAGCCATCAGCATTTTATTATACTATAAAACCACAAAAAATAATCACAGCCTTTTGCCTTTCATTTTTATCAAGTTTTCCAAATCCTACTTTTGAACGAGAAAATGCTTACATTTATGTTTGGTTAAAATGAAGTTTTTCAGATCTTTGAAATATGATACTCACAAGGCAAGGAAAAAAAGATTGTTTTACCATCTATTTCTTACGAAATTTTTATACTTGTGTACTTTTCCAGTCACAAAAACTACTTAGATTCAATTTTAATATTTTTTGACTCCGTTCCCACGCACAAAAACTTGAGAACTTGAATAAATTTTGAACAGAAAAAATTTCGCATATAATATTTAAAGAGAAAATTTTACTATTAAAGCAACAATAGGTAAATATACATATTATAAAGTTTTAAAAAATGAAACGAATTAAGTACGTCAAGGTGTCCACGAAATTATAAGAGTAAAAGTTTGGGAGGTTTCAGACTGAAAACACGAAATTTAACCCCCCCCCCCCGCTCTATAAATTCCATGAAAGTCTTCTACAATATTTTCAGGTTGCTCTAGTAAATAAAAAATTGATAAGAGATATCACTTTACCTACCCAATGTAAAATTTTCCAAAATATAATGAATGATTTCAAATTCTTTTCCATTCCCTCACTTTTTCTTTCGAAATCGTGATAAAGGCACCATGTTTCTTTCTCATCACATTTTATTAAAAAGTACGTGTTCAAAATAAAATAAAATGGGATTCTGTAGAAAGAAAGAGAGTAAAAAAATTATCTGTAAATGTAACGAGGGGATTTTTTTCCAGGAAAATAATTCAATAGTCAAAGACGTGCATTCTAAATCAATTTTTTCGTGCATCGCGACTCACAAAAATTAGATAAAAATTATCTGAAACAATTTTTTTTTGAAAAATTTACATTAAAAAAGTCTAATATCTTTCGGATTTTAACAAAATTCCAGCGAAATTTCAAAATTTCCTGACCTTTTCAAACTTACTAAATTTTTCTTTTTCAAGTTTTCCAGAAAGTAGACACCCCGTCAATGAAATTCTTTTAAAATTAACGAAAATCCGCCGTTGAAAATCATCGAACTTCGCTTATTTTTCCCGTTCTTCATTTCTGTCCATTCCTCGGTGACTTTTCACAGATTCAAAATGAGAACGTCACACTCACCGAAAAATTCACTGCTATTCTTTCGACGCCTCGACTCCGACACAAGCGTCGTAATGTTTTCGCCAACTTCGAGAGGATATTTCCATTCCTGAATTGCCTCAAGTTCTGGAATTGATTTCAATTCGACCACTTATTTCGTAGAAAACTTGTTAAAAATATGGATTCTTTTGAAAACAGAGCAAAATTTTTCTTTCATCCGTCAGTTTTTCTTCTCATCACAAAAGAAATTTCAAATACATGCGTTGCATAATCACAAATTGAAAATTTCTTTGAAAAATTAAAATGGCTTTATTTCACCTTCTTCAACAGCTGTTCTTACAAATCATACTAACGAGCATGTGCAATTTTTCATTCACCAATTACCGAAGAATTATCCGTAATTCTTCAAAAAGAAAACTAGCTTCAGGTAAGATGAACGACTTAAGCACTATTAAAACCCCTAATCACTTAGCTAAGTACTCGGCAGTTGGTCCTTTCGCACGTACCTGTAAGTATGTTTCAAAAAATTAAACTGCAAATATAAAGACGATCGTTTGTCGTTTTCGTTCAATCGTTATGACCTGTGAGTTACCGCCAAAACTTATTTAAAATATTTTCAACGCATTTACGAATTCATCAAAAGTGATAAAATGGTCGAAATTCGCCCGTGTGCATTATTAATTTTATGTTTTTTTGATTCATACTCGATTGCAACAGACGTCACTCTAAAGGATTTTGATCACTGGAACAAGTAAGATGTTTAATTTTTTGGGTGAAAAATTTTAGCAATGTGTTTCAAAATTGTAATTTTTTTCAGCTCCGGAATATGCACCGATTCATCAATAAAGAAAAAACTAAACGATATTTGTGTATCGCTGAAAACTCATTCGGATTTAATGCCATCAAATCCTCTTAACGATCATGACATGGAATCGTATACAGAATGCAAAACAAAAGAATATCATGTACAATTAACAGAAAATGGGGAAGAAAATTTGTACGAAAAAACAATTTTAAAATGTAATTTAAGCCATTCTACGGCTTATTGTGTGACAAAAGGCTCAGCCAAAAATACGATTTTAGTTTTTGTTTACAGAAGTACATTATTCACAAAAAAAAATATATGTTACAATCCGGTAGAGAAATCTTTCACTCCGAAACCAACAGGATTAGCTTGGTTCATAAATGTGTTAAAATTTTGGAAATGCTGGTCATAATTCTAAAATTCTTTATTTTTAATCATTCTTTGCACTTAATTTTGATGTTTAATGAAAAGTTGACTTCTCTTTAATTTATTAGCATTTTCCTAAATGTAAGTTGCAATAATTTTGAATTTACAATTCAGAAATTAACATTAAAATTTCTCATCGTTTTACAAAATGAAATAAAAAATTTGAGTTAGGTATCGTTGAAGGTTTTCGATCTGAACTGCAAATTCGAAGGCGAAATGAGCTTTCAATGATTCTGAGATTCTGATATTCGTTTTTTCAGATAATCCTACAAGTTAATTTGAAAAAAATGATTAACTTTTTGTCAAATTCTATTCAACATTTTCTAATTGGTTGATAGCATACAAGAAGACAAATTTTGTTCAAACCATTCGTCTACAAAAATAAAATTTCTGCGTGAGAAAAATTTTTACACCTTCGATTTATGTGTTAAAATCTTCAATTTAGGCGCTGGAGTCATCATTTTTTTTTAGAAAGTTCATCAGAATTTTTAATGAAATTCAGTTAGAAAATCGAATGAAAGCGATATAGATTGAAAAATTTGCCTGACACCAAAAATAGAAGGAATGAAAGAAAACTGTTTACTTGGAGAAGTTGAATGATTTCAAGTTTAGGAAAAATTTCATTAAAAATGACGAATGCCTGAATTTAAAATATTGTAAAGAAATATATCTACTCATACAGAAAATAAATTGATGCACGAATTAAAATCGGAATGAGACGATGTAATTTTAAATTTTTTCTGTCAAAATTTTCTCACAAACATAGGTCGTTTTTCTGCGATCTTGAAAATCGTTTTCGTTTCATGATCATGAATTTTTTTCTGCTCTGTAAAAATGTTTACCAATAGTGATATTTTTACAATCTTGATTTTTTTCACTATCAAAATTCTCTCCCTTTTTTTGGACACTCGCCGAAAAATTCACTGCTATTCTTTCGATACCTCGACTCCGACAGTAATGTTTTTGTCTACTTCGAGAGGATATTTCCATTCCTGAATTCTTTTAAAAACAGAGCAAAATTTTTCTTTCATCCATCAGTTTTTCTTCTCATCACAAAAGAAATTTAAAATGCATGCATTGCATAATTACAAATTGAAAATTTCTTTGAAAAATTAAAATGGCTTTATTTCACCTTCTTCAACAGCTGTTCTTACAAATCATACTAACGAGCATGTGCAATTTTTCATTCACCAATTACCGAAGAATTATCCATAATTCTTCAAAAAGAAAACTAGCTTCAGGTAAGATGAACGACTTAAGCACTATTAAAACCCTAATCACTTAGCTAAGTACTCGGCAGTTGGTCTTTTCGCACGTACCTGTAAGTATGTTTCAAAAAATTAAACCGCAAATATAAAGACGATCGTTTGTCGTAGAATAATTCACGGTTTCGTTCAATCGTTACGACTTGTGAGCTATCGCCAAAACCGAATTCATCAAAAGTGATAAAATGGTCGAAATTCGCCCGTGTGCATTATTATCATTAATTTTATGTTTTTTTGCTTCATACTCGATTGCAACAGACGTCACTCTAAAGGATTTTGATCACTGGAACAAGTAAGATGTTTAATTTTTTGGGTGGAAAATTTTAGCAATATGTTTCAAAATTGTAATTTTTTCAGCTCCAGAATATGCACCGATTCATCAATAAAGAAAAAACTAAACGATATTTGTGTATCGCTGAAAACTCATCCGGATTTAATACCATCAGATCCTCTCGATGATCATCACATGGAATCGTATACAAAATGCAAAACAAAAAAATATTATGTACAATTAAAAAATAATGGAAAAGAAAATTTGTATGAAAAAACAATTTTAAAATGTAATTTAAGCCATTCTACGGCTTATTGTGTGACAAAAGGCTCAGCCAAAAATACGATTTTAGTTTTTGCTTTCAAGCAAGAAGGAACACATTCACAAAAAAAAAATATATGTTACAATCCGGTAGAGAAATCTTGCACTCTGGAACCAACAGGATTAGCTTGGTTCATAAATGTGTTAAAATTTTGGAAATACTGGTCATAAATTATTCACACGAGTCGAACTACTCGTAGAATCATGTTGAAAATATCTGTAAATCAAGTTTATTATCAAATTGTAACTAGTTATATCCGAATTCTGTATTTTTAATCATTCTTTGTCATTTAATTTTGATGTTTAATGAAAAGTTGACTTCTCTTTAATTTATTAGCATTTTCATAAATGTAAGTTGCAATAATTTTGAATTTACAATTCAGAAATTAACATTAAAATTTCTCACAGTTTTACGAAATGAAATAAAAAAATTGAGGTATCGTTGAAGGTTTTCGATCTGAACTGCAAATTCGAAGGCGAAATGAGCTTTCAATGATTCTGAGATTCTGATATTCGATTTTCCAAATAATCCTACAAGTTAATTTTAAAAAAATGATCAACTTTTTGTCAAATTCTATTCAACATTTTCCAATTGGTTGATAGCATTCAAGAAAACAAATTTTGTTCTAACCATTCATCTACAAAAATAAAATTTCTGCGTGAGAAAAAATTTACACCTTCGATTTATGTGTTAAAAATCTTCAATTTAGACGCTAGAGTCATCATTTTTTTAGAATGTGTCAGAATTTTTAATGAAATTTGGTTGGAGAATCGAATGAAAGCGATACAGATTGAAAAGGGGAAATTTTTTAGCCAAAGTTTGCTTTGGGTGGGTGGAGGGCCAAAAACTGATTTTTCGAGAGCAATAAGCCTGAACATTTGGACTAATCTTATAGTAAATGTCACGGCGATTCGAATGCCGCAAACCGCAGATCTTCATCTGTTTTAGAAAAAAAGTTACAGCTCATTCTTTCCAAAATTCTGTGAAAAAATCACATTTTTTGGGCCTTTCTCGCGAAAAAATGGAATGCGATTTATTCACAGAATTTTGGAAACAATGAGCTGTAACTTTTTTTCTAAAAGAGATGAAGGTCTGCGGTTTGCGGCATTGGATTCGCCGTAAAATTTTCAATTTTTTTTGTAATGCTCAAGCTTATTGCCCTCGAAAAATAAGTCTTTTGGCTCCCTACACCATAAAGCAAACTTTGGAAGCCAGGATTGAGCAAGGTGATGTATTTTGATGTCTAGAATCAGAATTTCGGCACGAGAATCCAGAAACAGGGCGAAAATTTTTTTATAGACCTGTGTTATTTTTTCAAATTTCAAAAAAAAATTGATTTCATTACAGAAAAACTATGATAGAAAATTCTAATATGTAGACAGAAAAATTAGAAATCGCAGATCATCCGAAGAAATTGTTGCAATAGTAAAATTTTATTTGAAAGTTGTAAAAAAATTACCAAAAAATAAATAAAAAGTAAAAATTTGAAATGTTTGCTTTTTAATGCTCTACAATGTTTGTTTGAACCAATTTTTCGAATTCCGTATTTTCTGAAACTAACCAGCGGAAATTATCAAGTGCCCCAAAAAATAATTTTTTGGATTATTTTCCACCTCCCATCTCACCTTTTTTACCCCCACCCACCAAAATATCGATTTTTCGTCAAAAAATCCCATCTCGGAAGCCAATGAACCAAAAATTTTTATATTTATGTGGTGCATAGAGGGAGTGGTGACCAATTTTTGAAGAATTTGTTCAGATTTTTTTTGCACTGTCTTCTGGCCCAAACTCCATTTTGAAACTAAAATATACATTTTTTTTTCTTTTTCCACCTCCCACTTCACCCTGTCTTCATATCGTGTTTCGTCGAAAAATCTCATCTTGGTACCTACTGAACCATAATTTAAAAATTTATCTGTGGGTAACCAACTTTGAGAATTTTTTCAGATTTTTTTTGTGCCGCATTCTAGCCAAAATCTCACTCAGAATAATAATAATGAAAAAAAAACGACTCCACTTTCAAAACTAAAAGACAAACCTACTTTTGTCATTCTAGAGAAAAATATCTGAAATTCATGCTTTTCACCCAACATGATCAAAATTCGCGCTATTTTCATATTTTCACGCCACCAAATTGAAATTTAATGCTATTTTCATATTTTTCATTATTTTCATGCCCGATAGACAGCTATACATCATGTCGTATTTTCAACCATTGATGAATTTTTTCACTCGTGAATTTCTCCTCGGAATATTCAAACTTTTTTCTCAAGGTGTTGGCAAAATTTTCAAACAATGGATTCTTTTGGTAATCGCAAATTGTAAAACTTCTTTTAAAAAAAAAACTTGTGGTTTTTAACTTCCATCAACTGACATTCTTCCAACTCAGACTAATGAACATCTGCGTGTATTTGCAATTTACCCAGCACCAAATGAGTTAATTGTAAGTTTTTTTCAAAAAAAAAAAGGATTTTCGTAGGTAAGACGTACGATTCGATTACCTACTGTATAGAAAACCTCTATTATTACACATTTAAGCACTTACATAATGCCAAATTGCGCAAAATACCCGTATTCTCCGCAGAATATTTCGCCTTTACGTGCAGTTCACATCGTTTCGCGTTTCTTGAAATTTTTCATTTTTGAAATAATTCGAATATCGAGTCTTTTTCGCGCAATGTGCTCTTGGACAATATTATCAGTAATTTTACGTTTTTTGGTATCCTATTCGATTGCATCAGACATTGTTACTGTTGAAAATTTTGACAAATGGGAATGGTAAATTCAACAATTTTCCTCTCAATTACGAGACGCTTCCCCTTCACATTTTTAATCAATTTTTCTCCATCAGCTCTAGCATATGCACCGATCCGACGTTGATGGAAAAATGGCAAGAAGTTTGCCTTTCGTTGAAATCCCAAGCGGTTGCCTCGATGTCATTTTATTACACCGATGAAACCATAAAACAGAGTGCTAAATGCGAAAAAAGTACTATCGAATTAAAAGAATCAAGGAGACCAAGAACATTGTCACGACAGGTATTAAGATGCCAATTTACTGATGAGAAAGGTCTATGTGTAACAAAAGGCGAACAAAGAGATACGATTTTGGTTTTTTCTTTCAACAATGTACGCAGTGTTTGTTGGGACCCAAAAAAGCAGCCGTATACGTTTCCAGCTGCGAAACGGAAGTCTATTTGGGCATGGATTTTTAGTTGTTTCGGATGCTGCTAACAATTGAAACCTACACGAATGCATATCAAATGAATATTTTTATTTTGAGAAAAGATACCTACCTATGAATAGGCATGATTTTTTTCAAGTAAAAATACCTAAGCGCCTAAATAAAGTATTGAGGAAAGTCCAGTTCCATGTTATTCATAGGATTTGTACCAATAAACATCTGATCGAATTGATAAACACACGTTCATTTTGAGCATAGAAATTTGAAAAATTCATTTTTTTCAACAATTATTTTTCCGAAGCTGAAATGGTTTTTGAACAAATCTATCCCAGAATTTTGAACCAGGTAAAGATAATTTTCAAAATTACGATAAAAATATTTTTCGAATACATTAAAAAAAAAAAAATCAATTGGATGAGAATAAAAATGCCAAATTGAGAAACAGCGATACAGCCATTCAAGTTTGGAGAAAATTTTTCATTTTTCACATGCTAACGTTACTTCGAAAGTTAGTGATGGGCTTTTTCATTCACTCGCACGATCTTCCACTTCCGCTCAATTTTTTTTTACGAGATCTTCTTGACGGCCTGTTTAAAAATCCACAAAAATGTCGATTCGAACCTTCAAGGAGGCCGGAGGGTTCGTAATTTTTAAGCAATTGACGTTTATTGACAAATTATCCAACTTCAAAGGCTCATATCTCGAGATGGGTTATACTTGGAGAAGAACTATTTGCTCGGTCTGAAAGAGAATTGATTGGAGATTCAAAAACCATAATCACACTTTGAAAAGCTCAAAGTTGAACTTTGGGGATGAAAGCTCAACTTTCCTGATAATAATTAAGGTAAATGGGTCACTTTTTCTTTGAATTCGTGTCCTGACGTTATTTATGAACCAATTTTGGTAATTGATTTTTTAAAATGAACGTTAAAATCTTCTTTACAAAGTCGCACGGTTGAATTTTGAAAAAATCGATTTCTGGTATTTCAGGTATTTTTTGTATCCAAACTTGAAAGACTCGGAAAAATTTCGCTTTTTCGGGGGTTCTACTAATTACGCATCATCAAATAAAATCCAAGTTATAGGTATGCATTTTTTTTTTCACTCTGGCTGTATTTTTGACATAACAAAGATGGTCTTCAAAAATTTGCATCATCAAACCGTTGAAAATCCAAAGTTGAAAAACTATCAATTGTGGATCGATCCATAATTGGTAGCAAAATTTTTGATTCTCAATTGGCAGGTATTGAAAAAAAAAGGAAGAAAATTTGCCATTTAGATTATTTGGATTCGCATTTTTTTACTTCCATATCTACCAGACTTTTCATCCTTTAAAAAAATGCAAAAAAAAATTAAAAACCAATTTTGAATCAAAAATTTTGCTACCAATTTTGGATTACCTACCTTCAATTTGAAATTCCACTATATGTATCTAAGATGTTGATCACACAATAAGTAAATAAATGACGAAAATCTCAGGACAAACGATTTTGGTAATGAAATCGAACTTTTTTTATTTACGTTTTTTCCATTGCTTACACTGAAAAAAAAAAAAAAATTCATCCAAAAAAATAATAACGTGTCCCCTGTCCCAATTCTCAAAATAGGTGAAATTTATTCTTTTTTTGAATAAAATTCATTCTTTTTGGTAAAATTTATTCATTTTTTTGACAAATTTCATCATTTTTTTCTGATAATAAATATTATTTTTCAGAACAAATTTCACCTATTTTTTGAATTGAAACACGTTATTATTTTTTTGAATACATTTTATTATTTTTTGATTAAAATTTATTATTTTGGTAAAATTTATTACTTTTTTTTGATAAAATCTATCTTTTTTTTTGATAAAATTTATTATTTTTGGGGTAAAATGTATTCATTTTCGTAACTTCTGTTTTTTCCGTGTACCAAATGACACCCAAAATTTGTGAACGGATTGGTCACGTGAAAAATTTGTCCGTGGTACATGAAAAAATCAGTAACAGCATCAAAAACTAGATATTTTTAACATAGCTTGCAATTTTCCACAACCATTATTCAAAATAACATAAAATTTTGATAAAAAATGTGACTCATTTTATTCAAATAAATTTACACGAGGTTTGGTGACACTACGACGACGACACCATAAGGAAAAATTCTGGATGCGAAAAGCGAGATGTAGAATTGATCAATGAACGTGGATATAAAAAATCATACCCACGAAAAGTGGGAATGTGATACTATAGTCCTGCGATTCTTCGATGCATAACTAAGGGACCGGAAGAAAATACGATTTTAGTTTATTCCTACGACCCCACGAATCGTCTTTGTTCCAATCTGACAAAAAGATCGCATACGTTTCCTCCTCATAAGGGAGGATTTTCATCAATTCTGGATTGCTTCAAATTCTGGAATTGGTTTTAATTCGATCAATTATTTTATAGAAAATTCGTATAGGTAGAAAAAAAGTGCGTCTCAGTATCAAATGTTTCAAATGAAAAGCAAAATTTTTCTTTTATCCGCCAATATAGGCATTTTTCTCCCAAAATTTCAACTTTTTTTTTTAGTAAAAGAACTTCGAGTTTTATTGTACCTAATCCATTACGTAAAATATCTCCTAAAACATGAAAAATAAAGTTCATTTTTTATATCTGCTTAAACAGCTGTTCTTTCAAATTATCCTAACGAGCATGTGCATTTTGCCATATCACGTAGGTCTAGGTACCAAAGAAATATCCTAGAAAAGAAAACCGACTAAAGAAAAGATTTACCCATTAGATACTTCAGAGCTCCTCACTCCAATACTCGGTAGATAGTTGGTGCTGACGCACGCGCCCTAACGTTTCGAAAAATTAAATGCAAATACAGACTACAATTTGTCGTAGAATAATTCGCATTTCCATCCACGTCGTTCCGACCGGTGAGTTCATATTTCGTAGACAAAAATTATTTGAAATAATTTCAAGGCATTCGCGAATTAATTTCCAGTGGTAAAATGATCAAAATGCGTCCTTTACGTAATATTATCAACAATATTATATTTTTTCTTATCCTAAAGATTTAGATAATTAAACATGGGAAGATTCAAAATTTTTCCAAGTAATTTGGGTGAAAAATTTACCAACACCCGTGTTCCAAATCGTAATTTTTCACAGAATGTTGAAAAAACTGGTCATTGCGTACAATCAAAGGAGAAAAAGGAAGAAAAATGTACCCAACCCACCAACAAACAATTTTAACACGTCGACTGAAATCTGTCACGGATTTTAGGTAAAAAAAAAAGGGCTGAGATTTTTTTTTATTTCAACAGTGACAGATAAAAAAATTGTTTCAGTGGTAGAGAAACTGTACTGGTTTGCAGATCCACGAAAAACTTTTGCTTGGTTGTGAGTTTATTTTTTCTAGAAAAAACTACTCTTAAAATCCATCATTACAGATTTAGATTTCAAATTTAAATCCATTTTGTACCGAATTTTACCCGACCATGCTTAAAATTCATCGCTGATTTCAAAAAAGGAAATATAAAAAAATAATAGATTTTTTCCATTTTTCAAAATTTGAATTTTTCGTCGAGCTTTTTTTTTTGAAAATCACATTTTGGAACATTTTGACGCTTGAAGTTGATTTCCTCAACGAAGGTATAATCCTAAAAGAAAGGAGACAGAATATAACTGAAGAACGAAAATTTTCCTTTCTGCAGAATTCAATTACATAGTTTTTTTCTTAAGAAGCTTAGCTTTCGAGATATTTTGGTACAAAGTTCAACTTTTACAGGTAGAGGTACCTACTACTACCCACGTATCTAATTTTTATAGAGAATATCCCGAGAATAGAACTTCTGACAAAAAAATAATTGGATTATACAGAAAAAAAAAATCACCCATTTATTACTCATTTTTTTCTAAAACGCTTCCCTTGTAAAAAAATGGACTTCAAGTACCAAAATCTATCAAAAAGTGTACAAAAATGTACGACGAAAAATTCAAATGAAAAATTCTAACCTTCTGGAATTTTTTCATTGTTTTTTACGTGATTCGACGTGAAAAACATTGTAAAAATTAATCATTAAATTTCAAACATCATTTTCTTTCGTCGGCCAGTCACAGATACCCCTACTTTTAAAAATCCAACCTGCCATAGAATCAGTGTCTAACGAATATCCGGATATCGAAAAATATTCGGATTTTACAATATCTGAATAATCGAATTCTCGCGAAAGTATACGATATTTTGACCAATCGCATTTGTGTAAACAGATTACGCCACCAAAAAAAAAATCCGGATATTCGAATATATTCGTGATATCCGAATATTCGTTATACACTGCATAGAATCAATCCTTTTTGGTTGTTCCCAGCTCGAGATATTGGGACACAAAAAACATTTTTCAAGAAAGTTTCGCGTTGACATTTTTTTTTTCAAAAAAAAACATCACTTCAGTATTTTGGATCAACAACAAAATTGTTTTTTCAATGATTGGAAAATTTTTCCACCAGTACATTTCACCTTGGAAAATTTGAAATTTATTTTTCAAAGAATTCGCCAGTTTCTCAAACAATAGAAATGGCAATAGCAAACATAAAATTTTTTCAAAAAATTGAAAAAAATTGTGGTTTTTCATTTTTACCAACTGCCGGACTAATGAACATGTGGGCGAATCTGCAATTCGCGCAGCAAAAAAATATATTATGTTAGGTAGATATTGTAATTAAAAAGTAAAAAAAAATATAGTACCATTCGTGGGTAAAATGTACCAATCAACTCCTTGACTAATTGCAAACCCCAATTGTAATTTTCAACCATTTACGCAGGAACATTTTACACTATAAAATGTCAAATTGCGGTATAAATTCTTCACAAAAAAATTCGCGTTTACGCGTAGTTCACTTTCTCGTAACTTTTTATTTTTCAAATAATTCGAATATCGAGCCTTTTTTGAAAAATGTGTTCTTACACAATATGCAAAGTAATTTTATGTTTTTCGATATTGTATTCGATTGCAACGGCTATTACTTTTCAAGAATTTGACACTTGGAAATGGTAAGTTTTTCTTTCAATTACGCGACTTCCCCTCTCAAACGATTTATCCAGTTTCAATTACTCTTCTCCTTTAGTTCTAGCATATGCAGTGACTCAGCGATGAAAAAAAAATTGAAAGAAGTTTGCCTATCATTGAAAAACGAGGTGAATTTATTACCTGCTTATCGGTATAAGAAGGATGAAGACATAAACGAGCATACTAAATGCGAAAAAGGTAATTGGGTAGACTTAGAAGGGTTTGATCAAAGGGAGAAACGTAAAGTATTAAGATGTCAATACGGTACAGTGGATGGTATTTGTGTAACAAAAGGCGAAGAAAGAAATTCAATTTTAGTCTTTAAATTCGACTATGAAACCAAAACTTGCTCGGAACCAGTAACAAAGCCCTATACATTTCCACCCGAAGAACCGTGGTCTTTTTGGAATTGGTTATGCGGATGTTTCGGCAGTGGATAACATCCTGGACCTATACCTAAAGAATTCCTTTGTCTTGAAATAAGACGTAAATATGTAGAACTAGAATAATGATTTTCATTTTAGGTACTTGAAAAAATTATTGAAAAAAATTTAGTTTCAATAAGGCACTTGACACCGAATAAGTCACCATCTATGGAGAAAACACGGAACTAAACGAAACCATTATAAATTTTTTCATTACATGTATTCTTATGAGAAATTCGCGATTTTTAAAAATTAATTAAAAATCGAGTACTGAACATGCAGGGTTCATTTTTGTTTTAAATAGAAGAGTAAATTGTCCTCTTTTTCAAATAATTTTTCTCTCCTTTCTTACTCCACTTATTAACTAAAAAGAATTTGAATCAACGTAAGTATATTTCACATGTTTTTATAGTGCCCTACAACGCGTACAACGAAAAAATACCCGTTTTCCCCTACTCGGCTCGTAACGCAACGCGCGTTGATTACAAATATCGTCCAATCACAGCTCAGCGTTCTCGTCCGTTTACGTTTTAAAAACATGAAAAAGGTACCTTCGTTAATTTCAATTTTTTCAATGAATACGCCAAGTAGAAGGGAAAAGAAAAAATTCTTTGTCAAGAGGAAGATTTACTCTTTCATTTAAAAAAAAAATGAACCCTGCACCTTCAGTACCCGATTTTTAATTAATTTTTAAAAATCGCAAATTTCCCATAAGAATACATGTAAACGAAAAAGTTATCATGGTTTCGTTTTCATAACAGCGCTCTCTGCAGGAGGTGCCGATCGCCTATTAAGTAAATATTTTATAAGTCTGCGTACTACATAAAAACCTGAAAAAATTCTCAAATTCATAAAAGCTGGGAACTCGCTCGAGAGATAAAATTAATGGTATATTTCGTTACGAGGGAGAAAAAAACAAGAATTTTGGACATGTGCGAAGTTTGTGGCACGATCGACACGAGATCAACTTCCAGTTTTGAATAATGTTTTTCTTTATTGCGGAAGAAATACGCGAATTTGAACGCAAAGGGAGGAAAAGTAGCGTTTCGCTCCCTCTAAAACAAAAAAACGCGAATTTTTTCATTTTTATTCCGAAGCTGGAACGTTTTTTAAACAAATTTATTGCACAATTTTAAACTTGGAAGATATAATTTCAAATGATATTTTTTCAAAATCAGAATTGACAATTTTTTTAAACACAATTTTTGGAAAAAAATCAATTAGGTAATGAGAATGAAAACGTAACATTGAGAAATTATTTTTAAGAAAAAGAAAATATTCAAATTTCTCGATTGGCAAAAAAATTTATATTTTCTTATATTTACTATCAAGTAAAAGAGGTTTGAATGACGACCATTATGGTTAGGTTGTTAGAGAGACAAATTAATAAACAAATAAGTTATTTCGGAAACCCCATAAGTTCGGACTTACATATGGGATTTTTAGGTTTTTGATGGATTCGTATGGTATGAGACGCGCTCTATCGAATCAGAAAAAAAATTAGATGTAAATTCGGCTCGGAAGTGTCTTTTTTCGCCTTGAGTTTTTTTCAAAACACCAAACTCCATATGGACTTATGATGTTTTTGAATTTTGATAACACATTGCAAATTGCTGCGTAAGAAATTGTTTTCATATTCGTTTCGTGTATCTCTGTGAATATTTTAACTGTTGTTGTGAACTTTTTACATTACTTGTTTAGTTGTTTGACTTCAATTTCTTAATATTTTACAGTTCGACTTGACTGTATTTTGTCAAATAATACATACACTACTTTGTGTCATAATCACGTTTTTTCAGGAAAATAAAGTTCAAAGACTTTTTCTTGATTTTTTAGTATCAATTAAAACGTCATTTTCAAAAAAAAAAAACAAACACGAATTATTTCAAACCCTCATAAGTCTACAAACTTTACAGGTAAATATAGGGAATTTGGAGACTTTTGGAGCGAGGACAACAATCGGATTCGGTAGGAAATTCTCTATCAAATTGGTACCATAAAACCCAATTTTTCATTTTATTTTAGAACGTATAGAAAGTTATTTTCGTTTCTTGAAAAATTATACTCCATGGACTTAAGTTGTAAGGTAACATACCAGTTTTGGATCACTTTTTCTTAAATTTCATGCCCTGACGTTATTTTATGAACCAATTTTGGTGATTTTTTTTTAAAAATAAACGTTGACCTCTCTTCTACAAACTAGCGCGGTTGAATTTCGAAAAAAACGATTTCAAGCAGGCTTGAAGGGACCCAGAAAAATACGCCTTTTTAGGGGGTTCTACCAATTACGGATCATCAAATAAAATTTAAGTTATGCAATTTTTTTTCACTCTGACTGTATTTTTAACATTACAAAGATGGCCTTCAAAGATTTTCATCAAAAAATTGTTAAAAAACCGAACTTGAAAAACTACCAATTGTGGATCGATCCGTAATTGGTAGGAAAATTTTTGATCCGCAATTGAAAATTGAAAATTTTTCTACCAATTATGGATCAAACCAATTACGGATCACTTTCACTTTGGAATTTCATTGCGCGGATTTAATAATGTTAATCACCCAATATATAAAAACACGACGAAAATCTCGGAACAGACAATTTTGGTGAAGAAATCCAACTTTTTTGGTGCCAATTTACGTTTTCTTCGATGCTTGGCAAATGACACTCAAAATTCGCAAAACGGGTTGATCACGCGAAAAATGTGTCGATAGTACTTCCCTGAACATGAAATAATCAGCAACCGCATCAAAAAATAAATATCAATAACACTAATTACACTTTTTAACAATCGCCATTGCAAAAAATACGAAATTTCAACTAAAAATGTGACTCACTTTTTTCAAATGAATCTACAAGCGGTTTGATAACACGAAAAATGCAAAGTTTACATATTTTCTGAAAGGTAAGACTTCAGACTACACGATTATGTTGGTATCAATCCTTGGTGACCATTTCGGAACGACGTAGAGCGCCTCAAAAAAATGATCCGTAATTGGTAGCCTGATCCAAAACTGGTATGTTACCTTATCTGAAATAACTAATTCTCGGAAATTATGAAAAATTTTTCTGGAAATGAACGAAAAAAACCACCCAGTGGCAAGTGATGCCAAATTTTTGAGATTTCTTCTTTAATCCTGAAATATTTTCTAATTTGATTTTAAATACGATTATTTCAAATCTCTTCGCAGTTACGTCATTTCGTAAAATATTCAAACTTTCAAATTTTTAAAAAATTTTCTACCAGGATTAAATTTTTTAATATTCATTTTCAATGTTTTACCATTCTAAAGTTTATTATTCAAATTTTCTTCATTTCTTCTTTTTAAAAACATTTTTTCCAAGTTTGAATTTTTAAAAAACTGCTTTCCAACTTGAGACATTTCCGAATTTGAAAATACATCAAAGAATTCAAACTTTAAAGACTGATATTTCAATAAATTGGAAAATTGAGAATACTTGACCTTGTGAAAGTAATAAAATAAACAATCGAACGATTCGAGAAAATTTTGAAAAATTATAATTCCTAGTTCTAAATTTTCGAGATGAAAAAAAGTCGAGAAAGTTTGAACGAAAAAAATATTCGACTTGAAAAAATTCGAATTATGGAAATATTTGAATTAAAAAAACATACAAATACAACAATATGAGAAATTTATGAAAACATTCAAACTAAACAATTTTTGAAGAAAGTAGAAAAAATTGAAATGAAAAAAATCGAAACTTTATGAGAATGGAACAATGATAGAAGCATTTTTGAGAATTTGTCGGGTATAAAAAATTTCCACTAATTTCCTAAGAGAATAATCACACCAACAGAAGTCTAAATAGGATGATCTTGGATTAGAAAATAGAATTTCGAATTATGGCATAACTTCACGTTCTAATAATTGGGCTGAATTCTAGAACAACCGGAATTTTTTCAAATTTATCAAAGTCCAGATCATCGGAAACATTCAAGAGAATTAATCGAGTGAAGTATTCATCAATACAGAAGAATTTCTCTCCATTTCATCACTTCAAAATAACTCAACATGGTAGATATTTCTGACCATCTGATGTGAATTTTCAAAATGAGTATCTAGATTTTAACCCCCGAATAAATGATTAATTTTCGTTCAAAAAAATAAAATTCCCAAAAAATTTTCCCACTTGTGAATTTCACCTTGGAAAATTCGAAATTCATTTTTCAAGGTATTCGCCAGTTGTTCAAACAATAGGAATGGTAATCACAAACTAAAACATTCTTTGAAAAATTCAAGAAAAAGCTGCGGTTTTTCATTTTCACCAACTGCCACTCTTTCAATTCGGATTAATGAACATATGGGAGAATCTGCAATTAGCGCAGAACAAATACATCTATTAAGTCTAATAACCTAAAAAGAAAAACAATTTTACCGCTTTCAAGTAAAACGCACCACTCAAGTAACCTACTAATTGAAACCCCAATTGTAATCTACAGGAAAGAACTTAGTACTTACGCAGGTACATTATATTCTATAAAATGCCGAATGGGACGACAAATTTTCCACAAAACAAAAATCGCTTTTACGCGAAGTTCATGTTATTGCGCGTTTTCTCGAATTTTTTCATTTTCGAAGTATAATTCGAATTTCGATACTTATTGTGCAATGTGCTTGTGTAAAATATGCCAAGTAATTTTATGTTTTTTAGTATCCTATTCGTTGCAACGGACATTACTTTTTACCAATTTGACACTTGGAAATGGTAAATTTTTAAATTTTTCTTTTCCTTACGCGACCTCTCCTCTTATAAGATTATTTCAATTTTAATTACTCTTCTTCTTTAGCTCTAGCATATGCAGCGATTCAGCGATGAAAAAAAAATGGAAAGAAGTTTGTCTGTCGTTGAAAGACGAGGTGATTTTTTTACCTGTGTATCGGTACAAAGAGCAAATCAGAAACGAGCAGAAATGCGAAAAACATAATCTGGTAGAATTAAAAAATGCAGACGGTTTTGATCGAACTGAGAAACGTGAAGTATTAAGATGTCAATACGATACTTCGGATGTTCGATGTGTAACCAAAGGCAAAGATAGGAATTCGATTTTGGTTTTCACTTTCAACTATAAAACCGGAATTCGCTCGAATCCAGTAATGAAACCGTACACATTTCCACCCAAAGAACCGTGGTCAATTTGGAATTGGTTATGCGGATTATTCGGCTCCGGGTAACATCCTGAACCAATGATCTGATTCATTCGCTCGTCTTGAAATTGGACACAAATGGGAATGACTTATTTAAGGTAAGTATCTAAATTAATTACCTATCGAGAAAAATTCAGTTGTAACTGTTAAGTATTTTATAAGTTTGTAAAAATTCTCAAATTAAAATTTGAACATTCTTTCGAGAAGAAAAATTTTATAACTGGAATTTTTCAGTTTTATTCCGAAGAATTTTAAAACGAATTCATTGTAACATTTTGAACTTGGAAGCTACTAGGGTGTTCAAATGGGTGCTTTCAAAATCAGAATAAAATTTTTTTAAAAAAATCAATGAATGAGGATAAAACCATAACGAAATTACTATTAAAAAAATTCACATCTTGGATTGGCAAAAAATCTTTAAAAAAAAAAAAAAACCACGACAAATAAAAGATTTGAACGACAACCATGGTTAGATTTTTTTCTCCTTTTGATGGGTTCGAACTACGAGGTCCATTAGCCCAGTCTAGAATCACCTCAGTATCGAATGACTAACTGAATAATTCAAAAACTGATTCTATCATCAGTGATAACAGTAAAATTCTGTAGAAAGTCGCCTATTGCCTTGAATAATTCCTTATTTGGGCATCCAAGAAGAGAACGAACAGAAAATGGGGCCGGGCCAAGTAGCTTCTTGTGTAATTTACATAGGTAGTTCGTAATTTTTGAACAAGGGGGATATTCAAACATAATATGATTTAAATCTGTTATAGTGGCAAATTATTGAATATCAAAATGTTGAATCATCACGACAAATTTTCTTCGGATAAATAAAAATTTCTACAGCAAAATGATAAACTAGATAATTTGTAGACGCAGGAATTTGAAAATAAGATGCTAAATTTTTTCAATTATTTCTTTGGAGTCCTCAAGTATACCGATTTTAAATCTCTCAGTAGACCTTCAATTTCTGATGCCAACGTCCGGAAACATTGAAATTCTAAAATTTCAAATTTTCCCCATTTCCTAATTCTTTGAATTTTTTTTCGAGTTGGATTTAAAAATGAATTGTCAAATTGAAAATTTTGTTTAAAATTTTTTAGAATATTATTGAACTCGTGGAAAAAATTGAAGTAAACGAACAATTGAATAATTTGAGAATACCTAAGTTGAAAACATTTTTTTTTTCAATTTTCAAAATAAAAAAAATGAAGTTGAAGTTTGAATGAGAAAATTTTCAAATTAAAAAAATTGAATCACAGAATATTTCGATTAAAAAAATTAAGTAAATGAAAAAATTTGAGAAAACCATGAAAGTATTCATAACCTTGAAATTTTTTAAAATAGTTAAGTGGGAAAAAATGAAACTGGAAAAATGAAAATTAAAAAAATTTAAGATGAAAAAAATATCATAAATGCCCTACGAGATTAGTCCAATAATTAATGAAAATTTCAAATCCTTTGGTCGAATTCTAAAATAAATCGAAATCCAGTTTTTTAAATCAATTTTTCAAAATCAAAATACAGATTATTGGAAACTTTCAAAAGGATTGCTCGAATGAAGTATTCATCAATATAGAAGAATTTCTCTCAGTCTCAGAAAAACCTCACAGGTATTTTAGATATACTGGACAGGGTGTGTTTTATGTGAATTTTCAAATTTTTCAAATCTTATTTTTTGAGGTGGTGAATTTTCGTCTAAAAATGAATCGTCAACATTTTAGTTCCCCCCTCCTGCATTAACTGAGGGTCATGCGCTTGGCCTTCCTCTATCTTGCGGAAACATGGGATAGAAAATGAATCCTGAAAACGAAAAGATTTTCGTCGAAATTTGAAGATAGAAATAAGAATCATTTTGAAGATCCTTAAATCTGATAAAAATATTATCTCAAATGTACTACTTGACACTCCTTCCCACAAATTCTTCCCAGGATAATCACCGGATCCAAAATTCATCTCTAAAAATCAAAATCGAGTCATATTTTCAGATTTCAAACAAATATTCGGAAATTTAGCATCCTTCATCGCATATTTTTTTCTGATTTTTAGCGTGTCACCATAAATATTGAATAATTTAAATCTTCGATCAGAAAAAAGTTAGATTTTTTTCCAACCCGGTATTTATCGTTTTCAAAAAACTTCATTTTTCCATCAGCCCCCCCCCCCCCCATTATGAAAACCACGAATACTTTTTGGAAAAATCCTTCATTCGCTCAAAAATTTACATCAAATATCAAAATTTATCAAAAAGCTAAAAAAATGTTGAACATAAAATAAAAAGTGCGAAAAATTCTCACTTTACTACATATTTTTCTTGGGATCAGAGCAAAAAATTCTATAGGTAAAAATTACCCAATGAATTTCAGTTCAAAAAATTTGGAAAACCACGTCTCCACCTGCCAAAATCAATCCTCCCTGGCAGTAACATAATAAAATCGTTTCTTCAAAGATGAATTTCATCTTGGAAAATTTGAAATTCATTCTTCACGGTATGGTATTCATCAATTATTCAAATTAGACACCGGGATATTTCTTTAAAAACTCAAGAAAAAGTTGCGGTTTTTCATTTTCACCAACTGCCATTCCTTCAACTTGAACTAATGAACATATGTGCGAATCTGCTATTCACGCAAAACAAATATCCCTATTAAGTGTAATTACCCAAAAAAAAAAGAAATATTGCTTGTAAGAGAAACGCACCGCTCGAGTATCTGTCACCTACTAATTTGAAACCCCCAATTGTAATCTATACAATGAGCACTTACGCGGGTATATTTTACCATATAAAAAATGGCAATTCGAGCAGCAAATTTTCCACAAAAAATTCGCTTTCACGCGCAGTTTACATCATCTTGTCTTTCTCGTATTTTTTCATTTCTGAAATAATTCGAATATCGAATCTTTTCGTACAATGTGCTCTTTTAAAATATCATCAGTAATTTTATGTTTTTTGGTATCCAATTCGATTGCAACGGACATTACTTTTCAAGACTTTGACACTTGGAGATGGTAAATTTTTCAATTTTTCCTTCAATTACGCGACTCTCCCTCTCATACAATTATCGTAGTTTTAATTACTCTTTTCCTTCAGCTCTAGCATATGCAGCGATTTAGCAATGAAAGAAAAATTGGGAGAAGTCTGCCTATCGTTAAAAAACAAGTCGAAATTAGATTACTCTGATCGGTATTTCGAAATACACATAAAAGAGAAGGCTGAATGCCAAAAAAAATGGCTAGAATTAAAAAATGCAGATGGCTCTAATAAAAAAAGGAAACGTAAAGTATTGAGATGTAAATTCGGAGATGAAGATGCCGTATGCGTAACAAAAGGCCAAGAAAGGAATTCGATTTTGGTTTTCAATTTCGATTATAAAACCAAAACTTGCTCGAACCCAGTAACGGAGTCGTATACATTTCCAGAACCCATAAAAACATGGACAATTTGGACATGGTTACGCGGATGTTTCGGCAGTGGGTCTTCAGATGCGACATAAATAAGTATGATTTCAATTTCAAGTACATACCTAAATGAAACATCGAAAAACATTTAGTTGTAGGTACTTCCTAAGAATCTTGTAAATTTGTATTTTCACCAAAACTTGGAAAAAAATTCTCAAGTTGATAAAAATTGAAAATTTTTTCAAGAGATAGAATTTTAAAAATTATTTTTTTCCAATTTTATTCTGAAGGTGGAACAGTTTTGCAACAAATTCACCGTACAATTTTGAACTCAGAGGGTATAATGTTCAAATGGTACTTATGCTTTCAAAATCAGGTTTAAAGGTTTCTAAAACACATTTTCTAAAAAAAAAAAAAAAAAAACAATGAATGAGAATGAAAACGTAACAAATTCACATATTGATTGGTAAACAAATTGATATTTTTTCATTCACCACAAAAAGTAAGTAGCAATCAACGTTGGGTGGCCGAAGCGAAAAATCATTGAACGTCAAAATGTTAAATCGCCACAAATTTTTTGTTCCAATGAACAAAAACTTCTACCGGAAAAAAGATTAATGAGGTAAAATTTCACTTTCTCGAGTTTTCATCTTGTTTTTCTCGACCTTAATTCGTAAATTAATAAATTTGAAAATGTGATGAATTTTGATCTCAAATATTTCAAATCTCTCGTTAGTTGTGTACATCATTTTGGAATGCCAAAGTCGAAAACATTGAAATTTTGTATTTTCATAACTACATATCTTGGAAAACTTACATCTGAGTTTGAATTTTCTCAAATTCATTAAAAAATTTTATCCAATCTAAACGTTTTTGAGTTGAAATCAACCTTATTTTCTTAATTTTTTAAAAAATAAATCAAATAATTCAAATCCTAAAGATCAATAATTTCATCATTTGTCAGGTTGAAAAATGGAAAAAAAAGAAGGAAAAAATTATAATTTCAACTTGAAAAAAGTTGAGAACGTTTGATCAAGAGAAATTTCCGATTTGAAAATTTTTTAATTTCCTATAATATATTAATTAGAGTAAGTAAAAAAATTTTAAAATGAAAAAAGAACTAATTTAAGAAATCTATGAAAATATTCAAACTTGCAAATTTCTTGTGTAAGCAGAAAAAATGAAAACTCGAGAAAAATTACATCTGAAAATTGTAGGATGAAAAAAAATGAAAATTTGAAATCCTTAATTCTACGACTTGGAACAATGATAAAAGTGATTCTCAAAAAGGATACCTGAGAGCAGGTACGGGTAAATGACTCCAGTCAATACCCCCTCCTTGCGAACTCTTTTCTCAGGATAAATCAACAGATCCAAAATTGATCTTCAAATGTTGAAATAGAGTCATATTTTCAAATTTTAAAATATTTGGGAATTTTGCATTTTTTAAATCAAATTTTTTTCTGTTTTTTTTACTTATAATGTTACCATAAATATCAAATCGCATAAGATCAAGTAGGCCTTTGTGTACAGTCCCTAACTGACGCAGAAGCTGAAACTTAGGGAATCTCATTATTTTTAAGCAAAATAAATCACACCTCAGAAGGTGAAATCTCCAAACTTCAATTCACTGTGTTATGAAAAAACACTCAAAATTTCCATCACAATGCACTTTTCTTCATTTTCACTGATTTCTATTAATTATAAAATCCAATTCAAGTAAGTACATACTTATTTGTTTTTTTTTTTTTTTTCAAATAAACGTGTTTTCCAATAATTTTTCAATCAACACATTTCCCAATGAAAAATCCTGGATGCGTCACTATAATCCTTATTAATCATAATTTCAACTTTCATCAGGTCCAAAAAAATCTACCCAATTATTTAATTCGTACATCTACAATAATTACCAATTCACCCACCAATATCTAAAAAGGACCAAACAATTAATCAGGGTTCATCGAAACACAACATCACATCGAGCTATTCGATGAGCACACATAAACATATACAAATATTATACAAAAAAAAAAAAAAAAAAAAATGGAAGGACATCTACAACGAATACACTTTATACACACATAGTGCTAAAAAAAAATCGATCAATATGACAACCGGGGAAGAGGAAAAGGAGAATAAAATGAACGAAAAACATAACAGATTATCACGTACGTACGATGTACACAAACTACATACCTTTCCGTGTTTCCTAATGGAAAGTAAGCGAGTAAGACATGAAATAAAACAAGTGGATTAGAAATGATCACGACGTTGATCGCAATTCACGTTGCAGTGTAAGTACACGACGCGACGTAACGATACGTAAAAAAAAAACGAAGAAAAAAAAAGTACAGTAAAATATTAATCTGTCATCTACTAGATCACAAAATGAGAAAAAATACGCGTTATTGTACTAGTACAAAGTGTAGAGAACATATACAAGATGAAGAAAGACAGATTATACATTTACGCAGATACCCAACGACAGTATAGAGACTATAGAAGGCGAAGGCGCGCGCCAGCGGACACAACAAGAGTGTAAAAAAAAACAGACGAGAAAAAGAGACAGATAGAGAAAAAATAGAAAAAATATGTCATACTAGGTACCTTATCTCTATACTTTTTACGGAAGGATTTTAAAGAAAAACGTCTACGTAGGAAATGATTCTGCATTACCGGAGAGGGTGATCTAGCGTTTCCGTTGGGTATATCGGCTTCGTCTTTCGACGCGTAGATCCTGATTGAATGGAATTTTACCAATATTATAGTTAGATTATAAATAATCGAATTACGTGCTAGCTCGAACGGTTTTTCGAATTTCGAGACGCCTTCTTTCGAAATCCTCGTGGTATTTGGGTGATTTATTCGTGTACTTAATGATAATAACGATATTTTCGGCCATATTACTATTTTTTTTGAGAATTCCATTTTCTCAAATACCAATCTTAATATTTAAGATATCTAAATTTGCATATTCTATCAATGTAAGAGAATTACGAATTATTGGGTTAAAAAAATGTAGAAATTTATCGCCAGAGCCGGCAGTTGATGTAATTATGTACATTTTTCCACGTATCAGACATTTAAATTCATAAAAATCAGTCAAAATTGGAAATTAAATCATTTAAAATACAAAAGTTGAAAAATGATATTAAAATTGAAAATACATAATGAATGTTTTTAAAAAAATATATAAATAATTATATAAAAATAATTTTTTATCAATTTTTTTTTTTTAAATAAAATTATTGATTTCAAGACTTTATCAACTTTTTATCGACCAACTCATCCGGTGATAAATTTCTGGGCCATCTTATCTTTGTTATTTTTCCAATTCAAAAAATAAAAATTAAAAACACTCACTTATCCGAAGTTGAAGGACTAGGTCTAGCTTTCAGTCTTCCCAATTTAATGGACACTTTGCCCGAGGTTAATTTTAACACAGCAGCGGCTTCTTCTTGAGTAGAGTTCCTTAAATCTTGACCATTCACAGCCAATATCTGATCACCTTTCATTAATTTTCCGTCAACTCCAGCCGCTCCACCAGGAACCTGTTAAAAAAAAATCAAAATAAAGTAAGTTTAGCATAATTTTTTCATTATTCCAGTGTGCTCGATTGATTCGGTGTTCAAAAAAATAACGTTGGCGAATTAATTTCACACAATCTCAAAATCTGTTTCCAAATTCAAAATCTTTCATGAGTAAATTTTTTAAAATGTAAATTAAGATTTTCTCAACATTATTTGATAATCAATTTTTTTTTCTATTCCATACTTTCATTACTTTTTTCAATTTCTTATACTTAATTGTTCATTGAAACTGGGAAAAAATAAAAACAATTGAAAAATTTTAAGAAAAATGTGCAAGTTGGAAGAAACAGGCACCGAAACGAAATTCTGCAAAAAAAGCAATTTCATAAACATTTTTTGAGACAAAAAATAACCATTTTTAATTATTGATTTTAAAAAACTACCACCTCCCTTCCTCATTTTGAAAATTGAATTCATCAGATGTTTGACTTCACAAAAATTTTTTTGTTCACAGAAAACAAAGAAACAGGTATAAACAATTTTTTTTAGTCGATTTTTTTTATTTAACGCCATAAAAGGTGAGTAATTTTGGAAATTAATCAGATTTTTTTTTTTTTTTTTTTAAAAGTAACCTTTCCGCACTTTAGAGGTGCGAATAGTAACCAAATAGTAACAAGGAATGAAAGAAGTAACTAAATAGGTACTTGAAAAGAAACTTCGCTTAGAAGTCTGAAATAAAATCTTGAAAACATTTGAAGAAAGTTGGAAAAAAATCAGAAGTATAAGTTGAAAAAAATTGATATTAAAATTTTTTTAACTTGAATCTTTCTCCCAATGATTTCATTTTTTTCTTTCAAATTTTCTTAAAGAAATTGAAGAAATCTGTACCTAAAAATTTGACTTGAATGATCAAAATCCCATCAGCAGAAAAGAAACTTAGGAACTCGTATAAATATGTACCAATCATTTTTTTTTCTCAAGAAATATCTTCCAGATTTAAAGCTAAAATTTCTTATCTAAAATATTTCACAAATAAATGTATTTTAATTTTTTATGTCAACTCTTAAAAATGGATAAATATCAAGTTAGAACGAAGCCAGGGTAAACATTTCTACCCCCCCCCCCAAAATGTCTGATCATAAATCATAAAAAATACTGCTTTAAAATTTTTCATTTTTTTTTTCAACATTTCAGTCATATTTTGTATTATTTTCAGACTTTCGTACTGTTTTCGGACCTCCAGGCATTTTTTTTAGTGTAAAAATGTAGAAAGAAACAGAATTGAAAAAAAAAATGAAATAATGGTGTAATTTTTGATTTTTTTTTTAAATTACCTATGGGAATTATTATTATTTTTTTTGTTGAAAAAGATAGTATTTTTTTTTGGCAAAGAATAATATTTTTAAGTTGAACCAAAAATTTCATTGCTTGATATGAAGAGAAAAGTTGAAATTTTCATGACACTAGAAATCTATCACATCACTCATTTACTTGGATCGGTTCAAAAATGGAGCAAATTAATTTTATGAAGTTTAGTAGTCGAAAAACATCTGTTATTTTGCCTAAACAAAGCGACAGTGAAAATTTTTGCAAAAAAATCCATATTGCAATCTGAAATAGTATTTCCCTCCCCCCTTCTCCTCCAACATAGTTCAGTTTTAATTTTTTTTTCACAATGATAATAATAAGAAAAAAGTGACTTTGTGGAAATTTCGGTGAAAATAATTACCAAAACATTTTTTTTAAAGGGCCTGTAGGGCACACTCAGAAAATTCAAAGCAATTACTCACAATATCAGAAATAAATATCCCATTTCCATTTTTACGTCCGACAATACTCAGTCCGAGACCTTTACCAGGTTTCTTGGTCAATTCGACGTCGATAGAGTCCAGTAAATCTTCCTCCTTTGCAGCCGACCCATTGGCTACGGATTCGTCACGATAAACCACCATAGTAATCTGGTTAGTAAACAAACGTAACGAAATAAATAGCCAACTAGATACAATAATACCTAAATAATGAAGCTAACTTTCACACCGACGACAACGATGCAAAAAAAAGCTCAATTTAACCGGTAGATTATTATTTCTCATTCTCACACTGTAGCAAGCAAACTATACTCGTATTTTAATAGCTCTTACAGCTTCGAGAACGATAAAGAAAAGAACAGACAAGTTTATAGTAATCGACGAAATACTGCACCAACGAAACTAATTTCACGAAAAGAACTTCGCCTCCTCTCCTCTCATCCTATTCTTCGCCAACAACCAAACTAAAACTTTCGCACTAATAATAAAAAAAGTTGAGAGATATTATATCAGAAAATACTCGATGAAGCTTACTGCTCTTTATCCCTTCACCTTTCTCCCTCACTCAATTCATTTAACGTTTTTGCTGGTAGCCCGATAACCCCTTTCTAGGATCGCTTATGGAACTTCGGACTGGTATAGTTTGCTTGTACACATTTATACAAAGAGAGCTGATGATGTTTTCTCTTACCTTAGAATGAGTTTGCCTTAAAGCTGTCAGTGCCTTGTTGTGCGGAATACTGCGGAAATCTTCACCGTTCACTTCCAATATTTGATCACCTGGTCGCAGACGACCGTCTTTGGCGGCCGCTCCGTCCGGATACACTTCGTGGATTATTATTACGCCCTGGAAAAAAAAAAATTTGAAAAAAAAAAATCAGTATTGATCATGGATGGACTGAACAGAAGGAAGCAGCAGGACACATTTTGCCTTTAAATAATGAAAAAAATGTATTTTTGTCAGGAAAAATCATTTTGAGGGAGAAAAGACGACGAGAAAAAAATCAAAATTTTCTTTTTATACAATTTTTTTAAAATCATGTGAAAAAATCAATGCACCAAACTTTCAAATAAGTAAAATAAATTCCAAAATTCTGAAAAAATTTCAAGCTGTTGAAAAAAGAGAGAGAAAATCAGAGCAAAAGCAGAGAATCACGACGAACAAGCAAAAAGCAGAACTTTCAGGAATTTTTTATAAAAAATTTCCGTTTAGAATCGTAAAAATAAAAAAATTAAATTTCAAGACGAAAAATCTAAAAAAATTCATCCCTTCAAAAATACTGGATCCAATTCATCCCTAGTGATATTTTTGAAAATTTTCCGGAAAACTGAATGAAAATAGGCAACAAAAAAACGAGAGTAAAAATTACTATCCATGATCTCAATTTGTTACACTAATTCAACACAAAATCTCTTTTTCATCCTTGGCCTGATTTTTCAATTCTGAGTTTCTGATAATTTCGATTTAAAATTTATCATGATAAATATTGATTCATAATATCACGAATCAATATTATTCATCATAATTGAACGAAAATCATACAATTTTAAAACAAGTTAATTTTTCTCAGAGATAGAAAATGGAAAAAATTGTACACTTGGGAAACATTTGAAAAAACCGATGAAAAAGGGGTCAATGAAAAAGCCAAAATTAAAATTATCTACCAGGAGAATACAAGAAATGGCGTGCGACTAAAAAAAATTATACAGCTGAAAAAATAATAATTCTGTCCTTTGAGGCTATTGATAGCACGATTCGCTTATTTATTCGAACACAATTTCATAATTTACCAATAAAATTATGAAATTCTAGGATATTCGCAACTCGCAAGATACTTTTTTTCACTAAACATCGAGTCAAGGTTAACAATCTTTAAATTTTCAAACACCTAATTGCCTATTTTCAGCATTTAATTGTTTACATATTCAACATCTTGGGCAATTTTCTCGCTTTTCTTTTCCTCCTTCAATTATCAAGTGAAACGAAAAACTTGAAAAATTTACATTTTCAGGAAATGAACTGATAATTTTTTCACTTTTTATTCCTGAAATAACTTAGACCATTTAATGGAAATTTTTGAATGAAATTATCTAATTAAGAATCTTCATTTAAAATTTATGTTTTCAATTGTTTTTCTTTCATAAGTATGAGAATAAAAACTAAAAATAATTCCCCATTTATCACTGAGAACAGAAAATTTTTGCCAATTTGAAAATAGAATTTTTTTGAACTCATTGCTGCGATCCCCTTCCCCCCACATTCGCAATAATTCACGAGCATTTTGGAGGGGGGAGGGGTAATCGATTACAATTTTTTCAAAATTATTTTAGAAAGATTTTCTTTGCCAATTTTAAAATGAATAAAAAATGTTATTTTTAAAACATGAGACGTGAAAAATTTTTAAAATCCGTTTCAGTATGTTTCATGCTTTTGGGTAAGGGTACTTTTTCAGGAGATCACAAACGTATTGCGACATTTTTTGAAACTTTAAAAGCAGATAAATTTCAAAGAAAATTTACATAATACCATTTTTCTTCATCAGATTTTTAAAAACTTGGAAAAAATTTGAAGGAAATTCAAAACCACATACATATCTAATAATATTTAGTTGAACTTGAAAAATTTCGGAATTTTTTTTTGGGATAATTGATAAAACTACATGCAATGAAATATCACAATTTTATTATCGAGATTTGTGACAAAAATTTAAAAAGTTAGGAAAAGTTTTAATGAATTTCAAGATTTGAACGTATCAATGTAAATATTTTTGCTTTGATCTTGAAAAATCAAATCATGTTTTTTCTCAAATTTAATTTACACATTTCTGAGCGTTTGTGGCAAAAAATTTTTAATTTAGATTTTTTTCTAAAACATTGAAAAATTTGGAAAAAGGCATATTCTTTCTGAAATTTCAAACTCCAACATTCTAATAATTTTTTTTGTGTAGTATTCCCCCAAAATTTTCAACATGGTATACCTCTCTGCCCTCTTCGAACAAAATATTTATCATCCTTGATTTCATCACGAATGCAATAAGATGAATTTTTTGCAAAATTCAGCCCAGTAAAATAAAATTTCAAAAAAAAAATTATAGAAAGCTTAGAAATTTCTCTGTCAGAAAATCCTTCTTTCTTTTCATAAACTCAAATTTTCAAATTTTAGGTAAATCCTACAAAAAAAAAACAACAAAAAAGATAATTGTAAAAAAAAATACTCACTAATAAGGTATCACAGCCGCCAACGATACTCAATCCCAAACCCATTTTATCCTTGTTGATCTCGATGGTGCACTCGTGTCCGGGACGTATAGTAGCCGTGGCCGGATCACTCGGCGGTTCTTCGGGAACTTCGGGCTTGGATGGTGTCGTAGCTCCATGGGTACTATTTGCGCTAAGCATTTCTGTTCAAAAAAATAATCAAACCAACGGCAACGATTATTATCGAGGAATCGCCATCAAAACACAATGTCTGGCAAATACTATCCATCGTAGGACTAAATTAAATAACTCGCTCATGTACGAACACGGCATGGTAAAAATGTAACTTGAAAAAAAAAAACGAATACAGAACAACACAAAAAAAAACCAAATGATACTTTCGTTCGTGGCGACCGCCTATTTAATTAAGTAAATGAGAAGGCGACATAAATATACCCAACACATTTAGTACCTAGTATAGGAAGGCAGTGTATTACATACATAAATATAGTACCTCTTTCAAACATATACTACAATATACATAAATGTGCTAGCGTGTGTGGTACCAACAAATAACGTGTGAGCATACACGATAGGCGAAGTCGTGGTGTGTTTTTTGGAAAATTAAGCCTTGGCCAGTGGGAAAATCATCATTTGATAAAATCGATGTGATGGGTACTGAAAAATTCCTATTTTGAAGTTCATAATTTGTCGTATGTACATACTTTGGAATTCAAAAAAAAAAAAAAATTAATGGATGTAAAATGAATGTAATTTAATTTTCGCTGTGTTTTTGGAAAATAAAAAATAGGAAAAAAAAAACAAAGAATGGGAGGAAGGTAGCCAAGGTAGGTTTAGTACATGGAAATAGAGAGTTTGACTCGCACTTTCTATCGAAATATTTGATTTTTGTTGAAAAACAACAGTTTTGATGGATTTAAAAATCATACCAAATGTCAAGTTTTTATAATAGATAACATTTTTTAAAAATATCTGATTAACTATGCTAATTAAAACAGGGGAAGAAGGAGGCAGAAGGGACAATTTACCCTCAATTAAAGTTTTCAAAACTGGACCCCTTTTCTAAAAGGAATTTTTAGTTTTGAAACAAAACATGAAAAAAAAACCTATTCCATTGAGAAATCTTTGATTCCAATCTTCCTAAAATGAATTAAAATTCGTCCCTGCTGATAAAATATAATAAATGGGGGGCGGGGAGATTCTCATATCTTGAAAATTATTTTCCTCAAAATTTCTTCAAAAAACAGGAAAAATAATTTCAATGAATACATTCATCAAATTCCTAGAATTATTATTCTAAAAAGAGAAAAAAGGAAGAACTCATACCCACATTTTCAAATGTAAAATACTTTCACTTTAAATTTTTAATACTGTTTCTGTTAATAAGCGACATCATTGGAAAAAAAAGCCAACTCCCCAGAATGCTGAAAGACTCAAAATTGATAAAAAAAATTTTTAAAAACTGAAGAAATTAAAACATTCCAAAAGGTAAAAACTTGTTTTTACAAAAATAGTGTATTACAATTGTGGTATTTTTTACAATAAAAAAAATATGAAAATATTTGGCTCTATCATCACCTCAAGAGTCTTTTAGAGAGGCAGCTAACAAGTTTTCGGAGGTTATTACTCGCGATTCTATTCTTCACTACCTCACAATAAAATAAATGTACAGAAGATGATTCTTTTCTCCAGACAATGAAATCGCAATTATACTATTTTTAAAGTGTATTTTTTTTTTTTTTTTTGATAAAAATTTTAATCCAAGAAAAATAACCAATCAACTTTTTTTTTTACCAAAACTTTGAAATTTTCCCTCTTTTTTTCCTTTCTACATAATTACAAAAATTCCAAATGAAAATTGAAAAAATAAAAAATGTAAAATTTTTTAAATATTTTAACAGTAAGTAATTGTAAAAGAACTTGAACAATTTTCGCAAGAATTTAGTAAATATCAAGTATCCATTAATTGGATGAAATGTGGCCAAATTTTTGTAATAAAATTTCTGAAAGTTTTGAATGAATAATAAGAATCGCGACGACCTCCTCAGAACTTTCACCGCCAACTTACAATAAACTCTTCTAAAATATTACTTGCTTAAATTTTCATTTTATAATTGAGGAAGCCGGAGTCGAACATGGAGAAAAATAGGAAGGACCCCCCCCCCCCCCGAAACAATCAAAAAATTACATTTTCATTGGAAAAAAATAGGTTCAAATCGGAAATTTGAGAAAAATGATGAACTGATGACTTTTCTACTGTAGAAATTTTGCAGTTCGAGTCCAAAAAATTGTCTTTCAAGAAAAAGAAATTAATCTGTACCTGAAATATTCATTTTTTTTTTTTTTTCGTTATGCTATTCAAATAAATCCTAATTCGGTTCCTTTTTTAATATTGAGATACATTTGCACTTTATTTTCAATTTGAATTATAACACACTTCAGAAATTTCAAATACGTACCAATTTTCTTCTAATTAAAAAAAAATTAACCTTATTGCTCAACAGAAATTGGTATAATTTTTTTTTTTAATTTCATAAAATTTCTGGTGCTAAAGATTTCTTAAAAATTTTTAAATCTTTAATATTTCATTTGGGGAGGAAAGAGGTTGTCGGGAATTTATTTTACGTTAAAATAAGAACTTCAACTCTGAGAGAGGTGAGATAAATAAATTATTTTCAAATTTTGAAAATATTTGCAAGAATCATTTTCAAAAATGGTTCTGAAAATTTTCATTTTCAACACAGAACTCAACAGAAGTATAGAGACACGTTTCAAAAATTAATCGAAAAATGGTTGCAGCAGAGTAAAAGAATCAGAATGTACAGTATTCTGATTCTAACTAATTCTACCTCTGATATCGATCTTATAATTTTTTTTTTTTTTTTTGGGGGGGGGGTGTTAAGAGTTAAAGGATATGAAAAATCAACATAAAATTTTTTCCAAACACGAAAGAACCCTAAAATCAGAAAAAACAACTTTCAAATTAATGGAAAAAAATAGAAAAGGAATCAGAACAAAATCAAATCAACCAAGATCCCGATAACCACAAGCTGAATTTTGGAACAAATTCGCCAAAAAAACACCCACGAGCATCTAAGTCTACAATAAAAATAAACATAAATCCAAAATCATAATACTCACTGGAATCGGAATCTTTGCCAGCACCATCGGCCATATCTCGTTTAGGATTACACACCACCAACGTAACAATACCCTCGGTCTGTTTGAGTAACGTCGCCGCCTGCACATGCACATTCGCGTAAAAAAACAAAATCATCATCGTCTTGCAAGAAAATAACTCGATCACGACGTCAATTTACACCGATACTCACCGAATCGTAAGATGCGCCGATTAACGTATCTTTATTCACCGATAATATCATATCTCCGACCATTAAGCCAGCCTGATGAAGAAAGAAAAAAAAATCGTGAATTCATCGTATAGCTAAAGCTACGTCTACGTATATGTAGAATAAATGGCAAAATATTGTACACAATTCGCGCCATCTCTCCTCTCCCAGTCCCCAATCTAATGACGTGTATGATTTCGGAATGTATACCCAAGTGTTTTTTTCATCATAAACATATAATGTAGATCTAACCCCCTTGCAAAAAAAAAATCCATCCGAAGTCGACAAAGTTGCAGAATAAACGTACAGTATGCGATAATGGTGTCGACTGTATTGCATTTTAATCTCACGTGTATTTAGGATACAGACGAATATCTGTCGAGAAAACTTTTTCGTTAGGTACTTTTTTTTTTCAATAGTTTTGCATACAGAAATGATGCGCTGTTTTGCCATCAGGTAGTACATAAAACTATAGTCGACGTTGTAGAATAGGTCTGGGTATTCACAGACTATATTTACACGACTTAGGTAGGTAAGTATTACGTCGAGCTAGAAAAATTAAACCAACGTTACGGTCTGCGAATATCTCCTACGAATTTAAGAGTAGGCAAACTTTTTAGTATGCGGTTAGCTGCCTTTACATATGTTAATGGCTATAATGGTACGTCTACGTACTTTGTAGTCTGTAGGTCTGTACTGTGCCTAACCTATGGGTATATAATAGATTCGGATACTTGTACATGTGTAGATGTAATTAGACGGCCAAATATTCCCATTAAACGTTGAATACATAATTAAATATTCATTGCGGCTAGTTTTACTCGAAAACAACCTTCTATATGGAAGAGTATTTATGCATGATTGTATACATACGAGAGGCATATGAGATGAGAAATATTCCAAGTTTAGACGTGTATGGTTATTTGATCGGATGGGCGAATTAATCGAGTCAGAAATTTCATCCAGTTCTATTTACATTTTGAAAACATCATTGCATCATTATGGGAGTGAGCAAGAAGCAGGATATCCATAATATTTCGGAAATGGATTTTCCTGACTTTTCCCACATATTTCAGACAAAATTCCGAAATTTTTTCAGAACTATTACAAAAAGATTTATGAAGTATGGAGGAGGAGGAGTAATTTAAAAGAAATCAATACTTTTTACGAAATTTTTAATGCCTATTTTCCGGCTAACAAAACGACTCAAATTTAATTCTAAACGTTTTTGAACCCCCTTCACCACGTAAAATTTTGAGAACTTGGATTTATTACAGCAAAAATTTAAATAAAAAGGAAAAAAAATCTGTCACAAAGCAAAATTACGAAGACCTGAACAGTGAAACAAATTGTGCCAGGGTTTCTACCAAATCATACGAATAAAAATTCGTGTTTTTTTTTCAGATCGAAAATTCAATTTTTTGACACAATTCATCGCTTCTCTTCTCTCCTCAAAAAAGCCTCAAACTTGTAAATTTCATGAAAGCTCCTCACAGTAAGGTGCAGTGGGGTAATTGCAAAACTGGGGTAGTTGCAAAATCAGCTACTGGAGGCCAAGAAAAATAATATTTGACCACACGGTCTTTTTGTACATCAAGGTACCTCTATTTCTTATATTTTCACCCAACAGGAACAAAATTGGTGAGCGCATGTGTTCTCTGGAAGTGGTTTTATCAAAAAGTGTCAAAATAGCTCCAAAGTAAAATTGTAGGCATTTTTTTCAATGTGGTCCAAAATAAATTAAAAAATAGTTTTTCGAATCGATTTCTGCGTGTTAATTATTAGAAGGCATGTAAGTTTGAGGTAGGACCACTGATTTTTTGAAAATTTTATCTCGTAAGCCTTAAATATGCGATTTCGCAATTGCCCCAAAAAACATGTAGTCGGGGCAATTGCAAATTCGATTTTTTTTATGATTTTGCATTTACCCCAATTTTTTTTTTCAATTTTTAAAAATAAAATATGGTCCGAAATCACAAAAAAAATATATTGGGCCACCAAAGAACATTTATTATAGGCATTAAAGACGTTAAGAGATTTGTAGTAGAATTCTCCAACTCGGACAAAACTTGATCAAAAAACGGATATGAACATGTAAACAGATAGTAAATTTTATGTAGATTTCGATTTCTCAATCACAATTGAAAAAAAATGAACTCCCTCCGAGATAATGTACGACTTTGCATTTACCCCAGGCGAGGTAAACTCAAAACTTAAAATTTCAAAATTTTAAAATTTCATTATCTCACAAAGGTGTGAATGAAACGATACAAAATTTTTTCCCCCAACAGAGAACCCCTTGAAGTTCATGTGACAGAAATTTGGGATTGTTTGGTGCCATGGGGTCGTCACAGTGAACTGACAAAGTGGCACTAATCAAAAAGTGGTTTGCAATTACCCCACTGCACCTTACCTAAAATAAAAATTATCGAGAGGTAAAATAATACATGTGTTGAATTTGAGCGAAGCAAATGAGAAAATTTTTGCAAAAAAAAAGCTTACAAAGGTTGAAAATTCGTCACTTTTTTATCATTAAAGTTTATCACAACGTAACCAATAATTTCGAATTCTCTTTCATTTCCCCCCTTTTTCTTTTTTTAACATGTTAGTCAAGGGCATGATCTAAATAGCATTCCTTTCTCATCACAGAAGTATCCTCGAGCCAAACTCGAGTGTAACAAGAGATTTTTTTGGAAAACTTCATAATTAAATGTAAAAATGTATTTAAATTAGAGATCCAGAGCGAAGCCAGAGGAAAGAGGGAGAAAGCCCTCTGGACGATTTTTTCGGAGCTGGAGGCACTTCTATAAAAATACCAGAACTGAGGAGATTTGAATCAAAAATTTTGAATCTGAAAAAAAAAATCTCAGAGCCGGAGGGACTAAATCCTCCCTCCAAATTCTCGATTCAAACATGAATATTTTTTTATATCGCAATCAATCAAAAAAGAAGAGAAATAAGACTAAATTAAAAAAGAATTTACAATCAAATTACTTAGTAAAGAAACATTTTTCTAGGTACTGCGATTTTTCTGGGAAAATTTCAACATAACCTTCTACTCACTCCCGAAAAATCATAACAAAAATGAAATTCACAAAATTCAATCATTTTTTGATCTTTGCACAAACCTGCCAACCAATTCGTTCCTCAATACCCTCTCCACCCCTCCAATGATGAAAGCAATTTCAAATTCAAAGAAAAAAAATGAAATTTCATCAGAGACATTGTTCAATTCCAAGAAACGTCTTAAAAATTTGTTACAAAAATAAATTTGGACCATTTCTGTGTCCTTGTGACGGCGCTACTGAGCTGATCATTTTTCTACACTCACTTTCATTTTTACCATCTCCATCCTTTGTCATACGTTTTTAACATAATATTTTTTCAAGTACATATTTTTTTAAAAGCTTCATTTCGTAATATTTCTGAAATTATTCGTTTCAATTTTCAATTTTGAATCTGCCATCTTCCATCTTTCTTCTTCCTTCTTCCATAATTTTTAATATAGAATTTTCAATATCATGGTGTCCACTGGATTGATAAAATGAAAATTCGTGCTATTTTCATGTTTTTCACGATTTTTAATGTCCGGTAGACTCCCTGTTATACCATAAATTTTGATAAACCATAAATTTTGATAATTACGGTAAATTACCGTAAATATTTCAGTAATTACGGTAAGTTACCGTAAACATTTCGGTAATTACGGTAAGTTACCGTAAACATTTCGGTAATTACGGTAAGTTACCGTAAAATTTTCAGTAATTACGGTTGATTACCATAAATATTTCAGTAATCAAGGTAAATTACCGTAAACATTTCAGTAGTTACGGTAAATTACCGTAAACATTTCAGTAGTTACGGTAAATTTCCGTAAACATTTCAGTAATTACGGTAAATTTCCGTAAACATTTCAGTAATTACGGTAAATTACCGTAAATATTCTAATATTTAATAACTTGATATCAGTAAGTCAGAAATTTTAGATGAGACATAATAATATTATGTTAAGACTCGAAAAAAATAAAAATTTCAAATGGAAAACAATGCTGAAAGGAAAAAACATATCCGTCTTATTACTAACATTTCGTTTCAGTGGAAACTTTACTCTCATTTTCTGCTCAATTTTTTTTCTTGAATCCAAACTTTGAAATTTTCAATTTATAAAAAGAAAATCTACAAGTAAAACGTAAACTTCCGCTTTCCCTCCAAAATCAAGAAATTTCTGAAAAATGTCACACCCAGTCCTGCTCTTTCATAACAAAATTTTGTAAGATATAAAAAAAAATCAAAAAGCAATTCTAAAGAAAAAAATGTACAAAAAAATTACAAACTTTTCAATAAAGAGCTTTCAAAAAGAAAATTTCCAATTGTCACGAAAAAGTTGAACTTTCCAAGTCTAAAAAACACCTTTCAATATTGATATCGATAGTTCGATACTACTCCCAAAGCCAAATTACGACTCGATTTATCCCATAAAACTTCGCTTTCTCGTCGAACACGCGACATTCGGCGACAATAGCTCATTCAAGAGGTAGCTTAACGTACAATCACACTACCTACACGACATGACATCGCCAGCACGTGAACACAGCCTGAAAGATCAAGCCTACTCTCGGGCTCACGTAACGACAACATGATATCAGCAATACTCCTGATTAACAGTCAGTCTAGGTGTAATAAATTTTCAACCTCCCCTGGCAGGGGGCACGCGGCACAGCCATCAATGTTGTGAAAACATACGAATCGCTGATAAGCCAACGTACGAACGACCGGCTACACTCGTCTATTTACCTAAAACCGTATTACGTGTACAATGAGCCGAGATAACAGAGCCATCGGATTCTACAGCTCCCATTATAATAATATGTATCGCGTAGCTCGTCGATACCAAGGCTCATTATTGAGCTTTCAGGGCACCAAGGTAGGGAAATCTATCGTCCCGCAGATACATTTAGGTCTAGGCATCGCGTTTATTTTGATTTCGAAATACGACGACGACTTCGAGGCGCGAGTCGAATTTGTATTCAGGTTTTAAAACGACGTTTCGAGCCGACATCGACAACTAAAAGAACCGGAGTCTGGATTAACGAGAAAAATACGTGTTCGTCGTTTATTACGCGAAGAATGTCGATGTCGAATTCTGGCCCCGCTCCAGCCCTCCGTATCTCGGCAGGGGTGTTATTCGAATGAAATGCGTGTCGATATCGAAGGACACCGTATGAATTTCCTAGATTAATTGAGTAAATGTTTTCCAAAATCGTGTATCCGCGTACAAAGCGTAAATTTTTAATATCCCCTACCTTCTTCCTCCTTTCTTCGCATCGTACCTCCGACATTTCGGAGGAAAAAAAAGCAGTAAGAAAAGAAGCCCAGTCGACGCCGCGGGGATAATTGAGTAAAAAGAAAAGCAAAACGTATTGAAAAATTAATAGCCATTCGAATAACGCAACGGTGTGTAATTTATTCAGCGCGACAAAATTTGAATAAATGTTTTATGCAATACTACGGATCGGCTGGCGCGCAAATGGAAACGTTTCCTAGCGAGAATCCTATTTTTCCCAGGGGAGGGGGGCACTGCGTACAAAATACGTACACCGTGTTTTTGATATTTGCAAACGGAAACCGAAGAATGGCAAAAAATTTATCAAATTATCATTTTAATTGTTTAAATTATTACATCGACGAGGCTCTTTTTTCCTGCGTTTGCGGATACGTACTAATTTCACATCGGCGATGGAAAAAAACCACAATGTTTCGACGATCGATGATGTTGATGGAAAAATACGTATACTAACATCGAATAATATTCATTTCTATAGAATGTTTTTTAAACAATTTTTACTCCATTGTTATAGAGAATACCCACCGCAGTTCCTTGCTGAACTTCAAAAAAAAAAAAAAGTGAGATGTAGAGAAAGTGCCCAAGTAATTCAAAAAAACTGGGTATAGAAATAAATTTTTTCACTGAGAGGACCCATTAAACAAAAATACTCATTTTAACCACGTCGCATCGACGTTCAAAAACTTTCTTTGCCCTTTTTATTCTTGAAAAATGCTTCCCTAAAATTGAAAATAAATTCAAAATACTTATCATATGTATTTACAAATTCAGAGTACCTGCAATATCAGAAATGATGTTTTTCAACTTTTTTAGATTTTCCAGGCCAATATGATCAAGATTCAAGTCAGTTTTTTTGGATTTTTTTCAAAGATTTGAGCGAAGGTAAATCCAAAATTATGCATACATTTTTTTTTCAAAAAAGAATTTTTAAAATCAAAATTTATAGGTATATTTTTGTGGATTTCCAAAATTTTTTAATTATTTTTATCAACTTTTGAAGACCTTTCAAAAAAGTAACTTTCAAGAAATTAATTAATTTTGAAACATTCAAGCCTCAAACTCAAATTTTGAAAAAAAAAAGTAACTTTAGTAACCATTTTTCATGAAAAAAGTAACCAAAAAGTAACCTCAAAATCCTTAATTTTTAGGAGTTTCAGTGGAATCGGGAGGGAAGGGGGTGTAAAACCCAAAAATTTATTTTATTTTTTTCTGCAAATTTCAGCAATTTTAGAAAATATTGAATTTTTGGAAATTTTTGAAGATTTGAAAGTTTTTGCACGTTTGGAAGAATCATTTTCATTATTCTACTTTTTCCAGCACTTCAAAAATAAATTACAATTTTCAAATACCAGACGCGAAACTTTACTTTTGGTTTTTTTTTTTTTTTTTGGGGGGGGGGGGGTCCACAAATTTGCCGAACTCAAAGTTCTCCTCCAACATTTTCTTACCAAGATTTTTGAAAGAATTTTTTACGAGTTTTTTAAAATCAAAATAGCAGAATGAATAACTTATCGCCCGAGTCAAATGAGGACAATTTTTTTTTCTTGAAAAATCACACTGAAAAGACGAAAACTGACATTTTTAAAAATTCATGCAAAGAATTCGATGAAGTACATTAGTCTTATTTTCCCAAATGAAAGTGACACCAATCTTGAAAAAGTGATTTTTTGAAACCAATTATTTATTCGATTCGTTCCTCATTTCAATTTTAAATAAAAATTCTGGATTTTTTATTCAATTATTGTTTTTGAAAAGAAAAATTTGGGCAGCCCTGAGCAAAGCAAAGGATCTTTCTTTAAAAAAATAGGCATACCATCTATCCTCTTAATAAAAAATTGACCATAAGTAATAAAAAAAAATCCAAGTGAAAGAAAAATGAAAAAAGCACTAAATTTTCTTGTAGGTTTAACTCAAAATTGAAAAGTAAAAGTATTTTTTCTCATTGCATGATTTCGTAAAATAAAGAAAAGAAAATTACGTCAAGTGCGACAAAGGTAAATTTTCTTTTGAAAAATTCATAATTTAATGAACCAAGACTCAAATACTTATTTTTTAATGGACGTCGAACAAAAAAGTCAACATCTTTTGAAGAATGAAAAAAATTGGCCCAAACAAGACGAGGAAAATGTTTAAAAATTATGATAATAAGCAGAAGAGCCCTTTTCAGATGGTTCATCCTTCAAAATTAATTGTTACAAAATTACAGCAAAAATTTCGAAATTCTCTGATTTTTTCGAGGTTCTTCAGAAAGTAAACACGGTCCAAAAAATACGTAGTCAAAGAGATCTCTCCCCTGTTCCCTCAAAAAAATTGATTTGAAGACTGGATCGGGTCCTTAATTGCATCCGAAATTCCTCTCATAAAGTTTTTTAGAAAATATTTACCAAGTAGATAGGTAGAAATACCGATTCCGACATGAAATATTTTTCTTGGAATTCAAAAAAATAAAGTTTAAAGACCATTATAATGCCCCAAAATGCTTCAAAAAGATTCAAATTTCTGCGTTTGATTTTGAATTTCACCTACCTACAATGTCAAGGAAAAATTTTCAAAAATTGATTCGAACGCTTCATCATACCCCGGTGTCCCGCAATTTGAAGATGAAGAAATGAAAGTTTTTGTATTTCAGGGTTTGGGGGCTCGTTCTGGATATTTGAAAGTATGCTGGCAGCTGGGTTCCCGAGTAAAATCTTCAATCAGATATAAAAAGATAAAGAATTTTTTCGAAGGCTTTTTTTCCCCGAAAAATGAATTTTACAACTAATATCCTTTAACCTCCTTCTGGAAATTCAACTAGAAGAATTTCAAGTGTATTACAATGAGAGGATGAGGAAAACTCTGGCATCAAAATACGACACGTGATGAATTCAATGAAAGAAGAAATTGAACAAAACCAAATAGATGAAAAAAAAAATGTGAAAATCGAATTTCTACAGGCTGTCAACTGGATTAACTTTTTCTTTCTGAATTTTCATGACTTTCTCGGTCTCATCTCAAATCAGCGAAAAGTCAACACTAGTCAGAATTTCTAAAAAAGAAAAATCAGAAAAATTCATGGATTTTCAGTGAATTTTTCAAAAGAATTAACTAACTTTCCAAAAAATTTCACTGATTTCCCACAGAATTTTAAAGATTTGACATTCTGGCAATTTGTTCCACTATTTGCTTTCAGTGAAAAAATTTCACTGAAATTTTATGGTGATCAAATTAAATTCATAAACCTATAGGAATAAAATTATTAATAAAGTTTTCAGGTTTAAATTACTTATGTAAAATTAAATTATTTAAATTTTTGATTAAAATTATACTTTTTTTTTGTCATTTATGATAATTTTTGGTAATTTGTTATGGTGGAAATTTTTTATGTTTTTTCGTCAATTTTTGGTGGTTCTCAGGGAAATTTTCATAACTTTTTTTTGGCACATTTTGATATTTTTTGGGGGGCAAGTTTTTGGTAATGTACTTCAGCCCATTTTCCAGCGTTTTTCCATAATTTTCACCGATTTATCAACAACAGAAAAGCGAAAATTACACTGTGTTATGCTAATTCAAGGAACAAACCCCCATTCCAAGATACATAACCGAACGAAAATGACCATTTTTCAACTCATCAATCATAAATACCAATACCTCCAAAAATTATACTGACCACTTCTCCCCTCCAGCCACAGGAGCACAGGACCGCTTTTAATCGCTCGTAACATAACATACCTGGTACCTACACGAAATCAAATTAATCAAACCATCGGATTAATTCATTTGCGCGGCAATTAATCCTCTCGCGAGTATTAAGGTATTACTATTTGGTGCGGATAAATATTTACCTTAAAACTTTCGGCGCTACAAAGCCGTACGTTCGTACACTCGGCCACAATCCAAGTGGGAAAATTTTAAAACCTAATGAAATATAATTTCGAATCTCGAAAAGGTGAAAATTTACACACAAACGGGCCAATTTAGCCGAATACAATTTAAACTTTTATAATATTTATACGCCAGCGAATATAAAGTTTTTTCAATTAATTACCCCAATTTGCGTTCTTAACGAGAACATTTCTGTACCTACTTTTTTTTTTCACGAATAAAATTAAATCACCCGGGATACCGTACACGCAGCTTTTTCTTACCTACTAAATGGGCGCTCATTACAAAACTCATGTAATTTTAACCCAGTCATTTTTTATAATTACCCCCTTAAGAGGTCCAAACACGTTTTCGAGTGTTGGAACGTAGACGATTTCAAATTAAAAAATATATATAACCCGATAAGTATACTCGTATCTTAATGACGTTGCCTACGAGGAAGACCTAAAGTAAAACAGAGTTAAATACACGAATAAAACGCCTATTTATACGACACAGTATCTATTCTCAAACGGGGAAATTTTCTTTACCCGAAACAAAACGCGAAAAAAATCCAATTATAATGAACGAAGGAAAAAAAAAACACCGACGCGACGTAAAACTCGAACGAGCGAAATAATTTCACAGCAGATGTCTTAATTTCGAATGAAAATTTAATATTGATAAATTACCCGAGATCAGCGCGCCGAGAAGGTATAAAACGCTGTAAAAGGCGAAATATTATTAAAAAGAGATGAAAAAATCCGCTGTGACATTTAAATAGGCGTTCGGATCATCGGTCTATCGAAGACGGGAAATAAAAATAGAAGCCGAAACCGGAGCGTTATTCTTTCTTCTCGCTACTTCCTAATTTCGTATACTTTACATTATAATTGAGCGTTTTTTAATTGATATTTTTCTTCCGTTTGATAAATTACCTTTAGTCGCGGGTAGATTTTACTCGTAGCCGAGCTTTTTTTCCTTCTTTTCTGGGAGCAACTTCGGAACACCGCATCGCACACGAAGAACCGGTTCGACGCGACGTACCGGCACGATAAACCGTAAGGTACTTCGGGAACGGGTGAAATGAAAAACACAGCGTGAGCTTTCAACTTCCACTTGAAATTTGAACCGAAATTTCAAACAATTGCTGCATAATTACGACGCGTTAATTCGCTATTATATTTGCCACTATTAACGCGAGCACCGTGCCCGGTATTGCACGTTTAGCTGAATTTTACCTTCGCCGGTCTTATCTTCAAGGACTCGTCGTCGTGTATAAATTAAAATTATTACGAATTGTCGCGCAGGTATATGTAAGTCGAGTTAATTAATAATAAGAAGAGTATTTTGCAGTACATGCATCCGAGTCACGTTTTCGAGAGAGTCGTCATCGTCACCTCGTATAGATACCGGATTCGATATGCTGAAATTTCGGCTCAGATAGGGAGACGCACGCAGAGTACAACTTTATGAATTATGAGACGTAAAACTCGACAATATTTTTCGTAGATTCATTGGGAAAACCACACATACACTTTTGAAAACGAAATGAATGAAATAAAAAATACACCTATTAGTCATGAGAATTATAAAAATTATCTAAGCTTTGTATGGATTTAAGCGGGCTTGATTTGCATAGTAAAAACCAGAAATTAAAAATTCATAATAGCGATCACACGAAAAAACATTCTCAAAAGACATCACATACTAACTTATTCCATTATGGACTATGAATAGACTTAAATTACATGATAAAATTTAAAAGTGTATGCACAGATACACTTAATATGACGATTGAATATTTTCGAAAAAATGTAGTGAACAAATAACAGGAAAATGATACAAATCAACTTGGAAAATTATATTTAAAAACACCCGAATATGTACGTTAATACCCGAATGAGCTCGAGCAAACTCTAATACATACTATGAAACTCGGTTACGCTCGAAAAAACTCGAACATGTACGATAATATCCGAATAAACACGAAACCACACGAATAAGTACGAGTCAGTAATACACCAGATTAAAAGCGAAAAAATTCGAATACGTTCGAAGAAACCCAATCCGAAGAAATTCGGAAATACGCCAATTTAATCTGAATCAATTCGATAAAACTTGAAAACGTCCGATGATACTCGAATGAGCTCGAAAATATTAAATACTCGAATACAGACGATGATATCCAAATTAAATTAAAATTAATCTAATGAGTAGGTACAATCCGTTCAGTGATAACCGATCAAGATCGAAAAAACTCGAACATGTACGATGATACCCGAATGAGCCCGAAAGAATTCGAATACTCACGATAACATCCGAATAACACTAATGTATTTTTACAAAAATGTAAGAAATGGATACATAGTTTATGAATTTTTTCAAACGAAAACAAAAAGTCCTTACTAAAAACCAAAACCCTTCATAGTCGAAAAATGAAACTTCACAAGACAAAGAAATTAAATCTTTGAAAATTTGATTTTTGCATAATAAAACACAGATTGACAACCAAAGATCCGGAGCGGATCCGGGAGGAGGAGGGCCTCCTCCGAACGAGTTTTTCATTTTTTTTTCTTAGGGCTGGAGCTGAAGGCACTTTTTGAAAAAATTTCGGAGCTGGAGGTCGTTTTCAAAGTCCTGAAGCCGGAAGCACTTCAATTGAAAATTTTGGTGCTGGATCCACAGCGGGGGGGGGGAATCAGACAACCTCCTTTCCTTTGAATCCGGGTCCTTGTCCACAACTTCCAACAGAATTTTTTTTGAAAATGAATGACATCATTATTTTTGTAAAAATTCACTTTCAGAATATTAAACAAATTTTTTGTACGTTTTGGGCACTACTAATTTTTCAAAGAACCCTTCAACCGTTCAAATGAAGCTACAATTATTCATTTTTTAAAAACAGCACAGCAGAAATTGACTAAGAAAGATAAAATCCTAATGTTTGTAAATGCAACATCTGGAATTTTAAATACATTAAACTGAAAAATTAAAAATGAGCATAAATCTAGAGACTGGATTTTATTCGTTATTTTATTGATAGATAATAGTTCCAAAATTAATTTATTAGAATTAAATTGAATGAATCACCCATTAGACAGGTGTGGGGAGGGGGCGGTTTGAAAAATTGAAAAATCCAGTCTTTTTACAATTGAGGGATTTTGAAACAAAAATTTATCGGTGTTCGAAGTGCCAAAAATCTTTTTTGGTAGTGACCCTCCGCCCCCTCAATTTTCCATGCACTGTCCTGATCTATCAAGATACTTTATATTATGTCGTTTTTTAAAATCAATTTTGATACGAAATATCGCGAGGAAATGAAAAAATTATTTTGAAATTCATTTTTCATTTCTTCCTCATGTGCCCCAAAAAAGGACTCCACCCTTAAAAAATTAGATTTTGATTTCATTCTGAAATTGATTAGAAAGTCTTATCATGTTTCCAAGCACCTTAAAAAATCCCAAACCCCAAAATTTTGGAAAATGAAAAAATTGGAATTAGAAATGTTTCGATATTGGTATTCTCTCAGAGTTGACCAAATTTGTGTTCAGTTCTCGGATCGATCTTCGAGGAATTCAAAAAAGAAACCTTGAATTCAGACAAAACTATTAGCCTTGAACTTTTATCATTTTTTAGGGGGGAGGGGGTGTCAAGTTCAAATCTTCTCAAATAAATTTTTGAATTCAAATTTTCTCAACTTCAACATGTTTTTATTTCATGGAAAAAATTTTAGTTGAAAATTTCCTTTCAAAACATTTTAAAAATTTCACAATGAAAGAAATTTTTAAAAGATTCAAATTTGAAAAATTTGTCGAGCAGTTTCCAATTTGAAAAAAAATTAATTAGCACACTGAATGTGCCAATTACAAAATTTGATCTAATTAAAACTCAGTTTCCTCGCAAAATATCTTAATACTTGAAAATTTCTCACTATATCTTCTCTCCCTCTTCTTATTGACTTCTTCATCTACGCGCAAAACCACATCCCCAAAATTCTCCCACATCCTCACCGACTTCGCTTTCGCCTCGTCTTTCGCTCTCGGAACCGAACCGAAACAAGCATTATTCAAACTAATTAATTCGAAACACTGAAAATTCCCCGGAGCGGCGTTCTATTCACCCGAAATTTCACCTCGTACGTTGTTCTTTTGAAAACATGTTTTTTTGTTCGCGTTTTGTACGAGTACGTAAGATGGTGCCGAGGTACACGACGGCACGACGATGACGAGAAAATACACAAAAATAAGACGAAAAAAATTACATTAAAAGCTTCTTATTATATGAGAAGAAAAAGCAAGTCGGAAAATAAATACTGGGATACCTCGATAATGGAAATATGAATGGTTGGGCTTATATAAGAGGCCAAGGCGGTGGTAAATTTTATCGTATATACCGGAGTGCGATGCGGCGCTTATATACGCGTACAGTACACACCACCGCCAACCCGAGCAAGCTTAGCGAAGAAAAATTTAATAAAGCCGCTACACCCATCGGCTACAAGATTTATGAATTTTATAAACTCTAGTTACTCCTCGTGTGTAGCTAGGTACTTGTTCGTTCGCTCGTTCGGTTGCCTTCTCGCGAAGGCGACGTGAAAGAAAAATTCCCATTTGACGAATTTGTTGCGTGTGCCTTCGCTATGTACTTATTTTCGATATAGGTATCGACTCGAAAAAGGGGTAGGAGCATTTTGTCTCGTTATAAAATACCAAATTTTGGCCCAAGTATTTGGATAAGATCGGGCAGATTTCAAGCATTTGCGGCTTCTGTCAATTTGCCGAAGAAAATTTCTCAGTATTTAATCATAACTCGACATTTTCCGACAAATCAGTGGCTGTGGCTAATGAACAGAGTTGCAAAATTTTAAAAAATTTTATCGCAGCTGTCTCTGTAATCAAACTTTAACATTTGTGTAAAATGAAAGTTTTCATATTTTTCTTTTTCTTTTAAATTACAGTTCGACTTTTCAACTTGAATTTCTTAATGAATTGTGACATATGGTTTGTGAAAATTTTCAGCTCCACTTATCTCATATATTGACCAAATTTTTTGATACCAATTTCTCAACTTCCAAATCCAATAGCTTTGAAATATTTAAAAATGAACCAATGATTCAAAATTTTTCCAAAACATTTCCAAAAATGATTTGTTGAGAAAAAAATTTTGTTTTTTGAAAGAATTCCAAAAAAAGTAATGAAACAATGACGTTTTTTTTTGAGAAATCCTCTTCAAAAATCGCAAACAGAATCACATAAAATGCATTCAGAGTTCTTTTAGAACTGGACCATCAAAAATTTGCGAGCCAGTGTGGAATGTAAAAAAAATTAAATACGAGAAACAAGGCATTCGAAGGACTCACAGAGGTCAAAGTTGATATTACGAGTGATGATGGCACATAAAGTCAAATTTCCGAATAAGTTAATGAACAATGAACATTTTTTCTAAATTTTTGACTCAAATTAAATTCTTTATGAATCCCTTTTTTCTTACTTTCGGGCTCAAATACAAGGATTTTTACTCCAAAAGGAAAGTTTATAATTTTTTTACACTCAACCAATACAAAATTTGTTCCAAAAAGATTTTCAATTCTATAAAATTTCTCCGGCAGAATAGGTACAAATTTTAATTTTCTTATCATTCAAGATCGATACAATAGTCCGACCCTCCCCCCTCGAATTTTTTTCACTCAAAGCTAATAATTTTCTCGACTAATTTTTTCAATCTTGGAACATATTACCACCAATATGAAACATTTTGTAATTTTTTTTCAAAATAGAATAATAATGAAATTTATTTACCTACATAGGTACATTTGAAGATAAAATTCAACATAATTCATGAACAAAATGTCTGACAAAATCCCATAAAATAGAACTGTATGACCAAAGAAGATATTTTTCAAACATTTTGTGATTTTTTCGGCTGGAGGAAGAGAGAATTTTTATTTCAGTTTTTCGATTTTTAGTCTTCTCAATTTTCTGTGGTGGGGGTAGAGGTGGGGAAAGCCATTAAAAACTGGAAATTTCTAAAAATGAGAATTGTTTCAGGAAAATAAAAAAATTATGGAAGAAGAAAATTTTATGAGCTCAAGTAGGTAAAGAGAAGGGAAAATATTTTTACACAAAACGAATTTTTAATTTCATCATTTTTTTTTCGAAATTTCAATCGTCGAAAGGAATTTAAGACCTCTCAAAATCATTTTTCAACACTTCCTTGTTTATTGATCAGTAAACTAAAAAGCTCACTTTTTCCATCTTACTCTTCCAAAATTATCCAAAAATTGAAACTTAAAACAATTAAAATGCTCATTTTTTCAATATTTGACGTTCAAAAAATCTCTTTCGGATCAAGCATTCATAGACTTGATCTATGACTCATCGAGTCAATTTTTAAAAAATTGATTTTTTTTGGTCAAAAAAAATAAAAAAATGCGTCTTCTGAATTTAGAGCTAAAAATCCCAAATAATATCGCAAATATTTCCACTACACAAAAAAGTATTCAAATAAGAGAAGAAATAAATTTTGAAATCTTTTAACAGGGTATCTAACTGATTTTTTTTTTGTAAAATCACTACTTTTTCACTACTTTTTTTAAAAAAAATTTCAATCTGTACCCCCCCAAAAAAAAAAAAAACTCGACTCTCTTTCCAACATACAAAAAAAGGATCAAAATTTTTTAAAGAAAAAAAAAATGAAATTAGAAAAAAATCATTATTTTAAATGTAATAATTGAAAAATGAACAATTTAAAATAAATTTCGCGTCTTTGGAATTTTTTCATTTTTTCACTACTTTTTCCAAATTTTTGTCTGAATTCACTACTTTTCCACTACCGGCATGACCGGTTTTTCAAATCACTACTTTTTCACTACTTTCACTACTTTCACTACCCGTTAGATACCCTGTTTAAACATTGACAGGAAAAAAGAGACAAAAATAAATAAGTAAGTATACTTCGTAATTTTCGATAAGACTTTGATCATTTAAAAATTTTTTTCCAAGAAGAGAAGAAAAACCAGCAAAATTTTTTGCCTGAAAAACCTGCATTTGTCTTACTTCTTTCTTACTACCGAAAAAAAAAAAACAAACACACAAAAAATATTCTCTTTCCACCCTAATAAAATATGAATTTCTCAAACCAGAACTTCTCTCCACAACCCTAAAAATCTCAATCTGAAACAAATCGATGAATTTTTCGTAACCAAACTTCATCTCCAATCCGTATAAAAAAAACCTACACCACCAAAAATACCTTCCAAATCAAAATTACCCTTATTTTAAACCCAGCTCCGTAAAAATACCCGAACTTCACTCGATACATATCATCTCTGGGAAAATTTATTCCAAATTCTGGCCTACGAAAACACTCCAGGTAAAGGGGTAAACGGGGTAAAATATTCGAAAACTTGCTCATTTTTTACTCGTCTCAACGGTACTCCGATACATAACACGAAATCATCGGAATGAAATAGTATACGAATAGAAAATACAGGCGCAGCGGAAACCTACGAATATGGCGAAATTATTCGATGAAAATATTTCGTCACATTCGAATATTATATTTTTTACGCCGCTGTTACGCCGTTTCGAGACTAATAAAATAAAACTTTTTCCAGCGTTTTTTTCCACATACATCTGAGAAAATTCGTAAAGGTACAACCCACATTCGAAAATGAGAGTAAGAGAGATGGCAAAAAGGGAGAAGCTCAACAAAAAAAAATGAAAAAATTCGAATAAATACCTGATCGGCGACGCTTCCTTCTTGAATATCAGAAATAAATATTCCGTGTCCGACTTCCGGATGCTTGCCTTCGATAATCATAATACCAAGGCCATGGGCGCCCTTTAGCAAAAAATCAACAAAGCGTAATTAAAAATACGTTTATCGCATACATTGAACTCGATGAAAACGAATTTTTTCCATCGCTAAGTAATCTATTTTTATCGAAACATAAAAGCCAGTACATGTGTAATATCAGTAAATCTAATAAGTGTACATCGTATGTACATTTTTTTAAATTTCATTATGCGCAATCTAAATTCTTTAAACGTGCCCGGGCCAGCGTGCTTTTCAAATGAGGAACGAGTTCTCTCAGACCTCATTTCGGAAAAAACACCCGCCCTGCTCGCTACTCCGCCGCGATTCTCATCTTATCTAGTAATTTCTCTAAAATAGAAAATGTATTAACGAAAAACCGCACTACTATCGCGTTATTAGTTTCCACGCAACCTTTCTACGCTATATTAAATTCGCCATCGCTATTGCTATCGCTATTGAGCTTTTGCAGCCACCAAATTCGACTCGATTTGGCGTTTTTTGCCGCCTTTTTATCCTCTCATCTCGTAATATTGCATTTCGCAAATAAATTATTACATATTAATCGTGTCACAACACACATCGAAAAAATACCACAAAAAAAAAGAATACAAGCGTTCAAGCCAACGTTACACGTTCTCGATCAAAAAAATAAAATTAAAGAAACCAAAAATAATTATTCAACAAACGCACTCGTAAAATAAGCCAACTATTGTCCACCAACCAAAAAAAAAACACAAAGAAAATTATGTACTTATTCGAATTTATACGCAAAAATTATAAAATAATCGCGACCGTGCTACACTTTGGTACACTTATGATTGTATGTGTGTGTGTGTGTTTTTCCTATAAATTTTTTCCATTGTCTCAGCTCGTACGTGTATACTGTATAGTGATATTTTGAAAGGACTCCGATTGCAAGGGTTCAAAATTTTACTGCTGTATGTAATCCTTATAGTATGTAAACCATAAAACGTAGTTGATGATTTATTGGACTTTGGCAACATAAACGCCGGCAATTGGGCATAGGGAATGTGGAAATGCGAAGGTCAAGTATTCTATCGCTCGTACAACTCATATCGTTCACATCGGTGTGGCCTTCATTCGTGCTTGGTGGAAAATTTCTCCCCTAAAAGTAAGTTGCTGCTTTTTGAGAAAAAAATTATTCCCATCAGGTTTCAACATTTTTTCCCTTCGTCAAGTGAATTACTGGGTTCAATCTTAAAATAAATAAATAAATAAATAAATGAATAAATAAAATTTAATTTAATTTAAAAAATGAATTGAAAATTGATATAATCTTATCACAGTTGTTGAAAAATTTTGGCCTTGAGAAATTAGCAGATTAAAAGACAATTCGAAATTTAAAAATTCAAAAAAATCTGATCAATTTGGTCTTTTGACAGAAACATTTTTAGGTGACTAAATTTTTAAAAATTTAAATTTTTTTCCACCTTTTCCTACTACCGCTCACAAATTTACTTACCGTTCATCTAAAGAAAATAAATTTCAAACTTGAGTCAAATTTTTGTAATTTTTTCAATTTATAAAAAATTCTAACAATTTTATAATCCCTTCCTCTCAAAATATGTACCATCAAAAAGAAAAAAATTTCACATTCTTCGACATATTTTTTTCAGTACCCTGGACTAATTATTTGAAATTCAGTCAAACATTATAAATTTTTTAATCTGTTTTTTTTTGAAAATTTCAAAAAATTTTAAATCCATTTTTTCAAAAAAAAAAAAATTTGAGAGAAAAAATACAATTTTTTCAATCGCCATATTTCATTTTGCGAAACACTTGAAATTTTACCTACGTATTACAATTTGAATCAACACCCAGTCCTCCAAAAAAACATTCAAGAGAAAATCATTTTCTGAAATACTGCACTCATTTTGAAACGCTATCAAGAAGTAACAATTTTTTCATACAATTTTTTTTAAAACAGTCAATTTGAATACTCTTCTTTTTTTTGGAAATCTCATCCGAGAAGTTAAAAAAATTTCATGGGTATTTTTCGTCAAGATGCGACTATTTTGAGAAGCTGACACGAAAAAATTATTCTTTTTTTAAAATTTCGTTTCATTTTTAAAAAAATTTTAGACTCAATGGAAAATCGTCAAATTTTAGTCTATTTTAAAATCATAAATTAAAAAATTTCAGTCAATTTGAAATACCCTCCCTCAAAATATTGTCCGGAATCAAAAAAATATTCAATTTCTACTTTCATCAAGAAGCTAGAATTGAAAAAATTAAGTTTTTTAACCCTTTTATTTTCTGAAATTATCGACTTGAGGAGGGAAAAAATGGGAATATTTTTTTCGCGAAAAAGAAACAACTTTAACGGATGGAAACAGCAACTTTTCAAAAAATTCAGAGCAAAATTCACTTTTTAAATATACTCTTCTTCTCGGAATACTTCACACCTTGCTCGAAGTCGTCTCATATTATTTTGAAAAATTCCGGTATTGGGTTCCTATTCCCCCCCTCCCACTCACATACAAAAAAGGTGACGATCTTTGTTCGTAAGAGAATCGACCGTTTCCTGTCCGATCCCCTCGCCTCTCCTTAACGATCCCTTTTCTTGGAATTCCTGTATCTGATACATCATTGAAGCCAGTCGCTTTCTCTTTTCTTTTGTATGTCTACCCTTATTCGACCATCTTTCGTACCGGACCGCGATGATGAAACTTTAACATCATTCACATGTGTCTCGACTTCTCAAACATTTTCAATTGTTGAAAAAAAAATCATGAATGAAATTCATTTCACACATTTTTTTACCTAGTCTTTTCTTCAGTTTCAAAAATTGAAATGAAAAAATGTTTTTTTTTTTAATTTGTTAAATAATAATTTACTACCAAGAAATACTTCTTTTTCTAAAAAGTGAAAAAAGAAATCAAAAACGAAAAAAAAGTTTTATAATTTTTTTTTGAAAGTGACTGCCAATTTTGCTCTCCTACTTGTCACATCCAATTTCTGAATTTGCAAAATACTTCGCAAACATGTAGAAAAATTCGTAAAATTTTAACGTGAAACGTAGAAACAAAAGGAATTTGTTAATAGTTTTTTTGAATAATTTCCCATGCCCTCAAAAATAATTCATAGGCGAACGTTAAAAAAAAACATTCAAATTGTTACCTCATCTCAAAACGATAATACCCTCTTCCTCCAAAAAAATAACTTCACCAGTCTCAAATCCATCTCTTATTATTTTGAAACATTTCAATCTACCCCCGTTCCCCCAAACTCGTCGAAATTAAGTCCTTCAATTATTTTTTTTCTGGCAATTCTAGCAACATTTTTAATGCCTGATCGAATTTCAATAATTTCGACTTGGAAATCGAAATTGACGTGACATTATTTCACTATTTCTCGCATCTCAAAACTCATCCCTCCACATCTTACCCAGCTTTTCTCAAAAAATCATCCAATCTCATGCTAAAAATCATCCAAATTGCTCAAAAATTCTAAAATAAAAATTTCTCACGTTCAGTAATTTACCAGGACAAACATGATACTTCTGAAAAGGGGTTTTAGTTCAACAAAAGGAAAAAAATTGACTAAAAAATTACAATACTCACAAAACGAAAAATTGCTCAAAAACATTTTTTTCGAAAATCGTCCAATCCTAGACCACTGCTCTCCCTCCACTATCAACATTTCCAAGATCTTTCAATTTTCCAACAATCAAAAAAATTCTTCGAACAAATCAAAATCGTAGAAAAAAATACCACAAATAAATTCATCAAATTTAGCCGAAATTAAGCGAGATCGTTCGAACACATCCGAAACATTCAAAAATTTGCGAAAGTATCGAAAAACCCGTCAAAATACGTACCTACAACTAAAATCAAACAATTCCATTGAAAATCCAAAAAATACTCCAGTCTTCGTCAAAACTGTAAAAAAAATCCTTCGTCACGTTCACAATACGGGATAAAAACACAAAACCGAAAAACCTCGAATATTTCCGAACATCGTCGAATTTCAAAAAAAAATTAAAATACCTTAAAAACCAAACTCGAACTGTTATTCGAGAACGAATTCGTCTGAAAATCAAACTCTCCTACTTTCTGGCATCTCGAATCTCATCCACAACCATCACTTCACTGCCTTAATGAAAAATTAACTCGCATCGAAAAAAAAAAGCTTACAGCTACTCTTCACACATTTCCACATGATATAAGCGCGAATAGACGGTATTCGATGGATAATAGGGACAAAGATCAAACCAGTCATCAATGTTCGAGCCAAAGTTCCCACGTTAATAAACCCATGATACGATTAGGGTAAAGTTGCCATAATCGTACCGCCGCCTAAATCGTACCACCAGTGGTTTCTCTTAGTTAATCATTCTTTAGCGTGTTCTGCCGATGGTATATGATAGTATTATGTATTTTGAGACTTTTGATGAAAGAACCAGGCATTTTGAGCCATGAGCTCGTTTTTTATCGCCAAAAGAAAAAAAAACGGGGTCCTGATATAATAATTTGAGAATGCGTTTTCAGAGTATTGCAAGAAAACGAAGTGATTATTGCTAGTGGCATTAAATTCATATAAAACTGTATCATTTTAGCTATCTTTTGAGATACGTACGAAAATTTTTGACAAGATTGTGTCTGAGTAGTTGGGGTTTCTTTCAAAAAAGTCGAAGTTGCTTAAATCGTACCTCCAATTTTTTCTATAGATTAAACCAGTTTTTGCACGTCGGAAATAGAATATGGTCAGCAGAAGACATGTATATGTCTATTTGCATGAATTTTGTATATTATTTTCAACTTTTCAGTTACAAATGGAAAATATACATTTTTTAGAAAATAAAATGGAATAAACAAAGGAATAATTGATTTTTAGAATATTCGCCTATTATTTCATGAATGGAGAGGGGGAGGAGGGGCGAAAATTATGTATAAGTGAATAGGGAACTTATATGAGTATTTTTAGGTTGATGGGAGACATTGGAGGGCACTGGGAGGCATTGAAAGGTAGTAATTCTACATATTTTGTCAGTGGTACGATTTAGGCAACCAGTCTCCTAAATCGTACCACTTGAAGACCTTTGCGAGAATCAAAACCATGGGTGCAGTTTTAAAGTTGGAAATTTCGTTCTTGGGTCAAAAGGTGCGCAAAGGACCAACCTACCAGATGGTGAAAAAAAAATTGGTCAAACTTCATTTGTATCTCACTCAGCTTCGAAAAACTGAAAAGTGGTACGATTTGGGCAACCTTACCCTAAACGTATACATGTTCACGCATATATAGTATTTCGGCATTTAGAGCTACACAGTATACATAGTAAATTAACACAGCGAAGCAAATATACGCGCAACACTTTTATCAGGTACCTGTAAGGGAACAGAATTCACATTGTGACCTTCGGAAGACAAATCAGCCTACGGCAAAATAAACAAGAATACATAAAACTACTAATGTGTGTAGGATTAATCTTGATATACCTAAGTATTCTATAAAATAGGTATTAGGAAAAAAAATTCAATCAATGGTACAAAAATGAAGAAGAAAAAAAAAACAGTTGGAAAATAGGTACATTCGTAATAAAAATTCATTTCGTCTCAATCACGCCTAAAAATAAATTCCCAACGATGAGCATTTGAACGAGATATTTTCAAATCACGTTTTCTCACGAATATTGCTTCAAATTCACAGGCAAATATTCGCATATTTTGAAATCAAAGGAGACTTCACCAATCAAAATAGAATCACTCAAGAGGGTATTTTTTAAATCCCTGATCTCTCCTATTTTTTTGTAACATTCTATCATCGTCTCTCATTACCACGACGAATTAAAATCCCATCGATAAAAATACGACGGTATTTGACCGAATTCTGAAAACCGATCACCCTTGTTTTCCAAAACCCAATCCACCCACGAGTGACCGCAGTGCCGAAGGGGAGTCTGAAACTTGTAATAAATAACAGGGTGTCTCGAATTTCCACATTAACGTATGCTTTTTAATCGCGTTGTTAAAGTTATGGGCGAAAATCGAAGCGTGGTTCGAAAACGTTTCGTGGTTTTGTTTTTTTTTTTTTACCACCCTCCGTTCTAGCCCTCACTCCCTTCTATGAAGGAGAGATTTTTCACGCGCGACCTGGATTATACCACACAGCAGGTCTAGGTTTAGTGTTTGGCGAGTTGTGTACAGGCGACGAACACGTTCCGTATAGGTGGAAGTTTAACGAAATAATGCGTTCACTTAACTCCTACTACGCTATTATTTATCATCGCAATAAACGTTAATTAAGCCGCTAAAACTTTGCGGTTTGCCTAACTAAATCAATACGGGATGTTGAGTTAATTAGAGAGGGGATGGTTGGTCGAATAAGTTGTATATGCCGGCCAATCGAGGGTATTAACGCGTGTATAATTTTAGCCTCTATTTTTTTTTTTTTTTTTTTTGGTTTTTACATCATTACGTATTACGTCGTTGTATTAGCTAATATTGGATGGAAAAAACATTGCGGTGGTGCTTTTTCGGTCGAATTAACAATTTGAACGTTTTTTAATAGAAAGAATCAGCTCAAAATTCGTAATTTTTCAATTTTCATTAATGAAAATAAAAACAGAAATATTAAAACTTCAATTTTTGAAGCATTCAGAAACCTATCTTCATCCCTCCCCCTCCCCCCCCCTCAAAAAATTGCAACACCAAAACAATCTAAAAAAAAAAACTGAATCTTGAAATTTTTCTAAAAACAGAACATCATAATTTTAAAAACTGCGTGAAGAGAAGAGAATTAAAAATTTCGAACATTTTTCTTCCTCGAGTCGAACGCACCTACTTACAATATTTATAAATTCATTCATATTCAAAATTTCAGACTCTAGATCCTGAGGTGTCTCAACTGAAATAACAATTTTGAGCCAAAACAAAAAGAAAATCGAAAGTATAGGTAATAGGTGTACCACTATACCATGAAAGAACTCCCTTACCAAAATTTCAGGAGCTGAAATATATTTTTCGAATTTTGGTGAATTACGTTAACGACTGAATTTACACCATTCGCTCCAAATATTCAATTTTTATCCGAAAAAAAATCAGGAAAAAAATGATTCTCTGCCCAAATATGAATAATTGTGTTCTAATTGATCTGATAGGTCACCAATATGCGTATTTCGCAAAACATATGGGCTGAATTTCATAAATGAACCATTTTATGGATTTTTCTTCGCAGCTGGAAAATTCTAAAATTTTCAGGTGGCTCTAAAACGTTTCGAACCCTCTTTCAATCGAGTCGGTACCTCAAAAATAGGGCATATACAAAATTTGAGCTTTTTTCGTGCAATAGATCAAATTTTCATATTTTTCAAGGCTAGTAAACCAATTTTGAAATTTCAAAAAATCGCCAAAATTCGAAAAATGTATTTCAGCACCTAAAATTTTGAAAATTGTTCTTTTATGTATTTTAGATTTTTGTTGGAGCTCAAAATTTACTTCGAGTTGAGATACTTTTACATAAGAATAACTCATAATCACTTTTTTGATGTTGGAAAGCAAGAATGAAAAATCCCAAACTTTCAAACTACTTTTTTTTAAAGGATGCCTAATAGATTTTTAAAATTCGAAATTCGCAACTTTTTTTTGACTTTTATCGTAATTTTTAAAAAATGCAAAACTTTTTCATGCTGGCTTTCCAAAAAGTTCTTTTTTGTGAACAAAACATTTGCAAAGGACATTCAACATTATTCGTTTATTTTTTTTCAAACAGGATTAAATAGATATTTTTTACGTAACTCAGAATCGCGAATTTTGAAAAATTTCGGGTCGATTTTGCGATTTCTGCAACCAGCAGACACCCCTGTAAAATCTCATAATGTCTATTTCAAAATTTTTGAACAATATTCGTAACTCCTTCAATTTTTTAATAACAGATTTTCGTTTTAAGTGATTGAAATTTATTCAAAAATTGAAAATTGAATCAAAAATATATTTTAAAATGTTTTGAACTATGTATCGTTACATTTCCAACTCTGAAAATAGACTACACATGTAACATTCGCACAAGGAATGAAGAGATTTTATTTTTTTTTTAAAGATGATTCCAATGGTTATATGCACCAAAAATGAATTTTCAAAATTTTCGGATTTTCATTTCTGCTTCTTGTAACGATTTTTTCGAGCAAGAAATATTAGAATCATAATTACTCAGAATATCGACCAAAAACGTACTTTTAGATACTTTCAAAATTTTTGGCCCCCCCCCCCCATACAGCTTTGATTGAATTTTGAATTTAAAAAATTCAAAACATAAATTCAAACCTCTTAGAACCACTTTCTCCTAATGCCTAATTTCAGAATTTTGGCACCCAAAATTTTATCCATAATCTATTTGTGATTCGTAGTAAGTACCTGCATGGAAAAAATCGCCCAATATTACTGAATAATTTTTTTCCTAAATTTGACAAAACTCAAGTAAAATGTTTTCCATTTTTCAACACAAAAATAAAATCCTCTCAAACAGGGTCATAAATTACAAAAATTAGTCGACCAACCCATACTTTTTCTGACAAAAATATAATTTTTTCATCATTAAAAGAAATGGGGAAAACACCCTTTCTGTCCCTCATTCTGCTAGCTTCAACTTCACCAACCCCTTTCAATTTTAACGTCCGATAAAAAAATCATAATACTAGCTATTTATAGAATTTTCAAAACATTATTCACTTATAAATAATAATTTTTCTTGGAATTTTCTCGTTCGAATCGCGCATCCGTCGCCTTTTTAAAAGTTGAGCAAAAAATAATCAGATGAAAATTTAGTCTGGTTTTCGAAATGTAACTTTCTTCCATCACTGAAGTATCTTTTGATTCTTATTTTTTTTAGCTCCTACAGCACCAAAGGTAGAAAATATTTTTATAGAAATTTTTTTCATAAATACCAGATTTTATTGAATTTTTTTTAGGGGAATAAAGAACATTACTCATCGAAAATTTCAAAGAAATTTCATTCCAGGAATCGAAAAAATATGAATTCCTCTCCCCACTGCAATAACTTCACTTTTATCCAATTTCAAGTGAAAATCCGACCAAAAAACAAAGGCAATCATATCAACTCTCTCGATTCATGCTAACGACCAAATAAAACTTCACTACCAACACAGAAAATCTTCGACTTAACACGAAATCATCTCCGTTCGTCAGCAACAAAACAAAGGAATTAGATACATAAATTCTATCAAAATCTCTACTTCTTGCACCATATTTCTAAACGAGCTAACGAGATGATTTATATACACAGCTTAGTTCATACGTCATAACTTCAGGGTAAAAACGTAGGATGGTAAAGGAAAAAAAAGGTCTGTAATTAAAAACCAGTAAAAAGTATACAAGGGTAACAATTACGACCAGAAAATCGACTGGAAAATATGCGACAACGTGTTGTTTTTTTTACTCCGAAGCTACCTACTGTAAGTGTTCAAGGGGAAGGAAAATAGGGGAGGCTATACGAGAACAAAAACGAGAATATTAAAAAATACTACGTTCACGTTGAAAAAATATGAAAAACCGTGTACTGACCTTTTTCGTCGAAATTACGCGTACTCCTTTGAAATTGGCGTATTTTTCTTCTGGCGTCTGCAAAAAAAAAATACCTCGTGTAAACATTCAGGTTTCTTTAAAATTTCGCCTACGCCACCAATATAGCTAAATTAATTTCCATGTGGTTTAATCATGTGAAAAAATAGGATGGCTGAGGCGTTTGCGACCAATCTCCCGAGCCTTGACGAAATTTTACACGAGTTAACCACAAAAAAAAACTACTCGCCAAGTTTTAATACGATTTAAATTCTTTCAGGGTAAACTTTCGCGTGCCGGTATTGAAATTTTATTTCAATTTTTATTCGCTGTTGGGAAGTTATTTTCTCGTTTTTTTTCCTTTCGCCAGCGTGTAAAACTTTCACGTAGACCTAAAGGGCTGAGTAGGCAGTTGATTTAATTATATGTTGTGATTTGTTACTTTGAAACGTGTGCACAAGAAATTGGAACATAGAAAAATGCAACCCAAAATTTTGGTAACTTTATCGCGTATTTTTCAAGGGCAGGGCGCATTCCCAATGTTTTTTTTCTGGCTTTTCTTCGACCGACGGAAAAGATCGTTGTTTAATTTTTATACGTCGTACACAGCTGCTCCAACTCCAAACACGTATCAGAGCTTTCGTGAAATCCTGCAGATAAGAAAATATCGCGCGAAGTCAGACAATTGTTTCGTATGTTGGCGGTGGATAGAGGAAGAGGCGTTTAAACTGTATGAATTCTCCAGAGGGCATCTTCTTTCTTGGAAGAAAAGGGCAAAAGGCCAAACGAAAGTTCAAGTTCAACAATTTTAATCAACGTTTACGCCATGAAAACTCGAATGATGCGAATGTGGGGGAAGGGGGTAATTTTGGATTACAACGGATAATTTAAACGGTTGCTATTTTCGAGAAATTTCTAATTTCTTCATTCCTAACAGCGAAACGAGTCAAAACTATGTTGAACATGATTTGACCATTTTGGAAAATTAGAGAAATTTTGGGGGTTAATTGTTGAGAGTACGGATTTGTGCGAAATTTTCAGTAAATTAAGCCCAATTTTATTTTGAATATCAAGTTTGCATGTCTCAGGCTGAAATTCTCAAGTATTTACATATTACAAATTCAAACAGTCTACCGAAATTCAGTAATGGAATTCCTTAAATTTAGTTCTCAATCTTTTCGTAACTACCTATTTGAAAATTTAGTAATCTCCACCAGTCATTAAAAAAAAAAAAAAAAAAAAAAAAAAAAAAAAAGGAAAAAACGGAAAAAACGGAAAAATAGTTCATTTTATTTCAAATAATTATGATTATTTTCTCAGTCTTCCCAAATTTTCGAGCCAATTTTTTAAAATTTTCCACGATGAATGTCTCGGATGAAAATATGGAAGTAGTTGCCAGGGGGCGAAGAGAGGAATTTTTCCAGCTCCAGAACATTCCAATTTTCTAGAAAGAAGAAGCTAATTATTTTTCCAGAATTCTTCTTTTCCAAACATTTCAACAAAGCAAGATCTCCCAACATCACCTATTTTTTCAAATTTTTAATCATTTGTTAAATAATCGAAATTATGAAGTTGAAGGAACTCGAAATTTTTCCAGCAAAATGCTCCTATTTTTTAAACAGAGTAGGGTATTTCAAAAAATTTTGTCACCTTCCTCTGCTGAAGTTTGAAGCTTGAAATTTGAAACCTGGAATCTGTAACCTGGAACTTATGATGACCTTTTATAGATGATTTTTTTTTACCAATCACCCCACACTTTTCAATATCTTTCAAGGGTGAGATGACCACTGGGCTGAAAATCATTTTTACAGATCATCTTATAATAATATTCGCAAATAATCCCACACTTTTTCTGAATTTCAGAGAGAGAGGTATTCATTCAGATGAAAATCATTCTCAAAGATCATCTCATGATTTTTCTCAATGGAAATAATCAATTTTCCTACAGATCATTACACGCTTTTTCTGAGCTTTGGAGAGTGAGATAATCATTGAAATAAGCATCATTGTCACAAATCATGCCAAGATTTTTTCGGCTGTAAATCGCAATTTTCCGCTTGGGGGGGGGGAGGAGGAGGCAAGATTATAAACACAAGATACGAAAAAAATCAAATCAGAATTTTTTGGGGTTAAATTCGAAAATTATTAGATTATAACTCTCAATTTCAATGATTTTTATGCCAAAAATGGTATTTTGACAATCCAAGTCCAAATATATTCAAGGTTCAAAGTTTCTCAATTTCTTCAATTCTAAATTTTAGAAAAATTGTAACCAATTAAAAAAATTCTACAGCTGTGAAACGTTCTCAAAATTTTTTCAAAATTGATTTTGCCAATTTTTCAATTCCATACTTTTTAAAATTTCCTCCAATTACTGAGTTGGCAATATTGGCATCGCCCCAGCTACGATTATTATTCCACTTTCTCCCCCTCAGAAGACGCCCTTTGATAAAAAAAATTGATCCCCCTAACTTCATTTCATTTCTCCTTAGAAAATTTCTCAACAATATTTCATAAACCAGTATCTGAGGTGGAGTAAGCTCTGAAAATCGTAGGCGAACAAAATTAATTAATTTTTTTCAAGCTTAAAAACTGTTCCAAATTGAAAATCGGGTCAATATGATTTTTTTACGCCAATTGTAGTACCTAATTCCTTCAATGATTTTTCAAATGAATCTATTTTAATCGCCCAATCAATTCTTCAAATTTTCAAACATGACGATTATTAAAAAAAAAAAAAAAAAAAAAAAAAAAAAACTATATGGGATATCATAAAACTTTATCAATGGAACATAAATGGACACGGCTTACCTCTTCTTTCAAAGTTTCAGGGAACTGAGTAATCGGTTTGACAGCGAGGTCGTCGTGAGCACCATCCGGAGGAACACTTTCTCTCCTAAAACAATGAAAAAAAAATTACAATATTAGATCAATTTTTGTATTTCAATGTAAGTAAACATTAAATAAAAATACAATCAAAAGAACGACAACTTCCATCATCAAAAAATTCTCATAATTCCTTCGAATAGGAAAACTCGATCAAAGAATCAAATTTTTTTTTCATCTCAACATTCAAAAAGACGAGATCATTCGACGAATCGCGACTCTTCAAATACATATTAAAGATGACAATAAATCTCACCCACAACTTATTTTAAATATCAAACAAAAATCTCAACAATTTGCTCGTGAACATCAAATCAAATCAAATCTTCTTCGATCAAAATTCAAGAACTTACAACGCACAGAAAATTTGCAGCTCCTGAGCCATAAAATTTGCCTATCGCAAAATCAAATTTTCAAAATCATTCGACCATTAAAAATAAAAATTCAGTCTGTTTGCAACACTAAAGGACCCATATCACATGAAAAAAAAAAACATCCGATTGGAAAATCATTTCCACCTTAAAATCAGCAAATCCACGAACCCCAATTCACTTTTAGATTACCCTATTGCCACGTGAAAAACATCAATCGACATTTCAAACACCTCGTCTTCGGTAAAAATTTCAACCAGCATTTCGTACTTTAACATCTCCCCAGGCCAATCTCATATTCATACAACACGAATTCAACTATAATTCACCTATCATTCCAATTCGATACTTCGACTCGATAAAGCCTAAAATCTCTCTCCTCCCGACACATCCAACTGCCTCCAAAACCCCCAGCACCAAAAGTCGACGCAAGTACGCCTATAAATTGATAAATATTGGTCGCATCGAAATAAATTCCACGCTGGAGAAAACCTATTCGAGAACGAGCCAGACTGTACATTTGTTCGATTCACGATCCGTGTAAAATTATCAAATAGCTTGGCACTGAGACAATTTCATCGTCGAGAAAATTTCCTTTTTTCCCCTCAGAGCTCGCTGCTTTACGCGAATACACGAAGAATTCGCGAACTTGGAATAAGTTTTCGCCGCCAAATATGTACGATAAAAGATCGGCTCCGGGTATGAAATTGCTTCGGTAATCGCATTTTTGCGCCCGATATTAAAACGCTTAAAATATTTCCAAGCGTTTTTAACTTAATAGCCGAGCTTGTTTGCGAAATTTATTAAAAAAGTAAATTATTTTTACTCTCGTACCCCGATTCTCACCGCCCCCTTTTCTCGAATCCAATCCGAACCAAAGGTGAAAATGCGCTGCTGTTCGATAATTATGGCAAATATTTACCCCTGCATCTGTACACAGCTCCGGATCCCCTCGCCATCGTCTTGTTTACTTTTCAAAGATACGATTTTCCTCTTACAACGAACCAAAAAAAACCACCTTAGAAAACCGATTCGACGTGGTGCCGCCTCAGCCGAACCATTATTTGCATTCGAAGGTACTACGTGCGATTAAATTTCATCGTTATTGGCGCTACACCGAGCCGAACGAGTAGTAAACCGAGAATTACGACGTTTATCTGCGTTTAATTAAAAATCCGGCTGCAAAAAATCCACATCGCACCGGAGCAGCCATCTCTTGAGCCACACCGGCTCCGGCCACGGGCAAAAAACATCGGCCCGTTTCATTAAATTCAATTACGACGCGGATACGAGAAAAAAATATATAAAATAACGTTCCATAAATGAGCTGTTAGTAGCGCGAAATGTAATTTATCAAATACCAGCGTGTTTTTTTACATCGTACGAGCTCACAGTACACCCGGACAAGACACACCAGGCACCAGATAAACGGTTAACACTCGTTGATGACGAATAACACGATAGAGCAAAAAAAACCGTAAAGGAAAAGAAAAGGAAAAAAAGGAAGCCAACTCGCAGTCGTATGCGGAGAAACCTCCGATAAAAAATTTTCAGACCGAATTGCCGCACTAAATAAAAATAACGAAGTGCATTTAACAAGTGAGATGGAAATGGAAAAATGAAAAAAAAAATACGAAAGCGAAACTCTGCTAGTTTTCCTCGTTCCTCTACGTCGCCTTTTCAGCTACTTTTTTCCTCTTTCTGAGCTTCGTCGGCATTACCAGACGAAATGAAGCCGACATTGTATAATACAATGGCTGTGAAAGACATCGCACATGGATATGGTAGCTGTGCTCAAGATGGAGATGCTGGTACGTACAATCAAAGTTGTAAATATCATTTATAATTTATCCGGCCTGAGTTGTTCTTTTCTCTTGATGTTTTCGTCGCAGTGCTGTCTAAAATTCACACCCCTCTACTCCCCTTTCCCAAATTCATATTTCCCTAGCCTACTATATTCTTTCATTTTCCATTCGAGCAAAGCCGGCTTGGGAGGAAATTGAGAAGAAAACCTCGGCCAGAAATAAAATAGTATGTACGTAAACGTACGCATCATAAACTGAGCGACAGACGACGACGTCGTAGTCGGTTTTCTCAAATTTTCGACCGAATGTTTAACCAGGCTGCCTCTCCGCTTTGATCTGTCGTCTAGAAAATATATCGTACTCGAGGCCGAGCGTCACAGACGCCAGAATATTTGACAAGTGAGATTATATAGGAGCTTTAAATTGCCATTAAGAAATTGGTCATTTTTTTATAGTATTATGCTCTTTTATACGCTGTTTCGTCGGGGTTTTTAAAAAAGAGAGGCTTTCATACGATGAAAAGGACCAGTAAACTATTTTTTTTGAAAATTATTCGCATTAGGTTTGATATCTAGAAGAATGGCAGAAACCGAAAAAAAATTCAGAAAAGATGGAATGTTCAAAAAAAGACTACGTTATTTAGGGAAAAAATGGAGCTAATTTCAAAACTTGAAAATACATTTTCATTATCAGTCACACATCAATGAAATTAAATGTAGTGGGTAGTGGGTAGGTAATATAAGAGGAGAAAAATGAGAGCAAAGTCGTATTAATTTCGGAGTCCAAAAATTGAAAATTAGCAGCTACTGTCAATTTCAAATGTGTTTTAAAAATTGAGAAAAAGTTGCGAAATTATCAATTTTTGAAATCTTGATCACTTTCTTCACATTGAGACCAATTCCAATCCTTTTTTATTTCGATAGCCATTTAATCAATCTTATTTATTTTTGAGTAAATTTTTTCCAAAGTGTTTTTATCCTCTTCAAGTGATAAATTTCTATTTTTTTTTTGTTTTCTCGCGATTTGCTCTGGTTAGGAACATGGAACTGTTGTCTCCTATCATTTCGATACTTTTTTCACTCATAAATTTTTTAAATAAAATATCTAATTGATTGAAATTTTTGTCTTCAGTTTTTTTTTGGACAGGTATCTGATTTTAAAAATTCAAAATGCTGGAAAATAAAAAATTTTCAAGGAATGTTGCATGGTCTAACAATTTTTCCACCACAAAATTTTATGTTGGCTAAAGATCATCATCAAAACTTACATTTTTTTGACTTCTTGAAACAGAACTGGTGTTTCAGAAGTCATAATACTGAAAAAAAAAGGGGAAGCTCCAATTTTTTTCAACCTGATTTTACGCTGCATCGTTTACTTTTTAAATTTATCAACACTGAAATCACTTTTGAGCATTTTGCAATACGTTTTACTTGAAATATTTTCAAATACTGAATATTTTTTCCACAATTTCAAAAGGCTACGTTTTTTCATCAAAAGCATTTAACAAAGTGAGCTCAAACACTTTCTTCAGCAGATTAAAACTTGAAGATTTTTTCTCAAAAAATGATAAGATTTTGAATTTTGAAAAAATGTTGAATCTACTATCAAAATTTAAATTTTTGAAAAATTTCCAAATAGTAAGTAAGTACTTAACTGAATTTCTGAACTTTTTTATTGGGATTAAAACGTCTGAAACCTTCATTTTCAATTTTGGTTTTCGCTCTCTTTCTCCCATTCAAACTAATAATACATATTAAGATTAGAGAAAATATTCTCAAAAAATCATCAAAACATTGAATAAGAAAACACATTGCCTTATTGTTTTTTCTAAAGTTTTTGAGTTTTTTTTTTTTTTTTTTTTTTACAAAATATGGTTCATTACTGCAAAAATCGGGATGAAAAATTTTCCTTTGGGAAGGCACAGCCTTTTAAAAAACTACAAAAAATTCAACCTTTTGAATCCAGAGGCTTTAAATCTAATGATCTGCTTTCAACAGATGCGCCTAATTTCATGATAAATTTGCATCAGAATTAGTCTCAGTAGAGTAATTATACAATAAAAAAGGATCGAAATAAATTATCATGAAGTTTTTTCTTTTTATCATGAAATTTTGAAAAAAAAAAGCACCAAAACAGGTGAATGCAGAACAATGATGAAGGAGAGAAAATGAAGGAAAAAGGAGAAGAGATTGTCGCAAGGACAAATCCTGGGCATACCATGTCTCAACTTCTGACTTTCATTTCTCGAAATTTTTTCAAGGTTGAAAATATCAAACCTCTCTATAGATTTACAGTAGGTAAATATTCTCAAACCCACATCTTCATTTTCATACCTCTTCCACCTAAAAAATTCCTCATTCAAATTTCTCAACCAGGTACACAAAAATCTACATCTCCGATTCTTGAAACTCCCACATGGAAATTTTTTAACACCCAAAAAACCACGACGAGACGAGGCACGAGAGAGCGCATTTTTTTAAAAAAGAAAAATTATTCGACTAAAAAACGAACTACCCTTCGTGGTACTACGTATAAACACTACCGCCGTGAATGTTATTTTTAACTCGCTGAAAAAGAAAAAACCAAGTAAAAAACCGCAATTCGAGGTATAAAAAAAATTCGCGCTAATAAAAAAATAATAAATTACAGCAAAGTCACAGCGAGCTCGATAGAGGACACGATTAACAGAAGAGTAAAATTTACATATACGACTCGAACACTCGTAGTCATACTCAGTGGTTGAGACCCTCCCCCCCCTCCGTCCATCACTTCTACCAATTCGTATATGTAATGTACTTCGTAAGCATCGTCGAATCCGAACCTCTTGAATAAAAAATAAGCATCGCAGCGAGTCGAGTTGTACATCGTACCACATAGACAATTTCTGGAATTATTTTTTTAATTCTACGACGAATCTAGAAGTAGGTGTACCTACACGACGAACAGATTGTTAAAAACGAAAAAATCTTCTAAAAAGCGCCGCAATTCATTTTTTAACGAAGTGAAAAAGCGGTCGAGTATGAAATTGCATACGCGACAAATTCGTTACCGTTTATTTTACGCCGACACCGTACCCAAATAGTACGGCGAAATATAAATATTCTCAAGAAATACGGCCGAGTGATAAACAAAAACGTCAGCCGAGTATTTAGATTTCATTTCGTGCTATTCGAGTGTATATACTGTCAACGGTATGATATGAAATAACAGAACATCAAAAAAATATGTACGTAGGAAAATATACCGGAAATTGTGGCTGTGGGTATACTTTATTTATTATACAGTGTGTATCAAAATTGTAGCTATATTTCAAAAGCTCGAGGAGGGTAGTTGAAAAAAAAAGATTGTTGATTTGTTGTCGTCGTTACGAATTGCTTTTGTGATAAGTACATATAATGTACTTCAAGTTTGCACTTCCCAAATACAAATTTTTTTCGAAAGGGAAAGACAGGAGCGATAATTTTCACATCAGCAGCATCCTGATACAAAAAAAAAAAAAAAAAATGTTTTCAAGAATCGGAATCATGAAAAAATGAAAAAAGCGAAACAAGGAAATGGCCGTCTTGTTAATTTGCAGCAACGTTTATTTTGAGAAGAAGCTGCGCAGTTGCGTAGCGTAAATGCGCGCACAGCGTTTAGACTACATTTGTGATTATGACACGCTACTGAACTGACGTTTTCAACTGTGTTCAGATTCCCAGAGGCCAGAATGTGCTTACTTCAAACAAACGATCAATTAGTGAAGACAAATGTGAATTTTTAGAAAATGCATAATTGTTTAGGCAAATTATTCGATCACACTTTGAATAATTTGATGCATTTTTTTTAATACACAAAGTTAAAAAAATTCACAAAATTGATAGGTACATCGAAATGTCATTGAAAAAATTCCACAAATTTAATTTCAATGCTCAAGTTGATTTTTCAATTTTAGGAAAATTTTTGAAAATTAAAATGGCATGATCGAATACGTTCCAAATCCGAATTTTTTCTGATTTCCTAGGTCAAACACCAAAACCTTTCAAAATTGGATCAAATTTTAAAATTTTTACCCAGGTAAAATCATTCAAACTTTCCTTCAGTTGTCAAGTTGGAAACTTTTTTGAAAAACGTGAGGAATGTGATTGGATTGAAAAAAATTGAGGTAAAGTTTTAAAATCATTGAAAACATTTTTGAAAATAAAAATAAGGAAAGTATATTGAGGAATTCTACAATAATTTTTTTCAGCCACAGACACACTTCAGTGCATTGAAAAATTTTCAAAACGTCGTTTTTCAAAGAAACGACAGGAAACGACGGGTCCAACATATCTATAAACGATCGTTTTGAGTCGTTTTTCCAAAATAAGAAAGATTTGACCCGAAGCTGTAATTTCAGTATGTTGGAAAAATTTTAAAACAACTGTCGTTTTTCAAAGAAACGACTGGAAACGACAGGTCCAACATACCTAAAAACGATCGTTTTGAGTCGTTTTTCCAAAATAAAGACGATTTGACCCGAAGCCCTCATTTTAGAATGTTGGAAAATTTTTCCAACTGTCGTTTTTCAAAGAAACGACAGGAAACGACAGGTTCAACATACCTAATAATGATCGTTTTTAGTCGTTTTTCCAGTTTTCAATTAAATGTTTTCAAAACTTCTTCCAACTCAATAACGTAATTCGAAGAAATTTGATTTCTTTGAGGAAAACGTTGAATTTGTGATTTTAAATTTTCACATCTTTCCCATTCAAAATCAGAAACCAAATAAGATTTATAAATCAGAACCAAAACTAATATCCAACAACGCTGCAATATTAAAACCAGTGCCATAAGTACTAAGTACCAAAACTGATCCCGATAGAGAAATTGTATCATCCTAAACCCTGATACCTACTAGAGCTGCCAGTGCGATTTTTTTTCAGAATTTCAATACTTTCCAGGAAGTTGTACGAGTAAAAGTAAGTTTGAAAAACAAAAAATAATGAATGGGTTTTATTTTTTTTTGAACAATCTAACCAGAAAAACTACTTTTGTCGCAACTTTTAGACGAACACTTCGAGTATTTTTCAAAGCAACGTTCAATTTACCCAAAAGAATTCCTAAAGTAGGTAATGAAAAACAAGCTTTTGGATTTTCAAGATAATTTTTGAAAAAAAAAAAACCAAACAAAAAAGGCGTTGAATTCAAAAGGAATGGAAAATGTATAAGAAGGAAAAGGGAGTATTAAGGATAGAAAAACCATACCGAATATAATTCATCAATATTGCCAAGAAATGCTTTCAGAGAATGATTGAAAAAATGTAATGTAAAATATTTAACTTCAAAAAAAAAATCCAAATTCAGCTTTTCAAGATGTTGACGCCCTTCTTTCTTGAATTTTGAGGCATGTAATTTTACAAAAGTTGTTCAGAACAGCAGACAAATACAGCAAAAGTTTTCTAATTTAAAAATGAGTGATTATTAAGTGGAAAAAGAATAAAGTAGGGACAAAGGAAGCGAGAAATTTGGAAATCCTCTTTCATGTCTTTTATAAAACCAAAAATAAGACTTCATTAAGTACCTACATAATTTTGATAAATCAATTTCATTGTCAACAATTTTTTCCTTTTTCAATTGAACACAGGAAATTTAAAACCCTGCTGTTTTTCCTCCTTCAACTGCTCCAAAAATTCGGAATTGGTATATGGTTGCAAAATATTATAATTTCCACTCCGCAATTTAAAATTTTTCAAACGCGAAAAAAATCCTCACCAAATCCTCCCTTACTATCGCCGAAAATCTACACCCTCAATAGCTCCCCGCTTCAAATAGGAAATCCACTAAAAACCACAAGCTCGTCGATCTAATTCATTCTCGCACCATACGCGTATATCTGCCAGAAAACTGATGACTCGACGACAGAAAAGCTTATTACTTTTGGGAATACTCTGGTGGTCGAAAAATGAACGCATAAAAAATAATTCCAAACGGAATTTATTCTTACCCGGGCTTTTAAAATTGTATAGCGCCGTTAAAGTCGACGTAAGAAGAAATTCTGGTCTTTTTATGGGCTACGAAGATAGACGCGGAGCATTTTATAGCCCGAGCAGACAGATCTATTAGGATATAAATTAATGAGTAAGTATTTCAGTTAAACGAAATAATCACCGAGCAGCGAAATTTACACAGTCCGAAAATTATTGGTGCAAGTTTAGGCTTCGCTTTATTCGCCGTCGTTGTACAACGCTCGAAAAATAATTACTTATAAAATTATTAATGGCGGATGCATCTCGTAACATCGGCCAGAGAGACGCGATCGCTGTAGAATTAAATCTTTTAAGACGAGCTAAATCCAATTTACTGTGTACGCTGTTTCCTTATGTGGATTGTGGACGACGCAGCGATACCGGCGAAATAGGAGAATCGTCGCGGCGTCGAGGTCGAGCCCGAGCTCGAATTTAATTTAAAAAACACGTCGGCTCGGCTCGAAATAAAACTCATATAAAACTAACGAGTGCGTCGGACGAATTTGCATTTTTATCGAAGGTACAGCGACGCGAGATTTGGACTCCGCGGAGCCGCATTAGAGCCCCGGTTAATTTTACAAAAAGCTCGCGCCTCGTCGAGGTAAAAGGCGAATTAAAATTCTACAGCTCGAGTTGCACACAGCATCGCGATGATTAAACGAATATGTTCGTGATCGCAAATTACTCGCGAAACGCGCCCCAGCCGACGTGCTTCCACCAAAACGTGCCATCGTGGTTTTGACGCGTCTAATTCGACTTACCGCGCAGCGTTTCCGCAGGCGAAAGGAATTTATCGCGTGAAATTTGATCGCGACGTTGATAGACGCTTTTAAAGTATTCGTTTCACGTTAATCCGCGACGATGTGTCTCCATCTTCACATATACTCAACTCGAAGCAGCCACACTCCTCTTCATCGACGTCATCGCCCTCCAGTCTCAAGTCTCATTAGCGAATTCAAATTTACACCATGCGCCCGGAAAAAATTGCTCATCGAGCTCTATCGACGTGATCAAATAAGCTAATTTTCGAGACGGTGGAGTTTTTTTTACTCCTTCGTCCCTATCGAGTTTCCTCTTCCGTTCGATAACTTTGTTACGTGTTCGACGAAAATCGCAACACGGTATGGTGGAATTTCGTTAAACGTTGTTGTCGAGATTCGACCGCGGATAAAAGCTATAATGCGTTGCTGTCTCCTCGCGGGGTTCAATTTGCAAGTTATAGACAATAAACTCGTTTGACATCTTGGTTCGATCTCGATGTAAGTTTTTAAAACGTCATAGTCAATCATTTTTTTCTTTTGGTAAATACCTGAACCCGGAACGCGTAAGATCGTACGCATCGCCGCAGCCCTAACGCATTTACACGCGTTCATAATCGAATTTTGTCAGTATCCGCCCAGTCATCTCCAATAATTGTACGATATCTGGGCCTTTATCCTTAATGCAGAAATATAATTTTCTTTCTATGCTCGAAAATTTATTACACCCGAGAAATATTTTCGACTGATGAAAAATCGATAGAGATGGAAAATTAATAGCCGAATTTGATGAATACTTGAATTCAATAGAAAATCGAAACTTGAATTTGATGGAAAATTGAAATTCCAAATAGACTAAAAGGGATTCCCGGACATTTTCCCGAATGGCACAATTGAGCCCCAAAACGATAATTGAATTCGATAGAAAATCGATAATCGAATTCGATGAATAATCAATAATCAAATTCGACGAATAATCGATAATCGAATTTGATGAGTAATCGATAATCAAATGTGATGAATAATCGACAATCGAATTCGATAGAAAATAGAAACTCGAATTTCATGGAAAATTGAAATTCCAAATAAATGTAGACTAAAAGGGATTCCCGGACATTTTCCCGAATGGCAAAATTGATCCTCGAATTGGACAGCAAAAATTCAATTCGACAGAAAAACGATAATTGAATTCGATAGAAAATCGATAATCGAATTCGATAGAAAATCGATAATCGAATTCGATGAATGATCGATTTTGATGAATAATCGATAATCAAATTTGATGAATAATCGACAATCGAATTCGATAGAAAATAGAAACTTGAATTTCATGGAAAATTTAAACTCGAAATAAACAGAAGATTGATGATCGAATTTGGCAGAAAATCGATAGTTGAATATGGCCGAAAATCCATGATCGAATTCAATAGAAAATCGATAATCAAATTCGGCAGAATATAGATAGTCGAATATAACCGAAAATCGAATTTGATGGGATATCGATAATCGAATTCGATACAAAATCAGAAATCTAATTCGATAGAAAATCAATAATCGAATTCAATAAAAAATTATATCGATAATCGAATTTTATGAAAAATTATTGAACGAATTGGAATGAAAATTGATAATACAATTTGATAGAAAATCGATACAATTATATCGATTTTTCTAGAAAACTGCTGCTAAATTATAAGTACCTATGTAGATGTACCAAAATAAATTTTGATAAGAAACGAAACGATTTTCTTGAGATATGAAAAACCAGTTTTGATGTAAGTCCACCGATCGACGTTTTACGAACTTAATCATTGATTTCAATGAAAAATAAATCGATTATGACAAATCATGATGGAAAATCGAAGAATTTTAATTAATTTCAACAGAAAAATAGCAAATTACCATCGATTATCGATTCTCAAAAAAAGAAAAAGGAATTTCTTCAGACAGATTTGTCGCAGATTTTGATGAGGGATTTGCAATTGATAAACAATTTTGATAGAGAAAATTGATCGATTACAGTCGCCTTAAAAAGTTATTGAGTTGAAAGAGTTATCAAGAGAAATAAAAAGTGATTAAATATACTTCAGTAATTCATTTTGAAGAAAAATTAATCAATAATTTTGATCGAAAATAATCAATGAATAATAATACAAATTTCAAAAGAATAACGATAAAACAGTTGACTGATCGAATTTAATAGAAAACATAGATCGATTACAAATACAAACTATAGATAATAGGAGTGAAGATTTTGACTCATCGCCGCGGTTTTGAATTTTGATCAATCAATAGTAATCGATATTCAGAAAAAATCTATCGCTTACAATCGATTATGGTCAAAAGATAAGATTATAATCGATTTTGGCAATACAGTAGAACCTCGATTATCCGACCCTCGATTATCCGATTTCTCGATTATCCGAGCATAAAATTCTATCCGATTTTACTCGATTATCCGACTTTCAAAAGTCGGATAATACTTTATTATCCGACTTCTTTTAAATTTATCTCTTTTTTAAGCTCGACAAACATATTTTTCAGCTTGAAAATATCACAAAATACATTATTTTCTGTCCTTCAACTATGATTTTTCAAAAAATAATGAAAAATCCTGAATCAGATGAATTACTTACGTGAAATTCCTTTCTTTTTGAGCGAGTGAAATTAATTTCATGAAAAATTCATGATTAATTCACTGATATTTCAATCAAAAATCACAGATTTCTGAAGAAATGCAATTTCTCATCAAATTTTACTGATTCAGATTTGAAAAATTAGTACCTAAATTGATTGCTTGTCCTGAAAATCCTGCATCTCGTCAATTTTTTTTTGCTCAAAATCTGTATTATGAAAATACATCTGACTACACCACTGAAATTCTTACTCTATGATACTGTGTTTGTATACTCGAAGTACATAATTCCTTTTCGATTTTTACGGATTCTATTTTTTGAATTTTTTGTTGGGAGTTGTTTTTTTTCAAATTCGGGGTTTTATATCTTATTTGAAAGTTCATGCATGCCAAAAATGTTTTAAAAATTTCAAGTAAATTCATTCATTACATTTTTTTCTGAAAAAACTAAACTTTTTGATTATCCGACTTTTTCGCACAACCGAGTTTTCCCCGCCCCAATTAAATCGGATAATCGAGGTTCTACTGTACATACATTATAAAAAAAAGTATACCTCTTGAATCTGTCCATTTTTGTTTATTTTTTTTCCATCCTTCTCACTACTGAAATTCAAAACTCCAACTTCAACAAAAATATCGACGCCCGACGCACCTTCAAAACAATATGTTTCCCTAAAAAAAATTCCACATTCAGTAATAAATTCAATTTAGCATTCCGAATTGTCTACTTTTGTTCCAAAAAGGAATCAATACACGTACACTTTTAGAACACCCTGTACATTTATCCATCTTTTCAAAACCTCCTTATCTTCTCATCAAATAAAATCCCATACCTGCTACAAAATTTCAATGACATCATCATTTCATCAACTTCTCCTCTAATTGATCAAACCCTCAAAAAAAAGGAAATGAATTCCCTTCTCACGCAGCTTTCTCTTATCCCGCGAAAATTCGGCTTTTTCCGACACTCATCCGCGAATCTACAGCTAACAGATTTTTTCCCCCTCTTCGCCACCTTATACGCGTAGTATTCGGAATTGACACAAGGAACGGAAATCCCTTCGTTTATATTAGCGCGACGCTCGACACGCGTCACTAAAAGCGAAATTTACGCGCCGAAAACACTGATGGAAGTTACATTTGATATATTTCGCGAAGAAAAGAGCTTTTTATATCGAAAAATTGGCTTAGTATCGTTATTAGGGCGTAAAAAAAGATTCGTTATCTGAAGTAATGTGAAACACATTATAATAGATGGGATTCTTTTGGAAAATTTGCGTGTACCGTGTCGGAGGCTTTTGCCGCACATAAAGAAGGCGTAACCTAACCTACCATTCGGCGGAAGATTTTAAAAGGCTTATTTACCAGAGAAAGTTTCATTGTTAGGTTTTCGTCATCTTATCGCCGCACAGTTCACAATTCGACTTGAAGCAATAAAGCTCGCAGTAGCCGAAGTTTCGTTTGTCGTTTCGCCCTCGTGATATTTTGATTCCTGTCGGTCGTTGCTATTTTTACGGTAAATGATTTCCAAAAAGATACGAGGGGTATTTTTTCGGAAGCCGAAGGCTATAAAAGAAGTCATGATGCCCACCACTTCCGATCAAAATGATCAAATCAGTATAATAATTTAAATTGAAAAATATTTAAAAATGAATAATCATTTCAAAGATATGACTTCGTAATCGTAATCTCAAAAAAAAAATTATAGGAAGATACAAAAAATGGAATCGAAGAAAACGAAAATTCTAAAGACTATAAATAGGTAATTAAAAAGAAACGAGCAATTCCAAAAAAAAAATTCATAAATAATGATTCGAACTTTTCGATTTCGAACCATCAACATGATCAATTTTTTCACCAAGTCGAATTTTTATTTTCAACTTTATACATTGTCCTTAAATGCAATAACCAAAAGTAAAGATATTCTCTCGAGTAAGCACACAAGACTCATCCTCTAAACAAAAATTATTTACTATTTCCACCATCTACCATACTTTGTTAGATTTTTCTCAATTTTCCTTTTTTTCTATTTTGGCCAGTGCAATTGTTCGACTATGTACGTACGCGTAGTCTCGTCGTCGTTCATAAATTATTACCTTCGGACTCGCTCGGTGAACGTTTGATTGAATTTACGAAAGCGACGCGACGCGATGAACCATTCAGCTACGAGGTTTTTTTCGTTTTCCATCGTTTTTTGAAAAAAGAAACACAGTTTCGCCGATAACAACGTCGTCGGAGTCATTTTTACTGTTCTTCACGAATGGTTTAACAAATGAAATATTTTCTCGAAAAAGGTGGAGGAGAACGTTCAATGATAAATAATAAAAAAGATCGTTTAGGCACTTCAAATTCTAAAAAATATATAAATATGTGAGCCTGGATATAAAAAACATCCTTCTCGGTGTAAAAAATTGATTTTTATGGGATGAAATTCCTCTTGATTCTACTCCTTCTGAAAGGTCTAAAATTAGTATCAACTCGAAAAGTAGAAGGAATTTTTGACACTTTAGGGTGGTTTCTACCCAGACTCACTATAAAATATGAATTTCAGAAATTTTCAACGGATATCTGTGCAATTTTCAGATACTGAGGACCATTTTCGCTTTTGGTCTCAGCAGATATGCACCAAGACCTACTCCCTTAATCATATATCAGTAAAAAAGATCAAAAATCACTGAAAAACAGTCAGAATTGTAGCGCAATAATAAATCACTGAAAAAAATCCACCAAAGTCGATAAACTTCCTGAAATTTGCTGAAAAATTGGGAAAATTAAATTCTTTGATTTTTATCAATCAAAGAAATTCGCTGATTTTCCATGCGCTGCAGTTCAAACTTTTTTTCAGTAACTTTTCACTAACTCAAATTGAGAGAAAACACAAGTGAAGTCTGCTGACAAGGTTAGCTGGGATTTTTTACAGAAGGGGATCAAAAATGAAAGAAACTACATTGATGATTCCAGAATGAAAAATCAAAATTTTGAAATTTTGGCTAGAAAAGTCCGTTTTTTTTTTTTTTAAGAAGACCGAAGTCTTGTCTAAACAAAAGGAGAGCGAAAATTTTAATGAAAATCCAAAGTTGAAAAAGCATCCAAGGACATTTCTTCGATTGAAAAAATTCAGGAGTAAATTTTTGAAAACTCTTCTTTTTCATATATGTACTAAAAAAGTATTAAAAATCTTGCAATTTTCTGTTTTTTTGTTTTTTATTTTTTAATTTTTTTTTACCACCAAGATTAAATTTTTAATATTTATTTGTTTCTGTTTTCTCTTATTGCCTATGAACACTCTACGTAAACACATCGATCACTATCACGATTCTTTTAAAATCGATTGCATCTTTTAGTCTGGTTTATGTCATTTTCTGAGATTTACTATCATCATTTACGTTACAAAGTAAATTATCTGCATTGAACTGACGTAAGTGTGTAAAGATTCTCGCGACATTTCCAAGTAATGTTTACGACGTAAATTTTAAATAAGTATAGGTATCTACTACCACGAATAGCATTCTTTATTCGTATTTGACAACCAAATCATAATTCATAAATGAAAGGTAGAATAGCTCCGTACGTCTGTGGGTAAACACAGTAAGTGCAAGTACCAAAGAAATTACGAAGATGTTTTTTAAATTGGGCGTTAATTCAATTATCATTTTTCGAATAAGTACGAAGGTAAGGTACACCAACATATAAATATACCTCGATCCACAAACGGAATTACTTCAGTCTGTGATAAATGATTCGTTCGACAACGCGTTGAATTGTTTTGATTGTATGAATAATATTGTTTTTCAATGGTTTTAATTGTGGTGAAATTTTTAATATTGGTTTCTAGTTGCTTAGTATTTTTATAGGTGAGTATATTATTGATAAGATTAATTGAGGATATTTTTTTTTTCAAAGGTTGTTGTGTTTTGTTATTGGTTTACTTTGTATTTTTATTCAACGAGCTAGGTTTTCAGTAAGTTCATAATTTTAATTTAGAGTCTTTCACCTAATAATTATCTTCAAGTACGTACCAAAAGAAATTATTGACTAAAATATTGTAAAATATTCAAGTAAGTACTTACCTATTAAAATTTTCTGTGGAAAATTTTTTTTCGAGGTTCTCTGGTTCTAAGAGAGGGTTCTATAAGCAATTATTGTAGTTTCTCATGAAAAATTGCTTCAATTTTGATAATTTTTTTTTCCAACTCGAAGACATGCGATAAATCTCACAGAAAAAAGGTATTTTTTGACTTTTTTTTTTAAACGTTTTTTCATGTTGAAGTATCAACTACCAATTTAAAATGAAAATCCATCATTTAAAAAAATCAAAAGCTAAATTTTGGTATTGGGAAACTTAACGTCACCTACAGAACAGAATGTCAATCAAGTACGTATGTAGTTGTCCATGTAGAAGAAATTCCTCCACCGTCCGATAGTCAAATTCAAAGTAAGTTTACAATTATTTTGTCAATTCATCTCGATTCTGTTAATTCAAATATTTGGTTTATAATTTTTCATTTCAACAATTCTTTATCCGAATCGGCTGAAAAATTTCACCGTGGAAAGAATCAAAAATTTCATTCCAGCTAAATGACAATTAGAGTAAATATGGTAAAATACCAGTTGTGGATCAGGCTACCAATTACGGATCATTTTTTTGACGCGCTCTACGTAGGACTAGGATTGTCTACTCGAAATTTTACCAACATAATATTGTAGTCTGAAGTCTCAGCTTTCAGAAGATATGTAAACGAAGCATTTTTCGTGTCACCAAACCGCTTGTAGATTCATTTTAGTAAAGTGAGTCAAATTTTTAGTCAAAATTTCGTATTTTTTTCAATGGTTAATGTTGAAAAGAGCAAGTAATGATATTTATATTCAGTTTTTGATGCGGTTGCTGGTTATTTCATGTTCAGGGAAGTACTATGGACATATTTTTCGCGTGATCAACCCGTTTTACGAATTTTGAGTGTCATTTGCCAAGCATCTAAGAAAACGTAAATTTGTACCAAAAAAGGTGGATTTCTTCACCAAAATCGTTTGTTCCGAGATTTTCGTCGAGTTTTTATGTATTGGGTGATTCACATTGTTAAATCCGCGCAGTGAGATGCCGAAGTGATTGTGATCCGTAATTGGTTTGATCCGTAATTGGTAGCAAAATTTTTGATCCATAATTGCGAATCAAAAATTTTGCTACCAATTATGGATCGATCCACAATTGGTAGTTTTTCAACTTCGGTTTTTTAACAATTTGTTGATGAAAATCTTTGAAGGTCATCTTTATTATGTTAGAAATACAGCCAGAGTGGAGAAAAAATGCATCACTTCGATTTTATTTGATGATCCGTAATTGGTAGAATCCGCCAAAAAGGCGTATTTTTTCTGGGTCTTTCAAGCCTGCATAAAAAATACTTGAAATAGTTTTTTTCAAAATTCAATCGCGCTACTTTGTAGAGGAGAGTCCAACGTTCATTTTAAAAAAAGAATCACCAAAATTGGTTCATAAATAAAGTCAGGGCACGAATTCAAAGAAAAAGTGATCCATAACTGGTATGTTACCATATGTCAAAATTTTTCACTTATTTAAAAAAATACTTACAAAAATAACAATTATATTTTTATTTTTTTTCTAGCCTGAAGTGACAAAAAAAAAAACAGGATAGTCGAATGTATGAAATATTAGAAGGAATTCAGTCGTTTGAAATTTGAAAATCTCGAAAATGATAGATCCGAAGATCATTTTTGCATTTCGTTTCTGAGATTAATTCAATACAAGGAGGATGTTGGGAATATTCAAGAGCATTCGAACAAGAATCAATACGAGTATTGGTAGGTACCATCAGGCAGCTATGGATAGATCCAGGTCCTAGCACCACATAAAAATTTTCAAATATTTGACAATTTATACGATTTTCTCGGATTCTATAGATCGGCACCGGAGATGAATGCGACAGAGGAATAATCATTTATTCAATTTTACGAGTTCTGGGATTTGTCGATGAGCACCGAAGACCAGACAAAGAAGAATTATGTCATATTTCTATTTGAAAATTCTCTGCGAGAATGATCTAGAAATTTTATCCTAAAAAGATATCAAGCAGAGAAATTTTCTTTAATAAAAATGATCTCGAATTTAATCCAGAAAAAGATCTCGAGTGTATTAAAAAAAGATCCTGAATCGAATACTAATCAAGACATGAAATTCGAATCAAAAATTTTCTGTAACATATTTAAAATAAAAAATTTTGCAAATCAATGAATTTTTCTTTATAACTAAATCGAAATCGACAGGTATCATCTACGAGGTGTTCTCACTCTATATTTGAAATAACTCGTAAAAAATGACTAAACACTATTTCTTGTTTTTTATAATGGAATTTTTCGAAAAAAATTTGTTCGAGCGATAATTTTATCTTAGTTTTTCACATAAAACGCAGGTATTCATATTTTTAAAAAATCCATCAAAATTCACTCAATTTTGAATTTTTTTGACAAGCTACATCGAATTCTTCCCTCGAAATTAGATGCATCGCTAGATCCTAAATCCACGTCTGCATTCTCTACCAGCCCTAAATTCACAACTTTTCTACAGTAAATTTTCCATTTTCCAAACATCACGTGTTCAGCATAAACTTTATCGAGTATTTTCGCCGTACATATTCCTTTATCGAATATTCTTCAAATCGTATACCAACAATAAAAATGACGTCGATAAAGCTCTCGATATAGGCTCTCTTATACGTCATCAACAACGCCCCTGCAATATATTCTATTCGACTGATACATGTTACAGTTACACGTCAATTCTATGTAGGTAAAATTGATCCCCGACAGCAGGTGTTTATGGCAATGTATCATCGGAAGGCAAGGCAAAGCAAAAGAAAACATCAAATATTGTTACCATTTCTTCGCGGCGGCACGAGGCATTTGGCATTCGCGAATATTTTTTGTTTTTACTGCAAACATAGAACATTTGCGTTGCAGATATGTAGATGAAAACCTCGGTAAATTTCCATTACGAATTTACGCCTATACCCAAAAAAGAAAAGGAAAACCTGGGTAAATTTTCAATCGTTTCATCAGAATGAGGGGAAAAGATCAACATTTAAACGGTGATACGAATATAATACACGTTGATATCGACGAAAGCGCAAAATAACAAAACGATACACAGGGTGTTTCGAAGTTGATTTCGTTCCTTTCATGTGGCATTGCGGCAGGCAGGCATTCCAATTTGAATTCAAGTATATATTTTTGCCTTCCCCTGGGTTACAGGAGCTGAGTTATGCTTTCCGAAAAAAGAGACGTTTCTGAAATAATTGCATGATAAATTTTGGCATTGTCAAAAAAAATCATTTTGATAGGTCAAGTAGGTATTTGACTAGTTATTGATCATTTCGACGATCCAAAATTATCAATTTCTTTAACTCCAAATTTGAAAAAAAAATTGTATCCAATATTGAAACCTTTTCAAAAATTCAAACTTCAATTTCGATTTTTCAAAACTTTTATCAATATATGGTAACATTTTTGAAATTTTTCCAGTTATTGAGTCAAAAGAGATTTGGAAAAACACTAAGATGGAAATTACTGAAAAAAGGGAGGAAATGTTGAATTGAAAAAAATCAAGTTTGAAGAAATTTAAAATATTAGAAACTAAAAACAATTAAAAAATCAATGTTGAGAAAATATGGAAAAATTCAAATTGAAAAAATTCAACTAAAGGAAAAAATTTACAGATAGGCCAAAGGCCATAGTTGAAAAAAGTTTCAATTTTTTTTTTCAAATTTAATTTCTCTGTTTTTCAAACTTTATGTATCTAAAAACTTTATCCATCTCTAAATCCGCTTCGAATAGGAAGGTAATAAAAAAAATTGTAATTCAATTTTTTTCAACGATATGAAATTTTTCCAATTGATGAATTTTTAGATAAAATCAACAGAAAGTTTTCAGAAGATATGACTGTACAAGGTTTTATTGAGATTAATTAAGAAAAGGGAAGGGGGAGATAGTGGTGCCTTGGCTTCAAAATAGTCTTATCAGGCATCATAGCGAAATTCTGAAGAAAAAAAAGTTACTTTTTTCAGCGAAAAGTGACCAAAAAGTAACCACAAAATCATTGGTTTCGGAGAGGGGGGAGATTTTTTCACAGTTTTCAATTTTTTCATTGTTTTTCTTGAAGAATATTGAAAAACATCCATTTCGACATGAAAATTTTAATTTTTTCTTGAAATCGCGAAGAATAAGTGACTTTTGAGAGGCAAAAATAACTAAAAAGTGACCTTTCTGGCATAAAATGTAACCAAAAGTGACTGAAGTAAAAAAAAAAAAACTATAAAAGTCACCCGCTATGATGCCTATACCTGGTGAAAATGGTGCTTCTTTCACGCAATTCAAAATTTTCACATCATTTCAAATATTTTTTATGACGGATTCTCTCGTTAAAAATATTTTGAATTTATTTTGAAGACCAAAAAAATATAAAATAAAGAGCTTATTCGAAAATATTTTTGATAGTCCTTGAATAATGACTTGAAAATCAAGCTTTAAAAACGTACTTTTTATTTTTTTTCAATTGTTGTTGGAATATGTGAAAATTGAATGAAAGAGTTTATCAAGGAGAAACCAGTTGAAATCCAATTTCAATTGCAGCGAAAATTGATGTTCGAAAATGAAATCGAAAAAATTGAGAAAATGAAAGTTGAAATTTATGAGAAAATTAAAAAACACGAAAAAAATACTAGATACTGAAAAATTTCAAAACTGGACGATACAGACGAAATCGAAAAAAATTGATCTTGAATTTTAGAAATCCCTTTTGTATCAAAAAAACCTCAAGTTTGGGAGCTAGTATAAAGTTGGTGTTTAAATTTGAATTATTAGCAACATTGTTCTCTTGAATGAGGATGAACAATAATAAAAATATCAAAAGTTTTGTTTTTTTGTAATTGCATAATCTTTTTAAATAAAAAGTCAGCTTTTTGTACGTACTTCAATAATACCTAAGTGATTTAAATTCGGAATATCGGCAACATTGTTCTCTTAAATGAGGATGAACAATAATAAAAATATCAAAAGTTTTGTTTTTTTGTAATTGCATTATCTTTTTAAATAAGAAGTCAGCTTTTTGTACGTACTTCAATAATAAGTGATTTAAATTCGGAATATCGGCAACATTGTTTTTTCGAATTAAAATTTCATTTAAAAAGAAAAAAAATTAGGGTACATTACATATATTTTGAGAAAAAATAAGAAACGACTAAAAAAAATTATAAAAAATTATGGAAAACATCGAGAAGAAAATTAGAAAAATACATATTTTCAATGCATCAGCATTTCAATAAAAAGTTATACTCGAAGTTTTGTTTCTTTAAACGGAGACGAAAAACACTGCCTCATTTCCAAATTGAGTAATGAGAGCTTTCTCAGGAGTTAAAATTGGGTTTCTGGGTTGAGATTCATCCGTGATTCTACTCCTATTGAAAGACCAAAGGCCCTAAATCAGTGTCACCACAAAAACCATTTTTTGACTCTCAAGGCTGGTTTCTATATCCAGGCTCCTGGCGTCCTGGCTCAACATTGGAATGTATCTATGATCACAGGTTTTTATTCCCCCCCCCCCCCCAAAAAAAAAAATCAATTTTTATACATCTCACGATCAAAATTCAGAATGAAATTGATAAAGAAATACTTTTCTACGTGATTAATCCTTTTTTTTCAACTTTCAAAAAATTCCTCGAAAAATTCCAAAATTTTCCAACTTTTTTAGATTTTCAAAATTCCCTAATTTTTCAAAATTCCCAAAACCCCTGTCTTTTTTTCGAGTTTCCAGAAACTTCACACCTCAATCCAACTTGAACTCAGAATGGCTGCCTACATACTGCCCAGAAGGCACGTAATACTTTTCCAAACACCCTGTACTCCGGTAATAAGTAAATTTCAATGTTGTCGGTTACGCGTAGCATAGGCGAACACGTACCCATAAACATCGAAACGGTGCTGCGGACTGCGGAGGAACTCCATCGTTTAATTGAATTAGCTAATTTAATTACTAGGCGTAAATGTACCTAAACCTATACATACACGGTGAGTTTTTAATACGTGTGTGAGCGAGCTACTATGTATACAGCACGGCATGGCATATGTGATGTCGATGTATATACGTGGCGGTCGTGTCGATAAATGTTTATTTTACCATTCGGTATAGTACGAACCATATCGATCCCGGGGCCACCACCGTGTCTTGGCGAATTAAAATTCTATCTATAATAATTCCGTTATCATCTGTACGCCATTTGCGAAACACACGGTACCTGCGACGAGAGAGGAAAAAAAACACACGAAATTTTCTCTCATTTTCTGATACCGTCGCGTCGCAGCAGCGTACAAGAGAGGAACCAGGGCCATACGACATTAGGGCAAATAAATGCGTTTTCATTCTGTATACGAAAAAGTGGATATTTCGTTTTCGCTATTCAGCCGTCTCTGCCTGCGTACACTCCAAGACTTACGTATTACGTACATATATCGTAATGTGTGGGAGATGCGTACGACAGTATTTTTTTCCTCTTTTCTGGCTGCTTTTGCTAAGTTTCGGATAGCGTCGTCGTGTCCTTCGTCCTTCGTCGAGAATATAATAGTTTCCGAATTTGTAGCTTTGTGGAAAATTTTTTGTATGATGTTTTTTCTAGGTTCTTTTCCTCCTCGCCGACGCTGCTGTAGAATTCGAGAATCGTTATACCGGTGTGGCGGAGGTCCTTTGTCATTCGGCCATGTGCACTATATCTGCTATACTCGTAGATGCGTTACACGACCCATCGAACATAAAGTAGCTGGCGAAACGTTGATAATGTACGGTTTGTACCAGCGAGATTTCGCTGCTCTATGGTTTGTCCTCGTCGTCGACAAACAAAATCGAGCCAATAATTTTCGGCGACTTGGGAAATTTTTCATCTTTGTTCCTCGAAATGGGTATCGTCTTGTATCGGCTGCATGGTCAGTAAATCGTATATTCGTACGATGCTTCGAATTGGAAAATGGGATTGCTTTTGATTAAAGTACCTAATCGAAATTGAGGTTTCTTTTTTCAACTGATAAGAGAATAATGCGCAGACGAGGGCCAAATTTTCCTGAAATTATTAGCACTTTTGTGGATGATTGCGAAGTAATAAATGAAATGAAGTTTGAAAAAAATAATAATCCAAGTGACTTTGCCATCTGAAGGAAGTGTACCCGAAAAAGTTACGATTTCTCATCCTCTCTTATTCATGATACCAGCACAAACGAAACATATGTAACTGCATCCCAAACAGAACCAATTTCAATGTATAGTTTCTTTAGATCTATTTCGTTCAGTTCTTTTTCAAGGTAAAAGAAAGACGATGAAAAAGTCATGCAAATTTCACGAAATTTTTTTTAGGTCCAATTAATTAATTATATGGAGGTATGCATTATAATTTTTTTTGAGAAATGAAGGTTTAGCCATTTTTAAAAATTTTTACCCGAATTCAAAATCATTCACAAAAATTCAAATTTTTTCCAAATAGAAAAATTTTCCAGTCATAAAGATATGAGAAAATTCAAATTCAGAAAATAATTTTAAAAATGTGAGAAAATCAGAAAAAATTGAACCCTGAAAAAATTTGAACATAATTAAAGCTGATTGTGTTCGGAATTTTTGAAAATAATTCAATTTAAAAAATGATAAAATACTCTCTGATTTTGAATCAATGAAAAGTAACTGAAAAAGTCAGAATCACGTGGTACAGGAAAAATCATCAAAATTCTCTGATTTTTAGCAAAAATTCGTTGATTTTTCAGGGAATTTTCACTGATTTTCTAGCTTCTTCGCACTGATTTACATACTACTGACTATTTTGCAGCGATTTTCAATAATTTTCACTAATTTATAAATGAGAGAGAAAAATTATAGAGACGAGGACTTGAAAAATTTTATAGCAGAAAAAATAATTATAAGAAAAATTTAAACCGAGAAAAATCTGGTCAAAAATTAATCTAAAAAATTGTTGAGAAAATTTCAATCAAACGATCGAAGTTGAGAAAATAATTTCTCCATTTTTCAAACATCAATAAAGACGTAAAAAATGAAATAAAAACCGCAGTTCTCTAAAAAAAAAAATCAAAAAAAAAAACAAAAAAAAACTCAAAATTTGATACCACTTTTATCCTCTGCCAAGAGTTTGAAAAGTTGTAAATAGTGAAATCGAAGAATTTTCGATTATAATCAATAAATAATTATAAAATCACTCCCTTAAGCACTTCAAGGTCAAACCAAAAATTCTTTTATGCCTTGTAAAATAAATTTTGATAAAATCATTCAAAAAACATTCATACGCTTCAAGTTGTTCATTCAATGATTTTAAAAAAGGGCAAATTAATTTGAATGAATTTAAAAAAAAATCATAACAGTACTGCCAATTAAAATTTTCATGTGTTTATCCATCAACAAAATTATAAGGAGAGAATAATTTGAAAAAAACCTGATCAAATGATCAGACTCAGCTTTTTCTTCAAAGGGTTTGGCCTACCAAAGCATGTCCTCATCTTCGTCACTATTTTCAAAAAACCTGAGCTTTACCATCAAATAAGCACCCTCATTATTTTTTTTATGCCTTTACGCATCTAAAGTCCGGGGGAATGGAGGGGAAGAAAAATATTTTACTTGATAGTCCCAAAAACAAACATTATTGGGCCTTCGATGCCGAATACTTACAGAAAAACAGATAATTAGACAGATACCTCAAATCAAAATATTTATTGAACATTGTAAAACAAGCTTGGGAAAGATTTTCTGAAGCATCTTACTCATGAAAAACCTTCCACCAAAAATTCGTACGAGCTCGAATAAAGAAGAAACGTCGATACGTCAAAAACCCAACATATATGCAACGAAATTCCACCCTCGAATCGTATTGAAAAAGTTACGTAGACATTATGCCTAAATTCAATAATGAAGGGGCCATAAATTTTCCAACTAATGTGACGGTTCTGCTATATCGAATATGTAGGTCAAATTCGCATTATAATCTTTTTTTGTAACATGCATAGCAAGATTTTATACTGAGACAAGCATTTCGAAAAACCAGCGAACCTTAAAAGTTCTACAGAACATGGAATCTTGTACCTTATAAATTGAAACTGATCTTACCTAAAAAAAATATCTACTTTATATGGAATAGCCTCCCCGAGAAAAAATTTGAAAGCGTTAAAACCTCTCATACTTCTAAAAAAAAAAATACATCAAATTCCAGAACAAATTTTTATCCATAATTATTCATTTCCTATCAAGATAAATCACTAATATCAAAATAAACTTACTCAAACAATACTCCTAAGCCACATCCAGCACCTCAAATACGACCACAATGGAAAATTTATGTAATTCAACATTCAACACGAAATCTACACGAACATTGATACACGTTCCACTCAACACTAAGCTTATCCAAACCCTGACGATAATTTCAAAAATAAAAAAATAACCACACAGAAATAACGTAACGAGTTACAAAACATAATCACGTTCATTTCCTCTTTTTTACAATTCACCTCCGCACGATAACGTTATCAGTAAAAAGCCATCATCGTATCGTTGAAAAATTTGCAAAAAATTGATGACACCATAAATTTTTCTGCAGTTTTAAAAAATAAACATGACAAATTTTCGTTGAAACTGGACATTTTTTTTCAAAATTCCACAAATTAACGATTCAACTTCTATTTTAAAATTCATCCGGATAAAAAAACCCTCTCTACTTCGATTAAGTAATAAATTCTATTCAATTTCGAAACACTATAATATAAATCGTCTACATCTACCTACTCATGAATTGATAACACATATCTGGGCATGATACGTAATATTTCAAATACGAAAAAAAAAATACTCACTCTACTGGAACAAATTTCATGGATTTTTTACTACCAATGAAGACAAAAAAATTAAGACGCAAAAGTCATTAAATTTTAGACGAAAAAATTATATTCAACACGAAGGGAGTGAAGGTGAAATTTTCAAAAAATAGACACTCCGAAAACGCAACAATAGACATTTTGGACCCGGCGATGAATTTCATGACATTTATATCCAAATTCATTTCTACCTATTTTAAACGTCAGAAGGGAAAATAATTCCGATCGAGTGCAGCTAGGGCAAAATTTGTTGAAAATGGAAAAATAAAATACACACAAAAGGAATCGATAATAAATAAATCATTTCTCACTCAAAAATAATCAGAAAAAATTCAAGGCGAGCACAAAATTTATCAATTTTTAGCCACTTTGAAAATTTTAGCTTTGCACTTCTCATTTTCAAGTGAAAAGTTACTGAAAAAAAGTCAGAATTGTAGCACAAAAAAAAATCAGAAAAATTCTTCAATTTTCAGATTTTTACCGATTTTTAAAAAAATATCCCTGATTATTAAAAATTTTAATTAATTTTTTTTAATCGCAATTTTTTTTTAATTTAAATATTTTTTCAAAAAAATTCACTGATTTTTCAAATAATTCCACCAACTTAACAGATATGTGCTCTCTAAATTTGAATCATTTAAAATGGACCGATTAAAAAGGCAAAGTGTGCAACTGTAGAAATTAGTGAAAAATTACTGATTCAATTAGTAAATTTTTATTTTTGAATTACTAATATTTTTTCAACTACTGAAATAAATCAGTAAAAATTTTAATTTACTGATTGAATATGTAATTAATCACTTATTGAATCAGTAGTTAATCACTGATTGAATTAGTAAATTGAAATTTTTACTGATTCATTTCAATAGTTGAAAAAAGATAATTGATTCAAAAATGAAAATTCACTAATTGAATCGGTAATTTTTCACTGATTACAGTCAAATTTCAGTTTTTTGATTGATTTAGATTTAGAGAGTACTTTCACTGATTTTTAAGCAAATTTTAGAGATTTTGAAGACTTTTCAGTAAATTTCCACCGATTTTTCAGCAATTTTTTTCACTTTTTGCTTTCTGTGAAAATTTTCAGCCGATTCATTCTTGTGCGGCAATTCTGGATTTTTGGAGTTTTTTCAAAGACGAAGCCAAGTACATTTTTAGACCACTCCGAGTGTATTAGTTTAGTGTCCCCTTAATTATAGATAAAATTGACAGAGTATGCGTCCGAAGGAACTTATGTACCAATAAATAAATAAATAAATAGATAAATAAATGAAGGCAACTGCACCAATGGTTTTGTTTTTAAAAAATCACTACTTTTCACTAAATTTTCAGAAATCTCTCAACTCGACTTCCCCCTTTAAGGCATAAAAAACCAAAGAAACCAAAATTTAACACAAAAAAAATTTAAATTCGAAGAAAATTTGTACTCTGGATTAAAATTATAAAAAAAAATGAACGCATGCCCGTCATTTCTATGAAAAAAATACCTGGGTAGTTTTCATTTTTTTTACTACATTTTCATGAAATTTCGACTTTGTTTACTACTTTTTCACCATTTTTACTACTTTTACTACCTGACAGATACTTTGATGGCAATTCTAAACAGAAAAATCAAAATTTTGAGATTTTAATTGAAAAACTCGAAAAATAATATTTCAAAAAAGGACAATCCTTTGGATAAAAAAAATTCAAAAGTATTGTAAATTGTTACGAAATGCTATTCTTTCATAGAAAAATCTTTAAAAAAAAATCTTGTTATTTTCTGGTTTTCTTGTTACAACACATACACACTCATCATTGAAATTTGGAAAAAATCAAAATTGCAGAACAGTCATGAATCAGTAAACACAATTTCACAGAAATCAACCAGTAAAAAAATTCCTCAAAATCCAGTGAAAATTCACTGGAAAATCAGTAAAATCTCTGAAAATCACTGAAAAATCAGAAAAAATTTAACGAATATTAAAAAAATTACTGATTTTCCTTGTGCAACAATTTTAACCAAACTTATCAATGATTTTTCACTGATTCGAAATTGAGAGAGTGAGACCAAATTCTAACTACATATTTTTCTAGTTTTTCCATTTTTTTCTCATTTTTTTCTGCCCAAACTTCGTGCTTTTTTACACTTTTATCTCAGCCCAAATCTGTCTTTCACAGGGATAAAATCTCGCCCACCTTTCAATACTTTCAGCAATCCGCACACAAAGCAGCTATCCGATTTCAAATCTCATAACGTCTTTAATCCGGCACTTAGGCAAGTTCACATACCTTTTTATATCGCGTGACAAGTACTCGAAAATGCAGCGATCCGATACCGTGCCGTAAAGGAATTCTAAACATTGGCAGACGTCTGTATATAGGATACCTACATACGTACGTGCGATTGAAACCGCCGCGAAAAAGAATAGAAGCCCAAGGGTCGAGTTGGTATTCCCTTCAGGGCGGCTTTTACCTAACACAGGAAAACACTCTTCGCATTTCCAACAACAAACGAGCCACTTATTGGAAAATAAACTACCAGTATACTTCCGTATGGAGGAAATAATCTGTCAATGGCGTGTACCGTGTACACCATATCTTTCTCGTACAAGTTCGCGTCGATAAACAACACAATTGTTTCTGTTTAACTTTACTAAACCGCGCGCACCAGCGCCAACCATTTTACGTATATCGTACGTGTAACTTTATAACCGTGTACCGGTGAAAATTACGATTAGACAATACGTCGTGCGGTGTGTTTGCACCGGATTAAAAAAGATTGATGGAAAAGCCGATTACGGTGCAGAAAGACTATATACGTATAACATACGTTCGCTTGTATACGACGAGACGCGACGCAACGCACCGATTGGATTAGCGTGTGTATACGAATCCAATCCAATCGTCATCGTCGCGTAAATTCCTCCGTATAACCATTTCTTTGAATTTCCTTTTTATCAACGTACACAAAATCGCATAAACATGGATAAAATTTCAAAATAATTTACCGGAATTGATTTCGATCTCGCAGATATCCTCTAGAAATTTCAATTCGTTCATCGCTCATTTTATAATATTTCTGGTATATCAAGGGGAGATTACCTCTTTTTTATCCGGTCTTGTCATTACGTCAAAAAAGAACAGCAGATTTGTCATAGGAAGTGTCTAAAATCTGCATCAAGAACCTCAAAACCTCTATTCATGTCATTCTCAATCACTATCAATCCATCTTTACATATTACATTTTTGAACACTTTTCAACTCAGAAAAATATCGAAAACCAAGCTTGAGATGAAAAAAATCAACTGCAGGCTGATTGAGGTTATTGAAATCAAACTGGCATTCGTTTAAAAATCTGAATGATTTTAGACTTGATCTAGATTTTTTCAATAGCAAGAGGGAGGGGGGTGTAACAAATCAACATTCTTCAATCATGGTGTCTACTGAATTTGGTAAATGAAAATTCTTGTCATTTTCGTGCAATTTTTCTTGCTTCGAATTTGCCCAAAAAAGAACATTCTTTTATGCATCCATTGAAAAATCTAAGAAAATATGATATTGAAAATTCTTGATTTTTTCTGGAAAATTGCCAAAATTCTATATGCACCGATGCTTCGTCTCAGTCACAAAATATTGAAGAAATTTTAACGAATTTATATGAAGTTCAAGATGCAAGATTCTAGGTGTTAGGTGCTAGGTCCCATGGTTCTAGGTTCCGAGTTCTAGGTTCGAGATTCAAATGCATGATCTTCAACTTTTGTTCTCTATTTTATGGAGCACCTTAGCTTTATGACATATCCACGTTTCAAAATTTTACGCAGGTACCTTATTTTGAACGGAAAACCGTCCAGAATTTCATAGAAATTTAAATCCAACCACATTCAGGATTAATATACAACAAACCGAAAATCACAAAATTTATACTTCTAAATTTCAACAAATAAGAAGATAAAATTGAGATTTTTTTCCATCCAAGCACCTATTGTGTCAAAAGTTCGAAATTTCTCAACTTTAGTTCTGCGCCAGGAGCCCATTTCATTGCATCTGGACAGCCAAGAATTGAGGAATCAAATAAGTTTCACAGAAATTCTTCTAAATTGGCCTCCTTATGATTTGTAGGACTTCTTTCTCACTTTCTCGTAGCAATTAAAAAATTTCTAAACTGATCGCAGTCGTCAGTCTTCTCAAATCTTCAAAATATTTATGTTTAGTTCTGCGCCAAGAGTCAATTTCAATACATCCAAGAGGCTAAAAAATTGTGAAATTGAATAGGAGAATTTGCTGCATAGAACTAGACTCTTGGGATTTTCAAGAGTTTATTTCAATTACATTCCCCCTACCCCCAAAAATACAAATTTTATGCAATTCGGATAAAAAAAAATCGAACCCAGAATTACATCAAGTGTGAAAAGTCATCAAATGAACACGAGAAATAGAAGGAACCTGAAATTTTGCACCAAATAATTATGTGATATAGGTGTAAAAATTTTCAACACTTCTATTCGAAACAAAATTAGGCTACCAACAAAATTTAAGGAATTTTCTGCACCATTTTTTCCGAATCTTTCAGACTCTAGATGAATTTTTCAGATTTCAACATAATCGCTAAATTACAAATACTTCAGCATTTTCAAGAATTTTGTTTGAGACATATTTTCCCAAACGAATTCTAACATTTCTCTTTTATTTCCAATTAGTGAAAAATCACAGAAAAAAGTCAGAATTGCAGCACAGAAAAAATCAGGGAAATCCTTCAATTTTTCAGCGAATTTCAGATATTCGACTGGCTTTTCATTGAATATTCGCTGATTTTTCAGAAATTATTTTCACTGATTTATAAAAAAAAATGAAAGAGTACATAAAATGAGAGCGTGAAACTTTATGAGTTATTTTCAAAAAAAAAAAAAAAAAACACACTTTGTCATTTTTTCCGTACAAATTTTTTCATTTTCTCCAGGCCTTCGGGCTTTCCTCTGAAGCTTGAAAAATCCAAAATTCTTACCCCTGCCTTTTCAATTCAGCAAAATTCATCGTCTTTCATATCGGTTTCAAAAAAAAATTCTGGAAAAAATCATTCAAAAGTTTGAATTTTTCCATTTTCAAAAACTTAGTCAAGTCTTGGAAAATTAATTAATCGTCAGAGATTTTAAAAAATTACTGATTTTTAGAAACAAAATAATGATCAATTTTTCTTTAGATACTAAAAATCATACAAAATTCAAAAATCTCCGGAGACAATTATGAATGAGGAAGAACGAAAAACTAAGAAAATCAAAGTGTTTTTCAAGAGTTCGATTTTTTTTTTACAGATTTTCCCAAAATAATGAAATTATGAAAATTCTCAAACATATTGAAATGATCGAAAAAATTATTAGAAGCTTCGTTTGAAAAATTACTGTAAAAGAATATGTTTTCAATTACTGTTTGAATTTCTTGAACTTATTCTCGATGATTGACATCCACTTTACACATTCTCAAATTGAACAATTTTCCACGCTCAGCATTCCATCGAAACAGAAAACAGATGTCCTACATTTCCAATAGCCAACTTCAATCCATACAATCCATACATACATATGTACATACCCTTCTCTCACCGTCACATCACCCCAATCCAACATAATTACACCTTTCCAAGACGACGCAAACCTCCACCATGTTTTAATCTGTCATCTACGTGAATTATTAGTGTACAATTACAACTGGCAACGCAGAAGCTGCGCCAATGCTGCCGGAGAGAACGTCGGTGCGTGGCATCGATAGTTCATCAATCTTCGTACCATGTCGAATCGATTAACTTTTGTATTCGACTTTAAAAAGTTGGCTGCGTTAATTGAGCTAAACGTCGATTCAGTTGCGTTTGTCGTGTTTGAGTTATGATAAAAGTTCGCAGGCGAAAAGATGACCTCGATAATACCTTCGGCCGAACTCGACTAGAACGTCGCGTCGGTCCCAGTCGCCTAGCTCTAAATCGTGAGAAAGATAAAGATAACGGTTCGAAAGCTCGACAGTCGACACACAAAGCGAGCTCGTAATTAATTCGTTTTTACACTTTTCCTAATATTTAATAAAGCTTAATAAGGTGAACTTTATGTATACACGGGCAGACGAGCGGAATTTTACCAACTTTCGTCAACTTTACCGGCGCTTCAGATTTACTATACAACGAGATATTGTTTTTTTTTTCTACGTTCTCTCTCTCGCTAACACTTTTCTCCTCGGCGGCTCGACTGGCTGCCGTTGTTATTCTTGTTCGCCAGTTGTTTCGTCGTTCGAGCAGAGTTTTTGTTTTTGGCGTTTTACAGTATGACGAGTATACGAATTAGCATAAATTACTCGCGTGTTTTCCACATAATAATGATAATGCCAAACGCGAAAGCTCGCATGAATATTTATCTCGACACACGGAGGCGGCAGTTGTCGAAAAAACGAACGAAAAAATCAAACGAACACGGGTTCAAACAACTTTGCTCGTCGACGAGCGGCGTGCGAATGACAAACGGTAACGTATGATGAACCGCCAGGGTTGCCAGATTGGCCGGAGCAAAATTTCAAGGTTAAATCAAAAATGAATTTTTAGGTGATACGTGGCTTAGATTAAAATAATTAATTTATGAACAGCAAAAATGAAATCTCAGAACAATGGATCATCGCAAAAATAATTTTAGAAAGTTTTTCGCAAATAACTATTTTTAAACATTTATACACAAGGCGCACCGGCACCCAAAAATTAATTAAGAAACGGGCTGAAGGGGTCGTTTTTTATAAATTTCCAAGCCAAAAATCATCAATTTTTCCAGACAAACTGGGAATTTATTTTGAGGAATCGGTGATTTTTGAGATTTGAAGTAAACAAATGATCAAAAATTATCAAGTTTTAAAATATAATGATTAAAATACTGACCGAGTGAAGCGAGGGCGACAATTTTTTGAAAAACTACTGTTTGAAAAGCAAAAAATGAACTTTTAAAATATTTTTGCAATAAAAACATTTTTTTACCGAGCTGGGGGGAGAGGGGCTCAAGCCTTGTGAGCTCCCCTTAGGTGCGCCCATGCAAACATGAATAACACAGGTCGGAATTTTTAAAAAAAAAAGTTTTCGTTTTAACAGGCCAAATTCAGCATGTTGGCCTAGTTATGACCATTGTTTTCAGTCTAAATTAGGCGTTGATTTCAAAAAAAAAAGATTTTTTCCATTAATTTTTCATAATTTGAATTCTTCGTTGAACCTTTTTAAAAAACTTTCAAGACATCTAATAATTTTTTTTGAACGAAAAGCTTCACAAGCTTCACTCAACTCAAATCAATTTTTTGCACGTTCCCCCCCCCCCCTCCAGAAAATTATATTTATAATTTCTTTTTTAAACAACTACAAACGAAAATATTTTTTAAAACCAACAATGAGTTTCAAAATTTAAATTTTTACGAGCAAACTTGAACAAAAATAATTTTTTAAAAATCACGAAGAGCTTCTACTAAATTCTAAATTTCAATTTTTACGAAAAAAATATGTAGGTACCTAATACCTATTCAAAGAAATATGATTTCAAAAAATCTTGACTTATGACGAGGTTGACCTCTTGGTCGAAAGCTAGACTTGATAAGTTGACTTTTTCATCAACATTTGACCACTAAGTATGTCAATTTTCTAAGCACAGAAAAATTCATAAAAAAATGATTGTTGAGCATAAAATTTTCTTTTTGCAGAGTCCAACGTATTTTTAATATTTTAAATAAAAACTAAACGTGGAATTTTTTATAAAAATATTCGGAAAGCTAAGCCTTTTCAAGAAAAAATTAGTTTGGACTTGACAGAATGAAAATTTTACGCTCTACCATTTACATTCTGTTCATTTTTTTTCGTAGAACCCTTCTTTTGTCAGAAAATTGGCTTCAAGTGTGAGAGATTTTGAAAAATACTCCACAAAAAATTCAAAATATGAAAAATTCTGACATCCTGAAATCATTTTCTTCATTCTTTTCGTGATCAGCGGAAAAAATGTCATGAAAATTACCCATTTTCCAGACAAAATTTTACATTTCGACTTGTGTAATTTTTAGAATTTTTTAAACGATTCTGGACGATATTTTATTATTTTTCAGGATATTTCATATAATTTTACTTATCGCATTTTAATTCAAATACAATGTAAAAATTTTGTTGCCCATATCTAGAATTTTTTCAGAATTTTTCAAATAATTTCTCCCCCCCCCCTCCCCCAATAATAATCTCAAGAAACAGCAGCGAAAACTAATATCATCATTGAGAAAATTCAACTCAAATTAAGAATAGAAAAATTAAAATGCAGATTTTCTCAATCACGTATAAAAAATTTTCACGAGAAAAAAATCATTTCTTACCTTATTCATAATTTGCTAATTTTTACGATGAAACGTTTGGACTCACCTGGAAAAGAGAAAAAAAATTCATTAGTTATTTGCAAATTATTTCACAAAACAAAGGTAAAACTAAAATATTTTCAAGATTTGAGGCACACAGAATATTTAATATTTTATTACAAAAATGAAATAAATCATTTCATGCCAGAGATTAATAAAAAAAATAACCATACCAATTTTCAAAATCTACTTTCATCTCAAGCATTGCACAAAATTCATCTATATTTCTATACTATTTTTAGCAATCCACCCGGTAACTTTTTCTTCATCAATTTAATCCCCAGTCATAAATCGCGTATAACCCCAGAACAACATGACAACGTAATTTCACCCCGATATTATTTTACAAGTGCCATATAATCACATCCTCAGCAATATCTCAATTTAAAACTCGATTCGACACACCATCCATTAATAATTTCTAATTTCATTTCACGCTCATCTGGGACCCCTTCCTCTCCCACGAGAACAAACTGCACAACGAAACGCCATATCAAATACATTTCATCCGAGCACACTGAAACAAAAGCAAAAAAAGCCCTCTACTCCGAAAAAAACGATGGAATTACATCACAACACGCCGTAATAAATCAAAAGTTAGCGAAAAGTTATACAACTTCGTTAGAACATTATTCGGAACACGATTCGGTTATAAGGCTCATATTTTGACATTTTATATCGCATAGAAATACCATACACTCGACGAATAAACTTCAACGTATTTTTTTCCCCTATACTTTCTTGAATTATAAATTGAAACTTGGAAACGCAATCGACAATGGAAATTTTTATTGAAAATTTCCACCAAAATCTGAGCCAAGGCTAAGCTTTTAGTATAGTAAAATCTAGATATACGATTTGGAACACGATCAAAACAGCTTCGAATGGATGTTAAGACCGGAATTGAAATCGCAGCGTTGAAATTAAGACGGCAATAAAGCCTTCAGCTTTTGAAAATTTTAAACTTCGAGTGATCGTTTTGTCTAGCACTAATTTTACCGTTGAAAAAAAAACCGAGCAACTTTCTTTTTTTATCGTTGTGTTTACATCCTCTTGCCTCGTCGTCGTTTAGCGAAAAGAAATCGAGCCACGTAAAAATTGAGCCGGAGAAAAAGTCTAGAAGGGTACTTGCTTTGGGGAAACATTGTAAAACGACGTTTTATTAAAGGTTTGTTAAATGTTTAATATCGGTTAAAAGGTTTTTCGTGTTTATAAAATTCTGTTCTCTTGTTTTAACGGTTGTAAATGCTCGTTAAACTGTAAAATTGCCGATGACGTAAAACACCACATCGTCTGAGTATACTTACTATGTACCTATACACGTGGTACATAGTACCAGACGATACATCATTTGGTAATTTGTCATACGACCAACAATCCTTTACAATGTGTACAGATTTCAATTCACCAAAATCTACTCTCATTGTAAACGAATTTTACCAAAAATAACCGCCGGCTAATGCGGTTTTCAAAGAAATACTCGATCGTACGAAGATGCGAATACCTACTACCTAGTTATGTAAGTTTACGTTGTCGATAGCAAACAATCGCTTTTCAAAAAATATACCCTCTACGTAAGGACGTACACACGCGGTCATTTCAAATCGTATGCCCAAAATTGGCCTTTGTGTTGAAATAGAAAACTCATTCGTGTGCAGATTCAATAATACGTACACGTGGATTTTCATTCTTCTTTCTTTTTCACGCAGAGAGAATGGAACGACGAGGTTTAGGGATGTGGCAGAGAGAAGGGGGATACTGTATTGACGAAATATTGTCAAAAAAATTAATTGAATTGATAAAAAAAACTGCAGATGGTGAGATTAAAAGGTCGAACGACGATGATTAGAGGGAGCAAAAATATTCATCCAAGTGTTTCATTTTTTTAAAATTATTATTTTAATTTCCAGCCATGATTTTCATGGTTTTTTTTTAAAGCTCGTGAGTACAAAATTTAGGACTTGACGTTGAATCTTAGTTGAATACAATTTAATTTGTGACATGATCGCATTTGATGCAATTTTGGCTAAAAAAAAAGAAATTAAACGAAAATAGGTTTTCAATAAAGTAGATAATATTTCCTCAAGTTTCACAAGAGAGGATCCCAACTCAAAGTAAAATTTCGAGCAAAAATAAAAGTGAATCGAAAGTACCTACACCATGAAAAAATTCCATGTCCAAAATTTCAGAAGCTAAACTTAGATTTATAGAATTTTAGAGAATTTTTGAAATTTCAAAATGGTATCTCATTACCATGCAAGGTTTAAAAATTTGATCCGATGGATGGAAATACAGAAAATTTTATTTTCGACCTGAATCCGATGAAAGTGGTTTCAAGACATTTCGAAGCCCTAAAATTTTTTTGGAATTTTTCAATCTCGGAGAAACCTCCATTAAAATGATCCGCATGAGCTAAATTGATTCGAACCGAAAATCACGAATTTTGGAAAACTGAGCATTCACTGATAAAATACGTCACCATTACGGGCAGATTACAGCTATTAAAATTCACCCTCTTACATTTTGAACTAGTGAAAAATCGCTGAAAAGAAGTGTAAAATCGCAGTACAAGAAAAATCAGCAGACATCTTTGATTTTCGGTGGATTTTTACAAAATTTTCAAAGAATTTCGCCAACTTTTCAACAAATTTCACTTTTCAGCGAATTTTCACCGATTTTTCAACAATTTTCTTAACTGTTTGCTTTCAATGAATTTTCCCCACTGATTTATTACTACCTATTTTAAAATTCTGTTTTTCAGCGATCATCATCAATTTTCACTGATTCACAAATAATAGAGCATAAATAATTTTTACGAACTTTTCTCCCTGGCTGGGAAATTTCAAAAATTTCTGGAGGCTTTGAAACGTATCAAAATTACTTCGAATCAATTCGGGAGGTCGAAAATAGAGTAGGTAATTAGGTATATACCGAATTTAAACTTTTCTTTTGTTAATTAGGTGGAATTTTCTTATTTTTTCGGATAAGAATTTCAAAAATTTGCCGAAATTCAAAAAACAGCTTTAGTCCTTAAAATTTGACAAATGGATAGAATAATTTTACAATGTACTTTCGATTCATTTTTGGTCAAAATTTTACCTCGAGTTGGAATACATACCAACCTTCCTTGTTAGCAAAATAATTAATCGATTTTTTAGATTTACAGATTTTTCAGGTCTGTTTTTCCAAGTTTTCCAAACTTTTTACAAATAATATTTTGCAAAAAATGTATAAGAGAGGGAAATAATTTTTTCACGCGGTGTTCAACCAAAAGTGGCGCAGAAGAAAGATTTTCAATGGTGTCTAACAAAACTGAGATCATATTCTTTTGACAATAAGGTAAAATTTTGAATCATTCGCACTTTTTCCTGGAGAAAATACACTAATTTGACCAAAATTTTTCAATCTTGTGAAGAAATTTTTACAGCCTTCTCTCATTCTGATTGAACACGAGGTACCATATTCCAAAATGTGACAATTCTATTTCACTTTTTCTTTTTTAACCATCATGGCCAAATCAAAAAAATAAAAAATTTTCATTTCCTCAAAAAATCAAATTTACTCGTTCCAAATTGATCTTTGTATCATTGAAAATGCTGCAATTGTCGGGGCTTGCCACACACACCAAACCATGCTAAAATGGAGTAAAATTTTTGAAAAAAAAAAAATGAAATCAAAAAATACAATATGCAAACTAAAAAAACAATTTTTTTGTGTTCGTTTTTCTAAATTGTAGTCAAATGTTGTGTTTGTTTTCTACCGAAATTTTAGATTTTTTTTCTTAGATTTTCGGATTTCTCGGATCCAATAGACAGCCTAGACACCTGCAGAGTTCCTTAAAAGTTTTCCGTTGAATAAATGAATAAATAAATAATGGAAATGAAATCTAGGCGCAGCGAAGGCACAATATTTTTGAATAAATTTTCAATTTAGCGAACGAAGGTTTGAATTTTCAAAAATCACTTTCTATTTCCATTGCGGCCAACAATATTACAAATAAGAAAATCACATCTGTAAATAAATGCACAAATCGGCTCCCGATAAATGAGGAAAAAATTCAAAATTAAAAAAATTATTGAAAAAATAAGTAGATGAAAAAATTAACATTTTCAAGATGACTCATTTTTACTAAATTTTCAAAAAAATTTCAAAATCTCTTGATTTTTTCAGATTTTTCCAAAAATTTAACATCAAGATTATTGATAAATTTGATTTTCGGAACGTTCGTTTCAATCGAAAAAATAATTTTCATAATTTCTAGCCAACCTTTGTTCAACGACCTCAATCACAAATTCCACACCATCTTATTCCACCCGAAAAATTCTTAGACCCCTAAATACCTGCAGAATAAACCCTTTCCCCTCAAATTCGCACCTAAAAATACCATAAACCCGCAATCTCGGCTCAAGAACCAACTTCTCCCACCGTCAACCCACCACCACGCAGCTCCTGGCGCACAACTCCATCACACCCGAACCACTTCAACATCGCTAGAAAAAACACCCTTCCAGCTTCGAGTACTTCCGCATTCGAATTTAAATCACCATACGAGCATTATTTCTCGAACGAAACACGACGAAATTCAAAGCTCAAAAGAGCTGTATTAAAAATTCAATACGAACTCGACGTGTAGGTCGACCCACAGCTACAAGAATGCTGCCAGCAAAGTGAATGAATAAGCAGCACACACGCCAGCAATGAACTATTTCAATTCATTCTTTAATTTGATATTTTCAAAGCGAGAGAAGAGGAACAGATACTCTACCTTTTTGGAGAAAATTTCATTTCTTTTTAAACACAAAGGGTATCTGTAGGTACCTATTGCAACTCGCAGGTGGGATTTCACCATCGAGCGTCGGCGAATATCGCCGTGTGTCTCTGCCTTCGTTACATGGTATTATTAGTTTTTACACCATCGTTTTCCGGCTGCCAGCGACCTTTTCCACGAAATGAAATTCGAATTATAATTAATTTTTACGAAACGTTTCCCATCAACGTCTTTGATGGTAGATTTTTTTAAAATACGAATTTCCACCACCCACTTCAATAATTTCCTCTTCCTACACAAAGATCCGTAATTGAAGACCCCAAGCGTAGGTGTGCTTCAAAAGCAATCCGGTATGAATTTTTCACCTTATGAACCTCAAAAACCATACTTGGGACTCTTGTCATCAAACAATTGTGATTCGTATCTCAAAGGTCGCAGTTAAAGGAAGCGAGAAAAGAGACTCTCGCAGGCACAGGAAGGCCTACCACACCACCACTTATAATGGTAAAACTTTTCGCAGGCTCGTTATTAAACTCGAATGTATACTTTGGCCCAGCAATCGCGTATAACTTTTAATTAAACTGGCGCGGACAAAGACGAATAAGTAAATCTTTCGGCTAGTTTCGCCATCATCGCGTCGGCGGAAACCCGTCGCCGAGGCGAATTGATTTCAAAATATTCCCTCCGACGACGTGTACTTTTTTTCCCTCAACGTTTCCTCGACACCGTTTGATACGGATCAGGTGCTCTGGATGTTATGGAAAATTACACCGTACATTAATTACACGCGCGAAACAAACGCTCGCATCTCGGAGTCGTATATACGATTATCTCTCGCGAATCGTCGTTACGTTTGAATTTACTAAATGAAAATTTCATTCTGGTATTACTCGGGCGACGACGCGGTGGCGCAGCAACAAAAAAGAAACGACTCTTGTAATTAAACCAGAAAGCTGCATGCGACGTGTGAAAAATAATTCCGCTGCGAATTAAAACGCTAAGAGCTTTCCGTTGTTAGTCGATTATCACCCGAATGCTTTTTTAATGAACTATTATGTTTCGATCGAGACCCTCTTAAAATCCGCCTTTAAGTGAATTAAACAATTCGTTCGAATGACCCGAGGATTGGTTGCAGGTGCGGCAAAGGGGTCTCGCTCTTTTGGCGTTCCACCTTCCTTGCCCTCTGTCTCGCCTTCTAGGTTCGTTTACGGTTTCTGCAATGTTGGCAAATTTATACTTATTCGACGTTGTTGGTTGGTCTACGACGATGCGACCCGACCGATGAGAAGTTATTACGTAATTGGATTCGAATCGAAATTACGCCACCGCATCGCTTCGGTGCCATCATTATTAAAATGTTGCAGCTTTCGTTGTAATATTTTCCCCCTTTACTCTGTTTCCTTTTGCAAATTTTAATCGTTATTTTTTTCTAACGAGAATAGAGAAGTGGCAAAAGGTGCATTGTAGTCATTCAGGGTGTCTACCAATTTTGGAAAATCGAAATTCGCGACTTTTCGCGACTTTTTCCAGACTTTTCACACCATGCTCCAATTTTGCCCAAAAGACCCCCCCTTGCGTATACTCGTTTTGAAGGGAATTTCAAGCACTTTTTAGTCTCTCTCCTGCAAGTACTTCTTTTCACAGGCTAGAGTCGCTGATAAACTTCGCCGATTCCGAATTCTAAAATTCAGGGGAAAAAATCATGGGAAGTCTACATGTGAAGCAACATCACGGAGAGGAAAAAACACAATTTCTAGAGAATAATGTAACAAAAACTGAAAAATAGGACGATTTCAGTTCCGAGCGGAGCGAGGAGGAAAAATTTTAGAAGACCTTGAATTCAAAGTGCAATAAAACAATGTTTCAAATCGATAAATTTGCGTAAAAATTGGTCACTTTTACTTCTTAATTTAAAAAAATTGATTTTGAAACTTCAAAAATGATTTTCAAAAAGGAAACTTTCAAGTAATAAAATTGGCAAAAAAAATCACTTTTGTAGCATTTGGTTCATTTCAAAATTATGAAAGGAAAAATTGAATAAGGCCGAGCGTAGCGAGGCCGAAATTTTTGAAAAATTCTGATTTAGAGAATAAGTAAGCCATTAAAAATTACCAAAAGACCTAATTTGATAAAATTTCCAAAATTTTGTCGGATTTACGAAATTTTGCTGGAATTTCCGACTAGAAATTGACTGAGGGAATTAATTCCTCCATTCCCTCATCGCCCCCCCCCCTTGAGTATAGGTATACTGATGTAATTTGGCCCGAGCGAAGCGAGGGCGAATTTTTTTGAGAATTTAATATAAAAACAACAAAAAAAAAACGCATTTTCAAATGATTTCTCCTTCTGAATTTTCAAAAAATCCTAGTGAAATCAAAAAAAATTCTACGATTTTTCTAAATTTTTCAAAATATGGATACAAAATATTCATTTTTTCAAAAAAAATTTGTTGAAAATTCCAATCGCGATAGCTACCCAAAAGAATCTATTTTTCGCTTCAAAATATTCTATTGTCTGGAATGGAGGGAAGGTTTGTACCCAATTTAAAAATAATTAATGTGAATTTATGAGCCCGAGCGAAGCGAGGGCGAAAATTTTTAGAAACATATGTTTAAAAAACTGAGATTTAAAAAGGAATTGTAATTTGGAAAAAATTCGCGACTTTTGCGACCGCTTTCTGAATTCGCGACTTTTTCGCGACTTTCGCGACCGGTAGACACCCTGTCATTTTGATCGTTTGGTTTACTTGCAAATTCATCGTGTTATCAAGAGTGAAACTTGGAAGAAACCTTTGAAGATGAAATTATCTACGAGTAGGAGGAAAAATTGTATAAATTCTACAATCAACAAACTGATCAACGAGTTTATTACGTTTCTGTTACAATCAGACAATAAATTTTTTTAAAATGAAAAATCAATTTTCTTTGAAAAAATTGTAATCTTGTGAATTACATAATTTTATGCAATATTATCAAGCTGATTAGAAAATTGATACAGTAACGTCGATTAAAAGTAAGTGTTTCAGTGGTGGCAAAAAGCGAGAAATTCATCATGCATGAAAACTCAAAGTTGTAATTCGCGAGTAGATTACAATTTCTTCAAAGAAAATTTGGGATTCCATCACGAATTCATGAAAACAGGTACCACCCCCTGACCCCTAATGAAAAAAATATTGTCATATTCGAGTTCTACAGCCCAGAAAACATGTATTTTCATATATCACATGATACAGTCTACAAATTTTCTAAACCAAATCGTACATAAATAATCAATCTATCTAAATGATGTATGTAATTTGAATGCACCTAAAAAAAAATAAACCACAGAAGCAAGCAAGTACCCACTGATAAGTTATCCGCAAATTATTTTTGCAACCGGATGTCATTGTAATGGAGTATTCCATAGCCCAATGATGAAATGATAATTCGAAATTAAATGATAGAGGAAAATAAGTAGCCAAGATTTCAAGTCTTGTTTTCTACTGTTCAATACCTAACTCAATTCTAGATCAATTACAAACTGATGAGAATTTAAGACGGTTTAATTCAAAATAGCAATAGAGATCCGGGTGTAAAAAATTTTTCGAATCGGATTCCGCACGTAAGTACCGACAAAATATTACTCGAAAATAATGAAATTGCTTTTTTTTTGGATTGACATTTTTCACTAAAATTCCGTGGCATGGTGCTATGATATACAGAGAGCGAAAAAAATTATTATGAACTGTACGATTGAGACTGAAACGGAAACAATTGGTGTTGAGAATGACGGCAATTATCCAATAGGAAAAATTATCATCCAAGGCCTGCTGCATATATTGATGAATTCCTCATTCATTTGCGTAATTTACTTTTTGCTAAAATTTTCCTGGACCAAAACACCACAGATTTTGGCAACCAAAACCCTCGCCTGGTACTGTTTTCTTTTACTCTTGTATTACATTGGGACCTATTTGGACACGCATTCAAGTAAGTTTGAAGTTATAAGAATATTTATTGATTATATCCTATGTCACATATCTTTAACATTGAGTGTTACAAAATTCATTACTGCTGTAGATATATGGTTGTGTTTTCGTAAGATAGATTTTTATTCCCAACGCGCTTTAGGTTCTCAAGATAGAAAATTCTTAATCAACTGTATCTTGAGTACGGGTATACCTTTGATTCTAGTTTGTATCTGTTTGATTATCGATGCATTCGAATACCTTGGCCAAGTATACCTTTGGACCATTGCGATCATTTGCGCTATAAATTTAATTCCTATTGGTAGCGCGTTCTGGTGTATAAGATCTGCTACTATTGATAGAACAGAAGTGCACGAAAAATTTTCACTACATATACATCTCCTTGCAATGATTGGAGTATTCTCTTTTATTTCAGTTATCGTATTTGTAACTTTGAATTTGAATGAGAACTTAAAATTGGATGGCTATAATTGTTGTAACAGTATTCGAGAGTTCATTAATTATTTTTTTGCATATGTAGATAAGTATGCTAGCTATTATTTAGAAGGAATTGCCATTGGAATCTGGTTCACTTCTAAAAAAGATACATTCCGGTCTTCCACCGAGCGCCCGTTCAATTGCATGCCACTTACAGCAGTAACATCATCTTAAAATATAAGTTTGTAATGAAAATGAAGTAAACAATAAACTAATTTTTTTGACATTCATGAACGTATCGATAAAAACATCAAAATGAGAATTTTTTTAAAAAACATGACGAAAATTGGTGTGGGTAAGTTCAAGTGGATGATTTCACAAAAAATTTTGAACCCGAGATGTACATAGGACGAATCTTGAAAATCCTCAGAAAGGGATGTTTTTGAAGAACACGTTTTTTTCCATTGCAAATTACAAATTTGAAAATTTTTACATATTACCAAATTGGAATCGTTCAATTAAACATCTCAAAATTAAGTCTTTTATTAGGATCAAAAATTGTGAAAAAATTTTACAAAAAAATGTCAAACCCCCAAAAAAATATCTTGGCAGGATTTTCAGCGAGACCTTTTCGAATTGAATATTGTACACCCCCCCCCCCCCTCCCAACCAAAAAAAATCAAACTTATTTCAGGACAAATTTTTCCTCGTTTCAAAATATTTCGGTGTTTAAGATGTAAAAAAAAAATTCGAAGCGAGGGCGAAAATATTTGAAAAAAGGACATCCAGAATCTGACAGGTCTTCATTAGGTAAAATTCGTGCTTTGGTCGTATTCTGTTTTGACTTTCAAATAAAAAACGATATCCATGGACTCGTTCCTGATTTCCTTCCAAAAAATCGAGGCATTCTCGAAAATTGCGATCAAGATCGTTACAAGTCCATTGATAAATGAGATAGACAATTTTTTTCACTTGAAAATATTTCTAATTGTATTGGTACGATCATTTCGAAAATAACATTATGTAAATTCATTGGGCACGAGCGAAGCGTGGGTGAAAATTTTCGGAGAAAAATGCATTCAAAAGCTGAAAATTTTTCAAAAATCCATACCATTTTTCATCATCTTATTTCACAGTGTTGCCACTAACGACATTTCAAATATTAGATATTTATTTTGGCAGTTGAGTTTCAAAATTTAAATAAGAAGGACTTTAGAAGGAAAGGAAGGACCCTTCAGCCAAAAACTATTTCACACATGAATCATTCAAAATCGATGAAATAATTTTCACTTGAAAATAAATTCTGTAAGAACATTGAAACCACGTAGAATTTGTTGCAGACGGGAAATTCGAAGAGATTCACAGAAAAATTAATTAAACTCCATTTACTAAATTAAAAATGTTTCCAATTTTTCAGTTAAATTTGCCCTCCCTCAGTATTTTCACTGATTCAAATTTAGCAGAGCATAGGAGTCGACTCTGAAGTTGGAGTCAAACTGACTCTAAATCGACTCCAACTTGACTCCGGAGTCAAGTCGGAGTCAAGAGTCAAGGTCTGAAATTGACTCCGGAGTCGAGTCGGAGTCAAGAGTCGAGGTCTGAAATTGACTCCGGAGTCAAATCGGAGTCAGGAGTCAACTCTCTATTCTGACTTCGGAGTCAATATGGAGTCAGTTTGACTCCGACTCCTATGTTTTGATCACCATATTTAGGACAAGCATAAGAGTCGGAGTCAAACTGATTCCAAATTGACTCCGACTCCGGCTTGACTCCGGAGTCAAGCCGTCAAGGTCAAACGTTGACTCCGGAGTCAAACGGAGTCAAGAGTCAAGGTCTGAAATTGACTCCGGAGTCAGGAGTCAACTTTTTTGCTGACTCCTATGCCCTGATTTTCGTGCATGCTGTAATTCATAAACCGAACTTAAGGGAGACTATAAGCTTGAAATTGAGGAATTTTCAAGTAAAACAAATGTTGCAGAATTAACCATTTCGTCGCTGACAAAATTTAAAAAGTTCGACATTTTTTACATAGGTAACCCGCATAAAATTACAAATGGCAAAAAATCATTTTTTCAAAAAAAAACCTCAGTCAACTTGTTCTTTCCATGTGGTCTTCATAATATCTATAGTTCTGTCAATATTAAAATATCACATGACCTTATCATCTGAATTATTAGAATTCTCTTATTATCTATTGAAATTTCGATTGTTTATCTGATAAGTAATGAAAATGAATGTTCAGGATATCCTAAATATGGTGCTCCAGTAAAATATAATTCGCCAATTCGTTTCATACGTTCATTATCTGTGTCGTATGTCTTACACGACAGTCCACTTTTATCAAACGTATTCTGCTTTCTAAATTTAAAAAACAATTTAGTGATTAGAAATTCGTTTCAAACGACAAAGAGAACATTTTTTCAAATCTAATTTCGTAAGTACCTAAATATAGTTATACATACCTATTTAAAAATACCTACACTGAAAAAAAAACAACGTAAAAAAATAATAAAAGTGTCCCATTCACAAAATTGGAAAAATTCTGAAAAAATCATATTTATCGCGGAATTGGTAAAATGTAGATATCAAATTTCATGAAAAATATCAAGTATTGTCTGAGAATAAATTTCATCAATTTTGTGAATGAGACACTTTTATCTCTTTCTTTTTTGGATAAACTTCATCTTTTTTTTTTTTTTATTAAAATGTATCAGTTTTTGTAACATTATTTTTTCAGTGTAACAATAACTCAGCACTTTTTAGATGTACATTTCTTACTAAAATCGTGAGGTATCTACATGTGTTCTAATCCAGAAAGAAAATCTGAATTCGATGAATGTTACAATTGAATCTGGGATAGAAATAACAGACGATGATGATGGCTTTACCTATACCTTTCCAAATGAGAATGACCCCAGAGATGCAACAATAGTAGATATCATCGCTATCATATCGGGTGCAATGTTTCAATCGTCGATTGTTTGTGTAACCATCCATTTGTACAGGTTTTTCTGCAGCACAGCACCTCAGAATTTGGTAACCAAAATCTTCACTTGGTACTGTTTTCTATTTCTCGTGAAATACGTAGGAATTTTCGTGGAATCATATTCGTTATCGTATGTAGGAATAAAAAATTTCTGTGATTATATCCGCTGGTACATTGCGTTTACAATGAGCTTAACGAAATTTATTCTCGCTGTAGATGTATGGTTGTGTTTCCGCAAAATAGCTCTGTATCTACAACGTCCCAAAGGGACTCAAAATAAAAAATTCATCGTCTACTGTTTATCAAGTGCAGGTTTACCTTTAGCTCTAATTTGTATATGCTTGATCGTCGGCGAATTCGAAAATATTGAAGAAATAATTACCAAGGCGATTGTGATCATTCGCATTATACGTTTGATTCCTATTGGTTACGCATTTTGGTATATAAGATCCGCTTCCATTGATAAAACTGAATTCTATAAAAAATTTTCACTTCATTTACGTCTCATTGCAATGATGGGCGCATTCTCTTCCGTAACAATGATCATAACATTAATTTCTTATCTAATACTAATACTACTCGTGCAATCGGATGGCCGCCATGTCGGTGGTAGCATCCTCAAAGTTTTTTTACCGATAATTTTCTGCGTAGAAAATTGCAGTGGTAGTGGAGAAGGACTCGCCATTGCAATGCTTTTCACATTAAAAAAAGGTACATTCCAATCGTCTATCGAATCTCCACCCAACCGCATGTGAATTGTGACTTGGAGCATTGAAATCATCAACCAAATTATTATGGATCACCGAGATGATTGAAAGGACAGACCAGAAAAAAAATTAATGTATGTATCCATTGCGTATGTTTTGCGAAGAATGGAAAAAACGATAAATTACATTTTTATATTTGAGTAGTGATCTTTTTCTTTATTGGGTTCTGACTTCTGACAACTGGGTATAATCAGCCCAAGCTAATAATGCAAAATTACTTCAGAAACGTACAGGACAGTCGGTGAATGAAGTTACTGCTTGAATGAAATTATCACAGCGGGGATTATCTCCGCTCTTTCTGATGGCAATGAGTTTTGACATTATTTGCCAGATCATTTTCATTTCAATTTAAATTTTGATCTTTCTCATTTGAATCTGAGTCATCGTTTTTCGGCTTATTTCTGTTGGCCGGTTGATTCGAATTTTGGTGTTTTTTATTCGAATCCGAATGAATGTTCAAGCCCTGTCCGAGAGAAGTGAGAGTATAAATTTGTTTCAAAAAAATGAACTTGGAAAATGATTTTAAAGCAATTCAATAATTTAAAAATTGGTAAGAAAATGTTAAAAATTCAAGCCTTTTGTGGAAAATTGCATGCTATTTTCACGTTTTCATGCCACTATACCGGCATTCATGCTATTTCCATGTTTTTCGTGATTTTCATGCCCGGCAGGCACCATAATTGAGAAACAGTTGTGCTATGACATTGCCATGGCGCAGTGGACACGAGATTGGATCCACCAATACTGAGAAAGAAACGCACGGTGTATAGAAAAAATATCTTCGAACAATCATCATCCAGGAATTTTGTTTAGTGAGGGGTGCAATGAAGCAAAAAAAAAACTAAGGTAGGTAATCATTTTAAGGGTGGAGGTAGAATGAAAAAATTGATTTTTTCAAAAAATGCACGGAGTAATCCGCCAAGCACAGATAAATGAGGAGTTTCGTTGCAAAACGCAACATCTTTTTTTTGCCCCCCTCCCCTCCAACCCTCTTGAGGTACAAGTGCGAAATGACCCCAAAACATGTAGCTGGGGTCCTAAGCTTTCCAATGAGACCGCCCCGAGCCAAAACCCCCCACCCAATTTTGAATGACAGTTTTTTTGCGATTTCCCAAAAATCAGGTCTTCGGAGATGTTGCGTTTTGCAACGACACTCCTCATAATATTGAAACCGACAATTAAATTAAGTCGACCTATTAGGACCTATCGCCCTTAAAATTGTAAATTCCAGAAAATAAAATAACGATTTTAAAATAATGGGATTTTCGGAAAAACAACTTCCTAAAAAAGTTACGGCCGTGATGGAATTTAATTTCATTAAATACTGCTTCACTTTTGGCTCACAATTCATTGAGCATTCATTTTTAATTTTTGGTAACGATTGAAAAAGTTTGAATTTTAACAAGATACAGAAAAATCGAAGACTGCCTAAAAATGAAATTTCCATGTTTTCTAAATCGTATGCTAGCTTATGGTTTGCCAACAGTATACAAGAAAATACGGTAAAATTTAGAAAAATTATTAAGAAGATGTTTTTCAGCATTGAAAAAAAAACTCAACTTTTTTTTGGAAATTGAAGTTTTTTCAAACTTTTTTCCTGAGAAACTATTTCGCGTATTGGCCGCATTTTCTCCAAAACTAAGTAAGTATATAATGGATTTCCTTTCTAATTTTTTTGGATTTGCGTTGAGTAAGAATTGATGAAATTTTTAAGTTTTGGGATAAAGTTGAGATTTCGCCCCCCCCCCTTCCGAAATGGTTGGAATGTTCAGGAATTAAATTGCGAAAATCGGAATTTTATAGGCCACGTGGTTTCTGAGAAAATAGGACCTAAAGAGAAATCTCCGTTTTTCCATGGTTATAGTTAAACTACACTTTCTAAAAACATTTTTGTTTGAATTCTAGTAAAAGACTGCTAAAAAATTTATGCACGCGTTATATTTCCATTTTTCATCAACTATGGACATTTTTTACCTCTCAAGTTTCTCATTTTTGAAAATTACAGATGAATTTCAAGTTCCCAATTTTTTCGAATTCCTTGAGAAGACTTTTTAAAAATTTTTTCACTTTTCGAAAATAACTTCATCTCCTTCTCTGCACATACAAACTAAAAATGTTTAAAACCTGCCCTTCTCTCTTTAGGAAAAAAGAAAAAAATTCTGTTTTCCTATTTTTGATTCTCTTGAAGCTGGGTAAGATCGAATTGTTCCCTCATCCTCTTCTCAACGTAAACCGTTTTTAATCCAAAAAAATAAAGAAAATTTCGTCATAATTGAGCTCCAACGGACAAATTTTCAAGACAACGACCTCTTCTGATGAAGAAAATTTCACGTTTACATTCCACATCACCCGGGTCAAAATTTTCATTCTTATACCCCGCAAATTTTTCAAATTTTTCCCAGAAAAACATACAATCTATTGAAAAATTTCAATCTACGAGTACCAAATTCTCATCTTTTCTTTCTATTTTCGATTTTTTCACTCGGAAACATTCGCTTTATAAACTTCCCCCCAAAAATTCCCCACGTTCAGTGCAGCCAGTCACGCGTAACTTAAAACTGCACTCGACGCCCTCGCTGATAGTCAACCCGGCGAAAAAAATTGCTCATCTCTTCGCCTACATTAAATAATGAAAAATAAAGAAAAAAATTTTGGCCGCAAACTCGCTGATCTGGCGACTTGTTAACAAAACCGTGCGTTGATCTTTCCACTTTACAGAAACGCGTATCCGATAAACTCCAACTTACCCCCGTACAAAAAAAATTATCATAGCTGGCGAACGCAAACTACAGCGTAATTTTATGCCCGAGTAATAAATAATCTTTCAACCGTAACGTCGGAGCGAGTCGAAAAAAGCACGAAAAAAACCTCGATTCTTGGCAAAAGTTATACTACGATTCTTAATTTCGTAAAAATTTTTACAATTTCTGTACCACGTTAAATTTTTCACGACTAATTAAAAGTTTCGGCTGGAAGAAAAGCTGGCATTATAAAAATTAAACCGTTTAAGCCGGCTAGGCGAGGGAACCGTGGCGTGCGGATTTCGTCTCGCGAATATTCTAAGTCTTTCCCCCTCCCCTGGCACCTCCCCAGGACCAAGCTAGGTACTTTAGTTTAGGCAGATGTTCGTGTTATTTTCGTAATTACTAGACAAACGTCAGCATTTCGCGCAGATTAAGGTAAAACTAGGTGGAAAGCTGCGTTCAGTGTGAAGGTCTGAAAATGGCATTAACTTCGCCAACCAGATCTGACGCGTAATCAATTAGAAAACCGCCAAAGATCTGGCCGCGTATAATTTCGCAACATTTAACAACCAAATTGAAAGCTCACCCGAGTTTGGATGGGTTTGGAAAAACCACCAATAGGGTCGACCCGCCAGCCACCGACGTTAAATAAATCGAACGGAAACGATTATTTTTTACTTGGCGTTTTCAGTCGAACGATATTGGTAGGTAGGGGAGGCGAATACGAATGATGCTGTTTTTACGTCCGATGTAATTTTCATTTTCTCGGACACCTATAAAGGTTCGATTAGCTCTCGTAATACACGCTCGTTCGCCTTTAATCAAGATACCCAGGTATTTGAAAATGCTCGGCCATTTATTCTACACTCAGCCCACGAACCATTTAGCATCGCGATGGTGGTCGTGTCGCGTAATGGTCACCGTACAATCGATAAAATTAGCCCCCCTCCCCGAAATTCGCTAATGAATAAATTATAAACGTCGAGCTGACAGCTACGAGGAATTTCGTTTAACCCCGGGTCCACTTTGATCCAGCGTACCGTTTAAATTCCCAAAAGTATACGTTACGCAGCCGATGCCGACGAGGCTTTCGCCAAGATTCGTCCGCTTTCTCGAACATATTTTTGCAACGTCTTGTAGCCTTCTTCATCGACACGTACAAAACGCCGTATAACACGAAATCGATGCCTTTTTCGCAGCGCCGTAGACTAATTTAGCTGAGAGTTTTTACTCGAGCAACGGATCGGACCTATCGTGTTGACAGCTGGTTGAAGTATTGCTATATGTACCACCGCCACATGCCAACTACCGAATATACTGGTGAATTTTATAATCGAACGCGTCTCTGCGATACCACAGCATCGCTGCTATGGGGGAAGTAAACCCGCGTACCGGATGCTTTTGCTCATGAATAAAAATTACACTCGGTATATAAGAGATGGAGTTTCGCCGAAAGGTCTATTGCGATTTGCGAAAACAACGGCGAAATTTAAACTTGGTATAATCATTTCTCGAGTCTGCTATTTAATTAGTAATCTACTACGAGCCAAGTTTGTCTCGCATGAGGCGTAGTATTTGACGAGACGTCGCCTAACTTGATCCTTTTTTTGCGATGTTAAAAATTAAACAGAATCAAGAAGAACGAGTGGAGAAGACTGAAATATCTCGGAAGCAGTTTCCAAGTTGAAGTGTTTCAGAATGTTTAACGAATCGGAATTTCGAATCGTATCGGCCATGTTTACGAACAATAAAATATTACACTTGACACTTTTTTTGTTTGTGCGAAATACCGAGTAATCCAAAAGTTCCACGACCAGTAATGTCGGAAGCATTTTTTTTTGGGGGGGGGGAGGGGTGTCAGTACAAAGACTTGCAGTACCAGAAGAATAACACATAGATCGACACGATTTTTGTTTCTGGGTCCTCATTGTGAAATTTGGGTTACTTTTATGTAACTATAATGAACGAAAAAATATTTTTTTGACCAAATTTGCTTGGGTGGGGGCGGGGGGGGCAAAAACTGATTTTTCAAGGTCAATAAACTTGAGCATTACAAAAAAATTTGAAAAAAATTTTTTGTACAAATCTTATAGAAAATTTTACGGCGAATCCAATGCCGCAACCCGCAGACCTCCATCTCGTTTAGAAAAAAAGTTACAAAAAATCACATTTTTGTGCCTTTCTCACGAAAAAATGAAATGCGATTTTTTCACATTTTTTGTAAAATTTTTTCCCTTTCAATTTTTCGATTAGACGAAATCTGCATTCAATGATTTTTGATCCTCATCCAAAACTTACGTCTTTAGATATTTCAATTTTTAAAATTTTCAAAGTTTTAAATTTTGCATATTTTTTTTGGAAATTGCAAAAATTTAAAATTTTTGCAATGATTTGTAAATAATAAGATACCTACATTTTTTTTGCTCTCAAGGTTCATCAAAAATCCGAAATTCATTAGTTACGCTCGAGTTATGCTCCATAGGATAGGTAAGTAGGTAATAGGTATAAAGTTATTTCAATCTTTCAGAATACTTTTTTAAAAATCATACGTATTATTTGCAATAGGTATCTCTGTTATCTTTTCTCGTCTCGTCATATTAATTTTAACCAGGTAAATTTTTTCTCCAATTGAAATTAAATATTTTTTCCATCTTTTTTTTTTAAAAGCTCCCTCGTCCCTTTCCACACAAACCATCATTTCATTTCTAGCCTTGAAAGAATTTTCTAAAATAATATAGCACATCAATTGATAAAATCACGAAAAAGTACTTACTCGTTGAAATATAAGTCTAATTCTAGCGATGAAAATTTGTAACTCACCTGTAACAAAACAAAAAAATCGTTCATTAATTAACAGATACTTGATTAGGTACTCACCTATACGTAATACGGAATTGGATATTTAAAAAAAAAATCAAGAAACTTTAAAGATAAGTATGAACTTTTTGGGCAACAAATATTTTGAAAACGCTTCAAAGAATGTTGAATGAGATACCTCATCCCTACGAGAAACCATTGCCTGATTGTACATCGTCCTAAAACGCCAATCAAGAATAAAATCTTGCAATATGTATGAAAATAAATTCTGCAAGATCAAGGACAAATTGCATCTCAAAACTCGTCCGTATCAACATTAAAATAACGTTTGTACATAAATGACGTAACAAATTGTGAAAAAAATTATTCATATCGGCCGCAATTTTTAAGAAGGGGGGGAGGGTCACAGGATCTTGAAAATTGAAGAAATCCGACTCTTATAAATCCCCCCTCCCCGGAAAAAAGGCACAAGTTCAATTTTAACGGCTAGAAAATTCTTCAGCCGAGTTGCCAAATAACAGAAAACGTAAATTGAAGTCGAACAGTTTCATTATCATAACTGGTTTGTTTTCAAGTTGTTACTCATTAATTACAAATTAAGATTCGGAGGGGGCTATATATTTGGTATAAACTTCACGTACCTAACTAAATACCCAGGTAATTTTTTGGATGTAGTATTTAGTATTTCCCTACTTCAGTACATCAATGAAGATTACGTCGAAACGCGAGTGTGCGGTTTAAGACGCATTAAGAGTTAAATTCAAACAAAATATTTTTGTATTCTGTCATCATTTTCGATAAAAAAAAATCAATGATAATACTATTTATGTGCTGTGAAAAATTAAACAACAAACGATAAGTAAACATAGGTAGTTATTCAACTTGAATATTTTTTGTTACAACGGATGATTCAATTACGAAATTGAACTGGTAAGTATATAAAAAAAAATACATAGGTAAGTAGAAATTATCAATTGAGATCGAAGTATAAGAACGAACATCATTCCAAAGTATCATCCTTTCACCCGAAAGAGTTCATTCAGTTTTAGTGGAGAAATTCGCAAATAATTAACCTTATGAATTAAAATCAAGGAATAACCCCAAATCCAAAAGCTAGATTGAGCTAATTTTCAGTTGAAATAAAAATATATTCTTTTATAGTCTCATTTTCATATCAACTGTTGAAAATGTGCAGCTTTAAAATTTTGGATCAATTCAAGAGAAGATGTGTATTATTGTACCCATTGTGCTTTTTTTCACAATGAATGAAGGAAGAAAAAAGAAAAAGGATAGATTTATAAGAATTGTTTTACTCCCAATTCCTTTAAGCAAAGATACCAATTGAAGAATTTCTTTTAGTTTCGCTCAAGCATTCGTTCAATATAAAATACTTATTTCAAAAGGTGTATTACATGTTACTTCAAAAAGACAGAATCGAATGATAAAAAAGAATTGAGGAGAATGAACCGTCTTGAAAGTAAAAATATGGTGTTTTTTTGTATTCAAAACAAGTAAAATTTTTTCCAATTTAAATTCACGAGTTTACAACTCATTTTTACAATACATATTATTTTTATCATCTTGACAATTTTTTGTGAGAAAAAATTAGACAATAAAAAAGCAGGCTTTCAGAATTTCTATAGGCAATAATTTTTTTCGAATTCAGATGCAATAAAAAGCGTCATCTAATCAGAGATTATCGTTGCACCTGAACAAAATTTACAGATAGGACGATTTTTCACAAACTGGGTTTTCAAATTCATTGAAAAAAATTTACTCCATTCAAATGACTTTCTTTAAAATAAAAAGGAACCTTGAAATTATTTTTAGCATATTTAAAGTGAAATTAATAGGTTTTATACTTGTACAAAAATGTATCGAATTTATAAAAATCCAACGCTCACGTTCGGTCAAACTTTAGGAACCAATACCGATTTTGAAAAGTGCGCGCAATGGTCTACTTTTCTCAATCATTATCTTACCACTTTTTCTGTTTAAAGAGAATAAACTCAAATGGGCTATCAAAATTACAACATTCATATCAATTTTTCAAATTAATTTTATTCGCGGAACATCGCAATTTTTCCTGTTTTTTTTTGTTTTTTTTTCAAAGTCGAGTGGCAAATGTAACCTTTTTCAAAAAATTTTCAACTCGAGATAAACTTTAAAATGAGTAATTTGATACGAACTTACTTCCTGTTGATAATTCAAATCATTTTTAGAGTGAAAATATTCAGGTCACCAAATTTTTAAATATCAGTTTCCTCTTTTCTGGGCTCGAAAAAAACAACGGTGGGTTATTCGATTTCGATAAAATTTCAACTTCTGACAATAGTAATTTCACACCAATGCATTAGTTTTTTAATTGGTAGATACGTGATAAGTACGTGTACATTTCGTGATGGCAAGCTTGATGTTATCGCAGAAATTTCACCAGGCGCTCGATTGGCCAGCATCGACAAGTATGTCACTTTACGACAAAAATCCTCATATTTCTCCATCTTCACTTTTTATTAAATAAATAACCGAATATTTGAGGAGACATGAGATGAAAATAATCTCGATATATTTGAGAACGAAGGTTATACGAATTGAACGATTTTTGTAAAATTTCCCGCACCACCATCAATTATCATTAAATGTACAGAAAATACAATAACATGGCATGGCATTGCTGCTGGTCAAGGATTACTTGAACATTCGATGTACAGGTATACCGGCAGTCCGCTAGTATGGTAATGAGAGTCGCAAAAGTAGTAATCTTTCGTTCTATGATCAAATCAAAAAAATGAAAGACATAATTTCGCGCAGTTTACTTCACTGAATCATCTAACCGCGTAATTCATCCAAATCATAAAAATTTCGCTCGATAAAGTCATCTTTCGAGCATCAGAAACGGTATTTTAAAATTTTCGTAAGTAACTAAACTACATATGCATTATCAATTTATACCTAGCTTCGTAAATATTTAAAAATCTCTACTGTTTTTCTATTTTTTATTAAAACTTTTCCGTATTTATTTTAATTTAAGGAGCAAAATGAATATCACCAAGAACGATACTAATGAAACTGAACCGAGCACAACTCCAGGCGAAAATGGCAATCAGTCAATAGACGGTGAAACTATCATAGGTGTCGTAATGATAATATTGATAATCACCTCCATTATTTGTGTAACGATTCATTTGTACAAATTTTCCCGAACCAGAATACCTCAAACTTTGGCAACCAAAAATATCACCTGGTATTGTTTTCTTCTGCTTTTTTTGCACGTTATCTTCATTTCTGTTATCTTTTCAAGAAATATTATAACGGATGATGTGTACAAAATTATTTACGGGCACATATTCTTAACATTGGCTTGGACAAAATTTATAATTGCTATAGATGTATGGTGGTGTTTTCGCAACACAGCTTTATATCTGCAACGTCCATTGGGTTCTCAAAATAAAAAATTCATCATCTATTGCATTTTGAGTGCAATGATACCCATAATTGTAATTGCTACATGTTTAATGGTCGGAAAAATTCAATATTATAACGCCGTATCTGTTTATATGATTGCGATCATTCGTGTCATACGTTTAATTCCCATTGTTAGCGCATTTTGGTACATAAGATCAGCCACCATAGACAAAACCGAATTCTATAAGAATTTTTCACTTCATTTCCGTCTTCTTGTGATGATCGGTGCGTATGCTACCCTGACAATGACCACAAACACAGTTCTCTGGGTGATAAATGGATTGGATTATATTCAGGAACACCATATTCTGGAAATCGTGCACAGTGTCTTTGGTTATTTAGAAGCTCTCAGCTATTGTACAGAAGGGCTCGCGATCGGATTATGTTTCACATTTAAAAAAGGTACATTCCAAACTTCCACTAATTGACGATTCGAGTCCATATACTTGGCATATAATTTGAAATGACATATTTTTATGGATTTAAAATAATAATTAAATTGAATGTAAAATCTGTTATCATCCCAAAAATAAAAATTTTAATTCTCACTTGTTATTTTATGCTCAATTCAAGTTAAGGAGAATTGAGTCACTGATTGGCAGTGAAATTCCACCGGTTCCACTGTGATTCATAGTAAAATCTCACTACCAATCAGTGAAAAAATACTGATTCAATAGATGAATTTTCAATTTCGAATCAGTATCTGTAAACTTTTTCACTGATTTCTGCAGTGACTCAAATTTATCTATTTAATCAGTCAATTTTGCCTAATTCAAATTAATAGAGTAAGTAAATTTTTCAACTGTGATGAAATTTAATTAATTCTGAAATTTTTTCCAAAAAATGTTTTTGTAGGTTTTTTTGCCTCACAATTTTCAACTGCAGTGAACTTTTCTCTCAACTATAAAATTTTTTCCAAAAACGTTTTACAACTCTTCAAGTTTTTCCTCAAAATGTTATTAAAATTTCATTCACCACAATAATTTTCCCAAATTTTCTCCAATTTTTTTTTTTGCTATTCGCTTGCCAGACATTGAACCGATAACATCGAAATAGAAACTTCTAAGTTGGAAATTTTGCTGAGAAAATTTCAACTTCAATCTTGACTAACGAATTTCGACAACTGAATTCTCCCAGATTTTATATTCAAGTTTGATTTTCGTTTTTCGGACCTAAAACTTTTCCTCTGAATTATTTATTCTCCAACTCCAAACTTTTTTTCAGGATGAAAAAATTTAAGCTAGAAAATTCGGAGAAACTCGAGATTGAAAAATTTTAGAATTCAAGTTTTTAAAAATTTTAAATTAAGAAATGAAGTAGGGAATTGGAAAAAGGGTCTAACTTAAAATTTCAAAATAATTCCTCAAATAGAATTTCAGGATTGATAGTTAAGAAAAAAATTCGATAAATGTAAAATTTTCAAACCCTGAAAAAAATTATCAATTTTGTAATAAAATCTCGAAGCAAAAACTTTTTGGGGAGGAAATCAAAGACTTGAAAAAAATTAAAAATCAAATTCTGAAAATTTACGGAGACAAAATTTTCAGTATTGAAAAATTTGTATCCTGGAACAAAACATTGAATAAGTCGGGATAATTTGACAGATATGTATATTCTTTTCATAAATTTTATTCAGAAAAAATTGAAATTTTCTCGTTTCTTATTCAAAATCGACTAGCTGTAAAATTTTTTCAAAAATTTTCAATTCAGCAACTTCAAGGTAAAACTCGCCTAGAAAACTTGAAATAAGTTAGTGGATTTATTTTCGGTTGAAAATTTAAATTTTCGAAAAAATTTTCTCATTATTCCAAACTGAATTTACAAATGTGAAATTTTTTAAAAATAGTATCGTTCAAATTAGCTCGGTACACGAAAAGAACAATGATGGGATATTCAATTTCCAGGTACGTAATAAACGAAAATTTCAACTTCTAACATATAATTTCAACTCATTTGTTAATTGGTGCGAGTATACTTTGAGATGACGCGTTGGATTTATCCTACACCTGTACATTTTACCTAAAGCTTATTTAATTTTTGACCAGCACCGGCACGGATGCAACGTTAGACACAAAAAAATTCTCACATTTTCTCGTATCCATTTTTTAAATAAAAAAATAGGTAATCGAAGTTGAGGTGAGAAAATTCATCTTAAATAATTTATCATCAGGGGACGAAAATTACGAATTGAATAATTTTAGTAAAATTTCTCGCACCATCGAAGCACCACTCATTATCATTGAGTATCCAGAGAATATTTATATGTAATATGGTATCCCTGCTGGTCAAGGATTACTTCAACACGTTGCATAGGCAGAACAATAACTACAGTCAGCAATGTACTTTTAGTTCAAGAATACCTAGATGAAACATTCGTTTGTTGTGCATTGTCTGATAAATTATCACATCTTATTTTCATCTCTTCTCCTCATCTTTCTGTGCGGTAAAAACAAACTAATATTTCCGCGCATATTACCCACTTTAAAAAAGTAAAAAAACGAAAAATATCTTGAAAGCAACTTCGTAAGTAGGTAAGTACCTCTACCTATCTATTTGATTATCATCTAATTTTGTAAATATTTTTTTAATATCAATCGCGTTTCTAGTAAATCTTTTTTATTGAAATTTTTCGGTATGTATTTCAATTTAAGGAGCAAAATGGAGACCAAGAACGTTACAAATGCGACGAAAACGACTCTGAGCAAAAATAACGACGACGTCTACGACTATCCAAAAGAATTTTACTCTATAATATTTATATTAATGATTATTTCTGCAATTTGTATGACAATCCATTTGTACAAATTTTTCCGAACTAGAACACCTCAGTACTTGGCAACCAAAAATCTCACCTGGTACTGTTTCATTTCGCTTTTATTCTACCATTGGGTACTCTTGGGTGCCGTTTTACAACGGTCCCACATCATCATAACATCACTTATTTACCTTAGTGTCGATCTGCACATGATGTTAACGCTGACTTGGACAAAATTTATCATTGCTATAGATATATGGCTGTGTTTTCGCAACACAGCTTTGTATCTGCAACGCTCTTTGGGTTCACAGAATAAAAAATTCATCATCTATTGCATCTCAAGTGCAGGTATACCTTTAGGTATATTTTCCATGTTTTCAATTCTCGACAAAATGGAGTACTACAGCGTCGTATGCCACTTCATAGTTTCAGCAATTCGTATCGTACGTTTAATTCCTATCGTTAGCACATTTTGGTACATAAGATCAGCCACCATGGATAAAACCGAATTCTACAAAAAATTTTCACTTAATTTTCGTCTTCTCCTGATGATCGGTGCGTTTTCTTCTATTACAGTTATCATTGCAACAGGTTTAAATATAATTGATTTCTTAGATTATAATCCAAATAGCAGAATTCGAGAAGTTATATCTTTGATTTTGAGAGATCTCGAGATGATCAGTTTTTGTATAGAAGGATTAGTGATTGGAATATGTTTTACTTTTAAAAAAGGTACATTTCAATCTTCTACGGATTTACACTGAAAAAACAAAATGAAAAAATAACAGGGTTCCATTCGCAAAATTAGTAAAATTTATTCTGAAAAAATAATATTCGGCGCGAAAATTGGTGAAATTTATAACTATGCAATAGGTACATTTTATCAAATTTCGCGAGAATTCGATAAATAGATATTTTTTCAAAAATAAATTTTATCGATTTTGTGAATGGGGCACTTCCATTATTTTCTTCGGATAATTTTTTTTTTTGGACAAAATTCCGTAAAAAAGTGTGAAATAATTCACCATTCGTAAGTTCTAATAATATAAATGCATCAGTATTAAAGGGAAATAAAATTAGTACACTTTTAAAAATACAAGTTTTATTCTTCCACGAAGGCTCACATTTGGTCAGAGTGAAAAATGAATGCCAAACTTGGAAAATCCCCAAATTTCAATATCCGTATTGAAATTTTCAGAATTCTGAGTTTTGACCCCTCCCTCTTCAGAGGTTCAAATTTGGGCAAGAAAAAAATTGAATGCCAAAATCAGAATCAGCGATCTCAAATACCCACATTTCATTACTCATCTTCACATTTTTCAAAATTTCAAGTTTTCACCCCCTTCCCTCCCCTCTTTCAGTGTTTAAATTTGGGGAAGGCAAAAAAATGAATGCTAAAATCAGAATCAGCGATCTGAAATACCCATATTGAAATTTTCATAATTTTGAGTTTTGACCCCTACCCCCTCTTAGAGGCTCAAATTTGGTCAAGGCAAAAACTGAATGCCAAAATTGGAATTAGCGACATCGAATATCTACATTTCAATACTCATATTAAAATTTTTCAAAATTTGTAGTTTTCATATCCCTCCCCTCCACTTAGTCATAGCATAGAGTTTTACTCTATGGTCATAGCGTTCAAATTCGAGAAAGGCAAAAAATGAATGCTAAAATCGGAATCAGCGACCTAAAATACGTTTCAACACCCATATTGAGAACCCTCCTCCCCTCCTTGAGGCTCAAATTTGGGCAAAGCAAAAAAAATACCAAATAAAGAATCAGCGACCTGGAAATCCCAAACACTGAAATTTCAATGGTTCCATTCAACAAACACAAGTCAGGGAAATTTTGACCTTTTTAAAGAGAAGCAAAATTTTCAAGCTGCCAGTAGCTGCAAAAAATTTTTACCCCGCATGAATTAGCACACCTTCAGGTATAATTTAGATTAGATCGCCGCATCGCGCAATGCAGGAATTTATCCTCCTTTAAATAAACTTGAAAATGAAAATTTTGCATATACTTCAAGCGATCATATAGAAAAAATGGTGAGATAATCTTTGCCGCATTAAAAAGTACTGACTTTAATTTTCATTTTTCTTTATTTTTATTTTGGCACAAAAAATTAACTAAGCAGCCACAAAACAAACAATGCACTGCAGTTTCGTACAAAATCAATTCACTAACGGAAAAAAGCACATTCGATTATAAAAATGACGAATTTCTCCAGTGGGATCCCCCAAGTAACAGAAAAAATTGAATCATCGAGTTGTTTCATATTTACAACTGGTTTTAGAGAAGCCGACCGGCCGTCATGTGTAAAATTAGACTAGGAAAGGGTAATATTTGAGATCAACTTCTCGTGCGTAGTTAATCTTATCGATGTTGTAGAGTTGCGTACGTACACCGAAGAAGATTCTACGCGTCGAAAAGCTTTCGATATGTTAGGGTATTGATACCCTATTTTTGAAAATGTTTTAAAAAGTAAAAATAACCCATTTTTTAATTCTCACATACAATTTCGTAAGTAGATAACTACGTATTATTATAATATCTAAAGCTAGTTCTATAAATATTTGATACCTAACGACTGTTTTTCTGGATTTTGTGGCATGAATTTCAATTTAAGGAGCAAAATGGACCCCACAGACTTTACAACTTTGACGAAAATGGAAAGAACTGTTCTCAAAATGGAGTACGAATGTTTGAAAAAAAGTTGGATTGCAAACATCATAATAATTATATTGGTAATTAGTTCAGTCGGTTGTGAATTGGTACATTTGTTCGAGTTTTTCTGCACCAAAATACCTCAGAGCTTGGCAACGAAAAACATCACCTGGTATTGTTTCATTTCGCTCTTACACTATGTTTGGACCTACTTAGATCACTTTTTGACGAGCAGAAGCATTTTAACACACGAGTTCTACTACAATGTAAGTTGGTACATATTTTCAACACTATCTATGACAAGACTTATAATTGCTGCAGATTTATGGTGGAGTTTTCGTAAAGCAGTTTTGCATCAGAAATATCCTTCGGGTACTCAGAATAAAAAATTCATCATTTACTGCATTCTAAGTGCAGTTATACCCCTTAGTATAAATTTTTTATGTTCATATTACGGAGTAAATGGGCATATGGGTTTTATCATTCCTGCCATATGTTTAATTCCTATTATTGGCGCATTTTGGAACAAAATATCCGCCACCACCGAATTTCACAAATATTTCTCACTTCATTCCCGTCTGCTTTCAATGATCACCGCGTTTACTTTGATTGCAATGACTACAGCGATAGCTCATATGGTGAAAGATATATTGGACGAGCATCAGAAGTACAACTTTCGAAAACTTTTATGCTATATCCTTAGTCATGTGGAAAGTTTCACCTTTTGTGTAGAAGGTGTCGTAATTGGGTTATTGTTTACTTTTAATAAAGATACATTCCAAAATTCTATCCTTTGAATATTCGAGTTCATAATATTATTTAAAATGGAAAAATATTCATGAATTTGAGCGATTTATTCGAGGTCATTCTAATTCAAGCTGACTAAAAATTGCAGGCTGGGTCACTGATTTTTTCAAATTTTGCGTGTGATAGAAATCATTAAAAGATGACGAATGGATTCAAAGCGGAATCAACTTACGACGACAAAATCAATGCTGCCTTTTTTCAAGATACTAAAAAAAAAAAATTTCTAAATTTTCAAACGTAAAAAAATGAAAACTAGGTATGAGATAAAATTCCATAAAAATTACAATGATAGATCTTTTTAGGTACACAGAATAAGGTAAAAAACGGTGATTTTTTCTATTTTTTCGTAAAATTTTTTAGTGATATTTATTGATTTAAGCAAAGCAAAATTTAGTGATTCTGCTTGAGAAAGAATTCTTGTGATATTTTTTTTAGCATCTTACTAGAAATTTAAGAAAAATGTTTCTACTTCAAAATTCAAGTAAAAATCAACAAAAAACATGTGTATTCGCGAGAGTTTTCCGAAAACAATGTATGTTCCAACCTATGATAAACTACTTGTCACAAAATTTGAAAAAATTCGACAACCCTCCACCATTTTCCTCCCTTGTGCCATACAGGCAGACTGTAATAATTCATATTTTAATGATGTGGAATGATGAAATTATTTTCAAGAGATGACGAGGAAGGTCTGAAACAAATCAGTTTGGGATCAAATCAGACCTACATAACACTTAGTTTAATTAATTACATATTTAATCATTTTCATTTCCATTTTTTAAACAATTTTTATGAAAATTCAATTATATTTTTGTAGTTTGAAAAATATTACATAATAAACGTTGTTTTTTGATTTGAATTCCTCGTTTTTGTTGAACCGTATAATCCAAATACATATAAATACAAAACTTTTAGCGAGACGTTTCTAGACTTCTTTTGCTTAAATTCTCAAAATTTATTTTTCATCAAGAATTTTTGAAATTTATAAAATATGGAAAAATGAAAAATAAGTACGGGGGGGAGGGGTTTAACATTCAGTCCGTCAAAATGCCCAAATAATCATCACGCTTTTTTAAAATCATTTCAAGGGTCAAATATAAAAATAAATCAACAAATATTCAAACTTAGCATCCTCAAAACCCTTACAAACTTTCGGCCACATCAAGGGGGCTGCGATACGGGGGTTCAGAGGAGATAGATGAAAAACCTGAGCACATATTCAAACTCAGCGCCTTCAAATTAGTAAAAATCTACATTTTACTTCACGTTTCCTATTTTTTTTTTTTTTGAATTTTGACCAAAAATTGAGGACTCCTATGCCCTTTAGAGAAATTAAGATCCCACCGTGGAAAGTAATTTGTTGAAAAAAACATCAAAATTTCTACTAACAGTGATTTTTTCAGATTTTTAAATGATAGCCTTCATCTTACGTACCTACTTATCAAAAATGTTGAGCTTTCATCATCATCATCAAATTTCAACTTATTAAAACTTTTCCAAATTTTATCATTAAAGAATCTATTTTAAATTCTTTACAAAAGTACGCCAAAAAATTCATCTTGGATCCAACCAACCTCGAGATATGAGCCTTCAAAGTTGATCAATTTCACAAAAAATCCTATTTGTACGAAAATTACAAAGGTCGCCCCCTCCCCAATTCCTGGAAGTTCAGGATCGAAATTTCGATTACTCTTTCATCAGACCATCAAGAGAAGCTCGTAAAAAAGTTGAGCAAAATCAAAAGCCTTAAGGTCAATATCTGCTCGTGAATGGTTGGATTATTATTTTTTAAATAAAAATTGAGGAAATAAAATTGATTTAACTAAAAATGAGTGAAATTTCATTTAAATGTAAAGAATACTTCCATGATTTGCGGAGTGATTCAATTGTATAAATTTTTCCGGACCAAAGTACCTCAAAACTTGTTTGGAATAACATCAGACTTCACAAACCTTACCCTCAGTTTAATTTTAATCAATGTAATAGATTTTTCAATTAGAATTTCCAAAGTTTTGATAATTTCATACGAGAAGAAAATGGGAAAATGAAAACAATGCCATAAGTCGTAACGACTTAAAACCACATTCTATAGATCTTTTAAAATTTTTTTAAAATGCATATATAAATGACCAGAAAATTGAAAAAAAAAGGTACCAAATTTTTGGCCATCAGATACGTCGAAAACGCTTTGAAAAATCTCCAAGCCCAGCAGACTATTGCCTAAAAATTTCAAACAAGCATAAAATCTTATATATGTGATCCTGCCGCAAAGAAGGGACCTAGTGTAAAAAAAATCCATGTCTTCATTTTTATGTGTTTGGTTCAGATTTGGTGTCATTTGGATCAAAAACGTGAAAAATGAGACATTGATTTTTTTTTACACTAGGTCCCTTCTTTACGGCAGGGTCAAAATAATATGTACTCTATAAAAATAGTTTTCCTAATATGTACCATATCATGGAACAAAGTACATCAACATTACAAAATTGGTATGCAACATAAAGAGCGTAAGGAATGTGAAAAATTGGTATTAGGCACAATTTCAGAAGAGGGGAATCGAAGGACCTTGAAAATAAAAGAAAAACAGATTATGTACGAGACACGTTCCATAAGTTTCGTCATTTTCGCTGTAAAATTCATTTATAAAAAAATAGACAAAGACAATTCTTCATACTTTTCTACACAACTATCAATATCCACAATCCACAATACACCCTCGACGATCTTCCTGGAAAAAGACACAAATACCTAATCGATTACGCGATAATAATGAATTTTTCAGCGGGATTTCCCAAGTAACAGTAAAAATAAATTCGTCGAGTCGTCCGTATGTACAACTGGTTTCCGAGAGGCCGGTCGGTCATCATTCATAATAGTAGATTTGGAAGGGGTAATATTAGGTTTAAACTCGCGCAACGTTAATTTTATCGACGTATTTTTTAGTACACCGAAGAACATTCTACGTGTCAAAATGTTTTCGGTATGTTTGGGTATTGACGCCCTATCAAACTTGAAAATGCTTTAAAAAGTGAAAAAAAAACCTTTCGTACATACAATTTCGTAAGTAACTATTACATATCTAAAGCTACTTCTACTAATAAATATTTGATAACGACTGGATTTTTTTTTTGTTTTTTTCATTAAGTAAAATTTTTTAATACGAATTTAAATTCAAGGAGCAAAATGGAAACCACAAACGTTACTACTTCGACTGAAATGGATACAACTGTCCTCAGACTGGAGTACGACTGTTATCAAAAAAGTTGGATTGCAACTATCGTAATAACTACCTTGGTAATTATTTCAATCGGTTGTGAAGCGATTCATTTGTACAAATTTTTCTGCACCGGTACACCTCAGAGCTTGGCAAGCAAAAATCTCGCCTGGTATTGTTTCATTTCCCTCTTACGCTATGTTTGGACCTACTTAGATTACTTTTTAACGAGCAGAAACATTGTAACATACCAGTTCTACCATAATGCAAGTCGGTTCTTTTATTTCATGATATCTATGACAAGACTTATAATTGCTGCAGATTTATGGTGGACTTTTCGCAAGGCAGCTCTGTATCAGCAATACTCTCTGGATACTCGGAGTAAAAAATTCGATATTTACTGCATTTTAAGTACGAGTATATCTCTTGGTTTAACTTTTATATATTCATTTCTCGACAATTTTGAACGATATCAAGTAGTATACGGGTATATGATTGTAATCATTCCTTTCATACGTTTAATTCCGATAGCTGGCGCATTTTGGTACATAAGATCTGCCACCATGGATAAAACCGAATTCCGCAAACATTTTTCATTTCATTTTCGTCTGATTTTAATGATCAGCGCGTTTACTTTGATTGCGGTCACCACAACAACAGGTCATTTGGCGAAGGATATGTTGGACCATTATCGGAAATACACGATACGACAACTTTTATGTTATTTCCTCAATCATGCGGGATTTTTCACCTTCAGTGTAGAAGGGCTTGTGATTGCATTATGTTTCACTTTTCATAAAGATACATTTCGAACTTCAAGCGATTAAATACCAGAGTCCATATTATTTGGAATGGAAAAATATTCACCAGTTTGAGCAATTTATTTCTGATCATTGGAAGATCATTTTGAAATTTTAAAAAATCGCAAAAATTTCAGAAAAAAATTGAGCTTTTGAAATTTTGGAAATGGAGTTCTTTCAAGATGTCCTTTCAATTTAATCGAGTTTTGAGTCTTGAGTTGGAGTATCTCTGCATGTTTCTATAAAAAAGTAGTGAAAATAACTTTTTTTTTTTGGGGGGGGGGTTGAATTTTGGAATCCAAAAAAAAACATATAGGTATGATGGATGACCACGCAACAGAAGTAATGAAAGAAAATGCAGCCATGGTCCTCCCCCATTTTCTAAAAAAATTTAAACACGAGAAAAATTGGAAAAATGTGAACCGAAAATTTTCAAAAAAATCTCCTTCATGTTACCCAGCAAGATGTATCATCTCATCACTTGTGAAAGGAATAAAAAATTTCAGTCACCCCTTCCAGAGATATTAAAAGTGAAATAATTCCTGAAGGGATGGGTGTAGGATATCAATACGTTTGGGGGATATTTTTAGACCATAAGTAACATTCCGAGTCAATTTCGACCGATCTTAGGTCAAGAGGCTCTTTGTACATTCATGAGTTTTTTTCGAAAACAATTCGACCAAACAAAATTAAATTTCGCAAAATTTGAAAAAATTTGATGACCTTCCGCAATTTTTCGCCCACCTGCTACAGAAAGACTCTAGGTAATTAATATTTTAATTATGTAACGAATGATAAAATTATTTACAAGAGATGACGAGGAAGGTCTGAAACAGATCCAACTATATTAGTTTGTGATAAAATCAGAATAATTAATTTAATCATTTTTGTTTCCATTTTTAAAACTATTTTTAAAAATCCAAGTATATTTTTTTACTTAGAAAAATGGAAAAAGATTACAAAATAAATGTTGTTTTTTTGACTTGAGCAGTTTTTGTTGTAACGCGGAATCCAAAATACTAAATACTTACATCCAAAATACAAGAATTTTAGCAAGTATGAGGAATTCGCATCTAGTCCGTCAAAATACCCAAATAATCACTTTTAAGGAGGTTCATAGGGGGGGGGGGGGGGTCAAAGGGGACAGATGAAAAACCTGAGCACATATTCGAACTTAGCGCCTTCGAATAAGTAAAAATAAACGTGTCACTTCATTTTTACCATTTTCAAAACATTTTGACCAAAATTGAGGACCCTTGTGTCCCTTTAGGGGTATCGAGATCTAGTCTTCAAAAGTAATTTTTTGAAAAACACATGAAAATTTCTACTCACTGTGATTTTTTAGATTTTTCAATGGTTTATCGTAAAAATAAAGCTGTTATCACAAAAGTTTAACAAAACATGATTATCAAACTTGAGTATTTAATTTCAATTCTCTACAGAACCGCCCAAACAAATTCATCTTGGATACAACCAACCTCGAGATATGAACCTTCAAAGTTGAGCCATTTCACAAAAAAATCTCACTTGTGTTGATCCACAAATTCTAAACCCGTCCAAGTGCCAAATTGATTTTTTGACATGAAAGCCAAAAAACATAACCTGATTTTAAACTCATCTGAAAAAGGTTTAAAATAATTATGTTTAAATTAATTATCGTATTTTGAATTGTTCTGAATTTCGATCGATGCAGTTTGAATCAGCGAATCTGGAACACTCAAAATCTCAATTTTGGAAAAAAAAAAGGCATTTGGATGGTTTTAGAAAAATCTACCATTTTTTGGTTGAATTTTTTCTTTCATTGGATTCATTCAATTCAGATAGCACGATTTCCCAAATGGCAAAAAATTTTAATTACTTAGTTGAGTCATTTCATCAAACCGGTTTTAAAGATGCCATTCTTTATTCATAAAATTAAACGTGGGAGGAGATAATAACATCGGTATATCTTACGTGGATAATTTTGCAGACACCTAATATATCTAATCGTGTATTGTTCATATTTTAGTACACTGATGAAGACTTCAGGCATTGCAACGATTGTGTTTGGTTTAATAGCGAATATCATCAAATGCAGTATTTTTGAAAAATTGAAAGAAATCATTTCTTATAAATTCAACTTTGTAAGTAACTATAACTACATTCCCTACATATTTTTACTTAGCTTCGTAAATATTTGATAACTAATTTTTCATTTTGATTTATCATACAATTTTTTTAAAAAATATGCATTTTAATTTAAGGAGCGAAATGGAGACCACGAATCTTACGAATGCAACCGAAGACTTCGACTGTCCAACAAAAACTTTTACTACAGGTTTCGTATCAATTGTATTGATAATTGGTTCCGTCACTTGTGAAATAATCCATTTGTGCAAATTTTTCCGGACCAAAGTACCTCAGAGCTTGGCAACCAAAAATATCACCTGGTATTGTTTCATTTCGCTCTTATACAATATTGGAGGTTATATAGGTGCACATGCCCATTCATCGACCCGTAACATTGTAACAGTTCACTTCTACTTCAGTGTAAGACTGCACTTATTGTTAACACTAACTTTGACAAAATTTATAATTGCTATAGATCTATGGTGGAGTTTTCGCAAGGCAGCATTATATCTGCAACGTTCTTCAGGTCCTCAAAATAATAAATTCATCATATACTGCATCCTAAATACAAGTATTCCTCTAGGCACGGTTTTTATATGTTCAGTCCTCAATAAAATTGAGCACTATAACGGAATAAACGTATTCATGACTATAATCATTCGTAATCATACGTATGATCCCCATTGGTAGCGCATTTTTCCATATAAGATCTGCCACCATGGATAAAACCGATTTCTATAAAAAATTTTCTCTCCATTTCCGTCTTCTTGTAATGATCGGCGCGTTTGCTTCCCTTACAATGATTTTAAAAACAATTTTTGCGGTGGTGAATATAATGAGCCGATACCAGGAAAACCGAATTCGAGAAATCGTATATTCTATCGTTGGTTATGTGGAAATTTTCAGCCATTGTGCAGAAGGGCTTGTGATCGGATTATGTTTCACTTTTAAAAAAGGTACATTCCAAAATTCTATCAAATGATGCCTCGAGTCCGTATCATTTTGAAATGGAAAAATATACATGAGCTTGAGCTACTCATTCGTGGTCGTTTCATGTTGAATGGACTAAATTTGGCAATTTGCATGTGGTTAGAGTCATCAAAAGATTACCAATGGAGTAATAAACTCGACTAGGAGACATTTGAATTCATTTTACAAGCATTTAAAGAGGATTCAACTTATGAAATCAAAATCAGTGCTGCCACTTTTCGAGATCCAAAAAAAGTTTGAAATTAAAGCCAATCATTTTAAAAAAATTACCTCAAAGAGCTAGGTAAAATTTTGAAAAAAATTAACTGAAAAGGTGAGATCTTTTTTTAGGTAGGATAATTATATCAAAAAACTTTGTTTTTTTTTTTTCATTTTTTCAGGAAAAAAATATTTAGTGATTGTGACTTATGGGAAAATTTTTCGATTCAGTGTACCATTGAAGGTTTTTTTTTTTGAAAATAATGCAAGTTCAAAACCCCGAAAAAGAATGCAATTCAACAGAAAGACTTGAACTGACATTCTGATACATAAAACGAGTAACGAAATTATTTTCAAAATATAGGGGAAAGTTTGAAACAGATCTAGATAATAGATAACAGTTCAGAATGACATCAGGCCTTACTCTCAGTTTAATTAATCCTAATAATTTTTTTGTAGTATAAAAATGAAAAAAAACACAAAATAAACATTGCTTTTTTGACTCAAGTATTTATTATTACTACGCATAATCCAAATACAAAATGCAGAACTTACATTCAGAATCAGTCAAAAAACTGAAAATTCACTGATTAAACAGCGAAAAGTGTGCAACTATTCATCAGTGAAATTTGACTGTCAATCAGTGAAAAATTACTGATTCGATTAGTGAATTTTCATTTTTGAATTAGTAATCTTTTTTCAACTACTGAAATGAATCAGTAAAAATCAAAATTTACTAATTCAATCAGTGAATAATTACTGATTGAATCAGTGATTACTCACTGATTCAATCAGTAAATTAAAATTTTTACTGATTCGATCAGTAAATTACAATTTTTACCGATTCAAAAATGAAAATTCACTGATTGAATCGGTAAAATTTTCACTGATTTCTTCAGTTGCACACTTTTGTCGTATTAATCAGTGAATTTTGACTGATTCAAGTTTAGAGAGTACTTAGAATTTCTGAAATTACTTGGAAATTACGAATATTTTGTGTAAGCAGAAACGAGAAAATGAAAAAAATACAGACGGATTCGCAATCAATCCGTCAAAATAACCAAAAAAAAATGATTAATCTTATCTGAATCATTTTAATACAATTTTCAATTGCAGTCGACCGCAGAATACGAATAAAAAAAGTGAATTCAAGACTTTATTTTTCAATGGTTTCCTCTTTCGGTGATTTTTTTTCTCCTCAATAATAATAGAAGAGGAAAATATTCAAACACAACTGATATTTTTTGTTTTCTCCCAACACATTTCTGCTATTTTTACGTACTTTTGAAATTGTTACCCTCCTCCCCTCCCTCCATATGTACGTTTGATTGTTGAAACAAATTTTTGATTATTCAATGCCGTAATATTTTTTCAATTTTGTGGAAAACTCAGCTCTTCCTCAAATTCGAATCTCTCATAATCGAAACCTGTCTTCAAATTGGAATAGGTTACTAGATTAATTTTGATATGGGCACTTGAAACCACTTTCAATCAATTTGGGCAAAAGAAATCGAAAAAAAGAACTTCGTTTAGGAAAAGTTGACTCTTCAAAACACTATTGAAATCGAAAAATGTCTTATGATAACGATGGCATATGGCACAAGACTCTTTAATTTCTCAAATCATTTAAATTTTCTGCGAAGAAGAAACAGAAAAGTTCAACAAATGAATGAATTTTCTGAGTCATAATTTTCAAAAAATCGAGTTCTTATGATTTGGCGGGTAAGTAATAAGTATTAAGAGTCGAAAATTCAATAACAGTGTTTTCTTGAGAATGATCCTACTTCAGCTTGGATATAAAATCTATACAATCTCTAAACTGTAATCAGTCAAAATCTGAAGATTGGCTGATTGAAAAAGACTAAATCATGTCACTGACTGACAGTGAAATTTCCCTGATTTCACAGTTAATCAGTGAAATTTGACTAATTGTCGATAAAATTAGTAAATTTTATTTTTGAATATTTAATTTTTGCTAAACTATTGAAATGAATTGGTGAAAATTTTCATTTACTGGTTGAATCAGTAATTCTTAATATTGAATTAGTAATTAATTATTGATTGAATCGGTGAAATTTTATTTTTACATATTCAAAAATGAAAATTCACTGATTTCTACAGTGACATGATTCTGTCAATTTCATCAGTCAATTTAGACTGATTCAGATTAAGAGAGCATATATTTTCCAAAACCAAGGACAAAATGTTTCTCAAAACATCAATGAACGTAGATAGAGGTGTTGAGGGTATTAAAAATTTGAAAAATTCAAATTAATCATAACAATTTTTAAGGAAGGAGATCGAAGGATCTTGAAAATAAAAAAAGAAAGGTTCTTGCAGTTCACATCGTAAAAAAAATACACATTCGATCACAAAAAAAAATCCGCAAAATTCCTAAAAATAACAGGAAAACCCAATCGAATCGTGACATAAAACTGGTTTTAAACAAGCTAAACTATCATTTATGAAAATTAAGACTTGGAAGAGGTTATATTGTTTGGCGAGGATAAATTTCTCGTACGCAGATAATCTACAAAACGTCGTATTCGTAAGCTTATTCATGTGTCCAGTATACTTATTACGATTCTAGGCGTCGAAACGCTTGTGTTCGGTTATTACTATACCATCAAATTTGACTGTGAAAAAAAAAACATTTCTTGAATACAACTTCGTAAGTACAGTTTCGTAAATTATTCGATAAAAACGCCAATTTTTGATTTTTTTTTTCTAATTTGGTGGTACACATTTTAATTGAAGGAGCAAGATGGATACCATGAACGTTACCAATGCGACCGAAACGAACACAACTTCAGGTGAAAATGACGACTTCTTAAAAAACAGTGCTATTACATTTATCGTAGTAATTGCATTGGTAATTACTTCCATGACTTGTGAACTGATTCATTTGTACAAGTTTTTCCGGACCAAAGTACCTCAGAACTTGGCTACCAAAAATATCACTTGGTATTGCTTTATTTCGCTCTTATTTTATGTTTGGATGTGCTTGGGTATCGTTTTATATTCGTTCAACCTTATATCAAGATATCTTCATTTAAGTATAATGCTGCACTTATTGTCAACGCTAACTTTGACAAAATTTATAATTGCTATAGATCTATGGTGGAGTTTTCGCAAAGCAGCTTTGTATCTGCAACGTCCTTCTGGTACTCAGAATAAAAAATTCATCATCTACTGCATTTTAAGCGCAGGCATACCTTTAGGTATGGTTTCTATATTTTTCTCCATCGACAAAATTGAGTACTACAATTTGGTGAATATCTTAATGGGTTCAATCATACGTATCATACGTATATTTCCCATTGTTAGCGCATTTTGGTACATAAGATCAGCCGCAATGGATAAAACTGAATTTTACAAAAATTTCTCACTCCATTTCCGTCTTCTTGTAATGATCGGCGCGTACGCTTCCTTCACAATGATCGTAACAACCGCTCTCAAGGTGATGGAAGCATTTGGCAATGATCAGAAAAACAAAATTCTAGATGTCGTGTATTATACCCTCGGTTATTTAGAGACTATCAGCTACTGTGTAGAAGGACTCGTGATTGGATTATGTTTCACTTTTAAACAAGGTACATTTCAAACATCCACCAAATGATAAATCGAGCCACTTGTCTTTTGAAATAGAAAAATCATACAAGTTTAAGTCATTTATAAGGGTCATTCTATGCCAAAGCTCAAGGGTTGCAAGAAAATGTGGAGATTTTTTTTTCAATTGTTGCAAGGGGATAGAGGTCATCAAATAATTCCGAATAGGTAAATCGAAAGACTTGAAAATATGACGCTTAGAAATTTTATAAACAGGCGGCCAGTAGAAAAATTTCAATAAATTTTTTGCAGAATTTTTTTTGCAGATCCAACATTAGAAAATTTTTGTTATTATAGGTTTTTCAAGAAAAATTTTCGTATCCTACTATTCCTTTCTCTCATCAATCACTTGAATGCTGAAATACACATTTTTCTCCCATAATGAAAAAAATATTGTTCAGAATTCGAAGAAAAATCATTTTTTTCTGCCTTGTTATAAATATTGTTACATTAAATACTTCTTAATGAGCTCTCAATAATACCGTATCTTACGAAAAATATGAAAAAATCGTACCTTTATTTAAAATAATTAAAATTTGAACCGAAAAAACTGCTGGAATTTTTTCAAAATATTTCATCAGTATCTATGCTAAAAAATTTATTGAAAAATCATGAAAATTGGTATAAAAATACAATTTTTTGCAAGCCTACATTTTTATTAATATTCGTCGATTTTTGCCACAAAAATTTTCAAGTAGGTACCTACGCTCATATTTTGTAAAATCCGCCTCATTTTGATTTTTCGAGAGAGGAAGTAATATTTTTCAGATATTTGTAAGCAATTCAGGAGAACTTTTTTTTTTAATGAAAAAAATAATTTTTTTCAATGATGAATTAGAAATGTTTTGATAATAGGTGTTGAAATGTTGATGCTCGAATTTCGAAAATGGAAGAATTTTTATCGATGTATTGTAAGAATGCGGAAAAAATATTTTTTACCGAGCAGAATCACAAAATTTAATGTTCGAAAATTTTATTCACAAAAAAATATAAGTACAAAAAACGTCGACACAATTTTTTCATACATTACGTATTCATTATTCTATACGTAAAGATATCTATCATCATTTAAACTGTTCAACAATTATCTTACGTCCGAATAATTTTTCTATTGGGAGCTTTTAAATTGATTTTTTTTTCTGTATCTGCAGAAGTGGCAGCACTGATTTTGTTATCAAAGATGAATTTCCTTCTGATGTAGAACAAATTCAAAAAAAATTTCAAGTCCCACCCTGTAACTTCTGACTGACTAGGCATGAAATTATGAACCTAATAAGTGACAAAATTATTTAGACGGGATGAGTGACAGATCTAAAACAAATCTAAGTCGTGTCAGTTTGGAATAACATTTAGATCTTACCTACATTCAATATAGTTAATTAGCTTAATAATTTTTGTTTCCATTTTTATATTTTAATAAATAAATAAAGTACACAATAATATATGTTCATTGTTTTTTGATCCGAGCAGTTTTTCAGAATCTTCTCAACTCAACCTCCTTCTTCCACAATAAAAAAAAAAAAAAAAAAAGGGAGATGAGATTTATTAAGAGAAAAATTCCAACTTGATATTTTCAATCAAACGTATAAAAAAAAAGTAAGTATGTACCAATAGGCAAAATATTCTTCCAGGGACTTCGATGAAGAAGGAGAAAAATCCATAAGGAAATTTTAGGAATGCATTTTCAGCGTTAAATTTTTTAAAGAATCAGTCCGAAAGATTATTGATATGGAAGGAATGGGGGGGGGGGTGTCCAAAACTCAAAAACAGTAAAAAAAAAATGATCCAATTTTGAAAATCCATAACTTCAGTATAAAATCCTACAATGCTCTTCTATGCAAATACATTTTCCAAAACCAAGGACAAAGTATACATCGAACATCGACATTACACGAAACTTGTATGCAATAACATCAGAATGCGTAGATGATTTGAAAATGGGACAAATTTGCATTAGCCACAATTTTTAAGGAGGATATCGCTGGTTCTTGAAAATCAAGGAAAAGAAGCTCTTGCATTTTACGCTTTGAAAAAAAGCCACAAGTTCGATCAGAAAATGAGACAAATTTTTGAGGGCGATTTGCCAAATAAAAGGAAAACATTAACCGAGTCATGTTCTACAACTGGTTTTAGAGATGATATACATGGAAGCGGAAGGGGTTATAATATTGTATAAATAAACTTCTTGAACGTGGATAATTTTGCAGAGCCTGTATTTACTTTTCTACTTATGCATATTTTAGTACACTGGAAGATTCTAAGCACGCGTCTCGACGCAAGTTCGGTCCAATGTAATATTAAATTTGACTGTGTTTTGAAAAGTGAAATGAAAACATTTCCTGAAATTCAACTTCGTAAGTATTCATTCTCTAGCTAATACCTAGTTTCGTAAATATTCGATAACTCCAATTTTTGTTCTTCATTAAAATTTCAACTGAAGGGGCAAAATGGATACCACGAATGTTACTAATGCAACTACAACCATCAGAAAAACTTCAAGCGAAAATAGCAAACATTCAATGCAAGATGAAATTTTAGGCCTTGTAATTGTAATAGTGTTATTTACTTCCATGATCTGTGAAATGATTCATTTGTACAAATTTTTCCGCACCAAAGTACCTCAGAACTTGGCAACCAAAAATATCACCTGGTATTGCTTTATTTCGCTATTATTTTATGTTTGGGTATGCTTAGGCATCGTTTTACGACAGTTCAATATTATAACCGAATATTTCAATTTCACTATAATGGTGCACACATTTTCAACAATATCAGAAGTAATCATTATACCGCAAAAATTCTATTTCAGTGTAATGTGGCATTTTTTGTTAACGTTAAGTTTGACAAAATTTATAATTGCTGTTGATCTATGGTGGAGTTTTCGCAAAGCAGCCTTGTATTTGCAACTCCCAACAGGTACTCAGAATAAAAAATTCAAAATCTACTGCGTTTCTAGTGTGGGCATACCTTTAGGTATAGTTTCGATATGTTTCATCGTCGACAAAATCGAATACTACGATTTAGTGAACATTTTGGCTTGTATGAGCATTCGCATCATACGAATATTTCCTATTGTCAGCGCATTTTGGTACATAAGATCAGCCGCAATGGATAAAACCGAATTCTACAAAAATTTTTCACTTCATTTCCGTCTTCTTATAATGATCGGCGCGTACGTCTCCGTTACAGTGATCGTATCAACAACTCTTAAGGCGATTGATGCATTGGGTCGTGATCAAAAAGATAAATTTCTAAAAGACGTCGTTTATTATATCAATGATATCGGTGGGTATTTAAAACCAATCAGCTACTGTATTTGTGTAGAAGGATTAGTGATTGGAATATGTTTCACTTTTAAAAAAGGCACATTTCAAACTTCAACCAAATGATGGCTCAAGCCCATATTTTTTTTTTTGAAACAGAAAAATCATACCTATCAATTCAAGTGAATTATTAGGGCCATTCCTCGCCAAGTAGGCCAAAAGTTGCAATGGTTATTAAATTTTCGCATGTACATAGATAGAGGCCATCAAAAAATGACGAATGGAGCTAATTGAAAGACTTTTTTTTGCGGAAATATGACAATCGGAAATTTTAAAAAATGACAGCAAATTGAAAAATACGAGTGAAAATATTTCAAGTTGAACCCAGCTTTAAAACATGAACTTTTTTCAGTCAGTTCTACGCATTCAAAGTGGAATCGACCAGAGATTACCCATCAGTTCCGTCACCTTCTGTAAAACAAAAAATATTACAAATATTGGAACTTCTTTGGAAAAAATAAAAATTTGAACCGAAAAACCCTTTTTGAATTGTTTCAAAATACTTTATCAGTAGGTATGCTAAGAAAATTTTTTAAAAATCATGATAACAGGTATGACTGATTAAAATCGACAAAATCAAGTCACTGTAGGAATCAGTAAAAAAATTACGATTCAATTAGTGAATTTTCACTACTGAATCAGTGAAAATAAAATTTCACTGATTCAATCGTTAATTAATTACTGATGCAATCAGTGGAATTTTTTTTCACTGTTTCAATAATGAAAATCCACTGATTTGAATCAGTAAATTTTTACTGATTTCAATCAGTCAACTAATTTTTACTGATTCAACAATCAAAATCCATTATTTGAATCGGTAATTTTTCACTGATTGGCAGTAAAATGACGCTGATTAACTGAAGAATCAGTGGAATTTGACTGATTATCAGTGACTTGATTTTCACTATTTCATCGGTCAATTCAGGCATTTTTGACTGATTCAAATTAAGAGAGTAAATTTGAGTCAGTCAAAATCTGAAGATTGACTGATTGAAAGAGGCGAGAATCATGTCACTGATTGACAGTGAAATTTCCCTGATTTCACAGGTAATCAGTGAAAAATTACCGATTCAATTAGTTAATTTTATTTTTGAATATGTAATTTTTGCTCAACTACTTACTGAAATGAATTGGTAAAATTTCAATTTACTGGTTGAATCAGTAATTTTTATGATTGAGTTAGTAATTGACTACTGATTGAATCAGTGAAATTTTATTTTCACGGATTCAAAAATGAAAATTCACTGATTGAATCAGTAATTTTTTCATTGACTTTTACAGTGACATGATTCTGTCGATTTCATCAGTCAATTTTGACTGCTTTAGATTAAGGGAGTAGGTTCAAGTTTGCAAAATTAATGAAATATAAATATTTTAACAATTAATGCTAGAATTCGTAAAAAGGTAAGATTTTTTTTCATATTCCTGAAAGATTGTAATTAAAAATACTTACAGAGAAAATGGGAAGGGTGGGGGGCGATTTCTATCAGAATCGCAAAATTTAATATTCGAAATTTTTGTTCACTAAACAATAAAAAATTTCGGGACAGTTTTTTTATGCATAACTATACTATACTAATTATTTTATATGAATATCTATTATTCATCTTCGTCAATTCGTTCGGCATTTCATCTCACGAAATTAATTATGTTTTTTATTTGAAGCTGTTAAATTGATTTATTCTGCGTCTGCAGAAGTAACAACACTGATTTTGTTATCATAGGTGAATTTAGAACTAATTGAAAAAAAAAGTTCAACTCCCACCCTGGCCCTGTAACTTTTGTCTTACTTGGCATAAAATTATGAACCTCATAAGTGACGAAATTATATTGATGAGACGACTTAAAGATCTAAAACAAATCTGAATAGGGCCAGTTTGGAAGAATCTTAGATCATACGCTTAGTTTAATTTTTAATTAGTTTTAATATTTGTTAACATTTTTAAGAATTTATTATCGTAATTTAAACAATGAAGAAAATACATTATTAAACATTGTTTTTTGATTAAGTAGAGCAGTATTCGTTGCAACGAATAAATCTTGATCATATTTACCTACCACTTTTTCTTTTCTTTACTGCGTTTTTCATCATTTTTCTACTAAATTTTCACGATCCCCCCTTCCCTCCGCAACAAAAAAATGAGACAAGATTCACTACAGAAAAAATTTCAAATTATAAGAAAATGGATATTTTTGATCAAAATTAACAAAAAAAAAAGTATCAAGACAAATGACAAAGATTCTTCCACAGACATAATTTAAATTTTCTGCGATAAAGGAGAAAAGTTCATAGAAATCTTTTAGAAACGTATATTTTCTGTGCTGCATTTCTTAAACAACCGAGTTCAAAAAGATTTTTGACATGGAAGGCATTTAGAATCGAAAAACCAACAACAATGGTTTTTTTTTTAAATCCCACTTTGAAACCCATAACTCGAGTACAAAATTTTACAACGCTCCATACAAATCTATTTTCCAAAACCAAGGATGAAGTGTATTTCAAAACGCGTAAGTATGCAATAAAATCAGATTAACGCACGTGAAGGATTAAAAAATATTTTCAAAAAGAATGATCGAAGGATCTTGATAACCGAAGTAAAAGAGGCTCTTGTATTTCACACCACGGAAAAAATACACAAGTTCGACCATAAAAATAAGAAAATTGATTAGTGGAATTTCCTACGTAACAGAAAAAATTGATCGAGTCATGCAATACAACTGGTTTTAGAGGTGATACCCATCATTTATAAAATTATACCTAGAAGGTGTTATATTTTGGTATAAACTTGGCGGACGTTGGTAATTTTCATATTTTAGTGCATTGATGAAGATTCTAGGCGTCAAAACGCTTGTATTCGCGATCTAATGTAATTAAATTTGCCTGTGTAATGCAAAGTGAAAAGAAAACTTTCCTGAAATACAATTTCGTAAGTATAACTATTCTTTAGCAAAGTATTTCAACTTAGCTTCGTAAATACTCCTTAACGACTCTATTTTTTGATTTTTATTTACTATTTTGCCATAATTTTTTGAGGGAGAGGGAGGTGGGTCGAAAGATCTTGAAAATCAAAGAAAAGAAGCTCTGCATTTCACATCTGGGAGAAAAGGCACAAGTTTGGTAATAAAAACAAGAAAATTTTTCAATGGAATTTGACAAGTTAAAAAAAATTAGTCGATTCGTCTCATACAACTGGTTTTAGAGATGTTATACCTGGAAGGGGTTATATTATAGTATAAATAAACTTCTCGTAAGGAGATAATTTTACAGACGCTGTAAGTATTCATTTACGTATCTACTTCTTACATTTTTTAGTACACAGATGAAGATTCTAGACATCGCAACGCTTATGTTCGGTCCAGTGTAAAAATTTGACTGTGCTTTGAAAAGTGAAATGAAAACATTTCCTGAAATTCAACTTCGTGAGTAACCATTCTCTACAAGTTTCTTAAATATTCGATAACGACTCTATTTTCTGCTTTTTATTAAAATTTTATAGCATGCATTTTAATTGAACGAGCAATATGGATGCCACGAACTTTACAAATGCAACTACAACCATCAGAAGAACTTCAGGCGAAAATAGAAAACATTCAATGCAAGATGAAATTATTGGCCTCGTAATTATAATATTGATATTCACTTCCATGACCTGTGAAGTAATCCATTTATACAAATTTTTCCGGACCAAAGTACCTCAAAACTTGGCAACGAAAAATATCACCTGGTATTGTTTCATTTTGTTATTATTTTATGTTTGGATATGCTTGGGTGTCGTTCTACAGCAGTTCAACATTGTTACAGAATATTTCAATTTCACTATAATGGTGCACACATTTTCAACACTATCAAATCTCATCATTATAACACCACATTTTTATTTCAGAGTAATGTGGCACTTGTTGTTAACACTAAGTTTGACAAAATTTATAATTGCTGTTGATTTATGGTGGAGTTTTCGCAAAGCAGCCTTGTATTTGCAACTCCCTTCAGATACTCAAAATAAAAAATTCATAATTTACTGCATTCTAGGCGCAGGAATACCTTTTGGTATGGTTTCTGTATGTTTCATCATCGACAAAATTGAGTAAGGTAACATACCAGTTTTGGATCAGGCTACCAATTACGGATCATTTTTTTGAGGCGCTCTACGTCGTTCCGAAATGGTCACCAAGGATTGATACCAACATAATCGTGTAGTCTGAAGTCTTACCTTTCAGAAAATATGTAAACTTTGCATTTTTCGTGTTATCAGACCGCTTGTAGATTCATTTGAAAAAAGTGAGTCACATTTTTAGTTGAAATTTCGTATTTTTTGCAATGGCGATTGTTAAAAAGTGTAATTAGTGTTATTGATATTTAGTTTTTGATGCGGTTGCTGATTATTTCATGTTCAGGGAAGTACTATCGACACATTTTTCGCGTGATCAACCCGTTTTGCGAATTTTGAGTGTCATTTGCCAAGCGTCGAAGAAAACGTAAATTGGCACCAAAAAAGTTGGATTTCTTCACCAAAATTGTCTATTCCGAGATTTTCGTCGTGTTTTTATATATTGGGTGATTAACATTATTAAATCCGCGCAATGAAATTCCAAAGTGAAAGTGATCCGTAATTGGTTTGATCCATAATTGGTAGAAAAATTTTCAATTTTCAATTGCGGATCAAAAATTTTCCTACCAATTACGGATCGATCCACAATTGGTAGTTTTTCAACTTCGGTTTTTTAACAATTTTTTGATGAAAATCTTTGAAGGCCATCTTTGTAATGTTAAAAATACAGTCAGAGTGAAAAAAAATTGCATAACTTAAATTTTATTTGATGATCCGTAATTGGTAGAACCCCCTAAAAAGGCGTATTTTTCTGGGTCCCTTCAAGCCTGCTTGAAATCGTTTTTTTCGAAATTCAACCGCGCTAGTTTGTAGAAGAGAGGTCAACGTTTATTTAAAAAAAAAAAAATCACCAAAATTGGTTCATAAATAATGTCAGGGCATGAATTTAAGAAAAAGTGATCCAAAACTGGTATGTTACCTTATTACGATTTGTTGAACATCTCGACAGGTATGATCATACGTATCATACGCATTCTTCCAATTGTCAGCGCATTTTGGTACATAAGATCAGCCGCAATGGATAAAACCGAATTTTACAAAAATTTTTCACTTCATTTCCGCCTTCTTATAATGATCGGCGCATACGTTTCAGTTTCAGTAATCGTAACATTAGTTCTCAAGGTGATAGAAGCACTGGACCGTGAGCAGAAAAAAAAAGTTCTAAAAGAATTCGTATATTACATCAATGATATTGGCGGTTATTTAAAACCTATCAGCTGTAGTATATGTGTAGAAGGACTTGTGATTGGATTATGTTTCACTTTTAAAAAAGGTACATTTCAAACTTCAACCAAATGATGACTCGAGCCCACTTTCTTTGAAACGGAAACGGAAAATCAGAATACAGGGCGTCTACAGGTCGCCAAAGTCACGAAAAAGTCGCAAAATCGACCTAAAGGCCAAAATGCATCAAAAGTTGCAATTTTTTCTCTACGAACAATTTAAAAAATTTAAATTTCAGCTTTTTGAATATTTTTTCTAAAAATGTGACCCTGGCGTTTCTGTTCCATAATCAAGCATTTTCTTCAAATTTTTTAGGCTCAAAACACAAAATTATTTTTGTAATTGTTTTTTTTTCAAGTCGAGGGTTTTTTGAAATTCGAAGTATCAAATGTTGAAAAAATAGACTTGTATCGCTCTAACAAAATAATTTTTCCAAAAAAATTCCCTCGGGAAATTATTTGCGTTTCTGCCTGAAATATTTCTGTATTTAGGAATTTCTAGTCATTTTTCAACTTTCGAGCTTATTACTTTTTTTGGGAAGGGGAGGATAAGGAGTAGAGGGCAAACCGAGAGGTGGATTCGCGGGAAAAAGTCGAGAAAAGGTCGCAAAAAAGTGCAAGTAGACATTATAACTTCGAAAAAAAATTGTCAAGATCTTCGGTTCACAAAATTTGTTATTTTTTGATGACTTCTACGTATCGAAATGCAAAATTCAAATAAAATCGGTCACCCATCTCTGCAATTTTTGACTTACCTGGCATAAAATTTTGAACCTAATGAATGACGAAATCATTTTGATGAGATCACTAATCTACCCAAGTTATGTATTGGTTCGGAATGTGTACCGTGCAGGGAGAGGTACCTAAAGTTGGAAAAAATAATTTTGCGCTAGAGCCAAAAATACGAGAAATGGGCAGTTTTTTTTTTTTGCATTTTTCAGCAATTCAGACTTCTATACTTACAGCAAGGAATATAGATATACTACGTATAATAGGTAGCCCGGATCGTTGTTGTACACACTCGCGTGAGTGAGGAGTGCGGGGTGCTGACGTCATTGGTAGTTTGCGGTAGCTGTAACAACATAACAACTACAAGCACACACAACGTCGATGTTGACAAACATAATCAGCGATGTCCGCGCATACTTCGTGGGATCAACGGCAAAATAAAGTGGTAAATAATGGCCAACTACCAACGACGTCATAATTCACTCACACTAGCACACAAACTCGCTGATCCGGGCTACCTATTATACGTAGTATATCTATATTCCTTGACTTACAGCTTGAAACGTGTTTTTTTCGAATTTTTTTTTTTTGAAAGACATGACTTTCTAATTTTTTTTAAATGCCTTAATCTTACCGAAACATTGACCTAGGATGCTCATCCAAGTCTTAAAATGTACCTCATGGTCTTTCTTATTATATAGGTAGGCTAAAAAAATTTTTTGTTGAAAAATTCGACTTCAGAGGTGTTTAGGTACTTTTTCCTTGCATTGGACACATATTAGATCTTGCATTTAGTTTAATTAGTTTAAAATGTTTGTTTTCATTTTTAAAAAGTAATTTTTGTAATTTAAAAAATAAAGAAAGTTTACAATAAATATTGTTTTATGTTAAAAGCAGTTTTTGTTGCAACGAATAAATCGTGCTTACTTAAGGGTACCTACTTTATTTTCATTGTCTTTTTCACTACTCTCTAAATTTGAATCAATCAAAAATGCCAAATTTAATTGACTGATTGTAATTGGTAAAAATTTATTGATTCAATCCTCAACTTTGTCGATTTAAATCAAACGATTTTGACCGATTTACATATTACAAAAATATTTTTTTACTAAATTTTCAGAAACTTCTATACTCGACCTTCCCTCTCCCCGATAAAAAAAATTAGAGATATGATTTAATTACAGAAAAACTTGGAAAATTATATTTTTCATGAAAATTATTTTATGTATATTTATTTACGGAAAATAGGATACCATAAGTACACTAAAAAAAAATAATAATAAATAAAAAGTGTCATGAAAATGGATAAATTCTATCAGCAAATATAATAACGCGTCCCAATTCCACGAAAATCAAATTTATCAATCTATTTTATGATAAATTTTATTTTTATGCAATAAATTTAATCAAATATCGGATTAATATTATTATTTTTAGAATAGATTTTACCAAATTTTATGAATTGGGACGCGCTATTGTTTTTTTAGATAAAATTTACCTATTATTTGTTTTTTCAGTGTAATGGAGCAAAGAATATTCCAAAAAAATAAGTGCACCATCAAGTACGCTTTGAGAATTTTTTTTTGATTTTTCTTGAAATTCTGATAGAATTCAATTCTCTTTCACTAGATACTACTTTCACAATTCATTTTTAAAATCACTACCTTTTGAATAGGTAACTTCTGCGACTTTTTAAAAATAGATACCTCGCTAATCCTTCCTCCATTTATTCCAGTGGTCACTTTCCTCAAAACAACAAAATTCATTTTACACCTAAAATTTTTAAAATTTAGAGAATTTTTTGAGAAAAATAAATAGAAAAATGAAAAAAAAGTGACCGAATTGTGTTCAGCATGTGAAAATACCTTGAAAAAATTCATATATTTGAATCATTTTGATCTTGAAAACTTTTAAAATTCCGTCTAAATAATTTTGTCCACTTCAAGATTCCTAAAAATTTTAGACTAAATTTTCAAATTTTTCGACTTTTCCAGGTATTCTAAATTTCCCATAAAAAAGACACCCTGCATAAGTGCATACCATTCGAAAATACCAACAAAACACGAAAAACAGCAATTTCGTATCAACGAATACAAGACAAAAATTTCGCAAATGATTAAAAAACCATTTTCCAGCATTCGATGTCACTCTCGATCGTGGGCGTTCAAGAAACTCAAAAACTACCAACAATCCAACATACACTGCATCTACGTAAACACCATTTCAAATGCAAAGACTTCTCAAACAGACGCACTCGCACAATCTAAGAAGTGAAATAACCCCACTGAAGTAAATTCCACGACAACGTCGTAACACGACGAAACTTAGAAGAAAAACCCGAACACTCCACCTTCTCTTTCTTCGTTTCACGAGAACGAAAAAAAAAGGGCCAGCTTCGGCGTGAATAATTCAACTGACACCTTTTTCAATTCAACGTTTCATACATTTTTAAACGAGCGTACTCGTAATTTCACAACAGTCGTATTCGATGTGATATCCTAATTGTTGTAATTATTAAGCAGGTACCATTCGTCTAACATGACCGAACACGACGACCAGCAGAAAGGGCGAAGGGAAGAGTCGAAAAAGACAATCTTCGTATATACACGAATCCTCAGAAGCAATTTCCATTTCAACTCGACGCGCTATAAAATCTCAACTGTCAAAACAACCCCAAAACCGAGAAGAAACTTTTCGTCGCGCGAATCAATCTCTCTCGTTATATTCCTTCGAGAAACAAAAATAGTATATGGAATTAAAAAGCAAATAAAGCACCGGCAATAAAAACGAATCGCACCGTGCGGCGTACACGCGCTCATGTTAAGAAATAAAAACTATACCGAGCTAGGCGAAAAAAAAACTACATACATTCTGTATATAAAATAAATGAACGATGATTTTAAATTTACGGGCGCCAGAGTCGTAAACAAGTCGCCAACCAAGCAGCACTTTTGCACATAATACGACGCTATTATTATGAAATATGCATGCCAGAAAAAGTACTAGGTACCCATTGCGAACTAGTCTTCAATTCGTCGTCGGCCTCTCTACGAATTATACGAGTACCGGCCACTAACACCCTGTCTGATCCCTTTTCATTCGATATTACCGTACAAACGACCTCGCGGTATGCGAATATTCGCCTTCCCGCACCCCTCGCCGTTTCCAATAGTATCGTCGAAGATATAAATTTTGAATTTTCTCATCAACTAAAACCTTCCTGGGCTCGGGGTCGGTCTCGGAGCGAAATTTATGCGTAATGGGATCAAAGAGAAGATTTACCTGGTTGTAAGGCTCGAAAGCGAATACGGTATTTTGCTTAATTTCTCCAAATTTCTCGGTTGGACATGCCGCGAATTACGAGATGAAAAGAAACCGAAACGTGGCCAACAGAGGGAGGAGTCGAATGACGAAAATTTTAGTACATTCGTAAGACTAGCTGTAGGGCCAGAGGCTAAGAGATTTTCACTCGTATTTTAAATTGAACGAGTTCGAAAACCTTGAGAATTTTCAACCTGTAAATTTCCAAGTTCAAACAAATTTCAAGAAATTAATTTTTATTTTCGACTTTTTTTTAAATATTCAATTCATAAAAAATTAAATACAGTTGTTCTACATTACGTTCTACCCCTTTCATCAAACACAAAAGCTCGAAAGTTTAAAAATGACTAGAAATTCCTAAATACAGAAATATTTCACGCAGAAAGGAAAATAATTTCCCGAAGGAATTTTTTTGGAAAAATTATTCTGTTGGAGCGAGACAAGTCTATTTTTTCAACATTTGATACTTCGAATTTTAAAAGCCCCTAGACTTGAAAAAAAAACAATCACAAGAATAATTTTGTGTTTTGAGCCAAAAAAATTTGAAGAAAATGCTTGATTATGTAACAGAAAATTCATTTTTTTCTGTTCTGCTCTTCCGTTCAGTTTCAAGGAAGGCCCTTCAGAATATAAAGACACAACAAAACAAAGGAAAAGCAAAATTTGAAAAAAAAATACAAATATCAAAATTTGTTCAAAAAACTTAGAAAGGTCTGAATGAAAAAAATTGAAGCACTTTTTGCGACTTGGGTACATTTGAGTGTACAATTCGAGATCATATGCATTTTTTACAGGAAATTATTTGAATTTATTCAAGCCTTCTTATCTCAATAAAAATTTTCAGCACACACGTTGAGAAATGTTTTTTGTAATGTGATTTCCATCACGATTGGTGAAAAGTTTACGTGGGATTTTTTCCAATTTGTTTTAAATTTCAGATTTAGGCAAAATATTTCCATAACATTTTGGAGGGCTAATTTTCGAGTTGAAAAAATATGAACTTGTCACAATCTTTACATACTCCACCTTTCAATTTTTTTCGCTGAGGTAAATTTTTTTTCTAAAAAAGGTGTTTTTGGAAGTAAGTACATGGAAGGTTTTTGGTGGGCATGAGCAAATGTAATCGGTTGGCAAGGTTTGAAAAAATTGATTATCAACTTTGAGTAATTGTACAAATAGAAGAATTCTTGAATCGAAGATTAAATTTTTGTCGGTCTAAATAACACACAAATCTAGTAGGACCTTTGGTCCAGATCTGAATGATGAGAGAGTAGCAGTGAAAAATTTTACTTTTCTAGTCAGAAAAATCAAATTCAAATCAGAAAATTTGTAAAAAAAACAATTTTCAGGAAAATTTATTCATTTGGAGCAAAAAAATTCTATTTCAAATTAAAAATAGGTACAGAAAAAATTCTAGGTAGATAACAGGTAACTCAGTTGAAAATTTTGGATTTTCTCTGTTTCATCCCTGGAATTTGAGGAAAAAATATTCAACCACGTTTTCACAAACTGGCGAGGAAATGAGAAATAACCTTCAGAAGACGTAAAAAAAATGAGAGCGAAAAATTCTGTTTGTAATTTTGGTAACCCCAATCAGATAAAAATAATACATCAAAATTGTATCAAGTACATATGGTGCAATCAAAAAAATGATACGTTTTTCAAAATCTGCGAGATTCCTAAAAAACTTCAAGTTTTGAGAATTTCCAAGCTGTAGGGAAAAATTTGTACTCCATTAAAACTGTAGGAAAGAAAAAATTGAAAATTCGAATTTTTTAATGGCTATCTTTCGACTATCTCAATTACTAACAATCCCCCCCCTCAACCACACCAAAGAATTGAAATCAAGTTGAAATCTCATAATGAGAAAAATGTATTCTAAAAAAAAAACAACAACAACAACAGAAATTGCTCAATAGGCATCCTTTCCCATTTAGAAAACCCCAAAATACTTAATTAGAATCTTCACTTTAAATAATTCACTTTTCTCAAAATTCAGTTCTTCCAAAATTCATATGATTCAAAAATTCGCTATTTTCGTATTTTTTACAATTTCTTTGCTCTGGACGAACTCTGATTTCACATCTGTAAATATTCGGAAACTGAAATTGATGTAGACTCTTTTTATAAAAAAAAAAAATCAACAAACAGTTGAGAATTCAATTCGCGTTAGAATTCTTAAAAAAAGTATCGAAATAATAGAGCAAAGATCCAGATTTCAAAACTTCAATTCGAAAATATAAAAATCAAATAAAAAATCATCTCACATCTGATGAAACACACTACGATTCTTCCATCCAAATTTCATTCCTCCAATCCTTCTACAATTTCCATTCAACAACTCCAAAAAATAATCTCACAAAAACACTCCGCCTTAAATCTGCGATTAAAATTACCGAAGAAAACTTGAAAAAACTACCTCCTGCTACGATGCAAATCCTCTTACTTCGTGGAAACGAGAAACTACTCGAAACTTGTTCGCCGAAGAGAGCCCATGTATCAAATTTTTTGTCACTTTAAGCGGCTCCAGCCAAGTTATAAATTAACCCATATATACGTAACATTGACATTGAAACTATGCCTTTTCGACAGCTACTCGATACAGCCACCAGCGGTATCGTTATGGACACCGCAATGCTTCAAACGCCTCCTACACGCGTTACGTACCTAATTACACACGACCAAGAAATCGGCCCGTTTTCGCAACCAACCAGAGAGGATTCGTCTTCGTGAAAGTTTTCGCATTAAAACACACTACGCGAATATTCGCCATAAATAACATCCAAGCGACATTCTACACTTGGAACGAAAATTTTCCAAAAGCAGATCCGGTAAAAGACACGACAGAAAGAAAAAAAAACGTGCCAGCAAACGCAAAGGTAATATAAAAAATACTCGTAAGTAGGCATCATGGCGAAAGCTCCTCACCCGGAATCCTTTCATTAGCTCCTTTTCATTGGTAAAATTACCCAGCTTGTTTAATAATTAAAAGCGTATACTCTCGAAACATTTGAAAAGCTCGAGTTCCTAGATTTTTCCAACATCTTGAAAATACAGCCGGGAAGAAGTGGAGGGGAAGAGAAAAATTACGTCAAAATTCGTCCCTTGAAATCATGATAAGGCGAAGATTTACACAATATGACGAAGGTCTATACACTTCGATTCGTCTGTGATATTTTATCATACATTTACGCCAGACAGAATACTTGCTTTTGACATATTTAAAAGGAAATATACTCCAGAATGCAAACGTGTATCGTATATACCCTTGTCATCGCAGAACACACAACCAGCGGGTACCTTCCTTCCACTTTCTCCACCACTGTGCACATTCATACACAATTTTTTCCAAGATTTTTTTCACCTCTCTCTTCCCACAGCTTAGAATTCATCCTGCGTATGATTTCAACTGAAACAGGCCATACTTGGAAATCTCTATCGAAGGCGGAAATTTACCACGTCATTTTACACATCTCTTTTTCACTCTCGAGTTTATTCTCCGTGAGCCTTCTCGAATAACCGTACTTTCCGGGGCTATGTGAAACGAGCCGATAATTAGAAAAGTTCGCCAAGTATCAGCATGTCAGAAAATACATGGTAACATGAAGCTCATGCATTCTGAGAAGTTATACCTTTACGTAGAATAGACGAAGGTATGTAGCGCACCGCGATCCTATCAGTTTCAGTTCCAACATCAGATTTGACAACCAAAGAGTAGAGGACGAAAGTCAAGATATGTCAAATGTATACTCGAGCAGAGAGCAGACCGTAGGCGTTTGTCAATTAAATGTACGACTGGAACATTCGACCAAGACAAGTAGGCAATTTAAATGCAGCGATCACTTATCGCAAGAGTTTTCAATACCAGATCTGCGTACCTTTTTTTTTTTTTTTCGCATGAAATTCTTTCATTCGAGTTTTACTTTAACGAAGTGTAGCTGGAGGAGAATGCTAGAAAATGTATGCACCAGTTTCGAGTTGAAAAATTCATCATATTACATACATTTCAATTCGAGGTATGGAAATTCGCCAACAGATGAGCATTAAAAAAGTTTAACAAGATGTCTTATTGCAAGACTAAAATACCTAATTCAGAAATTTTTCAAAAAAATTCGAATGAACGTTTTCTCCAAAATCAACCGAATAAAATTCGTCAAATAAAACAAATCAAAGACACCTCTTTAATCAAGAAAATGGTTTGCAAACTTTATAAAAATTGAAATTCTTCCTATTTTTTCAGCGTAAATTGAAGAAACTAAAAAAATACGAAGAGCCAAAAAAAACGATGACAAAAATTTAGCATCGTTCAAATGAGAAAAAATTCAAAATCCAAGATGTTCATGATTTCTTTGCCTTTTTGATAGGTAACTCTTTCCAAATATTTTAACGACGAGCAAAAACTGCCACGGAAAAGGTAAAAGCAAACTTAATCAGCCTAAAAAGAACAATTCAATTACACAATTGAATTTTTTTAAATTTGCTTCAACAGAAATTGAGATGTCTGGAAGTAAAACTCACTTCAGACACAAAAATCGGTTTCGTTTCAATGACTGATTCTAAACTAGTTTCATACGCAACCTGGCATTTTTATTTTTGTTTTTGAACCGCCTCCTCAGACAGAAAATCACAGACAAAATCATTTTTTTGAAATCAAACCTCACATTTGTTATCCACAAAAAAAATTCATATGTAGAACCAAATTTATAGAGCTCGTAAAAATTTCGTTTTTACGAATTTTTTTGCACCTACATATAAAAAAAAATGAAATTTCATGTATGTTGGAGACAGATAGAATTTACATTAAAATGAGAGGGGTGAATAAAAAAATAGTTTTTTCATGGGTCATATTCCATAATATAAAATATTTTTGGCACTCCAGTGGTTCGACAACTGTAATAACAGTTTTTTGCGTTTTTTTTTGAAATTCCTTACGGTGCGGTGGCAAAATTGCAACTCTAGCCTCTAGATCCTCATCCTCGATAAAAATTAAAGTCTGGTAAAAATAGAATCGGAAATACGATTTTTAAACAAGTAACTCAATATTTCAAAATCAAAAAGCAGCACTTCTGGATGATTCCAGAAATGGTAACGTTAATGAGCCTAATTAAGAACACCTAAAAAAATCCTTATCAAATTCTAAATCGGAAATTTCAGCAAGTGTTTAAGACACCAGAATCAAATTTATCGGATTCAGAAAAAATTGCAGGGGGTTTTAAACATGTTCTCAATTCATCTTATTGAAATCTCAAAATCATAAAATTTCAACTTGAAATTTTCAAGTGATCAGAATAAATTCGAATAGTGACCCCCTCCCCCACTAAATTATCCTTACTCTCGACTGTTATTAATTAATAAAAACGAAAATAAATTAAATTCTTTGTACTTTTCACAAAAATTTACGATTTTTACGACGACTTTTTTTTAATGATTTATGAAAAATAGACATTTTTTAATATATTATTTTATTTCACAAAATGGTACCCTACAAAATCTCACCCCTCCCCCAATAAAAAATTGAACGTGCAACACAATTTCAAAATGAAACGATAGGCGTTGGCAGAACATTTTAAAAATGTTTATAGAACCTTTTACGAGTGATTTTCAATCCCTTCACCAAAAAATTGGCTACTATGGAAAATAAAAATTATTTTAAATAATCTCGTTCAAATGTTCAAAAAAAAATTCAGCAATACCTAGAATAAAAAATTAACGAAAAATCAAACAAAGTTCGACTAATAATTCATTCAAAAAAATTCACATAAAAAACGAATTTTTGATGCAAAATTCCTTCTCAACATAATTTTGTCAACTACCTAAAAGACCTTTTCCCTCTTTTATAACGTAGGTATAGAACCAATCAGAAACAAAACTAGACCTATTCTCGAATTAAAATATCAACAGAAATTGAGAACCAAAAAATCATCTGTTTAAATTTACCTCTTTTAAAAAATTTTTCACTACCCATTGTCTTCTTCCCCTCTTTCCTTCCCAACCAAAAGAGAATAATAATTCAAATAATTTTAAACCTGATACAGTGAAAAATGAAGTCTTATCCCTTCGAAGAAAAATAAATTAGAAAATTATTCAATAAACGAAGAATTGGTCAATCAATTCATGTCGAAATTCCAAAATTTCCTATTTTTTCTACTCAAAGGGAGGGGGGAGGAGGAAAAGGTATTTTGTAAAAAAAATAAAGTAACTTCTGAGAAATAGTGATAAGTGAACAATAAAATGATTTTTTTCGAACACGAACAGCGAGCTTAAGTTTTGCTAAAAAAAAAAACCATTCAAAAGCTTGAACGTATCAATCTCTCAACATTTTAATCTCCTACGATAAAATTCATAAAAATTTAACACGTCGAACTCACGAAATTAAAAAAATTCAATTACACCAGGAAACAAATTTACACAACCATTTCAAAACCCCAACAATCCTTTATAAAAACCACCTCAAAATTCCATTTCGAACTTACCCATTTCACAAAACTCAAAAAAAACATAACCAATATCGATAAACAACCATCCAAAATACCACCAACCATCACACGTCAACAGCCAAATTCTTATCCAGGTCAAATTTCCAACCCTCCCACACATCCCAAATTGGAACCTCTAATATTAAAAACATTGCCTACTTCTCAGTCTTCAGGTTAGATCATCTTTCAACCGAACATCCTGTATACACCGCAGATTATTTACACCACGTTGGCAAGATTTATACCGAAGACAAAAAACCCCAACCGACGCACTGCTCAGTGGAACATTTTAAAAAACAAAGCTTCTCGCTTTGTTTAATTTACGGAGTTTTATTACCATAAACCGTGTAACATTTCGGCTTACTTTTTTTCCTTCCAAATAATAACCCGAGCTTTTTTCTCTCGTAAAAAATCCGCCTATTTTCCCTGTCCCCTTGTCGCGGTCGCGAGTAAAAGTTGAAAAGTAAATATTAAAAGTCTAAGTAAAGGTAAAGGTTGCCTAAAATCGATATTTTTTTTCAGCAATACAAAACATCCTACGTACGTAAAAGAGTAGGATATATAGAAACCTGGGCGAAAGTGAACCGAGCAAACGAGGTTTTTTTTTCATATGAATGAAAATGGCCGTGGCATAGAGAGCTGGAAAACATCGCGTCGACGTACTACGTTTACGTATATCGGTCTATTGAAAGCAAGACGGTCGGCGAGTATAATTTGCAAAAATATACCACCTAAACGATACTTAAGTAGGGTAAAAAAGAAGGGATTCTAGAAGGTAGAAAAGTAAATGAGGTGTAAAATTTAATTAAATATTCGTTCTTTTTTCGCTGCCTCTCGTTTCGGTGAAAGACCATCGCTAATCTCGTCTTTAGCGAGTTAGTGAATAAATTTGCTCGGCTAATTATAATTCGTCGGTTCGGACAGGCCCTGCCAGCAGAACTGGGACCGGGAATTGCAAATATTATTTTTTCGTGACCCGCATACACGAGCTTCCAAAAGCATCTAGGTAAAAAAATTTTCGTCGTCGTTTAGCCCTCCGCTGCTCCTCCCCCCTCGCAACCAGGGGCTCCCCTGAGACCGAGGTAATTGCGAGCTTTACTCGAGATACCGTGTGTATATTGCTCGGTGTGCGTTTTTTTTACACGCGGAAATGTATACGAGCACATCGTGGCGTTTAAATTATAACCAAAGTGAGTAAATACCTCGCTCGAATTGCACAACGAGAAAAAAAACATACCGATGTCGTACTCATTTTCCCAAGCTACACCGCAGTTACACTATAGGTAAGTCAACATGAAATTTAACCCTCGCCAGTCGAGAAAAAAACCATAAATCACTACCGAGTATGTAAAATAATTACTTATTTACAAAACACCCACCGAAGCTTTTTTCATACGTACCTACTCATACGAGAAAACTTTAAAATACACTCGAAAAAAAACATCTTACCAGAAGAAATGAAACATATAAGACGAGCTGCTCATGTGGACTATTCGACCAAACCAGACACCGAACTTATTCGCTAATCATTTCACGACTAAATTACATAATTCGTGTGCTCATCTTCGGGGATGCGGTGAATTTTCATCGCAAATATTTTTAACCAACAAACCGGTTTCGAAACTTATAATAAAAAATGTAGTAAAAAAAAAGCAAAGAAGAAAGACAACGATTAGAGGAGAACTCGAGATACGGAAAACGTTCTAATGTACCGGTTCGATATTATAATATTATTTTTTCGATGTATATTGTACAGATTAATACGACCTTCTCCAGTATTACGAAAATATAATCAGCGATAAGGTATTTTTTTTTCTATCTGTTTCTCTGTATCAAATTGTACGTCGATAGAGAAACAACGTTGCTGAGGGGACATTTGAAAAATATTCTGAATTGAATTTCTTACCTGAATATAATGATCTTGAAAACTGGTCCCGGTAATCCTTTGATTATAGCTGATGCGTTCAGATGACATCTTCCTTGCAAAACAATCCCGTTGATCTGTCGAAACATAAAAAATAATCAGAAAAAATTCCTAGATAAAAATCTTGACAAATCTACTCCATCTAAAAATCAATCACATCCAAAAAAACCACTCTAAATTTTCCGAAAATTCTCCATTGAAAATTAACCCCCTCTCACACCATCTCATTTCTCAAACCAACCTTACGTTCGAAAAATTAGAATTTTTCAGCATCCATGATGATCGGAGGAGAGAAGGGAACCGCTCAGATCACTCTACTGAAATACGACTGACCTTCTACGAGCATTTCTAGGGTACAACGGTGTGGCAACACTGTCAAGGTAAACATACCTCGATATAATTGGACGTGGTGATACTTCTTATAAATTTTCGCGATGAAATTTTTAAAATTTCATTTCGTTCGGATTTGTCTTCTTCGTCGTCGTCTCATACCCCCCAGGACGTGTATCTTTCTAATGAAAAGCTTTCAGAATTCGGTGTACAGGTGAAGAAGGTATCGACGAATGGAAATTTCAAGCGTTGGCGGGAGGAGGAGAAGAATTTGTAAAATTCATGAACGTTCTAGGAAAAGGTATTAAGGTAAAAGTTTGACTCCTTTTGGGGAAAGTTTTCAGTCACGCGAGTATTTTTTCTGCTTTCGTTCGTCTACGCGCTCTTCCATCGAGTCAGCGTTATGGAAAAAGTATCGGAATATTTGATTATCGATATCGCCAGGTGTACGAGCGTAAAAACATAATGAAATGGAAATAAGCGAAATATTAAATTTTTAGTACCTTATAATAAGGAATTTAATTTTTTAGCCGAGTGTTTTCGGGTGAGGGGAGGGGAAAGGGGTTAGGTTACTTTACGTGGGCGAGAAAAAAAGTTTTTCGAGAAATACTTGCATAATTCGAATAAATTTCGTTTCGGAGAAGTTTTCGATTGCGACAGAGCGCACAGGAGGGGTCGTGAATTTTGAGTAGTGGAACAAGAGGGTCAGGATTTCGGTCGTAGCTGGAAAAAAAAAACTCTCAGATGAGCATTTTTTTCACTGACTGATTTAAAATTTGGGAATAGCAGGAGAATTGTTACGATCCACTGATGATTTTTTTTTTACGAAATGAGAGAAAATTTCAAGTGTTTTTTTTTCGATCATTCAAGATTCGCCTGAAAATCGTGTTTTCAAGTATACAAAATAAAAATCTCATTCATTCTCTTCGAAAAAGACAGCAAAACATGCGCTTAGGTTAATTACTTTCTCAGTCATTAGGAGCAAAATATAACTGAGAAAGTGAAAAGCAACAACAAGAACACCCCCCACCCCCTCAAAAAAACGAACCCGAAATGTACGAAAAATCAAAAGTGAAATCATAATACAATCGAAATTCATTTGGTTTTGGGCTTCCTGAACTTTTTACGCTATTTTGCGCGTGGTTGAAAAATTTTGAAAATATTAGGAAAAAATTTAATTCATTTCGTTACTTTACACGTAAATTTTCATACATATTTTATACGAAAAAAATGTTTGAAAAACCGAAACCGGACCCGAAAAACCAAAATAAAGCCAAAACCACGACCTTTCAAAAACCAAAACCAAGACTCAACAAAATTAGTTTTTCTTCCAATGACTACTTCCTCATCTTTGCAGAGAAAAAAATGAAATTTAATTTTATAAGGTACAAAAAAAAAAAGAAGCAAATTTTGCTTTAAAGACTAAATCATGCGTTTCTATTTTTGAATGAGTTTTCATTAAAATGTCAAAGTTGAAGTTTTACTACATCAACCGGAATTTTTCGGCATTTTTGAAGAAACAATCAGAAAATGTCACTTTGGATTAAATAGCAAGATGGTTGTTCTTCGTCGTTTATCATTTTCAAACATTGGAAAATGATCATTTTTAATCCTCTTTGAAAAAACGATCAAAAATTACCATTCCAGATTTTAAAAGAATGTTGTTTTTCATACTTTTTGGAAAAAATGAACTGAAACGACCAATTCGGATTATGGAAATTTTGGAAAAATGATCAGGAAAAACCATTTCAGATCATGAAAAAGTAATCGTTCTATGCCCTGTTTGAAAACACCAGTGTAGGTTTAAACCCAACATCAGACAATAGAAAACGATCGTTTGTAGTCCAATTTGAAGAAATTATTGAAAATAACACTTTTAATTTCTTGAAAATTCATTACTTCTAATTGTTTTTCAAGGAACGATTCGAAATAGATACCTACTTAATGAAAAATTGGTCGTTTTTCTAAGTTTTTGGAAAAAAAAGGACAGAATTTTTCATTATTTTTCAAGAAATAATCAGAAACGACTATTTTCAATTCCTGGATGGCCGGAAAAGGTCGTTCTTTGCTGATTTTGAAAAAAAAAGAAAGGAGTTAGGGCCATTATGAACTATGTATTGAAAAATTATTATTTTTAGTCTTTTTAAACAAATTATAAGAAACGAAAATCAGTTCAAAACATTGAAAAATGATCGTACATATTTTGATGTTTTTAAAGAAACTATTCCAACTTTCGAAAGCAACCGTTTCGCAATTTGAACAAGCCTGTTTTTCGACGTTTTTGATAAAGCAATCTCAGAAAATATCATTTCAAAAAATGAAAAAAAAAACTCGAAAAAAAAATCAAGCCAGGTTTTTATTTTACAGACCTTCAAAAATCATCCATGTGCGGATACCTAACCGACTCGTTTCTTTTCGACGAGTCGACCAACGGTACAAATAGTCAACCAATGTTACATCCCAACGGCTGCAGATCGATAAAATTGAAGGAATATGAGTTATAGCTGTTGGGAAATTTTTTTCCTCTCATATTCCTACAAGTTTTCCTCTCTTTTTATAGGTTTCAAACTACGTTTTAATATGAAAAAGTGACAATTATTATTATTAATCGTTCGGCGGAGAATATTTTCTCAAGCTCCATTTCGCAGCCACCGACGCAAATGTGTTTTCGAAAACGAATATAAAATACCTCGAGAATACGTCTTTTATACCGCAAAACAACGAGAAAAACTTCGCATCGTAAATACAAAAATAATTTTCAAACTCAACTCGAACTTCTCAAATAAAATGTTGGAAACCCCACCAATTCGAATTCTTTCACCAGAACACAAAAAAATTTCTACCCCGACTAGATACTATAAATTTCATCAAATTAAAAAAAATTCAGCGCTGTTTAGTCACTTATCAATTTCAATACCACTTCAATCGAAACGAAAGACAAGTGGTCATTATTCATTATCCACTTATGCATTCAATTCCGCATACGAGAGAGTTCGAAGTTCGTGTAACGAGTTCTTCACGTGTACACAAACACAATACAATTTCATACTACGTTCTAGATCGTTTTTATTTTGGCATAATCCTTCGTCATCCACTTTTCATGCAACAAATCAAATTATATTCGTGTTGTAATAAAACGTAAAAAAACCCACACACGAATAAAAACTGATAAGAAATCATCATTTTTGGAGCTCAGGTATGTCATCTGCTAAATTTTCCCCTCTATCTTATCTTCAGCTCGTTTCCTCGCCAAAAAATCACGTCACAACGATAAACTTCGTTCTGCGAATCGACGAGATACACGTTAGATATTTCCTGTACAAAAAAGCTAAAAGCATTCTGCGGCGTGGCAATAATTCGTACACTTTGGTAGAATGAAAAATATCGCAATTGTCATTTTTTTAATGAACAAAAAAAGTAAAAAAAAAAATACCGAGAATAAAAATTTTCAAAAAAACAATAATGCAGGAATTGTACGATTACAAGAAAAAAATCAAAACGAAACCATACAGTGAAGCATCCTACGTTACGTCAATTTCGAAATTTCAATTTCAACCCGTCTCGTATTTTTCCTTCACGTTCGAAAACACTGTACCAAGTTAAAATTTCAATAACGAAAAAACACTGGATAAATTTCAAAAACTAGATCCTACAAAAGAACGCCGGATGTTTATCCTTATTCCCTAAACGAACAGAGTAAAATTAGGTAGGTCACTATGGCATACCCTACAGGTACACGAGTAATTAAACCGGCCTAAATGAATTTCATGAAAAAGATGATTTAAATTTTTACGACGTTGCCACAGTACGGCGATAACTTGCACACTGTAATGAGGTAAAAAAAACTGTTCATTCATTTTAGCCTACGAAATAGCACCAAATGTACAAAAAAAATTAGCCTCGGTGGAGACTAGAGAATATTCAACGTAACTTGCAAAATTTTAACCTTTGATCAGAATTATTGAAAAAATCATTCGAAGTCCTTTTTTTTTTCGCGATTTTTAAAGTCTCGATCAGTTCCGAAAATTTCAGGGCAATAATACTATGAATCAGAAACCATAAAAATTAGAAATTCTGACATTACAATGCTTAACAGAAAAAAGAAAATCGCGAAAAACAAAAAAGATTTCGCTCTGATTAGAACAAAACAAAATATGTACAAACTATTTTTAAACGATCCGTTCTGTTCTATCATTTTTCATTTGTTCAGAGCATCATAGACGTTAAAACTTGGTCAATTTTTGTTTACCCATCGAACAAAAATTTTCATAAAATTTTTCAAAAAATTCTCTTGTAACAGTTCTACAAAATTTCATAAGTATCCCTCATTTTTTGTCCTGAAAAGTAGTGAAAAAATTTCAAGTCATAAAACGAAATTCCCATTAATTTTTTGTACACTGAAAAAAAAAAGGAATTACAAAAACTAATAAATTTCAACCAAAAAATGATAAATTGTGCCCAAAAAAATTATAAAAGTGTCCCATTTATAAAATTGATGAAAATTATTTTTTTAAAAATAACATTCGTCAAAAAAAATATACAATTCATATTTAAGTATCGCAAAATTTGATAAAATTTATTGCATAGAACTTTACTTTACCAAATGGATACTTCTTTTTTTTTTTCAGAATAAATACCAATTTTGTGAATGGGGCACTTTTATTATTTTCTGGATTGTTTTTTCAATTATACTGAACTTGAATTAAAATTTCGCAGGTAAATCTTGACAAAAAATCCGCTACCAATCGACAAATAACTACTAAAAAAATATTTCAAATAATTCCGCACACTTTAAAACAGATAAATCACTCCCGCCAATATCGCTGATCGACCGAGCCCCAATTCTCTCAATTTTCATTCCCCATTAAAACACCGAAAGCCAGGTATTAACACACTATGGCTCGTGACATAATCAACATTCCAAAATCGTTCTCTTACGAAAAAACAGGCCGAGGCAAAGCTCGAGAAACAAAAATTCTCCCCCCAAAAAAAGTACGCCTAGAAACCTGCGAAATCTACACCGAACACGAAATTGTACTCGTCGATGTGATTTATCTCCGCCGTGGAAATTTTTCAACTCCGAACGACTACAAAAAAAAAGGGTTCTGGTATCCGTTATACCATACAGTTTGTTAAAAACCGAAGGGAAAAAACCCGCAGAAATTTCCTATACCGAATTAACCGTACAAAAGAACGTAGCAAAAAGGACAACGTCTCATCGTCTCGTATCCTTAGCAACTTCTTTTCCTTAAAAACTTACAACCAACTTTCATTACCGGTAATCAAAGCTTCAGACTATTTATGGTACCCTGCTGGCTGCTCTCGCGTTGTCATCCGCTGTCTCCTTCGTGCCACTCTTATCACGCCATTTTTCCGCCACATTTTCTGGTGAAATACGCGCCGCTTACTAGATATTCGCTAACAATACGAGTCGAGCTGCTTTCACTAGTTATTTATCTTTCGATTGTGTGTACATATAAATACGAACGTATACGATTATTTTGGCACGACACAAAAGCGATACTGAGGGATCAGGGTTGGTATTGTCGTCGCATGGGTCAACTCTTTCTTTCGTATCGCTGCATATGGCGATTATTACACGCACGACGAGTCGAACAACGAGAAAATTTAGCTAGGTAATTTTCCTCTCTTTACGACCACCATTCTGGCTATTCTCGTAGATAAAGAAAATATGTCGACTGAACAATCTCGAAATTCGTCGTTAGGGTGTCTTGACAAAATTTCAAACCCCGATAGAAGGACCTTAGGAAGGACTTTCAGCATGAACTTTTCAAAAATAATAATGTTGTATCCCCCTCCCCCCCCCCCCAAAAAAAAAAATTCAAACTCATTTTAGGAGGACACATTTTTTCGGTTTCAAAATATTTCATTGTTTAAGATAGAGAAGAATATGTGACCTTCCAAGAAAAAACCGACCTTCTGTCCGAAAAAAAATTGAAAAAAAAAAGTGTCCCAATCAATCCAAAACCATGATTATCATTTGTTTTGGATTGATTGGGACACTTTTTTTTTTCAATTTTTTTTCGGACAGAAGGTCGGTTTTTTCCTGGAAGGTCACATATTCACTGAACCTAAGCGAAGCGAGGGCGAAAATTTTCGAACAAGGGACATCCAAGATTTAAATATTTCTTCATTAGGTAAAATTTCTGCTTTTTTCCGTGTTTCATAGGTGCACCCGAGAGGAGCTGAGAACTTGAGGAAAAAAGGGGTGGTAAAATTTCAAATTAGTTATTTTCGACTGATCTTTCAGTCGAAAATCATCAACTTTCTCTGAAAAAAGGGGAATTTATTGAGGAATCAGTGATTTTCGACTGAAAAATAAAATTACCAAATTTTAAGATGAAGCGATTAAAATACTGCCAGAGCGAATCGAAGAACAAAATTTTTTTAAAAAATATTGTTTGAAAAATAAAAAATGCACTTCTTTTTTACTTTTTTGCAGTCAATAATTTTTTTTCTGAGCTTAAGGGGGGCTTGAGCTCGTTGAAGTCCCCTCCTAGATACGCTTATGCCGGGTTTTGTTCAGACTTAGAAAAAAAACGATATTTATGGACTCATTTCTGATTTCCTTCCAAAAAATCAAAACATTTTTGAAAATTGCAATCGAGATCGTTAGGAGTTCTTTAATAAATGAGGACAATTTTTTTCACTTGAAAATATGTAGTAATTATCTAGTCTGGAAAAGAAATAAGTTTCATACCATCATTTTGAAAATAAAATCGTGTAAATTTACTAAACCCGCGCGAAGCAAGGACGAAAATTTTTGGAGAAAAGAGCATTCAAAGGCTGAACATTTTTCAGGTATCCATATCATTTTTCATTATCTCACATTAAGTTACCACCAGCGATATCTCAAATATTAATGATTCATTTCAGCTTTTGGCGGGTGAGTCTCAAAATTTGAAATGGGAAGGGCTTTTTACTAGTGTTCAACAAATAACCGGATCTTTCAAATCTATCCAAATACTCGGATATCCGGATACTACCCGGATAATCAAAAAGAAGGCATTTCATTGGATATTTCCCTAGTTGAAAAAAATCCCGCTAGGAGTGCTAAATTAAATTACAAAAAATTGAAATTAGGCAACGTCTATTGCAGGAGGTGGACGAAAATTAGAAAATTTTCAAAAATGGTTTGTAGACGACTTTTGAGGCTGTCGGAAAAGTTCAACCATTTTCGGGATGTTTCGGGAACAGTTCGGAAATTTCCGTAAGATCCGGATAATTATCCGGGTATTTGGATATTTATCCAAATAGTATTTGGTATTTGGATATCCGGGTACTTGTTGAACACTACTTTTTACTCAATATAAGGACTTCGGAAGGACCCTTCAGCCAATATAAGGACCGGAAGGACTTGTTAGACACCCTGGTCGTACGCTTCCAGAAAGAGGAAAAAATGCTCCAAAAAATTACTCACCAGTAAAAAAAATTATACCCTTCAGATAAAAACCAAAAAAAAAGTCGAAACAACCGCTTAAATACGATTTAAATCGAGTAAATTTTACAAAAATTCGCCAACCAGCCCCGAAGCTTTTAGAAATACCCCTCGGCCTGATATTATATCCCATAAGAAACAACTCAGGGAAGAGTCATAAAACCCAAAAGTAAACGCGAAATTTAATCTATTTTTTTTCATTCGGTTAAATTTCATTTTAAAGAACGCGGCAAGCGCAACGGGTTAATAAATGAAATACTCGTCGTCAAAGGGTTGAATTACACAAAAAGAAAAAGCCTCAAATTAACAAGTTTGTGGAATGGGTAAAGGTTTAAAGTTACTTTAAAAGCCTCCTTTTTTTTCTTCCTCGTATATTTTTTTCCAACCGTTGGATATAATCGTGCACTTTCATTCGTTCGCCGATGATGGAACGGCTCAATCTCGAGCTAAAATGCTTTTCTTGAAATCTCGCAGTAATAAACGACAAATTGCACAAAGAGTCGTTTACTCCATACACCGAGGTAATAAAAATAGTCTAAAGGGGAAAAAACTCACCTCTAAAATTTCATCTCCCACTTTGATATTTCCGGCTTTATACGCAGCTCCGTTCGGATTAATTCCGCAAACGAATACAGCCATTTTAGTCCGATCCTTGTGTCCGGCCAAACTGAGTCCCAATCCATTCGAGCCTCTTTCTAATTCGACGATCATAACAGTATCGCCCAAATGGCCGTATCTCTTTTTAACTTTATCTGCAACATAAAAATACACCGACGATGTTAGTTAAAATACACAGACTCGGCGAATTTCGCCCAATTTAATCGGGCCATATTGGTCGCTGAAAGGCGCCCGTATTGTATTCGTATAGCTTCCAGGTAGCGAATTTTTAGTCATTATTTTTAGATTACAATCAACTCGACGCAGCTCGGCACCTTTCAAATGATCAGTTTGATAATTCGGGCGTAAAAAAAAAACCGCACTCTCCAACTCGTTAAGATTTTATAACAACTTCGGTGTTGGCAAAATTCATTATTATCATCGACCCGAACCACCGAAAAGAGGCTTCGTTCGGATGATTTATTAAGCTATACGCAAAAATGCCACCTATATGAACGATTATTACAAATCGACCCAGACGTGTGTCTTGCTGGCAATTGATATCGTCTCTCGAAGACGAAAACGAGACCTTTTTCATAATTCCGAATCAATCTCGCCCCGAATGGATGCGTTTATTGGACTTGGCAAAGTGTGATTTCACTTTAATACTATAACTGGATTAAGCTCTCTCGATAGACGCGAAAGTTTCCGAGCGTAAAAAAACTCGAACCAAGGTTTTTTTTCATCAACGGATAAGAAAAGTTTGCGCGGCACTTTACAGCTTTTATTTTTTTCAACACATTCCTTTTCGGTATTTTTTCTTCACGCTTGTTCGCCGATTCCATTTCGCTTTTTATATAAATCAACAAAACTCAACGGTAAATTTCGAATTAAACTTGCCATTTGAATGGAAGATGTAAAAGGCGAAGAGATGCGAGGTTTTTTTTTACAACTCTTCGACAGCAGCGGAGAGGTCGCCGGGTGGAAAAGATCAAAAGACGTAGTAAAACGTATCGTATTTTTACTGGGGAATTTTTTTCCACGCGGCTTTACAAGTCTGAAGTTCGAGCGAAGAGATGAACTGCCATGAGAGAGTAAAAAGGCTCGAGTATATTTCCAAAAGCGAAGAATAAGGAAGGAAGTTGATAAACGAGACTTTGAGGCAATAAAACCGGCGAAGATTGCGAATAAATAAGAATCGGAAACGTTAATGGGTTTCAGCAACGCGAGAAAGTTTCGAATAATAAAGCATCTTGTTGACCAGTTAGTGGAAAGTGCAATTAACCTTTGAGAGCGTGATAATGTCTGTGTAGAACAGAAGGAAATAGTTCATGGAGAGGGGAAAGGAGGGAGTTGAATTTAGAAATAACTTGCGAAATTACGGGTAGCAAAATAATTCAAACGAAATCGAAATCGGTTTTTGTGGACAAGGCAGTCTCGGTGGTAACCTGAAAAAAATGAGGTATTGATAGAAAGTACAAATCAAGGTGGAATAAAAACCGGTTTTGAAGGATGAAACTGGTTCGTGGTAATCTGAAAAAATAGATTATTGGAGGTGAAATACTCGGAAAAATCAAAACCAGTTTCTTCAAATGAGATGGATTTGATGGCAACCTAAAAAAACCGGGATATTGGAAGAAAAATACTGAGAAGAAATAAAAACCGGTTTTGTGGATGAGATGGGTTCGATACTAACCTAAGAAAACGGGTTACTGGAAAATCAAACCAGGTATTTGTAAACGACAAGAGTTTGATGATAACCACAGAAAATATAAGCTATCAGCAGAAAAGTACTAGGTCGAAATCAAAACCAGTTTTTATAGATGGAACCAGTTCAGTGGTATTCCAAAAGAATGGTTTATCGATAGAAAAATACTTGATGGGAAGTAAAACCGGTTTTTGTGGATGAGATGGGTTTGATAATAAACCTGAGAAGGCAGGATATTGGGGGAAAAATACTCAGACGAAATAAAAACCGGTTTTGTGGGTGAAGTGAGTTTGAGGATGACCCGAGAAAATTAGATATCTGCACAAATGTATTTAGGCAAAATCAAAACCAGTTTTTGTAAATGGAACCAGTTCAGTGGTACTCCAAAGAACGGTTCATCGACAGAAAAATATCTGATGGGAGGTGAAACCGGTTTTTGTGGATGAGATGAGTATGATAATAACCTGAGAAGGCAGGATATTGGAAAACAAATACTCCGACGAAATAAAAACCGGTTTTTTTCGCTGAAGTAGGTTTGATGATGACCTGAGAAAATAAGATCGGCACAAAATTATTTGGGCAGAAATCAAAACCAGTTTTTGTAGATGGAATCAGTTCAGTGGTATTCCAACAGAACTGTTTATCAACAGAACAATATCTGATTGGAAGTAAAACCGGTTTTTGACCTTTTTGTGGATGAGATCGGTTTGTCATGACCAGAACATTAGTAGAAAAATATCCCAGGAAAATCAAAACTGGTTTTAGGGAATGAGTCTAGTTCGGTGGTAATTTGAACGACTTAAGGTTTATTGGTAGCAACAGCAATGTATTTGCGTGAAATTAAAATTAGTTAACTTTACATAAGACTGGTTCGATGGTATTTTGAAAAAATAGGATATTTGTAGTTAATTACCATACGTAGAAGAACATTCATTAGAACAAATTGAACTCCACTTTTGTGGATGAGACCAATTTGGCGATAATCAGAGAAACCAACATAGGATCAGATACTGGCCTAAGAAAATTACTACGGCAAAATCAAATCAGGTTTTAAAATTAGAGACAGGATGTTCTCAGTGAAACAATTACATTTTTTTACAAGTTCCAAGTTTTTAATTTCATTTTTTTTTGTAGGTACTCGATGATCATTCATGTTTCAATCTGGAAAGACGCAAAAAAAATTTAATAAAAAATCAACCATCTTTAATATTTTGGTATAGCAGTTCGTCGGATCGAAAAAAATTTTGGGAGAATTTTAGCTTGACAATTTTTCAAAAAAATTCAAACTAGGAACTTTTTTTGTAAAAATTATGATTATGAAAATTTGAATTTAGAAAAATTTCTGAGTTGGAAATTGTTTGCGAGGGCTGGTGCAGATGGGGCGAACGACTGAATGTTCCTGTGTAACTCATTGAATAAGTCCCATTTTTTTTCAACTCTAATAAAATTACTTCTCTGTCTATTCTTAAAATTTTTTCGACCGTAATATTTTTTCAGGGATGTTTTCATCTCTTAATTTTTTTCCCGAAATATCTCCCAACTTCAAAAATTTTTCAACTGTAATAAAAATTCAATTTCTTGAGATTCCAATCATTTTTTTTTTTGTATTTTTCTACAATTACTCATTCATCATAATTCTTCCGTACTCAATATAAACCATACGAACCGTGAGCAAGGATACCAAAATTAAAGGCAATACATTTTTCTACTGACAGCAGACAGAAAATCAGATGATTAAAAATGGAAACGTTCTGAAAAGTGTAGGCAAGACAAGATATCGACAGATAAAAAAAAAAGGAAACGTCAGCAACGAGCAAATAAACCAATTATAAAATTATTCATCAAACAAAACGTAGGAAGGAATTCAAAGTTGAACCATTAAATTCCTCAAACAAAAGACTCCACGAAAAGAAAATTAACCATCAGGTGAAAAGCTTGAAAATTCAAATAAAAAAATATCGACGAGCCAAAGTCAAATAAAACCGAGAAAATGAAATCTACAAAAGCCAACAGAAAATTTTCCCCAACTCTCCTCAGAGATAAAAATCATATTCCAAAGATACACGAAAAAAAAACACAAATAACAACTACAAAGTACAAACTCGACTTTCGAAATATATCGACGAATCGACTTCGCCGAATAAATTCGTTTAATTAATAGCCAATTCTGTTCGAAAACGAATCCGGGGGTGTTGCAAGAGGGAAACAGAGGAATCGGCAAGTTTATGCGGTTGTGTGGCATTCCGCCAGCGAAATCATTTCGCCAAATTATCGGTTTATTTCTTTCGCTACGTACGTTTGTTTTTTAAACGTCGGCGAAGACCGCAGCGCGGTGTATTTCCGCGGCTAAAATAACGTGTACGTCGATGTTTTCATTAATAAACGACGACGAAGAGAAAACGAGAAGGCGAGGGCGGCGGCGATGATTATACGGTGAAATTTCATCTGTTGTTTTCGCCAAAGGCGCAAAAGGTGGAAATTGAAGGCGCGTTTTCTCTCCCCATACCGTCTCCGGTTCGAGCCGGCGATATAATCTGTTCTCATTTAAATAATGTACCATTGTGTTTACGCTTCTGCTCTTTTTTTTTTTATCGGGCGAGTTTTCCCAAATAGTCGCGAATGAAATTCAATAAAAATAACGTTTAAAATTAACTCGAAAAAGGTTCGATTGCGGTGATTTTTTTCGCCTTCGAATCAACTCGACGAAAACCGAACCGAATCGATGGGCTGCGCGTATGAAAAACGGTCCCGAAATTAAAAACATTTCGCAATTCGAAAGAGTAGAAGAAAGAAAATCGAGTGTTTTGTTATGTATTTTATCATAATATTGAAATGATATCTGAACGTCGAGAGTATAAAACGTTGCTAGTTTTCTCGTTCATTTTAATAATAAACCATCGGGAATGAGGGTTTGTCTGCGCCTCGTCTTCGGTTTCGCCGCGCGATTGAATATTTAACGCTTCGCAGAATATGAAGTTACTGTTTAGTGCGTCAGTTTAGTTGCATAAGTTTGATTTAGCAGGCGTTTGAATTTTTTACTAAGTCGAGGCGTCGGCGCCGAGCCGTCGAAAAATTCAAAGCTGGAAATGAACGAATGAATTTTCTCTCTTTTTTCAACCAAGAATGGAAAGGATTCGAATTCATGGATCTGAAAAAACTGATTTGAATCCTCCGACCAGAGGGAAGGACGAAGGAGGTACTCCAACTCGAAGAAAAATTTTGAGCCCAGACAAAAATAAATCAAAAATACGTCATAAAAAAACCTCAGAACTAAAATTTTAGTTGTTGAAATTCATTTCTCAAACAATGGCAAATTTTTGAAATTTCAAAATCATTTAATTGTCCAACGGAAAAAAACTGAAATTCGGTATTCACCCTATTTTTGACCTCTCGAATCAATTGATTGTAGGCGGTTTCAAGACAATTTAGAAGCTGCCAGAAAATTTCAGAATTTTCCAGCGCAGCGCTGGAGAAGCACAAAAAAATGGTCCAAATGAACTTCAGCACCTACAATGGTAGATTACCAACAATGATGATCGATTCGATCAATCAATAGAATTTTTCCAAAATTTACAACTTTCAGTTCAAATTCATATTTTTTTGACGGAAAATTCAATTTTTCCTAGGAAAATAATTATGATTCTTATTTCGTTCTTTCAATTTCTGGACTCAACTCTCCAACTTCAATTTTTCAATTTTTTTCAACTTCTAAATCATTTTGCATCACATGGGATCACAAAAAAGTAAGTCCTTTATTCTAATTTCCAAATTCAAACTTTCAAACTAGAAATTTTTTCAATTTCTTCAATTTTTTCAAAATTTCAAAAGTAGTTTTAAATTTTTTTAAAAATTCGAAAACAGAAAGTAGAAACTAACATTACTTTAATCATTTGAACATGTAAATTGATAAAATGACAAAAAAAAGTACTGGAAAAAAATTCTCAAAAGTAGAACTAGCTGGAAAATTTTTAAATGAGTTGTCATTGCTTTGGAAAATCAGTTTGCCCCCTGAAAAAAAAAAGAAAACATCTCTGAAACCTATTTACGAATAAGTTGCTGAAGTTATTTTTTTTTATTAATGATTTTCATTTTTTTTTCTCAATCGGGTCTTCATGATTCTTTTTGGTAATTTTACAGATAAGAGTACACATTTTTAAAATGGTTCCGATTGATTGAGAAAATTATTCGAAGTTTTCAAAAAATTCGTTTGTAGATGTTTTAAATCCAGATTTTAATGCAATAAAATAAATCAAAATTATTTTCAATTTTTCAAACCTGATTTTTTTTTCTTAATATGTAATTATATTGATTCAAAAGGCGAGGGCGAGTGATGCCAGGAAAGAAGGTACATACAATTTGAATTACCCACGAAATTTACCCATGATTTCAGAAATACATTTCGACCATTCCATTAATTTTGAATATTACTCAAAACACCAAAAACTACAGTTTTTCCCACAAAAACGTTACGCCACCTTCAACCTATTCACTTTTTTGAATACTACCCACCTCAATCCTCTAGAAAAACCTCCATAAAACACACTCCACGTATCCGCGAGACCACATTACAAAGGTAAATCCAAAATACCACGTTGAAATTCGCCCATTTCGCTCGGTGTATTTAAATACCAACAACAGCTTTAAATAAATCGACAAATAAATTACACTATCACAGACAGACTCGACGCTGATCTTGACAATACCTAAGATAATTACGTACAAATGGGAGCTATATTCAACTTCTATACATGATAATCGCGCCTTGACGATGAACGCGACGAAGAAACAGCACACCGTCGCGTCGTCGACTTATCAAACGGTTCTATTAAACTTTGGTAATTAACCGCCAAGTACCGGAATCAATTCATTCGTTACGGAGTTGGAAATGGCATAATTTGAGGTATTTTTCCGCTCTAAAATATGCACATCCTACCAACCATATCGATATCGAGTAAATATTTGGATAACTTGAAAGCCGAGCAATTTATAAGAGCGGGGGAGGATAAATGGGTGTAAGGCTTATCAGAATGGCGCTAAAAATTGAATAACTTTGTAAAGAAAGGGAGCTGGAAAAATATCAGGGTGTGTAGGTTATTTCGGATACATCAAGGTATCATTATGACCTTTGTTAGATGGAAATTCATTTTCAATATGTAACCCTTCAATGAAATAGGGTAAGTTCAAAGAAGATAAACTACCCTTGAACCTTTTTCATTCAAATACCGAAAATTATATTTCCATCGAGTTTATCGATAGCTGAAAAAGAAATAAGGGCAGTTGGCGTGGGCCGACCATTAGATATTGGCGAGAAAAAAATGATCCGAAAATATTCCCGAGTAGATCGAGCTGAAAGATGAAAAAAGAGAAAACGATTATGGAAAAAAACATTCCGATTCGAAATGTAAAACTTTTGCAGTATTCTTACAGCATGTTCGGCGAGGTTTATTCATTCCTCTTTTTAAAAAAAAATTGGCAAGTTTTATTTTCCAGCAAATGTTTATTGAATTATGGATCGATATTTCAGAAATGATTTTCAATTAAATCCATAGATAACTTTATATCCAATAAAATAAAAAACATCACATCACAAAGTCAGTGATCTGATCGCCCTAAATAATTCCAAGTTGTGTTTTTTTTTTTTTTTTTTCAAAATCAACGTAAAGTGATTTGTCAGTGATGAGTAAAATTGTTTAAAGGCTGAGATGAATTTTCATTTTAAAATTAATCTCAAAATTTTCCTTGCTTTCAAGACTGGAGTGATTTTGGGGATAAAAATTAACCTCACAAACCATCCCACGAGTTTTCCTGGTTCTCCGAAAATCATCTCACAATTTTTCCGCGTTTTCGTGGATGGGATAATGTTTCCGAACTTTTGAGGCTGGGATGATTTTTAGGATGAAAATCAATTTCACAAATCGTCCTACGATTTTTCCAAAAGCACGATGACTTTTGAGAGGAAAATCATTTTCATAAATCATCGGCCACGACTATTTTGAGCTTCTAAAACTGGAATGAATTTGCATGGTGAATACTGGATTGAGAAAAAGAAAATTCATGCTTCCATGTTTTTCATGATTTTCATGCCTGGTAGATACTATGTCATAGTGAAAATTTTTCAGCTACGGTAAACTGTAGTAAATATTTCAGTAATTATGGTGAATTACCGTAAATATTCAAATAATTACGACAAATTACCGTAAATATTCTAATAATTACCGTAAATTATCGTAAATATTTTAATAATTACGGTGAATTATTGTAAATTATAAAGAATATTTTGATAATTACGGAAAATTACTATAAATATTTCACCAATTGTGGTAAATTACCGTAAATGTTCAAGTAATTACCGTAAATGTTTCAATAATTACGGTAAATTACCGTAAATATTTCAGTAATTATGGTAAATATTTTATTAATTACTGTAAATTATTGTGAATATTCTAATTTTGACATCATTCGCCAGATCATTTTCATTTTGATTCAAATTCTGATCTTTCTTGCTTGAATCTGAGCCATTGTTTTTTGGCTCATTTCTATTGACCGTTTAATTCGAATTTTGGTCTTTTTTATTCGAATCCGAATTAATGTTCAAGCCCTGTCCGAGAAAATCGAGAGCAGAAAATTTTTATGAAAAAATGAAGTTGAAAAATGATTTAAAAGCTATTCTTCAATTTAAAAATTGAGAGGAAAGTGTTAAAAATTCATGATTATAGTGGAAAATGATCAAAATGCACGCTATATTCATGCCACCACCTATTTTCACGATTTTCATACCCGGTAGACGCCATGATCTGGGATGAATTTTCATCTCAAAAATTATCCTTCGATTTGTCGAGCTTTCCAAGACGGGGTAATTTTGTTTTCAGACGATTTTTTCCATCTGATGAAAAAAATTGTAAAGAGATAAACTTCGCCACTTTCCCTTCCCTTAAAAAAGAAATCGTAAATGTTCGAAAATTTTATTTCTAACATTATGAGACAGCTTGTCAACCCAATTAGAAATTTTCATAGGACGATTATGATATTTTTCGCTTCGAAGCGAGTAATATCAAGCTCCATTTTATCAAGATCAAAAAAGAAAAAAATTGATATAATTTCCAGACACTCGATTAAAAATTTTCCATCCTCGAATCTCCGCCTCAATCACCTTGCCCTCGTCTCGCCTCTGGCACACTTGAATAAATATATTTTCAAACTCGCCATATCTTCGGCCATCAATTCCGATATCCGCATAGGTTACAAATCACATCACTGATTTCCCATCTACGAACTCGGAGCAAACAGAACAAAACGAGAAAAAAGTAACCCTAAAGATTCACCGAGATCAATCTTCGTATCTGTATTCGAAACAAAAAACCGAACGCAATCCTATTGTCTTTTTTACTCGTAAATTCTTCAACCAAGGACATCGCATCAGATAGGACGACCGCGCCCCCGAAATCCGAACCCATTACGCGATAATTTTGATTCGTCGGACGAGAAAAAGAAAATCTTCACCGAAGGCCAGGGTTATTCACTTCACACTCGCCGCGCCATTTTCGCCTAGTGGTACCATTTCAATACGGTTTTTCGGTCTTTGACAAATTACACAAAGTTAAACGGAGGAAAAAAAAGTCGCAAGTTTCTAACTTCTTCATTAAACTAACGAGAAAGTCCAGATTAACGCCGGTAGCGAGTCGAAAGAGAACCGCACGTTTACGAAATAAACAACTCGCTCGAGTGAGAAAACGTGAGAAAATTGATCTCGCAGATGGTATAAGATTGTGTCGTCGTCCTTCTCCGCTCCGCAGGAACGAGGCGGAAAAGGGTATTTCCCTATTTAAGATGTTCGTTTAATTAGTATCTATATAGTCGAGGGAGTTTTATACCCTCGAGAAAAATTCCAACGTAAGTAGGGTTAATTTGCATGGCCAAGCTCGACAAGATTAACGTAGCTTGTGTTCCTTTTTGTTTTTTTTCTTTTTTTTGTCACCACCTTAGCGGCAATTTTACAGCTTCTCTCGTTAACCGAGGAAATCTCTTGTTTAATTCTACTAATGTGTTTTTTTTTCCTATTTTCATAAGAGCTACCGACCAATGAAAGTAATAAAAACGAAATTCGCTCGAAACGTACCGAAATATAAAAGCGATTTATTGCCGGAACTTGGGTAATAGACGAAGAAACGGGCGATGATTTCGCGCCTCAAAAACATAACAAATATCACGACCGGTCGTTAAATACTTTATAGATATGACATGTGTAAGCGTACGCGACAATTCAATTAATTGCCACCTTCGGCTTCGGTCGTTTTTTTTTTTTCATTCGGGACATTACTTTGTAATAAATTCAACTCGTACGATCGAATCGAATCGGTTTGTAAGCGTATTTATGATTTAACAGCATTTACACGAAATATTATAATACGACAGAACCGGTTTATAGGTTTTTTTTTTCGCGATCGCTTACGCTCAATGGTACGCGAGTAACACGCAATTACGCGTGTACAATTTGCGTAACATCCACGAGCCATAAGCAACCGGTGTGTTTGTTATTCGAATGTAAATAAGGTATAGGTGCGAGTTGTATTGGAGAACAGAGATGGCTTCTGGGTATGATGAGATTGAAGAGCTTCGGGTGTTCTTTTTTTGGTCACGAATTTATCGACGGAGTGAAGAGTTCAAACGAAGGTTGGCTTTGACGATCGAAATACGGTCTGGAGTGTTTGGCGGAATGATGAAAGTGTATTTGGATAAGTGTTCATCTGATCGAGATCGATATTTACCGAGAACCACTGTGTATTTTAAGATGGATGGGCTGCGGAGTTGAGCGTCATCCATAAAATTTCTGAACAAAAATTGAAACCTAAATTAAGGGATTGAAATTTCTCCAGTAAAAATGCCAAGAATTGCAGTATTTACTTTTGGATTTTAAAATCTGGAACGAGAACAAAAAACAAGAACCAAAAAAAAAACGAAAATTTTGGGAACGAGATCAAACTTTTATGAAGCAAAAGAGCGAGGAATAAGAACCGAGAACGATAATTTCCAGATTCTATTTTGTTCTTCATCTGAAATTTTTTACTGATTTCAACTAAAATAAATCGTCCGTAACATGATGAAGAATCAAAAAGAACGAAAATTTGAAAGAACTAGGAACGAGAACGAAAACAAACTTCAAAGAACGAGATAAAGCACAGGAAGTCTTAACAAATTTTTTTGAGAAAAAAGCTTGACTTAGGTTGACCTTTTCGAATGATTTTTTTGAAAACCAACCCCAAATTTTATGACTCCCCCTTGCGTATATTACTTTTTAGCCCCTACCTCGAAAATACTCTTCTTTTTCATATTTTTTTAATTTCCATCAATGGTAAATAAATACTTGGAATTTTTATGATATTTGAAATTTTTGAAAAAAGGCTTAACTTTTTTAATAAATTAGTAAAAAGCTTGACTTTCCAGATAGCTTGACCTATGACCTGTTAGACACCCTGAAGAACCAAAATTTCATCGGCGTTCTCGCAGTCGCAGCCCTGGAATGAAGAGATTTTTGAGATCAAAATTCATCTCAAACTTCATCCCAAACATCATTCCAGCCCAAAAAATCTCAGAAAATCGTGGGATGATTTTCGAGGTGATTTTCATCCCAAAATCATTCCGCTGTCTCAAAAGTTCTGAAAAATTATTCCAGCGACGAACGTTAAAAAAATTGAGAGATCTCTAAAGTTTAATTGAAAAAAAAAATCTGACATTTTGAAATTTTAGAATTTACATATAAGAAACGAAAAAAAATTCAAATAAAAAGGAAAAAACTTTGGTGTCGACCAAATAATGAGACTTGGAGTTCGAATACTTCCAGTCTGAGAATTCAAAAATTTCTTCACAATGCAATACGCCCCCTCCCCCCTCCACGAACAAACACTAACTTAATTCAAATTTATAAATTCTACGAAAATCTCTCTTTTTGGCTTAGTAAGAATAGTAAATAATGGATCGATGTTGAGTAAAATAGTAAAATATAAATCGTTTTGATAAAATATACAAAAGTGATAAGCTCAGAGGCAAAAATTGTTTGCAAAAGTTCTTCAAAAGTCGAAAATTCATCACATCACACCCCAGTGAAACTTCCCAAAATGTGACCAGAAAACGCGAAATTTCTTCCATTCCCTTCCCTTCCCTTCCTTTTCAAAATCATGGTACTACTTTTTTTATTAGATTTCATCAAAAAGTAATATTAAAAAAACTGTAGATAAAAAATTCAATGGACAGACAAAAAGGTACCTACGTAATAAAATTTTTTAATCTGTTCTTGTCGATTTATTCTTACATTATGAATTTATGATCAACAAAAAATTATGGAAACAAATATTAATTGAAACAATTTGGCCCGAACGTAGCGAAGGAAATTTTTTTTGAAAACACGATAATTCATTAGATAGACAAAAATGGATGTTTAACATCAATTTGTTTTTAAATTATGAATTTATGATCAACAAAAAATTATAAATACAAAAAACAATTGAAACAATTTGGCCCAAACAAACCGAAGGAATTTTTTTTGAGAAATCTATACCTAATAAAATGAGACCAGAAACTTCAGATAATTCATTCTTCTTCTGAATTTTAACAAAATTCCAGCGAAACTGCCCAAAAAATTTCAAAATTCTATAATTTTTCCCGGTTTTCCAGAAAAATGAACACCCTGTTGAAGAAAACTTTCATACAGGGTGTCTCATATATTTTTAATCTTCTCAAACTCAAAAGATGGAAAACTAATCCTAGAGACTGAATCAAAGAAGGCACATTTCGAAACCGAACTTTTTACTAGATAATTTAGTAATACGGTGTTTCATAAATAATCATTTTCCTTCAATCTAGTGAATAGGCAATCCATTCTGAATCTATTTTAACATTTTGCTACTATAATCGAATCTGTTTTCTTTTCACACCCTATACCAACCGCTCTCGATGTTGGAACACCCTGTCACGTAGAGTTTTCTGTCTCCGAATGCTTCTTGAGTGAAGAACTGAAAAATCAAAGAATGCTTCAGTTCGGTATAAAAATGATGGAAAATGTTGAATTTTTCATTCCATTTTCTTGATTTTCCTTCGCGAACCGCTTTGGATTTCAAGAGCAAAACAGCTTACTCTCTCACAACACAATACGATAAATAATTCAAGAAGTCTAATTCTCCTAATACAACTTTTTTTACAAGAAAAAACTTACATACCCGTAAGTTTTTTCTGAAAAAAAAATAAAAAAATAGAATGTCGAGAAAAAAGCATTAATGTTTCCTCAAACTGTATATGAGCTTCTCACACAGATCAAGGTTGAGAAAAATTTCTAAAACAAAAGTCGAAAATAATTTCGGCGCGAAAATTTTACCTCGGGCTTTTGTAAATTGTATGGCAAAGTTTTTATAGAAACAGCCGCGAGTAAAAATTACTCAAAAGCATGGTTTTATTTCGCGAACGTAGATATTTCTTTTTTGATTGATTTGACAAGCTCTATTATGTATGTAAGAACAGTTGCTGCCGCAAACACTCCCTTATATTACATCCGAGCCACTTATAAATTTACTCGTAAGCTATAACAGAGAAATACAAGAGCATTGGAGGAAACCAGAGGTGAAAAATTTAATCATCGTCGTGCGAACAAATGGCACGAGCGAGTATCTCGGTACAAGGCGACTTTTAACATTTCGATGCTAGAATGAGATACATATGCGGTAGGACGGATAGATTGCGGTTTGCATTATTCTTGGACACAAGAACGGTGGTAGAAATTAACTTTTCAATGAGTTTTTTCCTCTTTAATGAGAAACTTTTGAAATGAAAAAGTTTACCGAGGAAATGGCATCGGGTGACATAATGAAAAGAATAAATGCGAATACGAATATACGATGACGAAAAACGTTCGGTTTTTACAAAGACGAGGAGGTCGGAGGAAGTGAAAGAATAATGTGAATTAACTTAGTGGCTGTGTAGAAGCTTATATGAGAGGACGTATTTTTTTCCAAATGTTGAGTAGGTGGAAACCCGTCAAAGTGATGTGGATGAAGGGAAAAGTATTAGGTAAGTTTTAAAATGAAATTTTCAAACGAAGGATAATTCAATTGCTTATTTTTTATTCAAACTTTTTTTCGCGTCGGATTTTCAATTAACGTCTGCGAAGTTTACGATGAGATGGATCAAGTGGTGTGATGAGGAGAGGGAGAGGGTGTAAGCTCATTGAGAGCATAATGGCTGGAGGGATGAATGAGACTGGAAGTGTTTCAAAATGGTGTGCGTCAGTTTCATTGATCCGGGTGCTGCTGGGAAAAGAGTAAAACGCGTGCCAGATTTTTCGATTATGCGGAAAATTTGAAATAATTCGTTCATCAATTTATAAAGGAAATTCTTTAAAGAATGTTCCTGAACTTTACAAAAATAATTTCTAATGTCAAAGAAAAGAGAAACTGAATAAAATGAGAATTATTGTTTTTGATGACTTCAAAGATACAAATACATATTCCCACAAAAAGATGGGGGGAAAATATATGCATACCTTTCTTTTTGAAAGGTTCATTCTCAAAATTTTAATACTTACCAACATCATTCAATACAAATTCAAACGATTGAATCTTTTTTCTAAATTTTGCCTTAATCCTGATGCCTTCTCCTCTCTCCCTCACTTCTCCCTCTTAAGTTTGATAATTCTCTCAACTTCTTTAAAAATTGACAATTTTAATGCGATTTCAAACCCTATTTTCGAGTGATTAATAAAGACCGTCAGCCATTTTTCTAGCACTTCAAAATAATTCTCAAAACTTTCTGCAAAACTTCACGAAATTTTTTGAAAAAATCAAACCATACTTTCGTATTTATTTTGCGCGAAATGTGTAGAAAATTCTAAACAGTTTTCAACACATGTCACTAAAATAAAAATGAGGTTTTTTCTAGCATGACTTTGTTTGTTCTTATTACAATTTTTTTAAAAATTTTAGCAATGAAAACTCGATAAATTTTCCCGAATTTTTGATTTGTCTCTACAGTTTTTGGAAACATATTTTGCTTTTCGACAGGAAAATTGAAGCGAAAAACTCAGATTTACTTACTATTTTATTTATAGATCAATGAAAATAATAAAAAATCACTTGAGAAACAGAAAGAATTTCAGCACAGGAGAAAATCAGTGAAAATTCACCGAAGTGAAAATCAATGAATTCCGCTGATTTTTCCAGTGTTGCAATTCTGACTGTTTATCAGTGACTTTTCACTGATTCAGAATGAGAGAGTACAAATGTTTAAAATTGTTCATCATGAAATCAATAATTTATTCTTAAAAAATGATCTAAAAATTAAAATTTCCAATTTTTATTTGCTCCATAATAATCTTGTCACAAATGATATTTCGACGATCCAAATCATTTTTTTTTTTTCAAATTTATTCATCGACTTCAATATTCTTCAATGTCTTTTGATCATTAAGTAATTCATTTCCAAAGTTGTATCCAATTTCGAAAATTTTCTAACTGTAAAAATGCTTTCAAATACTTTATAAAATTTTTTCCATTATTAAATGAAAAAAAAAATTTAAAAAACATGAAGTTGGAAAAAGGTTTTTGAAAAATTCAAAACTGAAAAAAAGTGAGGAAAAATATTTCAATCGATCATTGAAAAAATAAGATATAAAGCTAAAGAAAAGTTATCACATCAAAATTGGAATAATGTTGAGGAAATTTAAATCGAAAAAAATTAAGATAGGAAAAAACTTAAAAGTTTGAAAAAATTTCCTCCAAGTTTCCAATAAGTAAATTTTTTCTTCTATTTTTCCCAACCCAGCTCCAAAATCTTTTGTACTGAAGATCCTTGAAATTTCTTCTCAATTTCGTATTTTTCAAAAAAATTGAACTTCACGCTTTTAAAATTTTCTTCCAATTCAAGAAGTAAGTACAGTAATATCTGCCACCATGACACAAAATTTTTTGTTTTGGCCATAACTTTGGTAATTTTTGATGAATTTTGGATTTCTTTGCGCCATTCGATAGATCTATACATAAGGTTTATTGGATAAAATTTTCAGACATTTTGCTTCATAAACGTTGAAGATATGACAAAAATAAAAAATAAAAATTTCTGTGTCATGGTGGCAACACCATAGGCCACCATGACACAAGCTGTTGTCACGTTGACACAGATTTAAAATACATTGGTTCTATAGTTGCCACTATGACACAAACAAAAATTCAAAGTGTTCACCATGACACAGTGCCACACAGTTATTTTTGGTGATAAAAATCCTTCATTGAGGTTTTGGTTGATTTTTTCACTATAAAAATGTGAATCAAAAGCTAGAAACAAATATTTTTATACGAAAATGGATGAACAATCAAAATTTGCATCATTATCGCAATTTTTATACTGTGTCATTGTGGCAACTACCAATTTGTGTCAAGGTGGCAACACAGTCGAATTTTTTTCAAAGCAGTATTACCAACTTACCAAGTCTTCATTTTCAACTCTCTTTTATGCCAAAAGATGCGCAATTGAATGACGATTCTAACGAGGTATAACATTTTTATTTTATTTCTCATTGGGCCTCTCCAATGCAGAAATTAAAATTGAAAAAAATTTACTTTGGTGAAAAAATTTTCATTTTTTTCATAAAATATTTTTTCTTTTCAAAAGTTTTCCATGGATCTCTGCGAATGATAGATATATGATGGGTCATATCATTTTACGTTTTGTAAATTTTTTTCACGCCAGGAACGCTTATAGAAAAAAAGTTATGAAGGGTGTGTCAACGTGGCAGATGTGTCATGGTGGCAGATATACCTGTACATACCTATTCACCTGAAAAAAAAAAAGTAAAACGGACATAATAAAAATATGAGATTCAAAAATTATAAATCAAAGCTGGAAATTTTTTTTAGAAGATTCCAATTTAGAAAAAACTTTACTGGTGAAATTCATAATTTTGAGTGCAGCTTTGAAAATAATTTTGAATTAAAGACGTTGAATAAAATTTCGAGTTGAAAAAACTTGGAACTTGAATTGTTGAAATCTCACTTGCTGCAAAATTATTCAGGAGCTGATTAAATCCTTCAAACATTGCAACTCATTCAATTTTGAGAATAAAGATATCTTTTTGATATTCTTGACAAGTTTTATACAGGAAGAACCGAAAATTGATATCGTGGCGAGAGGAAGGGGGGGTGTCAACAACCAAAAAATAATCGATTCGAATAGAATTTTCCCCAATTAAAATTCAAATTTCACCAATTCAAAGAAAAGTTCAATCAAAAATGCAATTTTCACACCGAAGCTCGCGTCACTTCCCTTGCTCGATCTCTTCCTCTCCATCCGCATCATCTTCCTCATTTCCAACAAAATTCAGGACACTTCTCCGATCGATAAGAATAATCTACCAGTTGAATTTTAAACACCCCGAAGCCATAATTCACGGAACCATCGAAGCTAAAAATATCATCTTCATCTCCACACACGTCCGCAGCATTAAAATACAAGATGGCAAAACGATGCGATTCGAGCGACCGACTGAAAATGGCGCGAACGTAAATTTATACGTGCATTTTTACACAAACCCCCAGCAGCGCGGATACGTACACCGAGGAGGGCGAGGAGCGAAATACCAGCAAAAATGGCGACTTTTCAAATTGCACGTTATTATACGTGTGTCGTGTATGTGTAATATGGTCACGGGGTAAAAATTACTCGTACAAACGCCAGCGTTTCCAACGATTGAGCAATAAATACCCACCCTCGAGCATCACCCGCTCCCTAGTTCATTTCCAAAACAACCTAACGTCGGTACAGCGAAGTAAAAAAATACCAGTTTAGAAAATTTTTCCATCCCCCATCGTTTACTCCCAAACCATTATAAAAGTTTCCTTACGATGACCTTATTGTTTTACAGAATGTTTTTCTTTTACGACCAATGATACGCAGAATGCACGTAGTTTTTTTTCTCCTCCGGTATGCAATTGGAGATTTTTTTTTTCACTCGAATTCGTACGATACGATGAAAAAACGAGGCGAGAATACGATACGTCGAGTTGTTGGAACGTTTCATCCGTCCTTAAACGTATTTACGTTGTTAATTTTCATCTCAATTTGTGGTTGACCAGTTTTCACGCGTTTACGGCGGTACACTCGCTAGTCGCAGAAGTGTAATCGTATTACGCATTTAAGCTCCGTTTGACAGCGTATAAAGTACGAGCTTTGTACGATAGACGATTATTTCAACGGAGGGGCCCCCGCTCGTCGCGTCGAGTCTCGAGTTTATAATTAACAAAATATACGGCTGCGTGAAGTTCACTTACGAGACTACAAACAGCCAACGCCGCCGCGCCCAAGGATCTCGCATTTGCTGGTAATTTTGACACGAATATCGCACCAGAAAGAAATACCGTTGGAAAAGGCGCCCGATGAAACTTTAATAGGTAAGGGAATACGTGGCAGAAATTGCAAGTTCAAACTTTTCCTCGTCTATGATCTCGATATAACACCTGGTTTTTCTACACATTCGCGTCCGTCCTGCCATACCCTTCCTTCTGCGCTATTCTATTGGCCAAAAAATACCTAAAGGCGTAGTAGGTACACGTAGCGTACCATAATACGAAATAGTATACCCAACGTATACCTAAGTTTAGCTGTACGATAAATTATTCATTTTTTCGAGATGCTGCCGCCATTTCTGTGTGATGCTGTTCCGAGTATGTTTGAGTGCTTCTCATTAACAACGTCTTAATAAATCATTTTAATACGGACAACTCATCAAGTTGTTATTCGGCGTACGCGCCATGTAAATTAATAAGTAGCTTAAAAAATGACCTATACGGCGAGATCGCGAAATTCGTAGGGAACGCGGGCGAGGAAGAGGGGACGTGGGTTAGAGCGATGTGTACACGTTTGATGAAAATTTCAGCAGCTAAGAGGATTCCATTTCGACGTCAAGCAACTTTTTTAGCCAAGATTCGTATGGATGAATTATACGAAAACGTAGACGTTTTATCAACATAATCGTTCAAAACTTAACTTCTCTCTTATTTATAAAATCAGCGAAAATTATCGAAAATTACTGGAAAGCAGTCAGAATTGCAGAATTGTAATGAATCAGCGAAAAAATTCAATGAAATATAACACAGAAAAAAATTGCTAGAAAATCAGTGAAAATTCACTGACAAATGATCGAGTAATGCTTTTGAAATTCCTTGGAAAATCGGCGAAAATCCGTTGAAAATCAAAGAATTTCGCTGATGCCGCATTTTGAATATTAGTTAGTGACTTTTCACTGATTCAAAATAAGAGCTCTCTCATTTATAAATCAGTGAAAACTATCGAAAATCACTGGAAAACACTTTAAAATGGCAGCACAGTAATAGATCAGTGAAAAAAACACTGAAAGTGAATAGAGAAAAATTGCAAAAAAATCAGTGAAAATCCACCGAGAAATCAGTAAAATATCTGCTCTTTTATTCTACATGAATCAATGAAAAGTCATTGATGAAGAGTCAGAATTGCAATACAGGAAAAATCAGCAAAATTCACTGAATTTTCAAAGATTTTCACTAACTTTTCAATTAAATTCAAAAAATTTCATTAATTTCATTGGCATCTCAGTAAATTTTCGCAGATTTTTCAGTGAGTTTTCTTTAATTTTCACTGTTGTTTCAGTGAATTTTCACTGATTTTCCAGTAATTTTTCTGACTTTTCACTAATTTATAAATAAGAGAGTGAAATTTGTTGGAAAATCAGTAAAAATCAGCTGAACATCGAAAAATATCACTGATTTTCCCTGTTCTGAAATTTTGATCATTTTTCAGTGATTTTTTACTGATTCAAAATAGAAGACTAAATGTTATTTTCAAACGAATAAAATTTTTTAAACGTCGAAAAATTAATTAAAATCTACTTACTAAAAATTTACCATTATGAGAAAAAATGACAAATATCAAATAAGACATTTTTCTAATAAAAAAATGAAACCATCATGAAAACATCTCGAACACAGCAAAAATTCCTAAAATAATGTCCAACCTTTCAATGGCTCAGCACAACCCAGAAATTACCCAACTGCCAAAAATTCAGTCAGCTCTTTCCACAGATTCGAAAAATAACGTAAATTTATCGAACACCCTGTATATTTTCATATATATATCGCCAGTCGATAAAAACGATGAAATATTTACGCTGAAATATTATCAGCCAATATTTTCACAGTGAAAAGTTGCTTTAAAAATTATTCCTTTACCGATAAATTATTAATATTTTATTTTCCAAGCCATCGAAATCTTTCCACAAGGATTTGTTGCGTCAATAAAACGTTATTTTTTACTATTTCGTGATAGAAGCAACGTAATATCGATACGTACGAGGGAAGAAGAGGAGGAGCGGAGGGATGAATTCGAACGTTTCTTTTTCGTGGGTAATTTTGGTCGAATAATTCGTTTGAAAAAAAGATTCCAGAAATAAGATGACAACGACGAAGTAATCGAGTTCAACATTCTTATATGAAGCCGATTGAAATTTCCAAATATTACGAAACGAATGTACCTATACAAGCTTCAATCATAAACATATGTGCGATGTGTTTCCAAACTTCTCCCTTTATTATTTACATTATACTCAATTTTGATGATTTTTTTTTTCCAGTTTTGATCATTTGTTTCTCGATTTTGATGACAGGGACAACTCAGTTCGAAATGACTGGTAAAATGTTTAGCCCGATTTGTGCTCCATAAATATGAAAAACTTCAACAAAAAACAACTACTACCACAAAAGATACCGGCTGGTTTAGAAAAAAAAATGGTAGTTTGCTAAAATCAACACACAGTAAGACAAGTCAACTTTTCAACATCAAGATGATTATTTCGATTCTTCACAATTCTTTTTTAATGGCAAAAATTGGACAATTTCAACTTTTCACAAAATCTTTTGTCAATTTTCTCATTGCAATGTAATTTTATTGTAGAGTTGAAAAAATTAAACAAAATTTTTTATACTCAAGAAAAAGTCAAGGAATGAATGTCAAGAATCTAAAACTAAAATCAAAAAACAAAAATAATTTGTGCTTTTTCGTGCGTTTAATTGATTTTTTCGGCTCCTTTTGATATTCTCCCTCCTGAAAAAAACAAATTGATAACTTCCACCCTCTTATCCACCCCCCCCCCCCCCCACCAAAAAATTAAAGAAAATTCTCAAGTGACCACCATTTTTTAGAATTCATTTTCTCTGTATTTTCTAGATTTTTCAATTCCATTTTTTATGAATTTTCCAGACGTCTTCACACAAAATATCAAGGCAGAGACGAAAAAGCAATTTTCATTACAATTAGTAATTTCTGACAGGAACGAGGTCCTTGAAAAATGGAGGGGGGCAATATTCATTTTCAGCCAAAAAATATTCAATTTCCTTAAATATTTATAAGAATTTTTTTATAAGACAAAGTATGTAAATTTTTCGAGTAGAGAGGGGGCGAGGGTGAAAAATCTTTTCAAGAAAAAAATATCGAAATAAAACTAAAATTTCAACATTCCGAGAGAACTGAGGGCTAATATTTGGAAAAAATTTTATCGACTTTGGAATATGAGAATTCAAAAATGAACCAAATATTTTACTTTTTTCATCTACTTAATTTTTTGATGCATTTTTGTACTTCACGAATTTTTTCATACACTTTTTGAACTTTATTCATATAATTTTGTGCTAAATATGGTTTGTGAAAATTTAGAATTTTTTAGAAATTTTGTACTCTCTCGTGCCAGTACAAACCCTGCAAAAACTCTACCTATATTTAGATGCCAGTTTGATTCTCCTTCGGAGTTCTAGCACCACTCAATAATTTCAAGTGTGAGAATTTTTTCCAAAAGAGAAAATTTCAGGCCATTTTCACCTTTCATTGAAAATATTCACAACTTCAGCTACCCGAGATAAACTTGAACGAATCCTACCCGCAGTCTACCACTCGAATGGCAATTAAACAGAAAAACATTGATATCCGGCTGGTGGAACGACATCGGCTAGCGAATTTCCTCGACGTTTATGACGCGTAACGTACGTCTGCGTACATCTGGCTGGCCGGGTATTTTGGCAAATTTCCTGTTCCTCACGTCGAATTTTTTATAGCTTCTTTGGCGGAATTAAAAAAGTTAATTTTCGAAATCCTCTCGAGATTCGTTAATCCTCCCACATATCAACTTTTGATTTCGTTCGCTTTTTCGTTTCGACTTTTTAATCTGCGTACGAGAAAAATTTTCCATCGCTGTACGAGTTTATTCATCATCGAGGGTAATATAATTTCTGGAAATTGTTTTTTCTTCCTTTCTCGCTTTTTGGCTTAAGAAAATATTCTTTAAGAAGCCCAAAAGCGATGATACAACGACGTAATACTTAAACCAAACCGTCGTACTTTTTTCCAGCTTTTTTTCCTTCGGATTTTTCATTTCGAATGTAAAACTTGCGAAGTTTTCTATAGCGCGAGAAACTACGTTACGAATCGACTTCGAAGGACTGGGGCGTGGGCCTTAATCGACTTTCGGTCCGAATGAAGCAGCCGAACGGTGGCGGAGTAAATCGGCCAAATTAAGCGTTATAATTGGGTACTTTGTGTTTAATTTTCGCCTCGACGCAATCGAGCGCTTAACTGTCGGATAAATTACGTAGACCGGGGTGACGTCGTCCAGGTACTTGAGCTACGGCGTATGATACGATATCGCCGGCCGAGAGCACCGGCGCGACGATGACTGACGAGTCGAGCGATTATGTAAAACATCTCCCTCGAGAGGGTACATTCGGCGTAATTAAGATATTATTTAGACTCGCGACTCGACGCGGTGCCAGCCTCGTTTGAAAAATTATTCTCCAACTCTATCGAATCGAATCAGCGTAACATTCATATGGTAATTGAAAATTGATTTTGCAGCCAGGTGACAAAAACATATTACACGCGTATTTACCCGAATATACCGAAGCGTTATGTAGGTGACTACGAATTCGACGTTGTATAAATTGTAAACAAAATGTTGAAATAATTTTCCCTCTCAGCTTTATCTTTCCCTATAATACGGATATAATTAAAGGGCTCCGCAGAAGTTAACCTCGATTGTATTCGAGTGTGTGTGGTCTCCGATGGGATACCGCAATATTGCCAGCCGGAAAAAGTATTTTTACCTCGTGGTGCTCTGTTTTGCACCAAGCGATACACATACGACCCGATATATCGCACCGGAGCACAACTCAACCAAAGTAATTGGATTATTGGACGGTGTGGCCAAAGTGAATTGAGATTTGTAATGTGATCTTGCCCTCAAGTCGAGCCCGGCTCCGAGTTAACCCATTCTCGTCTCGGTTTTTCCTCTATACGCTGAACATTTTGTGCAACGCCAACTATACACAATCGCAAAAAGGGTATTGCAGAGTGTCAGACTCGAATAAATTGGATGCTGCAATCTGCGTAATCAAAGTATACGCTTTCATTATTTTACTCGATTTTATATTATATTTAGAGCTGCGTGGGAAACGATGACGATGCTGTGTATTCGTAAACGTCAAATCGTATTATGAACCTCGGTACCTAGTTTTTTCTTCTAATTTTCTTCGTATATAAGAATATACGACGACGAGATTAATTTCTATTTTAAATGTTATTTACGCAAATTTATGTAGTAAACGAATCGTTAAAAAGTATACGCGTTCTTTTGAAAAGGTTCGTTTTCGATGCGAAGTAGCTAATGAATTTTGCCAGAATGATGATTTCGGTTAAGTCGAAGTAGTTCTTTTGGCTGAAGCGAAAATGCTACTTATTTTTTGGAAATTGTTCCACGTTCGGGGGATTTTGCTACATGCGTGGCTAATTTCGGACGAGATGAGATTCGTATTTTTGATGTTTTGTTAATAAATGGAATTTAATGTGAGATGAGTTTGAGAAACGAAAACAATTGCGTATTTTTTGAGAAATTGTAATTTACCAGAAGTTCGTTTGAATTCTAATTTGAGGGCACCTTTGAGGCTTTGTTGTTTATTATATTTCTTTATTTGGGCTGAAAGTCATTTAAATTAATTCGAAAATGTTACCAACCTACATTAGGGTGGTATTTTCTAACCACCCCCCCCCCCATATTCCGAAAGAACGATTTGGGCATGGTTCCTCCTTTACGAAAAAATTCTTACATTTTCATTTTTGTTTTTTAAATTAAAAGTTAACAAAACTTGAATCAGTCAAAATCTGAAAATTGATAGATTGAAAGAGACGGAATCATATCAGATCACTGATTGGCAGTGAAATTTCCCTGATTCTACAGTTAATCAGTAAAATTTGACTGTAAATCAGTGAAAAATTATAAATAATTCAATTAGTGAATTTTAATTTTTGCTCAACTACTGAAATGAATCAGTGAAAATTTTAATTTACTGGTTGAATCAGTAATCAACTACGACTGAATCGGTGTAACTTTTTTTTTTGGATTCAAAAATGAAAATTCACTGACTGAATCAGTTAATTTTTCCCTGATTTTAACAGTCATCAGTCAATTTTGGCTGATTCAGATTAAGAGAGTACATTTTGTTCGACACAGCTATTTCTTTATGCAGAGAAACGTAAACGTTAAAAAAAATTCAAAAAATACATATTTGATGAATATGCTTGTTTTCTTAATACAAATCGTAACTGTTGAGAAAGTTTTCAGTTTTTGAACCTCCAACCCCCTCCCTCTCTCACCATCAAACGAGTTTGGGGTGACAGGAATCAGAGACATTGATTTTGATATTTCATTCGAAAATCTTACACTTTCACCATTCTCTTTTCTCTCATTTATAAATCAGTAAATTCTCGGAAAACAGTCAGAATTGCAGTATGATAAATCGGGGGGAAAATTTTCACTGAAAGCCAACAGTGAAAAAATCATGGGAAAGTCAACGAAAATTCAATGAAAAGTCAGTGAAATTTTGGCAATTTGCTGACAAAACAATGACATTTTTTGAAAAACCAATGAAAAAATCTTTGGAAATCAATGAAAATACGTTGTAAATCAAAGAATTTTGCCGATTTTTCATCGAATTACAGATATATTACTGACTTCTCAATGAATTTTTACTGATTTTCCAGAATTTTTGAATGTTTGCTTCAAGTGATTTTTTCACTGGTTAATTACTGTGCTGCAATTCTAAATATTTTTCGGTAATTTTCGATTTTTACACTGATTCATAAATCAGAGAGTACAATTCTGATTTTTTTTTTTGGTGACTTCTCACTGATTTGAATGACTTTCTCATTTTCAATCGGTGAAATATCAATGAAAAAATTGCTAGAATTAAGTTACTGAAAAAGTAGTAAATTTTCAACGCCAATTAATGATAAACTACTCATTCATTCAATTAATTTTGATTTTTAAATCAGTAATTTGCGGAAAACTACTGAAAATGAATCGGTAAAAATTTACGTTGTACTGATTAAATCAGTCGTTTTCTAGTAATTTCAGCAGTGATTTGATTCTGGCTTATTCATCAATGAATTTCCACTGATTCAACTGAAAAGAGTAGGTAAAGCTGAATTCAGATAATTCTTTACTTTTCAAATCCACTTCCTTCTACAGAAAAATCTCAGCAATTTAAATTTGAATTTTAGTTCAATGAAATTCTTCTCCGGAAAATCAAGATATTAAATTTGGAACAGTCCAAAAAAATTGAAACTCATTTTCCACAATTCCTCAGAGACGATTTTCTCAAATTTTCCAAGGTTTTTGAGACGATTTTCTCCGATTTTTCCAAAATTTCGGACCAATTTTTCCTATTTTTTTAGACTTTTTCCAGGAAGGAAGAGAGGGTAGGAATGAATTTCCCAGGTTTTCCGGAAATTAGACACCCTGTTGAAGAACTACTCAACTTGAGGCCTGAAACTCAACGGGATAATGCATCTCGAAGATATCTCTATCTAATAAATACCTTTCTAAGTACAATTTCGAAATCGCTGGTGGGGGGGGATTGGCAGTGGCGATTCACCATTTGCTCAATTAAAATACCCTCACTATGCCAGCACCACTTCAATAACAGATTTTTCAAATATTTCATTACATTTTATCTTCCCTCCCCTTCCCTCTCCAATATTTTTCAAATTGTTTTCAAAAATTGAAATTTGTTCCGTTCCACTTCCATGGTTAAATTTTGGTAATTTTCAATTTCTGTGACATATCCTCCCTCTTCCCAAAACATTTTTCATGATTGAAGTTTATCTGGTACACCTTCCAAAATTAAAATTTGATTCGGACCCCTCTTCCGTGACACAAATCACATGATCACCAAAGGCAGAAAAAATACTCGTAGAGTAAAAATAACTCGAAATTTTCAACATTCAACTCCTGGATGCATTTTTTCTGCACAATCAATTTTCATCCATCGAGATCGAAGTCTAATCCCACACAGCAAAGCATCTTGTATCCGAAACAAGGACTCCTAAACTTCTACATTCGGCTCCGATTATACCAGTTCGTTAGATTACTTACACGATATGATAATAAATCCTAGTCCCTACACCGAGACCATCGCACCATAGAGGTTTTCGGATTACAAGGGTGAGGACGAAGCCGGGGATGGGCTTGATGTCAGTATTATGCTGGTTGCTCGGCATTTGGTAAATTAATTTCGAAAGCTTCGTTAATAGTCAAACAATAAGGTTAAAATTTATGAAGGTATTTGGCTCATCGACAGAAGGCCCGGGGGCCGGGGGAGGGAAAATAGTTGAATAATATTTTAGCAGTTTGCAACGAACGAGTAGAGTTCGCTCGAGTTATAAATGTGTATAGTATGTATATTGTATATATAGGACGGCGAGCGGAGGCAGAGAACAGCATAGAGACGAGCGAGAGCCGCTATATAATGCATGTTTTTAATTACCGATTAATCCGGCGCGTTGAAATGAGCTTATCTGGCGTAAAGTTTAAGTCAAGAATGATTTAGCGAGGCGGCCGAGCATTAGAGAGGCCTTGGCGGATTCGCTTTTGTAGCCGGTTCGCCTTCAGGGGGTTCAGGGTACCGCCATCGGCCATCGTAATTCGCATATTTCATCGTCGCGTTGCGTTGCTGTGGGCCAACTTTAAACACGCGTGTATGGCGTACTATTCACATGGTAATGATTTAATATGGTATATGGTGCTGCCGTACGTGTAACGCGGATTGAAGAACGTATCGTATACGCAGCGTGTAACAATAGCGAAATTTGAAAGTCAGCACGTGGGTACCAGCAATGGTAATTTTTATTCAAATTATGCGTCGCGTGGATTTCGAGGGTTTAAAATATGTTTCTTTGCGTTCGCGGTTTACGTGGTGACAGTTTTGTGGTCCCTATTTACACAATTTGATGAATTTTTAAATCAAACAATCGAGATTCAAGTTCTTCTTACATAAAGAAATAAGGGATGAAAATTTGGCTCAAAATTTTGAACCATTTGCTAAAATCTGATTGATCATTTTTTTCAAAATTTATTATCACTTTTTTCAGAAAATATACGTACTGGCCAAACTTCTGATAAATTTACGCTTTTACCTTTGGAATACACTTTTTAAAATGATATTTATGAATTTTTCCAAAATATTATCTAAAATCAATTTCTTTTCTTTTATCGAAAAAATTGTGCTTTTTTCAAAATTGATCGAACGTTTTTAATTTTATGATTAATTACAGAAAATTACTTCAAAAAGGGGATTCCAAATAGAAAGATGATTTCTACTTTGAAAATTATTCGCAAAGATTCAATCAGGTAAGTATCAATTTTTGAAATCTCGTTAATCTTTTTTTTAAATCTATTGATCGAGATCATCAAAAAAAATGAAACTTCTTTCAACAACAAATTTACTAGCCAAAATCTGTAAACTTGAATAAAGATTTTTTTCAATATTGATTGATCATTTTCAAAGAAAACTAGAACAACTGGGCTTTGGCAAGAATCCAATTGACATTTTCAAAACTTAATAATCATTTAAAAAAATTGTTGATTGAAATTCGATTATACATTTTTTCAAAAGTATTATTTTTAAAAAAATTAACTTGACTAAAAAAGGTGAAGGATCAATAATTCCTCAATTGATGGATCTCCTTTTTTTTTTTTTCATAAAAATGAATTTGTCAAAATCCAATTCGGTAGATTTTTCCAAAACTGAATTCAATTGATAAAAGAAAACTGAATGTCAATAACCAAGGTAGAAATAAATTGAATTTACTTACAAATCACAGAAAATCAACGCCAAAGAGATAAATATTTCTACAGCAACTTACCTGTAAACAGAAAAACAAACATTTTTAATTAAAATAAATAGGTAATTATACAAATAGTCAATAAGCCAATAAGCAATAAGAATACTATGAACTAATCCTAACCCAAAAAAATTCCTATAAGAATCACCTTCAAAATGCTCTCTTTTATTCAGGGACGTACCGAAAGGGTGGAGGGGGGAGCTCCCCCCCTGAGAAAATTTTTTACTTGTGAGTTGGAAAAATTGAGCAATTCAACACATCAGTTGGGAAAATTGGGCAGTTGAGAATTAGTCATCACTTTCTCGACTGAAAATTCATCATTTTTCCAACTGAAAATGTATCATTTTTCCAAGTTGGAAATCAATAAAACTTTCACTTATTATATTAAAAATTTCGCCCTCGCTTCGCTCGGGCATGAACAACATCATATTTCAACAAACTATTTCAAATAACAACAGTGTTAAAGAAGACTCCGATCTGATATTCTGTTTTTATTCTCAATTTTTACGCTCCCAAAAAAACTTTCAACACCATTGATTGTGAATATCTAATGGCTACATTCTTACCCTCTCCCCTCTCAAATTATATCAAATAAGAATTTTATTTTTTTATAACGCCCCGAAAGCCCTAAAATATGAAAAAATAGCTTTTTTAGGCATTAAAAATCCAATTTTTTCAAAGCTTCACCCTCGCTTCGCTCGGGTATGAATTAAATTTTTATTTATATGCACTATTTGAGGTGATAGCGCCAAAAAAGGTTCTCTTTCACTCATTCCTCATAAAATTTTCCTGGTATTCCAAATTGTATCCATTTTGAGTTGGGAATTTCATGAATTCGAGTTGGGATTTTCATGAGACCCCCCCCCCCCCTGGAAAATGCCTTCGGTACGTCACTGCTTTTATTTATCAGAAGGCAGTTGCATCGTACACAAGACACATTTTATATGCTCTTCGTCAATTTTTATAAAAATAATGATAAAAATCGAGTTCGACTTCCCTTACAATTTATAGCTCACATCGGTAATTTCTTCATCACGCCAAGAAACTTCAGATAGGTAGTTCATCTTACAGATTTTCATAAAATTCCAGAAGAAATTTCAAAATCCCCTGAAGTTTTAAGGTCTAAAAAATAGACACCATGCCAGATCTACTAAATGAATAAAAATCCGTCATTTTTTGAACTAAAGTTTTCAAATGTTTCCAAAATTAATTGCTTTTTTCCTCCTATTCCCCCTCCCCCCCAAAAAATGGACTCGAAACAACGCGGAAAATGTCGATTCTCCAAAAATGAAATACCTAAAATTCTTCATGTTCATTTTCAAAGAAATCCAAAAACACTGTAGAGAGGACAAATTTATACAAAGGAACTTTCGAATTTTTCCAACTTTTGCATAAAAAATGAATTTTGCCATTAAAACCAAAAATTAAAAATTGTCTGGCTTTTTTCAAAATAAATACCTTATCCACATTTCAGACTCGAGCAAAAAATTTTGTACGTTTTTCTGATTTCCTTATGTTTTGATTCATCAGTTTGTTTAGAATTTCACAATTCAAGTACAACTTGAAAAATTCTTATGCTATAAAAATAATGCAATATTTCATTAATTTTGTTTTCCATGCCATATAATTAGCCTATCTCGAACCCTCTTCCATTTTACAATTATTAAAACGATATTGACATATTTGAAACCTCGAAATAAAACAAAATCAACTACACACGGCCACCACTTCCTTAAACACTCAATTTACCGCTCAATCTATCCCTATACACAATAAAGCGTTAAAATCATCTCCATGTATATTTCGAATTAATTAAAATCTATTATTATCGCGCATATATACGAGCAGTAAACTTTACCAACTTCTTATATAATTACAGTGCGTTTAAAACGCTCGTACGCGCTTGGACCATCTATCCGATGAAAAGGAGAGTACGCAGGCCATAGAGAGACGCCGAGGCAGGAGTAAAAGTTAATCAAGACGTTTCATTATTCATTTTAGCTCGAGATTCCACCGTTCGCTTCCCCCAGATGAAGTTCAAAATTAAGCCAGTATTTTACATTCGTTTGGGCGACGTACCGGGAGCTTGCACATGTAAGTTATACGCTTTTTGAAAATTACAAACGAGTTTAAAACTATATAATACGGCGCAGGCGAACGTCTGCAGTAACGATGATTTGTGGTTTGCGGTTGGTTTGAACTCTCTCTCGGCAAAGGTGTGTGCTGGTTCTATGTACCTACAAAAGGCAGCATACGCTTATGTGCCACACTCCGCGTAATTTTTTTCTAGCCTGGGCAATTTCGCGAATTACGTCGGACTGGTCGCCCATACTGCCCAACCGAAATACAATTCTTACTCGCAAGTTCATTAACCAACACTGGCACAGCCTAAGGGGGCTAGAAAGGCGCCATATGACGCTGTATTAATCTCGAGCCAGGCTGAAAAACGCGCAGACGAGGAGAAAAAACCCACCATCGCCGTAATATTCGGTATATAACGAATTGTGCAAACGCCTCCAAATGGATTTTATAAGACGGACAAAAGCGTCGCAAAATAAATAACGTACCAGGCGGAAATACAGCGACAACGACGTTTATCGTCCCGATGCCAGCCTTATCTCTCTACTATACATTTAAACGACCCGAAATGACTAATGATTCGGTTTATTAAGAAAAACCAAATCCATTTATGCCTCATAAACGTCTCATATCACATACGTATATCGACTCGTCGTCGTCGTCATCGTCGGCATCGTCGTAAACACAGTCGATGCGTTTTTGATTGGATTACCTCGCATGTTAATCGAATTAAGACAAAGTATCTGTGCGAGGTGAGGTACGGAGAGGTCCGTAATAAATCAATTTTTTCTCACAAATCCTTCTGTAACGTTCAAAGGTCGGTTCATACGAGTAATTGATTTAACCACGGTCGCATCGTAACTCGTTATCATTTAAATATCGATATAATAGACACGTATTAATCAATCTTTCGCTAAGGTGAGCCAATTTTTTTTGTAGAAAATTGGAATGAGTATAATAGAAAAATTTGTGAAATAATCTCAAAAGAACATGAAAGAAATTTTAGGTCTAATAATTGAATCCCCGTCACCCTATTTGAGTTCAAAATATCAAAATTATGGGAAAAAAGACACGAAAAAACAATTTTTTATGAGTACAAACATGAATGGTTGTATCATTTTACTATTACCTAAAAAGTACAAAAAATTTTCAATAATTTTTCCTTATTTTTCGAGAGTAAATATTTATATGATTTTTTTTTTCTGCGACCAAAAAGCGCCAACAATAGGAAATATTTTGAAAATGAATAAAAAAAATCACAGAGATTTGAAAATCGATGAAAAACGAGTCAGGTACATTTTAACATGTTTTTAAATTACTCATAACACTCCATACCGATTACATGATTCCTGATTTTTTTTCTTTTCATTTTCAAAATATTTTCCATGACGTTTATTCAGCCTTCGTCGCGAAGCAAGCTGCTATCCTGATTGACGATAATTAAATTAACAATCCTAAAATTAAGGTGCTTTTAACAGGTTCTGCAATGGTAAAAATTCTGAGAAAGTCGATATTGAAAATGAAAAAAATCCAAACTTTTTGGGCACTAAAATTGAATTTTTTTTCGCTGATTTCAATTATATTTTATTTTTATTTCTGATGAGAATTTTTTGAGAAAATGTATATTTTGGGAGGAAGGGAGGGGTGAGGAGAGGGATTGTGAAAAACATATGGCGGAAGTTCTGGGGAAAATTCTGAAAAAATATATACTTGCTTTTCGATTTTTCAATTTTCTTAAACATAATATTGGCTTGGAAATGCAGTGACCATTGAGCATGATTCAAAAATTATGTACTTTTTTTTTGGAGAATTGCAAAGATATCAAATTCATAACATGACGTCAAAAGAAATTGGAAATTCAATTCTCGAATGCCAAGTTTCTCCCCCTCCTTCCCCGTAATTTTTTAAAATTTTCTAAGGCTGATTTGAAGCATGAAAAAAGTCAATTTTTGGTGCCTTACTCACTGTTGAAAGAAGAGATGAAAATAAAACAGGAAATTCTCGAAAGGAAATTTTCTACTCGTTAATAGCAATACGTCCAATTAAATCATCCTCTTCAAAAAGTGATCTTAGTGATCCAATTTTACCGAAAATAACAACAAAAAAAAACTGAATTTTTGCATGAACGTATTATTTTTTTTATCCAAAGACAGGCGTTTGAACGATTTTTTAAAAATTTAAGCATTTCATGAAAAGTTGACGATTCTCCAAAATTAGGACGATTTTTTCTATAATTTGAGCATTTTTCCAAAAATCGGCAAGAAATCTTTAAAAACTTGAACAGTTTTCTAAAAATGAGAGATTTTCCCATAATACTAATTTTTTAAAAATGCTACAAAAAAAATTTACAGTTCTCGAAAAAAATGGTGAATTTACAAAGTTTTAAAAATTTTTTAAATTTTCTTTCAATCGAATAATAACTTTTTAAAAATTGTACGATTTTCCAAACATTGAATGAGATTTTCTAAAAAAATTACAAATTTTTTTCTATAAAATGTGCGATTTTTTCACGAGCCTGAATGATTTTTCAAGTTTCCGAGATCTCGTGAGTATTATCTAGGTAAATTTTTTCAAAACTTGGCAAATTTTTAAAGAATTGAACAAATTTTCAAAATTTGAACAACTTTCCAAATCAAAAAGAGCTGATAAAACTGGATAAATTTTTAAAACATGAATGATTCTTCTTCAATACTCATAATAATTATTATCATTATCGAAATGTTTAAAATTTTTCCAAACTTGAAAAAAAATGTCAATTTTTCCAAGTTTTCAAATAATTGAAGAAGTATCAATAAAATTACAGAAACTGTCAAAATTAGGTCTCTAAAATTTGTCAATGTTTGTAATTTCCAACAAAAAGCGCCCGTAAACTTTCTTTAAAATTTCTCCCAAGTTTCTAAGTCAGACTTATGTAAGTTTGATAAAAATTTTTCAACATTAATTTCATTCAAAATTCCTCAAAGTTTTCTGAAACAATCCTTTAAAAAAATATTTTTCCACCTCGTTCAAAAAAATTGAAAATCTTACACAATTTGAACAATAGTTTTTTACTTTAAGTATCTACGAGTACATTAGAAGATCCCAACAAAAGAATCAAATTCGAAAAATTTCAAGCCAATTTCTTGAATCACTTCATATAATCCAACAACAAAAAAAAAAAGAAGCAAAAAACAACCCACTCTATCGCTCACATATCAAATTCACCAAATAGGAACTGGAAGCTCCCAAGCAAAAAGTTGGCCGCAGAGAAAAAAAATGCGAAAATTAAAACGACCGGGGTATAACTTTAATAGACTCGGAGTTATTCTGACGAGATAGAAAAAGGCGGGAAACCCTTCATTCTTCCTCGACCGCAAAGCAACTCGTTTAAAATAGCCCAACGCATTTATCCTTTTGTGTTTGCAAAAAAATTGACGATAATTTTTCAACGCGAATTTACTACTCGGTATAAAGTTTTCATTCCATTGAAAATTTCTTTTCCGGCGTCGTATTTCCTTCGGTGTTTTTTCTCTCTACAATTCAGTCAAAACTACCAACTCGGTTTTATTCTACATAAACACTGTTTGGAAAAAAAAAATACGCTGCGTGGTTCACCGTGAAGTTCGTTTATACATGTAATTGATGTTAAATTTATCGATAAATACCGAAAAGTTTCCAGTTGTATCGTAATTTCAACGCTTAAAGGGGCATATATCACTATTGTTCGCAAGATACACAAATAACGTATAGCATCGATAAGAAGAGCGAAGTTTTTCACCCGCGAAGTGTATATGTAAAGTAGAAGATATATGTAAATGAACTTATAAAGTTCCCCCTGGCTCCTTGACCCCGAAACATATAAAGCTCAAGGCGTCTACATGTTCGAGCAAGAACGAGTCCATCCTTTGAAAAACTTTGCCTTCCTCAGACGTCTCAAGTTGAAAGAAAAACTTTATTAAGCGAAATTAACGCGATAGGGTTTTTTTTTCACTCCTAAATCATCCATGCTTTTTCGAGATGGTATTTAATCTCGAGCTGCTTTGCTGTTGCTCTGTAGAAAAGTACAGCGATGAGAAAGGATCGGGGTGGCTTTTATTTCGTCAACTATACCGAGCCAGAGTCTCTTTAATAATTTTAATACTGTACCGAAGAGTATACGAAGTTTTAATTAATAGCGTACGTTTGCACAGCTCTCTGTGATACGTAATGCTTTATACTTCGGTACGTATTAAAACCCCTCTTCCTTGCCCTCCGACGTGATCGTATATTTTACAAAAGTCGAACCGCAAAAGTATATTTGATGATAAATATCAAAGTAGATAACTATGTAATATCTTTGATTTTTCATTTTCAGTAATTTACCTTCGGTGATTAGCCACCCACTGAACTATTAAATAATACGAAAAAAAATTATAATTCGAGGAATTTCTAAAAACTCATTTCAAAGTCATTTGATGAGGTTGAGCTGCAGAAAAAAGAATCTGAAAACATTGAAATTTTCAAAAAAAAAAAGTCTGTAAGGCAAATTAAATATAAAAAATCTTCTAAAAATCTGTGAGGGAGAGAAGAAAGGAGAGGGGAAGGACATGGGTCTTCGAAACTCAAAAATTTTAAAATCACATAGGAATAAAATTTGATTATTCGAATAAAATTGTAAGGCACATGTTACCATGTGAATGAAAATTTTTCAATATTTTTAGGGTGGGAGGAAGATGAGGGAGGAGGGAGTTGTTCATCTAGTATCTACTATCTACTTAATCAATTTCTTTATAAGCCTCTATTTGTGCCAGTCTTCGAAAGAAATTATTACAAGGACTCGCAGCAGTCCCACAACCCAAAATCGGTTCAAATTTTTTACGACATTTGATTTTTCCCCCCATTTTACTATTGAATAATTGAAAGCGGAATCGATCTGGGAATTTTCAAGATTATTAAATAAATTTTAAAAAGGATTGAATTGGCTTTAAAAAAACACAAGCAATAATTTTGTGATTTTGAATTATTTGCTTGCAGGAATTGATAGAATTTTGAATTACAATGTTACATAAATCTAAAAAATTTGAAAAAATCAACAACATTATAATTTCTATAAAATTTTTTGAAGGCTTTGATTAAAAAAATTTTACATTCATTGAATTTTTTGACTTCTCTCGATTTACGAAATTTAACGAGAAAGAAATCTCACGATTTTTTTAGTCTTGCTTCACAAAATGAAGAATTTAAGAAACAAGTTTTTTTGGAAGAAAAAAATTCATAAAATGTTAAAGCCATACGAAAACGATCATTTTCAGTTATGTTGGATCAGTCGTTTCCTGTCGTTTCTTTGAAAAACGACAGTTTGAAAATTTTTCAACAAAGGAGAATGACGACTTCGACTCTAATTTTTTTTTTTTTGAAAAACGATAGAAAACGATCATTTTTAGGTATGTTGGATCAGTCGTTTCCTGTCGTTTCTTCGAAAAATGACAGATTGAAAATGTTTCAAAGGGGAATAATTAAGGCTTCGACATAATTTTTTTATTTTTAAAGAATGACTAAAAAGGATCATTTTCAGGTACCTATTTAGGATCCGTCGTTTCCTGTCGTTTCTTGGAAAAACGACAAATAATCAGGCCAAAGAGAAATGAGGGTGAACGAAGGCCAAAAAACTGAAATTCAAGTACATATTTAGTTGTTAAAAAAAGGTAATTCGCAATTTTTGATAATTTTCAAACAATTTCACTATGACAGACATCTTATAACATGATCATTGAACAGATACTGGCAAAGAAACCCATTTGAGATGTCTTTGATTCAAACAAAAATGAAATTTTTAGAACCAGGCCCATTCCTTTCTCCCCCACATTTCATACGAGAAAATTTTCCACCAAGTATTCGAGTTGGTATTTCGATTTTTGGTCAATTTTTTTGGTCCGAAAATGGTAATTTATTTCAATTTTCAACAAAAAATTTTTCTTATTCCCTTTATTTTTGAGAAAGTTTTGAACCCCCAATAATCTAATAACCTTTCTCATTCAGATTTCTTTTCTCTATGCATCTTACGTAGTAGCTCTAACGAGAAATTTCTTTTTCCTGCATTTTTTATTATTTTTAAAAGGGCTAAAAATAATTCGAAAATCAAAGAATTGAGACTTCCCCCCCTCTGAGAACGCAGTTGCGAGAAAAAATATTCAATCACGATTTTCAAGCAGGATCCTCAAACAAATGAATGTTTTCTATCAGATTTCAATATTCGATTGCAGGAAAATTCAATCGTGATGAAAAAAGCCATTTGAAGGGATTGATGTTGGCTCTATTATATTTCTTACGCCCTCGAGAGAAAAAAAATCATTTTGAAGGTTCCAGAATGATGGAAATAGCAAAATTCTACACCGTAAGATCAACATTAGCCAAAAATTCAATTTTCATTCCGAAAAATTAATTTTGCAGAAAAGTTCAAGTTCTTACGAAAATCAACTTCAGCAAATAAAATTTTGTACAGTAGGGTTCTGAAACACGCTCATCGAAAAATTTCGTTCGCGTTCAAATTAGTGGTAAACATCTCGATGGATTTCTTTACAAAAAACTCAATTGTCATCATCATCTGCAATAGCCTCATTTCCACATCATTTTCTAGCTCATGAAAACCCCCCATATGGAAGTTCAAACACGGAAACACCTTCGTAAACTTCTTGAAAAACCGCCTCCAGAAAATTTATTCCATCGCACCTCTTCCACCTCACTACAAAAACGACATTCCTCATTAAATACATTTTCAACTCCTTCAACCTCAACTGCCTATCGCGAAAAGGTTCCTAGCTCCTACCTCGTCTACAATTACCCGTTTCACAAGCACCATCAAATTTGAAAATCGAACCGCAAGACGTTTGAAGAGGCCAAAACGACGTCTCATGTCACCGACACTAGTGCACCGTAAACAACAATTACGCCGACGAAAAACACACCCTACCTGGCCCGGTAACGACAACGTAGTCGAGAAATTGAAAAGCCCTGGAAACGCGTTAATGACCTTAAAATTAGAATGAAAAAAAGCCACGCACCGGGTGTGACATCTGGCGTCAGATTTTAACGAGCTGTTAGGTAACTATGTACCATAATACTACACCAGCGAGTGTTCGTATACTCGAAGAATATTCTTCCTTATTTGGAAGTATATTTTCGCATACCTACAACAAACTAAGGCAGAGTATTATATCTAACCATAGGTACCTTTATTAAAAGTAAATAAGCTTCTTCCTTACACACGATGCTCGATTCTAACCGGTAGTAAGAAACCTACAACAAATTCTACTTATGGGAAAATGGAAGGAAAAAAGAAAGAAAAACTTATGTCTGAACAGATACATTAAAAATGGGTTCTTGACGTCGAATAACAAAAGACATCTAATCTAAAGACCAGCGAGACAAAATTTACTGCCGAGATTTTTCAAATTCTACGCTACCTCCTTACATTTTTACGTTAAAAAAAAAGAGAGTAGATTTTGCAGGTTACGGTTCATACCACCGAATGGTTCACGCATTGAAATCAAAAGTAAACATAGATGATATTTCTCATGCGCTGGGATTTTTCCATTCTCTTTCAATTTTGAAATACCGAAACCCGAGAGCACCAGATTCGGGTTAAGGACGCAGCGATGCAAAATAGTCGTCCGCCCTGCATAAAGTTTTTTATTCATTGACTCAGTAAGAAAAACATTTCAAGTCCTTTTTGCCCTTTCGTCTCTAATACTACAAATGACTCGAAAAAGGAGCTCACATAAGTCGAATTGATTGAAAATGGTTCAGAGACGTTTTTGAGCCTACAGAAGATTTTGAAATTTCAACGAAAAAAATTTTTTATACCATTCTCAATCGATTTTTGCCAGAAATATTGGCGATTTTCTATTTTTAAGAAGTGGCACATTACGGTTGCTTTTCAAAAAAAAAAAAAAATCAAACATATCAAAATTCGAATCCAATGGTACATTCAATTTTGAATTTTGATCGATTTTTACTGAAGATATGAACTATAATTTTTCATGGTTCGTGGTTCGAGGTTCATGATTTATGGTTTAATGGTTCATTGACAAAAATTTCAAAACCGAAAATAACTTCAATTTCAGTCGATCTATCAGCCAGAAAAATGGAAAATTCCAGAAAATAAATTATGTCAAAATGGTTTCTTTACAAAATTGCTTCAAAAAAAGTAATGATTATACCTATGGTGAAATTGATTAATTTCAAATATTGCCATAATTGTCTCATCTTTGACTCACATTCCCCAACAATTCTGAGATTTTATTTTTCTATTTTTAGTTACGATAGAAAAAGTTTGGATTTTGACTGCATTCAACACAGAAAAATCGAAGACAACCCAAAAATGAAGTTTCCATGTTTTCTAAATCTATGTTTACGATTTGCACACCGTACAAGTAGAATATGCTAAAGTTTGGGGGAAAATAGATAAAGTGTTTTTAGCTTCGAAATGTTCAACTTTTTTGAAAATTTATTTTATTTCCCTTAAACGCTCTTCCCCGATAAGTTAGTTTTTCATGTTTGTGTCCTGTAATTTTCTCTTTTTAATTTTTTTTTTTTACTTAGAAAGTTTTCTATGTAAGTAATTTAACCAGAAGATTTTTCTGATGATCTATTCCCATATTTTCCTTCTGATTCTCAAGGGGAGGGGCTCAAAATTTATAAGCATATGCAATTTTTTTTACCAAATTATCCAACTTTGAAGGGCCATAACTCGAGATCGGATGTCCTTGGAGGAAAACTGGTCGCAGGGTTTAAAAGAGAATCGATGGGATATTCAAAAACGATAATCACATTTTAAAAAGCTCAAAGTTGAACATGTGGTGAAAGCTCAACTTTCAAGATATGTACAAAAGATGAAAGCTGCCGCGATCAAAAATCTAAATTTTCAAGATGAGATCTCCACATCTCTGAGGATAACAGGAGTCCACAATTTTGACCAAAATTCAGAAAAATCGAAAAAGTAAAGTGGCACGTCGATTTCTACATATTCAAAGGCGCTGAGTTTGGATATGTAATCATTTTTTCATCAGACCCCTCAAAACATGTCTCTTCCATAAGACCTTTCGATAAGGCCTGAAGGTCAAAATTGGGGAAAAAAAGAAAAATAATTTGTCGTCTGTCGTTTGTTGGGTTTTTTGGGGAAGCGAGTTCGAATATTTGCTTATTTTTTGGATCTCAGACTCTTCAGTGTCCCCCTCCCCATAGCTCTCTCAATTTTTGGGGAAAATATGTTAAGAAATGGAAGTAGCGTGAGGTAGATATATCGATTCTCACTAATTTAAAGGCGTAGAATTTGAATATAGACTTAATTTTGACCAGAACCTTCCCCTTTACTCCGTCTCCCTACCTTCAAAATATTTTTAAATCATTTTCTTCGAAAATATACACTTTTCACCTAAATTGTTGACCCATATAAGGATGGTTTCTATATCCAGTCTCAAATACTCGTACACCTTATTTTACATAACTCTAGTCCAAAGGGTGTTTTTCGAATATAATTAAAACCGCACAGCCAAAGTTTTCTTCGAAGTAAACCATTAAAACGCAACATATGTTACTTTGATATAAAAACGACTGCTTTTTTTTTACTCTACACACATCGTGAAAAAAAGCCACCCTTTAATCGAATAAGCTTTCAAATACTGTATAAATTTTCGCCTCGAACGTATGATAAAAAATACCACCTACATTTCGGCGAAAAACGTGTTAAATTCGATTACTTGTCAATTTAAAATTCAGTCGATGCAGCAACGGGCGGTGTTTTTCGATCGAAAATTGCCTGCTGCCTTTTTATGTCATCCGACTGAGTTAAATGCCTATATCGAATTTGATAGTACGAAATTCTCTCATACACATCCGCAGGAAAAAAACCGTGCTGTCATCTTTGCCGGCGTTTTGGAGAATGTTTTGGCTTCCATATGCGGCGTATTCTTCGACACGGACGAGTTATTTCATTACTTCGCTGCGAAGAAGGCAAAGAAGAACCGTTTATATTGCGCGATATCGTCGCTCACGCGAGCGTCGTATTTGTCGCTTCGATGCCCTATTGTATCCTGCATCGTAGTCGTCGTTGTCGGCGGATTCTACAATGTATGATCTATTATACCCCGAAACCCGGACTTCGGAGTATGTTTGTCGCGGGGTCGAACAGAGCCGAGGAGAGAGGAAGCTCGTCAATGTGAGCACGAATATCATCGCATAGTACATAGGTTATAATGTGTTTCTCTACATACAACATATAAATGTTCGACGTAATTAATCATATATACGCGTAAAAGCGACATACGCGCGTATATTTTGCACCGTACACAAGCGAAGCTAACTGCTTTTTATGACGTTTATTATTTCACGATAACGAGGTATAACTTTAATGGGTGTACACAAATACGTACCTTGCCTACGTCTACGTAGGTATTGTGTATACAAAGTGCAATCAACATTATCATTTAATGTGTACCTAACAACCTGAACTAGGTAGATTCATGTTCGGTACACCTAGGTTTACGCATCAAACATCCTGTATCCAAATCGGGCGTGAAATATTTCGCGTTATGGCAACCTGACACCATCATTACTTTTGGATGAATTTCCTCAGCCAAAGTATAGCTTTTGGAACGTACGAGTATGCTGATGCTGAGGTAAACATGTAAAAAGGTGAAAAAAATAGGGCAAAATCGTCAAAAAAATGACTCGAATTTCGAATCAGGAATTATATTTTCAATTTAGAAGATTAGAATCTTGAACCTTTTGAAAAATCTGAACTGAAACATGATTCAAATTCCGAATATATTCAACGATTCGAAATCAACCATTTAAAAATCCATGAAAACTTCTAAGAAAGTCAGTAAAACCTTTAAAATGATTTGAAAAATTGTTAAAATTCTTTGAAAAATTGGTGAATTTTTTTGGAAATTTGGAGAATATCTTGGAAAAATCCGCAAAAACTGCTAAAAATTAAAACATTTTGCTGATTTTTTCTTTTCAGAGAACTACTTTCGAATCTCGGTTTATTAAAATTCTATCAACTTATAAGGCCTTGTTTGATTGTTTCATGACATAACATATACCCCCCCCCCCTAAAAAATCCATAGAGGGATCATACATACGTACAAAGGGTCTACTAGATCTGAAAAATACAAATTCTTATTTTCTGAAGTTTTCTAGCCATTTTCGTACCATTTTTCGTTCATCAAATTAGTCCAAAAAAGAACTGTTTCTTTTTATTCGATTAAAAAAATTCAAGGATGATCAAAATATCTAACTGAAAATTCTTGTTTTTCGTAATTAAAATTCTTGACATTTTCTGATTTCCTTGCCATCAAAGTGAAATTCTTTCCAATTTTTGTTTCCCCATTTTCTTCGCAAGTAGAAATCTAGAAACTTAATACTGCAGAGGGCTACTTTACAATTCAACTGGAATGGAATTTTTTCGATGTTTTCAATTTAAAATACAAAAATTTTCAAGAAAAAAACAATAAAGGCCCAATAATGAAAAATTAGAGTCACAATTGAAGAAGATGGGAAAGATTCGAATTTACCAATTTTTTTCATAGTGATACCATTTGAATAGAAATTTATCCACGTAGAATTAAAACGTTTTTCCATTTCTCAAAATGAAGCTACAGGTCCTCTAACTACAAAAAAAGCATTTTAGATTCTTCGTTACAAAAATTATTCGATTTAAGATTTTAGAGATTTTTATTATTCTTGAAACATTGAAAATCGATGCTTTCGAACAATTTCAAAGAGTTTTGATAATTTCATCCAAATATTCAGCAGTCTACAAAGATATTTCCAATGATTTATTTTATAAAGAGAGAAATGGTACCCCATGTTGAGAAAAGTGTATTCGCCTTCCGAAAAATCTTGGGAATAAATATATTCGTATCCACGACTAAAATTCAGAAAGTTTTGTATGACTTTTTCAAGATTGGTTCAGAATTGTAGCAGGATCTTCTAGATTTTTTATCCTCTTTTTAATTCCTGAATTCATCCTGCCAAAAATTGAAATAATTTCGACGTTTTTACGAATTATACCCACTTCATTTTGAAAATTTTGTGCTTTTTTTTTGCATACTTACATAATTATATTCTTTAAAAGTTGACAATTTCTCGATGATCACTTTGATCAGCAACGAATGGAAAGAATTTTCCAGAGAGAACCACCAAAAAAAACTTACCGGAGATACCTTACCCTCCCCTTCTTCGCCACACCCATTTCATCTTCTTTCAGCGCGACATTATTTAAAATTTCAACGAAAATGTGCAGCCATTTTCAGAAAACTTTTTTCATTTTCATTTTTCAAGAAAGAGATGGAAAATTGACAAGCATCCCATTTTTTAAACCAATTTATTTGGACACATCACAAATCATAGTTTTTTGACCACAATTCACCACTGTAGATATTTCTCTGAAATTGTTTTGAAACCTTCAAGTGATCAGATTTTTGTATAGTTTTAGAATTCAGGGCTAAATCCGACCTTTGATCAATTTTCGCGCCATTTTTTGAAAAAATTGAAAACATTTCCACACACTAGATTCATTTGTATCATTTTTTACATGACAAAATTTTCAAAATTCTTGGAAGATTAGGTAATAAACATGAATTTTTGGATTTGATTAAGGATAAAAAAATGAGGAATTTTTAGCTCAATTTTTCATCCTCAGGAATGCCACAGAAATATTTCCCGTTAAAGGTGGATTGGAATCACTTATTTTTATGAGGAACCTCAAGAAGCAGAGAGATATTCTTTGCAGCCAAAACCATTCGGAATATTTTAACCCATCAGAATTTCAAAACTTCTGTAGCTTTTAAACAAAAAATCCGAGTTCGCCATCGAATCACTTACAAAAAACCGTACAAATCCTCAATTTCTTCCAAAAAACCCTCTAACGAATTCACTTCCAAATCATCGCCCACGACTTGAAATTTCCAAATTAATTCTAAACAAAACGTAACCCAAGACACCGCAACTTTTCGAGGAAAAATCCGCGCAATATGCTAGTCAGAGCAGGAGGAAGTACTAAACGCGGCGAGCGAAACGAGCAACTTAATCTGAGTGCTTTATTTTCTTGAGGATATGAAATCGCAGACAATTTTTACGCGTTGGCTTTTTCCGCGTACCATGAGCATACTTTTTTCCACCGTGTTCTAATTGCGTTACCCATTAGCGTCGAGCAAGCGAACGTTCCAGAGAGAGAAGTACTTTTCTGACGACGACCATCTTAGAGTTGTGGCACATTGTGTGTAGGCGATGGATGCCCGACATCGTCGAAAAAAAAGAGAAGTAAATGAAAAAAAAAAAGGGTAAGCATTTTCAAAGAGGCAGCTTGTTCTTTTTTTATCCTCTAAATCCTAGCTTCGAGGTATACCGAAGAACATGGGGCGACGCGAGACGCCGAATCAAAAGCGTCACTGTGCTTGCTCTGTACACTCAGGACTCGAGTGATGTCAAATTCAAATTAAGTACAATATTCCCGCCGCGTTCTACTGTTATTTGATTACAGCTGTGCTATTTATCCGACCGAAAACAGAAAAAGAATTTTAAAAGAAACGAGAGCTGATTTTTATCCATCTTTCTCTCTCTCTTATTTCAACTGAGGTGGGTTTTCTTGCGTTCGCGTGTTTTTTTTCCTGCTTCTTTCGCATTTACAAGACGCCGCGGCAGAGGCGTACTCATTGCTCAAAATTAAAAACAGTCGGTAGACGGTTCTGTTTCTTTCGGTTCGTGAGAGAAAAAAAAAATTGTAACCGAGATGTTGAACTAAATGGAATGAAATTCGATATTTCATTTCCTCCACTTTGTTGTAGCAATTCTTCGGTGATGGATATAACGTCTGAAGGTGATTTTCGCCAGAATGTTGCTCGTGATTACTTTGAATCAAGAAATTACCTAATGCATTCGAACAAAATTACCGACGGTTGGGGGTACACTACATATGTCAATTTATGGTCCTACTTAAATTTCTTTTTCAAAAATAAAAAAAAGAATAAAGAATAATAATAGGTACCTCGCAAGAATCAAAAGTCATTACCCATTTTGAATAGTAATTACCGATAATTTACAAAATATACCGAAAATATTAGGAATACATGGTAATTACCACGTACCTATTTGTGGAAAATATGATAATTACCCACATTTTTCAGTAATAACAAGTAATTACCTGAAATTTCAGTAATTACAGGCAATTACCAAAAATTTAAGTAATTACCAAAAATTTCAGTAATCATAAGTAATTACCAAAGAGTTATCATAATTACAATAATTACCAAAATTTTATAGCAATTAGATACATCTTGCATAATTACCAAAAGTTTTGGTAATTACCCACATATTTTACTGAAAGCTCTGGTAATTACCCATATTTATTTTAAAAAATTGTAATTACCCGTAATTACCGTAAATTTCTGGTAATTACCAAACTGATTGGAAATTCTAAAATATTTCGGTAATTACTCATGATTACGGGAATTTTTGGTAATTTCCCGTAATTACGGAAACCTGTTGGTAATTACTCAAAGAATGACAAATTGCAGTAATTACCGAATTTCTAAGTAATTACAAGAAATTATCAGATTTTTGTCACACTTACAGTAATTACCAACAATTTCCTGTAATTAGGTATTATAATTACTGGAAATTGCAGTGGTTATTAGTAAAATTACCAACATATTTTAGAATTTCCAGTAATTACCAGATAATTACCATAAATTACAGTAATCACCAAAACTTGATAGTACCTAATCGCGTTAATTATCAAGAATTTATTGCAATTTGTAATGATTACTTTATTGACATGGGCTAATAAAACTTTTTAGACTGAACCTCCTTCTCTCCTCCTTCCACCAGATATCAACTTGCTGTAAATAAGCGCAATTTCAAATAATTTTCGGTAATCTCCATCATTTTTCAAGTAATTACGTATTTTTACGGTAAAAATGGTAATTACGGTAAAAATATAGGTATTTTATTCCGAATCGAAGCCAATAGCATTATCAAATCAATCTTCATCGAATATCAACAAATACATCGACAGTATCAACATAAAATACCATTATAGAACTTAATCGAACATTTGGCGTCAAACATCAAAAATATTTCCCAATAAAAACCGTCTTCGACAAAGAAATAAAGTTCATACTCGTCGATAACTGGCCACAAACAACCAATGCGAAAGCCCTCGGTAAAAACTCCGCATTCACATGAAAAAAGGCAATTGTTTAAAAATACATAACGCGCAATTTAACCCGAAGAAATTGGACGTGTGATAAAATTCAGCAAATAAATCGGTCGAATCGAGCGACTGATTTATGAAAGACTGCGATAAAGAAAGAAGGAAAAAAAAGACGAAGGAAACGTTACGCTATCGGCGATAATATTTTCCACATTAAAAGGCTCTAATATGTAAAAACGTTCATGTTTCGCAAATAACACTATGCACTGCGTGAAACGTGATAACATAATTTGACGTATTTGGAAAAGCAATATTGGAGTAACGTGGTACGCAAAGTGAACTTGTGATGGACGGGAGGGGCGCTCAAAAATACAAAACAAATACACTACGAGGCATTCGGTTTATAAAACACATTTACTTTGTACACAACCAAGGTAAGTTATGAGGCAAAGTGTAAAGTAGAAACGTAGGGTAAAAAAAACACATCGAGGTCATCGACGCAGCTATGTTTTCTTTTTATTTTACCGTGAAATCGAACGTGTCCGCAAAGGAGGAGAGAGAATTATGAGGTAACACAATCGAATTTCTATACATAATCGAAAAAAAAAAGACCGCGTGTCGTAAACGGCTTCGGCATCTTCAATATCCCGTGGCGTATATCCAAGATATCGCCCGAAAAAAAGCAAAAAAACGTAACACAATTCGTCGCCAAAATGAGGAAAAAATCGTTTCGATACGAATAACTCGACAAAAAGGTATTATAGATGGAAAAAGGTGATGGAAGGGCAAAGGGGGAGCCGAAAATAAGACGACGCAGACCGGAGCGGAGAATATTCGATTGACGCGGGCAATATTCGAAGTCGATACAAATTGAAAGATATCCCATATATTCGGAGAGGCGAATATTGAGCAAGAATATCGTGTATTTCGTTTCTTATAAATAAATATACCTACGACACTGGATACGATTTCGCAGGTCATATTCGTGTTCTGCCGGCATTTCCTTCATTTCGTCAAAAGCCCATAGCACGTGGTGATATACGAACGGAAAAAATGGAAATATCTACTCGGATATTTTCACCCGACCATTGTAGTATTTCTAAAATAGCGCCATTGTCACGGGTCATTAACGAATACGAGTCTAACCGCAATCATTTCATACGAGAATTTTCCCAAATACGAGAGAATACTTTGGCTCGTGTAACATTACGAAGATACTTGCGAAAAACGGTCACCACGGCGAAGGGCACAAGCTTCAAACGAACCAATCAGATCGATGATATTAATCGAAAATAGGAAATGAAATTAAAAAGCGAGCCATTCTGCTGGGAATACTCGGTGCTACGCTGCGAACATCACAGTAAATTAGGGTTTAACGCTAATGACTTCGAGAATTATTGTGCGTGCTACGAACACCGCGTCACGAGAATGGGAGAAAATAAAAAGGAAAGAAAACCCGACCAAAAAAACCGTCATATTTGTCGCTCAGCCAATAGCGAAGCGAGACAGACACTTTGTATAATCCGGTATCCGACTCATTTGAGGTATTAATTGCTCGTCGCATCGGACGCGCGTATTATTCTCGAAGCTCCGAAGCTTTTTTCGTCCCGGCTCAACCGACGCGACAGACGCTGCAGCACTCAAATTGCTGAGAATCTTCATCTAGCGGAATAAATTGCTAAAAAATAAACGTATTTTCTTCGACTGGAGTATGTTGTTAAGTACATGCTACGTGATCGTAATACGAACGACGGAAAATTGAACATTAACATTATTTCGTAACGAACTCGTCTAATTCCAGTCACGCGTGACCCGCCGCCGCGCCGCTTCCCAGGTTCAAAATCTACTCCACTTGCAGCTTTATGGCCGATTCGATGACGATAATATGAAACTAGTCGAATTTCATATCTGAGCCTCCTCCCTGCCTCCGGTCTACTGCCGCCCGTCCTTTTGTACATCTCGTACAAACCGATATTAAGACATTACCGAATACGATGCGGCGTCTCGCCCCCGCCTCGCCCTGCCGACCGGGCGTAATCAAGTAAATAAGGAAAATTTTCGATACCTGACTACGTTTTCAAACAAACCGAACATGGATTTTTACTGCTTTTCAGTTCGATAACTAAGAGCGGATTTTATATTTCGCAGAAAACCTTTCCATTTCGACCGAATGTTCGGCTTACGAAAAAAATCTACGAGTTACTTCAGTAATAATAATAATGCCGAAGGGTGGGTGAAATTTACAAAAATGTTGAATTTTTTCGGACGATTATTTGAATTATTGCAAATTCTTGATAATCAGGTACCCTAAGTTCATGGTAATAACTTTAACTTTTCGAAATTCTTGGTAATTACCCTGAATTCTCGATAATTAATACAACTTTTCGGTAATTACTGAAATTTCCCTAATTCTTCACAAGTATTCTAAATTTAAATTCTCATATATATCACCAAATTCATTCAAAATTTTCAGAAATTACTGTAACTATCCACAACACTCTAAAATTACCGTAATTACTCTGAACACACCGTAATTATTCTAAACACTCTGTAATTACCGTAATTACTCTGAGGACTCTGTTTTAACGGAATTACACTGAAGACTCTGTAATTACCGTAATTACTCTGAAGACTCTGTAATTATCGTAATTACTCTCAACACTCTGTTATTACCGTAATTACCGTGATTACTCTTAACACTAGGTAATTACCGTAATTACTCCAAATGCTCTATAATTACCGTAATGACTCTAAACCCTCCGTAATTACCGTAATTATTCTAAATACTCTGCAATTACCGTAATTATTCTGAATATTCTGTAATTACCGTAATTATTCTGAATATTCTGTAATTACCGTAATTACTCAGAATTTTTGGTAATCAAGTATGGTAATTACCCTAAATTTCAGAAGACTACGGTAAGTAATTACTTCAAATTTTAGATGACTGCGAGAATTTCTCCTAAATTCTTGGTAATTACGGTAATTTCTTCCGAATTCTGGGTAATTACGGTAATTCCTCCAAAATTCTGAGTAATTACAGTAATTACTTCAAATTTTCGGTAATTATCTCAAATTATTCTTGATTAGCCGATCTTGGTAATTACGGTAATTCCTCCAAAATTCTGGGTAATTACAGTAATTACTTCAAATTTTCGGTAATTATCTCAAATTCTTCTTGATTACCCGAACTGCTCAATAATTACTTTCGGTTCTTGGTAAATTAGTTACTAAAATATTTTTTTTCATTGAAGAGTTGAAATTCAGAGTCAAAATTTCAACCCTTCACTTTCAATTTTGAACACTACCGCCTTGATATCAAACATAACCTTCTTTTTGAAAAGATATCTACCAAAGATTCCTTCATTCTAAGGTCATTCTCTCAATATCGACTTCAAGCTGTAAAAAAGGCACAACAAAACGACTCGAAAAAATTACACAGCGAATGAGCATCTCGTTGTTAAATGAGGCGACTAGTCTCGACGTAGGTAATTCGAAATCTTCAAAGTCATTCGATTAATCCATACGTAGTTGAAGACGAGCAAGGCAAAAGAAGTGTATTAGAGCCCTGCAAATATACATACGAATTACCGTATACATTCTAAACGAACCGAACATACGGTCTCTTATTTGTTCGCCGTATTTATAGGTGTAATTTATTCGATAATAACATTGTACGAATAGCAGCGACGTGCGAGACGGTACATATCTTGATACAGAAGCTCCGCTCTGCGCCGCCATTCATCGACGAGGCCTTCGTACACGCATTTATTGTGTACATACGTTTAAGCTCGCGTCAAAAATCGTACACGTACGCGTAACTTTCTCGTTTCTCGGCGCTGAACAACACGTATGTATGCGTATATTATATGCACATGTATTATACAGCACATTCGCCGGTATATATACCGCATATCGTGGCAGGATTAACGATCGAGCTATACACAAAAGCTGAAGCTTGGTGCGGTATAACGTGCTGCGATGGAGACTGGCGGAATACTTGAATCGACGCCAATATTATGCTGAAATTCGACTCGTGTACGACGGTTCAATTTTTTAAACGAGCCGAAACGAGGTAATTAACGTTATATTCGGCTGACGCGTAAAGTCATTTACTTCTGTCTCGTAAATAGGCGTTAGGCGACTGAATTGCTCGTATGTGTTTCTCCATATGGTATGATACGAGCAGTTACTTAGATTATCCTTTACGGCCAATTTTGCGGTGTCGAGGGTTAGATGGTTATCTATTTTCCTGGAACTGGGGAAAATTCCCAACACTGATGATACCAAGTAAAGTGAAGTGAGAAGAGATCAACGAATAGCCTCTTGGAAGAAATAGAGAAAGAGAAGAATTCGAACGACAAAAGTTCTGGTTCTAGAGGAATTCCAGACCACTGAAAACTATTCTTGAGAGTCGAGAACGAAGTATAATGGTCTGCCCAAATCAATAAAAGATGAAGGGGACAAAAAAGAGCCTTTTTTTCCGCACTGTTTATTTAAAAATAATTCTTATAAATGAGATTCTGTTATGCCCGAGCAAAGCTTTGAAAAAATTGGATATTCAATGCTTAAAAAAGTATTTTTTCCCATCATTTTAATTTTTCTTTAAAAATCCTTCGGGGGAGAGGAGAGTGCAGTGTACCCCTTTGTACCTCACTTTCTGACGCTGCTGGTGAAAATGAACCCAAAAAATTAAAACGAAGAAAACCAAAGTTGTAATTATTTAATATTTATAAAGAGGAGGCAAGGAGAGGGAAGAGGAAGGAGAAGAGGGGATGGAAGAGTTTGAAACTACTGAAATTGAAAATTCCGTCTGAATCAGATAACTTTTTTCATTTTTCAAATTAAGAAAGGAAAAATTTTCAAATTCTAAAACTCAACTGCCTTGAGTGAATTTGCAAAATTTTCACCTGAACTGATATTTACGACTTGAAAGCAGTGGTGCCATCAAGGGGGGCAGAGAGGGCCTGGCTTCCGGAAAAAATGCTGGTCCATGCTTGACCCCCAGAAAATTTCTGTTATTTTTGAAAATTATACTATAAAGTAAATCCCTCCCCATTACATCAAAATAAGTATGTATTTTCAAAGCATTACAACATCTGGAGCAAAAAAAAATGCAAAATACGGCCTCTTTTTACCCCTCCTCTTTGAAATCCTTCTGAAATTTCAAGTCTTTCATACCCACTTGTACGTACACTACACATTCAAAAAAGTTTCCAACGCTACTGGATATGTGCATTTTTAGCAACTAAAAAAATTACCCCCTCCCAATATTTCGAAAAGACAAAAATAAAAGTTGTTCAACACACGGCCTTTTTTGTGCCCCCCCCCCATTTTCGATTCTGACAAAGTCACCGGAAAGAAGAAACAAGTCACCTCTTTCTGCCTTTATCCAAATTTTTAACACGAATGGCAAATGAAAAATGAAGCTGAAATTAAAAACAGAAATAATTCATAAATGGATACGAATTAAAATTAAAAAAAAAAAACTTCTCGAAATAATTTGGGATATGTGAACCATGAACTGAAAACCGAGCAAAAATTACTTATACAAAACTGAAAACCAAAATTAAAATTGGAACCAAAATCATTTTTTGAAGACTGAAACTGAGATTTAAAATTGAAATACCTACTCTAAAAATCAAGACCTAAAAGCTGAATACAACTGAAATTATGTTTGAAACTGAAATTTAAAATTGTCATTCTGAAAATCAAGAAGTAAAAATTTTCAACCCGACCGAAAATTATTCGTAAAAAAACTGAAACAAAAATTATTCAGTTTGCCAAAAACCTAAAATTAAGGAAAGTGGTACCTAATAGATCAATTTTTGGCTCTCGTGAAGACTTTTCTTCCCAAAAGGGCAAAAGTGCTCCCTCCTAGCGCACCTAGGCATCTTAAACAATTGAACCAATTCTTTCCAAAAGTAATTTGTTCACTAAAAAAAAAATTTCAAAGACTTTTGACTTTTTCCTTCAATTCTTGAGTTCAAAGTTCAATATTTCAATTCTTAGTTTCAGTCTTTCCGCAATCCCATTATTTGATTGAGGCAGAAATACATTTTTTTATATTTTCAAACGAATGTCAACTCTCTTCCTCCCATTTTTTACGCAACTTTTTAAATTATTTAGAATTTTTTTTCTCAAATTTTATCTTTATTAAGGTCGAATTAAACTTTTTGATGTTCTCCCTGTATTAAATTTCTATTAAACTTGTAAGAATTTCATCGAAATTTTCTGTCGCTCAATTTGCCTCTCTTCTCCCCACCTCATTTTTCAAGTAATTTTTTCAAACCATTCTAATGTTCAATTTTTTCAAATTGAAATAACGATTACTTTAAACTTTTATAGACGATTCAAATTCGGAAATCGTAGGTATATTTTTAAAAGGATAATTATCAATAATTATCACGACATTTGAGCCTTTCTTTTATAGTGAACATCCAAAAATTTACATTCTTAGATTTCAATTTTTAAAAAAAATCTCCATTATTTATTTGAAGAATAGACATTGGAGTTTAAATTCATCAACAAAGTTTCGAATGAACTGAGAAACTACGAAAAAAAAAAAATTATCCTACGCGAAGATCAATCCAAAGATTCAGCAGTAAAATTTCACACCGAAAATGCATAAAATCTGCAAGAAAAATTCAATATTTCTCTCAACTATTCAAGAAAATAATCCACAACCAACACGAAATATTCTTATTTTCTCTATCAAGATAAATAACTAGATTATCATTCAGAAGTATTAATCCTTCCAAAAAGAAGAAAAAAACAAACACAGATCCACCATGAATATCAAAAAAGAACTGACAACGTGACTCGAACTTTCGACACACATACGACACTTCGATACAGAATCTCCTCCTTAGCCATTCGCGAGCAATAAACCATGAAAAAAAACTCTCGTATAACCGATAAATAACCCAAAGACGAGGAAAAAACAGGAAGGGAAAAAAGATGAAAGTGAAGGTAAACGGTAAACGATCCCGCTTTGATGTATATTTGCAATTTTTTACATCGTAGAAATTTGATAAAAATTCAACACGTTTACGTATAACTTATCCGACCTGAGGGATGGGTACGAGGTACATCGAATGAATACGAGAGTATGGAGAGGCACATGACTATACGTAGATTTAACCCCTACCTTTTGCCTGCTGCTAAAGCCTGTCTATGCGATCGTCATTATGAAAAAAAATTCCCTATACGTTCAAAAGCTTACATTATATCGCCGCACGCGAATATAATTTTAACCCGAATCGTTGAATAAATTAATACCATCGGCGATAGAGAGAAAAATCTGCCAATATAAAACGCCTGCTGCTTTTTTTTTTCCTAACACGAGCGAAAAGCTCGTCCCTTTCACTTTGAAGCTTTATGTCACATTCGTTATAAAAATACCATAAACTGGCACCTTGCTCGCAATTCACTTTTGTGTACAAAAAAGCTTTCGACACTTTAGGCGATAGAACGGGACTTTCGTTCGTATAAAGTTTTTCAAACGAGTAAATTCGTACGTGTTTTGAATCCGCATCTCTTGGGCGCTCCGTCCGGTTCTCTCGTCGCATCCAGTATTTCTATTTTTCCGGCTCGTCTGCGCGTGTTTGTGTATGTATTTTTATTTGGTCGCCTATTCGCAGCCTATCAAAGAGAGGTAAAAAAACAAAAGCTTCCGAGTGTTTATTTACTAGACTGGACCTAATGTACGAATTGTCTACAGAATTATTCGACAGTGCGGACGACGCGACGGTGCGTTAAATTTTCATTTGTTTCGGCTACTTTTATATACGTGGGTAGGTACTTTCGCGCCTTATACGCGTGAATATTTGTTTTTAAAGCGCAAAAACGTGTCGTTGGTGTGGACAAATCTTAAGTACGGGGTCTTAGATAGCAAGTATTTTCCATTTTCTATTCGATACTCGATACCTGGTGTCGCATACATTTTATATATCGCTTTCGGATTACCATCACCTATCTTTATTTTCAGGCTATTTTTACTTATTTTTTTTTTCACGATGAGCGAGAAAGAAGCGAAAGCGATACGTAGGCATATATTTTTTACATCCAAATTGAAAACGTATACAGGGTATTCTTTGTGATTTAGGCAGCAAAGTAACCATCTCGAGGTTTAATGCTGCGAAGTTTTTTCTTCGCGTGATTCGAAAAAGAATTCGAGATTGGGAAGAGAAAAAAAAACATCAAATATCCAAATTCTTCGCAGTCGAAAACTATTTTCCATTCCTCTCGAGAGATTTCACACCATTTCAGGTAGATGGTCCCTTTTTGGTACGACAAAGAGGAGTTCGACGCGATGGTGCTTACAAGGGTTGTAAAAATATACGAATGAATACGTAAAAAAATATACAGAACATTTCTAAATCCACGAAAAGCAGCTCCGATTAGAATGTTCAAGTAAAGAAAATAATTTCAAGCTAATTCTCTCGCAGGTTATAACGAAATTTAAATGCGTAGAAAAAAATGACTAAACCGATGTTTTCGCGAATCTGGTTCGAAATTTTCAAAATTAGAGTTGACCATGAACTTTTTAGTGGATGAATCATCATCATTAATATTATAAAAAGCGATAAAAATGATAAGATACGCTGTATAAACCAGATGAAAAAAAAAAAAAACACATAAGAACCTATCTATATCAGAGGTGCCAACCGATTCGACCAAAAATATAATTTACTACTTTGTTCAATATATTTTTTGGCCACTTTGTAAAAAACTTGAAGCTTTTCAAAATAGAATCATCCTTCAAGAAGCCTCAGTTCTCTCAGATAAAGGATGTCACTGAGAAGGCGAAAACTATTCTTCATAAATTTTTTTTTTCTATTTCCAAGTCAAAAATGATCGAATAAAAAAATCAAACCATCATTCGACAAAAATTTCAATTCAATGGCCAAAAAAGAATAGTTTTAATATATAACGTTAAAATTAAATTTCTGTAAATTTTTAGTTCTAATTTTTACTGATTTCGATCGGAACGAAACGAGAGTAAAATTTTAAAAAACTCAACTAAATAATTTTTTATAAGCATTTTCATAGTGTTGACTGGATCTAAAAATTGAAAATTCATGCTATGTCCTAGATTTTTCTTGTCATTTTTCTGGCTTCAAATTTTCCCGAAAAAGAATTTTTTCATTATCTTGATGAAAGAATTTAAGGAAAAGAGAAAAGTATTGAAAATTCTTGATTTTTGCTGTAAAATCGTCAAAATTCTTATTGTTTTCTGGGTATTTGAAAGTCTGATTCGTTGAAATATTGAAATAAATTTTCACTTTATTCAGTAAAAATTTCAAAAATCATCTATTTTTCAGACGCAGCAAAACTGAATTCAAAACAAAAAATTTGACCAGAGTTTACCGATTCAGATGAAATTTTGGGTACATTACATATGATACAAAATTTGTCAAAATTGCCAAGAATACAAAAATATGATAATTTAGTTCATGAAAATTTCAATCTGAAAAAAGCGAATCAAAATTGAATAATTTGACCGAAAGTTCTACGTGATTTTCAAGAAAACCTCTCCCACTTTGATCTTTTAAATTTTGAATACCTAGACCTACCTACTTCAAACATTATTTTTAATGAATAAAAATTGCACAAAAATTTGACTCAATTATCGAATCATTTCTTTCCAAAAATTACGAACGTAAAACAATTTCTCATCTTCATCTTTTATAATTTCAGGCAACCACGACAAAATATCGACCAACTTTTCATGGTAGCATTGGTAGCTTTCAATTCAAAAATGATTTCTTCCATTTTCACAACGATTCTTAAGGCCAATTCACTTCAACTCTTCCAAAATTTTTAGCGGACTTCCCGCTCTAGCGGGAATCCGCTATTGCAATCATAAGGGTTTTTTTATTTATTTGTTTGTTTGTTTGTTTGTTGAAGCCTTTTCGTTCTGACGCGATTTCTCTCGTTAAACTGAACAGATCGGGCTGAAATTTTTACAGTAGGTGTAGACCATATAGAAGCAGAGCTGATTAAATTTTGGTGGAATTCTGTGCAGCAAAAGCTGAGCTTTTCAACTTTTAAGCTCATTTTTGGGATATTTCTTTCTGACGCGATAACTCACGTTAGAGTTGACCAATCGGCTTGAAATTTTTATGGTGATTAGATGGTATATGGGAGAAGAGCTGATTAAATTTTGAAGCCGATCCGTGCTTTGAAAGTTGAGCTTTTCGAGTTCGAAGTTCAGTCAGTTTTTCGAAAATATCTCACGAACGGTGCATTGTAGAGAAAAACGGAGGCCAAAAGGATGGTCAGGAATTTCAAGCTCTACAACTTTGGTTCTCATAAATTTTTCTTAAAAGCTCGCCATTTTCGAGAAAATTGAGTTCAAAGTTTGAAGGCTTGTGATTGGTCAGTTCCTGTGATTATGTGTTTTCTTAATCAAACTGGTTTTTCGAAAATATCTCCCAAACGGTGCATCGTAAAGAAAAACGAAGGCCATAATGATGGTCAAGAATTTCACTCTCTACAACTTTTGTTCTCATGAACTTTTCTTAAAAGCTCACCATTTATGAGAAAACTGAGTTCAAAGTTTGAAGGCTTTTGATTGGTCAATTCTGGTTATAATGTGTTTTCTTAAATAATTTAATTTTTCAAAAATATCTCGCGAACGGTGCATTATAGAGAAAAACAGAGGCCAAAAGGATTGTTAGGAATTTCACGCTCTACAACTTTGGTCCTCTTACATTTTTCTTCAAAGCTCACCATTTGTGAGAAAATTGAGTTCAAAGTTTGAAGGCTTGTGATTGGTCAATTCTAGTTATAATGTGTCTTCTTAATTAAACTAATTTTTCAAAAATATCTCGCGAATGGTGCATCGTAGAGAAAAACAGTGGCCAAATGCATTGAAAGTTGAGCTTTTCGAGTTCAAAATTTATTTCTGTTTTTGAAAATATGTATTTCGCACGAGCGATGCTTTGTAGGGAAAAACAGAGATCAAAAGAATAGTTAGGATGGATGCCATGAGAAAAGAATTGGTCTGAAAAGCTCACAGTGTTAGAGAAAAATGAATTAAAAGTTTGAATTCTTGCGATTAGTCACCAGTTTGTATATGTTAGGAAGTCCGCTCTTTTGACACAGTGTGTCTAGTTTTACAATTACCTACTTACACAAAGATGAAACTTCATATGTGACCCTGCCGGAAAGAAGGGACCTTATGTAAAAAAAAATCGATGTCTCATTTTTCACGTTTTTGATCCAAATGACACAAAACCTGGACCAAACACATGAAAATAAAGACATCGATTTTTTCACATAAAGTCCCTTCTTTCCGGCAGGGTCACATATTTTTTATTTCATCATCCAAACAAAACTGATGAGAAAATTTTTTTTGCTCCAAAAAATAACTCAACTCACTACAAGACGATGGATGGGATTGACGGGGGGGGGGGGGAGGAGAGAAGTTGAGATCTGAAAATTTTGATTTTTATAAAGACGATTGAAGTGATTATTTTCCAGTTTGTAGTTTGAAAATATTCAAAAATTCAAAAATTCTCTGAATTTCCGAGGTTTACGAAATTTTCTCGACTTTTCCAGATTTTTCAGGTTATTTAGAAGGTGGTAATCATGAACTTTTCAACATTTATAGATTGAAGTCACATACGATTTCCATTATTAGGGTAAAAAATCCAATTCAATAAATTTTTACAATTTTTCAATTTTTAGAATTTTTGGGGGAAAAAATGAAGATCAATTCGAGAGAAAATTTAAAAACTTAGGTACTGCTGTAAAGAATTTCTGAAATCACTTCGGACAATTTTTCATCCAAATTCTGCATAAAAATTCAGAAGGGATCAGAATACCTCATTATTTCCAACATCCAACCCCTTCATATTTTTACACAATTACATTTCAAAGTTTATATTTCAAGACACAGTCGTATTTTCAAACACTGACAAGACAAGATCACGTAAGGATAACACGGTACCTCATCTCTGCCTATGCACTTCACTCGAACTCAGTTCGTATTAATTAAACGCGCAAACCTCGACAACTACGTAAATATGTAAATATCTGAGTATATTATTTTCCATTCGAAAAGATTTCCATATACGTACAATGCGTTCGAGCACACCGCGCAAATACTCTTGCTCTTGGTATACATAACGAGTTGTATAATAAACCTTACCATCATCGTACGTAGGTCTAGGTATATTTACCACAGACGAGAGTACTGTACACCGCACAACCACACCGCAGTGGTCTTTTGATTATCATTCTAGTATCTGCCATCTTCATCTTTCTACCGCAAATAACAACAACTTAATTTGAAAAATATCTCAAAGTTATTATATTATCCGAGTATTCTGAGACACTCAGACTTCGCTATTCCATCGCATCATTTCGAATCCAACCGATAAAACACAGTTCTATAAAAGGGATATGGGCATGGACATGGGAAAAAGACTCCGGTAATTCTCTTCCGCAGCGGACAACTAATCAAGTATCGTATGTATGAACGTACGTGGAATCGTAATTCGTGAATGACGACAACGACACAGCACAGTATTCGAATCGAATGCATAGAGGTACATGGCTCGAGAACAATCCCATAGCTGTCGAATACGTATAAACGTATCACACAGATCTTTTTACTTCAGCAGAATTGGTAATTAGCTCGGTTTTCGGTCCGTAATTTTTCACGATTCGAGAACTATTCGTAAAGCAGTCGAATTAAATCTCGTCGGTGGTCTGATTAATTTGTTAATTTCCTTCATGCGAAAAGGTTACACGGATACGAGAATTTAGACAGACTCATCTGTGTCTGTTTCAGAGCACAAGGATCTGATGTTTGCTTTCATTGGGTTATTTTTCTTGAAAAATTTGGTCAATTTATTCATTTTTTCGGATAAGAATTCAAAATGTGTAACCGAATTTTATTATAATGAAAAGGCAGGACTTTATCAGGACTTTTCCAACATTCAACTTTTTTGAAGGGGGAGGGGGTAACAATTTTCCTCTAAGGTAATTTTTTTCATCACATAAAAAACAAAGGAAAAATTTAAACTGAAGCAATTTTAAAAATTCTGAAAAAGGAAGGAAAACTGAACAGTAAAAATATCAATTTTGACATTTTTGACAGAAAAGTAAGACATAATCAGAACTCGCAAGACAATTATAAGACGCCTTATTATTAAATTAATTTGACCATTTTTGATAATATTCTTTTGAGCCCTGGCCCTGCAGCCATATTTATTAGAGTGTGAAAAATTGAAATAAAATTCAATCATTTCACAGCACGAATCGAATTAAGTTGTCACTCAGCCCGATGATTTTGTTTCATTTCGTATACACAATTAGATTTTCAAAATTATAGGTTTTGATGCTAATGCTGCGATCTTCCACAACATAAAATCGTCGATTATACCCATTAATGCTACACGTAGGTACATAAATGTTCACTCCGTGCAGTTAACCTCAATATTATGCATTGAGTAATACGTATTCGAACTCGTTACGCAATCAAGTAGGCTATTTATTTATTTTTCTCGAAATACGATCTTGTCTACAATACGTCATCATATTCGTACATTGTTATTAATCCACAGAATGAAAAAAAAATCTTGTTAACTCGATCGACACAGAACCGTTCATTAAATAGAGGAAAATCGTTTCGAAAATGATCAGCGTTTCTTTTTTGTACTTCAAAACTAGATTAGAAACGTGATTTTTTTTTATAAACTCGACTACGTTGTTAGAATCTCGCCTGGATTGGGTTCAAATACAAAAAAATCATGGGAAATGAAGAGATGGAAGAGAGATCGTACCTAAACGGTCAAAGTGATGATTTTTCAAAGGAGGTAAAAAGATAAAATAACATGGTTTTTAGCGTTGTGAGGATCTCATAAAATTTTATTAACGATTTAGAATAATTTTTAATATAAATTTTCAACATGAATTCTCCGGGTCAAGCTATGAAATAGACTGTAAATTTTTACGATCAAATTTTTTACACTAATTTTTATCACACTTCTAACATCGATGATGGTATTTTATTAGACTTGAAACAGCTCGAAAAAATTTTAGACGGTCGTCGACTTTTTGATGTGATAGGTAAGTTAAGTACTTATTACTTTTTAATCATCAATTTCGAAAAGAACGATTTTTCATTCCAAAGTCTGTAAAATTATTGAAATATTAGGTGCAGAAATGTCGAATTTGACTTTAATTTTTGTACTTTTAAATTGCTTAACAATTATGAGAATTGAAAAAAAAATTATGTATTATTTAATTTCGACAAAAAAATCAAATTTTTCATATTTTTGCTCTTTTCTATATGAAGGTCATTTTTGATGCAAAGGAGGAAAGGGGACAGAGAAATTTTGAAACTGACAATTTTCTCTAAAATTTGCGTCTCGCTACGAATGTGATTATCTTGAATGTTTCACGTTCAATTTTTCACACAAATTTATAAGATTGTTTAATGAATCAATTTTCAAATGAAATCATTCAATTTCCTTATATATTGAAATCGTTTTTTTTTTATGGTCATCAACTGGAAAAGTTTGTATAATTTTTTGAAAGTTGAATAAAAAATTATCCCTATTCATTATCCTAAAGCAAACTGGTCCTAAAATTTTTTGCACCGAACTCGAAAAAACCAGCTTGGAAACTTTCAATAATGCCTAATTGCCTACTGATCTTATTTGAAAGACGTTCAAGTTTCAAATGATGAAACTATACCTTTCTATTTTGAACAATTTTCTTATCCTAGAAGTGAAAACTAATTCTATCCCTTTTCAAAATATTCTTGAAGATATTTCAAGAGTTGAAATTTTCTTAAATAGCAGGAAAAAATACGGTCAACTCGAGCAATAGACCAACAGTTGACTGTACCTCAACTGCACCAAGTCAAATTCCCGGATTTTGAAGATCTCGCCTTCTGGAGTGGCACATTTTCCTCTAAAAATGAGATTACCAAACTTTTAGTTCCTGCATTAATAAACAGCTCTGAACTGGCCTCCTTTTTTTTTTTTTTTTTTTTTTTTTTTTGTTAAGATTCAATATAAAATAACATGCTTAAAAAAATCCAAAAAAAAGCGAAATTTTCAAATACGTATTTCATAAAAATTTTCGATTTTCAAGGATAAACTTAGGATTCGTTGAATCATTCTATACGGAAGAAGTTGCCTCAAAAACCCAATTTTACCCGATTTGGGGGGTTTTGAGCCCCTAAAAGATGATTTATTGGACCCATAGCTCATCCTTGCAGATCAAAACTCAACCATACTTTCAGATTCCTCCAAATCATATGAAAATTTTGAATAATTATTTTCTTCATTTTTTTTCGGTTCTACATATCACTTGTTTTTTTATTGAATTCCATAAAAAGAAAAGAGATTCAACACATGGCCCTAATGATTTGAGAAATAAAATTTTGATGAACCACCTCAATGAGAGAGACCTTCAAAATTCGAAATAAATCACTATTATGGTGTTGCAAGAGACGTTCTAACCAACAGGCACTGTACTCATCTTTGAATTCACCAAAAAAAAGCTCTAAATTCTTGATGTACGAGCTAAAAATACCTCAATCCACTCTTCCACCTTATCCCATAAATTCCGGACCTAACCACTCAAGATAGAATTTCCCCGCCCTTGACTCTTCATTCCACCAAACACTCGGAAACCAATTAATAAAAATCCGGCGATTCAAACCCGGCCAAACAATACCAACAACACGAATTCACCTCGACCACAGCTCGAATTGAAATTAATATTTGAAAATTATACGAATCGAACGCAGCGTCGCATTTTAAACACCCGTAATTAATTACAAGATAGCTCGAATAAATAGAACGAAGACGATATCCAGCCGCGATAAAGTACTCCCAAGTTTCGCAGCATCGAAACACGAGACAATTTTAAATCAAATACGATATTTATATTTAGCTTAATCGTACGCCCACCAACTTTTATTAAACCTCAAGAATAGTGGGAATTTTTCTTCGCCGCTGAAAAAAAAAGAACAGACCCAATTACTCGAGTTGTCGTTGAATAACCCAACGCGGCATGTCCCCTCGAAACAATACCGTTTAATAATTAATCCGACGATTCGATAATTAATAAAATTTTATACGTAATTCGGAGCAGCAGCCAGCGAAACCGTATAAAAATTAATTAGAAAAAGATTCGCGAAATTGCAGAGGAACTACAAGGGTAGAAAACAGGAAAACATCAAGAGCTCGTGGTTCCGACATCGTTCGCCGAAAGAAAACGGATCAAAATTACCTGGATTGGGATCCTCATCTGGTACGTAATCGTCGTCAGAAACCTCGTTTTCATCGTCATCCTCCATTTTCACAAACACGTAAAACGACAGCCAACTAAACCGATAGAGTTTCCTTATTAAGAAAATGCGAACACGATACAAAGGTGTAGGATACACAGCGAACGAAGACCGAGGGAAAAAAAGGCCAAAGAAGTAAATAACGTCAATAGAAATCCTATAAATGTCGAGTACGCGCCGAGGAAGTGCGAGAAAAAAGGGCATTAGAATAAAAAAATTTCCCAACAAACGCGTACCTACATAAGCCGCTGGCGCTGGCCGATTCAATGCCACGAGAAATGTGCAGCGTTCGATTCGCCGATACGATAAATCAAGACACGTTCGATTGTTTTTAGCCGAATTAAAAATCGACGCCGGATCCGGCTGCTGCGGAGTGCTAAAACATCAACGTCTTCGAGACGAGCTTTTTGAAGAAGAAACGCCGGTAAGAAAATTATGCCCGTTGTAACATTGAGATTAATTAACTAACGTTGGTAAGACGGATTACCGCACGTTACATAGGTATATAGATTACAGTACGTAGAGTTAGGTAGGTATAGTCGAGACTCAGGGGCGTATTAACCAGTAGGCAAAGTAGGCATTGCCTAGGGCGCAGAGATTTTGGGGGGCGCAAAAATTTGGCGTGTAAAAAAAAAAAAAAAAAAAATCAATTGAAAAATTTTAAATTGAAAAAAAAATTATGATTGAAAAATTTTTAATTGAAAAATAAAACTTTTATAATATTGTGTGCCCCCCCCCCCCAATGCAAAGCAATGAAACTTTTTTTGGTTTTCATATTGCTAATCCTGCCATATGTATTTCTTGCGTAATGACAGTATTGACGAGAAAATTTTATTATTGACCGCGATCTATAAGGGAAGTAAGGGAACTACACTCAATTTTCGAGCGAGGGTTTTATGCATGGTCAGTGAAACCACTTCATACAAGAGCTCCAATATCATTTATCAATTCGTCTTGATAATCTGGTTATACCTGTTTTTTTTGACCTGTTCACCTGCATCTAATTACTTTTGTGTTGAGTTACCTGCGAATATAATACGCTACCTTACTGACTATAATAGTTACCGTTTCTACGCCTGTTACAACTTGTGTACCTGTACGCACCAGCTCACGTGTGATTTTTTCAGAAGTTGTGGAAAAATTCGACGTTTTGATCAAACATGGATTCGTCGAACGATGAATTTGTGCCGAAACGTCCCAGCGGATCTAAAAACCGAAAAATTGCCGCAGAAAAACAGAAAAAGTTGGAGAAAGTAATTTCGGAAACAATCAAGATTAACAATTTCTTCAACACCCCAGTTCAATCATCAGAACTTCATGGTGGTCAAAATACGAACGTTGGAACGGAAGCTACCAAACCTAGTGAAACTTTTGAATATCAAACTGAAAAAGAGCCAGAGGTAGATCAATCGTTACAGAATGACAATGGTTCAAGTTTAAAATGCGATGTAGAAACTAAAACTCAAACTCGTCAAATTTTTGAAAATAAAATTAAAATTGATGAATTATATCAGGATCGAGACATGAATATTGACATTGATGAAGATGAGATTGGAGAAGTGGATCCTAATTTAAGTTTTGTACTTCCTGATGATCCTGCTGATTGGATTATAAACGATTTAACTCGCGATTATATTGCAGTCCATGGAATTAGTAATCAAAATTTCGATGTAAATTTGGCTGAATCTGAACGTCAGTATAGTAATTGTAGCAGATACTTGAATAAATCTATTTTACAGCGACATTTAAAAATGGAGAAACTCAAAATCGTTCATTTCTGATCTACTCTCCTCGCCAGAAAAAATTATTTTGCGTACCATGCTTACTTTTCAAAGGATCCTGTCAGTTTTCTAATCCTTGCGAAGGATTCAATGATTGGAAAAATGCTGCGCAACGTGTGAAAAGCCACGAAAATTCTCCGGATCATATGCGAAATGTTATTAATTTAAAAGAACGAGGAGTACTTTTGCAGAGAATCGATGATAGATTAACAATGCAAATGGACAGAGAAATCGCGTATTGGAGACAAGTACTTCATCGAGTTGTCGCCGTCGTTAAAAAATTATCAGCGCGAGGATCCCCTTTTCGTGGACACGATGAGAAACTTGGTTCGATTAAAAATGGTTATTTCTTGATGAGTTTAGAATTAATAGCTGAATTTGATCCTTTTTGGCCCAGCATATTGAACGTTTTGCTAATAAAGGTAAAGGAAATCCTTCTTATCTTTCTATTACTATATGTGAAGAATTAATTGCCATTATGGCCGGAAAAGTGACCACTGAAATCAAAAATCAAATCAAAATGGCGAAATATTACTCTGTAATTATCGATTCTTCACCGGATATAACACACGTGGATCAATTGGCATTTGTTGTTAGATACGTCGGTCCAGAAGGAGAGCCGGTCGAAAGATTTTTAGAGTTCATACCGAATACTGGCCATACTGGTGAAAAGCTAACGAACGCCCTACTTGCTGTACTCAAAAAGCACGATTTACCGCTCAGTTTATGCAGAGGTCAGTCTTATGACAACGCGTACAATATGTCAGGAATTTACAACGGCGTTCAAGCAAAAATTGCAGAATTGAATCCTCTGGCATTTTTTATACCATGCTCAGCACATTCTTTAAATTTGGTTGGTTCTTCTGCTGCGAGTTGCTGTCCAAATGCAGTTGCATTTTTCGACCTTATACAGCAAATTTATGTATTTTTTCCGCTACAACTCATCGCTGGGAAATTTTGAACAAACACATATCAAGTTCAAAAGGTGGTGTTTCTATTAAAAAATTGTCCGATACGCGATGGTCAGCTCGAGAAGAGGCTTGTTTCAGTTTGGCAAAAACTGGAAATCGGTTATTGCAGCTGGAGAAGAAATCAAAAATGATTCGACTCAAAAATTAACGACCATAAGCGAAATAGAAGGTATTTTAAAACGGCTCGATACTCTTGACATGGCGGTACAGGTTGTATTTTGGACTGAAATTCTAACATCGTTCAATAAAGTCAGCAAAAGTTTGCAAGATCCCAAACTAAATTTGAGCGCTGTGGTAGAATTATACGATTCGTTGATTGGATTGGTAATTAATAGTCGACATGAATTTGAATCGTTTGAAAATGATGCCACACTTTTGTGTGACAAGACAGTTTATGAGCAGACTGAAAAAGAATCAGAAAAAGAAAAAAATTTTTCGATGAAACGGCTGAAAAAGTTGAAAAGAAAAATGAAATTACACCAGAACAGAAAGCCCGCGATGATTTTCGAATAAATACTTTTCTACGAGTGATTGATCAATTATTGACTCAATTAGAACGAAGAATCGGTGCGTATAAAGAATTTGTCGAAAAATTTTCTTTTTAAATAAACTGTTCCGTTTAAAAGACAGCGAAATAAAAGAAAAATCAAAAGTATTACAAGATTTATACAAAGATGATATTGATGAGGATATTTTTAACGAACTAGTTATCTTGAAAGAACATTTGAAAATTAAAAAACTGATACTGAGGACGAAAGTATTTCTTTTGAGCAAATGTATTCAGTTATCTCGAATTTCAAAGATTTATACCCAAACGTAGAAATACTTTTGAGAATTTTTTTAACCACAGCGGCAGCGAACTGCACGGCTGAACGATCTTTTTCAGTATTGAAAAGAATAAAGAATTATTTGAGAAGCAATATGTCCGAAGACCGACTCAATTTTCTCGCAGGATTACACCTCAACGGCGAAATCACACAAGAATTGAACTACGATGATATAATCGATGATTTTGCGGTTAAAAAATCGAGAAAAAAAATGTTTTCGACCACCACTAAGCCTAAGACTTAACGTTGTATTAATTTTAATTGTGGAACTGTTTTTTGAACTAAATTTTTAAGAAGTTTTATATGAATTTTGTCGACGTGCTCTAATACATACTTTCGAGTGATTTTAGCATTGTTCAAAAAAAAATAGGGGGGGGGGGCGTTCGCATTTTAATTGCCTAGGGCGCAAAATTTCTTAATACGCCCCTGTCGAGACTCCTGAGGAAACATGTAAATCGTAGTTAATTAAATTGTATAAACGTGTACGTAGCGTTGTAATGTAGTAGCTGCGCTGTAATGATACCTATCGTAGGCTGAAATACCGATGTAATTTATTTTCTAGGGTAAAAGCAGCGTAAAAGTTCATATTTAAGAAATAGGTAAATTAGGTGCGTAGAAATTTCAAATGCTTGGTGTAAAAATTTCCAAAATGTTGGTAAAACCCATTCTGCTTGAAATAGTATTCAATGGAACTGAAAATTTGAAAAAACCATTTCGAATCATATCCGGACGAATTTCAAAAAATAAACCTATTAAGTAATGCGAAAATCAGGAATGGAATTACTTTCAAAAATTTCAAAAATATTGAAAAACCATAATTTCAAATCAATCAAATTGATAAAAAAGTCATTCGGAATAATCATAGATCACATTCGAAATTCTGCGATTAAATAATCTGAAATTCAGAATGATTTTTTTCAAAACATTCGAAAAGATTTTTGACTAAACTAGAATACGATAGATAATAGATTTTTTTTGAAAAATTCATACCTTCTCATCAAACTTTCAGAAACCTTTCAACTCGACCATCGCTTTCCTCTCCCTTCCACAAAAAATCTACGAGACCAAACTTATGTACTATAGAAAAAATTTCTTTGCCACTTGCCAGTCTCTAATTCAATAAACAATAATGTACCTTGTAAATGGCGTTCAACAGAAATGATCGAGGATTTTTTAGGAAGTAGATAAAGGAGTATCCATGGGGCTTGACTATAGGAAAAAATTTCATTCCTCTCCTCTCCTCCTCCATTTCCTCTCCAAACTCACCATTAGAATCTGACTATTTTTTTTTTTTTAATTTATCTCATAAAAATTATTGTTCGTCCAAAATAGCTTGATATAAATTGGGTCAGTTTCTAAAATTGCTGTAGTTGAATGGGAAAAATTCAGATTTTTTTTTTGCTTTTTGATAAGGAAATGGCAAAATTTTATTCCACACTTGCACTAATTTTAAAAAAATATATGAAAAAAATTTTAATCGTGAAAAATCGCCATCAATAATTTTTATGGGGTACCTAAATGTTTTAAAAGAAAACTTCTCACCTTTTCCGATTTTTCCCTAAAAGTTTGAAAACGAGATTTTTTAGAAAAACTTTTTGAAAAATATAACTAAGACAAAGAATGGAAGGTAATGGAATTTTGAGGTAAAAACATCCATATAGGTACAGACAAAACATTTTTAAATGTTCAAAATTTTAAAAAACTGACAGATTCTATAGTCAAGTTTGGAAGGGTGTAGTGTCAAGGATTCATAATAAAATACAAGTTTAAAAAAATAGATTTTGAAGAATCACACATCAGAAGAGCAAAATTTTCACTTTTCTCTTTTCACTTCCTACCCTCAACCCCTGCAATATTTTTCCAATAGATCTACTGGATCTCCCACCAAACGATTTTTTCGGAGTTAAGAGGTACTCTCATTAAAATCCCAGAGTCAGAGCCACTTTTTAAAAAATCTCGGAGTCGGAGGCGCTTAAAAGCCCTAGAGCCGGAGAAACTTCAATTAAAAACCTCGGAATCTGAAAGAGCAGTCACCCTCCCTCCTTCTGAACCCCTGATTTTTCCATCGAATTTGGATTTCGAAATCTCTAAAAAAAAATAAAAAATGAACAAACAAACAATTTTCAATAATTTTTCAACAATTTGCAGAGACGATGGAAATTTCAGTAATTTCACCAAGATTTTTGGACCACCCAAGGCACCTTTTAAGCACATGAGAAGCTTAAATGCATATTTATAAATGTTAACTGAATAACTGACCATATTACACGATAATCAGTATGAAAAATTAATCCAAATCCTTATATTTGACGTAGAAAAGATGACCAAAAATTTCCAAGGTTTCTTTCGAAAATTGCAAAAAATGCAAAAGGTATAAATTAAAATATTAATTTGGACACTCCTTAAGCTTCAATTTCATGAATAAAGTAGCATATGTGACCCTGTCGAAAAGAAGGGACCATGTGTAAAAAAATCGATGTCTTTATTTTTATGTGTTGGGTCCAAATTTGGGGTAACCTGGACCAAAAACGTGAAAAAAAGAGACATCGAATTTTTTTACATGTGCTCCTTTCTTTCTGGCATGGTCACATATTCGTGTTCATTGAAGTCAGTTCATATAAAATGGGCATCAAGAATACGGAATATTTACAACCAAAAAATTGAGGGGTGGGGTGGCGTCTATAAATTTAGCCCCTTGGCGTCCCTCTATGAAAGGTAGTAGCTGGTTTCGGTTCTCAACAATTTTTGTTTGATATCAACGGCTATTTTTACTAATAATTTGACATTCCACTAAAAATACAACTTTGAAAAAAAAAATTGCAAAAATTTCACAGATAGAATTCCACATTCTTTTAATTATAGAAATCAAAATCGGAGCCAAATTCTCAGGCTCCTGGATTTTTTAGACTTTGCTCGAATATAATTTCTTACATTCTAATTGGTATTACATCCAAAAATTCAAATACGGTAAAATAATTAGGTGTTCCACATACTAATACAGATTCAAGATACATCGAAAACTCATCTCAAACACCTAAAAAAAAAAAAATTCAATTTTCAGCCATCACTTTCAAATAACACCTCTACCATTAAATTTTTCATCCAATCGACCATCCTATTTAACCCAGGAGAATTAGCATCAAAAAATCGCTTTAAAAAGAAATATATGTTAATCGAAATTTTATTGCTGAAAAAGTTTCTATATGATGTCCAGAGTATGTGGTAAAAACCCACCACCCCCACCCCTATTGCTTTTTGAGGGGGGTGGACCCCTTGTGGGGAAAAAAATTGTTTTGCACCGATTTTGCTCAAATTTGGGTGGAAGGTTAGGTGGGTGTAGAAGTACTCCCAAAAAAATTTTCAGGTCCCCTTGACCTCAGGGAGCTGAACCATCGCTCTCCAAAACTGGGAATTTTTGACAAAAATGAAAAAAAACGAGTATTTCGAGTATAAAATCACCCCATAATATCAATTTTGAAAACTTTTATGATTTCTGTGTACATTTTGAGATGACGAATCCGACTAGCACATCAACTTTTTCATTTGAGGTGTTTAACTACCCCTACGGCCCCTTTCAAAGTATTTAGATCGTGTTTTTTAAAGTTTTTTTATCTGAAAAAACCGTGATCTGTATACTTTGAAAGGGGCCGCAGGGGTAGTTAAACACCTCAAATGAAAAAGTTGATGTGCTAGTCGGATTCGTCATCTCAAAATGTACACAGAAATCATAAAAGTTTTCAAAATTGATATTATGGGGCGATTTTATACTCAAAATACTCGGTTTTTTTCATTTTTGTCAAAAATTCTCAACTTTGGAGAGCGATGGTTCAGCTCCCTGAGGTCGGGGGGACCTGAAAATTTTTTTGGGAGTACTTCTACTACACCCACCTAACCTTCCACCCAAATTTGAGCAAAATCGGTGCAAAACAATTTTTTTCCCCACAAGGGGTCCACCCCCCCTCAAAAAGCAATAGGGGTGGGGGTGGTGGGTTTTTACCACATACTCTGGACATCATATAGAAACTTTTTCAGCAATAAAATTTCGACTAACATATATTTCTTTTTTCAAAGTGCATTTCTCCTGGGCTATATTCGCAACTGGCTAGTTTCAAGACGCAAATTATGAAAAGAATAAGCATCGCATCACGCCGCCGTCTTTTAAGGAATTAACCTACATCAATATATCAAATTACAAAACCCATATAAAAACCTCGAAACAATCAACGTTCTAATTATCGCTCACTTTAGACGTGCAATTTTAGATCGACTACAAAATAATTTACGGGCTATGGTTTTTTTTTTCAAAAAAAAAAAAAAAAAATGGAAAAGAAACGTTATTATGTGACAGGTGTCGTATACAAAAAAGGTGAGGTTTCCATTCAAGGACTTCTGGCTTCGACTTAAATCGTAATTTTTCAACATATTTTGGGTTATCATTATCATAGCGTGTTACCAATAATTGAACTAACCTACACCACAATCGTGAAAATATCAAAAAAAAAAGATACCACAAAATCGAAAAAAATCTGTTCGTTTGGTTTCGAGACAAAATGGAAGTGGTAAATACTCGAACGAAAAATTCGGAAAAGTTTGCAAGGAGAAGATTTGGTATTCTGAGGGCGTACAGCTCGTTGTCGTTGTTTATGATAATGCGTGTTATAACAGATCCACATTACACGTATATACAATGTACAATGTACAGGCTTCCGTAAGCTGTGAACGGGAACTCGACGGGGGGCCGAACGAGGGGTAAGGAGAACAACTCGTCGTAAAACGCGTGTAACGTCGAAATTCACTGATTTTTATTATACGTATCTCTTCAATTTTACGAGCAATATCGAATTTATACATTTTATATACGTGTTTTGTGTTACACTTACGTACGATATGCAACATATACATAATATTACAATGTATTTGTGTGTATCGTGTGTAGCTATATCGTGTCTGACGTGTATATTGTGAACGAGATAACAGCAGTTTTATTACTTTATTAGGGAATTTTTTCAGCATGCAGTCATTCCGATTTCCAACGTGGGATACATGCATATGCGGTAAAAAACATAAATACGACCGAATTCGACCGAACGCCAAACTATCAACGAGGTAATTTTCATAAATATTGGTAATTTTTGAAATGAAAACAAAAATAATGAAAAATGAAAAAGAACTGGGTTCTCGATGGTGCTACTTCCTAGAGATCAAAAATTTTCCATAAAGGAATAAGGAGTTCTTTAAAAGGGAAATTTTTCCGAAGAAATCGCAATTTTCATACAATTGAGAATTTTTCAGAAATGTGAAATTTCTCAGAAAAAAAATTCTCCGGCACTGGAAATTTCCAACATTCTTTATCACATATCAAAAAACTGCACAATTTTACGATTATCGAGAAAATTTTCAAAAAGATTGTTATCATGCCTCTTTTTTCCATTCTACAACCATTCTCAACTCAAAATTCATCAACTTGATCGAGTTTGTTAAAATTTGATTTTTATTTCCTAATTGATTCACATAAATTTCATTCGATTTTTGGTACAATATTTCAATCTTTAAAAAGTAAATTGCTTCATACTTATTATTTCATTCAAGAATTTAAAAATGTTGTTTCCTTCAATTTTGTACTCTTTCAGCTCAATAATCTCAAATTTTTTTCAGAACTCTTTACAATTTGCAAAATCAAATCACCAAGGTCTGGTCATTTGATAATCTTTTCTTCAGTTCAGGATTATTTCCAAATAAAGTTGAGAAGAAAACATAGAAATGTTACGGAACATTCGAAAAAAAAAGAAGAAAAATATTAGATAAGAAAATTATTCGGAGATCAAAATTTAAAAACAAGATCAATTTTCAAGATTTTCTAATGAACAGTTCTGTCGTGCAGTTTTACAATCTTGAAATTTTTTGGACAGTTGGAAAAATACGAAGAAAAATTAAACCTCACAAATTGCCTTCTTTCTAAAAAAAACCACTGCAATTGATGGCTCAAAACTCAAAAAATGACAGATGAATACAAATGAGAAAAATGAATTTTGAGACCGTTCTCATATGTTTCTTAAAAAAAATTGGTTTTTTATTTGATTTTACTTTTTTTTGGATTTTTCGACATTTTCACTTTCACTGATAATTCAAATTTTTTGCCTCTTCTTTGAAAAAATTCTGGATATGCTTTCGTTTACTAAGTTCCAGGAGGTAAAAGAGGAAATGCTATCAACCGAGAAGAACCAAAGTCACCCAAATTCCAAGTTCTTTTAAAATCTTCAACTTTTCACCATTTCATCGAGTTTTCAGATACTTATGCCTACCTCATTTATCAAAAAATTGCATTTCATGTCTTATTATGGTATTTTTTTTTTAGGGAGGGGGTGAAAATGGAACTCTATACATTGAAAAAATATCTCAAAATCGAATTTTTGTTCCCTGAAGATCTGAAATATTTCGAAAAATCTCGTATTTTATGACAATATATAAGGTATCCAATCCAACATAAATTCATTGCGAAAAATGAAGCTTCTTTCAAAATACTAAAGCAGGCCATTTTAAAAATATTTCACGATGCGTTGTTGGAGGGAGGGAGGAAGGTCGAAAATTCCTTTCAAACGCACATTTTTTTCAAACGCGAGTAAAAAAATCGACTAACAATTTAGAATGAAGTAATTCGAAAGGCATAGAAAAAAAAGAAAAGCAATTGAAAATTTGATTGAAAAAGGGCAGCTCAACTGACATTTCTGACAGAAAAACAGGATAAAAGCAAGACTATAAGGATTTTTCTACCTTGCAAAAACAAAAATTTCAACAATTTGATTCTTAAAATTTTTCAAAGAAAAAAAAACTTCAAGCTTGGGAAAAAATTCTCAAATTTTATTTTTTTGGAACAATGGAGGGGGCATGGGCAGCTGTTTCCTCTTATCACACCAGAGTTCAATTTTTTCAGACAGAAGGTAAATTAGGCAGAGCGTCAAATTTTTGAAAATTTCAACGAAAAGTGATATTATTCTTCTTCCTTCACCTCTTCTGTAAGGTGGGCTAAAAAATCAAATATTTGGATTTTTGAAAAAAACTTCTTGCAAGAATTATAAGCTGAAGAGACTAGAAAAATGAAAGTCAAAAAATCATACTTAATTCATATTCTTTGATCACGCAAGAACTTTCAATTTTTCAAAAACTTCAAAAAATTCGAAAAGAATAATCAGTGTATTACCTTTTTTCAATTTCTCTTCATAGGTAAAAATGGTAAAAATTTCAAAAAGCTATTAAAACATGAATTTTTTCAAAAAATTGTGCTTTTTGACTTGAAAAGTCCCTTTAAAAACTTTTAAAAATTTTCTAAAAATATTGAATTTTTTGAGATTTTTGAAGAATTGAAGACTATTGCAAGATCGAAAGATATTAATCGATTTTGATACGAATTCATAGTCTCCCCCAGTCAACAACTTTTACGTGGGACATCTTTTCGAAAATCGATCATTCTGATTTTTAAGCTCACCTTTCTTCTCTGTTCTCATGGGCTGTAATGTCTCTTTTTTCCTTTATGTAGATCTTTGAATCATTTAGTGACCCATCAATTTTTTTAAAAAAATTCTACATTGCGATTTCTTTCATCCTCGTTTCACCAAAAAAAAAAACAAACAATATTTTCAAAACACTTTCAAAAAATCTAAAAATAAACTCCAGCACCCGAAAATAGGGATTCCTGCCTCACTCTCTTCAACACATTCAAATTTCTATCCCTTTCAATTCATCCAGCCATTGGTTACTTTCACACGAACAAATACTACACTCGAAAAGAAAAACTAAAACAGGTCAAACTTATAAATTCTCGACGTCGAGTGGACATGGAGCGAGATAAAGTCACGACTTTACAAATATAATAATCGCCTCGTCCAACACCCGGACGCGGTGCAGAGTGCATACGAGTATTTTCACCTTTCGCTACCGTTTACCTATCGTATTGACCACCACTCGTTGTATTATCGCGTCAGGTGTGTACGCACCTTGAACACGCTCGACGCGATAACGTCGTCGAGCGTCGAACGATATATCAATTTTATGACACCGTTGGAACCGGAGTCGAGTTATCCGGTGGGGAAAGGGGTAGCCAGGCTCAATAATTCCAATTCGAGCGACGAATTAACATTAATGCGTACGTCGATACGATCGTAATCGTAAATACTGGACCTGTCGTCGTATCCGAGACTATTCATAATCGGACATCATACGAACGGCCGGACATGCCACAGGAAAAGAGCAAAGGGAACTAGGCAATATAAAAATTTCTTTCATAAATTCGAACGTACCTAATTCGTATTCACGTTCGGCATCCTCCGGTATAGTTTCCATCGCCCAAATAAAATTCTATCTCGTTATTTCCATCAAGTTTCGTCATGACTCGTCCATAATGCGAAAAAATTGCAACGTCGACCAATCCGGCGTCTTTTTCTAGGGTACTTTCCTCGGCTAATTTACCCCAACAAAATGCCGGATCGTCGAATACAGAAAATTTTCACCACCAAAACGCCCAATAAAGGTAAATCTGCTTCGGCGACGTCGGCGGAAACGTGAAAAATTACATCACATCGCGTACGTATTATTTACTACGCTCGTGGCACTCGCTCGTCAAAACAGATCGCGCACGCCGTACGTAGGTATAATTACACACCGGCGAAAATTAACCGAACCGCGGTATTTTCCTCACTCGGCGTTCGATCGTCGTTGCCAGTACACAATACGTCGAGAAAAAAAGGAGGAAAAAAAAGAGCGGCGAAAAAAATTACACACACTGAGCGAATTTCAAAATACCGCACCGCAGCCGCCGCGCGCGGTGAGCGAAAAATTACACAGATTTTCGAGACGATAATAAGCTTTTAATTTTACGTCGTAATTTATCATCGCGTTCGCGTATATGCCGCGCTATGCGTGCTATATACACGATGAGTCGAGTCGACGTCGACCAAATATGAACTTTCTGCCGGCTGAAAAAATACAACGTTATTTTCCCACACCGTGTACCGCTTGCTTGGCGAAATTTTTTTTCGCCTCGAAGCGCGTACACGTTCGAAGGTAACAGATATACGCTTTTTTCCACCCTATTACGGTTTTCGTGGGACCTACATTCGGCAAATCGTTACAATACCCCGATGAGTGGGCCGCCGGCCGCAAAATACTCTTGCTTTTTTGAATAATGAAAATGAAAATAATGACGAGTCTAATTAACAAGCTCGACTATTGCTAGAAGCGATATCGCTGCCTCCGCTACCTAGAACTGCAAATATTCGTCGATTTTTAGCTCTTTGTATAATTTTTTCAAGGGGTACCATAAGAGTGTCGTAGTCAGAGCCATACCGATCGATTTGGTGTGGAGCGTGGACACACTGGACAGTAGTTTTCCCCTAATAATGGAGACAATTTTACATTGGAAAATCACGAAAAATGCCATTTTGCTCAAATTTTTGGTTCCCATTAGAATCCGAATTTCTTACTAGGAATTTATCAGAGATTCGAATATAAAAAAGATGGATGGATTTCCAAATTTTATTCTAATCAATTCAATACAATTGATGCATTTGAAGTTACAACGTTTAAAATTTTAAATATTTCCATTTTCTTAAGAGAGATTTCCTTTCCTTTTTTTCGAAGAAGTTTAGTTGAAAATTGGCAGCAGAAATTGGCTCAACTTTTTTTCAGTTTTGCTTACGTTTTCAGTGACGACAGATTTTATAATTATATTATGCTTTCGCTTTCAAAGTGAAAGAAAAATATTTAAAAATCATCAATTTCTAGATTTTCCAAATTTGAATGTAGAAATTCCTTCCTTCTTCTATCCCCTAGAAAAACTGAAAAAAAGTCTTTCAAAATTATTGAAATCTGAAATAAAACTGACACCTAACACCACACATATGAAAATTCAAAAAAAAATTAACCTTTCTATTTAACTTCTTGAAAAATGAAAATTCATTGTCTTGCTATTTTATGAATTCTTCTAGTGATTTTCAATGCAATTTTTCTAGTTTGAAATTTGTGCAAAAAGGAGCCCTTTTTTACCCTTTTATTGAAAAATTCAAGAAAAAAGAAAAATGTCGAACATTCTTGCTTTTTGCAACAATAAAATCACTAAAATTCTTGCAAGAAAAGTTAGGTAAACCATGATTTACCTAACTTTTCTTGTCAGCTGGACATGATAATTTTTCAAAAAGGAAAATCAAGAAAAATGTCCTAAAAAAATTGTTGAAAAAAAATTTGTTTTCAACAATTCAAATTAAAATTCTTGGAAAATGTAAATTAATAATGAAATTTAATATTGGCAAATTATGAAACTGTCGCTTCCTTTCTCAAATCATCTAGAATGACCATGCACTACACTGAAAAAAAAATAATAACGTGTCTCAATTCACAAAATAGGTGAAATTTATTATTTTTGTGAAAAAAATTAATTTTTTCAGTAAGATTTATTAATCTTTTTTGACAAATTTCATCATTTTTTTTTTTGATGAAAAATATTATTTTTAAAAATAAATTTCACCTATTTTGCAAATTGGGACACGGTTATTTTTTTTTTTTTGAAAAATTTTATCATATATGTTTTGAATAAAATTTAATTATTTGGTAAAATTAATTAATTTTTTGATAAAATTTATTATTTTTTGGGTAAAATGTATTCGTTTTCAACTTTCTTTTTTTCCGTGGTGTAAACATTTGAGAAATAAATATTTTGAAAGACTCGTCAATAGCCAAGATGCGAATTTTTTCGTAATTTCTTTTTAGTTTGAAAAGGGGGAAAATATGTTGATTTTGCATATTTTTTTGATACCATTTTAGTAGAAGTCGAACGAAATTTTTAATAATTCAACTGTTCAGATTCTTTATAGTAATTTCGGTTCAAGTACCTATAATTTTGATTTTTTTTTCATAGGAGAAACTTTTGATGGAAAATTTTCAAAATTCCGACTTGAAGCAAAATCAGAAAGTAAAAATAATCTGAAAGCTAAATTTTTACATATTTTCTTTGAATTTAATAAAAATAGCATCGGAAAATATACGAAAACCAATTTTCTTTCATACCCATTTTAAAATGAAAATGAATTTACGAAAACTTTTACATCTTGACGTATCTTCATTCATAATGTGAGGGGGGGGAGGGAGAAAAACAAGAATGATTTTTAATATTTTCAATAACATTCTAATCAAATAGAATAACAAGTTTTTCCTCTTTCATCAACGTAAAGCCATAAACATCTCTTTCGAAACGTCCCTTCAAATAATCAAATTTATCAAAAAACCCTCATCCCTCTAAATCATCGAAATGACAAACTACCACGTTCTCGGTGAAATTCCACCATACTCCTCCAAAGTTACGACTCTCCGGGGAAAACACGGTAAAAATTTCATCCGGTTGCCTTGCCAAGCTCGCATGACATATGGCGTGACCTGGAAAAATTACGCAAATCTCGAGAATACTTTTCACTTCCTAACTCGTCGCATATGAAGGAAATTCATCACGATACGCGTGGGCGTTTCGCGCCACCGTCCGTCCGAACATGTGGTAATTTATCGTCAAGTACGCAGCATTGCGCCGGTTTATGGAAATGAGAAAAGAGGAAAAAAATTACGAAATATCTTCAACCACAGTACATCTACAAAAGGAATTTTAAAAAATTGAAAAAAATGCCCCCCCCCCGGTTCGCGGAATTAAAATTTACACTTCGAATTCAATTGACGAATTAGAATAAGGTCTTCTTTAGATCGTGGAATCGAAATGTTTCACCAGTGGTTCTGCCAATTTAAATAGTTTGTTTATAGAAAAAACAACGCTACATGGAGTTCTCTAGTTGAAATTTTTTTATTCGACTATGAGAAAAAATTTTTCAATTTGAGATCTTTGTTCTATCGTATAATTTTTTATTTACAATGGAAATTTTTTCAGACGATTAGGATGAATCATAATACCCTTGAGACACTGATGACCTTTCTCACTTAATCGAGAACATTTATAAGATAAAGCCTTCGGCTTATCTAAGAATGATAAACGTATTTCTGAATTGGCCACAGCGTGTCGTTGGGCTCAAAATTACACGATTTTCGAAAACAATTCGAGAAAGATGAAAAAAATGTGTTCTCATACGAATATTTTTCTGTCAACAAAAGCAAAAATTTTCAATCCCAGTCGGTTCGTTGAACCAGCCAAGAAAAGTTGAATATTTTGAACTCGCAGATTTTAAATTGAAATCATATGGAAAATATGGAACCTTGTAACCATCTTCCCTTCCTCTTCTCCCATCACAAGTCAAAATTTTGGCATCGTGACATAATAAAATTCCGGCCAAATCCTCAGCCCATTCGAATCACATTAACACCTTCTACGTCGAATTAATTCACCAATTGAACCAATTATCGCGAAAAAATTTCCAACGTGAAAAAAATTAAAAATCGATGAATCTTCCTCCACCTTCCATAACCTTACTTCGACGAACAAAAAAAAAACTCTTTTTAGTACCCTGAAAAGAGAGAAAAAAAGAAAGAATTATACGAGCTTCGTCGAACTTTCGATAACCTTGGCGGGGAGAAAAAGAGGCAGCCTTAGAACAGACAACAGAATGAACCGAAGGAAAATTGGGTATTTTATCGGTCATTTATAATCATGTCGTGACGTTAAACTTTGTTCAGTATTTTGCTAACTTTTGACATTTTTTCGACGGTCGGCGGCGCGTTCACGCTTCGAGGTTGAAGGTTCGTAGCCGTGGAGGGGTCGGTTCTTCGAAACGATAAGATTTATAATTCGCGAGAAATTGTTTTTCTCCTCGAGTTTTCGCATCTTGGCAGCAGAAGAGACTCTCGCATCGCCGCTAATAACTTATTACGTGAGCCAATAGTTAAGTATACGGACATCGGCGCTATTTTCATTTTTCATTTCCAACGATAATCACGTGAGAATTCGATCAGCTGGCGAATTATGCGCGGTCATATACACGTTGTTTGGGAAGGAAGCGAAGGGTACGCAGAGATCGGATAAAGCGTACGATTGTCGTTTGTCGCGGTGATTTATAGCGACACGTTCGATGTAACGAATCGATTGATTATGGGTTATGGGTCAATTATCTCGATATGGCCAGTCAACGATAAAATTTCGAGAATCTATACAAACCTCGGGCTACTCGAAAAATACCAAATTCCAAAAATAATTTTTTTCGGATCAATTTGGCAATTTTTAAATACCTCGAAGGTTCTGGGCAAATGATCGATCGCCTCGTAGATCATCGTCACACGAGCTAATGACGTTTCTAAGCCAATTTTCGATAGATTTATGACGTCTTTCATCTCGATATGGTCAGCCAGCGATGAAATTTCCAGAATCGATACGATTCTAAAAATTTTCGAGAAATGATACAAACCTCAGGCCACTCAAAAAAACCTAATTTCAAAAATAATTTTTTTCAGACCAATTTGGCAATTTTAAACACCTCGAAGGCTGTGGGAAAATGATCGATCACCTCGTAGATCATCATAACCCGAGCTAATGACGTTCCTGAGCCAATTTTCGATTGATTTACGACGACCTTCGTTCGACGGCTAAATTCCGCCGACACATCAAACTTAACACCATTCGAGAGCGAAATAAAAGCTCCATTTAAAACGCAACAAAACAATTATTAAATCATCGCGGCTGGATAATGCATATTTATCACGCGACCAGCTTTTTTTCATTTACCATTCGACTGATATTCGTATTAAACCGTAATAACCGAACGTTAAAAAATTCACATTTTTAAAAGATAACAAACGATGATCGGTACGGCGAAGAATGAAAGAGATACGATGCAATGAGCCCATCAACCCAACACATTTCGAAAGAGATAAAACCCCATCGGTGGCAGCGATACGCTGATAATGATCGAGCACTAATTACAAAATAACCGCGCACAAACACCGAAAAAATTGTAAATTTCGATTAAAAAACCCACAGAGGATAGAATTTTTCATCTAAAATGATACATCCGTCCGAGGGAGAAAAAAACGTTGTACAGTAAAAATAAAAATTAATTTTTTCCGCACCATTACACTATTTCAATTGTAAAGCAGCCAAATTCGTCGACGAAAAAAAAAATAACACCCGATTAAAACCTAAAAACTACTAGTATAATCGTTTCTCGACGAAACAACATGAAAAAAAAAACACCAATGAAAGAGAAAAAAAATTACACACGATAACGCATAACGACGAAAAAAAATTCAAATTCGTTGAAAATCGCGCAACAACGCCGCGAACTACCATCGAGACGTCGAATCGTCGACACACTGAACTCAAAACCGCCGTTAACCGAATGTTTTAGAAATGAAAACACAGTTTCGGTTTGGAACGGCCGGAGACATGAGCAGTAAAACCAGAAACGACCGAACTTGCTGTCTAGAGCGAACGTACGTTCTTACTCATGGATTTTCTCTTCTTACTCCTCAAAATCTAAGGTGCAGATTGCTTACAAACGTCCGCCAAAATAAACCGAAAAATTTACGAAAAATTTCCGTCGCGCCGCGCCGGTCTGAAGTATCGGTGGAAGTATTTTTTTTAGTCAAGGTTACGTATGCGTAGATGCGAAATTACACTTGTTCGGATAAATTTTCGACGTCATTCATCAGCTGATTGCTGTTCGGCAGTAAATTAATCATGAGTGTTTAGAATGTTCGAGGGAAGAGATGGTATCGCGAAAGATCGATTCGAAATGGTACTAAATGGACAATTCCGATATGACAGACAAGGACCACTTTGAAAATTGTTCTTTCAAACTGCATACATAAATGCATGTTGAGTTGCCAACTTTTATAATTGAAGGGGCAGAATTGTTCAACACGAGGAACTTTTTCACCAGAAATGTAACGAATCTCATTATTTTCGAAAAGGAAAATAAATTTGAAACCTTACAGTTTCGTCCGTAGCCAAAAATATGTGAGTCTGGATATAAAAACCACCCGTTGGTGTCAGAAATTAGTTTTCAAGTTGACGCTGATTTTTGGACCTTTCAAAAGGAGTAGAATCAAAGGGGAACTTTCTATATCCAGGCAAATAATTATAATAGAGATCATGTAGCAAAATAATGTACCATATTTTTCCATTCGGACACTTGGACTTACAAGTAAATCATCAGTCAAATGTAGAGTTTGATCAAAAATTTTCAATTTCGAATCTCCAGTTTCGACTAATTTTGAGATTCAGAATATGAATTCAATTTCTGTCTTACGTAATTTCTATCCTCGTGAAGGTTAATTTAGGCCTAAAAACGACTAATTTACAGACCAGAAATGACCAAATGGAAAAACCAACCAATTTCATATATTCGTGTTCACTTGTTCAGCTAGTCAAACAAATTATCCATATAAAACATTACAAGTGATCATGTACGTTACGTCGTTGCTATACTATTTTTATTTTTTTTTTGGGGGGGGGGGGGAATCTTGTAAAATTTGAGACTTTCAGACGAGAAGAAATGAAAGAATGAAATTTGGCTAAAAATCTAATAAATACATATTTCCAAAAATATTTGTTTTTAAGAAAAATAAAAAATGAAGATTTTTCAAAACAAATTCAGTATCCAGTTTCCATTTTCATTACTGTAGGATTCGGCTGAAAGCCCACAGAAGACCAGGAAGACCTGGAATAATTGAAGCTTCTAGAAAATTTATGATCATTTCAAAAATGTGCCCTAACCGAAGCCGAAAAGTTCGCCCATTCAACAAAAACACAGAAACAGTGTTCTGGTAGATATTATTTTTAAAAAAGTCAAGCTACTAAAAAAATATTATTTATAGATGATTTTACTGAAAAATCTAGAAAAATTGGTTCGAAAGTCGATCTATAGCAACAATGTGACCTTCAAATTCTTAAAAAATCATCTCGTGTGTCCAAAATCTCCAAATTGAATTACCAATTTCGATTGAAAATTATATCAACAATTTGGCGTTAGTTTAAGAACCTTATCACACCCCAAAAGTGCTCCAAAAAAGCCACAAAACCCAACAATTATGACAAGGAGAAAAAATTGTGATTGGAAAAAATTGAAAATTTCCATATTATTTTGAGCTAAACAATTCTAATAACGAAACCCGAACGTATATTTTCTCACAAAATCGAAATTGCAGAATTCGAATTTTGAGTTCATTTCATCTCAGGCGTAGGGTTAAATTTGATAGCTAATTTTTATAAACTGATTTTAAAAAATGAGTTGAAAACATGAAAGCTGATTTTTAAATTTTTTCAACATTTCTGATTTTGTATAGGGAGAGAGGGGAGTGTAGAATTAAATAAATTATTCATTCTAATTTTTTTTAGGGGAAATTAAAAATTTGCAAATTTTTTCTACTCGCTCTGTCGGTTTTGATTTTGATAGAACAATATATTTAAATTCTATAATCTTCGTTTTACAATCAATTCACCCAGGAGCGCCCAGGAGAGCCCTTCCTTTTAAATTTAAAAAACTGAGATCATCACATGGTGGTTTTTTTTCATAAATTCTAGTCAATGTGACAGCGATTCGGAAAAATTATTCGACAGTAACAAAAATAAACTCGAGTAAAAATTTAAAGGAACTTCAAAGCTGCACAGACAACCGAAAGATCACATTTTGATAGGTAAATTAATTTTATTTCCATCGTCAAAAAAAAAATTGTGAACTCTTCAATCAAGACAAACACTTGGACAAATAGACCCAGTCAAGTCATGTCTGTACTTCTTTTCCTCTTAAAAATACGAATATGTACTTCATTCCCACATTCGTCGAAAACACTGCACAACACATCGCTATTGACCACCTTTTTTATTTCTTTCAACGACGGACGAAAATAAACAAAAAAACCGTAGGATTGGAAGAATGAAAATGGCCGACTATTGTAATTTTCCTTCTTCTTGTTAACTTTGAAAATTTCATTTACATTTTGGAAAAACTATTAAGCAGTTTGTTTTCACGAGAAGTTTTTTGCTATAGCCTTGAACCGTTGCGTATTTGTAACCCACGTCAAGTTGCAGGTTTAGTTTTTTCTTTCCTTCGCCTCGCCTTTTTTTCCTGCTTTTTTTCATTTTTTATTTCACTATAAATTGAAGGCACCTTGTTTTTAGGTTACTTAAAATGGGTAAGAATTTTAGAATTACTATAACGTTCGGGAGTTTCTTTTTTCTACAGCAAATATACCCACTACAATAAACTTGGGAACTTCTTAATTATTTTTATTCGAAACAACAAAATAAGTATTTGTAAGAATTTTGTAAAAAATTCAAAGAAATTCAATACCGAATATCGGTTATTATCTTCACGTTACATTTTAATTCAATCATTATCGTGATTATTCGACGAATTCTAAATGAAATTCAGATTAAGTAATTAAGACTTCCATGAGCTCATGATTCATCTGATGGATTTTAAATGTTTCAAGTATTATAATAGTTCGTTATTTGTTATTTATGAACTATTAATATTATAATTAGTGTTATTTTGAATTTCGTTTTACCTAAAATTGATACGACAAACGGACGAACGAGCATTTATTCTATACCGATGGTTTATAAATACAAAAATAACCGTATGTCAATTATAGCAGTAGATAATCATCGAAAATAATCATCGAACATTTTCAACTTGAGGTATTTGCACGAGAATTATTCTTGGGACTTAAATTGGTTAAATCTATTCGTGAAGTCGTTATAGGAATGGCCTCGTGCATACGAATGAATCACTACACCGAGACAATTGCATCATTAGAATGATTGAGTATGATAAAAATACCGAGGAAATTTTTACAGTAAGTAGTTAAAGTATTCTACAAATTATAATCCTGGATTGAAATTTTGATTCGCAAGAATAAAAAAAAATGAAAGCTAATTCGACGTCGATGGAAGTTTTAAATACTATTAGAGAATAATTTCTAGTATATGTTCGGAATTCCGAACATATACTAGAAATTATTCTCAAGTCACCGAGGATCAGGAATCAATAGTTTTTTGGAATAGAAAATGCACACTCTTTGCTTGGATACAATTACATCTTTGCAACGATCAATCACGAAATACCGAACGAAAAGCTTTACTCTTTATTATTCATAATAATACTGCTTAGAATTCAAAACCACTTTCAACGTAACTTTGGGCTACCGATACCGAAATCAAACAACTGAAAAATGGCCAATAGAGGTAACGTTAGATGAAAAAGTATGATTATATTGAACACAATTCGTATTTAGGGGAAAATATAGACACGGGCAGAAACCAAAAACATTCCAGATTCTCACGAATTCATAATTTACAAAATACGAGTATCACAACGACAAAAATCATAATATGGAAGTAAATTGAGTAGATACATCCACCAATACCATGCTATCTGAAAAGTTTCACCGGAACATCGGATTTCTAGTTATTAAAATCTTACCTTGCCAACACTTTCGAATATCTACATATTTGGATCACCACTTGAAATTTCGGATTCGATACATCTTTGAATTACACAAACAATAAACATATTGCGACCATTTTCAAACTTCGAAACGCCACAAAATAACCGAAAGAGTGAATACTAACACGATTTCTACCGTTTAAAAACCAAGATTCACCATATTCACAAAAAGAAGTAAAAGAACAAAAATTTCGACAAAATATTTCTCGAAGCCTCACGAAAGACAAATATTCACTAGAAAACACGATAGTTAAACAAACGAAACACAAACATACTGTTTTTCAACGAAAAAAAAGCTCAACGAAGTTAATACGACAATACGATCGAATCGAACAATCAAAGTATTCGGTTACCGGTTTACACGAATAAACGCGAATTCGAAACTACATTACTGAATTATGAATCATACACAAGATTCTGTACGAAAGAACCTTTATCAACTTTTAGTTTTATTAAAACACCGAATAATCGAGAAACTGAACCGAGATTGAACTAAAACATTGACACTTGGACAGACGCTCACAAAATGACAATAGACAAACAACACAAAATGGCGTCGGTCGCGTCAACGCGTCGTACTCACACAATGTTCAACACTCTTTGTATGTTGTACGTTATTACGCATGAACACAAACACGATAGAAACCGAATACGAAAAAATGCTGCTGTGATTCCTTTTCACTCGTGCCTTCTCACTCCACTACTACATTATTCTTATTCATTCGTCATTTTTTTACCATTTACTACTGTCTAGACTTTTCAATGCTCATATATTGCGCATGCGTGCCATAAATGTTCGAGGATACAGTTTAGGGGATGCTCAAAATTCGATTGAAATTCAGCACAATAAAATATTCGATTTTACTAGATTAATTCTTTAATATGAATTATGGAAAATCTAAAATTGTTATTTTTCTGCTTTGACCTTTGACGATTATTTTCTAATTCTATTGTAATACAAGTTGCAGAACGTGAATTCGAAATTTAGGATTTTTTTTACCTTTTGTGATGTACATTTTAAATAATTAATACGTCCGTTTAAAAAACAACCACAGTTCATTTTGAAATTTTAATTTCAGAGAATTATTGCGTAAATTAATCTACCCTGAGGGAAATTTTATAATACCTACCAACCAATAATTTACTCTCTAATGTTTGAAGATTTCGTGAACCTTATGATACTATTTTTTCGTATGAAATTTTTCTCACATAATGACAATTGAAAGTCAAAATTCCAAAATGGACTATTTGATGGCTGTTTTGTTTTTAAAACGGACGCTTCAATTCAAATTGATTTTTTTGGCTATTTAAAATTTTCAGATATTCGAGAACTACCTAGTATCTTTGTGATTTGAGACTTGAATAATATTGTTATGATTATTTTCGATTTAAAAAAAAATCAGAACAATCATGTCTGAGCGAAACGAGGACGGAATTTTCTTGAAAAAAAAAATTGTTCAAAAGTTGAAGTTTTTCATGCATTCCATCTTTTAACCACTGAGTAGTATTTAATTTCATTTTAATTGGTAAGATACAGCGATAGCAAAATAAAGAAACATAAAATCCAATAAAATCTTGATAAACACATTCGGATTTAAGTATATATAACACGTTTTGCCTCATTCTCATTCCCAATACTTAAACAAAGATCTTAACTGAATTTTGGGTACCTATTGAAATATTTGGTTCTGAATCCCAATTCAAGAGTTTGTAAAGTTGAAAATGAAATATTTTATCTACTTACACGCATAAAAAATTATAAAAGTACCTACACTCAAATTTCCAAAATAATGAATAGAAATGAAAAATTAATGAAACAGTAAAAAATTCCAGAAAGGCAGAGTCGTTTTCTTTCTCTTAACAAATTTCATCACTGCCTTTATTTTATTCATCGTTTCATTGTAAGGTAAGTATAATTACGTGGTTAGTAAACTTTTTATAATGTAAGCATTTGAAGTTCGAAATTTGGATACTTTGGTATCGTAGTACCCTGATTCCTAATTCCGACTGAACCAAATTTTGCACATCAATTTAATCCCAAAAATAAAACAGATTTTAAAAATATTCCAATACTTCAACGCAATAAAATCCGTCGATAAAATACCTAATTAATAAACCTTGATAAAATCACTTACGTGCGGTATATCCATATTCATCTTCATCCTCCTCGTCGAAAGAATCATCTTCGGAGCTCTTCCTTAAGCTACCGGCGCTAGCTCTCATAATCTGTAAAACCATCGCGGACGGAGAAAAAAGATTAATTTCTTAGCTTAGAGCAATAAAACAGACGACAAATCGATCGGTATATAAAAATAAGCGGCGTAGCGTCCCATAGCAATAAATCCGAACGCGTAAAACGAACGGAAATTAACTTACCAATTTTCCGGCTTTGGTAACGACGTGTTTTTCATTATCGTCATCGAATTCGCTACTCGCTTCTGTATCGGAAGCACCTTTTAATGCTTTTGACAAAGCCGACGACTCGTGAAACAATAATCGTTTCTGTTCGGCCGACGAGCCGGATAGTTTAGCTGCGGCTGTTGGCTGCTGCTAAAATCAAAAAATACCAATACGATTAGACGATTAAAATACGTAGGAAGCTAAAATGATGAAAATATTACACACCGGAACCGAATCAGCGGGTAGATTTTCATTAACAGCCGCCAAAGTTTCTTCGTCTTTACTTATTAAAGACGATTTCTGTTCGCCGGTGCTTACGGTAGATGGTTTTTCCGAACTGCTTTCGTAATCGCTTTGAGCTTCCATTCCCTGCGGATGTGGAACGTATAGGTAAAGTTTGGAAACGGTGAGATGATGATGAGCGAAATGCTGACCGACTTACCCATTGGATTAACGATTGAACTACGAATGTGACCGGATTACCGGATGATTTTATCGTTTGAACTGCTGTTTCGTGGGTGGCTGCGTGTAAATCGACGCCATTCACTTCGATAATACGATCACCAGTCTGGGGAAAAAAGTAGAAACAAAGAATGAATTATTTAGAGGTCCGAATTTGGTCGATGAAAATTTCCATAAAAATGGTATCGATGGGTACCTTTAATTCTCCACTTTTGCCAGCAGGACTTTCGGGGATGACGTTTTTGATGAAAATTCCTGATATGGCACATCGACTTTCTTCTGTCGAGTTGTATAGATCAACCTGAGAAATAAAACAGGTTATTAAACAATCACAATTGATCGAGTTGATCTTATTAATCGAAAACGTTGATTTGATACAAAAAACCACCGGTTGGAAATATTTCAAGAAATCATTCCAGGGATTAGGTATCTAATCATAAATGGGTCATGTCATTTCAATATGTTCAACAACTTTTTTCATACTTCGAGCAGTTTGGCTTAAACAGTTGGAAAAAATATGGAAAGGAAACTCAGAATAGTTTATGAAAATTTTTTAAACTTTTATCAAGTTGATTTTTAGTGACACATTGAAATAAGGGAAATAATTTGAAAATCTGCCAAAATTCCTATGCATAAGTTTTTAAGATATAAATCGAACTTGGCAACTTTTTTGAAGGGATCTTGACCCTCAATAAGAGGAGTTGAGGAATGACGAAACAACATCCTGAAATTTATTTCAAAGAAACATTTTAAAAAAATTAATAACTTCATTTTAGAAGAAGTGAGTTTAAATATTAACTTGGTTTTTAATTTGACTCTTTTAATTTTTCTCGTAGAGGCTCATTTGATCAAAAAAATGAGGAAATGATACTGATCACGAAAATCGAGCCGTTTATTGAAAGTTTCAGATCATCAAGTTCGAATAAAAACTTGAAAAAAAGCACCCCATAATTTTTTTCATTCAAATTCAAATTTGCAAAAGAAAAATGCAAAAAAATATTGAATTATGAAGGAGGTTGGATTTTAAAATTACGATTTTAATGATCATAACCAAAAAGAAAAGAATTGTTTCCTTTAGAAATCGTTCTTGGTTCCTATCCTAATGATTAAATTTTCATGCTAAATTTTTCCCATTTTTTTTTTTCAAATTCGGTTTCATCGAAATTATTTTTAATTTAAAATTTTTTATACTTAATAATTATTAATGATTTCAATTTTTCTCATGATTTTTTTCCAATTTTTTATTACAATTTTCAACATTTTTTTCCACCCCAATAAGGAAGCATTGAAGCATCTGTCCACTATCAGAAGGAAAGATTGGCTCTGTTTTGCGGATTGCAATACTACTTGAACCAAATCATGACGTCAGAGCTGTAGAGCAGGTGATTTTTGATTATTCCTTTGCTTTTTTTTTTTTCAAATGATGTATTTAGAATTATTTTTGTGAAGTAATATTGGAGACAAAAAGGGTGGTTTACGAATCATGACTTTTTTCAAGGTCGGCTCCATATCATGTTTAATTTTTTTCAAGAACGATTATTTTTTCCTAAAATTTTTTACACGTATTTTTTTTTGTTTTTCAACTACAATTTCTTCTTCAAATTAAAAAAATTTAATGTTATTTAGCTCTAAAACCTTGGCTCAATTTTTTTGAGAAATTGTGATTCTGTCTTAAACTATTTCTAGTTTTGAATTTTTTTATCCAAGTTTTCTCAAATTTCAGCTTTGAAATTGTTCTCAAAATAATTCTTTTGACCATAAAATGTTATCAATGTTTCTAAATTTTAATTCAAAAAAATGAACGAGTCAAAAAACATTCAGACCAACTCGAAAAAACTTTTTAAAAAAATTTAATAACTTATCAATTTTTTTTGATATCTTTTTATGTTCGTTTTTAAAAAATTCACCGTGAAGAAATTGCGACTCTCAAGCAAGAAATTTGAAGGAAATGAATTTCACATCTAAAATTTAGGTCGATTTTTGAACTTCATTTTTCATTTTCTACGCAGAACTTTACCCAAGATAACAAAAACAAGATTTCTCGCAGATTTTTAGTTAAATTCTGACTCTTCTTTCCATCCTCTTTACAACTGCGTAATCCAAACGGCTCCAAAATCACGAGTTTTGAGGCCGAAGACATCGAAATTGGAAATTTATTGAGAAGAATTGTGACAAAAAATCAACTATGTTCCCTCCCAAGCTCACAAGGAATTGACCTAAAATAACGGTGGGGTGGCTTTCTTACTTAAATTTGAGAAAATTTCATTAACAATTTTTTGAGTAGGTAAAATCTGAATATTCAAGGTAAAAAAATGATTAAATTTTTATAGAAAGACCCCAATACAATCGATCCTGTATTAGTTCTTTACCTTTCCACCAACAATGCTTATTCCAAGACTATTATTTTGGTCACGATAAACCTGGACTCTTCTTTCGGGTCCCCAGTGCTTCGACAGGAAATTATTAGATTCGGGAGATTTTTCCAAAATCATGTCTAATTCTTCGTTTCCAAGCTCGACGCCGGTACTGGCGAATCTATGAAGAGTCTTCAATTTTTCTCCGGCTGATAAATCATGGTAATAATACGATTCTAAATCTACGCTGCCAAGTCGATGCAATTTTGATAATCGACCTAGCTCTCTAATTTCCGCCTGCGAAAAAAACAAAAAAAAATTCAATTACTTCGACTACGCAGCACGTTCGTTACCACATAAAATATAAATCCCTTGGAATAAAATATAAACAACAGGCGAAAATATAAAAACCACCGATTTCGATTCGATATTACCTTGAGCAACTCATCTTCGGGAAGACTAATACGATGATTGGAAATATCGCTTTCGGATTTGGACGAGTACTCAAACTGCGATACGTTTTCGCCGGATTTAATAAAATCTGTACTATCGCTATCGTGACTCGAATATATATCTCGGCTGCTAGAACATTTACTAGCGTTGAGCGAGTTTTCACTTAAGGAAATGCATTTCGAGTAATTCAAGATATTTTCTTCGGACTTGACCGAGTTTCTTAGGTAATTCGAAGCGCTTTTATCGGAATTAACTTCGAATGCCGATTTGGTCGATTCGATGACGCAGTTTTCGCTTCGGCTTAGGATCGGTATATCGATACTAAGACTGGTAATTTGGGTTATCGATGAATCGGTGGCTGTGGTTGCGCTTCTGACTAGGTTATCACTCTTGAAGACTTTCTTGCTGCGGTAGAACGCTTGGTTTTCGACGGTGAGCGAAGCTTTCCGCGGAAGGAGGCTGAGATCAATGGATTGCAGGTAACTGGTATTCGGTAGACTTTTCGTCGAGTCGATATACGGCGAGCTGAGGTAATAACAGAACAGTAGTTGGTAATTTCAAAGTGTAAAAAAGAGACGAAATTGTCTGATTTTTTTTACGTACAAGGAGACTCGAAATCCATCAAGTTGCCTTTCTGGATCTGTCAAGAGTTGAGAAATTGCAAAAGAATGCAAATTTGGGCAACTTGATCGATTTGAGGTGAAATAATGTAGCCGATTTGACGTTATAAGAAATGAATTTTAGAAAAATGCACAACACTTGGAATAAATACAAAAAAATATATAAGTATATTAAATACATTTTTTCATGAAAATTCAACACCAAAACAATGACCCAAAATTTGCATACCACTGACATTTTGAATCTGATACACACAACATCAATTTGCTAGTTGAAAAAACTTTTAAAAAATAAAAATAAAAATTAGTGAACAGTTGGGTAAATTGATTTTTTGTCAAGACTTTGACCCCTCCCCACAAAAAAAAAATTAAAAACACATTTGAAATATTTGGCATTTTTACAGAAAAAATTCAAGATGCACTTTTTTCAAAATATGTTCTCATACTCGTAATTATTATTTCCATGGGGGGTCTCGAGTTTCTATAAACATTTTAGCAACTTCTTAAATATTTTCATCAAAATTTTACATTATTCCAATTTTTTCTACCGAAATAATTTTTTAGATAGGTAGGTACTTTAAACTGTGGACAATATATGAAAAAAAATCAAAATGTTTGTAGAATTATAGAATTATACAATAAAATTGAATGATTTGAAATTTGATCATAATTGTGATACCTATTTTGAATTTTACAGTCATTTTTTCACCACAGACCAATTTTATATCCCTGATTCATTTTTTTTCTTTTTTGACATAAAACTAATAATTTTTTTAAAGACAAAAAATGTATAAATTATAAAAAATTCAAAATCATAAAATTTAGAAATACGTCAAATTGATTTTCAATATAATACTTGTAATTCAAATAATTTTCATTTTTTTTTCAAGGAAACTTCAAAATTGAAGAGAAAAAACATCTAAATGCAATTTTAATTTAAATAATTTTTAGACCATTAGATAGTAAGTACATATTTTCAACAATATTTCATGGGCACGATCCAAATATTTCCAAGAATTCAAAATTCAAAATTCTGAAACATTTCAGTATAATTTGATAGCTCGATTTTACATTATTTACACTCCTAAGCAAATACCTTTTCAAAATTCCAATTATTCAGCAAAAATTAAATAGATTTTCGAGATTTCAGTTTTTATAAAGTGAAAACCTTACGAATCAACAAAAAAGAATTTATATAAAGTTAAAAAAAAACTACTCAAGTGCGGCTTCCTACTGTCAAAAAAAAATGTCAACAACCATTTCGATTTTTATCGCGTTCGAAGTTCATAAATGAAATACCTATGAATGAAAGAGCCAAATCGCTCGTCATATCATAAGCTGTAGCGTACAAAATTGCACCTGTAGAGGTTCCGTATTCGATTCACGAAGCCTTAAAGATGTGAAAGATTATGCGAGGTCGTTCACTCTGCCAGCTAGCTTGTTGAAAAAAAGCGAAAAAAGTGGACAAGGAAACTGAAATGAATGGCGTTCAAATATCTAATTAATTTTTCTCTCGTTTGGTGCGACCACAGTTTGTTATTAATTCAGAAAATTGAGAATAAATGTTTTCTCTGGCATTTTTATTTTGGCTCGACAAATCAATTATGAAATTAGGGACACAGAAAAAAACGAAAAATCAGAATTTTCAGAAATGGAATTTTTTTAAGGGTTGATGAAGTGAAAACCGAACACTGAACTAAAAAAAACACTTCGTGGTTCGTATAGTATTTTTACGAACGAAAAAAATCAAGTTTTGAAGATTTTTCATCGCGGCTCAAGTAAATTTTTTATTTTCTTTTTCTTTTTTTCAGTATGTACTCCAACTTCAAATTGACAAGATACAATAACTGTTCTCAAAAATGTAAGGATATTGATTTAAAAAATTCAAAAAAAAATAGGTGAACTTGAAACTTCAACTTATATGCGCTTCAACCAAACTTTATTTCAAAATAAATTATTGAACTTTTATTTGTAATTAATTAGAATATTTTTGTTATCTTCAACTCAATGAAGTATGATTTCTTTCATTTACTCAATTGATGACAAAAATTTGGCTTATAAGAGAGAGAGAATTGATATGTAGAAATGAAAAATTTCACTGTCGATCTAATTCATTCTTACCACAAATGGGATTTCGACAGCCAAGTCCAAATTTTTTCAACTCTGAATTATTTTAATTTCTTCAATTCTAATTTTTTTTCATCCTATATCCAATAATTTAACAATTTTTTTAGCAGAAATTTTTTCTTAACTGCAAATTTGTAGAAAAATTTTCTTATTTATGCTACTTAAATTTTTTTAACCTTGCGTTTTAAAACTTTTTTCAACTCCAAATTTTTTTGCAATAATTTTCATTTTATTTTCAACTTTTTTCGACTATAAATTTTTTTCAAAATTTCTTCCAACCTTGAATTTTTCAAAAAAAATCTAGGCAAACTTTGAGGTTTTCAATTTTTTTTTCAATTGAATAAGTAATTAGGAGAAAATATGAGAAGTAATAAAAATATGAACACGAAAAAATTCCAGAAATCATAATTGAACAAATTTCAAGAAATCTGAACTTTTACCGCCAATACGTCCAGTGATTTAATTTTTCCTGGCTTAGGTGAGTAAATAATTTACATATTTTAGATTTTGGCAAGAAATTAAAAAACACTTCGAATCGAAAAAATTTGAGTTCAGAATAAATTTAAAATGTTAGATCATCGAAATTTTTTGTAAAACAAAAATAATTATTGGAGCTAGTAAAATTTCAGACTCAACGATTTTTTCCAACTTGATCCAAAGGCTCAAACCCTCTCCCCCTCCCCCCAATACTCGAAAAGGAGATTTTTTATTATAAAAAATATATGAAAAAACTGCATTTTTTTGCTCTTCAAAAATATTTAGCCATTTTATTTCTCGAATGGACATAATTATGCACAATTCTCTAAATTGGAATCAGTCGTTGATAAAATCCTATCTTTGAGAATCATGATCTTTCAATAGAAGATCACTGATTTTTCAATCAATCCCCAATTTGTTGAAAAAAAAATTTAACTAAAAGATCAGTGAAAAATCACTGATTTAAAATTAGACCTCTTTCCTCTATTTTTTTTTTTTTTTCGAATTCTTAGCTTCATCCCTTAATTAATTTCTGGATGTGCTTATAGATCCAATAGTCTCCCCCTCCCTTCCCTTCCCTTCCCTTCCCTTCCCAAAAAATTATTTCGATACGAAGGCTATGCCTATGCCCTCCCGTCGTGCAAAGCGGGTGCCATTTGACACGGAAATGGCACGATTTTGACTGAGAAAAATGACACCTAAAATGACACGAAAATGGCAAAATTCAACCAATCAACGCGGAGCAGGAATTGCCACTGTAGTGTCAAAATCTTGCCACAAAACCAGTTTATTGGTAGCGGGTATGACAGCGTTTTGACTCTGTGGCAGTGAAATGACATGGAAATGACACTCTTTTGACATATTCAAGATAAGTGGTTTAACTGCTTTTTTAGGCACTGTTACACATGTGTAGCTGGCGTAGCGGCATGTTAAACGAATTGCAGTGTTATTAAAACCTAAATTTATCCGCATTCATTAAATAAAAAAAGCATGTAGGGAGTCCTAGATCATGATTTGATTATGAATATTGTCATTCTCTCTAGAATTACAATGGTTATGTACCAAATTTTTCCACTAAAATTCCTGATGTCAGGAGGAGGGGGGAATCGAACCTGCAACCCTAAAATCCTAACTACCTAACTACCTAACTACCTATCCTATGCCACATGGCTACCAGACTATGACAATGATCTAGTCAGTTTAGAATTTTAATGCTTGAATGTTTACAATTCATTCGATTTTTCTTGATAGAAGATGATTTTAAAAATGTACGACCGAATTTTTATCTCATCCCTGGAAGGAGGGGTGCCCAAAAATGTGTGATGTTCTCTGGTTAAAAATTCTATAGTGACAAAATTTAAATAGATTTTTTTCAAACGTTGCACACAGGTAGAAGTACTAAAGGGGGGTACTCTGGAATTTTTCAGCTTTTTTCAACCACTTTAGTGATCTTGAATTTGACTTCGAAAGTTTAAAATCGCCTCAGGAAAGACAATTCCAAGATGAGTGAAAATTTATTATTTTTTTCAAAGTTTTTCGATATATTTTACACCTCTCGGAATTTCTTTTGATTTTTTGACAATATTACAAAATTCTGCGTAGTTATTCATTTTTGTTACTTGAAATTACTGCTTTTCATTTATTTTTCGCGATTTTTCTAATAATTGATCAAATTCCACCTCTTGAAAAAATCTGAAAAAATTCTGAGAGGTGTATCTAAAATACATCGAAAAACGTCGTAAAAAATCATTCCCCTCAGGGATTACGTGAAAAATGTCTTTTTGGATATTGAAAAATTCAAATTTCTCAAAGCTTCGCTCGGGCATGATCGTAATTATAACTATATCAACCTATCTGCGATGACTGCAAAAAAAAGTCTCCCATTTTCTCCTCTTTATGGTATTCGAAGTCTGGTGAGAGGCAAAAAGGAGTATTTTTCACATTGTTGCCTCAAATAGTTCATAATAATTTTAACTTTGTTCATGCTCAACCGAAATTATGGCACAGTTTTTTAAAAAATTGATCTTTTTAAAAGATTGAAACATAACACTTTTTTAGGCATTAAATATCAATTTTTTTTAAATACTTCGCCCTTGCATCAATTAAATGACATTTATATAAATTATTTAAAGCACCCCCCCTCCATAACATGTCAAATTCACGCCATATCGCTGTCACCGGAGGCCACTGTAAAAAACTGGTTAAAAAGTGTTGACAGAAATTTGGCAAAATTTTGACAGTATAATGACAACTTTGATTCTGTGTTGCTCTCGGAACGAAAAGTAGGCGGAGTCTTCTCTACTCTGATTGGTTAAAAAACATTGACACTGAATTGACACATTTGTGGCAAAATTGTGGCAAAAATCTGACACTCATTGCACGACGGGCTTTCTTGTCTTCTGTACGGTAATAAAAATGTCTGAGGATGTGGATGAAGGAATTTTTCACCAAATTTCAAATTCCTGATTCCTTATAACTGGCAAATCGGTAACATTGGATGCATTGTATAAACAAATATTTCACAAGACATGACGATCGTGGTTTGGGTGATTCAATTTATGAAGAGATGCAGAAATCCAGTACAAGAATTAGCTTCAACTCCAAAATTCGAAAAAAAAAAACTTTAAAAACAACAATAAAAACGATAAAGAACACATTTTTTATGAATTTAATTTCCAAAATTTCTTCTAATCGGTCAACTCTTCCTAAATTTTAATCAAGCCATTTCCACAAATTTATACCTTTTTGTCACAGGCGTGCAGATAATTGGCATTACCGGACAAATTTTCGGTAAAATTTGGGGTGGGTGGTTAGGTGGTAGTGTTAGGGGTGACTAAAGGTGAAAATAAATGAAAAGTGAAAAATTGGCAAAGAAAAAGGCAAAAACAGAATTGAAGATACAGACACTTAATATGCATTGTTTCTTCATCTTCCTTTTACTACTAAAAATTCTTGAAATATTTTGGAAAATAAATTTTTTTCAATTTTCAATATTGAATCTTCCATCTTCTATAATTATCAAGACTCAAGAGATAGAATTTTCAATTTTCTAGTCCTTAAAACAATTTTTTGGAAACCTCCTTTCAAAAATCATAATTCAACTCTCAAATTACCTAAATAGAAATTTTCTCGTTGTTGAAGGGTGGAGGGGTGGGGGGTGTCAAAATTCCAAAAATTTGCGGTAAAGTTGTAGCCTTCTGCAGGCCCTTGTTTTTTATACATTTCACCTAATATTGAATAAATTTTTCTCCACTTCGAATACTCATCGAGAATTTACATTTGCAAATTCACTTATTTTTGGTATCTAGTGCATCTGAAAAATGAAAATTCTTGCAATTTTCTAGGTTTTCCAATTTTTCTGGCCAACAGACACCATATTCTAGAAACTCTCAAGACTGGTAATGCCATTTTTCGCGAAAATATGAACAAAAAAGATCATCTCCAGAACCAACTGCACAATTTCCAATTCCTTTCCCTCCTCCACCACATTTCAAAACTCAAATTCGACTCACTTGCTGCCTCTCCACATAAAAAACCACCAAACCACGACCAACACACGATACACTTGAGGGGAAAAAAGGGTACAAAATCCAAATCTACACCCACCACACCAACTAATCACACAGAAGCAGCAAAAAAACTACTAAAAAACTCCAACCCGCTGATATGTCGCGTTTTACAGCCTATTACGATTTAAACACAATTTAATTTTTTTTTAAATTTAAACACCACTCTTTAAAGGTTTTAATATTTAACTTACCGATAATATTGCGGAAATATCCTGAGAGGAAGCGTAAATAAAAAGATAACAAAGTGATAAAGTATAGCCGTGCGTTGTGAGCTAAGAAAAAGTACAGTTTAAAGCTAAATAGGGTAGCTTTTTCAAAGTGCCCTTAGGTACACCCGAATAGAAAATTCGAAATTGAAAAAATACACAGAAATTGGCCAGCTTCGTGTCGTATTACGAGCTTATCACGAATATAAAAAAATACAGGAATCTTTGCACAGCTACCTTGGAAGAATACAGGTAAGGTAGATTAATGTGCTGTGTACAGATGAGAAAATTAAACAGAAAGAGCGAGAGATAAGTGCCAAAAAAATTACCACACCGCAACAAACGCACACTCGACAATCTACTAAATTTTTTTCTAATTAAACTACCATAATTTAATGAAAAAAATAATAAAAAATACCGCAAATTTCACACACGCGTTTAAAAACCAATCATCGCGAATCCAAAGCGTTCACTCGCGTGAAAATCAAAGCTGTTAAAGAAATGCGGGCGTTGAAATACTCGAAAAAAGGTTCCTTCGCGTACACTAATTTCTTGCAATAAAAAGAACCACGACGAGTTAAAATCCATTATCGATCGTTCTTATTGGATTTAAATTTAAGAAAAAATTTTTTTCCAAAAGCGAATTAACGCGACATACGTAACAAAAAAATCGAATATCTTGATTCGTTTTACCTGGGCGATATCTGGGACGAAATGTGAGGCGGCGGTAACGGAGTGATATCGGACTTCTTCAACGATTTCCAGTAGCTGAGCGCGTCTTTGGCAGAAATATAGACGACTCTGTTACGTAAACAAACGTAAACCGAGGGTAAATTAGAATATCACAACCGGCGGTATTTTTTCACCACTGTACACAAAAATGTACAAAAAAACATCGCCGCACACCAAGAAACCATTTAAATTATACACAAACGTTAGCTTTGGTGTAATCCTATTTTAAAAAAAACTTCGAGTCGTGAAATTGGTAAGGTTTCTCGATTATGCAATATGTAGTATGTCTCTGTGGCCAGAGGACCCATACAAACGTGGCATATTTTCCAGTAGGTATTTTGTACACTTACGATATATCGGTAGACAGCAGCTGGGCTCGTTTTAGTATAGATCTGGCTTGCGACTGTGTAGAGCGTCGTAATGTTTCGTTGTTGATTGCTAATATGAAATCTCCCACTGAGACTCGGCCATCGTTATCAAAAGCTCCACCAGGGGTAATCTCCGTAACAATCATACCGTTCGCTCCGTCGCCGAGGCATTCGATGTTAATACCTTTAAATGAAACAATCGATTAGGGTCGGTTTACGTTCGAAGATGAGGTAATCGTGAGCTTAGAGCGCCACTTACCTAATGATTTACATCCCTTTGGGATCTTGATCTCGGTCTCCAGGGCAGTAGGCAAAGGTAGCGATTTGATGCCATCGTCTATAATTGATTCTTCGTCCGGTTCCAGCCTTGATTCGCAAGGGGAAGGGATCGTAGAGGAAGACTCTTCAACGGAGGGTTTATCCGGCTCCGGTTCGTCTGGTAACTGGATGAAAAGCAACGAATAAGATTAATTTTTAGATCGAAAATAAGGTCGATGATTGGAAAAAAGATTTTTCAAGGTGACTGACCTGCTCGATTTGATCATCTTGTAAATCGCCCGAATTGGCGAGTGATTCTGTACAACTGTACATGGAATGATCATCGACGGTGCTGCCAGAATCGTCCGGATTTTTCTCACTGGCGTCGGTTTTTTCAACCTGTAGAAAAGGTATAAAAAATTCCTTCGATCAAAAAAAAAAAGAAATTTTGAAAAACTAATATATTTACTACCCCCCTTTGTTTTTTCGCTGATACAGAATTGAAATTAATAATTTTTTTCATGCGGAGATGATAAATTTGGAGCATAGGTGTAGAATTAAAAATTTGAGAAAATTGAATCCAATGAAAATCAAAATAATCAAATCCTGTTTCTAGATCAAGCAAGTCAACAGATCACGTTTCGAGTTATTTACCAGCGTGTCTAACCAAATTTTTTGATGAGGAAAAACTCAACTTAGCCTGGCCTTTCAAGAAACATTTTACGAAATACTTCAAAAACAAGTAAGTATAATTTTTAAAAAATGAGTTTCTAAATAATATTTTTGTGAGCAAATAAACAAATATTATTGGAAAAAAATTTACAAAGAGCTATTTTTCGATTTAAATTTTTAGGGGTGAATGGAATTTTTTTCTATTCGTGAAAAAAGTTTGACCTTCGAGTCAAAAGCTGGGCTGATCTTAACCAGCTGAACTTGGCTCGATCGTTGAAAGAAAATTAAAAATTATCTATTTAAAATACATGATGTAGGAATAAAAATACCTAGGTAAATAATCATCCAAAATAATTCGAAAAATTCTGAAAAAATACACAAAAAATTTGTCATTCTATGCCAGATTTTTACACGAAATCTGTACCGAATTTGAAAATTTTCAAGTTGAAAAATGGAAAAATCAAAAACTTTTATGAACCAATAAATTTTTTTAAAAATATTTGCTCAAAGAAATCTGTAACTTTTGAAATTTTTCAATTGTGAGGCGTTGTAAAGCTACTCTCTAAATTTTAATCAGTAAAATTGACTTGAGTTAAAGTGACAAAATTGAATCACTATTGAAATCAGTGAAAAAATTTACTGCTTAAATCGCCGAAAACTCACAAAAAAGGCATGGTTGTTAACGAGTATCTATTTTTGTACTTTTTAAACATGTTTTTTTTAATGAAGTAATAACAAACCGAAATTGGCATTATAGTGGGAAAGGAGGATTGAAATTTTCTAACTGATTTAAGATCTCATTTCATCTATTTTCTCTAACGAAAAATTCAAGATTTTCAAATTTTTTCCATGTTTTTACCGTTATTAAAAAAAATTCAGAGCAGAGGCTATTTTTCATGGCGTTTAATTCATTTTTTCTAAAAATTTCTCCAATTAAATTTTTTTCGATTCCTCCAGATGTAAAAAAAATGAAAATAGAATTTTTTACTTCTCAACTTTCACAAAAATTCTCTGAAAAAATGTTATTATTTATAATATGTACTTAGCTAAAAAAATTCTCAAGATTCAGCTGTAATGGACTGCAATTCAAATTTGAAATTTTTTGAGAGGAAAATAAGAAAACCTTGGCCTCTTAAATCTTTTTTTGTGTTTTTTTCATTTTCAAGTTCGTTTCCAAATTTTTTCTGACCCCGTCCGTAATTTTTTTTATTCCAAAATGGCAATTTTCATAAAATACTTGCACGAATTCGAAGATGTTGATAGAAATCGAAATCCAAAACTCAATCAAAAGAATGTATTACCTTCTGTTTGATCTGGCATTGCGCCAAATTAAAATTTGATGCCTCAATTTAAGAAGGTTCCAGGTAATAAAAAATGAAAATCTTCTTCTTTCTTGAGTAATAAATTCTTTCTAAACGTAAAAATTCCTATTTCTTGACTTTTATGACTCGAGACACAGTTTTTTCAAAAATTTTCAAGCCAACATTATTTTTGAAATTGATTGATCTAAAGCTATCCAAGTTTTCCGGACCAATTTTGTCAAAGTAAACAAATTTTTTATAGCTTTCAAGAAAGGATTACATTTACAAGAGAAAAAAACTTCCAAAAGTTGAAATCTCATGAATTTCAAATCATTCTAATTCTGAGTGGAAAGTGAAATCGTTGACTGAGGTCCCTCGTGTACGCATCTCTGAATGCTCATACGACCAAGCGAAATGAAGACTTTAGCAAAAATAATAATTCATTTTTAAATGCGGGGAAAAAATTTAAAACTGGAGAATTAAAATTTCGAAATTTTCAAATTTATCGAGGAATAAAAAAAAATTATCTTACCTTTTCCACATTTTTTTCTAGTGCCTACCTGATTTTTTCAAAAAGAAATCGCCATTTTTTAACTTTCTTAATGAATACTTTTTCAGACTAATTTTTTTCTTTGCAGTCTTTTAAAAAATGTAATTGTTGGATGATACGATAATTCAACTCTATTATTCGTTTTTTTGTTGTTAAATTTCAGATTATCAAAAATATGCTTCCAATTAAGTTTTAGAAAAAAATAAAGACTTTTATTAAAAAAAAAAAAAGCACCTGTTGGGCAATATTTTTTTTCAAATTATCAACACGAATTCAATTTATGCACCTGAAAATACAATAACTCTGGAAGAAGTGGATAAGCTGCTTTCTTTACCCTTCCCTCCCCTAATTCACCCAATGCTTTGAAGGCTCCTTCAAATCAATTAGGAAAACTTCAATGATACCAAATATGGCTGAATATTACACTAGACCAATATCATCAAGTCTTAAATTCTGTATCGAACTTCAAATTCATATTTTGATACCCACTGGCATCGAAAACTATCCAATTGTACTTCAAGTACTTTACACGAACCCATTCAATAAAAACTCATTAGACTAGTCGGTAGACTAGACAGAACCATAATGTACTTCCAATTATCGATCGTTCAAAATGTCTAATTCAGACACATGAAAATCGGCCGGAAAATTACTTTCTTTTCTTCCATTTCCAACCGCCACATGCAAATCCCCAACCCACCATCCAGTAATATTAAACCCATCAAAAAATTCTCGAGACATTTGGCTTCGAGAACTTCTACATTCCATTAATTCAAAATACAACAATAACACATTCAAAATACACTACTAAACTAGCATTTCAAAACACAAACGCACAATCCATAAGCATCATTGCCCATTGTCGAAAAAACTAGCCGACCTCGCCTCCCACCCAAAAACTAACAACCCCCTTGCTCCCTAACCGATTTAAATTTAGCACCCCGATCAAAACCATCGAATAACCAATGGCAATGAAAACCATGGTTTGTACTTGTGTTTCGAAACGAAAATGGAAAAAGGAAAAAAACCATCAATCATTTTCCAATAAGCCTTTATTCCTTTATAACATTAATGCGTAGATGATAAACACACGTTAAATAACTATTAATTACAACAATGACACAATGCTTCGGATCGGCTTTTGTGTTCTGTAATACTAAGCAAATAATGAAAAAAAATTCATCTTTTTTTTCTCTCAATTAAATTAATACAAATGTCGTCTTTCTTCGACCTAATCCTCAGACCGTTGATTCTCCTACAACAACGGCTGGGTAGGATCCAGAACCCGACTTAATTAGGCAATTTGGTCAGAGCGAATCACCGATCCGCGAATAAATTCTCACAATCCCGATACACATACCTTCGGATATGTATACGATGAACGGGAATCAGTTCGAGGGAAAAAGGGGGAAAATGCGGGGACTTGAAAAAAAACCGTCGTGAATAAAAATTCGTTATTAAAAAAGAAAATAATAAATAATTAAAATACAAACGAATAACAAATTGAGCAACAACGTAAAAATAAATAAAATCCAACACCCCTTTAAAAATAAAAACAGGAAAAAACACGATATTGCTTATAATTTATAAAATTCTTTTCTAAAAAAAATGGTGTTATTGCACTTACAACTTAAACAAGAAAAAAAGAAATAAAAATAAAACTGGCGGGGAAAATGATTATCTCGGTATCGGCTCCGGAGTAGGCATAGGAACTGATCAACCAGGTAGAATAGTCTTTCGAAATACTGCGGGTATTAAGTAGTATAAATCCGGGGCGTAGGGAGGGGAGGGGTGGAAGACTACGAAGCTGGTACCTTGGTCAAGTCTTATGTACGACGAACAGGACGGGATTTCTCTCGAATTTTTCACCCTGCCAAAGAGGGCCACCACGATGAGAACGAACGAAATTGGAACAAAAAACCTCACCTCTTTGCCGATTAAAATTAAACGATAAATTATAAAAATATAAATAACGTATAGAATAAGAAAAAAAAAAAGAATAATTAAAACCACGAGTAAAAACTAGATTGAATTTGTTCGTCGGCGGAATGATTATCTTCGGCAATAACCAACACTCATAAAATCTGGAGGCAAAAACGTGACAAAGGCCATCATTACTAAGACTGGTAATAAAGAGATGAAAAATGGAACAGAACGAAACAGAAACAACACAAAACCAGGATTTAAAAGCGCCATCAAGAAGAAAAACGAAACGATAAAAACCCCGGTGTGATAATACGTAGATCATACGTACGAATAAAAATTGCGTGAAAAATACAGTGTATGTGCTCCATAAAAATAGATACAACGACCAACGACCGTACCGCGAATAGACTCGAGATAACGTATAGGTATAAATATAATAAGACAGAAAGAGAAGAGAAAAAAAAATCGGAAAGAAAAAAAGAAAGTCGAAAGAAACAGAAACAAAGAAGATACCCTGTATAATTAGAAACTTTCGGATTTTAACAACGCGCTCGAACAGTTTTCGTCATTATAGTATTCACCGTGACTAGTGGTGACCACTCCCGTTTTAATCGTCGATTCTTCCTCACTCACCTGACTATTAGATAGACTATCGGCGATTGGAAGCGGTTTAGCCACGCCGATACGAACGATTCCTTTTGGAGCGCCTTTTAAAACCTGCACAGCCTGGTCTAACGAAGCATTCTCCAGCACGGTGTCGTTAACGCTGAGCAACCTGTCGCCGGGTATTAGGCGACCGTCCATTTGGGCAACGCCTCCGGGTACCAAAGAACGAATTACGATCACGGTTTCGCTCGGGTTCATCGGATCCTGAAAAGAAATGAAAAAATTAGTCACCTAGGCTGAAATATTGATTAATACGATCAATTTTCCAACAACGAACCTGATAATCGAGGATGGAAAATCCTAAGCCACGTTCTCCTTTAACCAATTCGATGATCTGAGGCTCAGAACTCCACATAGCCAGACCGGTCAGCGGTTCTAACGAGCGTGATTTCAGTTTCGATAAACTCGTATCTGTATTTATAGTTCCAGTCGATGCCAACGATCCGTCAGATTTTGCTTTAACTAATCGATCGGTGGCCGGAATTAAGTTGTTTAAACTTCCTCCGAGGATACTCTAAAATAATAAAAAAAATTAAACGTGAATAAAATCGATTCATTTTTTATTTTAGGTACGTGAAATAATGTTTGAATAATACGCACTCTGGCGGCAAACGCTGATTTCTCTTGGGCAGTATCGATAATCTGGATCGGAACATGTTCTGTGTTTCGGCTGCAAACCAAACGGAAATTTTTCGGCAGATCTTTGAGCGTCTTAACCACCTCGGAATGATTCATATCCAACAAACGATGTCCATTGACCTGATCGATAACGTAATATGAGTCATTAATATAGATAAAAGGGATTGCATTGTTTCGTTTGAAAAATGAGTCATTTTTCGTGTAAAAGAATGCGACGAGAAAAACGATAAGGGGAAGAAGGGTATGATAAATTAATGAGAATGTTTTGTTGTTTCAAGAAAAACATTTTTCAGTTTTTTCTGTCGTATTAATCACAAAATGAAAATATCAAAAATGGACCCAACTGAAAAGGATGGGGAAAGGGAAACGAGGAGAATTTTTCTCTTCAGAATAGTGTTCAACAAATAACCGGATCTTTCAAATCTATCCAAATACTCGGATATCCGGATACTACCCGGATAATCAAAAAGAAGGCATTTCATTGGATATTCCCCTTGTTGAAAAAAATCCCGCTAGGAGTGCTAAATTAAATTACAAAAAATTGAAATTAGGCAACGTCTATTGCAGGAGGTGGACGAAAATTAGAAAATTTTCAAAAATGGTTTGTAGACGACTTTTGAGGCTGTAGGAAAAGTTCAACCATTTTCGGGATGTTTCGGGAACAGTTCGGAAATTTCCGTAAGATCCGGATAATTATCCGGGTATTTGGATATTTATCCAAATAGTATTTGGTATCTGGATATCCGGGTACTTGTTGAACACTACTTCAGAATGGCAAAATTACGTATAAGTTTATGCGTTTATTTTTTGTCGAAGTAAATGCGGTGAAATTGAATGAAAAAATTTAGATTATGGTTCAGAAAGTTCGAAAAAAATATGTTGATTTTTGCAACAGATTTTGGCTATTTTAATAAGTATGAAGCCAACTTCGGTTCTTGAAAATTTTCCGTTTCAATCTTGTAAAAAAAAAAATCACTAATTTTATGGTTGTTCATTTCCTGTATTAATTTTTTCCATAGTTTAAGAACCCTTGAAACTGGTCACTTCTTGACCATTGGTAAATCTGTGAAGTGACATGAATGGAAAGCCAGCACAATTATTGTTCAATTTACATTTTTCTACATCGAAGTGACGATGGAGCAATTAATTTCAAATAGTCATTTTATTTTCAAGAATTCCTAATTTTTCAGGAACACTTCAATTGATGAAAAAAAATGTCATAATCGATTATCAGATATCGATATTTTTAGACATTGATAAACAAATTAAAAAACGCGATGAAAGTCGAATTTGATAAAATGTGAATCGTTTTGAAGATTGAAAGAAATATCGATAATCGATTATAAAAACATGGATAGTGGATTCTTGATACAGACAATCGATACGAAAAATTATCAAAAACATTGAAAATTCATTTTTGAAAATATTTAGAACAGATACTCAAAAATATCGACAAAATTTTATCACAAAAAAAAAATCAAATTCGATCTTTGAAAACATCGATAATAGAATTCCGAAAAATCAAAAACTGATCTACAAAAGCATCGATTATCGAAAATAGATCTTTGAAAACATCGATAATCGATATCTGAAAAAATAAATAATCCATCGACGAAAACGTCAATAATCAATTATTAAAAATTTCGAAAATCGATCACCGAAAATATTGATTTCCAAACTAAGTACATACATATAAGTGATCGATTTCCAAAAATATCGAGAATCAAATTTTGAAAACATCGATGATCAATTTCAGAATATTGACCACCAGTTTTCAAAAAATCATCGATCTACATTTTCAAAAACATCGATAATCGAACTCCGAAGTATTGAAAATTACCTAACAGTCTGAACCGAACACAAAAAAAATCTCTAAAAAATCATCGATCTTAATTTTCAAAAACGGTGAGGATTGGTCTACCTGACCATCGATACCCAATTATGAAAAATATTGAGAATTCATTTTCAAACATCGATCACACATATAATGATTTCAAAATAGTACTAATAATCGAATATCAAAAATATCGACGACCTATTTTCAAAAATATAAGCAGATTTGAAAATCGATTATCAAACACTGATTCGATTTTTGGAAATATCGACAATCGATTTTTAAAAATATCAACAATCAATAAATTTGGCAAATAAAAAAAATCCGCAATAAATTTTGAAAACATGTCAAATGGATTATTCAAGCAACCAAAATTCTACAAAAATCGAAAAATCAAAACATGAAATTTCTATCTCAATTTTCATGCAAATCGATATAAAAATGTATCTGCATTAATATTTTACTACCAATCATTTCACTTTAAAATCGATGGAAAATTTCCGAACCTCAAAATTTGGTAATCAAAAAAATTCCAACTTTCAAAAAAGTGTATAGAGAATTATTTTCAGATAAAAAGAAGTGGCGGGGCAAGTGGGGCAAGGGGCAAGCACAGATGAAAAATTTCCCTCAAAACGACTCATGAATGAAATCCCATCAAATAACTACCTCCAACAACTCGTCTCCAGGACGCAACCTCGTATGTCTACCAATCGGCCCTTCTGGAAGAATGGAACGAATATAATGATGAGGCCTGATTTCTTGACCATTCACAACATCCACGGTTCCTTCGAGACTGATCCCCAAACCTCCGCTATCGCTGAATTTGCTCAATTGACTGACCTATCGGGCAAAAATACGACAACTAAATTAGACGAAAATAAAGTTACAAAAACAAACAAAAAAACAGAAGAAAATACGAAGAGAAAATTGGATTATAAAATATACTCCATTATTTTTCGTTTTCTTCGCGAAATAAAATTTTCAAATAAATAATCCTCTCGAGAGAAGCCATCCCGAGAAGACAATTTTCTCCTCATAAAAAATAATCCACGATGGGTTGCCAAACGGCGAAAAACGAAATAGTCGACGCAACGTGGGTTTCGTTCGCGCGCGAAAATGACGTGAAATTTGTTAAAACGTTTAAAAGGCGGAGATTTTTACGACGGTTCTTCCATAAACACATTTTTTTAATCATAAATTTTTGGCAATAGGGTGGGTCGGGTGGGTGGACCGACGTCTGAAAGTTTCGTTCTTCGGCAAAAAGTTATTTATTTGGTAGAATCGTCGGCGATATAAAAACAGCGGGTGAAAAAAAATGACTACCCGGTTTTTATAAAACAACATCTCGACATTTCCAAGATTAATTTCGTAACCCGCTTTCGAAAAATAATGTTAACGTTATCAAAATTCGGAAAATTCTACGAGCTTGCGTCGCAATGGCAATCCAGTGAAAAAAACTATCGGTCGTGATGGCAAAAATACCACAGGGGAAGAAAATATATTCAAACTTTTGCGTTAAATTATGCGTTTTGTTTGACTAAGCGATGTAAATTTTCATAAATTGCAAAACACCGACGATAATTCTGGTAAAAGCTTAATTTACATATTTTTACAACGCGGATACGATCGATGTGACGGAGCCGGAAGAACCGAGCGAGGGTGTCGGCGAAACGAAGCAGCGGATAAAATTATTCAATTACATTATCGACTTCTGCGGAATATTTCGCCCGGTTCGCGTATCTTGAAATACTGGTACCCGAACATTAAAATTCCGCAGGAAGGAAAAAATCAGAGAGAATGTTTTTTTATAGCCGGACAAATTGGTACGTAGGGTGACTTACTATAATTTCGTGTTCCGGACCCAAAATACTGGACCATTTCGCTTGCAAAGCTGCCTCGACGGTGGGTTTCAACGGGCCTTCGTAGTTACAATCGATCAGCGATTCTAAATCGATTTCGTTATTCGCTGCATCCAATATGACTGCCGAATCGATCGTTGTTTTTGATTCTTCACCATCCATATCGATCATTGTAGTTGATTCTTCGTCCTGGACACAAAAAAAAATGAAATAAGCTCGATCAAATGTTCAGAATGGAGTTGAAAATAAATAAAGGGAGGGGCACTGGGCTCAGAAAAACCCGATTTTATTTTTGGGTCCATTTCATCAAAATGAATAAATAATTCATTTCCTTACGAAAAAAATTGCTCGAATGACTCAAAAAAATCCACACAGGATCAATATTTCAGCCTCTGGCATTCCACAGGAAAAAGAAATTATTCATCGCGAACGTTACGGGAATAACAAGACGTGTTTTTTCAAGGATTCAAAAGCAGCAATAAAACATCTCGGGTTGTACATGCGAGGCAATTTTTTTCAATTTTTAATGAACCTGAACTTAGAGATGAAAATTTCGACGACGAAATTGCGAAATTTCCTCTTCAATTTACCAATGTGAATTTAGGCTACTTGACTTTTTAAAAAATTGTTAACAACTTTCAACAAAATAAAAAGTATCCACTTACGACTGCAAATGGAAATGACACCATTTTTTTTTTTTTTGAAAATGTAATTTTCTTCTTTTCAATAAAATTTTCTCGAGGTCGATTCATGGTCCAAACGTTGAAAATAATGAGAAAAGAGCTCAAAAAATAGAAACTCTAATTTAACAAAATTCAAGCACTCCTTTTCAATGAAAAAAAATTCAAAATTTCAGACTACTTTTTTAATGGATTTTCTGTAAGCTCTATTTTTTTTTCTAAAAAATTAAGAATAAGTACATATCGCATAATTTTTCTTTTTTTTAAGTTAAAGAAGGAGATAAATTAGAATTTCGAGCTTATTTTTCTCAAAATTTGACTACCTCAATAATCTTAAATTGAAATTTGAATTAAAATTTCATGTGACCCATCATTTGTAATTTTTTGTGGGCCCCAAATTCTAATTAGAATTTGTTGTTGCGATTTGATCCTTTCCAAGGTTTCGTTTGTACTAAAATTGAAAATTCAAGATTTGTACTTTTTTCGTAATTTATAGGTTTTTTTTTTCAAAAATCAACCATGATTTTCCAAACGAGAGGGCTAAAATATCAACCTCAAATGAGTTTTGATTTTACTCAGTCATTTTCCTTTTTTGCGATCAAGGGCAGCGCGACTTAAAAATTTTAAAAGTTCAGAGATTATTTTCTCAATTCTTTTTTTTATCTCTCGTTTGAAGGGTACAGGGAGAGAATCAATCAAGTCAAAAATCGTGTATTAGAAATAAGAAATTATTTCGAATTCGAAAGAAGGTTTCATTCAAGACGCTTTTCTAATATGCAGTTTTTTCAACTCATCTGCCAGCACTTTCAAAAAAATTAAAATAATCCAAAAAAGAGATGACGTTTCAAGTCACAGTGAAATTTTTTAGTGAAAAAAAAACTTCAAACACTTCAATTTTATTTGAATGAATTTTCAAAAAAAAATCTCGAGGTAAAAATCGAGACCTCCCTACCCCTTCCGAAAATACTCTATTCAAGAGCAAATAGGTTGAATTTCCTAAATTTCCAGAATTCGGAGTCATTTCGTCGCTAGAAGGCCATCTGATAGCATTTTTTGGAACATCTTTTGCAATAATTTTCTCAAAAAATACAAAGAGGATGGCACAGGAATCTTTATCTAACCTCCTAACATTTTATCGCAAATCAACCATCATACTCACAGCCATAATTGGAAACCGCGGAAGAGACGTAATCGAAGGAGAAGGCTGCGACGTAGGTTTCGATTCGCTATTGGCAATCGCCAATTGTAACTGTTCAAACTTCGGCCCTCTTAAGTACCGCTCCAAGCTCAAAATTACAATCTGCCCGGTCGATCTGAGCACTTCAACAGCTTCGTGGTTAGTTAACCCTTGTAACGATCTATTATCAACCTATGAAAAGCCACCAAAAAAACCATCGCATTAGAAAAACATTAACCGCGTTATCTCAAACACCATAATAGAAAAATTCTCGACGTTACGAGCAGCAAAATTACCTCGACGATTCTATCGTTGACTTGAATCTTCTTACACAAATCAGCGGCGCTACCTTCGTTAATACTTTTGATAAATATACCCGATAACTCTTCTGCAAAAAAAAATCCAGCACAAAGATGCCGCTCGTTAAAGATAACAATTTACAAAACTTCGATTATGAGCGCAAAAAATAAGAAAACTCGAGCTAATCCTTTCGATAGGGTGTGTTTGGTCATAATTCAAAGTTTAACGATGCACCGACCGAAGAAGGTTTTCCCAAGCTGAAGTTCGTACTTCGTAGGGGCACGGTTATTATTCAATATCGAACGTTTCTTCCATATTACATGACTTTTTTTCCCCAATACCGTACGTGGACAAAATCCATATAATGCTCATTTTGTACGACATGCGATTTGAAAAAAAAAGCTATGCTCATATTTTACTTAATTCCATCATGAATAATTTATACCTTCAATCTCAGATTAGGCAACCGTTCTTACCCAACACACCCAATACAAACCGATGACTCTACGAATCAATTCGATGAAAAAAAGTAAAGAGGTAAACAGCAATTTTTATTAAATATCTCGTACCTTTTTCGCATACATAACCAGCGATAGTGATACCCAATCCGTGAGCGTCTTTTCTCAATTCCACGTTGAATTTTTCCGTTTCGGGTAAATTCGTCAAACTTTCCGCTGGTATCATGTCCATCGTTAGAATTGGTAGAGAGCCCGCGATCATGACATCTCCCAAAAGCTGGCTCTGTAATTGAGATGAAAATTGGAATTATTTAAAAAAGGCTGTGAAATAAAAAAGAGCCTAAGGGTGTTTCTTGAAACAAAAGTCATTTTCTATGATCTGAAAGAGGCGGTCGGGCCAAATCATTTTTATTTCACTTTTTCGATTTCTGGACTCAGCAATTTTTTTTAGCACCAAGCACCATTTTTCAAAATTTTTCATGGATTTTTTTTTTTTCAATTCGAAGTTGACGAAAAATTTGAAGAATCAGGTAATATGAGTAGACTCTGGTGTCGGAGTTAAACTGACCGGGATCGAACTAGAATCAGGGAGTCAAGGGTATAGATTGACTTCGAATTGAAAGTTCAAGGTCATCGATTGATTCCGAAGTTAAGATTCAAGGTCAAGGTGATTGTCTCCGGAAAAAAGAGTCAAAGTTTTAGCTTGACTCTGAAGTAAAGATTCAAGGTCATAGATTGACTCCGAAGTCAAGGTCAAATATCGATTCCAAAGTCAAGAGTCAAGGTCATAGATCGACTTAAAAAATCAAGATTCGGACATTGATTTTCTCCGAAAACAAGAGTAAAGTCATAGATTGACTCCGAAGTCAAGATCAAATATCGACTCCAAGGTCAAGAGTCAAGGTCAAAGATCGACCTCAAATCAAGATTCAAGGTCAAGGTCATTAATTGTCTCCGAAAACAAGAGTAAAGACATGGATGGACTCCGCAGCCAAGATTCAAGGTCATAGATTGACTTCAAGTCAAGGTCAAAAATTGACTCCAAGGGTCAGTCATAGCTTGACTCCAAAGTCGAGATTCAAGGTCATAGCTTGACTCCGAAGTCAAGATTCAAGGTCATAAATTGACTCCAAGTCAAAGTCGAATATCGACTTCAAGGGTCAAAGGCATAGCTTGACTCCGAAGTCAAGATTCAAGGTCATAGATTGACTCCTAGTCAAGGTCAAATATCGGCTCTAAAGTCAAAGATTGGCTTCAAAGTCAAGAGTCAAGGTTAAAGAGATGAGGAATTGACTTCGGAGTCGGGACGTCGGAAGTCAACTTTAAAAAAATTATTGAGTTGGAAGAAATTTTGGAAACCACTAACTAAATTTTTTAAATTTAATGTAGAAAAACGCAAAGAAAATTGTTTCACTATCGGAAAAGAATTCTGAATGCTTAGAAAATACGAAGCAGAAAAAAATAAAAATTGGAAAAATTTTACAGTTGAAAAAGTTTAGGCAACTCAAATTTTTCAACTCGATTTCTTTCAATTTTTTTCGACTTACCTATTTATATTTTGAAAATTTATTCCAATTAAAAAATAACTTCGGTAAGTACGATAAAAGAAATTTTAAAAAGCAACAAAAAAAAGAAAACGCAAAACAACGAAAAAATTTTCCTGATAAAAATGTGATTTGAGAACTGAATTACTGAAATAAAAATGCAGTCAATTCGAAGGTTAAGGAGCAAAAACGAAAATTTGAATGAAGGATCAGTATCGTTTATTGTTAGACCATTATGGTTCACTCCTCTTCCAAATCATAGAAATTTACAATCAACTTTCATAATACGGTAATTTTTTTCAAATTTTGGACGTCCCCCCCCCATTATTTATTTTCATCTGAAAATGAGATCCCAAAAATTTAAATCCTTCACATCAATTTAGAGACCGGCATTGGATCCTTTATCTCATAAAATTCAACATAGGATAATTTGCTAAAACTTTTTTTTGGTGTGAGGACTGGGGGGTGGGGGTGGGGATGTGTATTTTTTAGATGTTTTTTCAAAATCGGTAAATAACTCAATTTTAGTTTGTACAAATGAACTTCGGACATGAGGAATCATTTTAAGGGGTGGGAAGGGGTCGTAGTCGTTATACCAAACATTTGTGCCCAACCTCGAGTTACAAAGTTCATCTCTAAAAATCAAAATCAAGTCACATTATCAATTTTTTTTAAAAATTTGGAAGTTTTGCATTACATTTTTCATGTTTTCTTCTGCACATGATCCTGTATTTACCCTATAAGAAAAAAGATGGCCTAAAACTTGATCTTTATATCGATGCAAAGATGCTAAAATTTAAAAAACCTCATTTTCAAAAGAAAAAAAATCACTCCAGGGGACGAAATCTCCAAAAACTGATTCAAGCCACACCCTAAATCTTAATTTCAAACCTAATTCCAAACTTACGTTTAAATTCGTACTAGACCCGTTGTACAATGTGTAATCATCCAGAACATTGGCCGATCTCGGAGGAGTAGAGTTGATTTCCGGATACCCGTGTTGCATAAAATATTTATTCAGTTCTTCCGGATCGTTTAGAATACTGCTAGGAACTACCGGAGCTTGCGATTCGAGCATTTGATAATCCGGATTACCGCTTTCTACCGGCCGAGCTACGACGATTCTTACATGGCTACCGGACTGCCTAAGCACAGCCGCTACCTGCTCGCTGCCCATACCGCGTAAGTTCACTTCGCCTATTTGTAATATATGGTCGCCGCTTTGTAATCTTCCATCCTGCGGGGAAAAAAAGCTCTGAAAATCTGACCGAAAACCCTCGGCTCCGAGTAATTCCTTATCAAAAGGAATAAAAAATTCGACGATGAAATTAGGGAAAATGTCAACTCAATAGAGACGGCGAAGAAAGAAGATTAAAAACCTCTAGACGTATTCAAATCGCAGATTAACTTGTCCAAGAACCCAAACTTTATCCGAGCTTTTTAACACTCAGCGTGCGATTTCGGCGTCATTAAATATTCGTCCGGCGGGCTCGACGAGTAAAAAAAAAAAGGGTACAGGAGGAGAGCAACGTAACCCGATATTTCGTTAATTCGCCAGATTCCCGGTACCCAACCTAGCCTTCGGTTATCATCTTTTTTCACGCTTCAATCGTTACCAATGAATAATTTCGAACTCGTATAATCTTTTCATTATACTCGTCGTTAAAGGTCTCTATCTCGCTCGCTCTCAGCTTGTTTTTGCCATTTCTATACAACTCGGTGTACAATACGGATCCAGAGCATCGTTTCTCATTCGCACGGCGCGCCGTTCACTTTAAATGTCAATTAAAGCAAATTAAAAGGCCCGGGCTCGGAAAAAAAACTTTCGTTCGTGGATGAGTCAACAATAAAGGTCATATTTCGAAAAGCCTGCTACGCAGAGTGCTGCAGGCAGCCGGCCAAACTACGACGAATTTTCCCAACAAGTTTTCACCCTTCTTTATTTTCGCATCCATTTCGATCAACTTTTAACACTTTGAAAGTAGCCATTATCATTATTATTTGAAAATAAGTGCGGCGACGTGATACGTCGAGTATATGCGAATATACGGAAATTTCTAACGTGTTCGTAGCACGTGAAGTTAAGTAAGTACGTGACGTCATTGGAGCTTTTGGCCAGCGCGTACCGCTTTCCAAAGTAACATTTCCAAATCGTCTCGTGTGCTTTCGTTTTATCGAACTGTTTGCGTCGTACGCTGAGGTAATATTTACTCAAGTTTATACCGCAACGAAAAGTAGCAGGAATGAGACCGACGAGATGGCAATTTATTGTCGAAAACTGTCTTCTTGGACGACAGAATTTCGATAGATTTTAATTTTAGTTTGTTATAGGGCAGCGTACGATTATATGAGGTTTTTCCAAGGCTCGTGTTCGTCAGGAGCAAAGAAGATGGAATTGTTTTGCAGTGGAAAAGCATTACGATATTGCCATGTTGATCTTTCCCAAGAGAGAATGACTTCAGATTTCTAGCAAATGGTCAGAATTCGGAAAGAAAAACTTTCAAAAATTAAATTGGACGTACGAATTCAGCAATATATACGAAAAGTTCCGATTCCTCGCAGGAATGAGTATGATTCGAATATTTTTTTTGATTCGAATCACGTATAAAATGTAATCGAGAAATGTAATTCGAATTATTTCCGTATCGACCATATTGTGATGGCTTTACACGTGATTCAAAAGTATTTCGAATCAAGTAGAAAATGGTACGCCAAAAGCAAAAAATTTACAAAAATTTGTATTTTCTTTCTTCATTCAATTTGAAAATTTTGATTTTACTTTGAATTATTTTGTAAGCTTGTGATGGTTTTATTAATAAAAAATGTAAATTGCATATGGGAAATACAACAAAAAATAATATCGAAAAATGATTCGAATAATTTTCACACATGTAACCCGTCATAAAAAAACTATGTCAAGATTCAAAAATTGAAAAACGAGATTTCCATGGATCTTGAATGACGTGCTGAATTTAGTGATGATGTTGGAAATTGAAAAAAAAAACAACAGGAAATTTAGCTTTTTTGGTTGGTAAAACTGATGTAGACCAAAAAAAAACAGGAAATTTAGCTTTTTTGGTGGGTAACACTGATGTAGGCCAAAAAAATCTGCTGATTCTAGCTGATTCAACTTATTTTTCTATCTATCCAAAAGTCATCCACTTTCATATCATTAGTTCGTCGAACTTTTCAGTTTGAAACTAAACTTTAAACTACACTTTTGTAAAAATCACCTTTTAAATCTGAGGGAAGCTCGGTTTTTTCATGACTGGTCACTTATCATGATTTTGTCATTCGGAAAAATGATTAAACGAATCATTTTTTCAAGTGTGATCTGTGATCGTGATTCGAAACATTAATTCTGTGATTTTGCTCATTCCAATTCTTCAAAATTTAGTTTCTTTGAAAAGCTTAGCTGATTATAAGGAAGAGGAGAGCGTACTTTTTTGTAAAAAAAATCGAAATTTACTTAGAACTTTTATTCCAAACACATCGACTCATTTTTTCAAAGGAAAATAAATTTTGAGGACCTCTGGAAAAAATTTAAAACCTCATTTTTCAAAACTTCATTTTCAGACATAATTTTTGAGCTAGATTTCTTTTCAAAATTTGAAAACTGGTTTTAAAAAAAAGACTTTTTAGAGGAAATTTCTATCAAGATAGGTTTCTCGTTGAATTACAGAAAGGGACAGTTTTAGCTGCACAAATCAATAAATTTTCACCATCATTTTCTGAAAAGTGTAAAATTGGTTGGAGAAAATTTATTTGTAGTCTCCGTTCTCGAGATGAAAAGCAGTCAAATTTAGCAAAATTCTGTCTTTTTGAATCAGTGAAATGAATTTTATGGAAAATTAATAATTCGTCAGTAAAAAATGACAGATTTTTCTAGCATTTAGAGAATTAATTAAAAAATTGATGGAAATTACCAATTTTCGCTAAAGTCAATTTAACTGCTTGAAAAAAATTCAAAATTTTCGCTGATTTTATTCTTTCATCCAAATCTTATTTCAGTACTCTCTCATTTCGAATCAGTGAAAACTCACTGAAAAAAGTCAAAATTCCAGCAAAGGGAAAATCAGCGAATTTCAGATATTCAACTGATGTTTCAGTGAATTTTTATTGATTTACCAGCAATTTTTTTTCACTATTTGTTTTCAGTAAATTTTTTTCGCTGTTTTACTGCTGTGTTGCAATTCTGATTTAATAATTTTCACCGGTTCATAGATGAGAGAGTCAGAACCTGTGTTTAAAAATGATGGTGATTTTCAAATTTTTCAAAAAAAGGCAGTAGTCAACTCAAGTAGTTTAAATTCTGGTTACTAAAAGTTCCGATTTTCGAACAAGCTTTTTCAAAAAAATTTTAAAACCTTTGTTTTTAATCGTCGATGATTTCAATCCTTGTTCAGGTATCAATTTTATTTCCATTAATTTTACTAAGGAAACATAAAATCCAACATTCATTACAATGAAGCTAAAGGTTTCAATGATTCTTTTATTAGACCGAATCCTTTAAAATTTTACCGATCTCGAGGGTCACAATGCAAAGGAAGTTGTGACTTTCTTCACTTTATAGATTTGCCGACTAGATTCATGCATGTCCACAGAGAGTTGTAGTACACTATCATAAACTTTTCAATCTTCTTCAATATTTACTGAGAACCACTTTTCAGTCAAGATTCGTTTTTAAAATTATAAATTTGGCAGTTTGGACAGTTCTTTCAGAAATTGCAATTTTTTCTGTTTGAAAAGAAATGAAAAATATAAAAATTTAATAAACGCAAGCCTCCAAAGCACGAGCCAAAAAAAATTCAATTAAAAATAAGTATTACGAAGTAAAATTTTCTCGGATTATGTTTCTATTTTCAGTATAGTCAGAAAAAAGACGAAAGTATTTTAAATTTTAAAAAAACGATAAAATTTAAGTTTTTGAATGTCTGTTTTTCACAAAAAGTTTCTTATTCTTACCTTCTCTCACGCTTAATAAATTTCCCAAGTTATTCACATTTCACACGAAATATTTTTTTTTGACAAAAATGTCTCTTTTAGAATGCTTGTTTGGCTATAAAACCGCTCTTCAGGTAGGTTTAAATCAATGTAAAATTATAATCATACTTGTCAAACTTTTCTACAGCAACTTTATAAGAAAATCCTGGCCCATGGGAAAGTTTGAAAATTTACACACACTATGTTCAATTTAGACTGTCACATTATCGGACAAAATGGTTCGAAATTTTAATATAAAAAAACAGCAGCTGAAGTGAAAATATAAAAATAATTGATGGATGCAGAAAACTTGTACCTGATAATTTTTTCAATCCCTTCTCTCTATTTTAATGAAATCGAGTTCTCTAATGGACTTTCTGCCAAATTTATGTCACGTAATTCATTTTTTTTTGCTTAAAAAAATAGGTTACCTATATGAAAATGATAAACAAGATCCATTTCAATATTTTCCACCCAATGGATTGCAATTTTCAAAAGGGGGAAAGTGTATAACGTATAAACTGAAAAACATGGTATACCAATTTTCATCTCTAACCAAACTCTATGCAAATAACTGCCCCTTCATTTCGAACGGATAACGTAATTAGATAGCTAATCCTACTTTACAAATTGCCTATCAACGCCTCAACCATAAACGACTTCTTAATTAAGATTTTTTCTCGTTATCTCGATATAAAATCCGACGCCTTTTTTCAATTACCAGCGCACCAGATCCTTGAAAATCTCATTTTAACAAAACCGCGCTTGCGTGCGCACAAGTGCACGAAATTATTCAATCTATACGATTTGCAAAGGCTAGTAATCTTTTTAAGTAGATAGTTTAATGATTCAAAACGTGTAATATCGTTTCGAAAAGCACAATGAGTAGACCGAAGGAGGAGGGAGAAAACGCGAGAAAAAAGTACGTAATTTTGAAAACGCACGTGTGCTTCGTTGCCTTTCCTCAGACCATTTTGTACGGTTTCGTGGGGGCAATTTAAACCAGAACGCACGTTTTCGGCATTATAAAAGGTTTGTATTTATTAAAAAAGAAAAAAAAAGTTTAGAAATTGGTAACATCGTATGCGGTATATGTCGCACGGAAGCTGTGAAAGGGGAGGGGGGTCCAAAAACGTGATTTTTTTCAGATTTTTACATACGTACGTACCGAGAGGGGAATTAAAAGGTTTTAAAAACTTTCAGTCGACAAATTATACTTGGTTCAAATCTGGATAAAAAACGTGTTTATGCAGGGTGTTTGGTGAGTGATAATCCATGTGTGAGATTTGCATAAATCATAACTGGGTTTACCACTTTTAAAAATATCAGATGAACACGTCGCATATCAATAAAGGGAAAAAATGTACAAAAAAAAGATTATAACATATTTTTAATCGTGAGAATAGCTATTCGATTTTCATTTCAATGTGGTTTTTTTTTGCCTGAATTTACAATATTCAAAAGGGGGACAAATGTACTTCGAAACGAAAATATATTGATGGAAGAAAATTAATTTTTGAGCTGGAAACTATACTTGAATGAACGAGGTAGATTTTTCAAAAATTTTCTATATTCTTACAGAACTCTGTCATTTTAAATTAATAAAAAGTCATTGAAAAAATTCAGAATTGCAGCACGTGAAAAATCAGCGAGATTATTGGATTTTTGTTGATTTTTTTTTAGTGCATTTTCCAGCAATATTTTTCACTGTTTTTCCTAAACGAATTGTTTTCCCTGATTCATTACTGTGCACTGTGCTGCAATTTTGGATATTTTCCAATGATAAAGTTAAAATTTTGAATTTTGAAGTAAGTAAACAACAATAAAAAAATTGTTTTTCAAATTATGTATTTTTCAGATTTTTTTTTCAAGCTTCTTTACATAAAAATACTCTTGCAAAGACAACCCTGCATTTCTTTTTTATTTCAATTTTTAACCAAGATTTAGAGCAATAATCAGATAATTCTTAATCATTTTTTGGTCAAATACCTAATTGATTTTAAATTCAATCTGAGAATCTAACGATTTGAATAAAAAAATTCATAAGTATATCTACAACTTTTAGAAAATTAGCTCCAAAATTCATTACACAGCCAAAAAATACTCAAATATCGTTAAAAAAAATATGGTCTTTATAGTCCCAACAAAATGGAGACCTTTTTTCCTGCTTCGAAGTAGGTATTCAAATTTTCCAGGAATCCAGGACGAGGAAAAAGAAAATTTGATATAAATGTTTTGAATGAATCTATTAGGTACTTGTCTCAACTTCTCGAATAAAAATTTGTAAAATTTGATGCGCTTGATGAGCGAGTGTACCGAAAGCACAAAAAAAAAATCAAAGAAGAAAAAGCGTCTAAAAGTTACGCCCCGAGCGAAACGAAGGTCATGAACTTATGATTTAAATATTTTTTGTTTTTCAGAAAAAAATAAGACATTTTTAAATAATTTGTTGTTGAAAAAAAAATTCCATGACTTTGAAGTAAAATTTTTTAAATATTTTTTAAAAGCTTAAAATTACATTTTTCATTCCCCCTCCCCCTACTTTCATTAATTTAGATTAAAATAGCCAAAAAAATTTATTACTTTTCTAAGCATTAACTTTAAAATTCTCAATCGAAATTCACGTTATTTTCTTGTCTTTTCTGATATTTTTTCATAGGTACCATTTCTTTATTTCAAATTTGCTCAGAAAAAACCTTTGAATTCAAGGGAAAGCGTTGATATTTTTGCTGTTCATAAAAAAAATATGTAATTCAATTTTTTGGTATTTTTTAGTTCTGATGTTTTTTTTTCGTTGCATTAAAATTGAAAATTCATAACTTTTTCAGTTTTTCCAGTCACAGATTACAACCTTATTTCATAAGAATTTCAAACCTGCACTTCCAAACAAAACACATTTCTCAATAATCTGTGTGAAAAAATGTCATTACTTCAAACTGAAAAATTCCAAAATTCTCTATGACTTGATCGATCTCAACTTTTTCCGATTTACAAAAGTTTTGGAATCTTCCAAATTTTCTAGAAAGTGTCAACCATTTTATTTTATAAATAACAGAAAAAATTATTTTATTCTCCTTCACTGCCATTTTTTTTCAACGAAATTTCGTACTTTTCAGGACGAAACTAAATTTAGAACTTTAGACAGTTTTTCTGATTTCAAATTTTACTATTTCCTCTAATTCTGGCGTTCGGTGAAAAATCAGTAAAATAAAATTAGTTCACTTCCCACAAAACCACTCATTTCCACTTCAATTATGACCGGAAAACTCGACGTATCGAACAATTTACAACCCATAATCACACCGATAAATACCATAAAACAGTCTCTAATCAAGTTGACAGTCAAGTAAACACATTTCAACTTAATATTTCCCAAGGACAAAACAAACCACTCCATAAAAAATTTCAATGTCTACTTTTCACCTACCTTATCGGCAACTCCGCCCGGTAAAATGGTCTTAACAACGACCCCGGTACTTCTGCCTCCGACAATACCGAATCCCAGTCCAGATCCATCATTGATCAAATCGATCACCTCGACTTGAGCCCAATCCGATGTTAGCTGCAACACAAATGTCCAACGTATTGAAAATTTTCCATTTTTCGAGCCTTCTCGACTCATTTTCTAACATGACCACACTCACCACCATATCTGATCCGGTCTTAGAAGTATCGCTGAGAGCAGAAGGCGAAGGCGAATGTGTGGCTGATGCTTCGTTCGGTCTTGCTACCACCAATTCCACAACACCTCGGGCTTGCTGCAGTATCGCAATAGCTTGCTGATGCGATACATTCGTATCCAATGGTTGTCCATCAATGGCCAGTATCTGATCACCTTCGCGAAGACGGCCGTCTCTGCACAAAAAAAAAACAAAACCCTCCTTAGTAAACCCGAATAAAAATCACAATAAATCACCCCATTTAAACTATTTTTTTTGGGGACGCGAATAAACCACGAAACCGAGTACCGATAAACCAAGCAAACACCTCTTATTCGCTTCGGGCGGCCGCAATCACTGAACAAGTGAAAAACCTTTTATATGAAAAGATGAATACGACCAAACCGTGTACTACGGCGCGCGCCAAAGGTTGAAAAAAACATATAATTTTTCTTGGCTTTTTTTTCTGTTGCCTCTCCGTTCCAAAGCCTTGTAACGAATAGCGTTGCGTTATTAATGAATAACAAGGGTGAGACAGGTAGAAAAGAATTCATCGACTTGGGGCAAATGAATGACGCAGACCCATTTCGCAGAATGAACGCGAATACCGCCACCCTTCGCGTCTCAAGGGCTCATGAAAATATATACAAGTATAAAACGTCAACGGACTATAAATGTGTACATATTTTATCATCGCCCCCGCCTCGTTCGATCCTCGCACACAAACACTATTTGAATACCTCGGTTGAAACTTCCATACCGTTCCTTTAAACCGCGATCATAGCGCATCGCTGAGCATTGTAAGGAGAAAAAAAAACCTTTGAAAAATACCTCGATTCGTTTGTACGGCTAGACGAACGTATTTCAAGTCGTTTGGCCGGTTCGATAAAAGCCAACTCTGTATAATTATGATTTATTGGCTCGATGTTCGTTCTACACGAGCTACAACGTCGTATACAAATAAAACACATGTATTTTGTCGTATATACTCGAAAAGCCACCTCAGGCATTGCAGTTAAGCTCTCGTAGCACCGTATCGTCGATAAAATTGATATTTCGATAACGCCAGCTAGTTCTCAACTGTACTTTGTCTATGACTCCTGGCGCAGAACCCGCCTTCCCAGCGAGGCATTTCTTGCAGCTACAATTCGATTACGATCTCGTTGGTCGACACATAAGAATTATGCAGTAAGGTGGGCCGAATTTTTTTTTCTATTTTCAAAAACATACCCCCGCAAAAGTTGTTGGCTGATGAGACTTGAAGAATAAAAAAAAAATTAAAAATCAATTCATATCTTCCGATCAAGCATTGGCATTACAATTTTCAAAAATTGGCAAAAATTCAATATTTTGAAAAATTACGAAATTCATTTAAATTGATTTTAGAGCTTATCTAGGGACTATTCAAACCAAAAAGCAGAATTTTCTTGAAAAAAATTCATGCTTTACCAGGGTGTCTACCAATTTTGAAAAATCGAAATTCGCGACTTTTCGCGACCCTTTTTCGCGATTTTTTCCAGACGTTTTACACCGTGTTCCAATTTTGCTCAAAAGACCCCCCCCCCCCTGCGTATACTCGTTTTAAAGGGAATTTGAAGCACTTTTTAGTCCCTCCCTTGCAAATACCCATTTTTTTCACAGGTTGGAGTCGCTGATAAACATCGCCGATTCTGAACCTAAAATTCAGGGAAAAAATCATGGGAGGGCTACATGTGAAGCAACATCATGGAGAGAAAATAACACAATTTTTAGAAAATAACGTAACAAAAACTTGAAAAGTAATATCATGCTTAAATGGATTAAGCAGTTTCATTTCCGAGCGAAGCGAGGAGAGAAAATTTTAGAAGACTTTAAATTCAAAGTGCAATAAAACAAAGTTTCAAATTGATAAATTTGCACAAAAATTGGTCACTTTTACTTTTCAAAATTATTGTAAGAAAAATATGATTAGGCCGAGAGCCTAGTGAGTCCAAAGCATTTGAAAAATTTGATTTTGAAACTTCGAAAATGATTTTTTTTTAAATAAAAAACAAGTAATAAAACTGGCTGAAAAAAATCACTTTTGTAGCATCCGGTTCATTTTAAAATTATGAAAGGAAAAATTTAATAAGGCCGAGCGAAGCGAGGCCGAAGTTTTGGAAAAATACTGATTTAGAGAGTAAGTAAACTTATTACAAAATACCACAAAACCTAATTTGATAAAATTTCCCAGATTTCGCCGAATTTTTGAAATTTTTCCGAAAATTCCGACTAGAAATTGGCTGAGGGAATTACTTCCCCAATTCCCCCATCGCGCCGCCCCTAAGTTTAGGTACAGAATTTGATAATGATGTCATCTGGCCCGAGCGAAGCGAGGGCGAATTTTTTTTGAGAATTTAGTATAACAACAAAAAAGAAATGTATTTTCAAATGATTTCTCGCTCTAAATTTTCAAAAAATCCTAGTGAAATCAAAAAAATAATAAATAACTACGACTTTTCCCAATTTTTCAGAAAATGGATACAAAATATCCATTTTTTCAAAAAATTTTTTTTTTGAAAATTCCAATCACGATTGCTATCAAGTCTTCCAAAAGAATCCATTTTTCGTTTCAAAATATTCAACTGTCTGGAATGGGGGAAAGGTTTGTTATTTAAAAATGATTAATGTTAATTTATGAGCCCGAGCGAAGCGAGGGCGAAAATTTTTCGATAATTGTGTTCAAAAAGCTAACATTTTAATAAAAATGTAATTTGGGAAAAATTCGCGACTTTTGGGCCAATTTCGCGACTTTTTCGCGACTTTCGCGACCGCCATCTGAATTCGCGACTTTTTCGCGACCGGTAGACACCCTGTTTACACCTTTTTTAAATTTCTGCTATTTTTTCACATGAAGAAATGTCAGAGTGAATATGGCCCGACCCAAGAGAAACGACTATAGTTCCGTGGTGGTGGCAACCCTGCTAGCAAGTTGATTCGAATCCTTATATAAACTCTGCGTTAGCGGAGTAAAACTAGTTCCGATTTACACGTTCGATGCGGTTGATGCGTTGCTGGATCGAGTTTAGGCTCGATCTGGTGCGTTTTTAACCCTCGAACAAGTTCCGAAAACATACTCGTTAGGCTAAGTTTCGAAGTTTCGATTCTTCCCCTAATTTAAGTATTCGTATGTCGTTTTAACATCTCTCTCTTCGGCTTGCACGACTCCCGGCCAAGTCACCGGAATCGGACTTTGCCGGGGACGCGTAAATATCGAATCCGGCTCGATTTATTTACCCGTCATCGGAATTCACCCGCGATTCCATCTTGGTCCCTCATTTCGATGGGGGGCCCATGGGGATCCTTCAAGGTACCAGTGCACCTAGGCCTGGATAGAGACCCTGGGACCCCGGTGGAATTCGCCACTCATGAGATCGGTTCCCTCCGCGGAGATATCCATCCGGAGATATCCTCTGCGGCGTCGTTCCTATTCCCGCCGCGCGAATTCTTCCACACGTTCAGAATAACACGATCCATCGACCCCCTTGCAGCTCCGGCGAAGTAGGGGACGATGGAGTTCAGCAAAATACGATGGCACCGATCGGGGAGGTCTATAGCTCCTTTCGCCGCCGCCTCCGCAGCCAGCGGCGTGGCGTCGAATTGAGTGTAAAATCATCTCGATCATCGCCAATTTAGATCCATCCGTAACCGTTGGTCGCGGCCGTCACTCACACACACATACAGGTACGATTAAATACGTCGTGCAAATATACGCTTGTATCTGTCAACCGTGTTTTTATTCGTTCCAACGTGCGAGACCCCAGACGGGCCCCGCGGACCCTCGGCGAAGGGACTTCCTCCTAAATATCCTCCGGGAGGTAAGTCCGTAGAGCAAGATCGGGAACCTGGTGCGCACCAGTGTAATGGGGAAAGAAGGACCCAACGGCCAGAGGACTCGAGAGGAAGGGGACAACCCTACCGACCCCACACTCCCTCCAACGTCCTCCATAAACAGTCCATTTCTTTACCATCCCCGTCCGGCTGAATCTTCTCTACATAATGGCGCCCGAAATAACGTGACTCTCCAGACTACGACTCCCACAGATGGCCACCTGTGCATAGGATAAAGAGGCTGGAAGCACATCGGACAAAATCCTGTATGTATATCTTCCGATTTTCCACCAATCCGCAAGTCGGAAGTATACCATATGTTCGTAAAAAAATCTGAAACAAGGTAAAAATTATCGATTTAGGCGTCCTAAACGCAAAATTAGGTACAAATCGCATATGGTAACGTCTATATTTATTATATCATTATTCAAAATTTTGTCCCCAAGCTCTAGGCCTCCGGACTACAAAATTTTTCACACCTTAAGTGCATAAAAAATTAAATTTAGGCGTAACTGACACCGTAAATAGTGAAAAAATGTAACAAAAATGTTTTCCTTAACTCCATATCACGAATTACTAGTAATAATTACAGTTAAATTTCCGTGACGCGGAAATCTAGTAAATACGATATATCGTAATTCCTATCAAATATCCGTAAAACGTCTTCCCCACTGTAACAGTTCGTGACGGAAACGTGCGACGTACACGGCAACCTCAGTGTATCCTTAACCCATTTCCTCAGTCAAACCACAAATTCCTTCATTTTTTCTCTCCCTTTATGGCGAAATACAGCCACAAAATTTTTTACATTGTAAAAACAACACCAAAATTCCAGGGATGGCGACATGATAGATGAAGGGAACGCGGCATTTCCCCCGTTATGGTACCGGATATTGGGCCCCCCGAACGATGTGGAATCATGTGATTAGGATGTCACCTTTTCGCACCATATCACAGTCACTGGCTGTAAGCATCATAAATGCAAAAAATGTCAAAAATTGCGAAATTTCAGGCCATAAAAATTCGCACAAGAACGTCACCCAAAAATCAATATTTTTCTATAAAAAATCCTTGACAATTATAAAAAATTGTGACGTCAATTCGGAACTAGGCACCTTAAGTGCAAAATATAAATTTTTCATTTCGAAAATTTCGGACTATGTACCTTAAGTACACCATAAAATATTAATTTAGGCCAAAAATGTGTGAAAGATCAAGGTCATAAAAAATTCACACCAAAATACGAGTCAAAAAGTAGAAAACTACGACCCCCCCCCTCCTGGCCATTAACGTAACGTATTTAACGTAAATAACATCTCATGCACCCGAAGTGCATAATAATAATAATAACTTACGTCATCAGAAATGATGAAAATTTCCGGATATGTAAATCTATGTATATATTCTGATATCAAATTATCAATCAAACGATCTGATAATCTGATATTTCACATTTCCATGTGAAAATTAATTATAAGCCAATAGTCTCACTTTCTATAAAGTGAAAAAACCAAAAATGCACCACTTTTCATCTGCCAAATGAAAATATCGGTACATTTCCGTTATAACGTAAAATCATGGCAATTTTATTAATTCGCCAGTTGAAAATGCGATGATCACAATAATTAGGTATTTTTTGTTGGCAGCAAGAAATCCTTTTATTATGCTCTACGCATTCATTATCTACCCTTTTCATACCCAAAATTTACGAACCCATTTGTGGCGAAATGAATTTATTTTTTTTTCCACACCCTAAAAATTCAAAATGGACTGTCCCACCCTAAAATTCGAAAATTTCAGGCCATTCTTCTTCAAAAATTAAATAACCACTCATTTCGAACATTTCGATCTAAAAAATCAACTTCCACAACCTAGAAAATCGAAATCCAAAATTATTACTCAAAATTCATAAATACACTCATTTTTATCTTGACAATAAACTCTTTCGACCTTCAAAATTCATAAACTCATTCACGATCTAAAAAACCTAAAATCTTCTAAATTTCACTCAAAAAATATCAAAATTAACATTTCGATTACCAGAACCCTACCCTCTCGCAAATGAGAAAATCAAAATTCATAGACATAATTTTCGAACCTAATAACCCCTTTTTACCACCTAAAAAATCATAATTTTTTGACCAAAAATTCAAAATTCACTATTTCAAGCTACGAAATCTTTTTCTCAAAAACTAAAATCTAAAAAATTCATTATTTCATCTGAAAACTCAAGAATTTACTCCGATCAATAAAATCTTATTCACTCACAAATCTTCTCTCATGATCAACATCAAAATTTCACTCAGCAAAATTTTTAATAACCAATTTCGAACTAGGAAACCCTTTTCACGGCCTAAAAAAATCAAAATTTGCAAATTTTCATTAAAATATTCAAAATTAACACATCGATCATCGAAATACTCTCTCAAAATTAAACATATCAAAATTCATAATTCCAAAACTCATTACAAAATTCACTAACTACTTTGGATAAACGAAAATCTTTTTTCATGACATCGAAAATCAGAATTTTCAAACCTACATCAAAAAATTCAAAAACTCGATCCTTTGGCTATCACATCTCATTTTAAACATCAGAAAATATCAAAATTCTTAACTTCCTTTCAAAAATTCAATAAACCCCTTTTGATCATCAAAATTCACATTAAAAAATTCCAATAATCAATTTTGATCAAAGAAATCTCTTTTTCCATGACATAAAAATATCAAAATTTCAAATCAATATTCAAAAATCAATTTAACGTTTCGATCGACTAAATTCACTTTCCCCTTCGGAAAATATCAAAAAACCACAATTTCATTCAAGAATTCAATAATTTCTTTCGATCATCATTTTCAATCAACGTAATTACTATTCTCATGACCTATAAAATCAAAATTCTCCGAAAAATCTCCAAAAATTCATTTATTTAATCAAGTCAAAACCCACTGATTCGATCTATATTTCGATTCGATTTTCAAAATTATATTTTTCGCCGAAAATAATGGCAACCCTGTTTCCATTTTCAACCGAAAAAATAAATCGTTGGCATAATACGATTTCCGGCCCTACATATCCATTCAGACCAAAAATCCATCGCGATCCAAATTCTCAGTTTAGATCTTCTTTTTCCCCTTCACTAGTCCAATGCGCAAATGGTTTAGTCAATATTCACATTCAGAACAATAGGCACGATAAAGACAAATCAATTCTTTTCAAAATATTTTTCTTAGAATCGTAAATCAATTCTTTACAACAAAGAATCAATTACTTTAAAATCCGTAGAAATGACAGCAACCTGTCAAATTAATTCAATTCTATTGTAAATAAAAATATTGGCGACTTTATGTGCAAAAGCCGCCATGTATATCCGCTTCATTATTTAAGCTTAAGGCATACTTTTTGGTACAAACGCTTTCACCCCTTTGAAATTCAAAGGACGCTTCTTTCTATTTTTAACGGTGGCGGTAAACCATTGTTTATACAAATGTATGTACATCGATGCACCTTTTTCACTCAAAAATACATCCGTTTACGATTTTCAAACAATACTTTTAACTCATTAAAATTCAATCTATTGAAATTACATTTCTTGGCAAAATCAAGATTTCCTACATTTTGGCACAGTTATCTTCACCCCATTATTTTCAAAAAATCGAAAAATCAATTAATCAACGACCGTTTCCCACATAATATCACGGCTTTGACAGCTCCGGAAATCAAGATTTTCACATTTTGGTACACTTACGTTCACCCCATTATATTCCAAAATTTAAAAATCAATTAATCTATATAAACGTCATCTTGAACTTGACAGCTTCTATTGATTTCGGCAAACTTCCTTTTACCTTTTCTATTTATTAAATGACACAATCAATTGACTTAATCAATTCTATTATCTTCACTTGTACTACAAAATTTCCTGAAACCTTTACAATAAACTGACTTTCGAAATCTATGTAGGTACATCGTTATATTTATATCTATGAATTTCCTTATAAAAACGGAAACGATTGTATAGAAACAAAACAAAATATCGTGCGATTTCTCGAACCTAAACCAACCCAAAACAATAAAAGGATCGCGTCCGCTATTCACAAAAAGAACAATCCATTGAAATCTCAACAATAGAACTGGTCATACCAAAATACACGACCTCAACAACCGGACTAATCCTCGGCAAATCAAGCTACCTAAAACTCAAATAAATAAAACCCCGTTTTCAAATTCGAAATCATTTAACGTCTTTCTTTTCTGCTATTTGGTTATCAGCCAAGATTGCCGTTTTCAACGTTTACCAAGTACACCTAGCTATCTGGTACACTCTTTCTCTACTTTTAAACGCTGCTTTTAAAACTCGCGCTTGACTAGATCTACCTTTCCAAGGTTAACTTAGTCAATCTCGTATTTCTTTTTCTTCTGCTTTTAATTATTTTGTGAATTTAGATACTGCAACAGTACGTGTACAACGACGACCGCAGTAAATACTTTCACATTTTTACGCTTTCCAAATTAGTTAATTAATTCCGCGATTTACAATTTCGACTTTTTCATCCAAAATTTAAATTTTGAAATTGTGGACTGCAACAGTACGTGTACAACGACGACCGCAGTACACAATTCTATATTCTGAAATTCCGCGACCTATACATCGCGACCTACTATTTTTATTAATTTTCTTTTGAGCTTATAAAAGCTGCGGAAGTAAGCGGCATACGACTGCAGTAAATAATCTCACCATCAAAATTTTAACGAATTAATTAACGTACGACCTATTATTTCGACGATTTCCGTCTAGCGTCATAAAAAATCAAAATTCGAAATTACAAGCTGCAACAGTACGTGGACAACGACGACCGTAGCAAATAATTTCACACCATAAAATTTTTGCGAATTAAATACAGCGTCACTTTCGATCTAATAATTTTCTGAATCAAAATTTAAATTCATTTCGCAAAATTTAACTAAATTTTTGGCCAAAACTCAACAATTTTCTGAAAATTGCGACAGTACGTGTACAACGACGACTGCAATTAAAGAGAATTACAAAAATTTAACAGGAAATTTTCGGCCAATTCCTACAATTTTCTGAAAAATTGCGACAGTACGTGGACAACGGCGACTGCAATTCACGAAAATTGCATTTTCCAGATAATCTGAGAAATTAATTATCCGTTTACGTTCTCCAAAATAAAATAGGCATCAGACACGACTGGGAAACAGCGGACTTGATACCTATACCTTTCTCTTCCTGATTTTTTGAGAGATCCTACAAATTTTTCCACATACCATCCTAAAAATTTACCTAGCCTGAAACGAGAAGTTTATTGCCAATCGGATTAAAGGCTCTCTAAATTCTTTTCCCCCTTTCAAAGTCACACAAAAACCCTCTCTGCTTGCAGAGTCGGTAAAACCCAGTTGGTCAGCGTGGGATTACGAATCCGACTTAGCTGATCTCTGGAATTCATCAGTTTTCCCACACCACTCCTGGCAGTGGACCCAAAAAAACACCTTTCTACCTCTCAAAAAATTCACACGTCATCATCCAAAATTTTATTAATTGAAAATTTCTCAATTATCGCAAAGTAAAATTCTGAAAAACCCCTCCTTCTAAATTCTACGACTCATTAATTCCTCATTTCCCTCAAAACCATTCAATATCCTTTTTTAGCCGAACAATTTAAAAATCTTTCACCCTTTGATTTTTACCAAAATTTCATTAAAAATATTTTTTCGATCAAATTTACGCCTCTGCATACCACTCGCATAATTTACGTCGTAAAAACTCGCTTAAATCGCCAAATACCACTGGCACTGATTCTAACTCGCTATCAATCCGCTCAACACATCTGAGCCACGAAAAATTCTAGAAACATTTCTTATTTCGCTACTTGAATAAAACCCATATCGTCATCTTAAAACCCACAATTTTCAAGGCAATCTTATTTTAGACATCGTATAGAAATCCTCTAAATTCAAAAATTTCAAAAAGCTTCGATTTTCTACCCAAATCAAAAATGTCTGACGTACCTCCCAATACACCAACCCCTCAAGGCTCCCCCTCTCTAGATCAAAATACTGACGACTCACAAATTGTACCACAATCATTCCCAGATTCCCCATTCTTTGATACAACTCCTGAACGAATTTCTCCGCAACCTTCCACATCCAAAACCCCTCCAAAATCTCCGATTCTTGAACCAAAATCTAAAAAACGATGCAAAGGCATAGCTTCCTACATTCATGATATCACAAACCCCTCTGAAAAAACGGAAAATCCCCCTACAGAACAAACTAAAAACGAAATTTCGGATAAAACACCCTCTCCGCAAGGCCCCCTTAACCCCCTCGAAATCTCAAAAACATCACAAAGAGAAACAGCATTCTGGAACGCTAAATTGACCCTAAATGTACTTTCGGTACCGGAAGGAAAACAAAAAGATATAAACCGAATTTTGGACATCGGGGCTCAAAACGTAAACTCAAAACTTCAAATTATCGAAAAGAATCTCGCGAATGTAATTACAAAAAATTATTCCCCCTCCCAATTTCGAAAATTAAGACAGAATGAAGCAGCCCTCAAGGCTTTCCTGAATCTAAATTCAAAAACCTGCTATGTAGACGACGTCCTCTTAAACGAAAAACAAGCAGAATCCATAATCTTTGAAGCTGAGAAATTACTAAGGAAAAAACATCACGCGTACCTAGACACCATGGTGACCGGAGACACCATGCAGTCAGTCCTTTACCAACTCATTAGGGGCTCCGAAAACGTTATTATGCGCGTCTCCTATCAGTTCTTACCCCACCAACGAAACTACTCTGTAGCGAATAAAGAAATGCTAAGCCTATTCCTTCATCTGCAGAGCCTTCCATCCTGGCTCAACGGACAATATATTCACGTCCGAACAGAACTAAAATCGATCGTAAATAAATACCGCTATCTTTCAAGAAACAAAACATCGAAATGGTGCGATGAAATCGCAAAATACAACCTAATTTTTGACCTAGAAACTAAAAAAGAATTATACGAAACCTCATCTCAAGATGATGAAATCGATGAGAACATAAATCGCCTCTCAAACCTTTTGGACACCCATCAAGAAAGCATGAACAAATTTGATTTTATGACAGAAAAATTAATTTCATCAGCGGAAAAATACGAAAATGAAATAGATGAAGTGAAAGGAAAAATCACTGAACATCAAGAGGCAATAACGGAAACGGATTCCATTTTATGTAATCAAGACTACGAAATTCAAGGATTAGCGGAAGGGTTAGGAGACTTGGCGCACGAACTCGCAGACTTTAAATCAGCCACATCAAATGAAAAAACCAAAACTACCTCCGATCTGAAAGAAATCTGCGAATTAATCGATTCAAAATTCAACACCCTAAAAACTGAAATAGATAACGTAAATTCTGAAATAAAATCCATCCAGAATAAAACACAAAATCAGGATAGTATTGACGTCGACCTAAACCTGATACACTCAAATTTTTCAACCCCTGCGCCAACCCTCAACCCTAAAGCCTCCTCATCACCTTTTGAAACCCCAGAAATTAATGACAAAATTGAGATATGCGAGCTAGAAAACGAAAATGATTACGATATAGACTCGGACAAAGAAAATTACGACGATGAAATATTCGAGCACACAGAGGTCCCCCACCTACCCGTCAAGATTCATCAAAAATATGCTGTAGAAGACAGCGATGTACCAGAATGGCTAAAAGCCATAAAATCCAGAACATTCTTCACATTTTGGGACCCAGTAAAACAAATGGGCAAACCAAAATCATTCCTATTGAACATATCTTCCGACTCAACCTTAACCATCAAATTAAACTCCGACGCCAACGCAAATACCATATCAAGAGGCACCTTAAATAGCATTCGCGCAATTGTTCCTGTAAAATACCACGCATCTTCAGATATAGGACTCCCATTTTCTCCATTCATACCCAGCCCTCTTTCCGAAATTGCAATAGTACAGGGAATGATAGGTACCTACAACATAAAAATCCCTTTCAAAATTATCGAATCAAAAGAGCCGACGTGCTACATAAGTAAAAACGCAATAAGACAACTTCGTTTGGACCACCTAAATATCACAAATTTCGAAACCCTAAAAAATCAAAATTTTTCCCAAACCCAAAATTCGGATAATAAAAATTCTCACGGCACTGAAAATAACTCTGAAAAAATTAACAACGATCAAACAAAAACAATCTCGAACCAATTAAAAACAGAGCTACAAAATCACGATTTTGACAAAACTGACTCCGAAATTGAGGATATTTTCTCCAATAATACTAAAACATATCACAAAAATGAGAAAATCGCCTCACCTAAAACGACAACTGATGACAGCGAACATAATCACGGCCTAGTACCCTTTACCTACCAAAACAAAATTCAAACTAAATACCTACCTCACGATCAAATTACCCTAAAAATAAATGAAATAGAAATAGAAACAATCCTAAATCCCTCAAAAAATGAAAACATCATAAGTAAACACCAATCAGACGAAATTTTGAATAAATACCCACAAAAAATTCTTACGACGTACATAAACGACAAACCAACCGCTATCATCAATTGTACCTTTGGCATATCCCAACAAAAAATTCAATTCACGATTCAAAATACCTGTCTTAAATCATTCTGCACTATCGGCGACACCGTAATAAAAAACTTTGGAATAATAGTTGAAACCCCTGAAGAGATACCTATCATTTCCCCAAAATCGAAAACAATACCAAATATCCTATCAAAATCTTCAAAATCCTCATCATCCTCGACCGAAAGCATTCACGAAATGCCAGACTTAGACGAAATCAAAAAATCAATACGCATTGCCGAATGCCCAACAGACAAGTGGAACGAAATCGAAAAACACATAAAAAACATAAAAACCTTCTCCACTGACGTCATCGATAATAGGCTAAATAATATCCAAAAACATGTAAACAACTTAAAAATCTTCTCAACCGACGTTGCCGACTGCCCGACGAATCTACAGACAACAGAAAAAATATTGTCACCACAAAATGACAATATAAACAACGATAATAAAAATACTACGACGCCAGAAACCACAGAAATAGCGGATTCGATCCTACTAACAATTTCCAACAAAACGACTCTCATTTTGAAAACAAAACCGGAACAAACTAGAAATATCATATCCGAACACTCGCTGCAAGATATAATGCAGAACACACCACATGCGGTGGAGATAAATGTGAGGAATATCCACAAAATTATTCTACTCGAAGACCACCCAACACCATTTCTCTCGACTCGTAAAGCTTTCATAAAAGGCACCGTAAAAGGCTACAAAATAAAAATCCCGTTTTCGATCATCCCTCTCCACCAACCGTTGTGCTATATTGGTAAAAAATCGATAAAAATACTCCAAACCGAAAATCTGAAAAAAGAGGCTCTAGAAAATCCCAAAATCATTGCTTCTGGCTCATACCCCCCTGATACGAATACGAAATCTATAAAAATTCAAACCGATTTGACTTATCTAGATACGGACGACGTAACAAAAAACCCCACCCTTAAACCAAAACCAAAAAGCAAAACCTATCGCCCATTTGACAAAATTTATTTCAAACTCGATAACACCCTTACGATACCACTAGTCATAAACCCATATACCGTGCACAACACCATTTCAAGATCAATCGTTCGAACCATTGAATTACTATTCCCCGGCGCAATAATTCGTAACGACTTTATCAAAGAAATAGAACTCACCTACGAGAATCGACCAGTCTCAATAAAATTTACGCCCTCCGATCTACAAGATATCATCGGTCACATCTCGACTCAGACTCTCGAAAAACTACAAATTCCATACATATTTCGGCGACAATTTGACTTGCAAAATGCTCAAAATTTGGAAACTCCAACAAAATCAAAATCCCTACCCGAAATCCGACGCCCTCCACTCTGCGAACTAAAATCTCGCCATGACCGGAAAATTGCATATTCGACTAAATATTACCCCAACGACTCTGATTCATCAAATTAAAAATCCTTGCGTCTCAAAAAAAATACAACACAAAATTAAAAATCCCAAACAAAACCCTTCAGGAACTCAAAATTAAAAAAAAAAAAACATTCGAACTACAAAAACCCACTTCTGGCAACACTGCAAAAAAGATAGGATAAAACCCACCTATCACAAAAACTACGCAAGTAGCACACTCTGAAAAGCCAAAAACAATATAATTTTTATTCCAAAACTACAAAGCCAATAAAAAATTTCCAAATCAATTTCAAGAAAATAAAAATACGTGCGACACCGGCTTTTAAACTTGCAATATTTTTTCGTCACTTTCGCCATTTGTAAAACCTTTTTATTATTTTCGTTTTCGCAATATATTCTCGACTATTCGCAAACATGTCAGACACGCTCTACGATTTGGAGGTATGTACTACTCACTCATTAGATCAGCTAGCATAAAATTTAGCAAAACCTCCCTTCCAAAAATCATCCGGCGACCAAAACGCACACCTTTTCACAATCTCACGACCTCAAAATTACAAAAACATTACCTTCTCGGCCAAGAAATAACATTAATAATCACCATCAGCAGTTCAACTCGTCATTTTCTACTCCAAAAATATAGCACAAATTCTACTTTCGAAAAAGACTCTTCAAACACGTTCGACCACCCTTTTCGATAACAATTAAAAATAAAACTACCAAAAATAGGATCGATATAGCACAACTTACCAAAACTTTGATAATCCATCCAACCAAAAAACATTTCGATCGCAGAAATTCAAAAAATCTTCACATCTCCACCTCGCCGCATCATCCAATTTTCAACGTCTGAAACATAGAAATAAAACAACCAGATTAAACACTGACAAAAGAAATAATTCTGTTTTAGCAACGCCTGCGTCGTCTAAAATCCGAAATGAAAACGGCCGAAATCCAACTTATTGAAAACAAAAGAAAAATAAAAAAATTGAAGGAGAAAATCGAAACCTACGAAGAGTTAATCAACGAGAACATCTACTTCCGACCACAACTCACAATACAAAAAGTGGGTCATGTGACTTTAATAATCGATGTTGGTCAAACTTTTATCCTAATCAAGGAAGTTCTCCTCTTAGGAGATAGTTATGCAAACTCGGTAGCAAAATTGATACTACAATGTACAAAATATGAAGATTTTCTGAGACACACGCCTGCATACCGAGAAAGAATCACCCTCTCCGAACTAAACGAAGAAATTAATTCGATCAGATTTGCTTTCAACAACGTAGCCTTAACAGCAGGAGCAGACATAAAAAAACCAACGACCGAAATTTCAAAAAACACAGAGAAAATAATGAACACACTTAGAAGGCGCAATATCGAAAACTACTTATTTTTGGCTCCTCCAATCAAAAACCGCACCAAATGGGAGAAATACACAGAAGAAATCGCAAAACAAATGAAAACTATAAAGTCTATCGCCTTTCTCTTGGACAAGAAACCAGAAGCTATTTTTCAACACCTCCTACAAATCATTTCAACTGGACAACATCAAGAAACAAAACAAATCCAGCCACAAATGATATAAATTTTTCTTTTATCTTGAATTCGAAAACAATTTTCGTGTAATCACTTTTTTTTTCTTTTCCTTTTCGCTTCCCTCTCTTATTTTTTTCTTTCTTCGCGCTTCATCGCGTGTTATCTCTCTTTCTCGTAATTGTACTTTACTCGACCGAATAAAAATTATTTCATATCAACAACAATCAATTCTACAATCATCTTAAGAAACACATCAAATAGTACATCAAAATTCAACATTTTTGGCTATTCTTATCAATCAAAATTTCAAAAATGACAAAACTCATCCGATGTCAAAACCATTCGAAAACTCGCCACCTGATTGCATATGGGGCAGAATATCTTTCAAAAAATTCAAAATTTCAACTCGGTTTACAATTTCGACGTCATATTCAAAAAATCAAAATCAAAATTCAATCAAAATTTCAAAATACATATGAGGTAATATTACAACGCAAAATTTGACATATAAATCATTTCGAACTTTTCATCTCTCTCAAAAAAAAAAAAAAAAAAGAAAAATAGAATCAATACCTCAACAAATCGCTAACTAATCCTATACAAAAGGTTAGCACAAACAAATGCAAAAAAGTGGAAACGGAGAAAGCTCACGTTTCAAAAATTTCTAACATCCTATACAGAATTATCAAGAAATCAAGATACGAAGAACATGAAGATAGAGCGAATGAGAAGAAAACCAACAACTCAAAATTTAATTCAACATCTTCAAAATTCAAACGAAGTACAAATGGGGCAAAATTCCGATCAAAATTTGAAAAACTTTCTAATTACATATAAAAATTTTTTTTCTTTCGAAAAATTATGAACATTTGATTCACCACGACATCGGAAATAAAATGGTAAAATGATATGCTCGAAAACATCAAGAATAGGGAACCAAAATTGGAAAATTTTAGTCCACACGAACATCAAGTTCATATGGGGCAGAATTTTCATAATAAAATTCACAAAACCAAAATTTCTTTTCTTTATTTATTTTTTTTTACTATTTGGCAAAACAAACGAAATTACTATTTATTCAGATTTTTTCCCCTTCTTGGTATTTTCGACGTCATCAAAAATCAAAAATATTTCTGATACAAAAATCGCCCATTACCATCCCAAAATTTAAACATTAGAAAAATTCACTCGATCTCACTTTTTGAAAAACCCACAATCAAAATTAAAACATACATGCGCCGTAAAAAACTCCATATAGGCAACCATTCCAACCTAAAATCATCCCTACGCGCATATGGGGCACGCCACAGGCGATTTTAGATTCTAAAATTCGAGAAATATTATCAAAATCGATTCTTACCTTTTCAAAATTTGAAATAGCCCAAACGACGCTGGCATATGGGGCACTTGGACTCCAAATTTGATTATCGACACCGTCCAAATTCTGAAATAAAAAATTCACAAAATTATTTCACCAAACTTCAACAATCAAAATTCGCTTTTTATTTTTTTTTATTTTTGAATATTAACCAGAAAATTTCTATTCATTGATCGGCACCAAAATACACACGACGTGTAAAAAACCTCACCTTTCGCAAACTAATCAAATTTTTTACAGCAATTCATCATTTTGGAACCAAAATCAACCGGAGCCATGGAAACCTGGAACCAATAAAAAGTAACTGTATCTCAGCACAGCTGAAAAATAATAATTCATGATCTTATATGATAAAAATTCTTTCATCTTTTGCACGTCATGCTTTTCCTATTAATAGGTTAAATATTACAAAATTACTAATTACCTTTCGATTTTTTAATAGTCTTCCGACACCATGTTCTGAGTAACCCATATCAACGTCGCAGAAACCACCATGAATCGGCGTGCTGAATCAACCTGTAACAAAAAGTGGACATATAACACCACTATCATCATCACGTCGATACTCACCAATCGATACCATCTTTACCTTCGACCATCGACATTCCATCGTCGGCTCCTGTAACAACAAAAATTGATATTAGTATCTGATCACATGTCGCATTATATATTTAGTTTCAATGTACATACCTATACAATCGTTTCTAATGCTGATGTCAGCAAATATGTTATTTTTACGTCTTCATATATACTCGACGGCTGCGACAAATTAATCATAAGTTTCCCCCGCTTATATTTTTTTATGGTTCTGTACCAAAACCACGCATATACCCCCCCACCTAGCTTTAAAAATTTCCCTATTCAGAGCTCTACAAAATCAAAATTTTCTTATTTTTTACTGCAAATCTCACAAAAAAATAGAAAAATATGCAAAATCAAAAAAAAAAAAAACAAAATGTAACAGAGCGCGTGAACAAAATACACAAAATGTAATAAAAATAGTAAAACAAAAAAAAATCAAAAAAATATGAAATGTAACAGTGAGCGTGAACATAATTACAAAAAGAGATTTGCAATTCTTTCCTCCCCATCAAAATCAAAAAATCATTTGTAAATTTTCTTTTGGATACTTTTTACGTCTCATAAATTGTAAAACCCCACTTCAAGAACCATATTGACCCCCGAGACGACAATACTTTCACACAACCCCATTTTTGTTGTGTCCTGAGCTCTGAATAATTACCTAGACATAATTGTACATATGTAACCCCCTAAAAAATCGTAAGCTGAACCCTGTACGTGCATGGAAGAATTCGCGTCCGAATTTCGCAAAATTTCTCCCCCTCCACACAGTGGTACCGTGACCACAAATCAAAATTTAACAAGGGTTCAAACAGATGACTTAGGGACAACTATAACTGCTCAAAATTAAAACTTTATCATCTTCAATTTTCAAAAAAAAAAAAAAAAAAAAAAACGAAAAACCATCAAATCAAAATTTAAAGTCTAATCAAAAATATCAATTTTCTTTTCACCATAGTTCTTACGCCGTAAACTTTATTGTCATTTCAAAATACGGCATCAAAATTTCTGTTTAGCTTAACATTCCGTTTAGCACAATATCAAGTCATCTAGCTAGCAGTATTTTCGGCCCGTCGGCGATCCCTTTCGGCCGTTCCGAGGGTCAGCAGACCGCAAAATTTGTATTTATTATTGAACTACAATAGCCGCACCGGACATACCGGATCAAAATTTATTACTTAGGTTACCACCACCCACAGCAAAAGTCGAATGGGGCAGGGACCAATATCCTCTCTAAGGAACTTAACTTTGACTACAGTACTAAAAGTTCGACCTTTACTATGGGAGGTCAGCTCCCCTAATACAGCTCGATGGGGCATATGTCAGAGTGAATATGGCCCGACCCAAGAGAAACGACTATAGTTCCGTGGTGGTGGCAACCCTGCTAGCAAGTTGATTCGAATCCTTATATAAACTCTGCGTTAGCGGAGTAAAACTAGTTCCGATTTACACGTTCGATGCGGTTGATGCGTTGCTGGATCGAGTTTAGGCTCGATCTGGTGCGTTTTTAACCCTCGAACAAGTTCCGAAAACATACTCGTTAGGCTAAGTTTCGAAGTTTCGATTCTTCCCCTAATTTAAGTATTCGTATGTCGTTTTAACATCTCTCGCTTCGGCTTGCACGACTCCCGGCCAAGTCACCGGAATCGGACTTTGCCGGGGACGCGTAAATATCGAATCCGGCTCGATTTATTTACCCGTCATCGGAATTCACCCGCGATTCCATCTTGGTCCCTCATTTCGATGGGGGGCCCATGGGGATCCTTCAAGGTACCAGTGCACCTAGGCCTGGATAGAGACCCTGGGACCCCGGTGGAATTCGCCACTCGCGAGATCGGTTCCCTCCGCGGAGATATCCATCCGGAGATATCCTCTGCGGCGTCGTTCCTATTCCCGCCGCGCGAATTCTTCCACACGTTCAGAATAACACGATCCATCGACCCCCTTGCAGCTCCGGCGAAGTAGGGGACGATGGAGTTCAGCAAAATACGATGGCACCGATCGGGGAGGTCTATAGCTCCTTTCGCCGCCGCCTCCGCAGCCAGCGGCGTGGCGTCGAATTGAGTGTAAAATCATCTCGATCATCGCCAATTTAGATCCATCCGTAACCGTTGGTCGCGGCCGTCACTCACACACACATACAGGTACGATTAAATACGTCGTGCAAATATACGCTTGTATCTGTCAACCGTGTTTTTATTCGTTCCAACGTGCGAGACCCCAGACGGGCCCCGCGGACCCTCGGCGAAGGGACTTCCTCCTAAATATCCTCCGGGAGGTAAGTCCGTAGAGCAAGATCGGGAACCTGGTGCGCACCAGTGTAATGGGGAAAGAAGGACCCAACGGCCAGAGGACTCGAGAGGAAGGGGACAACCCTACCGACCCCACACTCCCTCCAACGTCCTCCATAAACAGTCCATTTCTTTACCACCCCGTCCGGCAGAATCTTCTCTACAGAAAAATCAAAAAAAAAAAATTATAAAACGTGGATTTTTCAAAAAAAAGTGTTTTTTTGGTATATATGATCACTAAATAAGCTCTGAATTGATTTTAATCAATTTTTAATTTTTTCAAAATTTTTCAAATTTTGAATTTTTGCTAATTTTTGGAAACTTTAACGCCAATGCGGAATCGGAAGATAATCAATTTTGATTTTTTTTTTATTCTTCAAGTCTCATCAGCCAACAACTTTTGCGGGGTATGTTTTTGAAAATCGAAAATATTGTTTTTTTGGCCCACCCTATTATGCACTATGCAGGGCCCCATCATAAGAGAAAAAATTTGCTTTTTGCTCATTAAATGACACAATAGGCTTAGTAGATAATTTAGGTGGGGAAAAGTCCTATAAAGTTGAGTCGAAATTTTTTTGGGGGTGGAAGTATGTACTTCTTAACGGTGAATCCAAATTTGATATTATTTTTGGATCAGAAATCCCGAGGGAGGGTGTAAGGAAGAAGTGAAAAAAGTAAAATTGGGTTCGAGGTTGATAAGGGTGTCCATTATATCTCAGAAACGGGGTTCCCTGACTTTTCCAGGTTTTTCAGACCAATTTTTCGAAATTTTTCAGACCTTTCAAATATGTTATTCTAGAAGGAGAGAGAAGGGGGTGGTTTTTTCGCGGGATGAAATTGTGCAGAACACTGATTTTTTCAGAAATCATTACCTACATCGAATTTTTTAAATGCCCCCTTTCCGGCCACAAAATTATTTCAATTGAAATCTCAAAATTTTTGATGCCACCTCTCACTTTCCACCTCCCTCACAACTTGGTACAAAAATTTGATCTTGAATTTACAACAGAAAAAATTTCAAACAAACAAAAAAAACTTCGATTTTGACCAAATGATGAGATTAAAAGTTGGGATATTTCCAGTCTGAGAATTCAAAAATTTCTTCATATTTCAATAACCCCTCCCCCCCCCTCCAAAAAAACACCACATAGGAACCTAAAATTTATAAATTTCACCGAAGTCTCTTTTTTAGGCTTGACCTAGTAAATAATAGATCAATAAGTAAAATATCAATTGTTTTGATGAAATAAAGAAATTCGATGAGCCTGGGCGAAAATTTTGCCAAGGAAAATTTTAAAATGTTGAAAATTTATCACTTCACACACCAGTGAAATATTCCAAAACAAGATATAAAAAATCACGGCACAATGAAAAAAGCGTAAAAATCATCCCCAAGCGCGTAGCGAGGAGAATTTTTTTGAAAACTTGATAATTCAATGGACAAAATCGTGTGTTTGAATACCAATTTGCTTTTACATCATTAAAAAATTATGAATTTAAAAATTACTAGTTCAAACAATTTGCCTCCAGCGAAGCGAGGGAATTTCATTTTTGAAAAATTTATATTAAAATGAGTCCAGAAACTTCAAATAATTCATTCTTTTTCTGGATCTTTGCAAAATTCCAAAGGAAATGCCCAAAATTTCAAAATTCCCTGACTTTTCCCGATTTTTACAAGGAATGGATACACTGATATGGGTATCCAAAATTTACATTTTTAAGGGTGCTGCATCTAAATTTGGTAGTATTTTTGCATTGGGATCCCTTTGGGGAGGGGTTGAAGAGGGTTAAAAATATGAACAAGTTTGAAATTACATAATATTGGTATCCCAACTAAATGTAAAATTTTGAGTCAAAATAGTCATAAATTGAAAGTACATCATAAAAAAATTCAATTTCCAAAATTTCAAGTGCTGAAGTGCAGTTCTCAAATTTTGGCGATTTTTTGAAATTTTAAAATTTGAGAAATGAACTTCAACACTTGAAATTTTGATTATTCCTACAAAAAAGTAGTAAAGAATCACTTTTTTTTGGTTTTGATTTTTTTTGACCATTTTCCCCCCAATTTCAGGGTCCAAAAAAAATATATGTGATGCATGACCACTTTGGCCGAAACTAATAAAAAAATTTTCAGCCATAACATCCCTCAAAATTGAACTTTTTTTTTTGAAAATTTCAATAGGAAAAAAATTGGCAAAATGTGAACTGAAAATTTCAAAAAATTCTCATTCATACAACCCAACAAGATGTATGATCTGTGAAAATTTCAAAAAATTTTACCCAACCTTTTTCGACATTTAAAGCGCGATAATTCCAAAAAGGATGGGGGTAGGGGGTCAAAATTTTTTTCAGATGTTTCTAGACTATAAGTAACATTTTGGGTCAAGGGCCATCACTAGGAAAGGCTCTTTGAATTTAGGCACTTTTGAATACGTAGATTTAGGGCACCCACATCAACTTTATGGCATTTTTCACATTTTTGACGCCCTCCTTCCCATTCCATTCTCCTGATGGCATATGGCCTAGGTGCAAAACTAATAACAAAGAGTTCAGTGCTGAAAATTATGTATCATCAATACGTAAAAGTTACAATTTCATCGATTACAATTTTTTGTCTCTTTTTTTTTGATTTTTCTGAACTACGAAATGGAATATGGCTACACGAACGTATTCCAAGTCGTTTAGGCCGGTTCGATAAAAGCCAACTCTGTATAATTATGATTTATTGGCTCGATATTCGTTCTACACGAGCTACAACGTCGTATACAAATAAAACACATGTACATATTTTGTCGTATACACTCGAAAAACCACCTCAGGCATTGCGGTTAAGCTCTCGTAGCACCTTACCGTCGATAAAATTGATATTTCGATAACGCCAGAGCTCTGAACCGAGCGTCGTCTGACTCCTGGCGCAGAACCCGCCACCCCTGCGAGGCGTTTCTTCCAGCCACAATTCGGTCGCGATTAGAAATAAATCCCGGATAACGCCACCGAGATGCCAAATTCGTTAAGCAGCTTACTTCAGAAACTATGTCATCGAATGAGAAACCCTCGTTGCTCGACACAAAAACACACTTAAGCGTCTGCAATCATTTTAATGACTCGCCGACTACACAAATTACTCTTTCGGATAACTTTTTCTCCCTTAATAGCTTATTTTCTTCGGAAAGCCGGAAAGTTTACGCGTTGTGAGATTCTCTCGCGGCGAGGAGGGAAAAAAACCCGATGCAACGACCGACGATTCGTTAACGTTTAACTTATAGCTTCGCTTTGAAGAAACCCCCCTTTCGGTGCGAGTTTTTACTTCATTGTGATGTAATTTCTTCTTTTATTTCGGAGCGTTTTTTCATCTTATTTTTTCTTCTTTGTATACCGACAACGAAGACGATTTATTTAACCAACAGCAGTCTTCTCGGGAGAAAAGAGCTCGTGCAACGACCAGAGCTGGATAACGTCATCGTGCCTCGTGTAATTTATCAACTCGAGAAAATCCTACCGTATTATACGCGCAGAAAAACAGCCTACTAGCGAGAAAAGCTCTTTTTCTACTAAGATACACACGACGCGTACTTTCAAAACAGTCGCGATAACATCGAACCCGCATTTGTATCGTACTGCCAACGTCTAGCTACATAAATCAAATACCCCTTCGGATTCGCGTTTATCCTGAAATGCGTGGCTTGAAACGTGTTGATACACCTTCGTATCGTCGAAATTCCGTTATTTTTCTTTTCACCGAGACTGGGATCGTGGGAAAAGCAAATATCGAAATTGGAAATGCGTTGGAATTCTCGGGCTAAACTCTGAATCGTTTTGAATGCTTCGTTTAAGAAGATTACCCGGGCTGGTTCGTTTATTTAATTAGTTTTTCTCGGAGACATTTCAAATAAATGTCGTCATTTGTACTACGAGTAATTTGCTCGATGGGGAAAATAATTGGGGATTGTTTTTTCAAAATTTCCTTGGGCGAAAGGACCGAATTTCACACTTGACAAATTTTCTCGACATTGTTATCGTGTTGAAATTTTCGACTAATTTTTTCAAGATCAAAAATACATTTATTCAAAAATTTTCACAACTCCCACGTCCAAAATTTCTCAAATCTTTTTTTTTAAAAAATTTCCAAGTTCGTACTTTTAATTTTATTTTTTCTTGATTTTTTCAACTTTTAGGTTCAAAATTTTTTCTGAGTTGAAATATAGATCAAAATTAATAGATTTCGTAAGTATTCGTTTTTTCATTTACCCATTCAACAATTTTTTCGCATAAGATCAACATTTAAAAATCTCAAAAAAGTGAATTCCGAAATGTTGTGGGAAATGATTTCTTAAAATAATGAATAGGTAAGGGAATACTTTTACCAACTGAACACGAATTTAAGGCTGATTCTTATTTCTTTTCAACTGATAATTTTCTCTGAAGAACAGGAGAATCAGTATAGATATAGACAGAAAGCAAAGTCATATTCGTATTTTAAGACCTAAAAGTGGACAGAAATTGTCATTTTGAGTAACCAGATAACTCAATCAAGTAAATTTAGCAAACCTGAAAATGAAAAATTTGTACTGTATGGTTTTTTAAATTTCTCAACTTGATTTTGAAGTTTTTTTACAATTTGACTTTTTCAAAAAAATGTTTTACCTTCAATTTTGAGTAGGGGAGAAAAAGAAGTCCAAAATTTTCTCAAATTCGCAAAAAAAGTTTTCAAATTCAAAGCGTCTTTACAGCATCAAAAAACTGAAAAATACGACTTTTGTAAATTAAACTCTTATTTCAGTACCTATGATTTTTTAAAGGAATATTTCTCAAGGGAAAATGAAAATTTTCAAGCCATTTTTTAAAAAGTATTTGTCAGAAAATAATAATAATAAAAAAGAGTTTGAGTGATGCGGAATCGATAATGATTTTAAAGCATTTTGTACAAAAACTGACAATTGAGAATTCGTACTTTTTTGCATACATGACTTTGTTTGTTTATCAAGTAAGTACGGAAACTTTCACTTATTTTTTTCTCACTTTCCAAGTTTTCAACGTAGAACAAAATTTCATCTTCAAAATATTCGTAATTAAAAAATTCGTTTCCTCTATTTTGAATAAACATGTTCTGCATTAATTTCGACTTCATTTTACAGAAAAAAAAATCGTTTTGACCCAAGCAAAGCAAGGGCATTCTTTTGAAAAAAATGTTTAAAACTAAAAAAAAAAAGAGGAAAATTAAAAAATTACCAATTCCTGGCCAGAAAATATGACTTTCGTATGGCTTAATGACTTGCATGACACATTAGACCTATTTCAATAAAAACAATCACTTATTTTTCATTTTAAAAATGAAATTATAATTGATTTTTCAACCGCTATTGTATCATCTCAACGATACTACAACTCAATTACGAACACTGATTCCAACACCTCTCATCTTTTCCACTCACCTTTATATTAGATTTTTTCCTCATCTGCCCAAAAAAACAACCTTCGTTACTTCGTTTTCGCCAACAAAAGAGACGAACGAAAAAACAGCCCACTCTGAAATTTCATCATCATTATTTCGCCGTATAATAAAATAAACGAGAAAAAAACTGGTACTCGCAGGCAATTTATTCGACGTTCGTACTTTATTTTTTTGAAAACTCATCTATACCTCATCTAATCGTTCGCCTTGAACTTTACGACCTGCTGAGAAGTAGGCACCTTATTTGGCATTTTGTCGTCGTAAAACGAACGTACTTTTCTGCCCTAAAATGTAATCCGAACACGTCGTATTATTGAATTTGGACGCCAGATTCGAATCGAAACATTGAAAAATATTGTTATTCGCGTACAGAAAATTCTATTCAATCTGCTTACATAAAAAAATTCCTTTGATCGAGATAAATGAGATAAGGGACACAATGGTATTTGATGGCGTGGCATAGGCCCTGGTTCGCAGTCGCAGTTACCAAATTACTCGACAAATCACTATCACTTCACGACGTAAAAATATGTTAAGTAACGTAGTCGAAAACTTATTTCAATGAAAAGGAAATAAAACTCTTGTCACGTGAAAAGGGACCGAAATAGCGTTTCGGAGCCGCAAGAAAACACATGGTGATTTATTCGCTATATTTTTCACCACGAAAAGGGCAAAAGGTTATTGCAGCTAATTTTTTACGTATTTATTTTGAACTGAATAGAGCTGCCATTGGCAGTTTCGACAAGGAACAAAAGATAGGGATTCGAATTGAAATGAAAGGTGAAAAAATGATAATAATTTCGTATCAAATGTAAGTAATTTTTTTAGAATTATAAAAATTTTATGAAATTTTGAAAGAAATTTTTGAAGACCACTGGCATAATGAAAATGACACTTTGTTGAGAACTGAAAAAAGTTGATCCTTTTTTTGACAAATTGTAACAATGAAAGCTGAAAAAATACCAAAATTTTACAAGAATGCGGTATGAAAAAAATTTCGAAAACTGAAAATTTCTATAAAATTGAAGGCTCATAAATAGGTCAGTCGAAAAGTAATTTTATGTAGGTATATTACGAATAAGTGCCAATAAGTCAAAATCAACAGGTGTGACCAAGTGGACTCTTTTCTTATAAACATCTAACTGTTTGAGAAAAAAAACATGTTTTAAACGTTAAATTTCCAACAGAAATGAAAATTGGTCCAAAAAAATTAAAACAAAAAAACACATTTTGTACATCACTGGAAATTTTGACTCTTAATTGAATTTTTTTTTCAAAAAATTGAAAATAAGGCTTTTGATTTTTCTTCTTCATTCAGATAGATCGAAGACAAAACTTCAATTTCATCAAACCCTCAGGTTTCAACAAAAAATTATTCAACTTTTTCATGATTTTTATCTAATTTGAATACATAATTCGGAAAAATTGGCATTGAAGGCTCTACCTCAGCTAGCTCTAATTCTCCCAAGTGCCTCAATCATGGCACCACACCAGAGAAACGTAAAATTTCTGAAATGAAATTCCACTTTTTTGGCTGATACTATTCTTGTACCTTGTAGGCACTTGAAGGTTTTAGAAATTGGCATACAATTTTGCCATCAAAATTTCATCTTTTTTATTTGAGACCATTTTTGAAGCCATTGGGACATCATACTATCGTCAAATTATCTCAGTTTGAAAACTGACTGAGAAGAAACGTGGCATCACATTTCATAGTTGTAAATCATGTCACAAAAACAAGCTTTAAAAATTTCTTTACAATTTCGAAAAATTAAAATCATTCCAAAAAAGTAGATCAAATCTAATAAAGAATCAACCTAAATAATGTGGGTTTCGTTTTAATTTATCGAAACAGTTATTTTCAAAATCAGTACCTTTCTGCCACCATAACATTTCCGAATCGCAAACCCCGATAAAAACCTGACAAACTACCTAAAATTTTCCACTTTTCAAAGGTACCATAAAAATACCTTATCTTCGACTTTTTCGAGTGTGAAATAAAAAAAAAAAGGGCGTAATAACGAAGGAAAAAAACACCAAAACCTTTCACTTTGAAAACAACCCAAGTGAAAAAAAAATCGACGATAACTTTCTATTCTGAAAGTTTTACATTAAACTATAATTTCATTTTTTCCAACACGTACCACGGCAGAGCGCAGGAAAACCGAAGCCCGGAGAAAGAAAAACGTCGTAATTATAAAAAAACGCCTCGGTAAACACTCCGTCTTCGTAATTAAAGTTTATACCCACGTATCGAATTTTTAATTTCGGCTATTAATTTTTAATTAAAATACCCGTCGATGCGTGGTACAAAAATTAAGCAATTTTCGAAACCTCTCGGTATAATACAAAGCCAGCCAGTAACCTTCGTCACCAGGGATCCGCCAAATCTGAGGCATTGATACGTTGCCTTTGACAATATCTCATTTCGTGGCTGTATCTAAATTCCAAACAAGCAGGATACTTTCGCAGGACGATAAATTTCTCCAGTTAGGTTCATCTTACACACCTATATCCTTTCCTCGTTGAACAAATAAAAGGTAATACAGCTTACGCCGCGAACGTTGCTTCGTTCGAGTCGCTTTCTCTCAAGAAAACTCTACTTTTTTTACCGCCTTGGCGAGGACAACGATGCGATGGAAACTTGGCCTTTTCATTGTGCGTTATTGCGACATTCGAGAGCACAACTGACAGCACTTCCTCTCCGTTTACATTCATTCGACTCAAAACCTCGGGTACAAAGAGCTTTACGAGACCGCAGCACCGTTTAATAACTTCCTTTATAAACAGCATAAAAGGGGCCACGCCAGGGGCATGGCGAGTGAAAAAATATGCGAACAAAGAGTACAGGGCAGTGCAAAAGCACACGACTTTGTATACGCAGAAAGATAGGAAACAACGAGTTAGATCAGCGACCCCCTTTGGCTTTTATTTTTTCCGGCGATGACGTCCTTTTTACAAGTACACCAAGATCTGAACGTGAGGTAGCTAAAGGTACATGGGACTTGACCCCTTTCAAGGGAGTTGCGGTGATGAATGGAATAGAATCTAGACTCAAAAGGAGAGGGTAATTTTGTGAAATAATTTCAAAAGAGTTATTACAATATAAGTATAATGCAGGGCCTCAACAAGAGAACATTTTTTCTTTTCGCTCATTAAAAGACACAGTTGGGTTACTGTAGACAATTCAGGTGGGAAAAAGTTCTATGAAGTTGAATCGAAATTTTTTAGGATGGAACGTAAGTAATATTCAACGCTGAATCCGAATTTGATATTATTTTCACATTAAGACCCCGAGGGAAAGTGTAGGGGAGGGAAGAGGAAAGGTAAAAAAAAATGTAAAATTGGGTTTCAAGTTGATATGGATATCCAAATCGAAATTTTCAAAGGTGCTGAATCCAAATTATATCATTTTTGCATCTGAACCTTAGGGTGAGGGTGTAGGGGAGCTAGGGGTGGAAATGTAAAATTGAGTTTCAAGTCAATATGGGTATCCAAATCGACGTTTTCAAAAATGCTGAATGCAACTTTGATATTTAGTATCTGAACCTTCGGGGGGCGGGTGTAGGGGAGAGGGATGGAAATGTAAAAAGGGAATTTTAAGTTGATATGGGTATCCAAATGCACATTTTTAAAGGTGCTGAATCCAAATTTGATATCATTTTTGAATCTGAACCTCTGGGGGAGGATATAAGGGAGGGAGGGATGGAGGGATGGAAATGTAAAATATGGTTTCAAGTCGATAAGGGTATCCAAATCGAGATTCTCAAAGGACATGAATCCAAATCTTGAATTATTTTTTTACTAAAACCCTTAGGGGAGGGATACTAAAGAGGGGAAAAAATAAGGTTTAAAATTGATACTTATTGGTGTCCGAATTTAGGTATATTTTCAAATGTGCTGAATTTTAAATTAATATCATTTTGGCACCGAAACCTTATCTAGGGTTTGAGGGTGAGAAGGAGTGAAAAACGTAAAATTGAATTTGATATAAAAAAATAATATCAAATTTGAATTCAAGCATTTTGAATACGTACACTGAAAAAAAAATAATAAAATTTATCCAAAAAAATAATAACGTGTCCCAATTCTCAAAATAGGTAAAATTTATCATTTTTTTGAATAAAATTTATTCTTTTCGGTAAAATTTATTCATTTTTTTGACAAATTTTATTATTATTTCTGATAATTAATATTATTTTTTAGAACAAATTTCACCTATTTTGTGAATTGAAACAAGTTATTATTTTTTTGAATACATTTTATTATTTTTTGACTAAAATTTATCAATTTTTTTGATAAAATTTATTAGTTTTGGGGTAAAATGTATTCATTTTCGTAACTTCTGTTTTTTCCGTGTAGATTTCCGATACCAATATCAACTTTATACCTCATTTCCCTTTTTTGACCCCCCTTTCTCCTCTCTCATGGGCTCTGGGACAAAAATAAAATCAAATTTGAATTCAGCACCTTTGAAAATATAGATTTCCTCACCCATATCACATGTTTGACCTCTCTTGTTCTGTTACCCCCCCCCCTCCCCGGTCTAGGAGCAAAACTAATAACAAATTTGGGTTCAGTGATGAAAATTACGTATCACCAACACGTGAAAGCTTCAATTCCGACGATTACAACTTTTTCTCATCAGAATTCCTCGCTAACCCCTCCGTGAAGGGGGAAAGTAGCGAATTGATTGAGTTCGGGCCGATATATTTTCAAAAAGAATGTAATTCTGAAACTTTTAAAACCAAAACTATCGCACCTTGGTCTGATACTCCGCTTAAAAATCGGAAACTGTGAAATGAATATGATCACAAATCAATTCATTTTCATTTAAAAATTTCAAACGAAAAAAAAAAATTACAAAATATTTCTCCGAATAAAGGGAAGTAATTCTGGATTTTTAGAGCCCAAAAACATATTTTCAAAACAATTTTTAATTTGTGTGAAACTTAGATGAAGAAAATAACTTTTATCTCCTTTTTTTGAATTTTTTTGAACGAAAAAATGAGAGTGCTAAAATTCAACTAAAGCCTGGTGGCAAATTCATTCTAAAAATTACGAAAAGCCTTTATATACTTCAAGCAACATTTTGCTGCAATTGGGATTTTCCAAAATCGCACTTCCAGGCATCGGACGGAAATTTGGAAAAAAAATAGTAACTTTAGTAACTTTTTTTTCTGGAAAAAGTAACCAATTTTTGTGAAAAAGTAACCAATTTTTTGCGAAAAAATAGATAATTTTCAATTTTTCGCATTTAAAAAATTATTAATACCCCTCTCCTTCCCATTTTTTTTTCAAACTTGTATTTTTCTCTGTAATTTCACTACCGAAGAGAGAAAAAAATAACGATCCGGGAAAATGAGAAAATCGCGTTCAAAAAAAATAGGAGACGTTCCGCAGCCCAAATTTATGAGGTTATAAATGTTTACTGAACGATTCTTTCTCTTGTTTTTGTTACCATTTTTCCATCTCTGAACCTCATACTGAATTATTTTCGATAATATCAATTACTTTCACGAATTTTTGTCTTCTTATTCGTATTTTTCTGAATCTTCCTGCTCATAACATAACTTTATTTTTCATTATAAAATTCGTGACTTGAATTGAAATATTTATTTTAATTCAAAGATCTGAAATTTCGAACTAAATATTTGAATTCAAGTCACGAATTTTATAATGAAAAATAAAGTTATGTTATGAGCAGGAAGATTCAGAAAAATACGAATAAGAAGACAAAAATTCGTGAAAGTAATTAATATTATCAGTAGCGTAACTAGACATCCCCTCTGAGGGGGACAAAAGTCGAAGGGTGAATTTTTTTCTTAGGTATGGTATATACTAAATGGGCATAAAGATCTCGGATAATGGGGGGGGGGGGTGTGTGTGTGTGTGTGACAGAACCTTCTTTGGTACTGTCGGTTTAAATAAAAGGTCTGTTCAAAAAGTAAAGTAAATAATTACCTAAGTCAATTACAGAAAAGCGGTAAAAAGTTTTAAAAAATCAATTTTACAGAAATGTTTTTTTTGCGAAATATTGGCAGCATTGTCTCTATGAATTGTAATCGAAAGTTTCGATTTTCTGTAATCGGTCTTGGTATCATACTTTTTGAACGGCTTTTACAATTTAAATAGCGATTATTTCAAGCCCGAGCGAAGCGAGGGCAGAGCTTTGAAAAAAATAGATTTTTAATACTCGAAAAATTCATTTTTGAGGGTTTTGGTGGAGGTATTTACGCCACAGGCTTACGTATTGAACTTTTGAACTAGCCAAAATTAATAATAATCATGTTTACTTACGCCCGAGCGAATCGAGGGCAAAGCTTTGAAAAAAATTGATTTTTTATGTCCAAAAACTTCATTTTTGAAGGGTGTCTAGCGAGTTCAGCGAAAAAAGTAACTTTGAAGCTGAAAAAGTAACTAAAAATAACTTTTCAGCTAAAAAGTAACTAAAAGTAACTTTTCAGCTAAAAAGTAACTAAAAGTAACCGAGCTTGAAAAAAGTAACCAAGTTACTTTAAAGTAACCGCCGTCCGATGCCTGCACTTCATTTTTTAAAAGTCAATTTGACCATTTTTTAGAACAATTTCAAAAATCAATTTTTCCCCCAATTTTGAAGATCTCTAATCACTAGAAAAATTATTCAAATTCCAAAATTAATTGCAAAAATGCAAAATACTGACTTTTTCGGGCCTAATTTCCTACCGAGCCTGCTGTTCTCTCGAGCTCGTATTTTGTTTCCATTATGAAAAAAAATACACCTTGACGACTCTATCGGTAAATTAAAATCGCCTCGGTTGGCGAAACGAAAAACAAAACATTCCTCAACCAACGAACTCGTACAAAAGTTCCAACTTATGCCAGAGTTTTGAAAACATTCCTACCTGGGTATTTTATTAGTGGAAATAAAACAAACGCGAGTATAAATTAAAGCGAGCAGCGAGCTGCCATCCAGAGGTGAAACTCGATGCTGCGTTAAGACATTTGGAAAATTTCGCTTTAAAATGCGACTTTCGACGCGGAATAATTAAAATTTCAAGCTCGACTTTGGCTGGCTTCATTACGTACAAAGTATACAATTACAACAAATATGCCGCCTTTTGCTCAACAAGAATATGGAAGCTTAAGTCGAGAGCAAAATGGAGTCGATGCTGTTCGAGCCTTATCGCGAAGCGTGAGTCAAAGAAAAAGGATGCGTTGACGCGACGTTTTACTGCATTACTTAAAACTAAAAGAGCTAGATAATTATACAGTACTTTCGTTTCGCACGAACGTATATTATTTCTCATTTTCTACGCCGAGGTCATCCCCCTCGCCCTCATCCCGCCACTGAAAAAAGATCAATTTCGACGTCTCATTTTACTCTATGTACATACTTTCGTTGCTATAAGGTCACTGATCCGAGGCATTTGCGTCATGTATAGTGTTTCGATACGAAATCGTGACATGCCTTTTCAAATGTGTTCGATACGATATGCATTACACACGCAATTTAGAATCGCTCACCGATTAAATACAATGTACAAGCCGTCAAAAGTCTGCACAATGGATGAGGCAGGGTAGGAAGATTTCTTTGAAATACATATGAAAGAACCTTCATTAGGGTATTTGCTGTTGTGATAGTCAGACGCCAATTAGCCTTACAAGATGGAGTTCTCGACGTTAGTTGACCTCGATTTTAATACGTAAAGAGCCGGTTTTGTAATTTTTTTCACAAAATATTATTTAAAAAAAATTACATTTTATAATTTATTAAACAAAAAAAAATCAGAAGTTCTTAAAGGAAAGAATAGGACTTGCTCCACAAACGAATTTACAAAAAAAAGCAATTCAAATTCCCAGCATTATTTTTAAATTGAAAAAAAAAATGGAAATTTAAAAGGCGTTTTGAATCTATTTTTTTCAGCAGTGACATTGACAAACAGGCAATCAAAGGATATTTTTTACGAAAGAAAAAACGAATATCAAAAAAATTTGAAAAACATTCATTATTTGGAAAAAAAATCAATTTCCATACTAAGCCGTAATTTTTCGAACCAATTTGCCAGTTAATTTTTTTTCGTAAAGAAAAAGAGGGAGCAACAAAAACTATGAACTTCGATAATTTACAAACATGATTTCATATTTCTTTATGTTTTCTCAAACTTTTATATTTTTTTAATCGTGATCATAAAAAAATCCATGTTTCAATTTCTTTTTAAATTTTAAATCTAAAATGTATTTCTACAATTGCCCAAAAACTGAAAAAAACACCTTTGTTTGAGGCAGAGAAACTTTTCAGATCACAAAAAAAAAAATCAGCTTCTCAGAATCTTTTGCCATAATGAAGATGGAGATGAAAAGGAGAATTTCTGAGTTCGAGACAAAGAAGAGATTGAGGAAAGAGGGGTTGGGAGTTGGGCACAAAATTAGCATAAAATTTTTTTCCCTACTTTTGAAGTTTCTCGAAGATTATAAATTTTCTGAAAATCGAGAAATTTAGATTTAGAGACCTTCAAAACTTCTAGATTGGGGCACTAATTAGGCCATATTTTGAACTTGGAAATTTATTTTCGGTCAATAATAAAGGGGTCACGTATGCAGAATTTTTGGTTCAGAAGCAGTTCGCCATTCCTGAACACACTGGAGTTTTGAAGTCCGAAAATAATACTAAAAATATACTATAGTCCGTGCAATTTACTTAGGCGGGTGAACTCCGATGACCCCGCACGCGTTGCCTCGCGACAGCCAATGAGAGACATTTTATAAAGGTCCGCGCAGCGAAAATAAACGCTCGTTGGCCAGCAGGCACAAAAATTTTTCAAGGTCAGCCGCCTAAGTAAATTGCACGGACTATAAAACAGATATCATCTTTACTCTGAAAAAATTTACTGGTTTAATTAGTGAATTTTCATTTTTGAATCAGCAATTTTTTTCCTCAAATACTAAAGTGAATCAGTAAATTAAAATTTTTACTGATTCATTACAGTAGTTATGGAAAAAATTACTGCTTCAAAAATGAAAATTCAACAATTTTATTGAAGACTAACATTCTAAAATGCAGTATAAGACCATTCAATTGAATCAATAGTAATTCTCAACTGATTGGCAGTAAAATTTTACTGATTCAACAATGGAATCAATAAAATTTCACTTCCCTAAACAGTGACTCAATTTTGTCTATTTTAATCAATGTTAAGTTTTTCAACTGATTCTAATAAAGAGAGAAGGTTGGGGCTCCTTTCATCAAAAAGAGCACTAAATTTCCAATAAAAAAACCCTTATAAACCAATTTTTGGATGTTGACCATTCCCTCCCCCCTTCCCTTCCTCGAATCATTCATATCTATCAAGAAAATGTTTGAAAAAGTAACTGAAATTGAAATACAAATTTTGAAATGAAAATTCAAACTGAAATTGGAATTTTAAACTAGTAGAACTAAGTACTAAAACGGCATCAGTTTTCATTTTTTTTCTCAAGTTTTAGGAGTCAGATCCCCAGGTTTTTTTTTCACTTTTCAGTTTTATTTCAGTTTTCAGCATAAAAAAAAACTTTTTCATCCTTTGATTAAAAAATTGAAGGCAAAGAAAAATGTTGAAATTTCTTGCTTGAAAAAATAATTTAAATTACATCGATTTTTTCAGACCTTGATTTCTTCATCTCTCATACATCCAGAAAAAATTAACGAAATTAAAAAATTGCCAATTGAATTTTTTAGACACACTATCCAATTTTTATTTTTCACACTTGGGCTCAAATAAATTATAAAAAATATGGTCAAATTGCGATCGAAATTTCATTAAAATTTCGCTAGAAGTGAAAACTCAAATCAAAATAACTATTTATCAAGTTTTATTCTCATAGAAAGATCCCAAGAAGAGGAAAAAGTTCCTACGTCACACTATCTTTATACACCGGATTTTAAATTTTCAAAATTCTTTCTCTCGACCCTCAAGGAAGTCGGTACTGACCGGTACTGACACCGAATTCGGAAAAATCAACATGGGTGTTTAAACCGAGGATTTCGAATTTGGGGTTATTTTTTCTCTGTCCTCAAGTAGAGCAGTACTATGGGAAAAATTTAAAAATTGCAATATGGGTATGATATCCTCGGATTCTAAAGTCAAAAATTTCGAATTTGGGGATATTTTGTCCAATCCTACAGGGAATGAGCTAAAATCAAATCTTGAAAATATTGCAAAAAATTGAGTTGTTTAGTTTTTACCTTAATATACAATTCCATGCAACACAAACGTCCTTCAATCGGAGGCTGAGGTCAAAGATGAATTCGAGTAAAAAAAATGATATAATAAATGATAACACCAAAAAGCTCATACGAGTAAATACAGAGCTCATCATATGAGAGGCTTTAATTGAAAGAACCCAATAAGTATACCTAAACCTATCAATAATATATCAATCAATTTTCAAGCGTACACTTATGTAAATGAGATTCTCAATGCATCGAGTCAATTCCGCCCAGAACGAACGAAATTACCTTCATTACATTAAATTACAACTCTTTAGGTAACTCCAGTTCTAAATGATCAATATCTGCGACACATGTCACAATTAATCATTCCAAAATTAGATACACCACTCGCATAATTGCAACTCGTGTAAAACATCCGCATGCAAGAAAAAAAAAAGTTAAAAACTAAAACCATGTAGGCCACGTATCTGTCTGCAACACGGTTCTAAAAATGCCGCAGTCATCAGATGGCCTTTGGTAATTTACTATACGGGGAAATTAGTGTCGTGTAATATATTCTATAATATTAAACGAGTATCTGCCCCGAAACTACCGAACGTTTCGCTTCGTACGCCACCAAGTACAATACAACTTGAAAACTAGAACGTTCGGAACGTCCAGCCCTCAAATCCGATCAAATTTATGCCACTACAAAATATTCTTCGTGACTTTAACAATATCGACGAGCTTCGCCACTCGTCCGATTCTATCGCGATAAAACTAAAAATTCCGATACAACTAAGGAAAGGGGGGTGTAAAATTAGCAAGCGATTGTTTTTTCTTCGTTGGTTCGTGACCAAGTTGGCTACCAAGGGTCTTAGTTGAGCAATGTAATATTTTTGGATATAAATCTGTAAAATTACAGGATTCGATTTTCGCAGGCACAATCTCAAAATTTAAGGATGCTTCTGGAATAAATGCCTTTTCATCCTTTTTTTCTCTCGTTCGCTCTTGAAAAGTTATAAAAACTCGAGAGAGAATTAAGCGCTAGATATGAAAAAGTTGCGCTCTTTGAACGCGGCAAAGGTCGCCTTTGTGACTTTGTATGAAAAATATTTCAAAATTAGGTGGCACTTTGATTTGTCGCGAGAAATTTCGGAGCGTTGAAATTACCCTTTTGCTCAATCGGAGCGGAATAAGAATACCGAACACGAAAATACCAATTTGCGAGATTCGGTTTCGTATTCGTTTCTTTCTTTACGTAAAAAGGAAATATAACGGCAAAAGTTTGATGAGAAATCGAGGCCTTGGCTGGTTCGCTTTCGCGAATCGATGTTGCGTAAGTTCCAAATTGTTATTCATTTTCCCGATTCACGACAAAATAGCTCGATTCGTTTTCCAAGTAGGTTAATTTTGTTTTCTTCTATGTTTCGTTTCCTTTGTGGTTATGAAAGAACAGTTTGGCGAATTCGTTTTATGCAAAGAAAAGAGTAAAAATATCGGTATTGGAAAATATCTCGAGAATCATTTTTTTTACCATGATCTGCGATGAAATATTTTCAAAATTCAACTTTCTCGTTATTTTTTCAAGATTTGAATTTCAATCTGATAGCAAAAAAAAAAAAATGTATCCATACGGTAAAGAGTGTCTTGGATTTAATTTTCAAATTTTGGAGGCCTCATTCTCAGAGGAAGCTCATTTTCATCTTAAAATGAGGTACCTAATCAAAATTTCACTTCCTAGTTCCTACATTAAAAGATATCATGGAATTCAAAATAAAGAATAACAAACAAAAAATAAAGGAAAATGATGCAATATTATTTTTGAAAATTCAAGAATACCTGATGATTCAATTTTGATTTCTACAAATGATCTTACACGGTGTTCACTGGAATGGATAAAGAAAAATTCGCATATTTCTGAACTATTTTTATACTTTTATCAAAATTTCGTATTACATTAATTTATATTTCTATTCTACCTCTGCTCGCCTCTTTTTAATGAAATTTCAGCCAGGCAGATTTTGTACAAAAGAGGGTATCCAAAAAAATTGGAAATGTTCCCACAAAAAAATTATAGAAACCACTCACTCAATCCAGTAAATTTTTTAAAAAGTCAAACCAGAGTCACACAGACTTTGATACCCGTTCGCTCAACGAATCTTTCAGTTCCTAAGTAAATTCTTTATATAGGGTTTGGAAAAAAAATCAGTGCAGTAAATTTCAAAAAATATGTAGTTATTAATTTAAGAAACCAATAAAACGTTTAGGGCTTGAGCAAAATAAGGGCAAAACTTGGAAAAAAAACCCTAAGAATTCCAATCATCAAAATGTCCATTTTTCTCAATCAGGACTTATCAAGTCAATTTTGAAAAAAAAACACATTTCTACACAAGAAAATTTAATTCTCTAGAATTTTCAAATTTATTAGGCTCGAACGCAGCGAAGAAACTTTTGTTGAAAAAATAGAAATCTCAACCGAAAAATTGTATTTTTTGGTCAGTAATTTTCTTTTCTTTCAATTTCGCAGTAATTTCGGTTCAATTTTGACTGGTTTTTGTATTTTCAACAATAATTTTCGAATTCTGACCTTTCTCGTACTTTCGGGATTTTTTCGTAATATTAACCAATCTGACTGAGACCCAATGGATATTCTTAGGGGAAATTTTGTAGAAGAATTCAAAAGTAATAGAACATTTTAGCCATTTTTCATTCTACTTGAGGACCCCTCGAACAAGAAATGCGGTGATTCACAAAAAAAAACCAATCAGATTTGAAATTTTCGAGTCTCCAAAAAAATTTGAATCTAATTCAAAATTGATGACATACAACTTGGAATACATTTTTACCATTTTTTAAATTTTATTTTTGCAAAATGACGTTGAGTGTGTCGGAGGGGAGGGGGTAAGCTGTGTCAATTATGATGTAATTCCTATTGATCCTTCTAATGTACATAAATATAATAATAAAGCCTATTCATCATACTGAAAAATTGATATTAAAAAATGATAAAAAATATTAATTCTGATAAGAGGAGAATTAGAAATTTTCAGAAAAATTAATACATGGTTTTCGCAAATTTCAGTTTGTCGAGTAAAACTCGTTTGAAAAAATTGTTACTCTTTATAAATATTTCAAAATAGGTACCTCCAAGGTATGTATTTTGAGAAATATTTATCATTTTAATTCTGATTGATAATGAGAGAAAATTTCATCAGAATTAGAAAAAATAGGTTCAAGTGTCGTATCACGTCTTCAAACGCTTCAAAAAACTATCACAAACCAAATTATTGAAATTTCGATTTCTTTTTACTGAAATTTTTTCATTTTTAGAATTAAATAAGGTCCTTATGAAGGGGAAGGGCACTTGGAAGCACAATGCAGCCACCTAACAGTTTCACATCGATGAGATTTCAGATTAAATTGTGAATCCGATTCCAAATCGATTTTAAAATTAATTCGCTATTCGGAATCTCCTCAGCTCTATTCCGAACTCCTCTAGAATGGTTTTTTTTTTTTTTTTTTTTTTTTTAAACAAAAACATCTCCAAAAAATCAAAATTGATTCAAATTTTCTGGAAAATTTTCCCAACCCTCTTCTATTTTTCCTCGTTTCTTTCATGTCATTTTTATGTTTATAGCGCCATATGAAAAACAAGGGCACAACGCATAGCCTCTTAACTGACATACGAAGCTAATATTTTGAGAATCACATTTTTAGAAAAAAAATAAACAACCTCAAGAGGTAAGACTTTCGAATATCTGAAAAAAATCACCACGTTATAAAAAAACCACTCTACTAAACAGCAAACACTCCACACCGTAGCTATTTTCCACATTAATCTCTCAAGCTCGTAAAAAATAATCTCGATATTTCCACATCATCGATTCAATTTCCAAACACATTCCATTCGAGCACATTCGATTACCCACGTTCGAAACAAATCCACTCTCGATGAGAAAATCTCTTCAGGTTGCCGTCAATCAGCCCAACGACGTTTCTGACGTTACCATATCAAATCGTAAACGGCTCGAAAATATGTAATTCGGTTCGCTCGTTTCGAAAAACATCCCGGTAAAAGGATTTTCAGCTCATAACCATCGAAAACACCATCTAATCCCTCCATTTAAAACACCATTTCACCGCCAACACACGAAATGTAATAATAATAATAATCGTAAAAAAAAAACAACGACGTTAAGAAGTACGTACACGCAACACGGCCCACAGCCGCGGGGGAGGAGGGTGGAAAGGGTAAAGAGACATGGAAAAGCCCGCTAGTTCAAGTAATTCTGATAATTTCGCTTCACCTGAAGCGTAAACCACGAAAACGCGCCTAACATTTATAAGGCGCACGCACCCCGCCACGAATATCGATTTGTAAACGTGTACATAAGTGTACACACACACACAGGCCAGAAATGGGTCGGCGGTGTACATTTTTTACCTATACGCGATGCCTTACAACATTTTATTTGTCATTAGTGTGCACCCTGCGCCGGCCGGGAGCTTTGCCCAAAATTTTGCCAGTCTCGTGATGCGAAATTTTTGCCTCAAGATTCGAGAGATATTCCTGGCCGGTACAGAGAAATTCCTCGGAATGACTGCGCCGCAGGCTAAAAAATGTTGCGTGTTAGCAACCAACAACGTAATACGAATAGATTACCGAATAATGGTAGCAAAAGAGGCGAAAGCACCTTAATTTACACATAGACTCGTTCCAAAAAGAGGCAGGTAAAACGTATAATATTATACGTCAATACTTCAATTTAGTAAAGGATTGAACGAAAAAAAATACTAATGGATACGGTAAATATTTCCAATACAAATCACTGTCAAACGAAAAAAGCTAAAAAATAAAAATGATCATACCTTAGAATGCGTACGATTTGAATAATTCAACACGTGATCATATGATCTTTTAGTAGGTGTAATTTTAACGCGCATTTTGACGCAACAAGCGTCCCTGTATTTTCTTTATATCAGAACGTCGGCAAAAGGCACTTAGTAAAGGCACTAAGCACGTCCAAAAAATCCGATACCGCGCGAATTACCAAACGAGTAAGGCAGTAACCCGAGTAACATCCTTAAAATGATTTCGGTTTCAAACTGATACAAAACATTAAACAAACAGGCCTGCCGAAGGACTACGGCGCATACGCAAACTTTGCTACGGTTGGGGGTAGTCGACGCGAATACAAACAGCGACATGAATGAACCTTCGGAGTACTTCGGCGGTACCGCGTACATGTAAGAACTCAATTAACGCGAAATGGAATTTTCAAATGTACCTGGCTGATATTCCATTGGGTTGTATTTCCTGGATGAAAATACCAATTTCTCCTCGTTCTTCGGTTCGTAAACCGACGACGCTGAATCCCAGGCTGTTTCCGTCGGGTTTATAAAGCTGCACAGAGCAGAAGCGTTAGATCACGTATTACACGAATAAAAACAATGATAGAATAAATGATTAATTACTTTGATTGTTAGAACTTCTCGGCCATGAGAAGTTTCATCGATGACACGTTGAAATTCCAAAGCATACGACTGCGTCGTAATCGGAGGTAAAGATAAATCATCGACGTTGGAAGTATTAATCTAAAGCAATAAAAATATCATTCGAAACTTTCGACTAAAATATCCTTCGATTTAGATCAATCGAATACCTGTGGAGACGAAGGCTCTCCAGAAGATGAAGATAATTTAGCTACAGGCACACGTTGATCGTCGAATTCTCTCGGCAAAGGTTGATATTCGCTTTCGTAAATGCTTTTCTGAACGTTCAACTCTAAATCGCCAGATTCGGTGATATTGAAATCGGCGGGCAGTATAGAAGGATGCTCTTGCAGCTGTGTATCTAATTCGCTCAGCGAACCCTACGAATAAGGGATATTTTAATACCAAATATATTGAAAAATAAAATCGTAGCAGATACAAAACACATACTTGAATAGTAGCGATACTCCTGAGAATAGGATTCTGAAGAGTAGTAATAAGTAAGTTCAAATCATTTTTCGTTTGCGACTTCAGTTTATCATCATCTGACACTCGAATAGTATCGTGGATTTGTTCCAGAACTTGTAACGCAGCTGATATTTCTGCAAAAACAACGGAATGATGTAAGATGAAGCTAAGGCGTGACCAAATCATCGAAAGTAATAGAGTTTTGGGATATTACCTGAGTTAAGGGACATATTTGAGTCAGGAATCATAATTCTAGATGCGATTACAATCCACTACCTGGCACTAGCTCAATATACCTGGAAAAATCGATGAAAAAATGATTCAGAAACACTAAGGGAGATGGAATGAGGTCGGAATGTTTTTACTCAACTTACCTCGCTGATTCACTGGACGAGATGAAGTAGACACATACTCACGTCGTGGCTCTGTCAAAGTAACATATTAATGTTTGAGTTACATCAAAATATAAAAAACAATCGAGTAAAAGAATATAAATAAGATTAATAATACATTTTACACCATCTTTTAAAAATATAAACAAGATTTTTAACGTTGTTCGAAAAAATTCGATCGACTTTTCATTCCCACCACTTTTTATGTCACGAAACAGTGTTACCACTTAATTGATCTCAAAATGGCTGACAATAAAAATTACCTATTTTGTTTACCTACTCAAAAAAATGACGTCGATTATTTCGATTATCGATTTTTTCTTCAATGTTTTTCATTTTTAAAAAAATTTTCTGAAAGAATGCCGAAATTTTTAAGTGAACAAACTGAATTAATTACGAGTATTACTTTATTTCACGAGCTATTCAAATAACTCATTAAGCTCCGAAGTACTCCAAGTAAACAAAAGCTTCTCATTTGAACCTTTAATTAAAACGAACGAAAAATTGAAGCACCTGCGAAACTTCGCACACTTTTTTAAAAAGACGAAGTCGAAGTGTTGAGAACAGCAGTCTTCATGTATAACTCGGTGAAATTTGCCTCAAAGTCTCAAAAAGTAGAAATGATTCATTTCAATCAGAATAATTTTGTGTTTTCTACGATCAAACAACAACTACGCTTGTTAGATTTCTTCTTCAAAATATTCGGTCTAGCTTCATTCAATCTTCCTTCACCGTTCTTCATAGTCAACTTTATATACCCTCTGTTTATCGTATCAGTTGTACTATACGCTTCGGTTTACAGTTTGAAACAATTCCATGAAGGAGAATACACAATCGTTTCACCGGTCACATTAATCGCCAACCATTTGCAACTTTTATCCTTAAGCATGGCTAGCTGCGTATCGGTAGTTTGTTCGATCGTCAGATACCGGAAATACAACTCATCGATAGAAGAATTAATTCAAATAGACAACATAATGATACACAAGCTATCGATCGACGTAACCAGGGATAATTTACATGCCAATAAGTATTTGTTTTCGAGTTTCCTAGTATCATTTGTTTTAATTGCGGTAGATTATATTTTACTGATTCACAACGGTCCGAAATACTATCTTAATTATGTAATAACTTTTCATATATCGTTTCTAATGATTTTACTCGCAGATTGCAGAATTTTGGTGATTTTCAGGCTGCTGACTAATCGATTCGAATACGTAAATAATTTTTTAAGAATTTCCAAACAGGATAAAAGCGAAAATTCGCAGATCATGAATACGATCAAGTATTATTCTTTTACCAAACGTAAAGTAAAAGAATTGGCCAATGTTCATAGCTGGTTGATCAAAACGACTGAAAATTTGAATAGCTACTTTTCGCCATCGTTGTTGGTCGAAATTGCTGCATATTTCACGATCGCTACGTGCAACATATATACGTTTTTCTACGTTCTGACGGATCCAAATTTGAAAAATTACCATAGGATGATCGTTTACTATACTGCTTACTGGCCTGTAGTGATCGTACTCAAATTATGCTTTTTGCTTAAATCATCAGGAAACGTAACGGAACAGGTAAGAGCTCGAAACCACTTCTCAATTTTTTCAAGTCGATTACATTCTAAAATTGAAAAAAAAAAATTATTAGACCAACTTGACATCAAACCTAGTTCACAAGATCTTAATCAACGGAGAATTTCCTGAAGTCCATAAAGAAGTAAGTAAAAAAGTTCATCTATTCACTCCTTCAAAAAATAAAACCGTACAATGATCAAAAAAATATAGTTCAAAAATTTAAATAAAATTAATACATAAATCACTTCGATGCAATTTTCACAGTTGGACATATTTGCACTTCAATTGATGTACAAAAAACTCCAAATAAACGTATGCGGATTTTTCCCATTGGATTTTTCGTTGCTGTATGCAGTAAGTACGTAAATTACGTATTATGCAAACAGATCGAATATTATTTTCCACCTCACGCAGATGATCAGCGCATCAACAACATACCTCATCATTCTAATCCAATTTCAAATTTCCACCGAGCAGTAGAACAATTACGTCGTATCAGTTACAGCAGAAAATCCTCGATCTGAGATCTCAATTCGTCTTGCTGCAATCTCAACTTGGCTTTCTCTACGATACTTGATGGTAAAACATCCAATGTACTCTGGAAAAAAAAAATTCTAGTTACCGAAATATAATACTGAATAATTATGTCTTTAATCGACTCACCATATCGTTAATTAAACGAGTACACCCGTAGCAAAGATTTTTTTTCAAGATTTCCATAACATCAGAAAGGTCTTTCTTCTGGCAGGAGCAACTGTCACACGATGTATCACAATTATTCGATATTGAAGAAGTCGATTTACGTAGTAAGGTTATTGGAGTTTTGATGGAATCTATTTTATTCTTTGGAAAAAAAAACAAAAATCAATAAAAACTGTCAAATAGTTATTTCAATACTTACAAAAAACTTTCACTCACATAACACACGATGCAGATATCTTTATCACGATCATTGGAATTTTTCAACTTATCGCCAGTATGAAAAACTGTGTACACAGTGGAAGGATATTCTTCCTGAAGACCACAGATGAATGTTTCAGTCACATCTTGAATACTATCACTAGAATTAAACTGCAATTCCAAAATAATAAAAATGCTTAAATTTTAATTAAAAATTTTTTACCAAATACAAAAATACTGCAAATTATTGTACCAAAGATGACAGAGAAGGCACAGCTTGAAATTCTAATCCATTAAAAACGTTATAGAAGGTAACTTCTTTCATCGTAAGCTCTCTAAGGGGTTTCATGGTAACTATATCTGATTTCGTATCATATACACCCTACGAAAAAAAATACAAATTTGAGACCATCAAAAACTATAAAAATTATACTTCTAAAATAATCATCTTACTATATCCGAAGATATCTGAGAACCTCTTCCTAAAATAACATCCGATAGCAATCTCATTGCTAGACTGCTACCACATTCTGGCGTAAATATTTTTTGCATTTGTAATTTACGGGCTACTTCAGTTTGAATTAGATATCTATAAATCAACAAAACGACTTTTAAATCGATCCGAATTCAATTAAAATGAATCTAGATCGAATAAAACAAACCTTAATCGAAGAATAAAATCAATCTTTGAAGTTGCGCTCTTGATCTCTTTCAAATGATTTTTTAAATTAATATCGTTTTGATCTTTTTCTTCAAAGAAAGCAGCATCGATTTCTTGTAGATTTACCGCATTTACGTTAGAATATATACTGCTCAATTTCACAATGTAACAGTCAAACGAGCATTTTAGCAGTTCAATAATATTTTGAAACACATTGGTTTCGCAGAATTCCGACGGCCATAATGAACTTTCTACAAAACGAAATAAGTAAGTTTTATGCAAAATAAGTTTCTAAAATTACATAAGGGAAGAATAGTAGCTCACCATCGATAAACAGAATTGTCGGATTGAATTTGATCCTTTTATGAGCGTTTTCCAACATGCCCTGAGTTATAAGGTGAACTAAAGCGACTGAGCTAGCATCTCCGTGCCACACTACGAGAATTTTTTCATCGTGTTTGATCATTTTAGTCTTGCCCAAAGTACTGCGGAACTTGTGAGATACTAGATTCAAGAAGCAAGCTCTAGAATGTAAAAATAGCAACATAAGACTTCGGAGTAACATTTCATAATCAAATAAATATATAACTTTCAAACGAACCTGCAATATTGGTGTCTTTTTTGGAGTACAACGTCAGCTTTCTCGGGGCATTTTTTACATTGAGCGTTCAATCTGAATAATCAAAAACGATATTATGATAATTATCTGAAATAGTAGTAGGAATAATGTGTTGAAAACTAAAAACTTACTTGATAACAAACGTCGTTGGCTCTACTTGGTCGGGTGGTTCAAAGTCTTCTTGAACAACAGAACACATGATTTGATAAATTAACTATTTCCGATTCTCAAAATCAATGAAAATTATGAAAATGACCTGAAAATTTCCATTTCATGATTCACTTCGGCTTCGGCATCAGAATTTTTTTCATCAACAGGAACACGTGAAAATTTTTATCGATATCGATAAGAATCAGTGTATTCGATCAAGAAAAACTAAACGAACTTTGAATTCAAATTTTTCCTTGATACTTGAACAATTTTTGGAATTGATATTTTTGTTTAAAAATGTCCATTTTGAAGAGAGAGTTTTTTTTGGTACATTACCGTAATAAAAATTAAGACAATTATCTCAATTTTGTAACAAAATATGATTTTTCATTGAAGGAATTCATTTTTAAATAAATTAACGAAGCTCTAAAATTATTCACCAATCAAAATTGAATAATCTCGACAATCTCGTTTCTTATTGGATGGATCTGCAACAGTGTGTCCAGAACTAAAGATTTTAGATTTTATTCACTTCTACAAAAATTTTGAAAAAAATATTTCGATAAATTTATTTTTTGTAAATTTAAATAACGCGGGGGTGGGTTTGTAGACCTTGAAAAGATCTGATAAGATGTGAAAACGTCACTTCTTTGGTCACTTCCTTTTTTGACCTGACTTGAAAGATCGCGATTGGAAATGTTGAAAACATTGAATAGTTTTCAAAAATTATTTCTGCTACTACTAGAATGTGAAAAATCTGAAAATTCAATTTTGAGATTTTTTGAATTGGTTCAGTCATCTGTCTCTCCTCGCCTCGTTCCCTCCATATACGTAATCCATTCATTCTCACAGCGAAATCCACTCAGGCTCATCAATAAAAATCTTCGAACAAAAAACAAAAAAATAAATAAAACGTTTTAATTCGCAAAACAACCGCTTATATTTAAAACAAATAAAACCCACTCGATGCTTAAACATAAAAATACAAATAGCGATAAATAAATTTTTAAAAAAAAACTACAATCAACGTTTGGTTTACAAATAGGTAAAACACTACAATATAAGTTGAAAATGGTGAACACTCACGAAAATAAAATTAACTTCGCTTATCACTAGAATGAATAATGACTAGACAATTAAGTATATGGATTACGTATTAAGTAGCTAATGTTGAAAAAAGCTTTCTATCACCGCTTGCTTCCGTCAGTTTCTATAAATATCTGAAAAAATCGACCATTTTAAAAAAATAAAAATTATCAAAAAAAAATAATAATTTGTAAAAGTAAAACGTTGTTCTTTTTTCGTACCTCACTCAAGATAACCCAGTTTTGACTATCACTATGTATCACAAGTCTCAACTCTTTAACTGCACCTAGTTTCCTGCCTAAATTCCCAACAGCCACTCCTAAACTATCAAAGGAACCTGTTCAAATAAATAAAGATTGAAAATTAATACTCGACTTGAAGTGCGCACTTAAAATTCTTGATTTACTTACCAACCACCACATAGGAATCATTTTTTTGGTAATGATATTTTGATTGAATAAAAGGTAACGGAGACGATGTGGTAGCCGAGTCGAATGAAGCCAACACCGACGTATTGCACAATTTATCCGACGGTGACTCAGGATTACCACTCTTGAATTTGAATCTTTTGATATAAGTCGGTTGATGGAATTCGAACGATATCCAGTCATTAGATCGAGGCATACCCCAGAAAAAAGTTTCGCCGTCATAAGCTCGTTTCAAGGTATGACGTTTGTAAACAGATATCGAAGTGAGAGCTCTGGCTGGTGGATTTGTGTGAGGATAAAATAACGAAACTTTACCAAAATGTTTATCCTGTAAAACCACAAATGTTTCAAATTGATCGAATCGAAAATCTATTCGATGCTTTGATTAATTACCTTTAATTTTTGTACTTTTCCTCGTAATGATGAAGTAGTACCAATATGCTGAAATAACGATGGTTTATTATGAACCCATAATCGTTCTTTCTGTCGTTTACAGTCTTTCTGAAATTCGAATTAAATTCTCATAAATATTCAATTAGGTACTCCTGAAATCTAATTATTCAATACAATGGATCAAAAAAAGAAAACATCCTTGAACTTTTACGTAAATTGAAGAGGTTATTTACCCTGAGTGAAAAGCCTTCCAAAAATGATTGAGTCTCTCGTCCAGCTCATAAGAGAACGAAGCTAGGGAGCTCTAGTTGGACTCATTTTTGAAAAAATGAGTTTTAAATATCTTGATGCCTTCTCTCCAAAAAATTAGTGATTGGGGGTTCTTTTCTCCATCTATCTGAGCCATTTACCCCCAAAATGTTTAAATTTCAGATCACAAAATCTATTTTGATTTTTTCATGTTACGAGCGAAAAGAAAATTTGAATACAGCAGCCCTAAGTTCAAATTTTTCCAAGTTCAAGTCAAGCCTCGAATTATTTTTGGTTCCAGAATTTTTTTCGATTATGGAATTTTTCAAAAATTTTTCAATTCTGAAATTATTAATAAATTTTGCAACTCTTGAAAATTATTCAAGTTCAAATTCTGAAAGGTGCTTTTTCGAAAATTATCCTTGATTGAATGCCCCTAGCTTCGTTTCTTGGCAGGCGGAGGGGACGGGTTGGCAAAAAATTTCAGAAGGTCTCCCCTCCAATTCAAAGTAACAAATTCCACCAATTTTCGTCAAAATCTAAAAAATCAAACATTTCTACTACTTACATTATCTTTTTCCAAATTACAAACTTTCGTCTGAATCAGCCCATCTAACAACCAATCAACCGGTTTATCGTTGAAAAACATTAAAAAAAATTGTATCACCCAAGGTAGATCAACGCACCGAAACATTTTACCTACACAAAGTCAATATTCATCGTTAAACATGTAAAATGATAAAACTCGTATATGGGTACAACGATTAATCTCACCGATAAATCCTAATTGGCAGAAATCCAACACGAACCATGGCTGTTTAGTGGCAATTTTAGAGAACGCGACTTCCTTCATAATGGATAAATAATTTTTCTTAGCTAATATATCATCTTCGAGTTGAATATAAAACATTCCTTTTCGGTAAGCATACATCATTAGGAAAGCGAAGTCTAAACTTTGTTTACTTCGCCATCGAACCCTTTCCATTGGATCAGAAAGAGTCGTAGGTAACTTGTCGAAATCTGGGTAAAAGGACGAAGGCGGAGAGATGATGTCGATTAGACCGGAATCTATTTCTTCCTTAAACCTGAAAATTACCAAGAGAATATTTTATTTGAAACATTACAACATTTATAGCATTGGTGCATTCGTAAAAATAATCTCAATTTACTTGATTACATTTCGCACTTCGCTTTTAACGCATCATTACAATTCTACATACAAGCCGAGCACCAATTTGATAACGAGCATCGATAAACGATAATTTTTTTCATTTTAAATTAGTAATCAAATTAATAAGATTCCAACATTTTCCCATAAAAATTATTCAATAGATAATCCAAAGTCAACATAGAAAGTTTGGCAACTTTATTATTACGTAATTTCCGATGATTTATCTATGTAAAATATTTTGTCGTCACAATAATAAAATCAACACGATAAAAAATACAATAAAAAACGATAAATATCAACTTACTGACTTAATATCTCGTTTGCCACTTGAACAACATAATTTTCATCAGTCTAGAAGAAAAAATCACAACATGAAGATAAATGAGCTTGAAAAATAACTCATTTCGAGTTAAAAATTATTCTCATTACCTCGGCAATTAAAACAACAATCAGCGTATCGTTTCGTTCATTAGGAGACATTTTGTAAATCAGATCATTCAAAGTAGATAATAAATAAGATTGAGCAGATCTTCGAACAGTAGGAATGCCAAGTACGGCGGTAACTGCAAAACAAATCAATTCGTTAAGCTTGACCAAATACATTACTTATGTAAATATTCAAGTAGCTACCTCCTTGACGATCTTTGGAAACTCTATAGTAAGGTTGCAAGCTCGAATAATTAATGGACAGATGAGGTAGGAAATCAAAAATAGTAGGAGGCTTGAGAGAAAATTTCGATTGCGAATATTCGTCGGTAATATTTTTCAGCATGCTTTGAATCTGAGCATTCGTGATGTTCGGATTTGTGCTCAGAATGTAGTTCAGTTTACCCAACATATTGGATGTCTTTTCTTCCAATGAGTGGTACTGATAGTCTAGGTATTTTTCTTTCACATGTAATTCGCCCAGTCTTGTAACGAGATGATGTTCAGCATCTGATAACTCTGTAATGATAAAAAAAATGTCAAGATTGCGAAATATATAGGAATGAGTGATTTGTTTGAAGTGTTTGAAGTTCTTACCTGGTTCAGTGTAGACGATCAGAATAAACGTGATGAATACCATGAAAAAGAACCATGCTGTTAAATAATATCGTTTGGCAGCAACCGGAAAAGATTTGGAGGATTTCGTCGACATCGCTGTATCACTTTCATCACCATTTGTGTACAGGAGCTTATCCACCATAGTGGTAGGTTTCACGTTCGTTTCATCTTATATAGGTAACTGTTTTATCTACTCACATAAACGTCGAAGCCGGGAAAAAAACAAACACTGTTTAGAATACATTTTCGAGTGTTCCCGAAAACCGAAAAAAATTATTATTTATTTTCATGATTCAAACCTAACAACTACAACTTCAGTTCACAGTTCAGTTTCAGTAGCTTTGAAGTTTGCACAATAAAATAAACACAAACGTTATCAAGCAATCAAGCTTATCATCTAATCAGTGCTGCCATATTACAAGAAATGGCGTCCTGGCGTCTGTATTTCACAAGGCGAAAAATGAGAACAGTTGGGGAGATGTCGAGGAAAAGAAGAGGAGGGGAATAAGGAAAAAACATCAAAAGGTGCGAAATAAAGTTTTAATGAGATATTCAAATTTTTCAATTTATGTCACCGTATTCTTTTTTTCTCAAGAAAGTTACGACAGTTTGATAGCGAAAAAGTTCGATTTTAAATATTTAATTTCAAATTTTACTACTAAAAGAGCAATTTAACATTTAACGTTAGGTATTCGAGTTCAACTGCGGAAAATTAGATCGAAAATTTACGAACCTTTGAACTTGGATTTTTTTGAATTCATAAAATCACGTCATAAATTTTTTCTTTCAAATAATTTCTTCAACGCACATTCAGTTTTAGATACGAAAAATTTTGCTGTATTAGATGAAATTTTTTGAGTCTGTTTTATTTTTGTCAAACATTACCCCCCTCCGTGTCTTTTTCCTTGATCGCATCCAGCGAGGTTGATCGTTGTGCTTTTTTAAAAAAATTAAGGGAAATGAAGATCGGGAAAGTGTATCATAACTTCAGATTCCAGCTCATAAAAAAATCTGGTAAAAATTATTTTTTCCTCAGACTTAAATTTTATTTCTGTTCAACTGCCAAAAATGATTTGTTTTTATCCAGAAATCCCACTTGTTACATTTAAGTACCCAAATTTTCAAAGATTTCCAAATAATTATTGCCTATTTTCAAGTTTGAAAAAAAATTTCTGAAGTAGGTACCTAGCCCTACCTAAATCGAGAATATTTTTTAAACAATTTTCTTTTAAAATAGTTTTAATATGCATACGCGTACCGCGTAGGTATATTCATCACAAATGCTGTTGGCGTGACTTATTATCCAGCAAACACTTTCCCCCAAGAGATTCTTATTTACGTATCACTACTTACTTTTATGTTTTTTCAATGTTTTTCAAAAAATTGAATAAAATCCTCCTATAAAATGAGATAAGAGTTTTAGAATGACCATACAATAATTAGAGTTGAATGGGAGTAGGTATACTTACAAGATGACGTGACAGAAAAACACCAATTTTTTTGTTCCCTTTTCAATAATCAAAATTTTCGGAATAGGTAGGACCGATGCAGTTGATTAAACTGAAATTCAACACTGAGTAGCAGAAATAGAATCGCAAAAAACTGAAATCGAAACGCAATAGAATTAATACTTATACAAAAAAGAATGATTCATTACCTGATCAAATATTTTTCATTATTCAGAGTGTTAGGGAACACAAGTACACAGTACAGTGACACAGTGACGAATGACTAACACTTTGATGACTTTCTACGTGTAGGTACCCACTACGACATAAAAATTACTACAAAAAAATTAATGATTTTAGCGAATAGAAAAAAAATTAAAATCATTTTTACAGACTTACGTTGAAAACGAGAGCTCAAGTCAAGCTTCTTCCACTGTATTATTTTCAGATTTTCATATTTTTTTGGACAACAGTCAAAGTAGAGATCGAGTTTGAAAAAATCCGTGAAATTGCAATTCAATAATACAACATCTTGCTTACCCTCCTCTAATTTCAAGGGTAAGATGATCCGTTCTAGGGAATTGGGAATGCTACTCATCAGACTAATGTAAAAAATACTTACCCTACTCAAAAACTTCAAAATGATCTAAAAAGTTTTAGTGGCGAAGAATAAATTTTGAAAAAATACTTCAAAAAATTCAAGTTGTACATTCAATGATCCGAAAAGTAGGTCAATTTTTTTGATCATTATCAATTTCATTTTCCACACCTGTATTGTTCACGCTCTGAAATTTATAAAAAACAGTAATGATTTTTTTCTTTGAAAAATTTCATTGAAATTTTTCTTGATGACCGAAAAATTTGTTTGTTTGATTTTAAATCAAGAAATATCAAATTAGTGTTGAACAATTTTTTAATATTACATACTTACTCTAGACTAGAGGACAATAATTAGCAATTGGCACTTAATAAGGTGATCGTGATCGTTTTATATATTTTTACAAAATTAATGGGGCTGGAGATGACTCGAAAATTAGGCTTAGACCTCAAAATGACCCCGTGAAAATTTTATCCCCTTCTTTACTTTAAAATCTGTGTTCAAAAAATTTCGAAAATTCATTTAAAACAATATGTACCTAATGGTTAAAAAAAAGGTCTCAGTAAGCAGTACGTATGTTTTTCTCAAAAACCTCATTAAAATCAATTTTTCAGGGGTCCTCAAAAAATGAAATTTTTTCTAGTTTTTCAAATATTAGTAAGAAAATTTAAAATCGTCAGTTCCTGAGTCTTTCCACTCCAAGTCAGTTTTTCAAAATGAATACGCGAGCTCCAAAGCTCCAATAAATCAAGTTTTTTAAATTTTAATATCTGTGACCCTGCCGTAAAGAAGGGACCTCGTGTAAAAAAAAACAATGTTTTTATTTTTATGTGTTTGGTTCAAATTTGGTGTCATTTGAATCGAAAACGTGAAAAATGAGACATCGATTTTTTTTTTTACACTAGGTCCCTTCTTTACGGCAGGGTCACATTTTGTTTCTTTACAATTTCTCCTTCATGATACGTTGCTAAATTTTTAAAAAAATGACCAAATTTTCTCGAAAAAAAGTGAGAGTTACGTGGACAATTGAACATATTTTAGAAATTAATTTTAAGAATCGATTTTTTGATATAAAATAGGTAAAAATCTTCTTTACCACAAAAATTGAAAAAAGTATTTTTTGTAACTGTTCAAACACCAAAAAAACACATACCTATTTAAAGCTTGAAATTAATATCCCAAAAATGGGTAAATTCTTCAACAGAAATAAACATACATTTTTCGAAAGGTAGCCGATTAAAGAAATGCTCAAAATTTTGAACCAATTTTCTAATAGGTAAAACAAAAACACAGTTTTTCAAAAAATGAAAAAAATTCAAAACGAAAAAAAATTTAATGTATTTTTTAAATGTTTTAAACAACGCGATGTATTAACCACCAACACTTCAAATCAGACACTGGGATCACCATAGAAAATGTTATTAATCAATATTTTTTTCCACTCTATAAAAGGATTACTTTGTCGCAAATGCAATTTATAATCTAATAAAGGAAACAATAGGTAATTTTTTCCAGACAAATCATGGCGTATATTTTCTACGATAAAATAACTCGTACTCATTAACAAAGCGGTCTGTTTATTTCATAATTAACATTGGACTAGATGATTAAAGAAGAGAGAGAGAGAATATTACATATGTATATAAATATTAAACAATTAATTAATCCTTAAAACAATTTTATAGTAATCGTTTAACATTTATAATTCACACAAGGTAATAAGGTGATAAATATAATAAGGAAATCCTATAAATTCTTCATTATCGAAATTATTGGCTAAAAAAATATAATTATTATAATCCGGGGGGAGGGAGGGGGCCAGGGGAAAATGGGAATAAATGAAAACGTTTATTATCTCGTTCGAATAGACTTATTGTGCCACACGATACCGAACATTCCTAGGCATTGGATTCCTTCAACTGTTGCAATCTTTGCAACTGATGTGGTTCCAACTGTTCCGGTACAACTTGAGGGTAACTAGGCGCAGTTGGCGATTTATCTTCGCAGTCTTCCTTGTATCTGGAGGTAATTTCCTCTTGTTCTTTTTCCTCTTCTTCGGGTTCCTCGATTATGGTCGTAGGATAATCGACGACATCGTTGAGAGTCGCATCGTAAAGGGGAGGATCGGCTTCGTTAATTTCTCCTGCCGATTTACGCCTTTCCAAGTTGACGGCGGCAATTGACATTTGGGAATCGTCGGGAGCCGGATTCGGAGGGAAGGTTTTATCCGCAAAATCTGAACTCGGGGTCGGTGCTGTGATTACAATTTGGGTAACCCCCAAATTGAAATCACCCGATGGGTCTTCTGCGTTTTCCTCTTTATCATCTGCGTCATCGTCCACTTCCTGGACATCAACAGAAGGTATATTGCTGTCCTGTAATCAGTTATTGATTACGATAATAGGGGAATTCCATGAAAATTGAAAATGATGAATCAAAGAGCAGAAATTAGAACTGGTCATTTTTTATTTTAAAATGTAAATTGAAAAATTTAAAAGATAATTGATAAAATTTAATTTTTTAAAAAGTATACCTGTGTACTGCCATCCTCGCATACTAAATTTATACTTATGTCTGGCACCGATGTCCTTGGTGGATCGGCCACTGAAGTCCCAAAAGAGCAGCGTGAAAAATAAATTCGCAATTAGTCGAAATGAACCCTTCATATACCTATCGTCAGTATTTCATTATCTATCGAAAAAGATATCGCACGTATGAATTCATAATTACATACAATATAGGTGTACTTAATTTATGTAATTAGGCTGTAATGTTCATGTCTCTCATTATCGTTCGCTTCCGCGATAAATACGTAAGATTTAAAAAACAAAATACCACATTTTATCATTGAATTAATAATTGCGGTATCTGGGTACTTAGTTTCGGGTGATAAACTTCGTATGAAAATTGATAACGAGGCGAGTTTGCAAAAAATGAAAAAATTTTCACCAGCGAGGAGTTATCAAAATATACGAATGCTTTACCTTGTATTGCCGGCGGTGGGGGAGGGGCTGGTAAATCGGGACCTTGGTCATCTTTGAATTGAGTATTGTACAGTTTGTGCTGATTGTCTGATATCTTATCGAAGGCAAATTTTTCCGATGAATTACCTGCCAAAAAGAATGAAAAATGGTCACGAAAAAGCAGAAAGAAGTTAAATCTTTAATTAAAAATTAAAAACGTACGAGTGTCTCAAAAATACTCTCAACTGGCCTTCATTTTGCCCCCCCTCCCCCTCAAAAAAACCTCGCAGTGATCACAAGTACTGAATTTTAAAATTGAAAAATTTATATTTTCCTCTCAGGTGAAAATTTTTTTTAGGTCGATTGGCTTGAAAGGGGAAAGAAAATGGTGATCGTTTATCGTTTTTCACTTTTTTGAAAGTTGTAGAGAGAAGCTAGAAAGTTTTGCTTTGACTTCAAAACGACCTGATGAAAATTTCACTTTCTCCTCCTTCCTCATTCGGTTTAAAATCTGAATATGTTGAAAAAACTGAATGAAATCGATAATTTTTTTTCCGAAAATTTATGTTTTTACCTAGACCTACGATTGATATTGAGATTTTTTATTTATTTATGACTCATTCAAGGAAAATAAATCCAACGTTTCTCATGTTTCTATAGATAAAAATTTTCAATATTGTGATAACATTCCTTGAAATGACGTAATATTAATACCTAAAATGAAAATTATTGAAAGCGATTTTCCATTTAATTTAATTTTTGAGAAAACATCATTAGGTAATCATGATAAAAATGGCTTGAACTTGCGCAAACTAATATCGAATATTTTTATGGGTTCAAATATTCGTAAATATCCACTAATGTATATTCACGAAAAAATTTTAAAAAATTTTCATCGAGTACCTACCCATTTAAAAAATATCAAAATGCGAAATTTAAAAAAAAATGATGGAAAATGGAGTGAAATTTCTTACTTACAAAAAAAATCGTAAAAAATTTTAAGGAGTAGCTAGGTAAGGTATTCATAATTTTTTTCTCAAAAGCATGAAAAAATTATCAATATTTCCCCCTATTTTATTGAAAAGAAAGTTGATCCTTAAAAAGCAAGATTGAGTCACATTTTCAAATTTTGAAAATTTTGTATGATTTTTTTCAATTTTTGTTTCATTTGTTTCATTTTTAGCAAATACCTCGAAAGAAAAAAGATCCCAATGCCTCGTCCGGTCCTACTTAAAGTAAAGGTCTAAAATTTTAGAATAATTGTATTTGTAAAAGAGAGGCTCGAATGTTAAATCATACCTTATAAATTAAGGTGACCTTAAAAGTTTTAAGGAACCTTTTCGTGGGTTCTGATTGGTTGAAAATGTGACAAGGAACTTTTAAGGTTACCTTAATTTTCAAGGAATGATTTAACATTCGAGCCAGAATGAATCGTCCCAGAAAGCAAATCCCTAAAAATTCAAAAATTTGATTCAATAGAAAAATTCAGAGTTTGTGGGAAAAGCTACTTATAAAATTGCCATACTTAATATTTTTTTTCTGAAATTTTACAAAATCTATGCTTCCAGTTCTTATGACAAACGAATTCAAAAAATTGGCACATTGCAATTTTTATTTTTTAAAACTGAAAAAATGCGAGTAGTTAAAAAAAACGTAATTTTTTTCATTTACACAACAAAACATCTGTTTTAGTTTTGATTTTTTCAAAACAGTCCCATCCATTTTTGAGATTTAAAAAAATGGTGTCATCGTGACGAGCGTAGGAACTTTTAACAACGAGAAAAGGTAGGTATATCACGACTCCATAATGCATTCACATTTTTCAAACGAGACGAAATTAATTATTGCACGATAAATTAAAAAAAATCACTCCAGTATGTTTTCAAGATTGTAGAATTAGAATCTGACAATAGTCAGGGACTAGCGGGGGGGGGGGGAGGGTGAAATAAAATTATCAAAAATTAACGATTTTCATGTGTGATATAGCAATAAGTATGTTTTCGAGGTCGTAGAATTCGAATCCGGCAATATTTTTTGGGTAGGAGTAAGGTGAGGTTAGGGAAAGTAGAAAATGGTTTGTCGTGTAAAATATTATTTCGGCGTGTTGACCGCTTATCTCGCAATACACGCCCCTTCGCGGTCTCTGAACATTTTATCATCGCGCTGTAATTTGGCGTGAAACTGTGTAATTGCTCGTCGTTGACGTGCAAAAAATACTTCCCTCGAAAAAATAGAATCTATACCTTAGGATATGACAAAATTTTTTGAAAGGTCAAGTCATCAATTTCATTTTAAATTTAAAAATAGACACAAATGCATTAGCAACCAACAATATTTATGGAACTTTGAACAATTTTTATCCACCTCTTCTCGAAATACAAATTTGCAGGAAAAACGCCTTTGAATCATCTGAAAACCTATATTCAAAAATTTAAATTTAAAAAGGTAGAACAACATTTCGGATTAGGAAGAAATTTTCAAGATTTTTTTAAAAAGTTCTAGGTAATGAGAAAGTTTTTTTTTTGATGGAAAAAATTCCAAGTAGGTTCCTCACTGAATTTTTTACAAAAGAATTTTTAGAGAACTCGCAGGGTACGAATCATATTTTTTTTTTTCAGATAAAATGTGCTCTTTTTGAGCTCATTGCCCCCCAAAAATCTCATTTGAAAAGAAAAAAAGTTGAATTTAAAGGATCAACTGACAATAATTTGGATATTTTTTTCTCATAGCTAATTCTAAATAATATTTCAATAACGAACCCTCATCAGCAGTTTGATCGAAAGGAAAAGCACCCGGTGGTTGGGTCGAGGAACTTGCACCGGCATCGGTAATTAAATGCTCCTCTGGTACATCTGGAGGAGTATATACTGGAGGAGCTGAATCTGGAACTACGTCTCCATCCTTCGAAAGAACAAATACCTCATTTAAAATCATCAAATCACATAGCATCATTTCACCAAACAGAACCTACTTCGTCGTAATTCAAAGGATGGCCATCTCTGGTACACTCTTGAACGACCAACGAAGGGAACAATCCTTTCCTATCTTCAACCTCTCCTTCCCACCAGCCATCGTCAATTCCATCATGAACAATTTTACGAAGCACTTTGATAATTTGCCCTTCGGCGAACGTAAGCTCATCTTCGCCATTGCCTTCGTAATCATACAAAGCAATACAATAATCCGCATTGTCATAAACCGGCTGCTCGTAGGAAGTTGGATATTCGCCTAAAATAAAATTAAAAATTAAAAATCAATCAACCTATGATTTCTACTTCTCAAATTTTCCAAAAAACACCAACCGGTAACTGGAGGCACAAAAGTGGTCACTTGATCGGAATCTAAATGCTGTACGGCCATATCCAGGTATGCATCGGCCTCGTAATTATCGACAGCTGCAGTACCATCGTCGTTCGAGTCGACGGTATAGTCAACGGAGGAAAATGATATTTGTGGAGGTAAATGGGAAGCTGTATCGGCATGCAGGGCTTCTTCGTGGTCAGCAGATTCTTCTTCGGCACCGGTGAATGAGTCAAGATATGTGCAAGGTACGAAACCTTCGCGACCTGAGCTGTTGCGAGCTCTGAGCCAACCGTCTCCGTCGCCTTCGCCGAGTATTTCCAGTTCTTCGTTTGCCACGATCGTTAGCTCGTCTGGATTTTGAGCCTGGAATGAAAAAAATTGATATTCGAGAGTCTTATTTGAATCCTGTCAAAATTTCTTTAAAATGTTTCCAGAATGGTGGGTTTTTTTCTAATAATAATACTTCGACAATTCTCAATTTTAATTATCATTTTTGCCTTCAAAAGAACGATTATGCAATAATATTGGACGGTGCGATGATAAAGTTGCCTATGATGGATATGTTTTCTCCTGGGGGGGGGGGGGGTCATTCCAAAATTTTTAAGATCCTATTTTGCGAGACCCTATTTTGCGTCACCAAAAGACAAAAACTTATAAATTTTAATATTTTCAAAATTAACCTAATGTCAGAAAGTCAGAAGCTGAAAATTGATTCTACATAATATATCAGAAAAACAGAATGACCAGAAAAATATCAGAGGGCTAAAAGTCGATTTTTAAATTTTAAAAATAAATTTTTACATAATTTATTTTTTTGAAATTAACTCAATATCAGAAGTTAGGATGAGAGGAAAAAACACATCCATGATATCAAAATTTCCTTCCAGAGGAAACTTTACTTCTTCCCCCCCCCCTTAAAAAATGGAAAACGTCTTTTCTGCCTGATATCTGGATGTCTTTGAATCCGGTGGGCAAAAAATCTGATTATTCCAAAGTCAAAAGAATTGTTTATCTATTGAAAAATATAAACAGACTTTTCTGTCTGATTTTTAAACGCCTTTGAATCCAAATTGGACAAAAAATCTTTTAGATGCTTACTCCAATACTCCAATGTCAAAAGAATTGCCTAATAGGGTGGGCCGAAATGACAATTTTTTCGATTTTCAAAAACATACCCCCGTAACAGTTGTTGATGAGACTTGAAAAATAAAATAAAAAAATTCGAAATCGATTCATATCTGTCGATCGCGCATTAGCGTTAGTTTCCAAAAATTAGCAAAAATTCAAAATTTTAAAAATTGATTACAATCTATTTTAGAGCTTATGTAGTGACCACATAGACCGAAAAACACTTTTTTTTAAAAGAAATCAGCGTTTTATAATTTTTTTTTTGATTTTTTTCATGCGAAGAAATAGCAGAAATATAAAAAAGATGTAAAGCATGATTAAAAATTCTGCTTTTTAGTTTGAATAGTCTCTAGATAAGCTCTAAAACCAATTTAAATGAATTTCAAATTTTTTAAAAATTTTCTAAAAGTTTTAAAAATATTGGATTTTAGCCAATTTTTGAAAATTTCAATGTCAATGCGCGATCGGAAGATATGCATTTGATTTTGAATTGATTTTTTTTATTCTTCAAGTCTCATCAGCCAACAACTTTTGCGGGGGTGTGTTTTTGAAAATCGAAAAAATCGTTTTTTTCGGCCCACCCTATTGCCTAACCTTTGAAAAATGGAGAAAAATTTCACTTGATTTTAGAACACCTTCCAATCGAAAATGGGCAAAAAATCTTTCAGATGCACACTTCAAAGTCAAAAGAATTGCCTATCTTTTGAAATATGAAAAAAGATTTTCTACCTGATTTTTGAACATCTTCAAATTCAAATTAGGCAAAAAAATCTCTCAAATTCGTACTAGAATTGCCTAACCCTTGAAAATTGGAAAAAAATTATGCCTGATTTTTGAACACCTTTTAATCCAGAATGGGCAAAAAATCTTTCAGGCAAGTACTTCAAAGTCAAAAGAATTGCCTATCCTTTGAAAAATAGAAAAATACTTTTCTACCAGATTTTCAAACACCTTCAAATTCAAATTATGTAGGCAAAAAATCTCTCAAATTCGTTCTAACCCTCCAGTTGAAGGGGAGATAGAAAATTTTTCCCCACACCGCATATTTTTTCCTCCCCCTAGTTTATTTACCGTATAATTATACAGCACAGTGCACTTGAAAGGTGTCTCGAACTCTTCATACGATGTATTCTGCAAATTCTCATCCTCCGGTTTATAAATAGTAGCCGCAGCTGTATCTCCAGCCGATGTCGAATCATTTGTATCCCAACTAGCTTCCAATTGCTTGAAAACGTCTTCGGAACGTGAAACTGCAAAATAAAGACGAAATAAAGTAACACACCGTGTATAGCATAATTTTCGCAATAACCCGTTAAATTGCGAAGGATTTTCTAGAAAACCGATAAAATTTATGGCTTAGGACGAATCAACAAATAATAAAAACGTACGATTGTACGGCGTATATGAGCTAGTACCCCCGCTGTCCTCTTCGACCGAGGCATTTTTCTCGGCCGCCTTATACGATACGGTTTCTTCTTCGGATGAATATGTTCCCTCTTCGGGCTCCTTTCTAGCCGCCTCGGATACGGAAAGTTGGCGCTGGATAATAAAATTGCGTTTAAATTTAGAAAATTAATATAATCTTTATCTTTATGATGGGGGTTTCGTCGAGTAATGAATCGTACCACTTCTTCGCTTTTGGATTCTTCTTCTTCCATATCCATACTGGCATTTAGTTCGTCTTCTAATTTCTTCACCAAGTCTCTGACATTGTCTGAAATATTTATTTGAAAAAAAGTGTAATTTTGAGGAAAATTCATCTCCTCGAAACGTGGAAGAAAAATAGATGCTCACCTTCGTTAGATTTCTTCAACATTTCAACTTTGGCTTCAGTTTTCACTTTCAGTACCTGAAATTAAGATATTTAATTAATTAAATGATGAATGGAGGGGAGAGGAGGGGTCGATCTCCAGATTTGGAATAAGAAAATCAATCGAATTGGAAAATCGATCTAAAAAAATTAATTTTTACGAAATTACGTATTAAAACATAATTAAATGTTCCAATAAAACAAAAAAGTGAGTTTTTTTCTTCAAAAAATCGATTCCTCATTCTGTAAATTGATCGATCACTTAAGATCCAAAAATGTCAAAAATTGAAATAAAATCAATTTTTCAAATCCCATTAATCGATTTTCACTCCAGATTAGGTAATCATTGTTCGGGAGTTCTTATGGAGCTGAGGAGAAATCTCCATCTTACTTCTGATTTCCGGATAGCTTCCTGTAACTCGTCAATTTTCGTGTCAATATCTGGTCCACTGGGGTCAGTCGGATCGACCTAAACAAAATCCGAGTAAATTAATAGCTCAAAGGGTACATACATAATCGGGTCGTTGTTGATAATCCAGCACGCAACATTTACGCCGAAAAAATTTCCCCTCCTCCAATTTAATTACCGAGGGATGGTTGGTTTTTTCGTGACCGGAAATTGTGCCACACAAATACGTACTTTTTCTCCCTGTTCCCGTAAAATGCACAGGTTTTGGATGCGTCTGGTGTTCGTTCTTATGTTTCGTCTTTCGCGAGCGACGATTTCCAGCCATTCTTTGACTTCGTCCGAAATGGATTGGACGGCGTTGTTGCCGTAGCCGAGGGTCACGTAGTCTATGGAGTCGTTGTCGCAGGCTTCGAATTCGTATTGTATGTGTTGCTTTAAAACGGGGTAGTAGAGATAGAGGCATTGTAAGTTGTATTCTCTGGTAAGCTGGAATTGAAAATTGTATTTTTGATCGTAAAATTAGAGAAAAAATAATGGAAAAATTACTTTGGAAAGAAGAAAATTTGAAATGAAAAACTTTTAAAAAATACTTATACTAAATATTAAGAGCATTCTAATTTAAAAATGGAAAAAAATTGAAAAATTTGCAGGAAATAATTTTAAAAAGAAACCACTTTTAGGTATCAAAAACTGGTTTTTGAGTTGATACCTACTGATTTTGCATCTTTCAGGAGGAGTAGAATCAAATGGAACCCTCAACTTGAAAAGCAATTTTTGACGCCTAAAAATGGTTTATAAATCTTGGCCGATATATTTTTCTTAATTTTTTTTCTGACTCCTATTTTTTTCTGAGTTTAGGCTCACATAAGATGTGAATGGAAGATAGTGAAATAAATACAAAATTTCTAGGTTTTCAAGAAAAAATGTAAATAAATGAACAAAATTCAATTAAAAAAATCTAGATATTCAAAAAAAAAAAATTAATTTTTTAAAAAGAAATTTTCGTGCTTTCAATTATCTCATAAATACCCCAAGCCCCAACAATCCTTAGAAAAAGAAAAAAATATTTTGAGACATTTCTCGTAAAATTTCAAACTAGAATTATTACAATAGGAAATCAAAATATTCAAATTTTTGGTATTAAAGGCCTTTTCAGGCAAAATACAACCCTTCATTAAACTTTTTCAAGTTAATGGTAAAATTTCCGCAATCAAATCCAGATTTTTGGGATATTCAAGAGCAAAAATACATACATACTTAGTCTTTAATTCGGCTCAATTTATTTTACAATTGAAAATAAAATTTTGTGTTTCATCTCCTCCCATTTTTGAAACCATGGTCAAAAATATATAATTTTCTAAAATTATGAAAAAAGATTGTAAAAAATGAAAACAATGCAGAAAATAAAGGGCCATTTCAAGAACGTGCAATTTAGTTTCAAAAAGGTGCGTGGTGAGGGGGGTGAGTTAGAAAAACTCGTTTTTACAAATATCTAGAAAAAATATACATTAATTGCAGATATTTTGACAGAAAAACTTGAATGGATTTTGAAAAAAGTTGATTAAATTTTGAAAAAAAGAAATCAAGAATTAAATTTTAATTTTTGGATTTAAAATCTTTTTTGAGGCATTTTAGAGGTACGATTTTCTAAGCAATTTTTTTCAGATCTCGAGTCAAAATTTAAAACCGAGATTGGAATGAAAAATTAAAATTTTCCTAGACTTTTTTTCATGAAGCGGCAGGATACGGGCTTCAATCTGACTTTTTCAAATTTATGGAAAAATTATCCATCAGAATTCGATTATAAAAATTTTGGATACGAATTTTAAAAATTATCAAAAGGATAGAAAAGTGAATGAAATTAAAAACGATCAAAAGAATATGCGACTTGTCTCAAATACATGTATCTAGGGGGGGGGGGAGAATTTGGCCAATCAGCTTTTCGAGAAAAATATCTATCGTAGTCAACTATATTGTTCGTTAATATTTCAGTTGAAAACCATTCCCAGATATTTAAAAAAAAAATGCGTTTTTAGGGTCTCATTTGTCTAGGAAGCCTCAACCACATTAAATTTTGAAATACTGAAAAAAGAAAATCAAAAATAGCATTTTTTTCTGGATCGAACCATTTTTGAGATAATTCAGGAAATTGCATGGTTTTTAAAACAATTTTTCAAATTCTTCGCCCAAAATTTTCGGGATTTGGAACCAATCTATTTTAGAGAACTTGGGAGCATGTCTGGATACTAAAACTAATTGTAGGTAGGGTCCTATGAAATTCCAAGTCAAAATTCCTATTAAAATGGTGATAAAAAAATTGGACAATGTATTTTTTGGTAGGGAGAATTTTTGAATCTATTTCATACCCATTGGAGAGGCAGGGGTAAGAGTAAGAACCAATCTTTAAACAATTTTTTTTACAATTTTCAATCTATACCTATTTTCCTGGTGGAAGAAAAAAGAAAAATAATTTTTTAAATTTTAATCTCTCTCCTCTTTCTTGAAACTAAAGCAAAAACTTACCTATTTTCTACAAAAATCATTTTTTTAAAAAAAATAGAAAATGTTGAATAAATTTTGCAGAAATGAATTAAAAAAATTATAAAAATAATAAACTAGCCTAAAAACGAATAAAATCGAAACCCTCTCCAAAAAATAATCAAAAATTTAACATAGGACCAAACTTCAAATAGAAACTATCCTCATACTCAAAAAATACCAAAAAATATCCATTCTAATTAAAACAAAAAACTTCAAAAAAAATTCTCACTCATTCCTCATTCATTACCTTTGTGCCAACTTCACAATGAAACCTTTGTAGCATATTTTTATATTTAACAAGGAAAAATACACCACAATTACGTACAATTAATTTAAACAAATTTTCTCGCATTTTTTATTGTCGTTTAGTAAAATGAAGTAATTGTTATAATAGCATTTTCCTTTTTCACCGTGTTATGCCTTTTATTCGCTATAAATCTCTTCCGTGTCATTACTTCCTTAATCGATCGGTTACTTTATTGCGAGGAAAATATGTAGGTAACGTTCAAAGTTACCTAATCGCTGCCTATTTAAACATCATTGTTCAGGCACAAGTTAGGCAAACTAATTAACTTATATCAATGAATGGTTTCATGCTCATAAACTTTTTTTTTCGTCATCTACGTAGATAGTTGAGATAATTTTTATACAGTTATAAAACAGACCTGTTGAGACTGATCTCTAACTTTGGTAAAGCTGCTTTGTTGGGCACTGCAAGTAATTAATTCGGCTCTACCGAGTAATGTAAAATATTCTTGTACTTTTTCGTACACTCCACTTTCCATAGTCTGATGAAAAAAATCACCCAAAAAAATTAATTATTAGGCATTCTAAATAAAAATATCTCAATTTTTTTAAATTCGAAAAAAATTACCTGCATAATGGTTTGTAAATCATTGACAAAGTATCTGGTCTGATGAGCATTAGCTGCTGCTAAACTAAGCAGGTAATCATTTCGAGCACCTACAGATTTATCATCCATTTGTTCCCGTTTCGCAGAAACCTAAAAAAAAAAAAGTTAAAATCACAATAACCAGATGCACCGCGGAAACGAACCAGGAAGTCTTGGATATTCATACTTTAGCGCTGCTTTTCTGTAACGTTGATAACGACTGGAAAAACGATCCTTTCTTTCGTTTTAATCTGCAAACGAAAGAGAAAAAACAAACCTTCATTCTTCGCAACTTTACATTTAAACGGTTGGTTTTTTTAAAAGAGGCAAAAAATCAATAGCACCGTTAGGAAGTACGCTTTTAAAAAAAGATCATATTGTTTTCGTATAATTTTTCGCTTCAAAAGGTATTTTTATTCGACGAACAATAAAGTATAAGACGAATCGATACGAGCAACAATTACCGTAGGTTCACTTAGCATTGATTTTTCGGTCGCCTCTAAAAAACCGACAATATTTATGGTATCGACTAATTACCTGGCTTCGATATCTTTGGCTTTATCTCGTACGTCGTGGGCGCAGTGTTCTTCGTCAAAATATACCTTTTTTGTTTTCTCGACGTCTTGCACGGTGACTTGGACTTCTTTTTGAATCGATGCGAGTAAATCGACGCACTGAAATGATTCCCGAGTATAATAAATCGATAAAAATTAATTGAAGGTAATTTATTTCCGATAGATACTTTTTTCGTAGCCTGTAGTTTCTGTATCCTTAGAATTTTAGCATCGTCAGCGATCTGTTGTAGATAAACTTCTATTGCTGCCAGTCTTGCTTTCGAAAGCTTCTCGTTTTCTTCTAGAACCGTTCTCCAAACACTCCACATGTTCCTAATAATAAAAAATCGATTAATTATCCAATTCATCAGAATCAGAGATAGGTAGAATTAAAAAGCTCAGCTAGGTTACCATCTTTCATCACTTCCTTCGGTCTTCAAATCGGGAATATTTGTAGTAATTTTCTTATTTAGATACACTGAGGTGATTTTCAATAAAGCCTAAATACCATTTCCGTATTAAATTCATTCTATAAACCGAAATTTTTCTTACAATCGTAAAAATACAAACCTCGCAATAGGATTTCTCCAATGCTGACTTCTTTATCATAAAGCTCCTGCAAAACAACCCATTATCAGTTCAATATCATCAAATATCCACCCTCTCACTCAAGTACTCGAAACCCTCGACTCACCTTAAATCCTCCAAAAGTTCGCATTCTGTTTGATTTTTAACCTGAAGTTTGGCGATCTGCTCGGTATGCAGGGTTTTCAAAAATTTCACCGAACTTCCCTACGAAAAGATTACACAACTTGAGTAAAACTCGCCCCAAAATAGTCGAAAGCATATAAACCATAACACATCTTACTTTTCTGGGTGGTGGTTGCATTTTAATCTTTGGTATGGAACAGGATTAGATATTGGTTGATAAATGAACACAACTCGATATAAGCGAACGATCCTCGACGCACGAACATTTTTCACGAGAAAATATCCATCGTTCGATAAATATAATCACATTTTAGAATTATTTTAACGTAAATTCAACCCGACGAATAATCGACTTGCTTGGAAAAACTACGGAAGGGTAGTTAGGACAAATCCTTTTCGTTTACTTCGAAGCTTTCACACACGAAAACAGGGGTTGTAGGATCAGTGTAGCCATATTACGCGACCGAAATTAGCAACGTTGGGTGGTGAATTTTTATGCTTCATTTGGTATTATGTTCATTAGGGGTTATTCCCATTCAAATTCATACCGCTAGAACTTACACGACTTTTTCTCCACTTACAATCATTCCGAAGAATATTTTACGTTTGGCCAACGTCTAAGGGTAGGATATTTCACGTACGTATTATAAATATCATCACCTACGTACCCTTTGCGTTCGTTTCTCTTACGTAACGTTAGAAAAAAGTAAATTCCTTATAATAAATACCTGTCAAAAATACACGACTACGAACGTGGGAGTTTCAATGGTTATTTATTTTGATGAAAATGTGCACCATACGTTTATAACTTTGTAAATGGCATATTATTACTCGATTTATGGACGATATCGTATTTTCGAATATTAGACGTGTAAAAATACGCAACGACTGTTTCTATGTTTAGGGTTTTACATTCAAAGATGGTCATTTCAAATAGGTAATTGATTGTTCGAGTACAGAAAAAGTTGATGTAGTGATTTTTTTTGAAAAAAGAAAATTCTATATGCAAATTTTTACTTTTTTTTTTTGAAAGTTGAAGAGAGTGGTGTCTAGACCTTGAATAATGCAAAAAATTCCTGTTTCTTGACTGCAGGTTTACTCCTCGTCATTGGGTATTAAAATTGGATTGGGTGGTTTCTGGTTTTAGAGTGAAAATTTTAATTTAAAAATTTCATTGAAATATATTTTTTTCAAGAGGAGTGGTTTTCTCCACAAAAAATTCTCTTTCTTGACTGCAGGTTTACTCCTCTTCATTGGGTATTAAAATCTGATTGGATGGTTTCTAGTTTTGAAGTGCAAATTTCAACCTACGAATGAGTCAAAAAAATTTGAGAAAATATTTTCCCTCGCGTAATGTTATTATGATTATTTCAACCCATTCGTAGGCAAAATTTTTCTGTCATCAGTCTCCGCCTGGGTTATTTTTTCAAAATAAGGTAGAAGTACACTGTGCACTTTTTTAGCTGAAAAAAAAAACATGAAAAATCAGTGCTGATAATTTTTATGAGGTAAAATATTCATAGGTATTTACAAAGAAATTATCCCAACTCAAAGTAAAATTTTGAGTTCAAGCAAAAATAGATCAAAAATACATCATAAAAGAACCACACATCCAAAATTTCAGAAGCTGAAATTTATTTCTCATATTTTGGTAACTTTTTGAAATTTCAAAGTTATTATCTCATTTCCCTGCAAATAAAAAATTTATCTAACCAACGAAAAAAACTGAAAGATGTACACCCTATTTTCGACCTACCAACTCGATTGGAAACGGTTTTGAGGCGTTTCGAAGCCATCGGAAAATTTTGAAATTTTCCAAAGCTGAAGAAAAACCCATAAAATTAGTCCATTCAAACTTTGGCAACTGTAATCGCGGAGTAGGTACCCATTTTGGTGATTTATTTGATCGATTAAAGCACAATTTTCTGAAATTCGCTGCAATATTGGATTTTCAATTTTCAATATAGAATTTTCAATTTTCAAGTCCTCAAAAATATTTTTTAGGAACTTCATTTCAGAAATCATAATTTAACTCTGAAATTCCTCAATCCACCACTAAAATTACCTCTCAAATAGAAAATTATCAAAAACTTTTACCTCGCTGCGCTCGATTTTACCTATTGAATTTTTTTTTTATAATTTTAAAATAATTCGAATCGTGTTTTTTTGTATTTTTCCTCAAAATTATTTCAAGTACTTTTATTACATTTTATTATCTTAAAATACATTGTCGATATTTGAATATCAGATAGGTACCTACTACCTATTTCAAATGCGTTGGCCTCGCAGCACTTGGCCTTACTATATTTCTATTGTTGAAGTACATACCTACATAAAAATGACAAATTTTTTTCATCTAAGTTTATTTAAATAACCTAAGTATCTGAAACATTGTTTTATTACACCTTAAATTTGAGGTTTTCTGAAGTTTTCGTCCTCGCTTTGCTCAGGCCAATTTCATTTCTTTTATATTTATATTAATATTAAGTAAAACTAAATTTTGACTTTTCTTAAAAATTTTTACCCTTGCTTTACTCGGGATAAATAAGTAAACACTTCCTTAGGGTTTTTCAACTACAATGAAATTGTTTAGGGGAAAAAATTGAGGCTTAAGCAAGTCCAACACTTTACAATTGTGATTATGCTCAAATCAAAATACATATTGAATTAATTCAACTTCTGCCAAAAAATCCAGTATTTTGATACCCATGTTGCTTTTTTTGCTCTCATTAGCGAAGGTGAGGGGGAGGAGGGTGGCCAAAATTCCAAAATATGTTCGGACTTCGGAGTTATAACCGTCTGCACTCCTCTGAAAATACATTACCAAATGGAATGGATCGTTTAGCTTTTTTTTTTCAAATTGACGAGCTAAATGATTCAGGAAGTTGAATCTGGACCTCAAAAAGAATTGGTAAAAATTCCACGCCTTCTCTATGGATCAAACCTTATTGCCCTATCCAATTGCACTTAATATTTCACTAATTTAAAACGTTTGGAATTTTAGAAAAAAAATAATTTGAAGTACGATGATTGATACTTTTCATTTTTACTTAATTTTTCAGAAAAAAGTGATTAATTGAAAAGAAATGTCGTGATGAAATTCAATTATGTATACAATAAGTTTTAGTCATCGAAATTCTAACCACCGTTGATAAAATAATATTTCGTTCGATTTTTTTAAAAAATGAAAAAGTTCTGATTACCTACCTTATTAATATCATGACTTTTCGTTGCAAGCTTGAAAACTTGAAAAAATTGTGATAAATAAAAATAATGACTTTTTGTCAGACTATTGGGAACTGGAAAAATTTCTTCAGGCAATAACTTTTGTTCTTATTTCACAAGTTATGTTCTAATATTTCCTTTTTCTGATGTTTAACAGAATACTTAATATCACAAAATTGAACAAATTTTTATCAGGTATTAAAATTTTTCAGCAATTTTAAAAACTATACCGACAAAATTCATTTTTTAAAACATGTTTCATCAAATTTTTCATCCAGGAAAATCTCTATCGAGAAGTTTCCTGTAAATGCGCCAAAAAATTATGCTTTTGCAGGATATGATAAGATTTTTATCAACTGGAAATGCGAAACTGAATAAAATCCGTATGTTAATTTTTTTAGGAAAAAAATGAATCAGTGGCGGCGCGTGAATTTTTCGGGTTGTAATCGTAATTTGTTGGAGACTCGACCATAAGATCAAAAAATTTGAAATTTTTTGATGCTATAGAATGGGTCAAATTTAATCGTCTTATCAACAAAAAAAATGTAAAAGCATCATTAAAATTCATTTTTTGAGTTTAGGGTGAAAAATGTTAAGGCCATATTCATAGAGGATGTTTTTTCATATTTCTTAGTAAAGTAATGGGAAATTTTAAATACAAATTTTTCATTCGAATTAAACAATGAGATTTCCAAAAATCGATTTATCATCAAAAAATTACAAACTTCCTACCTATTCAAAAATTTCAAAAATTGGCCTAAAAATTCATTATTTATCCAAGGAACATTCAAGTATCATTTACCTAAGAATGTGGTCCTCAAAAATGCTTTAGAACGCCGTCTCTACGATTCGAATTCATGAATAATCGCTCACAGTAGCGATTACACTACTCTCAATCAACCATGAAATCACTCTTTTGGTTTTAATTTGTAAAATCAAAATTTCAAAGTAAAAAATATTTTATTCATTTATTTTAAATGATAGGACTGAAATAGCCCTAAAAAAAGGTCAAAATAAATTGTAACAAAAATCCTGGCGCGTTATTTTGAATCAAAAGCCCTACACACGTAATCGTTTTCTGTAGCGATTACAAACGTGCGGTACGAAATGTGCCGAGCGTCAGACGAAAATGCACGAGCATGGGTTGTGAACGAGTTTTTTGTAATCGTTCTGAAACGCGATTACAAGAAGAGGATTTTTCATTTTTCAGTTTTTTTTCTTCAATACAGATCGACATTTTCTAATTTTAAATAAGTACCTACTTGGTTCAATGTAATTTTAATAATTATAAACAAGATTAAAAAACTTTTTTTTTCAATTTTTCAAGTGTAATCGGCGATTACAGCGATTACATTGACGCGCCGCCACTGAAATGAATCAACAGGAAATTATTCACGATCCTACCTTCGTTATAAGTGATTTAATCTTTTTGTTATCACATACATACCTATGTTGATAACTAACCAATATCATAAATAATTGCGCGCTAATATGGTCGATACCTATACCGATTGCTAAATTTTTGTATAAAAAATCAAAGCGAAATTTTAAGCTATCTAATACCTATCAAATTACCTATTCACTTTTGATATCTGTTAATTTCCATTTCCAATCACATTTCGAATGATAATCGCGTAGGTATATATAGAGTCTTATTATCAACTGATTTTAAGTAACAAAAAGGGACGACATTATTCAGGTGTTTTAAAAAAATTTTATGATCATTTTATGGTAGTGGATTGTTAATATTGAGGAATTCAACTTTTTTACCAATCAATTAATACGATGTCCGTCCAATCATTATTATTCGGTCTTGTTATTTTCGCCGTTTGTTTTGCTGCAGTGGGTGAGTAAATTATTTCAATTTTTATTTTTGTGCAAACTGCGAAAGCATTAAACATCATATCAAATCACATCTGCTCAAATATGAAAAAGATACGAAGTACAGATAAATACTGAATTTCATTTTTGAAATTCAGATTTAAATATGTAATCCTTCCCACCCAAACATGACGCGATTTCCTTACGTCAGAATCCGGTTTGCAAGTGTGCAATTCGCCAAAAGTTAGAAATCCCATTTTTTTTTCAAAGTAGGCGATTCTCAGAAATTCTCAGCGATTCTCGGCGAATTTCAGCAATTTTGATTCGCTATTTTTTATAAATATTTTCAAATATCAATAACCGAATAACATCATATTATAAAGGTAAAATAAATAATAAAATTTCTCAACTTCAAACCAAATAACTGGCTAATTTCAGATAATTTGTCAACTCAAATTTTTAAAAAGCGCTAAATTTCGTTAAACTGACTATTAATTTTGAGAAATAGTGAAATTTTGGAAACATAAAAGAAAATCATTGTCCTCAAAAAATCAACACATCTGAGAAAATTTATAAAATTATCGACCTAACAGATTTCAAAAAAACAAAAAATTTTGAATAATTGACATAGGTATTGAAAAATTTATGATCTTTGAAAAATTGTTGAACTTGAAAAAAACCAACTCTTAAAAAATTTAAAAGCTTTGAAAAATTGAGCAATCTTAAAAAAATAACTTTTAGGGAAATTGACAAACTTCGGAAAATTGAAATTTTTTTAAAAATTTACGTACTTACATATTTTAGGAAATGGTAAGATTTCAAAAAATTTATCAACTTGAAAAAATTCTGAAATTCGTAAAAATTGGAAAATTTCGAGTTGAATGATGATCGACAAATTATATGGTATAAGGTATAAAGAAATTGTGGATTTTTAATACTCTGGTATAATTATCTTTGCAGTACCATTTGAAAAGGACGATGGAGACGATTGTTCATTTCTTACATTTGGAAGATCTATTCAGCCGAACGACTCGGATTGCAAAGAAATTAAACGAAACAACGAAAAAAGAGTGTATTGCTGTTATAATTTTATACGAACACCTTACTGTTGTGCACCAGGAGAAGGGAAACTGAATGAGTTAGTACATACAAGTACCAAACGAGAAATACTTATTTAGAAATTGGAAGTTGATATCAGTTTCGTAAAGACATCGTGCCTAATGTTTCACTTTTTTTTAAACAGCGTGTTATGGATTGTGGGGCCTGTTGGAATAATTGGAATATTAACTGGAGTGTTAGTATTTTTTGGCGTATGCGCGATTTGTGGATGCGGTAAATCGAGGATGGGCGGAATCGTCAGATTAAGAGCAGTATAAATTGAAACGAGGAAACGACGAAAATGTTTTATCATTTTGAACTGTTGATTTTTTTTCATTTCAACATTTCTTTATCGAATAGTTCACATACCTACGTATAATACTTATGTAATTTTTGTAGGCGTATTTTTTAAAAAAAGTCGAGATCTGTTGATTTTCTTTTACGCATCTGGCATCATGGATGATAATACTAAATTAAATAGGAATACTTGACATTTTTATTCTAATAGTTTTTGATACATTTTTGAAAATTTGTGATTTTTATGTACAAATTATTCTATATTATTCATTGCTTCGTATTTTATAAGATAATAAAAATTTCAATTTTCAACCATGATGAATCAGCAATTTTGTAAACAGCCTCGGATATCTAACCAACCAGTTGGAAATTTCAGCCCTCTAAATGCAGTTTCATCTCTCTTCATGCGACATTAAAATAAAATTACGTTTAAAAAATTTGAAAAATTGAAGTGATGTTTTGAATTTTCTTTAAAAATGGTTTTAAGGCGGATATTTTCATGGAAAAGTTACATTGCAAATTCAGCATTCATTTTCACGATTTAGGTACCTTATATTTCAGAGATACTTGGAAAATATCAATTTTTTCATGTCGTTTCAATAATCAGTGAAAAATTTCTAAACATATAAAAAAAATTTCGAAAAACAAATTAGGTAAATTTTTTAAAAATTTTTGAACATGGTCAGATTTTCTGGAGATTGGTGATGCTGAGTAAATGTGAAGCTCGGAAGGGAGGATCTTACCATGTCGTTTAAAATTCTGGCTACAACTTTCTATATCTGCTATTCAGCACTTCAAGTTCTGATAAAAGTACGAAATCATCACTCAAGTCAACAGTGAAAAAAATGTTTGATTTTAGATTTTTAGAACCTAATGAAATTAGAAACTTCCCAATTTTTAGAATATTTGAGAGAATTTTAAAAAAATGTATTTTGGTAGAGAATGTATTCTCAATTCAGAAAACTTATGTGCTTTTTCTCTTCAGACAGTGATGCGAAACCAATCGATGACGTTTTATGATATTGTCACTGATTTTGGCCTTTTCCCTCTGAAAATTGTTTTAAAAGCGATGAAAAACTTTGAGAAATAAAAAAAGGAATATTTGTGAATGTATAGATTCGATCTGTAGGTGAACAAAATTAAGCATCAATTTTTTGAAAAATAGTGAATACCGAGTGAATTTTTCAAGTTGTGGGTTTGGTCAAATTTTTTCAGAAAATAGATTGGGTGATTTTTTTAAAAAAGGACTCGCGATCGCTACTTATTGAAAAAGAGTAAAAATTTTGAAGAATTAGAAAACACCAATGATAATTTTATTATTCGCGTACCCATCGATTTTATGCTTAGAGCGAATGATGTTAATAGAATTGCCTATCTTGTTCGCCGTAAATCCATTCAATGGAATTTCTTAATAGGATGGGTGGTTTTGCTTATTATTAAGTATGATTTTTTTTTTTTTAAATTATGAGGAAGGTGATTCAGTAATTTGAATTTAGATCTCAGACTTGGTAAGCATTTCATTTCCTTCCATTGATCAACTAATGCTGCTCTGTCCAATTAAATCATAATTGCAGAAATAACGCAAATGTATCCAAAACTGGCACAGCAGCGCCATCTTTTGTCAGAACGCGTATCTACCTTTAGAGAACAGAGTTTGACCAAAACAACCAAAATATAAATTTCAGTATTTTTTTATGACTTCAGTCATGGGATTCAATTGCACTTGAAATTTTAATACTTACATTAAAACCATTTTAATGGTCTTAAAATAACTACTTTCACCCCCCCCCCACCAAAAATTATCATAGTGAGTTTTAAAATTGTCTATTTTTGAGCAACACTATTGATATTGGACTTAAAATCATATTTGACCAAGCATAAGAGGCGAGGTGAAAATATATTCTTGAAGAACATCTTCTCCTTGAAAATTGAAGAACTGATTTTTCGAAATAAAAAGGTACATTTACTTGCATGATCTGAAAATGAAAAAGAATATATTCCAGGACGTCCAAAACTAGACTTTTTCGGAAAGGGGGCTACTGTCTAAATTGATATTTTTTTTTTAGGACACCATGTCCCGATTGGTTGACCACGCTGTTTCCAAATTAATGTTTTTAGGACATTATCTCTGAATAACTATTCTGGGACACTATGTCCACATTGAAAAAAATAATGATGATTTCTTTTAACATGGATGTGTTTTTCCTCTGGAGGGCGAAGTGGTCATTTGAAAATTTTCAAGATGCTATTTTTAAAATGCTGACTTTCAGAAAATCATAGATCGATAAGTTTTATTCAACGATATTTTAGAAATTTAATTTATAATCAGAAAGTCAGAATGACAGGAAAAATATCAGAAAAAAATGAAAAAAAAATAATTGAAAAAAATTGAGAATCAAAGCACAGAAATTTTAATAAATTGCAGCATTTTGAATTTCCAACACAACAACTTCAATCGTTTGAGAAATCACTAGAAGTATCCATAGATTATTATTTCAAAATTTCATTAAAAAAATACTTCGTTGCATTGTTTTTTTTTCAGGAATTTTGAGCAACAAAAAAAAAGTTTTTCCTACAACCCCTTCAAAATGGAGAAAATGTGAAAAGTTGACATCAATATTTCGTGGGGTAAAAAAATTCCACATTGAAACCTTTTAGAGTGATTTTTTTTTTTTTCATTTTCCACAGTTTGAAATTTTTTTGAATCTGAACAAATTTCGAAGACAATTGGGTAGAATTAAGACGGTAAAGGTTGAGTCAATGGAGAGATTAATATTTTTTTAATCGGGTGAGTATTTTTTAAAAATCTGAACTTTGTCTCGTGAATCCCATTCCTCATAAACGTTTGAAAAAAAAGTCCTTCTTAGATAAAAAATTATCAGTTTAATTGCATTTACGGCGATCAAGATATGCAATTCTATTAACACCCCTCCCTTGAGTCTAGAATTGATTATGTTGCAGCAAAAAAGTCAATGGCTTTTTTGGATTTTTTTCGGCGGAAAAAATATTTCCTGAATAACTTTGAAAAATGTTTTTTATTTTGGAGAGCATTCAGTTCCCCTCCCCTCCCCTCATTTGGCTAAAAGCAAATCATTTTCAATTCTCAATATTTACAATCCCGTCTAAAAATAATCATTCGTTTTTATACCAAATTGATCAAGATACCAGCTTTCTTTGATTAAGCTTAAACCTAGTAAAATGCGCTTTGAAGTACACCATGATCAAAATCTGAAATGACATTTAGGGTAAATTTTGCTTTGATAAACCAAACACTCAAACCGCCTATAATCAAACTAAGTAGGCGTTAAAAAATATTGCAGACCTATACTTCGCTTTGTCGAAAGTTTCGCATTACCGCATCGTATCAGTAATGGTATTTTAGATGAGTGAGGTAAAACGAAAGAGGTATAATAATCTTGAGTGTAATTTCAGTTACGTGCTTTTTCACAATACGACAAAGGATGCAAAATGTCAGCCAATTAGTTGTACGTGGTTTCAACGATATGCCAAGTTACTTCCGCTAAATGGAGTAAAATTACTTGAAATAAAGGTGTATCATTTGTTGAGCAATTTATTTCGTATGAATATTTTCGCAAGGTGATGAGCTTACATTAGTGTTGGAGATTATTTCGGGGTTAATTTTTTTCAATTTGATTCATTTTTACAAACAATTCAATTTTTTTGTTATCACACACACAAACTGATCACCAACCTGACTGCTGTATCATATTCCAAACAGCTTTTACAGTAGAATATTCAAATTTTTTCAGAATTTTTCGATCACGTTTTTTCGGATTTTCAACGGATCTCTGGTCATCGTTTGTGATCCAAATAAGTGAGCTTTTCTCTCCTCGGTGCCAGCTCCAGCCCAGATATTCTTGATTTTAGTCTCTACAGCTTCAAAACTTTTTAAAAAGTGCTTCTGGCTCCGGCTTTGGCTCTGAGATTTTCATAAAAATGCCTCCAGCTCCGAGAAAATCGTTCGGAGGAGGCCCTTCTCCCTTCGGTTCCACTCCGAATCCCTGTGAAATAATAAAACTGACGATTGATAAAAATTCAACTTTTTTAACACCAAACCAATTTTAAAAATTGTTCACATCCTGATTCATTTTAATTCCACTGTTGATGAAGAAAATTTGAATAATAATGGTTTGATTATTTGAATTCAATATTGAAAGGCGGTTTTGTCGTAAGATAAGTAAGAGATAGTAAGTTATTGATTAAACGTAGGAATTTAGGAAAAAATGTATGTTAAATTTCATACTTTTATAATTAATCAATTGTCTATTTCAATGTAAAAATTAAAATACATGAAAAATTAATACAAGTTGAACGAACATTTCGGAAATAGCTGAGAGCTCCCGATATGCTGCTGTTTTTGTTCTCAGATGGCTAGGATTGGTATTCTATTCACATATTAACCGAAACCTGCTTTTACTCTGTATGTATTTTACGGTACCTACCAAATTTCAACTCTTTTCGTTGATTAGATCAAATTTTGATATTTTTCAGACTAAAAATATTTAAAAATTTCAAAAATTCGCCAAAATTCAAAAAATGCACTTTAGCACCTGAAATTTTGGCTACGGGATCCTCTTATAAAGTGCTTTCAATTTTTTTTTAAGGGCTCAAAATTTTACTTTGAGTTGGGATACTTCCCTTGTAACAATATTACTTACTCGATGTTAAGATTGAGTAGTTGGGAATTTTTTAAAATATTTTGAAAAGCAATGGGTTTTCGAGTCAGGATAACTGGGTATTTTTTTTCTTTGAGCACTGGTATCCAAAGTGTCTTTCTATGACAGTGAACGCTATTTTCACTGATTTCGACTATTTTTCTCCTAAAAATTTGCTGCAGTAACGGTAAAAAGCTTCGAGCATCGAGGAATTAAAAAAAACACATATTTATGAACGTAAAAATTCGTTCTGAATACAAAAAATGATAAATTTTTGAAAAACGACTGATGCAATAGCAAGCAGTGAATTTTTCAAGTTGTGTGTTTGGATAAATTTTCCAGAAAATGAAATGTAAAATTTTCCCGAATTTAACATCTAGCCTATTGAAAGAGGTTGGAATTTTCCGATAAAAAAGAAAACATCTATGAGCCTGTTACGTTCGATTAGGTGCAGAAGAAAGGTATGTTAATAGAATTGCCTATCTTGTTTGCCGTAAATCCATTCAAATGGATTGCTTAATAGGTTGAATCGTTTTGCTTAGTTTTTTTTTTCTTTTTTTAAAAAAAGAACTTATGAGACAGAAGATTAAGAAAATTTCCGCCTCCTTTCATTTTGTTTTTCCGAACTCTAAAATTTCGCCTCCTCCATTGATCAACCCTTATAAATGCGCTGCCTACTGCATTTAGAATTTAAAAAAATTATGTTTTGGAATTTGTTTTGCGATATCGGAGAAAGTAACGATTCTCTTTTCCTCCAATTTTCAGAAAAAGATAACTAGATACACGTTTACCCAAAAAAATTTTCTCATTGAATTTGTGAGGTTCCTATTTAACTTTTTTAAAACTACCTTTAAGGTAAAAGTTGGGTGAAAGAAAATAAATCAACATTGATGTCTTTTACAGCCAGAATGTAGAAAAATTTTTATAACTTGAATTTTTATCAAATCTAGACAATTTTCAGGGACAATTGTTGAAAAATTACTTCACACACGTGAATTAACGATACCTAGATAAACATTACAATTTTCCACTTTTTTTTTCGACAAAATAAATTTTAAATGAAGAGATTGATGGTACCATTTTCAGTTTGTGTATCTACTGTAATATGTACTTGGTTAGAATTTAATGGAATATTACGGCCCTTACAATGTATGCAACATTACAATTCGTGTCTAGTAAAATGGTAACATTGTACTGGTGCCGAATTTCGATCCGAGTTGAGAGCTTTCTTTTCGACGAAACTTCAGTATTATTTACCGCGTATGCCCAGTTAATACCCCACGGTGCGCTTTAGCGCCAGATACTTTACTCAAAAAATACCTGCTTGCTTTTATAACCGGTAATTTCCTAGAAATCGCGTTAGCACAAGTAAGACTTTAATTAGAGTTGATTTTTTAATTACTTTGTGTTCGAGAGAATTATTTCGTTAAAGTGATGCTTGAGTAACTCGTATTTTTGTAAATCGCGACCAAACCCACTACCGTAAATTCATCTGCTTGTACTAATAAGTCACAAAAAATTTTTGAAACTTAAAAAAATCAAAAAATGTGAGATTTTTTTTGCATTGTTTTTAATTCCTGGAATGTAGTATGGGAGAAAAACATTTCGTGATGTTTCTGTAGAAAATTTTTCTGTTAATACATCAAACAAACATTTGATAATGCTGTACAGGATTATGATAACGGAGTGTTTTTCACTGGGTGTGCGAAAATGAATAATTTTTTCCAAATTTTTCAGAGGGAATAAATCAGCAGGGATTTATTCGTGGTATTATTATTTGATAAGTACCTGCAAATTTCATGTATTTTTTCTGACAATGATGATTTCGAATGATGATAACGTACTATATTATACCTAATGGCTTTTATTTTCGTCTAATTTTTTATCAAAATTTTTTCAATTTATCGATTTTTTTTATCAATTTTTATATACATTTTGATCAATTTTTGGATAATTTGTTCAATTTTTGGAAATTTTGAAAAAATTTTGGACATTTTGATCAATTTTTCTGAACTTTTTTGACGAAAGTAGATTTCAAGGTCGGTGGGCAAATTTCAACTATCTAACGCAAAAATATAATATTTTACGATGTTTAAAAATAGCTTGAAAAAAATTCGACCAATCGATACCAAAGGAGACGATCGTCTTGAATTTCGACCTCTCCCCCCCCCCCACCTTACGCACAACCTAACGTTAACACCAGACACCAACATACCGAGGCCAACACGCTTATTATTCTGTGATTAAATCGTCTGTCATGCATAGCTAGCTTAGTTTCATAGTACGAATAAAACACGGGAAAATCGTCAGTGCATTCACCAATCTGTCACTCATGTCGCACGTCATTGTGCATCTTTATAAACCGAACTTGGCGAAAATTTGATGCCAAATGCGTATTTTGTATGACACGACATCTTGTTAATTATTTGGATATATTTTTAAAAATTTTATGACATCTATTTTTAAAAAAACTAGAAAAATTTACATTTTTTCTTGTTGTAAAAAGATAGGTAGTGTAAATTCTAAAATCTTTTTGGAGCTGTCTAAATAATTAAAAAATTATATTTTTTTTGAATTTTTTTCTACTCTCACCTTCTTTCCTCTGAGGAGTTCCAGTTCGATGTGAAAATTTTCCAGAAAATGATTAGGGTAAGAATCAAGGAAAAATTTGGGAAAAAATCTTAAGAGTGAAAATGAAAAAAAATTCATTCGAGATTATTACCAAGTCCAGACCCATACCAAGATTGATTTAGAAAAAGGAAAAATTATATTTTAGATAGTAATCGATTCTTTTTCCCAAATTCAATTTATGTAGGTAGTTTCAAAACGATAATTTAAAACATTTCGGATGGAATTTTGAAAAAAAATTAGAAGGAAATGATGGTAAGTACAAAAATTTTCAAAACATAATTAAAATTTATTAATTACAAACAATTTTTTGATCCACTTTTTAAACCCCAGAATGAACAATGTAAAATTAAGGGAATCAAAATCCAGTTGGCAGTCTTGCTATGAACAAGTTTTTGAAATTGTATCAAAATTTTGAAAAATTATATTAGACAACTATGAAAACATGGTAGGTATGTACTCTCTAAAAGTTGGAAAAAAGTTTAAATGAAAAAACTTTGAGGCATTCTAAGCCCGTTTCGTTCTTCTTTGAGCAAGAAGGAGAGAGAACTCGAAAATTTTTTGGGAAAACTCGTACTCAAAGTAAGTAAGCTATTTCATCAATTTTCGTCAAAATGTAGGTATGACCTGTGTTTTTTTTTTTTTTCATCCTCTCTAATTCATATTCTTAGCATTCAATGAACCGAATAGCACTTTTCATAAATTTTTTAATTTTTGAGTTATAAAAAATTTGAAAGATGTTACCTCATGGTAGGCTTCCAAAAGCAGAAATTCCTTTATTTAGGTACTTATTTAATAAATATTTTAGTATTAAAATAAGAGAAGTTTTTTTCGGAACTGTGTTTGGAACTGTCCGAAGTTTCTTGAAGCTACCTAACAGATTTTTGGAGCCATCCAAACAAAGCCTAAAAATTTCTTCAAACATAAACTGTTGAACCAAATTGGATGCAAATGAAAATTTAATCACGATCTACTTAATATATTAATCATTTCACTGTTCCAAGTGAGCAAGGGTCAAGGGTGGATAGCATTTTCTTACAACAAGAAAAAGTATAAATTTTTTAATTCTTTTTTTTTTTTTGAAATACGAAAAAAAGGCAAGTATGTGCCTATAATTTTTTTAAAAATATTCGATCAAATAGGTAATTAATAAGATTTCATTTTATGATAAAAAATAAGAATTTCGCATCAAATTTATGCCAATGTTCAGTTGAATTTATTAACTTTACCCAAAAGTGTGAATGGTAATGGCGTGCAAAATAAGTTACGGAGTGGTGGCTGCACTGACGTTCTTTCCATGCATGAGCTAGCCTATGCAGCCTTTTTTAATTCACTTTAAAACTACTCGTTTAATTGAAAAAGTACAAAAATTAAAAAGTTGTTTATTTTTGAAACAGGCACTTTAAATTAAGCTGAATGAAATTTCTATTCAGCAGGGAATTATTAGGTTTTTAAAATTTTGCTCTATCACACACACACGTCAATCCATCAACTGATAAAGGGTAGGCAAAGCATATTTCGACCACTTTTTTCCGAATTTTTATTACCTAATTTATGACTTTTCGAGGCAGAAACATCAAACATGGTTTAAAAATACCTCGGATTTTCCTTTACCACCCCTTAAAATTTTGAGTCGAAACGATAATTTTAAAAAAATATTTTTAATGATTATTTTCTGAGAGAACTGAAAATTTTATTTCGAAATTTTAGGTTTCTAATCTCGACCAGCAGCAGCAGCTGATAAGAACATCGTCGACTTGAGCAAAATCTACCCGAATAGAATTTTTTCTTTCACAGTCATACAAAATGAGACCAAAACGACAAACCTGCAGTCAAAACTCGAAGAAAAAATGTTTTTCTAATTAGTATTTCGAATAAAAATTGCCACTCAGTGAAAATTTTAGGCTTCGAAGTTGACTGAGGGGAGGGGGCAAAAAAATTACGAGTAACAATTTTTCGAAATTGAAACCTCAATAACTTTTCCAAAGTCAACATCAGGGGCTAAAATTTTGCCTATGAAAGTTTCTTGTGATACTTTACAAGCCTGTAAAAAAAATTTTTTGGCAAGTCACACCTCGAGTAGTTCCTTTGCTAATTTTATTTTAGCCTGATTTCTTATTACCCCTATGAAATATTTGCTAGTAACATCTGTGCTTTAAGATAACCTACTAAACATCACTCTGTTCTAGTAACAAAAACGAATAATTTTTTTTTTTTAGCGGATTGTTAATACGTTATTATCGAACTCGACGTTTTTAAGAATGAATACAATGTTCACTGAATCATCACTATTCGGTGTTGTTGTTTTCACCATTTGTTTTACCTCGATAGGTGAGTAAATTATTTCAATTTCAATTTTTTTTCCTTTCTTTATTTTTTTTACGAAAGCATCACATACTTATTCAATAGGTAATTTCAATTGGTGAATTGGCAAAAAAAAAAAATCAAATAAATTTCATCATCTCTGACTCCATTTTTATTTATTCTCATCGAGCCTCAAAATTATAATTTTCCAATGCTCAGAAAACGCTGAATAGCTGAAAAAAATTATTCAATGGGATTATTTTTCAATTTAGGATACTCTGTTTTTCAGAAATGGGCTTCTTACAAAATATATGTAATTTTTCTTTTTTACGTTTCCAGCAATTTTTTTTGTTTGATATTGGTCATGTCACCCCATTAATTTTTTTCTTTACTTGGGTATGTATTACACAGAGAGATTTTCATTCTGATCAATGGGAGAGAAAAAAAACATACCTCTCACCCCTCCCACCGATTTTGAAATTCCAACTAAAATGTAAGAATAACTTTTTTTAAAAAGTGAAAAACGGAATCGTGAAAATGAAAATTATTCAATAGAATATCACCAAAGAATAGAATGAAACCACAATCGCAATTGCGGACATTACGGGGAGGATTGCGATTCAAACAAGGGAATTTTCGAAGGGAGGAGGAAGAGAGGAAGGGATGATCCGCTTTTTTTGAACGTACCTGCATCGAATCGATAGTGAAATACTTAATTAATAATCTCGCATTACTTACCTAAATTATATTAAGATATAAAAAATTAAGTATTTGTGGATTATCAATAAGTACCTAAGTACATACCTACGGTATTAACTTGAATATTTTCATTTTTCCAGCATCAGTTCCGTATTTTGATCCCATTTCTGGGAATGTATACGAGGAAAATTATTTGTGTTTTGGAAATAAACTTGCAGATAACAAAAAATCCAGATGCAGGGAGATAATGCAGTCAGAAAAAGAGTTTAAATGCTGCGGTCTTTTTTCAGGAGACCCTTACTGTTGTACCGAAAAAGAATTGATAGAGTAAGTAGAAGTAGGCACTTACTCGAACGAAAATATTTATTGAAGTTTTAAGTTGGTATTTATTTTGTGAAGACATCACGCCTAATTTTTTATGTATGCTTTTTTTTCTTTTTACAGAGGTTCGTGTATTTTTAATTTGAAATTTTGGAAGAATGGTGATTGATTACATGATCATTGTAGAAATGAATACCAAAAGTTGGCGTTAAAAAATGGGAACGCATTTCTTCAAGAACCAATAAGATTGATTGAGTTTTTGCGATACCTACCTTTTCAAAAGCATTTTTTTTTTTCAATTTTAACATACTGGCGCGTATAATTCCCTTCAGGATTTTTACACCAAGTATGGAAAAAAAAGTTTGATTTGGCACTGTAGTAAGTTTTTTTAATTAATAGTAAGCTAGGATTTTGTGTATATTTTCTATTTTTGAGTCTGGAAAGGCTGTGGTGTTTTCAGAAATATTGAGGTTTTGTCATTTTTGTTTTAGAAAACGTTTTTACAAATTTTTGTCCACAATTTCCCTCCTCTGCCATTTTTTGCAATAAATTTTCAAAAAAATCTGTTTTTCGTCTTCTTCCTCTTTCATTCCCCCCAATTTTGGTTTTTCATTATAGATTGACATTTTCAAACCTAATAAATTCCAGACAAAATGGCCCATATTTATGCGTCTTATGGACGAATAATTGAAAATAAGGTGGAAAAATATACGTCTTTGTAAAAATTTTTAAAAATTACGGCCAATAAAAAGCTTAAAACAAAAAAGTAGTTGAATTGAAACAAAAAATGATTTTTTAAAATTATTACAATGATTTATCATGACTATGATCTTTGCAGAGCTTAAAACATAGGTACCTAGCTAAAAATTATAGAATTGTGACAGAAAAAAATTATCGAATCACTCATTAAAAATTAGAATCGTTCGAAAGAGCTCCATTTAGAAAAAATGATACAGCGGAGGTTGATATTTCATGAAAAATTTACATTTTTGAATACTTTGAAAGAGGAATATCCAGGCTATTATTTTGAAAATTCTTCCGGATGTTTAGCATTAAAACCAATTTCTGAAATCAAAGTTCGTCGAGCTTTTTCTAGAAATGATTTTTTAAACTACACTGCTTCGTTGACATCTGTGATGACGGGGAAGAGGGATTAGGATAATAACTCAATCAGAGGTTTCTCTACCTGAGAGAATGATTCATTCGGAAATGTTTGCAGGTGGCCATATTTTTAATCGTACATGTGACGGAGTACGTTTTGATAAAGACGAACAAATCCGTTGCGCAACAATAAGCTCTTGGGAATCGCAATCTTGCTGTTATAGTTTTTACCGAACACCTTACTGTTGCAGTCAACGACAATCAAATCTCAATTCGTAAGTAGAAATACTTACTCAAACAGATTTATTGGAGGTCTAAGTTGGTATCCGTCTCGTTCAGACATCAGATTATATTTCTCTTCATTACAGGAAATTTTGGTTTTTCGGGCCAATAGTGATAGTTATCGTGATAGTCTCTACGATAGTCAGGCTCATCAGACGTCATTGTTCGGAGAATCTACCGAAGTGCTGTGACAGAGGTACGAAGGAACCAACGGAACCATGAAATATTTTAATCTATTGAAATTGTTTATTATTTTTTTTATTGATATGTATTTCTCTATTGAACAAGTGTAAGAATTAATTTGTGTGACGTTTATTGCATTTTTTAAATCTTGAATAATTATCTTAATCTATTTAATTACCTATTTAATTTTCAAATAGTACTCGGTACCTATTTATGTTATATACCTACTCGAATTTCCAATTTATTTATTTATTTATTTTTATGGCCTCGTTATGAATTTTTTATATGACAACTAATAAAATGGAAATGCTTGAAGATTTTTTAAAATTTTTTCTACAGTAGTTTTGAAAATTTGTAATTTTTACGCATATCATTCAAACTTTGGCATCCGAAATTTTAGATATGGGGTTCTCTTGTGACGTAGGTACCTACTGTCGATCTTTTTTTTAGGACAAAATTGAAGTCGAGTCTTCCGATTTCGCTCAATTTTTTACGAGTTTCCCTTAATGATCTGTTCACAAAACCACAATCATTTTTTTCTATCCCTTAAGGGGACGTGGCGAGCCTCGAAATTTTTATGCAATCACGATTTTTAGCAAAATTGCCCAATTTTGAAGGCTCGTCATATCTCGAGATGAATTATAAAGTAACTACTTGAGGGAAACCTGCTTGCGGGGCCTAAAAGAGAATTGATAGGAGATTAAAAATCGATAATCACATTTTGAAAAGCTCAAAGTTGAACTTTGGTGGTAAAAGCTCAACTTTCATGATGAGAACAAAAGACGAAACCTATCATTTAAAAATTTGAAAAATTACAGTAAGTAGCCATTTTTTCCCTTTTTTTCAACCTACAAATTTTCAAGATGGGATCTATAGACCCCTAGGGGGTACAAAGGTCCACGATTTTGACCAAAATTTAAAAAAAAAATCGAAAATATGAAGTAGCACATCGATTTCTACTAATTCGGAGGCGCTGATTTCGAATATGCTATTTATTTTTTCATCTGACCCCTCTGAACCCCCTCATTAGCCTCCTTAAAAATGGTCAAAATTCGAAAAAATGAAAAATAAACACCTTTGATATGTCCCGATTGATGATCAGTGTTAGAAGGAATGAAAAGTACTCACTTGACAAATATACGACAGTCAACGTTAAATAAATGTATTCAAAGTAAATAAAGTTCAAAATCACAAAAAACTAAAGAGAACAAACATAAGGCATAAGAGCCGCAAAATTCAGGAACATAGAAAAGTACAGTAATGGCGTCGCGACGTCTACAAGTGGCTCGATGGAGAGAATCAGTGTAGCCACTTGTATAAGTAGAACGTAGCTTAATAATATAACAGAATAACGTAATTTTACTTTTAACACTCCCTCCTTTTACATTCAGAAGGGGAAAAGAGAGTAAAGATCGAATAAATATACTTCTTATAAATTAAATAACAGATGTATAGACAAAGAATAAAGATCGAGAGAAAAAAAACTAGACGATTGAGTAAATAAATAATAAAGAGATCGTCGTTCGGAAATAGCAAAAAGGATCGAAAATAAGACAAAAAAATAAAAAAAATTAACTAAGGCGATTGTAAAAGTCTTTCCTCGGCATCGCCATCTAAATTGGCGTCAGACTGACTCATTGTCTCATCGTCATCGACGATTCCGTCGTCGGGATCGTTTCTAAGTCGCGCAGCCTGTTCGTTACGTAATCGTTGTTTCCTCGCAATTCGCCGTTTTCTATGATTTTGACGCTGGTTATTTTCGGTCGTGTTGCTTTCTGATATTGCTTTTTCATACGTGTCTTTGATATTTCCAGGTAGTTCGATGTTCATAACTTCGGCGAGGTATAACTGTTCGGCGAGTATTTCCAAAACGAGCTTGATGTTCCGGTGCGCTGTTCGAAATAAAGAGAAAGAGCATTAATCGATCGTATTTAATTTTAAGAAGTAATTTAAGCGTTCGTATTGTGATCGTTCTGAATGTAAAAAATAAACAAAGTGAAATTATTCGTCGTTCGTTACGTTCGTTATTTGAGTTACTATTCTCGATCGTAAATGTTGGAAGGGTTCTTTCGTTAGTGGCTTGGTAAGAATGTCGGCGTCTTGTTCCTTCGAGCTGACCCAGTCGACTTTGGCGGTTTCGTCGATAACTGCGTGCAGAATGTAATGAAATTTTATGTCAGGAATATGCCGCAGTGATGGTACGCCAGGTTTTTCCGCACAGCTGAGTGAAGAGGAGTTGTCGCCATATAGTTGTATTGGTAGGTGTTCGGTTCCGATAGCTCGTTTTAAGGTAGCGTTCGTTGCGACTGCCTCCTGAAGTGCTGCGTTGAGTGCGACGTATTCCGCTTCGCAGGTCGAGGTGGAAACGTTTCCTTGGCGTTTGCTTGACCAAGCTACGATATCGCCGTGGAGGCGTATAATAAAGCCGCTGGTTGATTTCTTGGTGTCCACGTCGTCTCCGTAACTTGCGTCAGCATGAGCTGTGAGACCATCTTGTGTGCTCGAGTATTGAAGTCCAAGTGATCGAGTTCCATTTAAATATCTGAAAACCCGTTTTACGTTTTCCCAGTCTAGTCGGGACGGGTTGGCCTGCTTTCTGCTTAGCATATTCACAGCATACGTGATGTCAGGTCGGGTACCATTTGCCAGGTAGGCAAGGCTGCCAATCGCTTCGCGATAGGGAAACGGTGATTCGTCGTATTGCTTCTGTTTGTTGAGTTTCTTGAGTTGTTTTCTTTCTTTGCGGTTGATCGGAGCTTTTCCAGCTAAAAGTAAGGTCGTGAGAATTCGTTCTTTATCATTTCTGTTCGTATAGATCATCGGTATAGGGTATGGTGTTGATTTGTCCATTCTGAATCGTTTTAGGATTTCGATCGTATAGTTATGTTGATGGAGTTCGTAAATGTGTTGTCTTCGTTTTCTGACGATTTCGAGTCCGATAAATTTCCGAGGTTCGCCGAGGTTGACAATTTCAAGGTGTTTGAGTAGTTCGTCAATCAGTTTCATCATTCTGACTTCATCGTTTCCTGCAAATAAAATGTCGTCTACGTATAGGATGAGGAAAGCTTCAAAGTATTCTTCGCGTATCCAGTATATGCAGGGATCGTTAATGTCTTGCTCGAATCCTAATTTTTTCATAATTGAATTGAAATGGGCGTTCCAACGTTTTGGGCTCTGTTTCAAGCCATAGATCGCTTTCTTTAGAAGTAGTATTTTCGATCGTCGCGTTTCTTCATCAACTTTCATGGTTTTCGGAATCTCCATGTAGGTCGTGTCTTTCAGTTCGCCATGTAGAAAAGCAGTTTTGACGTCGAGGTGGTATGCTTCAAGGTCGTATTTATTAATGATGCTGAGTGCGATCCGGACCATTGCTAATCTTGACACCGGTGAGTAGATTTCTGAAAGGGAATAGAACCGTTTGTCCTTGTATCCGCGTGCTACCAATCTTGCTTTATAGATGAGCCGTCCACACGTGTCAATTTTCGTTTTAAGAAGCATAATGGAGTCGACGATCGTGGGTTTCTCTTTAGGGTCGGGTCGATCAACAAAAATATACGTGTTGTGGCGGTCGTGTGATGAAAATTCTTCTCCAATTGCTTTCTCCCAATATTCTCGGTCGGGTCCGGTTAAGGCGTCTTCTACGGTAATGGGGTCCCCGGCTAGTCCAGCCATTAGGGCGAAAATTTCTGTGTCTTCATCGTTTGCAGTGAGTGCAATGTATGCTCGTAGTCGTTCGAGTTCGCGTTCGAAATGTTCTTTTATGCTGAGTGCATTGTGGTCGGCTTGAATAGGTTCGGACATAAGTTTCGCTGTTTCAGCTTGATCGTCTTGTGGTACTCCCTCCATCTTTTTCTCCCGATTGAGGGTTTTCTTCTTTTTGGGTCGTCCGCGTTTACGTAAAGTTTTAGGTACAATTTTCTTGGGTTCGTCTGGGTTTTGTTCGTTTTGAGTATGATCCGATTGTTCGTCTCCCTCCGTCTTTTTGTCAAGGTCGTCGGTTGTAATTTCGATCGGTGATTCGGGTGATTCAGCGTCGCCGTGTTGTCTGTAGACCGTACTGAAGTCGTTGAGAAAATCTTCATCATCCATGGTAGGTTCGGTTTCTTTTGGTAATCCGGTCAGGTGTTTGTACGTTCGTTGTTCCCAAATTCTGACGTGTTTCGTTCGTACTATTTTCTTGGATTGAGGTAACATTACTTTGTATCCGGTCGGTGTGTATCCAACGAGTATGCCATACGTTCCGCGGGGTTCCACTTTTGAGGTTCGGTCTAATCTGCGCATGAATACAACGCTTCCAAATCGTCGTAGGTACTCGTGGTTCGGCTTCATTTTAGGAAACACTCGTTCGAGAGGACAATCAAATCCGATGGACGCGTGCGGTTGGCGGTTGTACACGTGTATTGCTGCACCTAGTGCGACGTCCCAAAAGGTTACTGGTAGTCCGGAATCCACTAGCATGACGCGTACCTTAGCCATGATCGTCTGGTTGAACCGTTCGACGGCGCCATTGTGTTCGCTAGTTTTAGGTTCTGATTTCAGATGTTCGATCTTGCATTTCGTCAAAAAGTCGGTGAAGTGGGTTGCGATGTATTCTCCTCCGTTGTCTGATCGAAATATTCTGACTAGTCGTTTTCGGTTGGTATCCGTGATGTTGTTGATATGATCGAGGAACATTTTAAAACATTCGAGAGCTTCTGATTTTTCATTCATGACATAGCAAATGGCAAACCTGCTGTAGTCGTCTAGGAACGTGATGACATATTTAAATCCATTTTGGTACGAGGCAGGTGTTATCGGTCCAATAATGTCTGAGTGGACTGTGTGGAAAGGTCGTTCAGCTCGTCGTCGTCGTATGTGAAACTTCAATTTCTTCATATTTGCAATTTTGCATTCTTGACAGCCTTCGATGAGATCGCGTTTCAGTGTAGTACCGTCTAGTAAGTGAGATTTTTCCTTCAGTTTGACCATCTTCTCGTAGGACATGTGACCTAGTCTGTAGTGCCATTTCATGCATTTTTCATTGTAGATCGCGTGTAGTTCTTGAGATATTCGTTTCGGTTCGATTTGTTGTAGATCTTCTGTTCGAATATTACCATCGAATGGGATTTCATGTTGTAGAAAAATATCATCAATTTGTTCTTCTCTGCTGAATTTCCGATCGTGGTCATCGACCTCAAACGTTGATCGTAGTTCGCGTTCGGTAGGTTCGTCTTCATCTACGTTGGCCTTGGGTAATGACTTCTTCTTCTTGGTGGGTTTGCTCGTCGATGGTTCGGCCTTCCGTTTATTGTCTTGTTGTTGTTGTATTGGATGGTTCGAATAAGTTTTTGCTCGTGTTTGCGTTACAAAGGCAGTGGGTTCGTTCGTGTTTGAGGGTGGTATTTTGTCGCAATCGATCGTAAATTTCCAGAATGGTGAATCGAATACTCCGCGAAGTTTGACTGTATCTCCATCGTATACGACTGCTTGTTTGTTGTCAAGAACTATAGTGTATCCCAGTTCGGCTAGTCTTCTGATCGAAAGTAAGTTATCAGCTAAGTTGGGAATGTAGATAGCATCGTGAAGGGTTACGTAATTTTTGCAGTGTGTGCTTTGGCCTGAGAGGGTTCCTTTCTTGTCGGAGTACATGATGGAGTTTTTGTCAGCTCCATCGATCGTATTTGGGCAATTTACAGTGTTCGTTAAGTAAAGATCGTTATTGATAAAGTGAGAAGTTGCACCTGAGTCACCTACAAAATTAATAAACTTACCTTTACACGTTTTCAGCGCCGACTGCGTCTCGTATTTCTCCGTCAATTCACGTAAATAGCCGTCATCTTCAACTCCTTCGTCTCCCGCCGCTTTCTCCTTCAATTTTAGGATGTGGGCCATTAAGATTTCTTTACCCGCTCGAATATACTCGTCGACTGCGTTCGGTAACACCTTAGTGAAGGGTTCGTACTTGAAGTGCGGTGCCGGATTCATCGCTACTTCGCGGTCCCAGTCTTCTTGGTAAGCTGGCGGTATTCCTTCGGGAGCTGGTGCGGATTTGGATTCATTGGTTCGTTTATTTTTTTCGGACAGCTGTTCGAGTGTTAATTTTGATTTCGGAGATCCTCTTGCGGATTTTGATCGGGGGCTCCTGTGTGGCGGCGTGAGGGTAGATGACGTAGACGGCTGGGGTTCGCTTGATTTATTTCCGATCGTATCCATTTTCGTTGGTCGTGTTGGTTTACGTTTGGTCGGATCGTTCGTATGGTCGGTTTCCTTTTCTTCGGATCGATTACGGTATCGTTGCGATGTAGCCCTGGAACGTGAGCGGGCTTTCTGGACTATTTCATGTCGTTTGTCACTTTGGCGCTTTTTTGTGTCGTCGTTGCGTTTCTTTTCAATACGTTCGCGCAGGTCTCCGGTTTGTTCGGTGTCTTTTGAAGGTTCGATAATTTCGCAGTCCATGTCTGCATCGCTCGGTGAACTGGAGACGACAACGGTACGACCATCATAGGGCGATTCGACGATTACTTGCGCGTAGCCAGGTGGAAGGGGTCCTGGGGGAAGTGGCATAATAGTGTTGGTTTGAAGATGCCACGCCAGCTGAATGCTTCGAACTGCTTGCAGCGCCAGGTTGTACGGTATTGCTTCCTCTTCCGGTAACGGTACGGGTAAGTGCTCGTTCAAGTTGGCCCTTCTGTTCGGTCTTGGTTTCGCTGTTTTCGGAATTTGGAGATCGTCGATCGTTACATCTCGCATTTGAACGTCTAATTTTGCGAAAAATTTATTGAAGTAATTCTTCCGGTGGTGTTCGTTCGGTTTGTACCGTAATTCCTGTTCGATGGGGCCCGGGTTGTTCTCTTGATATTCTTGTTGTAATTTAAAGATTTCTTTTTCCATTTCGTCGATGGCTTTGGCGTCTTCGTGTAATTTGATCACCTTATTCACGTGCTGTTCAACTTTCCTCTTGAGGGCGACTCGCTGTCTCGTTCGCATTACTCTGTTCTTCGTTTGAGCGGCTTCGACGGCTTTTTTCTTCGCAGTCAGCTCCTTAATTTGTTTATCAAGATCGATTTTTTCTTGCTCCAATGGTGACCGTTGAGGAGCTGGGCTACTCATATCGACATCTTGAGCGAGCGCTACTGATCGGTCTTCTGTTCGAGGAGTTGAGGGTGCCGGAGATGGCGTTCGTCGGTGAGTCAAAGATGCCGTTCGTAAATTGGCATGTTCGTTTGCATGACTCGTTGTTGACTTTGATCGTACGTTCGGTGGGGGGGAACAAGAAGGACGACGTTGGAGCGGCGGGAGGTCTTGGTGTGGAGGTGGATTTGATCGGTCGAGTCTGTATTGCTGCGTATTATTTGCTGCTGGATCAGCTACCTGCAGTGACTGCTGATTTTGCTCGTTTCTCAATTGAAGCCGGTATTGTGCTTCTTTTTCGCACACCTCTGAAATGAAAGATCGTATGAATAAAAACCACATGGGTTAGACAAAAAATAAAAACAGTGTATAAAAAGTTCGACATCGTAGCGAAATTAATTCTCGTTCTTCGGCTCGTTCTTCTTCGCTACCTTCGCAGCGTTGTTCGGACCTTTATCATTATTCCCACCCCCGTTTCTTTTGTAACCACGTCCGCCGCGCCAACCACCTTTACCATTGTCGTTGCGATTTTGACGATTGTCGTTATCGTTTCGATTCTGGTTTCGGTTGTTGGGCCGACGGTCATAGTCATTTCGATTGCGATCGTTGTAGTTTCGCCTATTCTGATAGTCATTACGTCTGTAATTGGAACGGCTTCGATAACGGTCGCAGTCAGAGCGTCGGTCGTCTCTGCGATCGTAGCGGCTGTAACGGTCGTCTCGGCGATAGTTAGAGCGGCTTCGATTGTCGTGGTAGGAATTGTTGTAGTTCGAGTTTTTATAATAAGATCGATTGTAGTTACTTTGAGATCGTTTCTGTTTACCTTTCCAGTACTTTGTGTTTGGTCGCTGTAAATGTTTTGGAACCGGGCAGCTTTTTCGTTGATGGTTTTCTCCTCCGCAAGCGTAACAAAGTAAGGGGTTCGTACAATCTCCGCGCCGATGACCAGGAATGCCGCATTTATGGCAGGGTTCGTTCGGATCCCACGGTTTACGAGGTTGTTGATCGTGTCGGGAACGAGATCGGTCACGGTTCGTTGGTTGATTGCGGCTGTAGTTCGCCCGTTGTGGCGCATTCTGCTTCGCTTGGGCTTCCTGTAAAAGTAGAAAGTTTTTAAGTTCGCGGAGGGAACAGGTCGGATATCCACCCTGAAGGTTAATTTTAGTTCGAAGCTCGGGGTATTTAGTTTCGGTGGCAGATACAATAACATCGAAAACGTCGGCTTTGGGAATGTTTTTATTGCAGACATTAACATATTCAGCTCGCATTTTCTTGATTCGTTGAAAAAGTTCCGCGATCGTTTCATTATGGTACAGTTTGGTTCGGAAAAATTTTTGTTTGATCGATTTCGGTGTAACGTTCGTTTCGCATCGTCGAGTTTCCTTCAAAATTTCAATAGCTCGTTTAAACGTCTTGCAACGGATGATTTCATTAACGTATGAGTTGTCAATCCTCATCATGAGTATGGTTTTCATCTGGGTGTTCTCCAGCTTCGTCTGTTTTTCTTTCTTGGGATCGAAACCTAGGCCTTGAAGTTCCATCTCGAATCTCGCGTACCAGTCTTCGTAGTTGTCGTTTTTAGTAAGCCGGTATTTCGCGTTAGCAGCAATCGATCGAAAGTTAAGCATCCGGATCTCATTTTCAGTGGTCGATGTCGTTTTGGATTTTTTCTTCGATTTTTCATCATCTGAATCGTTCGACTTTTTCGAGGATTTCTTCACCTTCTTGGTTTTCTTCTTTTTCTTCGGTTTCGATTTTCGATCGTCTTCCGAGTCTTCGTCTTCGTCATCGGAATCTTCGTCGCTTGAGGAGGGGTCTGAAGGGTCATCGTTCGATTTTGATTTCTTTTTGGACTTTTCGTCTTCTGACGTAGCGAGTGAATCGGGTTCGGTGGTAACAAAGCCTTCGGAGTCATTATCATCATCTTCATCTTCATCTGGTTCGGAATCGGATGAGTGATCGTTGGATGGTTTGTCAAAGTCATCGTCTTCGTCTTCTGATTGGCCATCGAAGTAGTCGGAATCATCACTGTCATCAACTCCTTCTGAACTCGGCGTAGGTTCGCGGTCTTCTACGTAAGGAGTTTTTGATCGTTTTCTACGTTGACGTTCGATTTCGCGGTCTGCTTCGATAAGGTCAGTTAGTTGTTGAGATGCGTTAGCGATTGATCGTTGTATTTCATTATCCACTAGATCGTCGGGTATCTCCTTTTTGATTTGGATCGGTCGATGAAATTTAATCCCAATGTACGTTGGATGAACAACTGGTGTTTTGATGACGCGCTTACGATGAGGTTGTACAGGTATATGATCGGGGTCGATAAACTCCTGGTACTCCGAATTAATTGAGTCTGAGTCTGAATCCGTATCGTTCGAGTCTCGGTACGAGCTTTCATCGTCATCGTCGTTGGTTTCGATCGTATTGTTGTTCGTAATCGTATTCGTAATGTTTCCATTCGTCTTAACGGGTCCGTTGATTGTCGGAGGGTCACGGTTGGGTTCGGTTTCAGATTCGGATTCCGTTTCGGATTCTTCATCTTCTGACGAGCTTTCAGGAGTTTCCTTGTTGATCGGTTCGTGTTCGTTTTGGTCAGACGCATCTTCGACTTGGACAGGAGGGGTTTTGTCATTTTCAAACGCCACTTCATTCGCATCTGGTGGCGGAGTTAGTTCTCGATGTACATCGGCTGTCACTTTGATTTGATTGATCGTGTTCGATTTTGAAGGTGGTGATTGTTTATTGGTCGTATTCGAGTGGGTTTCGTTGGTATCTTCTTCACCGGCAGATGAATCTGTAATGATCGGTCGTTTCTTTTGAAATTGATTCTTCTTTTCTAACGATTTCAGTGCTCGATCGCGAAATTCTTTTTCTTTTTGATCGTCTTTCGTGGTCGGTTGTTTCTTCGGTTCGTTCGATTTGGTGTTGAGAGGTTTCTTCGAGCTGGAATGATCGTTTTTCGTCTGATCGTTTTTCGTTTGAATAGATTTCGTTCGATCGTTCTTCGTTTGGTCGTTTGTGGGTTTCTTGTTTGGAGTATCTTTCGTTGAACTGGTCTTCTTTTTTGGATCGGAGGATTTTGATTGTGTAGGTCGTTCGATTTTTGAAGGAATCTTCGGTTGCTGTTTTAATCGGTCTGACGAGCGTGTGCGTGTACCATTTTCCCCAGCACGCCCCTTTTCAGGTGCGGCTGACGTGGCGAAACGAGAATCTTTTTCATTTGAATCACGTTTCTTTTTCGAAGCGGGTTCCTACATTATTAATAAGCGGGAAAAAAGGCAACAAAAACAACGAGCTTGCGTGTTAGTTAAGCAATATAAAAAGTGAGTAAAGTTGACATTCGTCTTACGGCGTAGATCAAAGGCGATCGATATTCGTTTTCTTCAGCAAATCGTACTTGTGGGCGCGATTGTGATTGTCTTCGGTAGCTGCGTTCGCCGCGATTATCGTAATCTCTCCTTCTTTCATCGTATCGTCGCTCTTCTTCGTATTGGTCACGTCTCGATTGTCGATTCGGAGGTCCCCGGCGATCCGATTCATCTCGATTGATCCGGTACCTCTCGTTATAACTGCGGTCATCGTATCGTCTATCGTCGTCGCGTCTTCGACTTTGGTCGCGGTAATTCGACATAATTGAAGCGACTGTAACATAAAGCAAACCGTTCGATCGTGTTTAATGATTTTTCTGAGTTCGTAATCCAGTTCGTATAAGTAATAAATTTCAATGATCGTTTATAGTATCGTTCGTGTGCTCGTAGGAATTCCGCTTCGTTTTGGCTGGTGTAGGTTCTTATGGGGATCTTTGAATCTACAGCGATATGTAATCCGCAGGTATACGCATGCGTTTCCATACCCACTGGTTCGAATGGTTTTCCACCCGTTAGCGACACGCATAATTGATGGAATAACCACCGTTCCACTAGCGGATGTCGATCGGTTTCTTCGGCGGTGAGGTAGTTACTTACATCGTATCCTTCGACCGCTGTAGTGATAAACAACTCGTTTACTCGTGCTTGTGTTGTTTTAGAAAAGATAGATCGTTCGTTCGTTTATCGCTATGGTCGTTCAGCTTTACAGATTTAGCTCATAGTAAGATCGATTGTAGGCCTATAGCGGAGACCCGTAGGTTTTAAAAACTCCTTTGTTCGTAAATTGAAGTTACCAGAACGACTATGGTAACTGTTCGAACACCCTAGACAAAAGCACGTTGTTTTCACACCGATCGAAATCCACCCTCGCGGAGGGCTTTTTGCACAGACGAACAACACTATAACGTCTGTTTTTACCACGTAAGGTACACGTATAATATTAGTAAAAAAAGTTAAATCCTAGTAGACGAGTGGCAGTGATGAGATCGAATCCGTAGAGTAAGAAGATGTTTGATGTTTGAGATTGTTCTTCTGATTACCTGATGTTCGTTGATTAACTTGATCGTATACGTATAACGGTCGAAATTCCACAGTTCGTAATAAATATGATTTGGAAATTAACAATTACTAGCTCGGAATAATGTTCGAAACGGTCGTAGAAAAAAAACTTCACAGTACAGATTTGTATCATCAGATCGTATTGTTGATAGTAGTTGGATGTTTTGAAGATGTTATTCTGCACTTGTTGGATGTGGTATGGTTAGGTTCCGCTTTCCGGCGTTGGTGGCGCTGTGTGACGTCACTGGTGTTGAAACATCCGATCGTATAATTGTTTGATTTGGACGAAAATTTATAATATTAGAGAAAATTTTATGATCGTTCTTCATATTGATGTAACTGGAGGTCGTTGGCAGCATAAAATCCTTTACATTTGAGCAATTGTGTTTATAACGGTCGTATGTACCGGAGCAAGTTGCAACGTGCTCGGCGTTCGTACTTGAGATCGGAATTCGGTGAATTTTGGCTCGTAATGTATGGAATTTTAGTTCGATCGATTTTAATAGACAGGCCACGTAAATATAAAGCTCTTAATAGACATCGGCGTGTTGAATAATTGCTAGAGGTGAGACGTTGGTCTCCCGGCAAGCTACGACCGGCCGGTTAACCGTTCTCACGCTCTGCTTACCATGTTAGAAGGAATGAAAAGTACTCACTTGACAAATATACGACAGTCAACGTTAAATAAATGTATTCAAAGTAAATAAAGTTCAAAATCACAAAAAACTAAAGAGAACAAACATAAGGCATAAGAGCCGCAAAATTCAGGAACATAGAAAAGTACAGTAATGGCGTCGCGACGTCTACAAGTGGCTCGATGGAGAGAATCAGTGTAGCCACTTGTATAAGTAGAACGTAGCTTAATAATATAACAGAATAACGTAATTTTACTTTTAACAATCAGTTGAAATTATCTACATTAGAAAAAATAATAAAACCCAAATCCGATCTCAAATAACTGGCAAAGTTGACGGAGGCGTAAAAATTATCTGTACAATTTCACAAGAAGCGAAAAAACTGTTTTATTGATGGAAACCTCAAGATTCGCTCGCATATAAAATTCATGCAAAACAATTTTTTTAGAATTTTTCCCCTTCTCAGTGCACTTTAACTAATTAAAAGCATTACACATTTGAACGTGCGTGTATTTCTAGTACCGCTGGCCAAAGCGTATGTGTCATGTCCGGGGAGGTGAAAACGTCGCAATTTACATTTTTGCATAGTTTTATTTTTGTCTGATTTCCCATTGCATTAAGTATATGGTATTCGTTGGTAACGCAGCAGTCTGTATTTAACGGTAGCCATGTTTGTATGATCATATTGTAATAGTGGATTATTAGTTTTGGCGAATTTAACTTTTTTTTTTTACGAATTAATACGATGTCTATTCAATCTTCACTGTTCGTTGTTGTTTTTACCATTTGTTTTAGCTCAATAGGTGAGTAAATAATTTCAATTTTCATTTCTACGCGAAAGCTTTAGGTATACCTAGACCTACCTATTTATCTATTAATTTTAGTTGATAGATGAATTTAGCAGTAAAAAGTCTAATATTTACGATGTTGAAGATTATTTTAAGAACTTGAAAAATATTCGCATTATCGAATTATTCTCAATTATCTGAATCAGTTTTTTCTAGCTTCAGTAGGAATCTAATTTTTACGTTTTTTTAATATTCGTATTTCTTTTGGCCGATTGCCGGCAGAAATATTTACAATATTTTTGCGAAACATGAAATTCTGAATGGATAAAATGAGTCAAATTATGAGCGTATTTATACTTACTTATTTTTTGCCAAAGCATTCGCAGATTTTTGGTAACTTAAATTTTTTTCGACATATTTCTGAACACATTTTAACTATTTTTTCAATTTTTCACGACATTTTTCTCAAAACACCTAGGTATTCAAAAATCCACTTTTTCAAAGGCAAAAGAACATTGAAAAATTGATTTATTACCGAAATCAACAAAAAAATTATTCAATACTTAGGTATACTAAAGTTGGAAAAATTTTAGTGCTGAGAAAATAATACTCGAGTCCAATTATGTTTGCAGTATCAGTTCCATATACGCCCAGATTTAATCACCAACCTGAGTTTGTGAACAGAAAAATCTATCAATGTGATGGAGTAACTCTTGAAGAAGCCGAGCAAGTCCGTTGCGCATCATTAGACCCTTCTGCAACGGGATATTGCTGTAATGATTTTTCACGAGCATTATACTGTTGTAGTCGAATGGAGTCATCCTTCAATCAGTAAGTAGAAGTATCTTCCTAAACGAAATTTTTATAAGAATTCCAAGTTTACAGGTGAGTATCCATTTCTTCAGAACGTCACACTTGATATTTCACTTTATTTTTCATAGAAAATTATGGATTGTTGGACCAATAATAATAGTTTGTGTGATAATCGCTGTGATATTCAAGCTCGTTAAATGGTGTTGTTCGGAGAAAAATTGAAGCGCTTCAATGGAGGTATGAAAATACCAGTGGAAATGAAGGAATCTCAAGAAAATGTGTTTTTTTCCATTATTGAAAATGTGTTTTTTTCCATTATTGAAAATGCTCATTTTTTCATTGAAATATTCCTTCATTGAAAATTTTTTATATGTACTTGATTACCTACCTATGTGATAAAAGTCAAGATCCCGTTACTTTTTTCTGCACATCTGGCACCACATACGTACCTAAAACGATATCATTTAATAAATCAAGAGATCCCTTAATTAGCAAAAGTTTACATAAGTTGTATTAAATTTACCTCCATACAATTCAAACTGTGCTAGACCCGAAATTGGGGAAAGGTTTATTGTGATCTTTCCTGTTGGTTCCTAAAAAGTGTTAACATTACATATGTGCTATAATATTAAAAAATTTGAAAAAAAAAATCATCCCCTCCTCTATTTTTTTGTCTATCTTGAAGGCGTTCCCTATGAAATGGGAAAGTCACTCTCCCTTTATCGAAATTTCTTAGATATTTCAGTTGATTTGCCTAAAGATATATGATCCAAGTTTACTTATTCGAATTTTTTTATATCATGAGCATCTCAATTTTTCAAATAATATTGAATTCGGTCGTTGAAGAAATTTTCTTTCATATTTTGGAAGAAAATGGATTCTTTTGAGTCAGAATACCTACCTGGATATTTTTCTTTCTTTGGAAAAAGATATCTGCAATGTCATTCTATGACATTTTGAATGCTATTTTCACTGATTTTGACAATTTTTCTTCCAAAAATTTATCTGGAAACAATAAAAAAGCTTCGAAGAAAAAAAGTGTTTCATTTTGTTGATTTGTAAGCTTGCTGAAAGTTTTGAAATGAAAAAAAAAGGACAAGAGACAAGATGAGATAAAAAAATAAAATGTTAGATTCCATATGCAAAAATATCGAACTTTTGAAAAACGGTTGATGCATTTTGCGAGTTGGTAATTTTTCATGTTAGGTTTTCGGATAAATTCCCCAAGAAATGAAATGGATAAGATTTATTTTAAGTAAACTTGCCACTGATTGAAAGAGGTCGACATTTCTCGAGGAATTTTCAAAAAACATCATGTTCATATTGGGCTATTCCATACTAAGACGGACCAAAAATGGATTCGGATTTCGCTCAAATTTTTTTAACAAGCTCCCCTTGGTGGTCTATTCATAAAACCACGATCATTTTTTTTCTAATTTTCAAACGGGCGGGGAAGTAGGCCGCGATATTTTTGCACAATTACGATTTTTAATAAAATTAATTATCCAACTTTTGTAAAAGATTATGTCGTAGCTACAGACCCTCTCGATTACGGGGTTGAAATCCTAACCAATGTTTTACGTTCGAAAGGATGACGAATTAAACGAAAAGTCAATTAACACATATAAAAATATATTAAAAGACAACAAATTACACGAAGATATGCATAAAGTTATACAAGTTATTATGCACTGCACTTTTAACGAATAGACACGTTTACCGAATTAACACATTAACATTGGGTACGAGCAATGCTCGTAGCCTGAGACTCTGAGTATCGTACTCTAGTATCACCAGATTACTACTACTGCATTCGCGGTACTCGGTAGATCCAAGTACCGGCTCGCGGCTTCATCATACTATGGACACACAGTGTTGCCATACAACTAGGTAACGGCGAAGTGCAGCCAAGTTTACCTATAACATTTGCCCCCTCCGGCTTCACTGTGGCGAGCACAGCTAACCGAAGGGAAGACGAGTGCCATAAGCCAACTTGACCTGCACCGCACCCTACCTGCCCCTTCGTTCTTACCTTGAGGGGAGCGGCAACACGGTGTGAAGCCTAGCCAAGAAGCTGCAAGCGGGTGCTTGAAGAATCGGATATAAGGTCAGTGCACTTATTACCTATCTTCAATACCAAAAGTTACCACTACAGTGAGGATAACGATAATCCATCACGACTCGAAATCGAGTGAGAATACCTTCTTCCCTTCTCCCCGACAAAGATGGACTATCTTAGACTACCATCTGTTACGTAAGCGAACTCGTCGCTAGCACCCCGCAGTACTGGGTACTTGGTAACAGAGGATAGGCTACGAGCAGTATGCCTTTGGACGGAGATCATCTCAACGTCACTAATTTTTAGAGAAAAGTTAATGCTTCTTAAGGAAGAGTGTGTTTAAATTTTGAGTTCGGTGCATTACGTTCAGCAGTGCTGAGAGCGTAATGCACACGAAGGGGCCGAAAAATTTCGGTTTTGCATAAGTTATGCAACGTGTCATATAAAAAACAGTTTAAATATGTAAAATATGCAAACAAAATTAAAAATTAAATGCATCTTAAATTAATATCATCTGGACGGCTTCGACGTCTCGTTCACGTTGTCGTTTTAAAATCGAAACTTAAAAAAAAATAAAAATTGACTGTTTTCTTAAAAAAATTAAAAATTATTTACAAACAACACAACAACATGATAATAGAAAAAATAATAAAAAAAAATTTTGCAGTGCATAATTTTGAAAATTTAAATTTACAGCATCGAATGGACGAAATAAAAATGCATATGAACATATCAACATCGCAGTGCGATAATTGGTAAAATGATATTAAACTAGATTAATTTTTATGGCACATAATATCACATAAAAAGAATGCAAGAGGATAAATGCATGTTACGAGAAAAATTTCTTAAAAATAATTCAAAAATGTATTCGTAATCATCGAATACGGTTTTTACGAAGTTCTTATATTGATACGGCAATCTTAATAATATTTTAACTTTCTTAAATCTAATCGATGTCCTTCGTGTGACAGTGTCGGCGCTTTTTATCTTTCAACGAATACGTGGTCGGCAAACGGCGATGTGCGGATGTATGACGAGTACATTTTGTTGCACTGATAAGTGCAGTTTTTTACAGTGTAATAAATGCATGAAAGATAAAACATGATTAGTACATATAATATTTTTAAGAAAGTTGAATTATGTCTATAATTATTTTCGCAGTGCGAAAATTGTTTATCGACGAAAGTAAATCTCGTAGATCGAGATTCTAGAAGAGATTTATTCATCTTCCATACTACTTTCTTCGGTGGCAGCATCTTGCTGCTCTTCCGTCTGTTGTTCCATCGCTTGTGCAGGTGGAATCTCCGGCGGAAGCATTTCGCTGCCTGGAGCCACCGGCTCCATTTCAGCGTCATCGCCTCCCAAGTTGACAATGTTGTCAATTGGTTGCTCCGATACTTCGTGTATCGGAGATAGGCTATTTCGGGATAGTTCTGCCATGTCGTGCAGAATATACGACGCGAAATTTTTACCTTGCGACGGCTGACCAAGTTGGTCAGTCGGCGCAACGTTTGAAGGCGAATCGGCATCACCCATTCCATCGTCGGTGGGCTCTGCCGTTTCCTTCATCTCAGCGTCCGCTTGTTGCTGCTGTGCAGCATTTTCAACCTGCGCTGGTTGTGTGATTACGTTTGATGACGTCGACTGTGCAGACGTCGTCGGTACATTTACCACCGGAACCGCTTGCGGTGGTGCTTGCTGTGCCACTTGTTGCAGTTGCTGAGGAACTTGCTCTGCTTGTACCTGCTGTGCAGGTATTTGCTCGGCTTGTCCCCGTACCGATGGTGGATTTGGTCCGGTCAGTGACCTATTACCGTATACGTATGGGCGTTGTGCTCCATTTAAAATTTCGTACAATTCATTGTGTAGGATTTTCCCGATCCTGAATGGGAACGTAGTTCGTTCTTCATTTTGAGTCGCTTCATGTGCTTGACGACCAGGAAACTGGTTGAAGTCAATTACAGTGTAAGACCAGTTTGGTTCGAATTGTCGCCGCTCCATAATGAATTGATTAAATTGTATGCGAATATCAGGTGTTCCGTCGATGACCGGTTGTAATACGATGACAAGTTCTTGTAGTCCAAGTTCTCGCCATCGTCTGATCATTTCGAGGAATTCGTTTTGGAGTGCTGGCCAATCGTCCTCATTATTATTGTTGGTGTTGGTGTCTGCACCTCCAATCGATGTGACAATTCTGAACGGCAGTGCTCGTTCATTTGCAATTGGTGCAGCTTGCTGGAATAATCGTAATTGCGGACCGTACCAAAAATGAGAGTCAATTAAATTCTTTGTATCGCCACGCAGCAGTGAGTGTGGCATTAACCAAATGTAGCCATCACCGATGACTACAAATGATCCCATTATCAATACCGGATATCTGTTCCATTCTGCAATGCGAAAATGGTTCAGTTCTTGATCCGTCGGTCTTAACGGTCCGTACCAGTGTGGTGCTTCCCGGTTTGCAATTACTGGTTTCGGTAATCCATACATCCGCGGTGAGGGTGGAATTGGTGGGAACGGATTATTTGGCGATCGTTTCGCCGTTTTCCGTTCCTTCTGTTGCAATGGCGTCATTGCTCGTGGTGGAGGCGCATTCTGTGGCGTCCGCGGTGCGGGCGGCTTTGGATGGCCTGTTTTATATGTCGGTTGATTTTGCTTAAACGCAGCATTGTGCTGCGTTGGCGGGGCTACTACCGATGTACGCTGTAGATCGGCGTTCGGTTTTTTCCACTGAATGTGCTTTTGCAACATTCCTTGCTCTGCCTGTTTTACCGCAGCCGACAGTGCTTGCTTCGGTATTCCTCCGGCAGCTGCCTTGCGGATGGATTCATCCGTCTGCGTTTTGATGCAAGGCTTATTCGGTTTTTTCGATGGATCCGGCAGTGGCGGGAATTCCCGTTCGTTACAAGCGCTGCTTGAACATGGTATTGGGTTCGAGTATAAGTCGTTGCCGAGTGCAACTGGTGAGTCGCCTAACGGATCTAATGGATGTTCGTTCGGACGTATCGGAGTTCTTAGCTCTGCTAAGAGGAGGCTTAGGCCGTTATCACCCAGTGCACGTGCTCGGGTGAAACGGCCGTAGTCGAAACGGTCGTTTGATAAGGTGAATACCCTTTGGAGGTCGCTGATGAGTGCTCCCTGTCGCGAGATCGTGTTCTGACAGGCAGTTCTATCAGCCTCTAGCTCATTATACTGTGAAATGAGCGAATCCCTCTCCGTGATCAAAGCAGTGCATTGTTCACGTAGGGTGTCTCTTTCCGCTGTTAGCGCAGTGCACTCTTCGCGGCAGTTGCGAAGTTCAGCTTGTTCGTTGGCATTCGCTGCTGCAGGTGCAGCAGGAGCTTCTGCCCTTAATGCGTATGTCCCGAACAATGGTCGTACTTCGGTCATTGTCGTGGGATTTATCAGGTGTACACATCCGGGCCTTGTACAGTGGAAGGATCCCGGGTGGTACGATGCTCTTGGACGCGGCGGATGTTCGAGCCGCATCTCTTGCTCTTCGGCCTGAAGAGCGTCGATCACACATTCCGGGTGGAATGGGTGTCCGCATGGTCCATACCTATATCGAAGTTCGATAGGTAATGGATTAAACGGTTGATTTGGCCTCCTCGGTGGGTCGGCCAAATTCATCCTGCATCGGCTACACAGGACTAGTGGTACGAGCGCCATTTCCTGTAACATATGATTAAATATATACGAGATTAGTTTTTTCACTTCTCGTGAAAATTTTAGCCATGCAACATATTTACTAAAATCTAGTAATTTACTCGTCGTGAGCAAATAATTGTAGAGCCTAGATGACAGTCGGTCGTCATCGTGCGGGAGTCGAGCTGTGCGCTCCCGTAACAATTGTGTAGTGCAATGTCAGTCGAAAAAGTTTCTTCGGGTGTCGCATATTGCGACATATCATGCACGTGCAATGTTGGATCGTTTATTTGGTACCCATACCGCTCGTCGTGTATGGGTGCCGGTGGTGGGGTTGTCGGCAGTGCTAACTGAATCATGTTCAGGTCGAACACTTCGTATGCATTATTGTTATTATTGCCGGACACATTCGAATTAACACCGGTCGACGAAGGTTCGTCGACGTTGTTCTGTTGTATCGCCACCGGCGATGCAGCAGAATTTTGTTCTTCAGTGAAGAACGCCGAAAGATCATTATTTTGCCAGATTATGCTACGCCATATTCTAGTACTCGGATCGTAGTGTGTGGCAAAAATGTTTCGATGAATTGTGTCGACAGTGTCGCTATTTCGTCGAATTAATTTCTTTCTAGGTATTCTGCAGTGCAGACGCCTTAATTTTCTTTTTCTAAAATTTAATTGATAATCCAGTGGAAGACTTATACTAACATTGGAGGCTACGGTATCGGGCAGTGCCGCCGTACCGTAGCTGTCGAATTTCGCCGCTTCGATTAATCGATCGAGCAGCGGTGCTGACTCGTCGAGCAATCGAAGATTCGAAGCCATCGAATCCTCGTCGTCCGGCTGATTCATCTATCTGTAAAAAAGAATGCAATCGAATTATGTTCGTGTATCAGTAATACACGCACACACACACATAGTTCCCAGTTGATCTGAAATCATAGCGATAAGCGATAACATGCTTCGACAAACCGATGGCGAAATCGTATACAATAGCCTGTTTTCAATCGTGATATCCAACAGCTAAAAATATCCGAATTCAAACCGTATTGAATACGGACGGCCGGTATTGGCGACAGTCTGCGACGCAGACGCAGGAAGCAGTGGTGCCAACATTTAAAAGATGAAGCTGACGTTCGACTGGATTTCGTATTCTTTTCAGTGAAAGAATTTACGAAAAAGGAAAGAATAATGCATACTCACAGAAGAAATAAACTAACTTAGGGACTAGGATAAAAATATTTAACATTTGTAAGAAAAATGAAAGAAAAGAATAAAGAAGAAGAAAAAAAAATTATCCGTATGGACGTCGCCGTATTGTTCAAATACTGCTGTTGCGACGTGTCGGTTGAACAATATTCACCCGGTTTCTTCAGTGAAGAATTACTACGCATTTGGTTCGTGTACAGGGTAATAAAACTATACGAAGACAAACGACTACGAGTTTCGAGTACGAGCTCGTTCGAATGAACAGTGTTCGTTGTCACGTTTCCAGGAATCCATACAAAAAATAAGGTTGAGGGCTAAAATGAAGAAGTTCTTCATGTTTTGTATAGGATTATTTAGAAATTTACGGTACTTCGTCGTAACGTATTCTCGTAGATCGAGAGTGTACTCGAAAGTCAATTGCATATATTGATAATATGAACATTCTTAATTACTAATAAGCGTATTTACTGGAATCATTATTTGATAATGGATTCCACGAAAGAAAATGTATACGATTGGATTTTTTACGTTGATCGTAATTATCCTTTATGTACTCCAGCGATTTTGTTTTCATGAAGTTCATGAAAATTTAATCTGGTTACATTATTATCACGTCGATCGTGATTCTTAAAGTACACCTTTAATAAACATATTATTTCACATCGTTCGTGAATTTTCATGCAAATATCACACACATGCATAATATTTACTAAGGAAAATATCTAAATGTAATTGCAAGCTGCGATTTTACTGATTGCACATGTTGCATCATATCAAAAATATTTCACGTTGAAATTATGTCTGTTCGTTATAATCGATTTTGATTCGATCGAAAAGTATCGTATTTTCCTGAAAGTTCAAGGATTTGGATGTTGGATATGTATTTCGTACACATATCTCCAATATATTATTTCCGATCCGAATTGCAAGTGATTTTTCCACTCGACAGTGCGAGTGAAATTTATCACTGGCAATTCCGCCGGTGTGTTTGGAATTATCACAATGTACCGCATTATGATTTCCATAATCAAGCTGTGGGTAAAGGTATTACCCACTTCGTGATTATAACGACAAAGCATGGCAACGTGAAAAAGAAAGAAAATATTTTTGAAAAATCGAAGCTTGTGCTTATGTGATAATTGTATCTATGTTTTTGATGTACTTACGGGCTTTCGTTGACGCAAGTGCGTGTAGAATAACGAGATTTACGAATTAATTAAAAAAATAAAGCGAATATCAATATTACCGCGCAATATTCAACGCAACTCTTACTCACAACATACATTTAAAACATATCGATCGGTTCGATGAAGATGGAATGATTTGCGTAGATGAAACCAGTCGCCTTTGCGTTCAATCTACGTAACGTAGGGGAGACGCAGGGTTACCACATTTTCCAGTGAAAATAGTGGGTTCCGGGTTTCATCTCGCGTCAGTCTGAATTTGCAAGTGCAAATTCTTCATCTGATGTTTCATTATCGGAGGTAATTAATTCATTGTCAGAATTACTATATATTTTACATAAATATATTTTCTCCGGTAATGTCAAAAAATCAATCATCGCTACCGGCAATGGTTTTTTCTTTTTGCGTTTACTTCTGCGTAAAGTGATTTCCTCAGCTTGAGGTTTTGCATCACTGCGTGGTGGAGATGGTGTGTTCTGGCCGCTGGTGCTGGCCGATGTTTTCGGTTCGTCGCCGAAATTTTCGTCGATGTTATTCTTATCGGTTCCTGGAATTTTGGTATTAGGTAGGTTACCTATACTTCCAGAAATAGGTTGATCTACAGCTTGTTTCTTATTTCGCTGTGCGAGGTATGATTTCGCCGCTGTTTCAACTTGAGCGTATCGTTCTGGATTTTTTATTGCTTTTTTAATATTCTCAGAGAGGGTATTTAGCTCGTTCGGCGATTTAATCTTACGTAGCTTCTGTGAAGTGTCCGTAATATTATTTTGCTGCGAACGTAATGTCATCGTTGAAGTATTTGTCTGCGGTGCAGATTTTTCTTTGGTCTTGTTCGCTGCTTGTTCATTACGGCGAGCTACTCGCTCGTTGTGTAATTTCTTAGCAGCTTCTCGGGCAATCTGCTCCGCTGTTATTTTTACCAGTCTGCGAAATTGGGCTGGTGTACAATCTCGTCCTATTCGTTCGTGGTCATGAAGATATTTGTAAATTTTATCTTCAATACTTTGCTCGTTTAGTTTTGATTTAAAACAGGCGTGCTGTTTTAATTCTTCTTGTTGTTGTGTCGTCAGAAACAGTGCTATCTGACGTACGTTGACCGTTTTTCCAATTGTATCGTCGATAGATTCGACGATTTTATAACAATTGTGGGTCATTTTACGAGCAATGAAATATGGTCCTAACTTTTTAGGTAAAAGTTTTTCCGATATTCCATATCCACGATCGGAGTGTTTGTGCTCAGTGAGCAGTATCATATCGCCTTTGTGCAATATGGGTGGATCGAGATTGTTCTTGTTATGTATATACTCGGCATGCATACGCTGCTGCATACGTTTTTCTCGTATGAAGGTTTCGATTACTTCGCGCTGCGTGAGTGAATCGATTTTTACCTTCTTGAGTTCCGACGTATATACTGACTTTTTAGCTAGACGATCGGCGTACGCATTTGCGTAGTCGTCGCCGTGTGCTTTTACGTGATGTAATTGGAAACTGTCAAATGATCGAATCAGTGATTCGATTGCAAGGAAAAAATCCTTGTGTACGACGTCGTGTCGTTTTGCATTTTTCCAATTATTTTGTTTCCAGTTCGGTATGTACTCATTCATCGCGTTTGCAACGTATTGTGAATCGGTGAAAAGTTTCACTTTTTTCACTTCGTTGAAACGTAATATTTCGAGAGCTTTTTGTATCGCTACGACTTCGGCGAGATTATTCGAATTGGAGTAGTTCTCCACCGAAATTCTTTCTGATACATTTTTCTCGGAGTCCGGAGAAAAACATATACCGATGCCTGCGATAGCTTTGTCTAGTCCATTGTGGGAACATGCCCCATCCGCAGTCACTCTGATGAATCCATCGTCATCATGCAAAAAATCGTCTGGATCTCCCGAGTCGGGATCCCATTTCAATTTATTTCGCATCAAATATTCTGACGTCACCGACGCCGGTTCATTTTTGGTCAGAGTTTCGAGCAGTGCTTTTAACTCATGACGAAAGTTGAACTCGTTGGTTTTTGTCGGTATATCCTTCGAAAGTTCGTTGGATATGCCCCAGGCCTCATTTGGAGTAAATTGAAATGGGGTCGGGGTGTTATTCATCTCGAGTTCGATCTCGTGGATGTACTGGTGCCATCCGTAGTGACTTGAGTTGGGGTTGTATCGGTCATTGACCTTTACCCTGAGCTTATCAGTGATAATTCGCATCGATCTCTCCACCAAGGAGCTTTGTGGATTATACGTTGTGGTATGGCGTACGTCTATGTGGTATTTATTCAACAAATTGGTCCACGAATCGCTCGTGAACTGTGATCCGTTGTCCGTAATCACTTTGTTGATTTTTACCTGAAAACTCATAATATCTTTGATAATCGCTTCCATCGCTGGATTTATCGTTTTATTGTAGATATTGTGAAGTGGACGTAGCCAACACTTTCCAGTGAAAACGTCCTTGACTACCAGCAGGTACCTGGGCCCGGACTTCGGGCCACAGGGTCCAAACAAGTCAACTGAGAGTACGTCTCCCATCGAATATGCTTCAACTTGTGCATATTCTAAAATTTTTCGTGGAGAATAATTTTTGTTGACTTTACATACGATACACTGGTTGCATATCGTACGTATATATTTCATCGCGTTCGTATAAAAATACAAACGCTTAAAAATATTTTCGAGTTTGGCGGCACCTGGATGTCCATAGGTGTCGTGCAGGTAGTCTACCGTGTCGAAGAATAATTCGCGTGGTAGAACGGGAACAGTGTTGCCGTTTTCGTACGTTCTCATCAGTACATCTCTTCCCTGTTGATCAGGGATGAGTGCGAATTTCTTTTTATGACGTTCTTGTTTTGCCCTTGCTTTCGAATTTTCGGCGGTAGTTCCGACCAAAATTTCGGTGATTTTTTGGCAAGCTTCGTCATCTTTTTGGAATTGTGAAATATCATCCAAGTTGGATAATAAATCACCTGTCATTGCGCCGACGAACTCTACAGCGTAGGGTTCGACAGCTGTCCAGTCGAGAGATCGTAACGCTACGTCGATTGTGCATAGCGTTATCTCCGGAGCGTTGAGCTTTTGTAAGTAACGTTTCGGAGTTTTTATGTCATACTCCAGGTCGTAACTGTTAAGTTCAGTTATCCAGCCTGCAGCTTTTCGGTGAGTTTGCACGATTGTTTCAAATTTACATACCACCGGTCGTAAATCTGAGCGTACATGGATTTTTGAACCATGTAACCATGATTGCATCTTGTGAATAGTCGTCACCAAGTTTTGCATTTCACGGTCTAAGATCGTGTATTTTTTCTGATGAGGGCGAAAAGAATAGCTAGAAAACATCACAACACATTCTTGCCCCTCTACTATCTGGTATAGAACAGAGTTCATTGCGTCATCGCTTGTGTGAGTTTCCAGATATAAATCCAATTCTGGATTTAGCGGTCGTAATTTAAAATCTTTCACATACTCGGCCTCGAGCTGTTTGAAAGCTTCCGCTTGTTCTGAACCCCAGACGCAATTTTCTTTGTTCGGAGTCACTAGTCGGTGAATTGGAGCGAGAATTTGTTGATAGTTCGGAATGAATCGCTGATACAAACCAGTCAGGCCTACCAACGTTTGGACGTGTTTCACTTTCGTGAGTGAAAATTCGCCTTTAGCATTCGTATGCTTTTTCTTAAATTCAGTGAATTTTTGAATCTTCTCGCTTTGCTTGCCAATGGTGTCTTTGGCAAGTTTGAAACCTAAGTGTTTGGTTTCTCGCTTGAATAAATCTGTTTTTGTCGGATTGAGCTTCAATCCGTGTGTACGTAACAGTGTTAGTACCATTTTCAAGCGATCTTTCATTTCTTGAAATGTTTTCGCTGCTATCAAGATATCATCGACGAATGTTTGAACGCCTTCAGTTCCGATCGGAATTACTTCATTCATCATCTCGATGAATTCTGCCGATGCAATTTTCAAACTGTAGGGCATTCTATTAAATTCGTACACTTGCCCGTCAACTTGGAACGCAGTAAATTGACGTGAACGTGCTGATAGCAAAAGTTGCCAAAAACCGGCTATGAAGTCAAGAGTACTGAACCATTCTCCTTGAGCTTCATTGATAATGGTTTCAATACATCTTGGTTCCGTAAGCACGCGTTCAAGTAATTTATTGAGTTCGTCGGCATTGAGACACAGCCTCAATTCGCCGTTTTTCTTAACGACGGGTGCAAGAGTATTTATGTATGTTGATTTCGATGGTCGAATAATCTTGAGAGCAAGCATTGTTTTGATCGTTTTACGAATTAGTAATTTGAGCTTCTTGGAGGGACGGTACTTCTCACCTCTCCAAGTGCCCCATTTCTCTTGCTCAGTATTAAATTTGAAATCCACTGGTTTTCTATTTCCGGTATAAGCTCCCGGATATCTACTGAAGCAATCTTCGAATGTTACTAATTCGTCGTATGCATCATCAGCTTCTCGCTGAGTGATCCATCCGCCTTTGACTGCCTCGTTAAGGTCTCTTCTCAATTTCTCTCGAAATTGTTGAGGACCATAATCCCGATCTTCGGGATCTAATGGCAACCAGTCGAGCTTCTTTGTGCGCTCTTTCGTCACGTGGATAGACTCGTGTTCGTATTGTTTAGGAACACCTATTTTTAGAATATCCATATGGTATAAATCTGCCCCTTGGAATGCGTGGCTAGGCAAAAAAGGTATTTTTGCCTTTTGAACGCGGCCTTTTGGTTTGCACCATGCATAACCATCTTGTTGATTTAATTCGATGCCGAGAATTTTCATCGATAATCGACCTACGATTACGATTCTCGCCGTTGTTTCGAGTACGTAAAACGGCATAATCATCGGAATATCCATGAAGTGCATGGCTATCAGGACAATATTCGACATCGAATCAACAAGTTTGCCATCCGCTAATTTCATTTTTATCGGACGCGCCAGCGGCACGTACATAATATGATGCGGGTGTTTTATGGTGATTTCTTCAACCAACGAGTGCGAAATGACATTGGGCAGTGCCCCTGTGTCCATTTGCACCGAATGCATCATTTTATCGCCAAATTCCATTTCTATGACGCACGTCGGATCTTCCGACGTCTCAGTGACAATTTGTTGTAAAATAATTGGATCCAAGTCTTTAACGGAAATTTTCGCGTTTTCAACCGGATCAATCATTTTGACGTCATAGTCTAGGGGTACAGATTCGCACGCTGTGACGAATCCATCAGACGTGTCTGTCTGATTTTTATTTGTCGTGATCGGTATTTCCGTTTTCGCTCACTTCGTGCGGCGACGTGGAAATTTGACGTTCAATTTCGCGACGTCTTCCGGTTCAATCGGTTTAATTCCACTGCGCCCTTTAGATAAGGGTGCTGGCTCAGGTAACTCTTCCTCCGAAGCTTCGTCGCTTGAGGAGGAGGAGCTTGACTCTGATTCAGAATTATGTACTTGACGACGTCGTGAATCGTTTTCTGGAATTTCCTGGGATTTATCAAATCCTTCATTCTTTGCAGTGAAAGATGGGAAATTCGCAGTTGACATTCCAGGTGGAGCCATTGGTTTTTCAGGACGAAGAGTATAAGTTTCGTAGTACTTTTCGTGTTTCTCTTTTCGTTCCTTTTTAAGAGCTCCATTCGGGTCGGGTTTATAAAAATCCGGATCGTCATTCCTGATTTTTAGCCTACCAGACGCAGTGCGTTTTCTCGGTCTCGATTCCTGTATTTGTTTTTCACGTAGGAGTGCATTTGCAGCTTCTTCGCAGGTGCGATTTGATAGGAAATATTTTTTCATGGAGTCGGAATAATGGAATTTGTCCATTCGCATAACCATATTGTCGTTCGAATCATGCGCTGGGCGAGCAATGCGTCTACCCAGGTAGTTATTTTCCCATACCATTTCTGCGTAACAGTGCGCAGGTTGATGCCATATCGATATACGGTCATCCTGAGTGAGTCGAGAAAACATACGTCTAAATTGTACATATCGATATTTGCGTACGGCTTTTTCGTTTTTAAGTCTAGGTTTTATGACTGGGAAACAAATAATTATTTCCTCGAAACCTTTTTCGCATAGACAATTAACTACTGCTCGCAGTTCTTTGTCTAGCGTTTCAAAAGGTTTTCTAGAGTAATTTAGCTCTAGAGTGCCTAAACCTACGACCGCTTTCTTTTTGTCAAAGTCTACGTATTTAATTTCTTCGAGCAGGTCGCCGAATGAAATTTGATGACGTAGATACGATGGTAGTGGTTTGTTACCTACCGCGTCACGCTTTAGGAAATGTGGAATGCCGTCACCGATAAACTCATATTCGGAAAAGTATTTTTCAAAATATTCGGGCTCGATATTTCCACTAGAGTGTGGCCCACTCGACTCTAGTACTCCTCGTTTTCCGACGCATCTTCAATCGTGACAGTTTGATGAAGTTCATCGTTGCAGTTTTCACTGCTTTCGTTATTATTTTCGTACTCGTCTGGTACGGTTTCTGTCTCGATGTTGTTGATCGGCGGTGTGCGCGATCTGTCGTCGTTGAAATGAACTTTCTTTAGAATCGAGTTCGGTTCGTCCGTTCGTTTCGTGTTTTTATAACCGTCCGGAGCGGGCTGCTTCGGAGGGTTATTATTCGGAGATCGATTTTGGTTCGGACGATTTTGGTTATTGTTTTGAGGTTTATTTTGATTTGAGTAATTCTTAGTCGAATTATTGTTGTTATAGTTCCGATTTTGGTTATAGTTTTGAGTTTGTTGTTTCGGCGAAAATTGAGGATATTGGTTTGAAGTGCGAGGTGCTACTTCTTGCTTTGTGTTTTTCGCTGCCTGCGCTCTCTTATTTCGAAAGTGACAGACAGTGTCTTCACTTACTTCCTCATTATATGCCGTTAATTCTACCATCCTTGATTTAAATGCATCAAGGTTTGCGCGATGTGCGGGTAGAAATTTGTCTTTCATCGGTTGAGGCATTTTGTTATACATCATTTGTATTATACGTTCCTCATCAAAGTTTCTCATATCTTCTAACGTATCGAACCAGTTCAGAAATTTATCACACAAGTCGCGCATATCTTCTGCTTCGAAGTCGGTTTTTTGGAAATATGCGAGTGACGCTTCTTGCGCACCGATACTCCAAAATTGTACCTTAAATTTCGCTAGGAAAAGTTCCCAGTTACGTTCTTTCGCTCTTTCTTTTACCCATTCTGGTGAGAGTTTGATCAGTGTCAAACATAGATTTATCTTTTGATGGTCGGTCATGTCCAATTCTTCGATATGGTCTTCGAAGGCTCTAATAAAGTCCATGGGTTTGTGTCTGGTTTCTTCTGTTAGAAGAATGCCTTTTTGTTTGAAGAATTCGAACGATGTATCTATTTTTAGAGATCGGCGTCTGCCTGTGCGAGAATCGCCTCCTCTTCCTCTCGTATGGTTATTTTGAGCGGTCACAGCGCGTACCTGCTCAAATATTCTTTGATGCAAATTTGTTTCAATTTCTTGTTCGATTGCATCGACCTTATCGACTAGCCTATGGCTAGTTTCCTCTTGTAGGTTCATGCGGAACTGCATGTTTTTGTCTTTGATGTCGATGTCTTTTTCGATAGCTTCGAAACGTGCGACATTGACATCGTTTACGATTTTTATATCTTCAGCTTGTTTGCTGAGATTTTCCTCAGTTTTTTGGGCATGACGTTTAACAAACTCAGTGAGTTTTACAATCGTATCGCTGTTATTGTTGATTTGTGCATGGTGATCGTTCACAATGCGTTGGACGTTTTTAGAAGTTTCGGATTGTTCACGATTTATCTTCTTTTGTTCGTCCAGCACCTCCTCAATATTGTGAAAACGTACTTCGTTTTTTGCTTTCTCTTTTTCAAGCCATTGTTGCAAGTGCACAATGTGCTTTCTACTCGGCGGTGCCAAGTTTCCTACCATCTGGCCCCCACCGGAGGTCTCGGTTGGAACTAGAGGATATTGAATATGAGGTTTGGATATGGGCAGCGTGCCCCTTGTTATCAGCGACGTATTGTGATATACCTGCGCGTGTACGCTAACAGGTACTATTTGATGCGTTGGTTGTGAATTCGTTGACTGTGACGAATTCGTACGTTGGTTTGCAAAAAACTGAGGTACTGGTCGAAAGCCTTGTGCTTGACTCATTACCGATTCGGGACGTGATCCATTGTATTCGAATGGCGCCGGAGTTGGAGCCTGTGCCCCTAGTCCGCCATTATTTTCGAGATCGTTCTCATTATTGTCCGAATCGGATGCTGTCGATACCCGATCTTCGATGCCCGATTCATCTGATTCAAGGTCATCGTTGTGGTGAATTCTACTATCACCTTCGGTATCTGACATGGATCCGTCCTCAATAGTTACTTTTGACGATTCTTTCTCTGGATCAGACAGTGGCTGATCGTCAGAAAGAGGGGTTCTATTCGGTTGCTGTTGGTTACGTAATTCGTTATTCACCGCTGGTGAATTATTTTGCATTTGTGCCGAAGGTTCCGGAAGATCTAAGTTCAAAAGTCGATTCTCAAATTCCTGATCTTCAGGGTTGAGATTTTCGAACTCGTTATTTGGTTTGTGAGATCGAACCTCATTTTCCTGTGGCTCAGGAATCCGATTTTCCATGTTTAGATCGTTATTTATTGCCTGAAGTTCAGGTAATAAATCGTCATTACGATCTGTAGGCACAAGTGTTTCGTCTAGTTTATTGTCAGTTTCAGTAGAATTACGTTTTCGGGTTCTATTTCCTTTTTTAGGTTTAGTCCTGTTAATTATAACAGTTGCTGGAGTCGAAAGCGCATTAGCAGTGGCTCTGCGAGTGCGAGAGCTTATTGATGCTTCGGCTGTATCGTCAGTGACTGGTACAACACGAATTTCATCAGGAGCAAGATCAATATCGGACATTTTCAGTATTTTGGGTAGTATTAGGACAAATGTATTTATTGAACCTCAATAATTAAATGGATTTATGGATTATTTGCAAAAGTTTTGCAAGATTAGTCGAAAATAAAATTATTCTCGTCGAATAATTTATTTTTGCTGTGGAAAAATAAAATTAATTATACACGTATAACGCAGTGATAAATAATCAGTGATTATTTACAACTGAACATAAATATCAAGATAATGAATATACTATACTATTAGCATGCGTGGCGAGTAAGCAGATAACGGTGCTTCGCGGTTGCCAGATGAGCATACGCGGCTCGATCCCTATGGTACTTTCAACAGTGTACTGGCCAGGTACGCTGGATTTCCGCTGTAGAAAAAGAATGCGTTCGCTGAACGGCAAGTTGCAGTGCAGGTGCAGTGCTCTGTTGCCACGCTTTTGCTGAGATGAGGGCGGGTGGGTGGGCGCAGTGCGCTCGTTTCAACCGCGTTCTCGTTGGTGGTCTCGAACTGTGTCCGAGGGATGCTTAGAATGGAATTCCAAGGTCGAAATCAGCCGATGCGCTGCACCGTACGATTTCGTCTTTCTTAAGTAAAGAAAGATGCGCCTAAAATTAAAATCTTAAAATTAGTTAACTTATGGCTAAAGCAGGGGGGGGGGGTTCTAATGGAAATCAAAATTTCGGATTAGAATAGGAAAAAGGAAGAAATATCAAAAGATATTTCTGTAATAGACACGTTAGCGGATGAAGGGGAAAAAATATCACAAGATATTTTTCCCAAAAAGAAGAGACACGTTAGCTGAAGCAATAAAGTGTAAAAACACTTACCATGGGTTAAGCTGGGGGTGATCAGGTCCCCAAAAACTCACCACACGCCGGGGCGCCAATGTAAAAGATTAGGTCGTAGCTACAGACCCTCTCGATTACGGGGTTGAAATCCTAACCAATGTTTTACGTTCGAAAGGATGACGAATTAAACGAAAAGTCAATTAACACATATAAAAATATATTAAAAGACAACAAATTACACGAAGATATGCATAAAGTTATACAAGTTATTATGCACTGCACTTTTAACGAATAGACACGTTTACCGAATTAACACATTAACATTGGGTACGAGCAATGCTCGTAGCCTGAGACTCTGAGTATCGTACTCTAGTATCACCAGATTACTACTACTGCATTCGCGGTACTCGGTAGATCCAAGTACCGGCTCGCGGCTTCATCATACTATGGACACACAGTGTTGCCATACAACTAGGTAACGGCGAAGTGCAGCCAAGTTTACCTATAACACTTTGAAGATGATTTCACTCCTTTTCCCTTGCTCTAACCGACCCCCTCCCGAATTAATTGTACCTATCTTTCGGTTAGAGCAGAATGAAGGGGTAAAATCAAAATATTAGTCAATATTCGAATTCTTCGTTCCAAAAATAGTGACAATCGATATATCACACGTCATTTTCATTTTTTAACATAAAATTGGGCACTGAAGGGTCAAATCAAAAAAATAAGTAAATATTCGAACTCAGCACCGCCAAATACCTAACAAACGATAGGTCACACATTACTTTTTTCGAATTTTGACCCCTTTTAAGGGGACTAATGGGGGGCTCAGAGGGGTCAGATGAAAAAATAAATTGCATATTAGAAATCAGCGCCTTCGAATTAGCAGAAATCGATGTGCTACTTAACATTTTCAATTTTTTGAATTTTGGTCAAAATTGTGGACTCCTCAACCCCCCTCCCCCAGGGGTCTAGAGATTCCATCTTGAAAATTTTTCGGTTGAAAGAAAAAAATGGCTACTTACTGTAATTTTTTCAAATTTTTAAATGAAAGGTTTCATCTTTTGTTCTCATCATGAAAGTTGAGCTTTTACCACCAAAGTTCAACTTTGAGCTTGTGAAAATGTGATTATCGATTTTCAATTTCCTATAAAATCTTTCTAGACTCCGCAAACCGTTTTCCCTCAAGTGCAATTCATCTCGAGATTTGAGCCTTCAAAGTTGGGAAATTTTGTTAAAAATCGCAATTGTGTAAAAATATCGGGGTTCATCTCTCTGCCCCCTTGAGGGTTAGGAAAAAAATGAACTTGGTTTTGGGAATAGACCACCAAGGGGAGCTCGTAAAAAAATTGGGCAAAATCGGAAGACTCGACTTCATTTTTGGTCTTTAGTATGGAATAGCCGTAATTCCGTTTGCGTTACCTTCGATTTGGTACAAAAGGGAAGGATGTCAATAGAATTGCCTATCTTGTTTGCCGTAAATTCATTCGAATGAATTATTTAATAGGACGAATCGTTTTATGTTTTTCTTCAAAAACCGACGAGGGAGGTGACTGGAAAATTTTGCCCCCTCCATTGATTAACCTAAAACATTTTTATACTTTAGATTTGTTTTCCACTACCTATATCTGAAGGCATTACATCGATTTAGTGCTTAAATGAAGACCAGGTACCCAGTATCGATGGAAAGAGTAAGAGTTTTGATAAATCAGCAAAGAGTAATAAAGTTGCAATTTTCATCAACAGTTTCGAATATAAGTACCTAGGTAGTGTAGGTACATAAATGAATTTTTATTTCTTCATGCATGAGTCAAGAATAAACTCGGAGGTTGGCTAAAATTTTAGAAAATTAGAATTTTGGATTTAAAACAGACGTTCGCGGGCGTTCTGGAAAAATTTCATAACATTATTGGTTGTCTTAGTATCCAAAGTACCTGCCTGCCGGTTTGAGGATGCGCTGGTTGGAAAGAAATAAAACAAAATCAAATATATCTGAGGACTGCATGAGTAGACATTTCTAAATGAAAAAATTGGTCAGAAAATTAGAAAAAATTCTTTAATATCACAATCAAACGATAAATCCGATCATGTCGAACTTTTCGATATCCATGTTCTTATCCGGTCTTCTGTAAGCTTTTTTTCACCTACGTCGCGTTAGATTCAACATCTTTTAGCTATAGCGATTCCGCTCATCCGTTCGTTTTTTTCAATATCAATATCCATAATTAAACCCTCGGTTATTGTTCGATGATATGGCCTAAATTAGATTTGAATTTCAAAAATTATTCGATAAGTGCTTAGCTGCTTACCAACAAGATACCTCAGGGTTGTAACCAGAAAATAATGAATGTTTTATTGGAGTAAATGTTCAGCTCCATTAAATTCTCTATTCAACGAGCTATTGGAGAGCTCTCTAATTTGAGTTGGAGCTGAGTTGATCAGGGTTTTTTGTAAGAAAGGCACTCCACTCAAAAAACGTTGAAAACCCGAGAATCTAATTACAATAAAATAATAAGTTGAAATATTCCGAAGAAGATAGCTTGAAAATGTCAAAACCATTGCTTTGAACTGAGCTTTATTCAAATTTGAGTGAATCACTCAAATTTTTTTGATCGAATTATCAAGATAGGTTGTTGTATGTCGTTTTAATATGATTTTTTTCGCCGAATGCGATTTTTGGTACGAAATTTTCGTTGAACAAAAATTTTCGCCCCTTCCCCTTTCTCTAACAAGAATATCGCAAAGGGTACCGGCGTTCAAGATAGGTGAATCAACCCCAGAGCTGAAATTTTAAACTAACCGACGGAATTTAAAGGTTCACTTCCGCTGCTTGTATATTGTAGTAATATACTATTTCTCGTGTTTTAATGCTATGTTGCCTGAAGTAACCAAAAATGCTTGTTTAAGATTTTTTTCTGTGGGTGAATTTTTTAAATTTTTTGTTAGGTGGGCTAGAGCTGGGCCAGATGGATTCACAGATGGCCCTCGCCCAGCCCTACCAGCTGGTTACATCCCTGCAATATCAGATTGAAAATATGAACTACACGCACCATTTTAATTATAATGCATATGAGCACCAAGGCGAGAAGTAAAAGTCCAGCAATGACATAACCATAAGTTGGTAAATTCTCCCACAACGGCTTGTCAGTTGTAGAGGGTTGATTTGTTGTCGTCGTTGGTGGTAGTTCTGTTGTTGTTGTTGTTGTCGTTGTTGTTAATGGAAGGGGGTACAAACGCAAACATTCTTCTCGGTGTTGTTTCGCTTCGTCTAAAGTATAATCCGAGCAATTTTCACCACCTTGAATGCGAATGATTTTGATCAACATAAATCGTAGGTATACATACTTTCTATTTAATATCTTATTTAATTCCGCACGGAAAAAAGGAAGTTACGAAAACGAAAAAATAATAAATTTTATTAAAAAATAAATAAAGGGTATGACCGACCGGGTTGGGGGTGAATTTGGCCCTTGCTCCGATTTTCACTCTAACCTCCTTAAGTGGTGCCTCTTGATGTTAAAACATTCTAAAAAATTTTTGACACCCCCAACCCCCTCCCTATCGGAGACATGGCCATTTTATTGGCTGATTTTCAAGAATTTTTAATTTAAACGGAAGTGAACGCGAAAGCTCGTACAAAAACGTTGTTATTTTAGCAGATTTTTCAAATTTTCAGCGTTTTATACAGAAAGAAAAGGTCAAATGAAAAAACCATTTTGAAAGAATCATCATAAATACACCTCTACGAGATGTAACTTTGTGCCAAAGAACAGAAAATTTCGTTCATTTCCGCTGAAATTGAAAATTCTTGAAAATCAGCCAATAAAATGGCCATATCTCCGATAGGGAGGGGGTTGGGGGCCAAACATTTTTTTAAGAATGTGTTTACATCAAGAGGCACCACTTAAAGGGATTAGAGTGAAAATCGGAGCAAGGGCCAAATTCACCCCTAACCCGGCCATACCCTTTTACCAAAATAATTAAATTTTATTCAAAACGTAATAAAATTTATTAAAAAAAAAATCATAGCGTGTCCCAATTCACAAAATAGGTGACATTTTTCATTAAAAAAAAATTGTCAAAAAATGAATAAACTTTACCAAAAAAAAATTAATTCAAAAGAATAATAAATTTTACTTATTTTGTAAATCGGGACACGTTATTATTTTTTTGAATTTTCATCATTTTTTTTTTTTTTTCAGCGCGTCCTTTATTTTTCACTTACTACTTGCATAGCTGCAGTAAAGTGGTAGGGCGCGGACACCAGAAGGAAGATTTGGTTCATAGATTAAATCGAATTTCTCATCAGCCAACAATCTCCGCCATAGTAAATATTTTTCACATTCGCAGGAATTTTTTTCTTCCCTGAGAAAGTTGCCATCAAATGAGTATTCTCTCAAATGACATAAAAACGCTATTTCATCAATTTTAAAAATCTTCAACTTCCTTGAAGCATCGTAAATAGATCGCAAATGAAGTTTCTCTAGTGATCTCGCTGATGGTTTAACAAATTCATACAGTGTTGCCAAAGTTACCGACTCAACATGTACATACTTCAACAAAGTAACATTTTTCCAATCAAAACAATCAGGGGTGCAATCATATAAATCTAAAATTTCCAGGTTTGGTGGGGGTATCCATTTATTATAAGGTCCCAGTACGCTACTAAAATTCCCACATCGCGTCATTTTTAAATTTGATAAGGTTTCTATATTGAAGAGCTCTTTATTGAATGTTTCCATTTCTTCTTGAAGGTCTGTCGAAGGTATAATTTCACCTGTAATATTTAACATTTTCAATGCCGAAAAACGAGTAAAACTGTCAATCTCTGTCAACAGCCATGCACTCTGCACACGATATTCAGTATACATTTCTAATTTCTGTTGGTGAACAAAAAAAATCCATTTGAAATCAGTACCCTGTACCTACCTATATTTGATGGAGGCACCACGGGACAAAGACAAGACAAATCCTCTAGCGGTCTAATTATTCATAAAAAAGTGAGCATATTCTATTTTTCTTCATTTTAAAATAAAATAGAATTATTTTTACTCTAATAGAGTCTGATGCTAAACAACAAGTAAAAATACAACGAATTGTTTTCGAAAACCTGTGTTGTGCCCTTGGAAAAACTACAATAATTGAAGTTTCAAAAATATCTCTCGATAGGGGCGAAAATTTTGAAAGAAAAATATTTCACCTATTCAGTTTTAAAATTTTTCCGGCGTTTCCGAAAATCTAACCAGACATGACCCCCTACTGTTTATTGACAGGTGAACAATAGATCCGATAATAACCGAAAATCTAACCAAGCGAAGTCTAGGTTCATTTTAGGAAACGAAATGTTCCAACGTTTTACGCTATGTGAACTCATTTCGACTTTTTTTTTTTTCGAAGTCCAGAATATTTTGGTAATTTTCAAACTAGAATTTTCTTAAGAAGTTCTCTTATTTTTTTCCTCGTAATTTTCTCAACTGAATTTTTTTCTGATGTTTTTCTTTCACGATCAATTTTTTTCTCATAATTTTCTTACCTAAAATTTTTTTGAAGTAATTGTTCTGCATTGAATTTTTTCCTGAAGAATTTTTTCAGTGTTCAACTTACATCTTTTTTGAAAAAATGATTTCTGTTCGATTGACGTAATGAAAATTTTGAGGGTAAAGAATCGAGTTGAAAAAATACAGAAAAAAATTTAGACGTGGAGAAATTCTTCAAAAAAAAATTCAGATGTGAAAATTTTGAGAAAAATATTTTTTCAAGACGTCAATCAAACAGAAATTATTCTTTTAAAAAATATGTAAGTTCAATAATGGAAATATTCTTCAAAAAAAATTACAGTGGAAAAATTGCGTCAGAAAAATTGCTATTTGAGAAAAATATGAGAAAAAATTTGATCGTGGAAAAATAACATCAGAAAAAACTTTTAGTGCGTCGTCTTGCCCCGCAGCACTCCACTTAAATCAGTAATTACAAGTGAATCCTTACCGTTATGTTTAAAAATATGTCATTTGGTAATAAGCTACTTTCACTGCCTTTCGTTGAACAAACAGCCTTGTCTGAATCAATTTCATGATATCTGCATTTACCAAACTTCAGTTCTGGTGCTTCGGTTGTTGTTGTTGGCGGTACTGGGTATAAATCCAAACACTTGGTTCGGTTTTGTTTCGCTTCATCCAAAGTGTACCCCAAGCAATCCGTATCATCTTGAACAAAAATCATTTTACAGTATTAGAATCGTATACTTAGATAGGTACTTTAAGCTCCGGATATACCTTAAAAATCAAATAACTTTGATTGTTTCGAGGAGCCTATTCGTGGTTTCTGATTATTCGAAAGTAAGTATGAAAAGGAACCCCTAAGGTTGCTTCGAATTTTAAGGTATATGATTCAACATTCGAGCCTAAATCATAATTTCATTTTATTTTTCTATTTTTTTAATTTTTACTTACTCCCTCGAGGTCGAAAGCAATACAATTTGTCATCATAGGTCAAAGTGACATGCTCCTCTTCCGCCAAATATTTCTGCCAATTCAAGTATTGTAGACATTCGCAATAACGTTTCTTTTCTCCCAAAATTAAAACATTGAAGGAAAAACGAGTCAGATGACATAAAAATGCAACCTCGTAAATCTTCAGAATGCTGTTTGGTTCGTCTAAACTTCTATTAATGACTCCCATATGAAATTCTACCAGTGATCCCGCTGATGGGTTAACAAAATCGGTCAGTGTCGCCAAAATTGCTAAGTTAACATCTACATACCACAATGAAGTAATATTTTTCCAATCAAAATGACTAGGGTTACAATTATCCAAAACTAGATAGCCTAGATTTGGTGGTGGTATCCATTTCTTTGCTCCTACTACCGAGGTCCATTTATTACAACTTTTCAAATGTAAATGTGATAAGCTTTTTATATTGAACAATTCTTCTTTCAATTTTTTAATAGCTTTTATAAGCTTCGTGGAGAAACTAATTTCATCGAGAATAAATAACTTTTTCAATCTTGGAAAACGTGTAAAACTGTCAAACTCCGTTAACAGCCATGGAGGATCATCGTCCACATACTTTCTTATTTCCAATGTCTGCTTGCATGCAGCAAAAACAAAAAAAAAAGATTTGAAAATAGTACTACTCATACCTGTTTCAATTATTTTGTTATGTGAATGGAATTGATTTTTGTATATCTAGGTACATATTTTATATGGCGAGTCCTTACCGTTATATTTAAGAATATGTTGTTTGGTAAAGCATTACCGCTGGATTGGTTAGCACAAATAGCCTTCCTGTGATCAAAACTATCATATATGCATTCTCCATACACAATATCTCGTTGGATCGTTAATCTCACTTTAAATTAAAATCGTAAAATAACAATAAAGAAATGGGAAGTTAACATGCAGTAGACAAAAAAAAACATTAAAAATATTAAATAGGTACCTACAAATTAAAGATGGCAAAAAATACGCGATTTTTTTCATCCTTTTCTCATCATCTGTCAAGTTGAATTATAGTTTTTATTTACTTTATCTATGTACCTATTTCATAGATAACATTTTTATTTGTCGTTAGCAATTTTTGAACAACGAAACAAAAAGATAAGTTGGTAAGCACAATAAAACGTCGATTCATGGCCATCAATTTTTGGGCATCAAATTTGGAGACACACTCAAAACACGCGGTAGCCAATCAGAATTCACCAGGATTGTCTGCACTTTTTCTACCCAAGATCTTTCTTGTTTAATTGCCACTTAGTTCGATTTTTGCCCCAACATTCAATTTTCTAAAAAAAAAAAGATACTGAAGTCAATCAACTCCAGTATCTTTTCCTCGAGATATATTTTTTCAATTCAATAAATTTAACAATTTTTTCATTTCTAGTCTTTCTACTCCAAAATTTTTTTCTCGTAAATATTTCCCAATAAATTTTTTAGGTCATAACATTTCTTCCCAAAAATGGAAGGTATTTTTTCTCAAAACTTTTCTCAACTCTTGAAATTTTTTCTGAAAACATGTTTCTCAACTTTTTTCAACACTGAAAAATTATTTTCTATGCTATTGTAGAATATTGTAGGTACCTATTTAATTTTTCTTTTTCAAATTTCAACCTCAATTTCCATAAAGAATTTCCTCTACTGTCCCAAAATATTTTCCTTCTTCGATATTTTGTTATTGGTTCCATTGGGCATTAACCCTACGACACCATACTTGAAAAAAAGTTGTTTACCGAATAATTTTCTAGCGCCGGACCAAAGTTTGGTATGGCATTATAACTTCAAGGGGGTGTACAGAAATGTTCAACGTTTCATCTCCCCTGTTGGACAAACTGCCTCCTTTTTTTTTGGAAGGGGCAAAAATTTTAGAAAAAAATACGTTTTTTTCGTTTTTATTTCCATTTTTTTTTGCATTGATTGAAAAGTGGAGGGGATGAATTTGCTACCCGACAGATACTTGTGTATCTATGCCCTACTCGTTCGTGTATAACAATTTGCCTGTCCTATTGATTTGAGGAGCAAAAAAAATTAAAATTCGAGCCAGTCCAAATGTATTACGAAAATGTCTGCCCCTTCAAATGAAAAAGTAGGCAATTTGCGGATCCGCGGAAATGATCGGTGGGCTAAGCGCGCATAGGTAGGTAATCCTTTTAGCGACGAGACCGGAAAAAGCAAAGGAATAAGGCTGAAAAAGCCAACCGATCACTCGATCCTGCCAGCGTAACGCAGGAAAAAAACCGGTTGGTGACATTTGTCACCAGTGTGGTTGCGGCGGGATTATCCAATTTTTTCAACACTTCGCCCTCGCTTCGCTCGGGCACGAATTAAATCACTAATTGTACCCCCATGCGCCCACACCCCAGAAAACTTTGTTTTTTTGTCATTGTACTCATTTTGCACCCACCCAAAAAAAAGTTCCGGTACAATTGGTTCTGACCCCCTCCCCTTTCAGATGTTTCTGGCTACGCCACTGCGTTACTCAAAGTATTTGTTGGTATCACAGCTACTCGCTGGTACTGAGCATCATTCATCATTGGTATTTTGCTCGGATAACAGAAACGACGACAATTGTGTGGTGTTTCTAGTATATTTTATGATCATATTGTGCTAGTTGATTGTTAATATTGACGAATTCGACGTTTTTAACAAATCAATACGATGTCCGTTCAATCGTCACTGTTCGGTGTTATTATTCTCGCCATTTGTTTTACCACGATAGGTGAGTAAATCATTTCATTTTTGTGCAGAAGCATCCACTTGGTAAATTAGCGAAAGAAAAAAATCAAACCTTCGGAAACGACCAGAGTTCATAAAAATTGAAAACGTGAAAAAGTTTTGGAACCTCTGCAAAAATAAAAAAATCACATGTGACCTTCCAGGAAAAAACCGATCTTCTGTCCGAAAAAAAAATTGAAAAAAAAAATGTCCCAATCAATCCAAAACCATGATTATCATTTGTTTTGGATTGATTGGGACACTTTTTTTTTCAATTTTTTTTCGGACAGAAGGTCGGTTTTTTCTGGAAGGTCACATATTGCATCATCTAGCTGTATCTATATGCATTTTTTTTTTTTTCAAAAATTGAACAGACTTTTATTCTTTACCTTCTAATCGCTTTGAAATGTGGCAATGTTCGGAAAATCTCGGAAAACTGGAATTTTTTCGAAGAAATGTTTTTTTTTTTCATCTGTGCCATCTTTCAAAAATACTAAATGTACACCTACATATTATTAATCATGGTATATATGTAGTTATTTTTTTTTTAATTAAGCAGAAAAAACTTGAAAATCGGTGTTGTTATTATACAATAATAAATTAGAAAATTCCTATCAATTTTTCAGGAAAAAATTTCATTGAATATTCTTTTTAAAAAAGTCATTTCTCAAAGACTTTTGAAAAATATGGCAAAAGTTTCAAAAAATAGCTGCCAATGCACATATTTTCGGATACAGAGCAGACATCCTAACTAACACTAAAAACATTTTTTTAAACAATTATTTCAAATATTTTTCTACTCATTTTTCAACTTTTTCACGTCTAGTCAGATCTTAATAGAATCATCCAAAATTTTGGTACCTTTTAGTATACAAATAAAACCAATCCAAGAAATTTCTGAGCCTTCTATATCACTCCCACTCGATTTATAGGGTCATGTACTTACACTCGGAATTCAATATACGAGGGGAGTTCCAAAAGTAACACCCGTTTTGCCATAACTCAATAAAAAATAGTCAGATCGAAATGAAATTTTTTTTACAGATAGTTTTTGAGTGCATCTATTTTTCAACATAATCACCATCCACCTCCTTGCATTTGTTGTAACGTTTCAGCAGCTTTTGTATGCCCTTTGCGTAGAGCTCGGTAGTTCGACCCTTGAGGAAAGAATTGACCTCAGCCTTGAGATCAGGATCGCAATTGAACCGTTTTCCACTTGGGTGACGTGTCAGAAGTGGGAATAAGTGAAAATCACTGGCGGCGAGGTCCGGCGAATAAGGGGGGTGATTGAAAACTGTCCAGCTAAAACGTCATGTGTAGCCTTCACCGAATGTGGCCTAGCATTATCGTGAAAAAGGATGATTTCCTTGCTTAAACCGGGTCTCTTTCGCCAAATTCGGTTCCGAAGCTGTCTCAGGGTCTTTTGGTAGCTCTCACTATTAATCGTAGTCCCTTTCGGCGTATATTCGACGAGTAAGACACCTTTTTGGTCCCAAAACACCGTTGCCACCACTTTTCCCACCGAGTTGACGTTGTCTCCACCTTGATTAGACGAACCCAACGCCGAACACTCGATTCATCTATGCAGGAATACCCATACGTCTCGTGTACAAACAGACAGATATTTGCCGCCTTCTCCCCGCGCACTGTTAGACAACGAATAACCCTACCTCACTTTGAGCGGAGTAAACACACGTATTGGCAACTCCATTGTAAAATGACTACTACTACTTTCAGTAGCTATAACTCAGCAGCTACCGAACGGATTCCCTCAAAATTTTTACAGTATAACCGAACACTCAAAAACTATGCTTCCCCGAAGTTTCAGCCATTTTCGTTGTGGCATTGCCGAGTTACAGCAAAACGGGTGTTACTTTTGGAACTCCCCTCGTATTCCATCTCTGACGGGCATTGGTCCCAAAATTTCGAAATTATTACAAATAGGTATTACTTATGCGTAATGAAAAAATTATGTATATCTGAAATTTTTTTCAAATAAATTTCCCACAGTTTTCTTGGAGTTTATTAAACGACGTTAAAATTTGAAAAAAAAATTATTAAAATTTTAATTTCATATTTTAGTTTTATCATTATTATTAAAATCCATCCCACTTCAGATGCATAAAATATTTAAATATATTATGAAAAAAATGCAAGTAAATAAAAATTTGGAAATACATATAAATTTAAAATGTTTTAAAAGATTGAATTTATTCATACATATCTTTTTTATTCAAGTTTTTCAATTGGTGTTATTTTTCATTTTCTAATTTTTTTGAAAGATTTTGATAGTACAAAAATATGAATATTTCTCATTTTGAAAGATTTTTTCTTTCTTTTCCCCCAACCACCGTATGGGGTGGAAAAAATCCCCTTCGACTACATTTGTCTGCATCAGGCGTATAAAAAAATATTTTACCGCCCTTAATTAAATTTTGACGTACGTAATTTGAATTAAATGATGAATAATCAAGTATAAAGTGTAAAAATGCGCCTATGCTCCTGTGCATTTTCATTACTTACGTACTTGAGTACAATTATGTTTGCAGTATCGTTTCCGTATCAGTTTGAATACAAATACTACTACACATGCAATGGAAAAACACTCTCGGATTCCAAACAGGACCAATGCAAATCAATAGCTAAATCCGGAGAGGTGAGGTGTTGTCAGGACTATTCCCAAAGCGGCTACTACTGTTGCACTATTGGGTAGGTATAAGTAAAATAAGTAAATATTTAATATTTCACTTACTCAATTTTTTTTTTTTACAGCGAGTCATTCATGACTACTTTTGTGCCACGTATCATAGTTATTGTGATGATCGCTGCGATAATAACGTGCCTTAAGAAATGTTGCTGTTCCAAGAAGTCATGTTGTAAAGAAGATAGGACGATACCAGTTGAAGCGAGAGGAATATGATTTTTTTTTACATATTGAAATTGGTAATTTTTTTCATTAGATATAGGTACCTAATATTCCTTACTTAATTGAAAAGTTCTTATATTTACTTACTTACTTACTTACTTACTTACTTACTTACGTAATTTTTATTGGCATGTCAAAGGAAGTCAAGATTCTTTATTGACTTCTTTCCGTTCTTCAAGCATAATATTATACCGGGTGCTCGATTAATTCTGGACTCCCCCAGTACTTTTTGTGGTAAAAATTGTGAGTTGGCAATACTTTGTATTTGTTTATTAAACAAAGTATTGCCAACTCACAATTTTTACCACAAAAAGTACTGGGGGAGTCCAGAATTAATCGAGCACCCGGTATGTACGCGTACCACCTAAACGATAACAAATAAAATGAAAATACTCGAAAATTTCATCTTAATTTTTTTCAATGTAGGTACATACTTATTTTAAAAAATTCATGATTTTTATACATACTTCGATGTTGTTGCTTCGTATCAAAAATGTAGGTATATAATGTAAGGAGAGGCATCATGAGATGGTAAAAATTTCAACTGAGTACAATAAAAATTTGTAATTTGTTGAGTAAGTAGGTACCTAAGTGCCTACTACTTACTAAATATATCGTGCTTGAGCTTTGATACAGATACAGAAACGATCTTTAGGTGTCAAAAATTCATTTTTTAGTCAACACGGAATCTGGACAATTCAAAAAGGAGTGGAATCGAGGTAGAATCTCAACTCGAAACCCAATTCGTAAACAGGTAATTGATTTGAATTTTTTAATAGCACAATTGAGTGCTCTTCAATTTTTAAAACAATTACAGAGGCGGAGACTTAGATTTTTATAAAAAATGAAATGATTTTTTGCAGGTACCCTATTTAATTTTTACAGTCGCAAGAAAATTCGGCATATCGCCAAAAAATTTGCATGTCGCATTTGCGACATGCGCTGCGCGACACGAAAGTTACCGCCCATGACTGCGTAGTAAACATGTGATTACATATGATTAGTTTATAAGATTTTGCATCTTCTCTTAGTGTAAAAATTGATAAAAATTTAAAGATGTAGTTTCGTGCATTAGGTGCCTATTACTTAGGTAATTGTTAAAAGTTGATTACGTACTTTATCGATAATTGAACAAATTCTGCAACAACTTATCACCGAAAATAATGGTGAGTACAAAAAAAAGTAAGAATTGAAGCACAGGAAAAGTCGCTGAAATTCTCTGATTTTCAATAGATTTTTTTTCGGAATTTTCAAAGAATTTTATCGAATTTAAAATATTTTTCCAATTTTTTTAGTGAGAATTTTCATTTGTATCTAATAAAATTTAATGTTGAAGTCAATGGTAATGGGTGACCCTTGTTAGTGGAGATGTATCCGTCCATCATCACATCATGTCCGGAGAAAAAAATAAATCCCATTCGATCTGAAAATGAGTCATTATTTGGATCCACGCAAATCCAAATTTATAAAATTAAATACATTTTCTCCCTTGAATTGAGATAAAATTCAATCTAATTCAATTTTTTCAGATCTCTTCTAAATTTTTTGAATATTATTGGATCTAATTTTATAACTCTACTGAGTAAATTTATTATCCATCAGATCCAATTTTTTTCAATTCGAGGAGAAAAATGTCTTTAACTGGTTTAATTTGGATTTATTTGTATCCATTTGTATCCAGTGATCCGATTTGATCGCGTCCATTGGTGGAGATGTGGGGGGATAGGGTGTCCCTTCAATGTTTAATTAGCTCCTCCGATCATTTTCTGTTCATTTGTTTTATTTATATGAAAAAATTCGCAAATTCAAAATCGTGTAACTAATACGTACATGGAATCAAAACAATCAATTTTGTTCGCAAAATTTCCATGCTTTGCTCCAGTTGTTTCTTTCAAAAGTCGATTCCAGTTTGTAAACAAGAGTTCTTTTTTAATGTAGTACGAAAATAGAAGAAATGAAAGAATATCTGAGTATAAAATTTCGAAGAAAATTTTTAGATGATAAAAAATGTTTTTTTAAAATTTCGCTCAATTTTTTTTGTATTTTGATGTGAAGTCAAAAAAATTTTTTCAGGTTTGAAATTTTTTCAAAAGATGATCTTAATTTCTATGATGAGATGAAAAAAATTGGGAATGTATATTGTGCTTTGAGTCGAAAAAAAATCCATTTTGATCCGATTTTTGGTTCCAAGAATCCTCTGTATTGGAGATAGGAAATAACAATAAGGTCATATTGAGGTGCTGTCTGCTGCAAGTTGGCCGTAATTCGTAAAAGTGGAATGCTATCGATAATATTTTATGCAGATAAGGATTTGAAACCTGTACCTACTACCTACCCAGTACCTATACTTACAATCTGCGTAACACGTGCCAGACCATATTAATCGATTAAACGACAATAGTCTGCCATGTGCACCATGCTCTCACTCAGACGATTGTTTCCAAATTCCTAGAATTATGATATGATTTGACGATTGTTTCCAAATCCAAATACCAAGAATTATGATATGATGATGGTTTAACGTCTCGACAATATCTCGAATTTTGGTGGATTTCTTAAATTTCCTAATTGTTTAATACGTACTTACGAGTTCTATGAATCGTAAATACTTGTTTTACTTTTGAACGAAAAAAAAAGTTTTCTGTGTAAGGAAGTTACCCAATTTTTGACTCTCCCGGTTAGATAGAAGCGATTTCAAAACGTTTCGGTGGCTCCAAAAATGTTTGGAAGTTTTCAGCGCCGTGCGGAAGAAAAATACACGAAAATAGTATGACCTTCAGGACCAATAACTGCGAATTACCTATTAATGGCGACCTATTTGATTGATCAAAACATGATTTTCTGAATTTCGTAACTTGTAGATACAAAACTTATTTTTCAGGCTTATTAGAATTAAAAAAAAAAAGCGAAGGAAGCATAATAATTTCAAACAAAATAGGTGATGATTTCAGACTCTTATACGTTTATAAAGAAGTTAGAAATTCACTTCATTTTTTCCCCATTACCGACTTTGTATTTAGCTTCGTAAAAATATTCTAAATTCACTAGAAGCAAAAAAAATTCTTGCAACCCGACACATCATAGAAAGCAGCGGCGGTGGGGGTGATGATTGCCGCAGAATTCAAAAAAATTTCATTACGACTGCAAAACATTAATTTCACAACTCCTCAAACAACATAAGCAATAAGCATGTATCGAGTACATTTTCATCAGCCTTCAGTCGCGAGATTAGGTAGGTATGCAATATGTTGATTATTTGTGGACAAATTCTCCTTGAATATTTTTTCGTTTCTAATGCGATGATGTGCGCAGTAGCAGCAGAGCGCAGTTTCGAGATGTCGAGATAGTGTCGAGCAGTCGATGTATAAATGCCTCGTACCGGTTTGGTTTCATTTTCAAAAGTTCCTTGTGGTCGTATTTATTAATTTTGTCTACGGTTGTACTTGTATCGTTAATTTTGGCTGAATTTTTGAAGTGGGTAAAGGTACAAATTGATATTTCCTCGAATTAGCACGATGTCTGTTCAATTATTGTTATTTGCTGTTTTCAGCATTTGTTTTACCTCCGTTGGTGAGTAAATCATTTCAATTTTCGTTTTTGTGTAAAAATGCTGAAAAAAAGAAATATAATAAAAAATTGAGAAAATTATTGCATGTTTTAAAAAAACCAAAAATTCTTATTCAAAAAACTGAAATATTGGAAAAGTACCTATTAAAACGTTGAAATTTTCATTTCCAATTTTCAAAATTGCTAAAAACTAAGCATGATAAAAAAAAATTGTACAGTAATTGAAATTTTTTGTCAACTCAAACATAACGTCATTATTTCAGCAATCCCTCAAATCCTAGTTTTTGAAAAGTGTAACAAAATGTCATTACGTCAATTTCACCTCCATGATAATTGTAGCCATTGTAGGTTATTTAAATCATAATGAAGAGTAATAACGTACTATGAAGTTGTAAAGAACCTTTGGATTTTTAATGTTTGACTTGAACTGTGTTTCTGCAGTATCAGTTGATTTGGGATGCAATCTTCTCACATTTGGACAATCGATGGGGACCGGCGAATTGGCTAATTGCTTATTAATCGAAACTGTGCAGACCGCTTATTGTTGTTATGATATTACCAGAAAACCATACTGTTGTAATAAATCCCAGGCAGGCTTGAATATGTAAGTTCAAGTACTTAAGAGGGAAATGCCTCTATTTGAGCTGGAAATTGGTACATGGTACCTGTTTTGTGAAGATATCATGCCTAATATCTAATATTTCACATTTTCTTTTACAGGCTTTTGTGGATTGTTGCGGCAGTAGTAATTATTTCTAGCATATTTAAAATCTGTTGTGGTACGAAAAAGGACAGCGACAGAAGTCCCAGGATTATTGTAGTGCAGAGAGAGCCATGAAAAGTCTTTATTATATTCAAGTACCTACTCATTTTTTTCATTAATTTAGTTTTTTTTGTTTAATTAACAATCAAATTTCTTTTATTGATAAGTTCATATAACGTAACGTAATTTTTGGCATGTTTTAAAAGGAGTCAACGTGATTTTCCTATTTCTTCTACTCATATGAAATTATAAAGAAAATAAATTTAAATAATAGACTTTTTTTGATGAATTTTTAAAAATTCATGATTTTTATGTCTTATTATTCAAGGGGGGTGGGGTCTTTTGAATTTTTTTTCTCGAAATTGACAAGGTAGAATAGGAAAATTTAGTGTTTAAAACTCAAAACGATGTGATATAAATTTTTTCACGATCCATTTGGAAATTTTTTCGATAATTGTTTGAGCATAGATGATTTAACCCAAAGATATAACTGGTAATGATTTTTTCTATTCAGTCTCTATCTCGATGGTGATGGAAAGGCGTTGAAGTGGCATTTTTTCTACGATCTTTCAATTTAGATACCATGAAAAGTAGGTAAGCATTATTTTTGAACAAAATTTCATGAGAATGATCGTGGAATACATTTTTTGGCTAATTAAAATTGAAAATGGCAATTTTTAACCCCTAGAGGTATACGAAAACTAAGTATAATTTTTTTTTTCGTTTTTCACTTCTCTTAAAAATATATTCAAAGAAAAATTAAAAATTATTTACTGTGGAATTTTCATTCGAAAGATTGTAATACGACCATTTGACCTTGAAAAAACATTTTCAGTGATTTTTCACCGTATTTTCCCAATTTTCAGGAGTACTCAAAATATGCCCACAATTTTTCATATTTTTTTTTTAATTTTGGAAAAATCAGAAAAATACGTGTTGAGGTGTCAAATGAATGCAATATTTAAATTTTTTCCTGATATCGTATGAGGAGTTGAAAGGCGAAGGGGGCAAAATGAAAATTGCGCATTTCATCTGTGATACATAGATATGGTCCATTTATGTACAGCACGCTTGGTACTTGGTAGTTGGTAGTAAATACGTGACACAATATTCCTTGACTCGAGGTTCTCAACATAAACGTAATCTCGTAGATCATTTAGACACACGATCAGTTGTTAAGTCGATAATGTGTTTTGCGTTTGTGTACCTACACCTAGCTACCTACTTGCTAATTTCCAAGAATATATGACTGTTTTAATTTCGTTAGAATTTTTCAATGTGAGACGTTTCCAATTTTGCGTGATGTTCCATATTTCGCAGCTGCGATTTTTTACCTGAAGAACTCCTGACCTGACCATACGGAATTCATGAATTTCTCAAAAGAAAGAGAATTTCACATTCTTTTTAAAAATACGCATTTCTTTTTTCCGAAATTAATAATTTCCAAATCACGAGTATTTTACAATTTTTTATGGATCAATTTGAAAATTTGGAATATTCACAAAAATATTTCACCGAGATGCTCAAACTTCAATCATCACTCAAACATGACCACCTATCATCAAAATTTCGAAATTTTAAGAGAAATCCGGCTGATCCGACATTTTTCAGGTAAGTAGGTATTATTTAACTGAGATAATGCGCTTTACTTACATTTTTATGTTCAAATAGGTGGGCATTTTGGAAACTTCGCAAGTTTTAATCAAATAGATTGTTTTTTTTTTGATAATTTCCAATTAGGCCCAAAAAAATCCAAGATCGGAATTTTTCCGTACCTATGTCTAAATGCACTGGACTATTGATCATCTTGGCAAAGATCATTTTCTAAAAATTACTCAATTTTGTTCAATTTTCTTGGATTTTTTTAACAAACAGATTTTAAGGCCGGTGAGACCAAGGTGAGGCGGGATAATTACGGAGAGAAACAAATTTTTTGCCATCTTTTATCATCAATTTTTAAAAAGTTACAAAACGATCGCCTTTAGTTTTGGTTGGTGTAGGTAACCTTACTCAACAATTTGAAATCACTTGGAAATCAACTTCAGCTCTCATAAAATTGAAAATCAATTTTTCGCCTTAAAATTCTAGCTAGATCTGATACAGCTAATGACATTTTTTGTTAGATAAAATAAAGATTGGAAAAAATTTCAACCAATCGAAATAAATGCACTTTTAGAAACTGGGAAAAATCCATTTCAGTAAATTTTTGTGTTTTTTTTTCTTTCTACATTGCTATAATATTTCATATTCTTTCACGTCCAACAATTAAGATAGAAATGTTAATTATAGAAATTTCTTAGAAGTTGTGAAAATTAGTACAGAAATATGTAAGTAGGGCTACCTAGTTTAGATATTCGACATTTCATTCAAACATATGAGATTGCATACCTATATAGAAAGAGAGACCGCCTTTAGGAGTAAAAAATTGATTTTTGAGTCAAAGGTTCCCTATTAATTCTACGTTCTAAAGAAGTGCTCAAAATCAATCCTTCAGCAACTGCTAAAGGTGATTTCTATATCCAGGCTCACATCAATTATGTACCTATGTACTTTTCCATCCAGATCTCTATCGAGAAAAGTTTACTTAATTCATTAAAAATAATCGGTACTGCTTACAGGATGTGTATGATAAAGTGTGTTATCAGCTTGACGAGTGAGTCAAGTAAATTTCATTTCTTATGTTTTGCTACCACACACAAACCTACCCATCGGCTATTACTCATCAACTGATATCACGAGAGATTGTTCTCTCTAATTGTCGAAACATTAATTGGCAAATTTCTAGGTAAAAAAATTGAAAGGAACGATCTTTCGTCGATGAAATTTTTTTGAGCTTGATATTAGGTGCTCAGAAATTAATTAAGGGAAAAGCTGAGAATTTAGGAAAAATTGGGGAGAGGGTCAAATTTAAAATTAGTCATTTTTCACTGATATTTCAGTCAAAAATCATTAATCTGTTCCGACAAATTGAGAAATTTTTTGAAGAATCCGTGATTTTTGACTGAAAAGTTAGTCAATTTAAAATAAAATGACTTGAATACTGCCCGAGCGAAGCGAGGGCCAACATTTTTCGAAAAAATACTGTTTGAAAAGCAAAAAAATGCACTTTTTATATTTTTGACATGAAAATTTTTTCTGATTTTGAGAGAGGGGCTTGAGCCATCTGAGTCCCTTTTGAGTGCGCCATGCATCTTTTTAATTATATTTCGAATTATAACCCATAAATTTCATTTTGGTCTGATTTCTCATTACCTATTTACAATATTTTGATAGTGAAGGAATCCAGCTATCTTTGCTTGAAAGATTTGATTGCTTTTATACTTATATAATGTATGAAAAAAAAATCAACAAAAAAATGTAAAACTGTTCCATTTTCTCAACGTGGAAAGATATGGATTCAAAAAAGATGAATTTTCCCCTAGAAAATAATTAATTAATTTGTATATTATAAAACAAGGGAGATTACGTGATTTTCGATAAATTTTGAGATTTATTACCCGAGCGCGAAGGGAGGGAAATAACTCAAAATACTCGAAAATCAGTTATCTCCCGAGTTGCATACGATATCTTACGTCATAGAGGGAATAAACCGCGAATTTAAGCACTCGAGCGATTTGCGAGATGGAATGAAGTAGCGTTTTATTCGATCCATGACGTAAATTTTAGGTATTTCTTTTTCATTTAGGAAAACGTAAAAGTACAAATGCTCAACTTTTCCAAAATTTGGAAAAATATGGTATGTGTGAAAAATGGTGAATTTTTATAAGTTGGAAAAATGTGAAATTCGTCTAATAAAAAAATCTACTTAAAAAGTCAATTTTTCATGTTTCTTTTACCATTTTTGCATATTTAAAATACAATTTCAGGATTATTGTATTTTTTCTTGATTTTGAGGTAAGTAGGTACATTAAGTAAATATTCAATTGGAAAAATTGACATGACTGAGGAGAAATTTCATTCAACTGTGTAGGAAATTTCCTAGAATTTCATTGTTTGAAAAACGGCCTGACATCAATAAAATGTATTATTACTCTCTCAGTAAATATGAAGTCATAATACATCATATTGTTGCACTTTGAAACTATATAAGATGTGTTAAATTGAACAAATACCTACATGATGGAGGGGGAGAAGGAGGAGGCTTGAGCCTCGTCACGTTAAAAATGAATTAACTCACTCCTCGAATCAAACATTTTGAAACCCTGAAAAACTGAAATTTTATTCAAATTTATCGAAAATACATTTTTCATTTCAAGTAGGTAAGTAACCTATTTCTAATAAAAAATATCGATAAGTAGCGATTTTCCACATTTCTAGAAGAAAAAAAGGTGATCTTACAATGGATATTTCTTCTTTTTGAAATAATTCCATTTTTTAATCCTCACTAAAAATGGGACGCGGACGAAAGAAAACATAGGTACCAATAGTTTACCATATTTGGGTTGCGCCATCAGCGCGAAGATTATTTCCCAGAAAAATTCCTTCTTTTCAATTTTTCAAAATTTTTCGAACAAGTACCTACTTCGATTTTAAGGTTGATTGTGTGTAATGTAGAATTAGAAAAAGTCACATTTTTACCAGGTTGCTTCAAGGTCTAGACACAAATTAGGTGCTCACCTCCTCCCCCGGCATCAATTTTAGAAAAAAGTTGCTGAACGATAGATATCATACTCAACAATTTGAAATCGCTTTAGAAATTGACTTGAAAATGTTGTGGCGCTGCAAGTTATTCCATAAAATTGGCGATTTCCCTTTTAACCCAAAAATTCTAGCCACCGTTGATAAGTATAATAAAGCTTAGGTGACTACGCACATGACCACAACCTAAATTCTAAGAATACAGTCTAACAGTCAGAAAATATTATCTGCTGGACAATGCCACGAATGTTCGATCCAAACAGCTGGCCCAGCCATAACACCATTCATCATATCGATATTGTTCGTATAAAATCTTACTGATAAGTAACTGAAATACTCAAACGGCGGCAGTTCCGAGAACTCCGTCGCGATAACATATTCCATTATTCAACAACAACAATAACATTCCTGCTCAGCGTTCAAAAACATGGAAAAATTAATTAGTCGGGATAATGATTTTTTTTACAGAATTTTTGGAATTTGAAAAAATCTCTTTGAGCAATTTTTGTTCTCATTTGCAGAGAAGGTAATTCGTGGCCGAAATAATTCGTGGTGTTTTCATCGAGATGGTACATTTCCCACTTTCAAAATGCTATTATTGTGTTATCAAAGATACGCGAAATTGGAAAGGTTTTACTTGCTAATTTTGCAGATGAAGTTCATCAAAATTATTTCCTATAATCATAGGAGTGTTATCAACTGGACGTGCGAAATTGTTAAAAGTTTTCCGCCAATTCGTGAGATAAAAATAAATATCCCATTTTTGATTTACCTATGTGGATCACTCTCTTTTTTTTTCTATCACATATAGGCAGATATTTTGAGAAAATACCCGCTGGTATTTTTGATACATTAATTGGCAAGGTAAGTACATAAGTAGGTATTATTTTAAAATTTCAAAAATTCACAAAAATTCGAAACGATTAAAAAATACTTACAATAGATAACCAACTTTTTTTTTCGAGAATAATTTGGACACCGATAAATGATTCAGCATAAAAAAATTATTGGTGATGAATTTTATCTTCCATCGTCCAACTGGTTTGGAAGTGGCATTTTTTTTTCTTGGTCTTTCAATGTAAGTATCTCAAAAAAAAATCATTTTTCAGCAAACTATTCTGAGAATATTTTTAATATGTGGGTGTAGATATAGAAACCACGCTTCTTAGTCGTCAAAAACTGGTTTCGGATTTCAGGTTCCTAAAGTCGGATTTTTCGAAAATGAGTTTTGTGGCCTAAATGATAGGGGAGATTATGAGGAACATTTCAAGACTTGGATGAGCGTTCTAGGTAAATTTTTCAATGAGATTAGAAAATCGTGACTTTCAAAAAAAATCGGAAAAAATACGCTTAAAGCTGCATAGGGGTATGAAATGCTTAAAAATTAAAAGAAAAAAAAATTGAAAAAAATTCATATTTTTAGCTCCAGCTCAAATTATGTTTTCCTACTTTAGATACCCTCTTCCTGCACGGGTCACATATTGATTATATTTATAAAAAGCCTAAGCCTAAAATTACTGTCGACTGTCAACTCAAAACCAATATTTTACATCAAAGGCTGATTTCTACAAGGCGTGAGCAATAATGCTTTCTTCATTTTTGGATACAATCGAATACCACTGAAAAAAATTTTGAGATGAATATGTTGCATATTTTGATAATTGTAGGGGTAAATGTGGTTTGTAAAAAATTGAGTAAAAAATTTTTTCAACCACAGGATTCGATAGTGCGTTGAAAACAACGCATTTTGTCTTGAGCACTTTTGCCTAAAATGAAAAATGAAGGGGCTACGGACCATTCAAAATGAGTGGGCTTCAAAAAATTTTCAAATTTTCAGTATTTTGAATGACTTGTAGCCTCTTCATTTTTAATATAAGACAAATAATCTTTAGAGCTAAATTTATGCAGTTTTTATTGTACTGTCCGTCTATCCAATCTCTTGGTTGATTCATTTTTTAAAGAATTTTCTTTGAAAAAGAATTCGGTAGTCGTTTCAATTTTTAAGGTAGGCAAAAAGTCATAAGCTAAAATTTTTTCAATTTTCAATGTGCTAATCCAACGGTGAAAGAAATTTCAGGTGATTTTTTTTTGGAAAACCTCATTTGTCCCTTCAATTATAAGATAGGCAACATGTTCATCTCAGGTTTTTTCTTAATATGGTTACATCCAAAACTGATGTATCTTCCTGGCCCTACGTGACACCCTGTATATCCAGGCTCACATAATAATGTACCTGTGTTAGATATTATTCATTAAAATCACAAGTGGCAATTTTTCACGCCTTCTCTTATTTTGAAGGATTTTAAAAATTGTTATTTCTTTGTGTTTTTCAATTATTATCGGCGAGATTTTCATCCAAAAATTTGTAATACGTTCATTTGACCTCAAACCCCTATTTTCCGTTCTCTTCTTTTTTTCAGAGTACTCAAAATATACCTTTCCGGTGTTTCTTTTTGGCCATTCTCGAAATTAATGAAAATACTTGGTAAAATGGGCACAATTATGTATACCTAATTTGATTTTTCCATATGAGATCTTATGGGATGATGATAAATGTCTAGAGAGATTGGATATAAATGATATAGGTACATTTTTAAAATCGTTTATTTTCAGACTAAAATATAAAGAACTAAAGTATACCTAATTTGAATGAAAATAATGTTAAAAAATAGATGCTAAAATGTGAATAGAAACATAAAATTTGAAAAAAATTATGATTGATATAATTATAATCTGATATTGACTATTATTTTATATAAGTAATAAATATAAATATGATATATTTAGGGAGTTATATTATCTATCTTTTTCTGGATACCTACTTATGTTATTAGTGATTTTTCCAATAGACTAGTGCCCTGACATATGTTATGTTAATAGGTAGTGACAAAGTCGTATTATGTTAATAATAAGGCATATCAATAAATTTATTTACAATACTTAAATACAGTTTTCATTTTGTTTTTTGTTTTTTTTTTTAACCAAAATTTATTTTGATTCAAATTAATATTTTACTTTCCATTCTTCCCAAAGAACAAGAAGAATGAAAAATTAATTATTGCTACCTTGTGCTCAAGCACAGTTAAAGAGCCAGTTAAGCGAGATAAACCAGCATTTTTTTTACACCATGAACAAAACATGTTAATATGATGCATTCTTGAAGAACGGAGAAAACATCAAAGTTTTGGAAAGAAACCAGTTCTTCATCAATGGTGACCAAAGTTTGGGTTTGGTTGGTTTTTATTCTGCCATAACTGTTTCCTCAAATTGGGCATGGAAGATTTACCATAAATGATTCGGCATTTGAATTTGCTTATAAAATTTGGTCCAGTCCGCCATACTGATGAAATTTTACAGAAACCGATGATTTGGCTCGCAGGGAATTGTAGGCAAGGTTTATTTCACCTGGAAGGTGTCTCCATTTTGTGGCTGACAATGGGCGTTGTACAGTTGAGATTTGATGACACATGTATTTTTTCCAACTTCTAGGATGGCTTGATAACCAGGCCAATGTGTTGTGTTTGGTCTGACCAATCATTGCAGTTTTACAGCGAAGATTCTTAATGATCGACGACACAATGAGTAGTTTTGGTGGCTACAATGATGTATGCTACTGTTTGATTGAGCCAATTACAGCTAAGGAGATATGCCTGCGAAATGTTTGTGATTTTCAAGGATATGTTCTGGAGCCAAATTTCATCCCAAACGCAGTTTATGGATTATAGCATTTGAAGAAAATTGAAAAAAACACCGCGAATTTTCAACGTGTTTCTTTTAAATACTGTGCAATGAGGTGTAAAATAGGTAGCCATAGTCAAGTGGTTCGTCACTTAGTTCCCATTTGGTTTTGATTTTTTGTACCAAATCTTCCATAAATTTTATGGATTTTAGTTTAGGTTCTTTGTTTGAAGTTTATTTTTGTTCAAATAAACGTAATTAGGTGATAGCTTCATGTACCATAATCCCTAATTTTTCGAGTTAGGTTTTTGTATAGTCCAAGTTGAGTTATTAGAGTCAGTTGCAATGCTTCATTTTAGAAGTTTTTTCGCATGTAATCTTCCATCCATCCTTCTTACTAACATTTTTTCCAAACTTTTTTTTTGGTAGACATCTTTTCATTAAGTATAAGTTGGCAGCATCTTTTCTTTCTCTTCTTGGCACGTATGGCACCAATAATTTCTCAAGTTGGATTGATATTCAAAGTGAAATAGCAAAATTATATTTAAATTTTTTCATTATTAATTCAACTTTGAATTTTCACGGTGTCTACTGGATCTAAAAATAAAAAATTGAAAAATGAAAATCCTTGCGTTTTCAAAATTTTTCTCAATTTTTCAAAAAAAAGTTAGCCTAGCTTCGCCCAGGAAGTATTTTTATCATTCAATTTCTCGAATAACCATACTTGAAACTATCTAAACCTGAATCAGTGTTTGATAGAACTCGGCCTTTGAGAATACACCCCAAGTACGCCAGGGCCAGCCCACTGAAGTAGTAAGTTGGGTATTTAATTTTTTCATTAAAGTCTGATCCCCTTTCTTTGAATTTCCAGCTTCATTTCTGGGAGCAATAATACCATCAATACAGAAAAAATCGGCTTTTTGAGACCTAATCTGTTTCAAATTTAATTATGTACTTCAACATTGGAAAATTTCTGGATGCCCCAACATTTGAAATAAAAAATATATGAACCAAGTATACAACATTGAATCGAGTATAGGTATTTCAAAAGCCATAATTTTTTCACTTGTAGATAGGTACCTACTTCTAATAAATAAAATGCAGTATTTTCGAACGCTTTTTCCACAACACGAGGTTTTTAATATTTCAAAATAATTTTACCACGGTAATTTTCAAAAATACATTATCCAATTCAGTTCTGTTAATCTGAGCCTGATGTTACCCAATGGCGTAGCCAAAAACGTCTGACAAGGAGGGGGTCAGAATCAGCGGTGTCGTAAACTTTTTTTTTGAGTGGATGAAAAATGAGTACAAAGACAAAAAAACATAACTTTTTTGGGGTGGGGTGGGGTGGGGTGAAAAATGTCTTTTTTCGCACTTAAGCGTTACATAGTTATAAGTTGCAAAAGTCGACACGATTTTTGGTTCTGGGTTCCGATTGCCAAATTTAGGTTGCTTTTATTTAACTAATGAAGGGAAAAGTATTTTTTGACTATAGTTTGCTTTGGGGGGGGGCCTGATTTTTCGAGAGCAATAAGCCCCAGAATTACAAAAAAGTGAAGTAAAGTTTCCTTTGAAAGGAAAGGTTGAAAACATGGATAAGTATGTTTTTTCCTTTCATCCTGACTTCTGATGTTCTGATATCAAGTTAACTTCAAAAAAATATAAAAATTTGTTTAAAAAATTTTTTCAGCTCTTTGATATTTTTCCTGTTATTCTGAATTTCTAATATCAAGTCAATTTTCAGCTTCTGACTTTTTGATACCTAATACAGACAATAAATTGATTTCGGAAATACAAAAAATTTATAAGTTTTTGACTTTTGGATGACTTTCTGACATTAAGTTAATTTCGAAAATATAAAAATTTATAAGTTTTTGACTTGGCGTCACGCAAAAAAAGCGCCTTAAAAATTTTGGAATGACCTCCCCCCCACACCCAAGAGGAAAAACATATCCATGTTAAAAACTGAAAAAAGTTATTTTGAACTAATCTTATGGAAAATTTTACGGCGAATTCAATGACGCAAACCGTAGACCTCCATCTCTTTTAGAAAAAAAGGTTACAACTCCTGTGAAAAAATTTCATCTCATTTTTTTCGCGAGAAAGGCCCAAAAAATGCGATTTTTCACAGAATTTTGGAAAGAATGAGCTGTAACATTTTTTCTAAATGAGATGTAGGTCAGCGGTTTGCGGCATTGGATTCGCCGTGAAATTTTCTACAAGATTAGTCTATTTTTTTTTCAATTTTCATTTGTAATGCCCAGGTTTATTGACTTTGAAAAATCAGTTTTTTTGGCCTCCCTGCCTCCAAAAAGCGAACTTTGGAAGCCAGGATTGAGCAAGGTGATGCATTTTGATGTCTAGAATCAGAATTTCGGCGTGAGAACCCACGAACCCAGAAACACAGCAAACTTTTTTTTTGTCGACCTGTGTTGTGTTTCGCTCGAGCGAATTGTTTGAAAAATGAGATATTTTAATGCCTAAAAAAGACATTTTTTCATTTTTTAAAAATATTTTTGAAAAACCCAATTTTAAAAAAACTTTTGTACTTGCTTCGTTTGAGTATTGCCTCTTACCAAACTTGAAATACCAAAAGCGGTGAAAATAGGAGACTTTTTTGCAGTCACAGCAAATGGATTAATATAATTTTGATTACGTTAATGCCCCGAAGATTTGAGACAATTGGATTTTTAACGTCCAAAAAATGCATTTTTCACGTAAATATACTCTTGACCCCAAGGGGGTGCCCAGACCTCCCTCTCCCATCAATCAGTTCCCTTTTCTAGATTGAGCAGATCTGATGGCAGCCAGAATCGTTCAATTGGTTTTGGATACGAAATTGAACGGCTTTGGTTGCCAGAGCCTACAGCACGGTTTGTCGGATCCAACGGTGCCTCTGGCAAGATTAAACGGTTCTGATCTGGAATAGTAGTTTCGGTTGCAGTTTTGCTATCGTTATTTGTCTTTGATTGAGATTTTGTAGCCTCAAAGTCATGAAGAAGAGTATTATGGGGTTTTGAACATAGAGAACATCTATAGGTCGATTTGCAGTCTTTTGTTGGATGTTTTCCTTTCAAGCAATTTTCACATACCCCAAGAGAACTGATGGTTGACCAGCGTTGTTCGAAGTTGAGTTTTTTAAATGCTATGCAATTTGTAATCTTATGACTTCCTTTACAAAACGAACATACTTGGTCATATGTTTGATTAGGGTTAAATTTATTGGTCGACGTTGTAGCTGATGGAATATTGCTGTCGGCTGATTTTGAGGAAGGGTTAGTTACTTCATCAAAGTTTTTAATGTATGATTTCAGAAAATCAGAAAGTTCTTTGAATTTTGGCACGCGATTTGATTTCAGTGACTTTTCCCACTCTTGAATTACTCGATTAGGTAGTTTTGACCGAATTATGTATACAAGAAGATTACTATTTTCTGGATGTTCAAGAGATTGAAGTGCTCGGAGAGTCTGATTGACAGTATAATATAAGTTTTTGATATCTGCATCAGTGTCTGCTGGTTTGAGATTAATTAAAGTTTTTAAATGATTATAAACAACGCCACGTTTGTTTGAAAATTTGCTTTCCAGCGCATTCCAAGCAAGCTCAAAATCGTTGATATTTTTAATTTCATCGTTAGCTTTTCCTTTGATGGAAGTTTTCAAATAGTTCAATTTTTCAGCGCCAGATAAATTAGGATTATTGGTAATTATTGAAGTGAATGAATTTTTAAATGAGGACCAGAACTTTAAATTGCCATGGAAATCTGGTACTTTTAATTCTTGAGAATTTGGGTTTTTAGATGTTTGATCAGCTGTAGGTTGCAAAGATGATTTTAACACAGATTTGATTTCCAGGTAGAGTTCGTCACCTTCTGAGCCAATTTCTTCTTCTCCAGGTAAATTTATGTCATCACCGAATAGGGCATTTTCAATTTCATCTTGTGCAGCTCTAAACTCTACATAAATTTTTTCAAGCTGCTCAATACGAACTTCAGCTTCGCTTGAGGATATTTGTTTTCCATCTTTTGGACGTAACAAAGCCATTTTATTTTTCAAATTATTCCTTTTTCGCTCTACTCGCTCCATTTTTCAAAATGTATGGAAAGATATTTAAATAGGGTTTGTTAATGGTTCAATAATGTAAATGTGTTAGGTCAAGATTTAAGTTTTTTTTGTGTAAGTACCTATAGGTTTTAGTTTAATTTATTGTAGGTACCTAGATTTTATGTGAAGATTGTGAATTCTGGATTATTTCTGTTTTGAATATAGCACGAGTTTATGAATTCAACGCTTCCGAAATGCTGACCCGAATTCGACACAACGCAATAATCGCGAAATAAGTCCGTGTCGAGCAAATACACATTTACACGAATGATTCACACGCGATCAGGCTACCAAGAGAAATAAATTTTTGCAGATAAATTTATACGTAAAATCTCGAAAACGTTTATTTTCAGACTAAAAAATAGATGAATGACTAGATAGCTTGAGCTAGACAAATGGTATCGCTAGGGCGTAACCGGTTGGTAGGAGATGGCAGGGATACCATATTTTGTAGATATTCATTTCAACAGCGCATTATATCTCGGAAATTTTATCAAAAATTGATGCATGCGCTGTATCGAATTTGCAGATAAGTTATTGCGCATCCCAAGAAAAAATAGCTGGGTACCCTAATTTTCTTGGAATCATTTTTTTCATAGATACCTACTTTGGGGGAAAACCTGAAACGTTTCCAGTTTTCGTGTAAAATGCATAGGATGTTCAATAATTCGAACATCTAATTTTATTACGAGTTTGAAAATTCCCGACGTTGCCGAATTCACGAACCTCTCAAAAAAAAGAAAATTTCATCGAGGTACTTTTCAAAAATGTGTCTTTTTTTGTCCTATGATTAATAATTTCCAAATTATGAGTAAGTACCTATTTTCTAAAAAGTTACAAAATTCATAAAAATTCGATTCTTCATTTTTAGGAGCTCAAATCATCACTCAAACATGACTTTCATTATCCTCATAATTTTGAAATTTTCTAGAGAAATACGATCAATACGACATTTTTAATAGACATTCCTGTAAAATTATACATTTTTTTATTTTTTTTGTGCTCAAACTAGTACAATCATTTTGGGAACCCCTCATATTTTAAAAATTTACAATCAAATTTATTGATCTCATTTTTTGATACTTATTTCAAAGCATTTCATCAGTTTGCATCCGACTTCAAAAAGTCAATTAAGTCATCGATTTGGGACCACGACTCTCGATAAAAAAAATCGTTGCATAATGTTGCACCCTTACTTGCTACAACTAATCTGAGAACCATCTGTTCAAAAAAAACATTTTAATTTTTGTAGATCAATTGAAAATCCAGTTATGAAAAAAATGTATTTTTAAACTTAGACAGGTACACTAAAAAAAAAAAAAAAGAAATGGGGTCAAAAATAATCACCAGAGATATTTTTGAGCTTGACCATATGTAAATAAATGACTTCGTAGAAATTTCTAAAAAAAGCCACTTTTTTACAACCTTTCAGAATTTTTGGAGTATAAGCAGATTTTAAGGTCCTTGGGGAGAGGTTAATGAAAAATTGAAGAGGATGATGCCTTGAAGTCTAAAAGCCTAAAAGTCTAAACACAACTTTTGTGTTACCCCTCTCCCTCCCTTTCTTCGATTTTCGAATAAATTTACAAAATAATCCATAATTATCTACAATTTTAAAATTCTTCAGCAGTCAACGAAGATATATATTTTTTTTAAGTTTTTTTTTTTTTTTTTTTTATACTAAGCGTGTATAATTGCCAAGATTTTTACACCCAGTGTCGGAGATGGTTAAATTTGGTGTTGGAGTTTGAGATTTTTGATTAGTTGTAAAATTTTTTCGATTTCTATTTTCGAGTCTGGAATGGTTCTGGTGTTTTCAAGAATATTGAGGTTTTGTCTTTCTTGTTTTAGGTTTGGGCAGAGAAATAAAAGGTGTTGTTGGTGTGCTAAAAGTCATTTCCATAGATAGGTATGTATCTATACATTAAACTGATGATCATTTTTTTGTCACCAAATTCTTGCCATCGCTGATTAGGTAAATTATATTTCGTCATATTTTTTTTTGAACGACAGAAAGAAGAAGTCTTGATGAATCGATAATAGAAAGATTTTTCAGTTTTCATTGCAAGTTCGAAAACTTGGAAAAATTTTAATCAACCAAAATAATACTTTAATGAATTTTCCCCTTTATTTTTTGGAACTTCGAAATTTTTTTCAAGTTAAATTTTGTTCATATCGACCTGATACGTAGATTACCTATGTACCTACTACCTACTTCAATTTTCATTTTTTCTGATAATTACCTAAAAATAATATCACAAATTAAGAGGGAAGATAAACGTAATTCTTCTTGAAAAAATGAATCACCACTAATTTGATAATCGAACTCAGGTTGAATGACGAATTTTTCAAAATAGAATTAAGTATATAAGTAATGTAGGTAATTGTTCTTTATACATAGGTATACCCTTTCCCCCTATATTCGTTCCTATTTCCAAAGTTTCAGAAAGTTGGAGCAATATCAAGCAGTAATTTTTCTTGGCAAATTTGAAAATCCGAACAAAAAGAGTAAAAATGCCAGAATTGTCAGACATTTCAACAAGAAATCATGTTCAAATTAGATTCTATAAAATTTTTCATCTGTAGAAAGTTGTTCGTGTGCAAAAAAATTTAATGATATTTTTTATCGCAAAATTTCCAGATAATAATTGAAAAATAGGTACCCGATGTTGTTACATTTACAGGATATGATAATGATAGGAGAGTTATCAATTGAATGATTAATTTTCTAGAACACACATTCACCATCAACGGATACCTATCATCACAGATTGCTCATTAGAAATGCCAATGCATTAATTGGTTCATTTTTAGGTAAAAAAATTAAAAGGTGGTTTGGATTTATCAAATTACTTATGCATTTACGCTTAATATTTAGTTTTCTTTCCATTATAATTATGTATTTCGAATGATAATCGTGTGCTGCATATTAGTAAAATGGTTTTATTTTCGTATAATAAAGACACTTTAGAAATTATTTTAAAATATTGACCCACATTCAAGAGGTAAAGTATGTTGAGGGGATGAAATAAAAAAATTTAGTCATATTTTTGAAAATCGAAAAAAAATTGACACCCCCCCCCCTCCATTCAACGGGGAGTACATAATCGAAAATTGAGTGGACGACAATATGTATCTCATTTTTGGATATAACCGCACCTCTTAAAAAGAAACATTGGAGATGAACATGTTGTCTATTTTGACAATTGAAGGGGCGAATTCGGTTTCTAAAAAATAAAAAAAATCATGTAAAAAAATTTCAACCATGGGAATGGATACCTGGTACTTCGAAAAATGAACAAATTTTCATCTCATCTAACCTAAAAATTGAAGAAGCTAAAAAAAATTGTTCAAAAAAATCTTTAAAAAATGAATCAACCAAGGGATTGGATAATACGCAGGTACGTTGAAAGTTGAAAAATTTTGTTCTGAAGACACTTTGCCTAAGATGAAAAATGAAGGGGCTACGAGCATGGTCCCTTCAAAATGAATGGACTTCGAAAACTGTTCGAAATTTTACAATCTTGAACGACTTTTACCCCCTTTTTTTATCATGTACCTACTTACCGCAAAAAATCTTCAGTACCTAATTTATTCTTTCATTATTGTACAATCCATCCCTGTGGTTAATTCATTTTTTTTAGAATTTTGCTTTGAAAAAAAATTTCATGGCTCCTTCAATTTTCAAGATAGGCACACAGAGTAATACGAAGAGAATTTATTCAATTTTTGATGCACTTGCCATTCTTAGACACCCTGTGTATCCAACCTCACATAAATATTTTATTACTCATTGAAATCTTAAGTGGTAATTTCTCACGTCTACTCTCATTTTGAAGGCGTTTAAAAATTGTTATTTTTGTGCGTTTTTCCTTTTTCATTATTTAAAGAATTATTTTCGGCGGAATTTTCATCGAAAAAGTTGTAATATGTTCATGTGACCTCAAGCTTCAAACCCCTATTTTCCGGTCTTTTTTTTTCCAAAGAACTCAAAATAACCTTATACCATTCTTCAAGTTTTTTGGTCATTCGCAAAATTAATAAAAATATTGAGTCAACCAAGTACAATAAATGAAATTTTCCCACGTGATGGTAATAGAATTTATAGAGGCATTGGGTCTAAATGCTATTGGAAGGGAGAGGCCCAAAATGTGAACTTCCCATAGTGCAAACAAATTTATTTAGGTACATTTTTTTAGATAGTTTATTTTCAGACTAAAATATAAAGAACGAAGGTATAATGTGAATAAAAATGATGTTAAAAATAGGTAGGTAGGTATACTAAAATTTGATTTTTAAAAAATCCTGATTGGTATTATTATAATCTTATATTTACTATTCTTTTGTATAATAATACATAATAATATGAGTATGATACAGGGATGGCGATATTTTACTTGAGTATCGATACTTGGTATCGATATGGATCGGATGAAAAATATCGATCCATGAAATATCGGTGGCAAAAATATCGATACCGCAAATATCGATATTCGATATTAATTTGTTTCTTTCCTCCCTATTAGAGCAAATTCAACAAAATCTACACCAAAATTTACATAGGAAAATTGATTACTTTATTAAAAACTAAGAAAAACTGTATTTTTGAGACAAGAACACAAAGTTGCAGAATTAATATGTTTTTGTTTTTAAAAATCCATAATTTTTAGCCGATTTCAGGGACCACGAGAACAAAAATATCGGGTTTCGATACTGAGCAAAAAATATCGATCCCATTGAAATATCGAAGCAAAAATATCGATCCAATATCGGCCTGGATCGGCCCAAAAATATCGATCCACCAAAATATCGATACAGTATCGCCATCCCTGGTATGATAAATTTAATTTTATTGCCTTCCAGTACCCTAATTACATTATATTTTTGTGGATCAAATACCTATTAGTGATTTTGCTAATAGATTAGTGCCCTGGCATGTGTTGAAGGGTGGCGACATTAATTTTTTTAATCATTAGGTACATAAATAAATTTGTTTTCAATAAGTAAGTACTTAAAAATAAATTTTCAATTGAATTGTATTTTTTTTTTAAATAAAAATTTATTCTGATTTAAGTTAACATTTCACTTTTAATTTTCTTCAAATAAAATTGATAAATTAATTAGGTATTGTTATCTTGTAGTCAATCACAGTGAAAAAACCAATTAAACAAGATAAACCAGCCTATTTTTTTTGTTGTTTTTTGTTTTTTGTTTTATACCATGAACAAAACATGTTGAAAATGACGAATGAAGAAAACATCGAAGTTTTGGGAAGAAACAGTTCTTCATCAATGGTGGCCAAGGTTTGGGTTTGGTTGGTTTTTATTCTTCCATAACTATTTCTTCAAATTGAGCCTTGATGACCTCCCATAAATTATTCGACATTTGGATTTGCTTATAAAATGTTGTCCAGTTTACCATACTGATGAAATTTCACAGAAGTCGATAATTTGGCTCACATGGAATAGTTGGCAACGTTTATTTCATCTGGAAGATGTCTCCATTTTGTGGCTGACAATGGACTTCGTACAGTTGAGATTCGATGACAGATGTATTTTGCCCATTTTTTAAGATGACTTGATAACCTAGCCAATGTTTTTGTGTTTGGTCTGACCAATCATTGCAGTTTTACAGCGGAATTTCTCAATGATCGATGGCACAATGAGTAGTTTTGATGGCTACATTGGCTACAATGATACTTATATACTGTTTTTGAAAGGACGGTTATTTGGTTGAGCCAATTTCAGCTGAGGAAATGTGCTTGCGAATACTTGAAGCTCCAGTTCACGTCAATTGAAAAGTACGTAGTCCTAGTCATAAGGTTTGTCAATTTTTTTCCATTTGGTTTTAATTTTTGATTTTTATAATCTTTCATGTATTTTTGTTTAGGTTTTTTGTTTGAAGTTTATTTTTAATGTATTTTGTTCATATAGTTTTATTTGCATTAATCCCTAATTTTTTGAGTTTGATTTTTGTATTATTGTCTATGGTCAATAATGCCACATTATAGAAGTAATTTTCCTCGTAATTCTTTCATCTATGATTTTTATATTTTTTATGCACAATTCTTTGATTTTTTTCCTATTGGTTGAGTACATCTTCTTAGCACCAATAATTTTTCGATATGAGTAGGCATTCAAAGTAAAATAGCAAAGTGGTATTAGGATTCAGAGACAGTTACAGTATTTCTTTAAAATGAGATATTTACTGACTTTTAAAACTTCAAAAGTAATATAATCATTATTTTGAATTAAGTATGGAAAACTACATACCTTTGTACAAGAAAACACCTTTAAAAATACTACATTTTTTAAAAGCTCAGAAAGGAGATTTTTAATTACAAAAATGTAAAAGAAAGGGAAATGTTTGGTACTTATTCAGAACATTATTTTTTTTAAAAAAATGCTTTCGCCTCCCCGGGAAGTACATATTTTCATCATTCTATTTTCCTGAATGAACCTGAGCGCCTCTCTAAACCTGAATCAATCTTTGATGAAATTCTACGTTTAATAGTATAGGTACCCCAACTACGCCAGCGCCAGCCACTGAAATAACAGGTAACTCAATTTTTTCATTAAAGTTTGATCCTCTCCACCCTTATTTTTTCGAATTGCCAGCCTAGTTTCTGGGTGCGCTTAAGCCTTCAATGCAGAAGAAATCAGATTTTTTTGAGACCTGTTTAAAATTTAATCACTCCAACATTGAAAATTTTCTGGATGCCCCAATATAAAAAATATATACTTAATATGAAATGGGCAACTTTTTTGCCTATTTCATGAATTAGGCAAAAAATTTGAACAAAATTAGAAATTACATCACTTAGGTAACGTTAATTCAAGAATTGAAATGATACCTATTTGTGGACACAATTGTTTCAGTGTGTAATGCAAATTATGAATGAGGTGTTGAGTGAACGAAATTGTAGGACCTCGACTTTTTCTTATTGTAACTGACATACCTATCAGGAAAATAATATTTCGAGATCCCGAACAAAATCTTTAAACCGATTTTTCAGAATTTATGTGAAATTTTCGACGAGATATTTTTACTTCTTTATTAAATTAATTTTGATAATTTGAAGAGGAACTCGAATTTTTAAAAAAGTCGTCAATGCAATAAAAAAATTAATGAATAGTAACAAAGCGCCTTTCCTGATAAGAGTCAAAAGTGGCCAAAAAAGTTAATTATGATCTAAAACCATCCTAAAATTTTTTTTGGCTTCTTACCCTCTTCTGGAATTATTATCGCATTATTCAACTAGAAAAATCACTGGAAGGGGCGGATAAAAAGATGTGGAAATTTTTACAGAATATGCATCTTGGTGGATTGGTACTTCTTTATTTATAAATCGGTGAAAATTATAGAAAATCGCTGACAAACAGTTATAATTGCAGTAAGTACATACGTAAAAAAATCAATGCAAAAATTTTCACTGAAAACGAAGCAGTGAAAAAAATGGCTGGAAAATCAGTGAAAATTCAGTGATGTATCTGAATTTTGCTGGAAAATCAATGAAAATTCACTGGGCTTTCCTGTGCTGCAATTTTGACTGTTCATCAGTGACTTTTCACTGATTCAGAATGACAGAGTAGATAAAACCCAAGTATAATTTTTGATAATTTTCAGTTCACATTTTTCCAATTTTTTTTTCATGATGAAATTTTCGAAAAAATTGACGGGGGTGTATATGGCTGGAAATTTTTTCAATACGTCTGTCAAGTGATTATGCATCACATATAGGTAGATATCTATATTTTATTAGATTTTGAAATTTGGTACCAAAAAAAAATAAAACAAAACAACCCAAATGTATCTATTTTTTTTTTCGAGATGAACAAGAAAGGTATTCCAGCTCAAATTAAAATTTTTAGGCAAAACGGCGAATTTTTGAAATTATTCTGTAAATTTTGAAAATGTGATCAACGAAAAAAGCTGAAATTTTTTACCGAATTTTTGATCTTCCGATTCGATTGAAAGAAGTTTCGAGAAGTTTCGCAACTTCCAGCTTTATCAATTCCCAATTCGTCAAAAAAATAATAATTTTGACTGAGGAATCGGTGAAAAAAGATTGATTTGAAATTTTACCCTACTTCCCCTATTACCTCTCAAATTCTCAGCCCTCTATAATTTTAATTTCTAGGTGTATGGGAAGAAAATCTTTGATATTTGATGGATTGTTTTACCTCACTTCTATAGTTTATTTAACGCTGCCTAAATGATGTAATTATGTCCGAATCTCTTGCCCAATTCACGAAATAGGTAATTACATTAATTAGGCGTAAAATAAACATTGTACGCGATATTGAATCAATTATAAGTAGGTATTTCAAAAGCCATGGTTTTTGACTTGTAGGTAATACTTGTAATGAATAAAATGCAGTATTTTTGAATGCTTTTCCAAACTGCACAGTTTTTAATAATTCTAATTCAAAATAATTTTACCCTTGTAATTTTCAAATCGGCCATAAAATACATCAAACTAACATTAAGTTTTGTTAATCTGAAGTGAGCCTAATATCAGTTTTGTCAAATCAATTATTGGTTCTGGTTCCCATATTCAAACAATTCTGGCCAGTTCCGTTTAAACAATTCTGAATCCCGAATTGAATGGCTCGGGTTTTCAGAGCTAACATCCCTGTTTGTCTGATTTAATGGCGTTGCTGGCCGAGTAATAGAATAGGTTGCGGGTGCATTGGTATTTGTATTTGTTTGAGGATTTGTATTCTCCGAGTCCTTATGAAGAAGAACATTATGGATTTTTTTACATTTAAAACATCTAATAGTTGATTTACATTCTACTGTAGGATGTTTTCCTTTCAAGCAATTTTCACATACCCCAAGATTAGCAACAGTTGACCAACGTTGATCGATGTTTAGACTTCTAAATTCTGGACAAGTTGTAATCATATGATTTCCCTTACACAACGAGCATATATGGTCATGTGTTTGAATAGGTTTAGTATATGTCGGATTTGGGGTTGTTGGTCTGTTGCTATCAGCTGATTTTGAAGGGGGTTCAGTTACTTCGCCAAGATTTTGAATGTATGATTTTAGAAAATCTGAAAGTTCTTCAAATTTTGGAATATGATTCGAATTCATCGACTTTTCCCAGGCTAGGACCACTTGATAAGGTAGTTTTGTACGAATTAAGCATACAAGAAGACTATTATTTTCTGGCTGTTTGAGATCTTCCAGTGCTTGGAGAATTTTATGGACAGTATTGTATAGGTTTTTGACTTCACCGCCTGTTTCTGCTTTTTTGAGATAGATTAAACGTTTTAAATGAGTATAAACAAGGTAACGTTTGTTTGAAAATTTGCTTTCCAATGCATTCCAAGCAAGTTCAAAATCATTAATATTTTTAATTTCATCGTTCGCCCTGCCTTTGGTAGAAGTTTTCAAAAGGTCCAATTTTTCAGCTCCAGATAAATCAGGATTGTTGGTAATTATTGCAGTAAATGAATTTTTAAATAATGACCAGTACTTGTAATCACCATGAAATTCTTGTACTTTCAATTCTTGAGGTGTTTGATTTACCTTGTTATCATCGGGTAGTGTCATCGATTTTAATTTACTTTTGATTTGCATGTAAAGTTGGTCACCTTCAAAGTCAATTGCTTCTTGCCGACGTAAATTAGGGTCATCGCCGAATAGGGCATCTTCAATTTCACCTTGGGCAGCTTTGAATTCCGCATAATATTTTTCAAGCTGCTCAATCCGAACTCCAGCTTCACTTGAAGATAATTGTTTTTCATCTTTTGGACATAACTTCGCCATTTTATTTCTCATATTGTTTCTTTTTCGTTCTACTCGTTCCATTTTTCAAATAGTATGGAAATATTTTTAAGTAGGTTGGGTTAATAGTTCAGTAATGTAAATGTTTTGGGTTCAGTTTGGAAAAATTTTGGGCGGTGTGAATTTTTGGTTTTAGATTTTTGAGGGATTTTACGTTTGAGTTTGTTTTGTGTAAGTATAGGTGTTCGTTTAATTTACTAGTTTTAGGTACCTGGGTTTTATGTGAAGGTTGTGAATTCTGACTTTTTCTGATTTGAATAATGAATATGGCATGCGTTTATGAATTTAACACTGATCCGAAATGCTGAACCGAATTCGACACAACACAATAATCGCGAGATAAATCTGTGACGCACAAATACGCATTTATACGAATGATTCACACACGATCAGACTACCAAGAGAAGTTAATTTGTGCATATAAATTAATACGTAAAATTTTGAAAACGTTCATTTCCAGACTAAAAAATTGAAGATTGAACATAAACTAGATAGCTTGAGCTAGACAAATAGTATCGCTAGGGCGTAACCAGTTGATAGGGGATGGCAGGGATACCATATTTTTATAGATAAATTTCAACAGCGCATTCTACCTCTGTCATCTGATCAAAAATTGATGTATGCGCTGTATCGGGTCTATAAATAAGTTGTCCAAGTCTATTGCACATCCCAAGAAAAATAGCTGACCTATGTTTCTTGAAATGATTTTTTTCATAGGTACTTTGGGGAAAACCCTGAAACGTTTCCAGTTTCTGGGTAAAATGTATAGGATGTTCGATAATTCGAACATCTAATTTTATTGCGAGTTTGAAAATTCCTGACGTTGCCGAATTCACGAACCTCCCAAAAAAAAATTTCATTGAAGTACTTTTCAAAAATGTGTCTTTCTCGTCCTTGATTAATAATTTCCAAATTATGAGTACCTATTTTAAGAACCCTCATTTTCAATAAATCAATCTGAAAATTTGCAAAATTCATAAAAATGTCGATTCTTCATTTTTAGGTGCTCAAATCATCACTCAAACATGACTTTCATTATCCTCATAATTTTGAAATTTTCTAGAGAAATACGATCAATGGGACATTTTTAATAGACATTCCTGTAAAATTATACATTTTTTTATTTTTTTTGTGCTCAAACTAGTACAATCATTTTGGGAACCCCTCATATTTTAAAAATTTACAATCAAATTTATTGATCTCATTTTTTGATACTTATTTCAAATCATTTCATCAGTTTGCATCCACTTCAAAAAGTCAATTAAGTCATCGATTTGGGACCACGACTCTCGATAAAAAAAATCGTTGCACAATGTTGCACCCTTACTTGCTACAACTAATCTGAGAACCATCTGTTCAAAAAAAACATTTTAATTTTTGTAGATCAATTGAAAATCCAGTTATGAAAAAAATATACTTTTAAACTTAGGCAGGTACACTGAAAAAAAAAAATGAGGTCAAAAATAATCACCAGTGATATCTTTGAGCTTGGCCATATGTAAATAATTAATGACTTCGTAGAAATTTCTAAAAAAACCACATTTTTACAATCTTTCAGAAATTTTTGGAGCATAAGCAGATTTCAAGGTCCTTGGGGAGAGGTTAATGCAAAATTGAAGAGGACGATGTTTTGAAGTCTAAAAGCCTAAAAGTCTAAACACAACTTTTATGTTACCCCTCTCCCTCTCTTTCTTCGATTTTCGAATTCATCTAAAAAATAATCCATAATTATCTACAATTTTAAAATTCTTCAGAAGTCAACAAAGATATGTTGGCGTGCTAATTAAAAGTTATTTAGGTACCTATGTAGCTATGTACATGAAACTGATGATCATTTTTTTTTTCACTAAATTCTTAGCATCGCTGATTAGGTAAATTACATTTCATCATATTTCTTTTTGAAAAACAGAAAGGAAAGGTATCGATGAATCGATAATAGAAGGTTTTTCAGTTTTCATTGCAAGTTCAAAAACTTGGACAAATTTTAATCAATCAAGATAATAATGATTTTTTCCCTTATTTTTTGGAACTTCCAATTTTTTTTCAAGTTAAATTTTGTTCATATTTACCTCTACCTACTACCTACTTCAATTTTCATTTTTTCTGATAATTACCTAAAAAAATATCAAAAATTAAGAGGAAAGATGAACATAATTTTTCTTGAAAAAATGAATCATCACTACTTTGGAAATCAAACCCAGGTTTAATGACGAATTTTTCAAAATAGAATTACGTATGTCAGAATTGTCGGACATTTTAATAAGAAATCATGTTCAAATTAGATTCTATAAAATTTCTCATCCGTAGAAAGTTGTTCGTGTGCAAAAAAATTTAATGATATTTTTATCGCAAAATTTCCAGATAATAATTAAAAAATAGGTACCCGATGTTGTTACACTTACAGGATATGATAATGATAGGAGAGTTATCAACTGAATGATTAATTTTCTAGAACACACTATAATTACAGATTGCTCATTGGAAATGCCAATACATTAATTGGTTAATTTTTAGGTGAAAAAATTAAATGGTGGTTTGGGATTATCAAATTACTTATGCATTTACGCTCAATATTTAGTTTTCTTTCCATTATAATTATGTATTTCGAATCATAGTCGCGTGCTGTATAAGCGAGGTTTTATTTTTTCGTAATAAAGACACTTGGAAATTATTTTAAAAAGTTGGCCCACATTTAAGAGATAAAGGATGTTGAGGGGACGAAATGAAAAAAATTGGTCATGTTTTTGAAAATCGAAAAAAATTCGACCCCCCCCCCCCATTCAACGGGGTTGTACATAATCGCAAATTGAGTGGACGACAATATGTATCTCATTTTTGGATGTAACCGAGCACCTCTTAAAAAGAAACACTGGAGATGAAAATGTTGCCTATTTTGACAATTGAAGGGGCGAATTAGGTTTCTAAAAAATAAAAAAAATCATGTAAAGAAATTTCAACCATGGGAATGGATACCTGATAGGTACTTCGAATAATGAACAAATTTTCATCTCATCTAACCTAAAAATTGAAGGAGCTAAGCAAAAAAAAATTGTTCAAAAAATCTTTGAAAAATGAATCAACCAAGGGACTGGGTAATACGCAGGTACTTTGAAAGTTGAAAAATTTTGTTCTGAAGACTCTTTGCCTAACATGAAAAATGAAGGGGCTACGAGCATGGTCCCTTCAAAATGAATGGGCTTCGAAAACTGCTCGAAATTTTACAATCTTGAACGACTTTTACCCCCTTTTTTTATCGTATGTACCTACCTACCTACCGCAAAAAATTTTCAGTACCTAATTTATTCTTTCATTATTGTACTATCCATCCCTGTGGTTAATTCATTTTTTTAGAATTTTGCTTTGAAAAAAAATTTTGTGGCCCCTTCAATTTTCAAGATAGGCACACAGAGTAATATGAAGAAAATTTATTCAATTTTTAATGCACTGGCCATTCTTATGGTCGGAAAAAAATTCTGGGGATTTTTTTAGAAATCTCATACATCCCTTCAATTATTAAGATAGACGAAATGTTCATTTCAAGTTTTTTCTTGGCGGTACTTGGTGAATCTACGTGACACCCTTGAATCCAACTTCACATAAATATTTTATTACTCATTGAAATCTTGAGTGGTAATTTTTCACGCATACTCACATTTTGAGGGCGTTTAAAAATTGTAATTTTTGTGCGTTTTTCATTATTTAAAGAATTATTTTCGGCGGAATTTTTATCGAGAAAGTTGTAATACGTTCATGTGATCTCAAGCTTCAAACCCCTATTTTCCGGTCTTCGTTTTTTTCAAAGAACTCAAAATAACCTTATATGTACCATTCTTCAAGTTTTTTGGTTGTTAGCGAAATTAATAAAAATACTGAGTCAACCAGGCACAATAAATGAAAATTTCCCACCTGAAATACTATGGCGTGGTAATAGAATTTATAGAGGCATTGGATTGGGTCTAAATGCTATTAGAAGGGAGAGAGACAAAATGTGAATTTCCAGTAGTGCAAGCAAAATTAATATGTAGGTACATTTTTTTAGATACTTTATTTTCAGACTAAAATATAAAAAACAAAGGTATAATCTGAATAAAAATGATGTTAAAAATAGGTAGGTAGGTATACTAAAATTTGATTTTAAAGAAATCATAATTGGTATTATTATAATCTTATATTTACTAATCTTTTGTATAATAATACATAATAATATGAGTATGATAAATTTAATTTTATTGTCTACCAGTGCCCTAATTACATTATATTTTTGTGGATCAAATACCTATTAGTGATTTTGCTAATAGATTAGTGCCCTGGCATGTGTTGAAGGATAGCGACATTAATTTTTTAAAATAATTAGGTACATAAATTAATTTGTTTTCAATAAGTAGGTACTTAAAAATAAAGTTTTCAATGTGTGCGAAAAATGACGGATTTGAAAATTGATTCTTCCTCCCTAATTTTTCTCAAATTCTTGGCCTCTCCCTTAATAAATTTCTGAGTGCGCCAACAATCGAATTAGTGTTTCTTGCGTAATGACAAAATTCTGTTAGTGACTGAAATCTGTGAGGGAAGTTAGTGAGCTACGCTCAGTTCTCATTTTTGGGGGGAGGAGGCGGCGCGGGCGTACAATCTCTGTAAACGCATATGTGGACAATAACTTGTAATCGTATGATTTTCCTTACAAAATGAACAAACTTGGTCATGTGTTTGATTAGGTTCAGTATATGAACTGGTTGCGGGCGGGCTATTGGCATTTGTATTTGTTTGAGAATTTGTATTCTCCGAGTCCTTATGAAGAAGAAAATTATGGAATTTTGTACATTTAAAACATCTAATAGTTGATTTACATTCTACTGTAGGATGTTTTCCTTTCAAGCAATTTTCACATACCCCAAGATTAGCAATAGTTGACCAACGTTGATCGATGTTTAGACTTAAAAATTCTGGACAAGTTGTAATCATATGATTTCCCTTACACAACGAGCATATATGGTCATGATGTGTTTGAATAGGTTTAGTATATGTCGGATTTGGGGTTGTTGGTCTGTTGCTATCAGCTGATTTTGAAGGGGGTTCAGTTACTTCGCCAAGATTTTGAATGTATAATTTTAGAAAATCTGAAAGTTCTTCAAATTTTGGAATATGATTTGAATTCATAGACTTTTCCCAGGCTTGAATCACATGATTAGGTAGTTTTGTACGAATTAAGCATACAAGAAGAATATTATTTTCTGGCTGTTTGAGATCTTCCAGTGCTTGGAGAATTTTATTGACAGTATTGAATAGGTTTTTGACTTCACTGCCTGTTTCTGCTTTTTTAAGATAGATTAAATCTTTCAAATGATTATAAACAAGGTAACGTTTGTTTGAAAATTTGCTTTCCAATACACCCCAAGCAAGTTCAAAATCATTAATATTTTTAATTTCATCATTCGCCCTACCTTTGGTAGAAGTTTTCAAATGATTCAATTTTTCAGCTCCAGATAAATCAGGATTGTTAGTAATTATTGAAGTAAATGAATTTTTAAATGATGACCAGTACTTGTAATCACCATAGAATTCTGGTACTTTTAATTCTTGAGGTGTTTGATTTACCTTGTTATCATCGGGTAGTGTCAACGATTTTAATTTACTTTTGATTTGCACATAAAGTTGGTCACCTTCAAAGTCAATTGCTTCTTGCCGATGTAAATTAGGGTCATCGCCGAATAGGGCATCTTCAATTTCACCTTGGACAGCTTTGAATTCTGCATAATATTTTTCAAGCTGCTCAATACGAACTTCAGCTTCACTTGAAGATAATTGTTTTTCATCGTTTGAACATAACATCGCCATTTTCATCATCGATTTGTTCCTTTTTCGTTCTTTTTGCTCCATTTTTCAAAAAGTATGGAAATATTTTCAAGTAAGTTGGGTTACTAGTTCAGTAATGTAAATGTTTTGGGTTCAGTTTGGAAAAATTTTGGGCGGTGTGAATTTTTGGTTTTAGATTTTTGAGGGATTTTACGTTTAAGTTTGTTTTATGTAAGTATAGGTGTTCGTTTAATTCACTACTTTTAGGTAGGTACCTAGGTTTTATGTGAAGATTGCGAATTCTGGATTTTTCTGATGCGAATATGGCATGCGTTTATGAATTTAACACTGATCCGAAATGCTGAACCGAATTCGACACAACGCAATAATCGCGAGATAAATCTGCGACGCACAAATTCTAAGGTACACGAATGATTCACACATGATCAGGCTGCCAAGAGAAAGTAAATTTGTGCAGATAAAATTATACGTAAAATTTCGAAAACGTTCATTTTCAGACTAAAAAAATTGAAGAATGAACATGAACTAGATAGCTTGAGCTAGACAAATGGTATCGCTAGGGCGTAACCAATTGATAGGAGATGGCAGGGATACCATATTTTTATAGATATTAATTTCAACAGCGCATTCTATCTCTGTCATTTGATCAAAAATTGATGTATGCGCTGTATCGATTCTATAAATAAGTTATCCAAGTCTATTGCACATCCCAAGAAAAATAGCTGACCTAAGTTTCTTGGAATGATTTTTTTCATTAGGTACATACTTTGGGGAAAAACCTGAAACGTTTCCAGTTTCTGGGTAAAATGTATAGGATGTTCAATATCCAAGTGTGATGACCCCCCAATTAAAATTTTTTTGGGAATCAACGCGGAGTCGGTGTGCTGAAAATCATCAGAAACATGAAACCGGTGAAAAAATTTTGATGAATTGATAATACATACATTTATGTAGGTATAAAGACTTTTCATTGCAAGTTCGAAAACTTGGAAAAATTTTAATCAACCAAAAAAATATGATTTTTTTCAGGCTTTTTGGAACTTTGAAAATTTTATTTCAAGCTAAATTTTATTCTTAATTAGGTACCTTTAGGGAGAAATATAAATGTAATCGTAATAAGGTGCAGTGGGGTAATTGCAAACCACTTTTTGATTAGTGCCACTTTGTCAGTTCACTGTGGCGACCCCATGGCACCAAACAATCCCAAATTTCTGTCACATGAACTTCAAGGGGTTCTCTGTTGGTGGAAAAAATTTTGTATCGTTTCATTCACACCTTTGTGAGATAATGAAATTTTAAAATTTTGAAATTTTAAGTTTTGAGTTTACCCCGCCTGGGGTAAATGCAAAGTCGTACATTATCTCGGAGGGAGTTCATTTTTTTTCAATTCTGATTGAGAAATCGAAATCTTCATAAAATTTACTATCTGTTTACATGTTCATATCCGTTTTTTGATCAAGTTTTGTCCGAGTTGGAGAATTCTAATACAAATCTCTTAACGTCTTTAATGCCTATAATATAATAAATGTTCTTTGGTGGCCCAATATTTTTTTTTTTTTTTGTAATTTCGGACCATATTTTATTTTTAAAAATTGAAAAAAAATTGGGGTAAATGCAAAATCATAAAAAAATTCGAATTTGCAATTGCCCCGACTACATGTTTTTTGGGGCAATTGCGAAATCGCATATTTAAGGCTTACGAGATAAAATTTTTAAAAAATCAATGGTCCTACCTTAAACTTACATGCCTTCTAATAATTAACACGCAGAAATCGATTCGGAAAACTATTTTTTAATTTGTTTTGGACCATATTGAAAAAAATGCCTACAATTTTACTTTGGAGCTATTTTGACACTTTTTGATAAAACCACTTCCAGAGAACACATGCGCTCACCAATTTTGTTCCTGTTGGGTGAAAATATAAGAAATAGAGGTACCTTGATGTACAAAAAGACCTTGTGGTCAAATATTATTTTTCTTGGCCTCCAGCAGCTGATTTTGCAACTACCCCAGTTTTGCAATTACCCCACTGCACCTTACTTGGATAAATTCATCATTAAATTTGGAAATCAAACCCAGGTTGAATGACGAATTTTTTAAAATAAAATTTACATTTATAGAATGTAGGTACTTGTTCTAATATACTTAATACCTTTCCCTTCGTTTCTATTTTCAAAATTTTAAAAAGTTGAAGAAGTATAGCTGGTTTGAAAATCCAAATAGAAACAGTAAAAATGTCTGACATTCTAACAAGAAATCGTCTTCAAAATAGATTTTATAAAAAATTTTATCCGTGGGAGGTAGTTCGTGTGCAAAAAATTTCATGGTATTTTATATCGCGAAAATTCCTGTTAATAATTTTTAAAATAGTTACTCGATGTTGTTGCACTTACAGGATATGCTAAATGATAGGAAACTGAATCAAGTGAATGCGCGAAATTGAATAAATTTTACTGACTAATTTTCTAAAACATTCGTGAATCATCGACGCGGATACCTAATAAAAGAGATTGTTTACTAGAAATTCCAACACATTAGTTGTCAAATTTTTAGGTAAAAAAATTGAAATGAGGGTTGAGTTCATCGAATCACTTAGGCACTCACGCTGCACACCTAGTTTTTTTTCATTATAATTATTTCGAATGATGATCGTATACATTCGTATACATGCACCTATGGTTTTATTTTCGTAATAAGAGCACTTGGAAATTGTTTCAAAATACCTATTGACTCAAATTTTAAAAATGCCGAGGGAGTGAAATCTAAAAATTCAGTCGAGAACGATAAGTAGGTATATCACACTGTTGCATTGGCATTATCCATTTTTAGGAACTACCTATTTGTCTTTCTTAAAGGGGATGAGAAAAAATCTTATGAATTTTTCATCGTTTGGGTGAAAACAGACCGTGAAAATTTTTTAACCAATATTTGAATTAATTTCGTTGCTGATTTTTATTCAATTTTTGTATGCCTTCTCAAATCAAGCTCAAGAAATAGGTAGTCAAAAAAAACATAAAAGTATAGTCTGAATCGGAATGAAAACTTCAGAATAACCAAACTGACTTTTCCGAACCTTCTCCCCAGTTATGTAATTTTAGACCAATCGTCTCTGGAAAATGATTTGAATTTCAAGAATCAAGTTCATTTTGGCTTCATAAAGTGAGGTGACTCCGGAGTCAGGAGTCGAGGTGTGAGTCTGACTCTGGAGTCAAGATAGAGTCATGGGGTCGAGGTCCGAAATTAAGGATTTGTGAATTTCATGCATATTAATTATTCGTTGTTATTGCTGTGTAAATTTGACAGGGAATAAAACGATATTTCAGAAATTGTGTACTCGACAAGAGGAGTACAATAATTTTTCTAATTTTTCCTACTTCCTCCTCTTTTCTCCTATTCTCCTTCGCCATTCATAACTCATAAAGTAAGTACCTATTTAAAAAAAAAAAAAAGAGTAAGCAATTCTACTGGATTCAGTAGGAAAGCTTCAAAAGAAAACAACATGAAATTTTATTGGAAACTTGAAAGTCTACATTGAAAAAAATAATTATTGTTGGTTCTAGCCATATTAAATTTTTTTCCTGATAGATATGAACCTGTCGAGTTTTTTTCTTGCTGTTCAAATTTTAAAGTAGGTTATGTAAACAACTGATTTCTTCATCTTCTCAGCGTTGCAGTCGTGAAATGGAAATTTAGAAAAATATGAGTCGGAAAACCCTCAGCTTGATTTTAATTCGTTTTTCAGTTTTTGAACCTATAGAAATATGATATCGTAAGACTTAAATGGTAAAAATTAGCTGAAATGATTTCCTAAAAATTCACTTACGTGAATTGGAAAGGGTATGTGTACTCATCCCCGGGGTAATACTGGTATAAAATACTATAATAATTCTCAGATTTTCAAAAATTTTATTCAACATTAACGTTTATCAATAGGGGACCAACGTTTTTCATCAAAGAGCTAAAGTTTTTCAACATAAATCAACAGACTATCAAAGATCAGAAACAAACCACCATTCAGAGATCAGCAACAGCACTCAGATCATCGTTTTTCAGACTACATCAACATCTTCGAAACAGGCCGACGACATTATTGAGATCACTCTTCACTCTGGAAAAAATTTTGAACCCAATAATTTTTTCTTCGTCGTGCCCCATGACTATACCTCTTTCTTCTCTATACCTTAAGCTGGAACCAAAACTTTTCTATTTTATTGATCATTCATAATTTTTCTCCCGAAAAAACGAGTTTTCGTTTTGTTAGCTAAAAAAGTGGAGAAGAAGAAGATTTCTGGTTAGAAATATTTTATCCGACCCAACGATGATCTATCAAAAATTTCAGAAATCCGAAAACAGACATTTTGCTTTTCCTACTGTGAGTTATTGAGTAGGTACCTACCTACCTACATGTATTTCTGTTTACCTCTGTTTGATTTTTGTGCAAATGTTCCAGAATTTTGTAAAGTTTTGAATCATCTCTGCTTGTTAGTTTTTCAGATTCTTTTTCATCTGGAAAAATACACAAATAATTTTTAATGATTAATTCTTGAAGTAGTCTGTTAAAGTTAAAGTAGGTATATATGCAGTATTTTGAGCTACCTACTGAGGTAAAGTGTGTCCAATAGATTCATTAATTCAGCTAGGAATTTGGCGCAAATGATAGAATTTTTGACTGGGTTGGGTTTTTCTTCTTTTAACCTAAAATAAATTGTTTATTTATCCATCGTACAATGTAAATATGTAATGTAGGTATGATTTCTTTTGAAATATGAACTGAAGTAAAATATTTTGAAAAAATATATATAGTATAATGGCTCATTTTGGATATACTGTAGCTAAAAATCGTAGTTTTTCCCCCTAAAAGTTACATCTAGCAATTTTCAAATTTAAAAAATGATTCCTCATTAATTTTTTTAGAGGGAGATTTTGTATAAGAAAAGGTCAAGGTACCTACATACAATTTACGCGAGAAAAATTTATCTATCTTCTACTTTATATTTATTTTTTACAAAAATTATTGTAAAAAACGAAGTAGGTACTTATTAATTTTTTTTTAGTGCCTCCACCTATTTTGAATTTTCATGAAGTAATATGGATTTCTGTCTCACCAAAATTACTATTGAAAAATTTTCACGATATCTTACGGATTCGAACTATTTGGATTGTAAAAAACTGAGTAATGAACTTACGAATATGATGGTGCCTCTTCACGAGTATCTGACCATTTCACTTTTCCCAAATAGCTACGAACATTACGACTTGTAGTGAAATTAGCTCTTGTATTTTTTGTTGGTTTACACAAAATGATGTAAAGTTTCGGTGCGAATAGAAAGCTCAAAATTATCAGGGAATTTATCGAAACGCTCATATTTATTGAAAGTATCTGCAATGAAAAAAACGTAAAGGTTCGTGATTTGATACTAATACATTTTCAGTCAAAAAAAATTATTAGATTTTGACGAAAATTAATCAAATAGATATGTAGTTAACCTTGAATGAGAAAATTGAAGGATCTCCTGGAATTTTTAAAAAATCCTAGCTCAAAGAGAGGAGAAGCTAGGAAACCTCAAAAAGAGTCGGATACCTAATTTTTGAGAAAACCAGTTCTTTGCTTCTTTTGAATTGAACTATGGGTATGGAAACTCAAATTTCACATTTTTAAAGAGTGTTCGAGGTTCCCAGCTGGTGGCATTATCCAAAAGAAGTAAAAATATTGTATTTTTAGAGAACAGTCCCACTTTGAGGTCTCCGGTTTCATTATCCTTTGGCCTATGAAAGGTCAAAAATTTTCTCAGAAGATCCCCACCCAAAAACATTTATCACACTAAATTTCGTTTAAATTCAGAATGTGTAGTGACATGAATACACGCCTTTTGTTTGCAGCACCCTTGACTGCAGATATGCAAGTAAGTCCAAATGATTATATAGTACTTATTTTTCATCTCAACATACTTTTTTGTCGCTATTGAAATATATTAAAGCAAACGCTGTCCCGGTGAGGAGGGTCGCATACATTGTAAAACCTATGCATTTCGCCTCGTTGAAATTTTCTGGCAAATTTCTTGTTTGGGCAGCGTAATGGGTACATAGCACAACCAAAATTGCCACGAAGGCAAATGTTTCAAACAATATATCTTTATCCAAATGGCAAGTTTTTGAACCAATCCATCCGTTATCCTTCTCTTTGTAGTCAATGCTTATTTGAGGTGGGTGCCGAAATAATGAAATCAAACAAATTAATATTCCGGCACCAATCAGCAAAAAAGTTATGGCGACCTGAAAACCAAAATTAGGTACAGTTTAAGAAATGTTCAATTTCCAAACTGGGAAATTCTTCAATACTTGGAAAATCGTCCAAACTGTGAAGATGGATTATTGGAAAATTCTCAAATTTTTTGAAAATTTTACTTCTAGATTTTAGAAAAAATCTCGATCTTTGGAAAATACTCCAATTTTTTAGAAAACTGTCCAATTTTCGGAAAATTGTAGACCATTTTTTTAAAAGAAGTTCCCTGAAGATCGAAACTGCATTTTAAAAAATGTTCAATTTTCAATGACTGAGAAATTCTTCAAAGCTTGAAAAATCGTCTAAATTATGAAGAAAGATCTTTGCGCAGTTCTCAATTTTTTTGAAAATTTTACTTCTTGATTTCAGAAGAATCTCGATCTTTGGAAAATTATTCAATTTTTTTTAGAAAAAATGGAAACTAACATTCCATTACCTATAAAAAAGTTCAATTTTCAATGGCGGGAAAATTCTTCATTTTTTTGAAAATCGTCCAAATTATGGAGATCAATTATTGAAAGTTTTCAATGTTTTGAAAATTTTAAATACACACTTTTTAGTTTTGAAAAAATCTCGATTTTTGGAAAATCCAATTTTTCAGAAAACTGTCCATTTTTGGAAAATTGTAGTCTATTTCTTAAAAAAATTGTACTCATTTTGGAGAATTTTCCGATCTTTGGAAATTTTATTTTCTATACAAAAGTGAGCTGCACTGAGAGAACAATATAGAGTTTTTTACTCAAAATTGAGAGTTTTTTACTCAAAATGTAATAGTATTTGCTATATTATGTAGCATTTTTCCATAAATACTACATTTCTGAGTAAAAACTGCTATATGATGTGGTAAAAATTACTATATAGTAAAAACTGCTACATTTTTTGGTAATTTCAACTACATAGTGTAGAAAAATGAACTATAAGCTATAGTTTATTTTACTATACTATATGGTAAAAGATTCTTTTTACTATAAAAAATAGTAATTATCAAGAATGGTACCATATTGATAAATGCAGTAGTGATAGTGTTGTAAATTATTATCAACAAATTTTAAACTTAATCAATCAATGAATTTTAATGAAAGAGTGTGCCGTAAATAAATGCATTTTATGTTCATTAGTCGAAAATACTATTTAATCAACATTACAAGTTGTACTATATACCCATTTTTTAAAGCATTGTGCATAATTTACTTTGGCTTATTTATCAACTACTTTTTCTGGTTTCAATTTTAAATTAATATTTATGTGATTTTTCCAACAACATTTCGAAAAAGTAAGGTAGTAAGTAAAAATTCTTATAAATTCTCCTATGTTTGGTGATTTTTGAAAAATACAGCTAGGTACTTTATGCCTCATAATATCATAATCTAAAGATGGTATTAAACAGAATGAATTTATTAATATATGTGAAGTGTGAATTCACAGTTTCACATATTTAGTACCTATTAATAAATATTTCGAAAAAAATTACCTAATATTACCACAAATCTACATTATGAAATTAGGTCCCAGTAGTCTAGTGGTTAAGTTTAGGTACTTAGGAACATAGGGTCATAGGTTCGAATCCGAGATAGGTAGGAAATTTTTCGGGAGGGAATTTAGTTTGAAAATGTATGTTCAAATTCCTCTCGGTAGTGCAAGAATAATGATGTTATAATTGCATGTACTCGTTAATAATTTTATTTTTAAAAATTAATTCATTGAAAGCAATTTGCATATGGAAATAGAAATAATGTTGAAAGCTATATAAGTATTTAAAAATTACTATAATGTTTGGTAAAGTTGCTCCCTTGGTGTTTTTATAGAAAATATTACTATAATATGTAGTGATTTGTACAATAAAATATGGTATCATTTACTATACAAAATGTAGTAATTTGTACTATTCTGTTTAGTAAAATTCACTTCATATTGTAGTAAAATTTTCTATAAAAACACCAAGGGAGCAACTTTACCAAACATTATAGTAATTCTTACTCAAAAAATTTCTCTCAGTGTGAGTAAAAATTTTCAATTTCTACATAGAAAATTTTACGATTTTCCGGAAAATCAACTTTTCTGAAATAATTATGGTATTTTAGAAATTTTTAAAAATTCAAAAACTATTCCTTCAAAAAATTAGCATCGAGATTTTTAGAAAAACTTATGTGTCAAATAGATAGGTAGAGGTGCTACATACTTGTGCCTTCAAAGTCATGAATTTTGGATTCATATTGGGAAACTTTTTTTTAGAAATAGCCAACAGACGAGCGATTCGATTCGTTTTCACCAGTAAAGCTGCATAGATCATGGTAAAGGTGATCGATGGTGTGATTCTGATCATTGCACAAGTTATTTCCTTCTTTGGTAAAGCCACAATGAATGGAGTAATGTTGGCCAATACCATCCCCACAAACATAACATAGCATAGTTCTTTGGTGCTGGATTTCACTACCGGTGTATTTTTATATTTGATGAATATTGTGAAAGTGAAGAGAGTCAGTGTAATGGAGACCAAAGAAAAGGACATTGATACTAAACGATTGGTATCATACCACGTAGAATTCTTGAAAGGTATAGGAAGACATTCTGTAACGATAGTCAAGTTTCATATTATTTTTTTGTTTGAATTATTGAAAAAAATTGAAGCAGTTGAACTCACTATTTCTCGCTAAATTTGCCATGTATCCAAATTCACATTTAGCGCACAATGTCCCATTTATTAATATTTCCAAAGAATTACACCGTTTGCAGTCCCAGCAACAGATATCATTCCTTTTTATCTGTGGTGAGATAAAAATCAATCATTGGAGGTAAATTACCTACGTGCAATAAACTGAAAATTAGCCTACAGTTGCGTATCCCAAGGGGCACGTTTCACTACATGAAGATTTCACTTTAAATGGGAACGAGATGTTATCATGCATTCTCAATGCTCCGCGTATCCTGAGCGTTCCAGGTTTGGAAAGAAGTTTTTCAAACTCTTTAAAATCATGCTGTGCGGTTGATTCTTCGTTGTATGTCTCGCCTGACTTGACGTATTCGCCAATTTTCAAGGGAACAGACGATCCATTTAGGAATTGCGATTGATGAATATCATACCTGTTTTTAACATTGAAAATAAATTTTCATAATTGGAAATTAAATTCATTTGGTGGCAAATCACTTTGAATTTTTTTTCTGCGTTGTTAGCCTCCAAAATTGAAAGACAAAATAGTCCTACATATTTAAGTTTGACAAATGCATAATGCATACTAACTTGACCATTGTGGGCAAACCATTATCAAAACTGATCTCTTCATCGAATAAAGAGAAATTCACTTGTGATACACTGGTTCTCTGTAAAAAAAAAAATGGCGATATAGGTTACCGCAATTCATTTTCATTGCTCAAAAATTTGACCACCTACACTTATATGTTTGATTCAATCTAACTATCTCGAGAGCAAAGAAAGCAGAAAAAATGCAGAATTTGGCAGAAAAAAAAAACAGAAAAGTGCAGAAATTATCAGTAGAATCGAGCAGGAAAAAAAAACCAGAATAATTCTGCTTTTCTAGAATTTCGTGATGCCAATGGTATTTTTGAGTACTGAGTAGTGAGTACTTATTCAAAGACATCTTCATATAGAATTTTTGAAATAAGTACTTCCCGTTTTCCCTTCATTTTTCAATTTTTTTTTTTTTGAAAAGAATCGTATTTTATTGTTGGGGACATGGAATTGTGGGAGGGTTTAAAAAAATTTCCGGCATACAACTTCCTTGCTACCTTCTCTTCAATTTTAAAAAAGATGCAAAACGATCACCCTAACTTTATGGTCATTTGACCTATCTACATACAAGTTGTTCATTTTTTGAAATAGGGAAGTAGGTACCAATACAGGAAACTTACTAAAAAACGATTGAAATAGTAATCAAAGATTAAATCATGTTTTTCAACACTTGCTAACATATTGTGTAAGGCATGAGCCAAAACGTGGACTGCTTTGATAGCATTAGGTACAGATTCATATTGTTTATAACCATCCATGAGATTTTCATTTCCTATGCAATAAAAATGTTTACAATTAATATTCAAACATTGATTATGTAATTGATTTTTACACAGCTGAGATACCTTCGCATTTCGTTTCGTTTCCTTTTGGTTGAAATCTGCATTTGAAATATTGTTCCCAAAATTCTTTGAACCATGGATTCCGCTGATTGTTCTGCACTGTTCGCGATAAGAAGTAATCGTCAAATTCTTTAATATACTGAGGCCTTATACTGACAGATATTCCAGCTGAACTTGGTACAAAATTCTTTTTTGTCCGAGGCTGTTGACCCTTCACGTTACTAAATTTCAACAATTCCAAAATTAAAATTTATGAGAGAACTGAAATTAGAAAATCAGCCTTCAACTTACCCAGAGATGATGACAAATTTCTTGGTTCGTTTGTATCCGCTTTTACCATTGCCTTTTATTGCCTCGTGCAAAAATTCCAACTCAATTTCGTCACAAAAACAAACAATCACATCAACTGTGTCATACGATGGCATAATATCCCATAAATTCACAATATGGCCGGCCATCGAAAATGTTTGGAGTGTGTCTACGATATCAGCTATGCAAACTTTATAGCTTGAAGCCAAACTTTTGAAACGTTTGAGTATGTTAACGTTATGGAATCCCACTATAGAAATAAAAAATTTTCAAGTCTGACTTGGCCAAAAAAAAATCAAGCAAAGGACAATATTGTAATAAGTAAATTTACCAGAAGAGTGAACCAAGGCTACATATGTCCAGTTGAAATGAGCTAGAATTTCAAAAATAACATCCGTCATGAACACGTTTCCCGATGATAATGAATAAACGATGTCACTTTTGGAAAAATACCAAGCAGAATTTTCTTCGATATTTTCAAGAATTCCATCTTTGGGATCTGTATAAATAATTTGAGGAATACGATAGCCATGCAAAATATGCTCAATTTCAGATTGAGTATCTCTTGGTAATATAACGCCAAGTAGGGCAGGTTTTGTATCATTTGAAGAACATGAAAGCAAATCCTAGAATTTGTAAGGTGAGGTATATATTGAGGGGAAAAAAATGGTTTTCAGATTTAAATCCAAGGGTATGTACCTCGGTTTTTCCGATTAAGCAGAATGAATTTTCAAGTAATTCCATGATTTTTGCTCTGCCCACTTCCATATTACTGCAGAAATCTTCAATGACCAATTCGAGGGTTACATTTGGTAAGAGTTTCTCGTCTCTGTAGATGAATAAAATTCAAAACATAGGAATTTTAGAATTATTACCTACTCAAATCATAAAAATGTAGTATGACAGAGGTAAGTTTGCTTTTTCATTTTTTTGGAAATTTGAACACAGTTCTTAATTACTCAATGTCATTCTTTCTTAATTTTGAAAATTTCATTTCCTACCTCAATCCTTTCGTCACCACTATTGCCTCATTTTTTCAGTTTTGAAAGAATGCGAGGAAAATTGGATTGAAAATTCTCCTGAAATAGTCCTAAAAAATATCACACCTTTGCAAAAAAAACCTGAGGATTAAATTTTTAGAAATTTATGGTGGATCATTCATAAGGAAAGCGATCATTGATCAATGATCATATATTTAAAAAATTTGCGATTTTTGTAGTACCCAATTCATAACTTTTTTGAAAAACTGTCCTTTTTATGAAAAATTGCCCGTTTTGTTAAAAACTGGCCATTTTTGACAAATTGACCATATTTAGAAAAAAAAACACTTGACCATTTTTTAAAAATATAAATTTTTCTTTGAAATTAAAAAATCGATTCTAAAAAATTAATGTACATACAACAATATTATTTTGAAAAACTTTTTTTTTTGACAAAAATAATTAGATATTTTTGATAAATGACAATTTTTGAAAGAAAAACTGGCCATTTCTTGAGTAGAAAAACGGTCTTATGGAAAAAAATTGGGAAATTGGTCAATGAAAATTATTTTAATTTCGATAGAAAGTTGGTAACGCTATCTCAAAATCCATTTTCTGAAGTCACTTTAACCCTTTACCTAAATTGTGACCCCTAGAAGTCTTTTGGATGGGAAAAAGAAGCCAACATCAAAACTTTCCATTAGAATTGTTCAAAATATTTGTCGTCCTCAGTGTCATTCTCTCACAAAAATCATGAAAGTTTTCAAGATGGTGGAGTAAGGGACCAAATTGAAAAATTTTTGAGTTAGGTATGTGATGTATCAAAATCTGAGTTCCCAATCTTCGAAATTAATTGAACTTCCCGGGAAAAGAAAATTAGATCCAATTGAATCCGAAAAATGGCGCGATCCAATCGGATCCAAGTGGATCCAAGTGGACACAAGAGGATACAAATGAACCCAAGTGGATACAAGTGAATGGAAATGAATCCAAATTGATCTAATTAAAGACATTTTTCTCTCTAAATTGAAAAAAATCGGATCTATAATTGTATCCCTTTGGATCTAATTTCATTTTTTTTGATCTGATATCTGATTATACTTTTTTGGATCTAATTATATCTTATTGGATCCAATCGGATAATAAATTTGGCAGAGTTAAAAAATTGGATTCAATAGGTAGCATCCAATTAGATCCAGTTGGATTCAAAAAGATCTGAAAAGACTCAATTGAATCGAATTTTTTCTCGATTTAAAGGGGAAAATGTCTTAAATTGGATCAATTTGAATTTGTGTGGATCCGATTGGATCGCGCCATTTTTCAAATCCAATTGGATCCAATTGGATCTAATTTTTTCCCCCGGGTTAGGAGATGCGGTTTTTATGAGTAACTCTTAAGGTCTGTACTCAATTTTCAGGTTATATCTTTACCAAATTTCAAAAAAATTATCCATCTAAGTTACTTTTGTATCATGTCCACAGCAAAATGAAGGGCTTCCAATATCTGTTGTGTGTCACTACTGACTACATTGCCATAGCACGTGAAATCTTTGTTGTTTGGACGAATTGATAACAAAACTCCTATCCGGAAATGCTGACCGGTAACTTGCTTCGCCTCAGAACTGCAGTAATTCGCAAATTGTGAAACCAAAATGAGCTGAATCATCAAACATATGAAATTGTTGCTTTTGATTTTCATATTGACCTGAATAAATTTTCACAAGAAATTCACAATTTAACGAATTGTTAAGAAATCTCAAATTTCCAATGAGAGCCATTAGTAGGTAGTTGAAGTTACCTATTTTTCGAAATTTCCTCACGACTGCACTGATACTGTTTCTTACATCTGCGATCTGATTTCCTTAATTTTTTAAAATTTTGATAAAGAACACTCGAACCACATACTTTATTGAATGAAAGACGCGCACGCACAAACTATCTACCTGAGCAGGTATAGCAATAATTTTTTCATCTGCGTACATTCCAATCGTAAAAAAATATCAGTCCCGATAAAACATTTACACTTAATCTACAAAAATAACATTTAGATAGATTTTATGGTCGGTACAATTGAATAGGTAGAACTTCAAAATATTTTTTACACGATAAAAAATTATTCGTGCAATTTATTTTCGTATTCTCCGATTATGATAATTTAACATTTAAGTAGGTATACCTAATTATCTAGGTAATACATTGATAAACATACGGTCAAGGGTCTTTTAAATCTTTTTTAATGTTATAATTTTTGATTGAAGAAGTGCTCTAGGTAAGTAATTACCTAGGTACAATCTTTCATTAGTTGTGTAGATTTGGTGGCGATAATTTGAAAAATAACAACATGCTAGTTGGAATTAATTTTCACCTAATTTTGTATTTACAAAGAAAGAACATCTTAATTCTTTACGGTTCTTCCAATTCGGTAGATTTAAAAACCTGACAACTTTTTTCCCTCATTACAACCTGTGTCAGTTATCGGTAAATGAGTAAAATTTCAAAAGTCAGCGTCACCGTTTATGTAGGTCCTAGAACTCAAAAATTGTTTGAAAGTGGGAGGGAGGGGTTCAAATGCTATTTCGTTACAATACTGATAAGAATGGCGAACCTGTTCAGTCGTAATCAAATCTTCTGTTATGTAAAGCAAGAAAAGGGTTTCTTTGACCGAAGTAAACTTTAAAGATCCGACGAGTTGAGGATCGTCGGATAGCCCTCATTGAGGAGAAGATTTAGCGCGCAAAAAGTTTGGAAAAAACGTTTTCAAAGTTAAGAAAAGTCGGCTCAAAGTTTTGATAATTTTGGCTTCTGTTTGACCAATCAAGAGCCGGATCATCCAGTGGCGTAACCAGGATTTTGTCAAGGGGGGAGGGGGCAAGAACAAGTTATGTCAAATTTTCTGTGGTCGATTTGAAACATATTAGCAAGTATTTTTTCATGGTAGGCGGGGAGCCAGCACCGAAAGTCCTGCACCCCCTCCCCCCCGCCGATCCTCTGGGACATTTTTTTTGAAGGGGTACTCCTAAGGAACATTTCTAGCGGTTTTCTTCAAAAAAAAAAAAAACTGGCCCCACTAACAAAACAGCGGCCATTTTGATTGGCTTACCCCCTCAAAATCAACATTTTCCATTCTAACTCCGAAACGGTACAATTTAGGGGAAAATTTATGAAATAAAAAATGTTCTACATAAAATTTGGAACATTTTGATTTTTTAGTGAACGCGTGAAGTGGCCGCGTTCGCGAGATACACGCGCGTGAAGTTGCGCTTGGCACTCAAAAATTGAAGTATAGGTATAGGTTATGCATTAGGGTGGATCGCGAAAAAAAATATACCTCGGATTTCGACCAAATTCATTGGGATTGTTGGGTCACCATCAGAGACTACCCAAAAAAATGTTGAGCCCTCCAGGTGACGAGGGAGGGAAGCTAGGGGTTCTCAAACGGGACCTCCTTTTGAAAAAAAACGCGGTTTTTTGTGCTTTTTAGCTCAAAAATATGGCGTGAGAAACCTGACACAGCACTAAAAAGGTGCGATTTGAGTTTCTACATCTCCCAAGACCATCGCCGTCCTCCTCCGATTAAAACTCAGACAGTTATCAGGGGGTCCAAAAGTTGCAGATCGCGAAATTTCCATGTTTTGAAATTTTTGCTGGCCCCTAATTCATCATCACTTTTGCACTGCGCCGAGTAATTAAATTTTTTTTTTACAGTTTTGAAGAAAATTTTGAGAATTTTCTCGATCAGTGTAGCCAACTGCGACTTGTGATATTCAAATTTCTGGAATTCGTATTGATCTGATCATGAAGTTGCTAGGTACCTAATTACATAAGTCTTAGGTATTGCTAGAAAACTGTACAAACTTTTTTTTTGGTTTTTTAAATAATCATATTGCCCGAGCGAAGTGGGGGCAAAATTTTTTGAAACATCACACCTAAAAAAAGCAATAAAATACTTTTAAAAAACGGCCATGGAGGCGATCGCCCCAGTCGCTCCCCCTTGGCTACGCCACTGTGAGAGTACATTTAAAAAATGATATTTGATCTCGAACCACCCCACATCCCCAGCCTATGATCCCAGAATGAAGTTCATGGATCATAATGATAACCTTGATTGGATATTTTCGCTTTATTTTTTTTATCGATTTTTCGACGAGATTCTTGAATCCTGAAGCTGTTTGAAAAGCTTAAAAGTTGAGCTCCGCCCAAAAAAACTGAAAATTTCCAGCATTAAAACTAATAAATTTTTTTGTATTGGATCAATGTGCGATATGACATCAACGAATAAAAATAAAAATCTTACGTTTCTTACGCTATCTGAACCGAGCCGTGCCAAACGACAGCGTGCCTAACTGGTTTATGAACAACAATTAGTCTACTTTTTCAATTCAAGGAGTCGAAATTAAAAACCTTCATCTACTGGCATTTTACCTACCGGTGTTGATTGCTCCTAAAAATGAAAAGATATGCAATTTACTCAACAGCAGAACTTGAAATAAAAACCAGTTTGTGGAATAACTTCAAATGGTGGCGGATTACTCATCAATCTCAATGACGACTTATAATCGCATTATTTGATGTTTATCTAATTTATGTACTCGATGCTTATTTTATTTTTATTTCGATTGATAAGCACGCTCAAGTAGAGCTAATGTTTGACATTTCTTACATGTTCGTAACTCAGCTATAACCATACGTTTTACTGTTATACTGCGAAGCTTAGTCGTTATTGGCGCCTGTTCGTGAAAAGTAAAGTAATTCTCCAACTTTTTCGACGTATTTCGTGATACTGTGATAGTGCGTAGTTGAAATAATTCAATTTTGGTATTTTCGCGAATTAGTACACCATGTCGGTTAAATCATCAGTGTTGGGGGCTGTCGCCATCACCCTATTTTATTTTACAACAATGGGTGAGTGAATGTTTTCAATTTTTAGAAAATTGGTAATTAAAAATATTCAGATTGTTCGCCATGTGACAATATTTCATAAAAAAATTATAAAATACACGAATTTTCAATTTTTTTCTGAATTTTGACGTCACCGAACTTTATTTTTGCAGTATCATCTGCGACGGACTGTAGTTTTCTTACGTTTGGGCAAGAGATGAAATTGAATGATTTGCCAACTTGCATAACACTGACAGTAACTAAAGGAGAAGTATATTGCTGTTATAGTGCTTTACGTCAACCTTACTGCTGTGATCAAGGAGATCATATTGTTAATTTGTAAGTACCTAATACCTATACCTATATACTTGATACGTGTACTTGAAGAAGATATTTTTTTCGAGCAAGTTATATAAGTTTTCATGCATGTTACCTAATTCCTGGCCTGTTTCATAAGACATTTAAAATATACCTAATGTTTATTTTTTTCTTCCACAGAATAATATGGTTGGTTGCGATAGTAGGAGTACTTTGTGGCATAATTATCATTATAAGACGTATATGGTTTTACAGAAGAGCTGGACGTTTTTTAATGTAAAATAAGAAATCGTGAAAAATCGTGATTATTTATGTTACCTCTATTTATTTTTTTTAGTCAACTTTTTTGAAAAATTCATACGTTTATTTATATTTAAATGGCCTATTTATGGAATTTTTAAGGACGTGTGAAAGAAAGTCAGATATTTCGACTTTCTTGTGTTCGTCTAGTATTTTAATAAACGAGTAAATAGGAATACCTAGTTTAAGTTTTAAATGCACTTTTAAAAATTTTTATACCTGTACTTTGAAAAATTCTTGAATTTTAATATACTCATTATAAATACATATGCACATTTGTTATTCGATATTGTTGCTTTGTACTTTGTGTTAGTTATCTACACCTACTTAGACGTTGGTGTAATAAATTCATTAGTCATTGTCATTGAGTAGGATACGTGGAAATAACCATTATGAGCTCTGAACGTTTGAAAGTGCGAGTACTTAGACTTTCATAAATTTCTTTGATGATGATTAACGAACGACTAATTTTTCTGAATTTATTTGTTTCGTTACAACGTATCAAAGTTGAATTTTAAAATATTGCCTGAAAATTTCACATTCCTGAGAATGGGTTATTATTTTGACGAAAAGTGCTAAATAATAAAACAGCTTGTGAATATGAACGTGAGATTACGATTTGACGAAAATTTTAAAAAATTTACTAAAATAACCATCAAATGAACATAAATAGATAAGATTCATGAATAATTCTGAAAAAAAAAATACAGAAATTTCCAAGTGGCGTATACTCATAACTTTGATTTTTACTAGAAATTTCAATTTCAACGAAAAATTTCCAACGTTGACTGAAACATTCATACGTTCTTCACAAAGAAAAAAAAAAATGATTCTGAGAAAACTGAATGATTTCAACGACTGGTTGAAAAAAAACTCGCTATTTGTGATAAAAAATTATTTTTTTGTTCAAAAATTAAAAGAATGAAATTAACTTAAATAGTTTGCAAAAAATGGTAATAATTTGAACGAACACTCTAAATTTTTATGAAAAATTTTCCACATTAATTAAAACTTTTTACGTGTCAGCCGAAAATTAGCGACGATGAAGAAACGTTGCAATTTGAATTAAAGTCATGATTTTTACCAAAAGTCATATCTATGTGTAGCAAAACTTTAAAAAATGAATACAAATACCTAATAAATTTCTTCAATATTTAAACGATACTTTTTACGAAAGATCAAATACTCATCAGTTACGATTTTCATTGATTGTTTTCTCGTTTTTTTTTTTTTTTGAAAAAATAGATTGAGGTAAGGTACCTAGCTTAAAAGTTGTGTGTGAATTTTCAAACGACTCGAGTGTGGCAGTAATTTTACTCCCAGTACCGGATTCAATATTTACCCTTCCCCCTCGATTGTTTTCAAAATCCAAAGTGGGTTAACATTTTTGAATTCTTTTTTTAATATGTCAGTTTAACCTCGATGTAAATATTTCTTGGAGATCTTTAAAAAAAATTAGTAATTCGTTTAAAAATTGAACAACTGACTGTTCATAAAATTTATACCTCTACTAATTTTGTAAAAAAAATATATACAAATTTTGATAAAAATAATTTATATGGATATTTTCGACGATCAGATTATTTTATAGGTAAAAATTTATCGCAAGCATCTCAAAAAAATTAATGCTTACTTACTTGAAAAAATTTAAAGCTAAAAATTAATTTTTTAAATTTAGACAAAATTTTGAAATCTAAAAATTGAGTTATTTTTATTCTGGCTTGAAATTTCACTGAAGATTGTCATACCTACCTCTTTTGCAAGTGGTCTAAATTTTGATTTTAAATCCAATTCTATTGACTTATAAATTTTTATTTCAACTTTTTCTTTTAATGTGGTATTTTTTAATTTAAAAACAGAAACCCTTTTTTTAAATTTTTCTTTGTTGATTAATTTATCTTTGTATTCTCAGAAACAAACCAGAGTTTTTGTCTTTCAGGGAGGGGGGATAAACAATTTTTACATTCCATCCAAATTTTCTAACTTCAAACTGATGTAATAATTTGAAAAAAAAGATTGGGTTGAAAATATATTCGAGAGCGGATGAAAATAAGAGATAATAATATTTATCTTCTTTGAAAAAATTTTATTACATCCCACGATAATATTTTCCTTTACTTATTCATTTTGATGATGAGGAATGTGTTCAGCAATTTAATCGTTGGAATTTCACGAAGGAAATAATGATGACGGACAACATTTATTTTTTCAAATTTCCTGTCACTGAAAAAATTATACGCAGTGGCGTAGCCAAGGGGGGGGTCCAGGGGGTCCGCACCCCCCCCCCCCCCATGAGGTCAAAAATTTACGTGAAAAAAGCGCCTTTTTAAGGCATTAAAAATAAATTTTTCTCAAAGCTTCGCCCTCGCTTCGCTCGGGCATAAATAATCTCAATTATTTGAATTATTTGCAATGATTATGCGAAAAAAGGCTCCATCTTAGTATTTTAAGTCTCCATATCCACTTTCTGCCTTTCCAAAAAAAGCTTCTGACGATATTGCTTGAATTTTCTGGTTATTATTTTCCTTTTTTAAGGTCAAAATGATCACTTTGAAAGTTGCTTATTCCAAAATTACATCTATACCGAAGTTTTTTCTCTAAATATTTGATGCAAATCGTGATTTATTGATAAATTTATGAATGAAAGTGTTTCAAATTATGAATTTACTGTTCCCATAAGCCATTTTTTTGGTGGTGGGGGGGGTGAGGGGAATGGTGAAAAGTGAACTAAAAATTTCGCGAAAAATTTGGAAGTGTGGACCCCCATGAGAAATTTCTGGCTACGCCACTGATTATACGTAATACATAATTTCGGTTCTAAATTTTTTTGGTATAAATTTTTTTTAAAAAATTGAATGATCTCAAATTTTTTTCGAATACTCAAGCTATTTGTAGCACTAATTGGGAGCAATTTTAAAGTTTAAGAGTGGTATTTGGCTGAAATAAATAAAAAAATTTCAAAATTTGTTACTTAGTTATCTCTATGAATTTTAAAATTTTTTTTGGTGGCATGAAACGACAAAATGGGTATTTTCGGATAGAAAAACGAAACAGTCCTTGATCATTTTTTAAAATCATTTGAGTAATTTATTAAAAACATCGAATTTTTTAAAATAATTTATTAGGTACCTGTTTTCTTTCTCGAGGGACAAGGATGCTCAAAAAATTATTCGATCGAATAAAACAGCTTTCGGAGCGATCGATGGTAAAAATTTTGTAGGTACAGAAAATTTGCAAATTGGACAAAAGAGTAGGTATAGGCATTATTTTCAGTTACATTCCCAAGACCAACAACCTCCCACCGTCGTCAATAATCAGTGATAATTGAATCGAATATTTAAAAAATTGAAAAAATTAATTTTTTTCGTAAATAACGTATTCTGAATTATCAGCAGTTCGTTGCACGGTTGCAGTTTCATAATTTCTTTCATTTCGTTGATAGAGAGCGATAAATAGCTGATAAGAAGAGGTGAAATTCCAAACATTAACAAAAATAATTCATTGTTTAGTCTTCACGTCGTGTTCTGTTCGTAAATATCTATGTTAGAAATTATTCGTGAATTTAAATTTATGCCAATTTTCCTATCACCCATCGATCGCGATGTGTAATTTCGTATACAGTCAGTTGTTGTCATCCGGCTAGTTCGTGATGTGACTTTGTTGCATCGAAAGTTTGTTCGTACTCAGTGCAAGAAGAAAAAACTAAAGAGATACCTATATTCTAGATGTATTCTCTCAATATTCATTGCTCAAATACCCGAACTGGATAATTTTTGGAACCCGCAATGGCCACTAAATTCGTATTATTGGGTGCTATCGTTTTCATCGTTAGCTTCACTCCAACCAGTAAGTGCGAATTTGAAATTTGAATGAAATAATCTTAAAAATTTAGCTAGGTAAGCTGAAAAATATTCAGACGTTGGCGAATTGCTTCAAGGACGAGGAAGCAATGAGGGGAAAAAACAAGAAAAATAATATCTACATATTTTTTCACCAATATCCTCGTGCCTGCCTAGTACCTATTACCTTACCTACCTAGATTTACATATAAAGCTATAATTTATGTAGATCTAATTCTAATTAAGTAGTATCGGTTTTGTATAGAATCGTCATTCGAATGCGACGCAATAAACCGTATGGGAGGTAGTTGCACAGCCTGTGATTTTCTTACTTTTGGACAAGAGGTGACCAGCGGAGGATACACGTACTTTTGTCCCAATGGTATAGATTCAAATTATACGATTGCAAAATATTGTTGCTATGATCTGTTACGTCGACCTATTTGTTGTAATGAGACAATGTACATCATCACCGGGTAAAAAAAAGTAAATTTATTATCTATGAATGAATGAAGAACGTAGTATATGTGTGATTTAAATTTTATTACAGGCTGATATGGTTGGCTCTGATAGTAGCGATAATCTGCACTATTTATAAATTCGTCCAATGCGTTTTTCGATGTATTTTTTAAATCTTTTTGCCAACTGTATGCCCTAATTTTATAGCTGTGATGTACGTACAAAGATGAATCGTTTTTTTCTTTCTAAATAATATGTAATAAAAAATTGTTAATTTTTTACGATAGACTTCTTTTTTCACGAGCTGCTGGGTCTGCTATGGTGTAAGTTGTCTTTGAGAAATCGTTTTTTAAAATCTGATTTCTTCGATAATTTTTTTAAGCTCTACAGCAGCACGAGTAGGTAATTTCTTTTTACCTACCAGTATAAGAATTTTCAAGATTCTGGAAAATTTTGATAGTATAAACGTTTTTTAATTTCTAAAGTAAAAAAAATTCACAATTCTTAAATTTTTGATTTGATTTTTTTTCGTTGAAAATGAATCATAAAAATTAAATTTTGGTAGGTATTTATTGTTTAGTTTAAATTATTTTGAAATTAATCAACATAAAATGTCAATTTTTTCGCTTCCTCTCCTAAATTTTTTTTGCTAGATTCAAATTTTTATAATATTTCTCTTCCACCAAAAAAAAAAAACGAAAAAATTGCAAATTGTGATCTAAAAATTCGATTTCTGAAAAAAATGTATGTTTTTTTGACTACTTCGATATTCGAAAGAAATCAACTTTTTCAAAAATTTTCAAAAGTCAAAAAATCCATAAATATATTTTAGACAAAACGGGATCAACTTTTTCTGAATAAATAAAATTATGTTTTTTATCAACGATTCTGAAATTATTTTATTTAAAAATTTACAAGTTTTGACGGAAATTGAAATCCAAGTTATTTGTATTTTATTAGAACAGAAGAGCGAAGACCCTCTCCCCTCCCTCCGACCCCATCCAATTTACCAAAAAGTCCTCATTTCTCCGACAAGCTTATAAAAAAAAAATCACAGTTCATTAAAACTAAATTTTTGCATGAGGAAACTTCACACCTTGAAGAGTTGTACATCTCATAAGTAAGTAGGTACATAGGTTAGGTACCTACATTTGTTTTTTGAAAACCGCATTGAATTATTTTTGTAAACAGGCGATGAGATTTTTTAAAGAAGAGCTGTTCATCAAGATAATTCACTTAATTATTGGGGGTGAATCAAATTTTAAATTAATTTTGAGTGTTGCCAATTTTGGATGGGGAGGGGTCGCGTTCAGAAAGTATACGAAAATAAAGTAAAATTTGTAGTAAAAAACCCTTAGTTTTAAAATCTTTAAAGGGTTTTCAGGGGAATATTTATTAACAGCTGCCACATTTACAAAAACGAGATGTTCCCCTCAAGAGATATATTGAAAGTATACTACCTAGTTATATTTTCGATTTCAAGTTTTTTTTTACCAAAATGTATACACTCAAAATTTTTTCCAATCTTGTTATTCTTTGTAGGTACATATATCAAAATTTGTACACTTGTAATTTTTTTGACTATGAAAAATTATTCTTTTCTCTCAGAATTTTCGTTCGTATTTTTTTTTTTTTGAATTTGAACGTCGTTTGTATTTTCCTCTCAAAATTCCCATTTCATTTTTTAAAATTTACACTCCTGTTATTAATGATGGGTGATTATGTATTGAATTTTTTTTCCTCAAAATTTTTTACTCGTGACTTTTTAATCTCAAAAAATTTTCTCCAATTTTTTCACTTCAATTCATTTTTTCATATTTAGGTGCTTGAATTTTTTTTTAAAAAGTTGACAAATTTCGTTGTTTTTCTACACGAAAACTTTTTATTTTTTCAAATTTGGAAGAGTGACTTTTTTTCTTTCGATTCTATATGCCTCAGGTCAGTGATTTTTCAAATAAAAATTTAGATTTGAGAAGAAAAAGTTTTCAATTTTGAAGAAACTTACATATAAAAAATGAACATCTCAACAGAGAGAGAATGAAAAAAAATCACTCCCTGTGATTAAATTTTGGTAGGTATGTGAAAAAAAATTTTCAACATCAAAAAAATAACGAATGAAAATCTTGACAAGAAACAAAATATATGGGTTGAAATTCTGATTTTTTTTCCAATACACTTCCTATGAGAGAAACAAAAAATTTGATATTTTTGATCTTGTTCTTTTTTTTTTTCATACCAACCAAAATTTGATCACAAGGAGTGACTTTTCTCTTTCAACTGAAATAGGTAGTCATTTTTTACACGTGATTTTTTCAAAATTGAAAACATTTTCTTACAATTTATTGTGTGTCACTCGTGTTGAAAGTCAACCACTTCCGAATATTTTACATATTTTAACCTCAAAAAAATAAGGAATTTCTTCGTATTGTAAAAACAAAGCACCCATAAAATTAAATAATCTGAATGTAAATTTTTTTCATCCTCTTCCTCCTACATCTGTTTTGTTAGCCTCAAGTTATTTTTCTGTCAACTATTTCTCAACAAATGTCTAAAATTAAGATAATTGGAAATTTAGTTTGAGTGGCTCTTAAAATTGTAACGTAATTCTCTCATTTAGATTACTTGATTCTTAAAATTTAATAGATATTCAAAATAATGACCAAATTGAAAATTTATAAATCTTTTCAAAATGATCAAAAATCGAATAAATTTTTCGGGCAATAATCCAAAGATTTTTGGTAAAATTGGACAATTTTGCCAAAATTCTTCGATTTTTCGTCAATTTTTTTCATTGGGAAAATTCTTTGTCAAAATACTAAATTTTCATCGTAATTAATTCAAAGAAGTTGAAATTGATACTTTTATTTTTCGACAATAATTTCTCATTATTTTCGACTTCTGAGAAAAAACTACACCAGAAATAAAACAACCACCTATTTTGAAAACATTTATATATTTTTTTAAAGAAATTTTTTTCACAATAACTTAAAATAATTTTCTCAGTCTTGGTTTTAAATTACCAATCGAAATCGTAAAAAAACATTAACCGCTATTAGTAACTTGTTGAAAAACAATACAATTTTAAATACTGTTTATGCTCAAACATCGTTGCAATTTTGTAATTACTTATTCGGAAAAAGGGAAACATAGGACACGAGTACGTAACACAGATACCCCATATACGGGACGGGTATCCGTTATAAAACAAATCATCAGTATTCACCGATGTGTGCGGCGGTAAGTAATAAACCAAAACTTGATTGACAAAAAAAAAAATAATAAAAACACGTAAAACTGACGTAATAATTTAAATAAAAAAAAAAACAGGAGGGGAATAGGAAAAATAAATAAGATAAAATTAAAATTCACGCTCTAGTGATTTGTTCGGCGAGAAATCCATCAAAATAGAGGTGATTCGATAATAGACGACGAAACGTAGACGGCGTGGACATCTTTGAGGTTACGGCACATCTACCAGCAAAAACCACTTCAATTTCGTATCTCGTTAAACGACGGAGTGTGAAGATAGGGAGACGGGGAGGGCCTTACGTAAAAAAAATATATTTACACGATACCGGCGGCTTCACTCTTTGTACATCTAAATGCCAAAAATAACAAATTAAAATACAACTAAAACATCTGATACATTCTGTGGAAGACGAGCTATTTGAAAAAAAAAAAAAAATGGACTGTATTCGATGTAGTGGAAATTATACCATACACCCACACGTCGGACACACTGCGATGATATGTTGAGGAGAGAATGCTGCCTCTACGTAACCAACTACCATACTTATCCATTAGAACACCGGCACTTGTCCATATCTTAAAAATCAACAACGGCGAACCTTCGAAGAATACTGATAATTAAAACGCCAAGCCCCGGCTGGGGCTTTCCTCCGTTACGTTTACTCACAACCATCGACGATCCTTGCGAATTACGTACGGATTATGAACGGAGGCGATATCACAGTTCCGCGTCGTCCAGAGGATCCTCTCTTATGAGAAATTAGGCCAATGCGATTTATCGCGTACAGTCCAGCGATCTGACCATATGTTACACGATTATCTATACACATTAATCACAGAATTAAAATATCCGTTTTGTTATCTGCGTGTATGTGTGAGTGTGTGCTGAAAACTCGGTGAGAAAATGTGTTTCTAGAAAAGAAAAAATAAGATCACTTTATATCGCACCGGATGCGAGACGAAAAAAACACGGCGAGATGCTTCAAAGCACATTACGTCGAAGCTTTCTATACCAATACTGCGTTTAGTCACATTAGAAAAAAAAAACGTGATGTGTTTCGCGATCAAAAAGAATCGAATTTCGGTAAAATAAAATTCGATCAACTATTACAAAAAAAAAAAAAAAAACGCAACTTCAACAACACTCAAATTACAGATGAATTCGTTAAAACGAAATTTAAAAAGCGGTAAGATTTAAAACAATAATCTATACTTGATATGTTTTCTGTGAATTTTTTCCTTTAAAAATTTTTTCGTTAAAAAAGATGAGAGAGTCAGAGACAGAGAGACAAGAGAGACAGAGAGATTGAAGAATTTCCGAAGAGTTTGTGAGATAATCGATTAAGTATCTTGCGCATTTTGTCCTTTTTCAGACGAATCTTCGGTTACGTATGCGGCGATTTCTGATAATTCGCTGAATGATCTTTCGAAACATTGTTTAATTTCGTCGTACGACATCACCAGCACGGTTTCTTCGTTACGAGGCACTAAGCATATCTGCGACGTTGGAAAATAAACAGAAAATAAATTGAAATTAAAATTTACTTCCGAGGGTGTTCGTAGATGGGGAAGATTTTATAGATTAGTTCACCTTTTCCGACGATCCGTCGAGTAATTTATTCAAGGAATGTATAATTTGATTGATATCGATCCATGGTCTGCGATCTTCTGACATTTGATGATAGAGATAATCGCGGAATAGGGTGAGCATGTATCTGTCGCCCGTTTCGGCCCAAGGTTGCTCCAGGTTTAGGCTGGAAAATTTAATGGAGGTGATATTTGGGGCGAGGATTGAAAAAGATGATGTTGCCGATTTGAGGTACGTACTCGGGCCATTCGTTGACGCAGGCTAATTTAATAACCAATTTTAATAACTTGGAGTAATCGTTTTCTTTGCGTATTTCGGTGTCCAAAATATCGCATTGTAGCTGCATCGCGTCGATTTGTGAATAAAATCGGGCTCCGATCATCGGCATGAGTTCGAGAATGCTTCGTCGTTGGTTGCTGTGCAGAAGGTACCTGAAAAATGGTCAAGTTGGGGATGTTGCATTAATGGAGTCAAATATGATTAGAATTTAGAGAGCCAGATAGAAGAAAAGTCCCGTCGATTTGTAAAAAGAAATGTTCACTGATGAAAAAATTGATCAAGTCATCAGTAATAAATTCGATCACATAGTTGTGCGATTTTTTCAGTGAAAATTGGTGGAGTGATTGATCGATATCAATTTCAAAGATCGATCGGTTCGATATCAGTCCCAAGAGTCAATTGACATCAATCTCAATGATACATAGACATATATATCATTGGATATAGACCTTGGTAATCAAATGATATTTTTCGACTATGGGTCGCTATCTTTTTCGATAATCGATCGACTTCGATTAAGAAAATCGATTGATGTCGATTTAGGAAATCAGATTGATTTCAATTTAGAAAATAGGTTGATTTCGATTTAGAAAATAGGTTGATTTCAATTTAGAAAATCGATTAATTTCGATTTAGAAAAATCGATAAATTTCAATTAAGAAAATGATTAAATTCGATTTTGGAAATCGATTGATGTCGATTAAGAAAATCGACTGATTCCGATATAGAAAATCGATTAATTCCGATTTTGGAAATCGGTTGATTTCGATTTCGAAAATCGATTGATTTCGATTTGGAAAATCGATTGATTTTGATTTAGATTTAGAAAATCGATTGATTTCGATTTAGAAAATAGATTGATTTCGATTTAGAAAATCGATTGATTTCAGTTCAGAAAATCGATTAATTTCGATTTTGGAAATTGATTGATAATGATGATGATTTAGAAAATCTATTGATTCCGATTTTGGAAACTGGTTGATTTTGATAATCGATTGATTTTGATTTAGAAAATCGGGGTCATCGACTTTGATTTCAAAAATCGACAAAAATCGAAGTCAAAAATCGCTTTCAAAAGAATCGACAATCGGAAAGGTTTCAAAAAAATGACTATCGACATCGAATTCTAAGAATCGATAATTGAGATCAATAATTGTTACAAATCTATAATTGTCAAGGATTTCAAAAATTATTTTTAAAAAATTGAAAATCGATAATCAAAATTCGATTCAAAAACCAATCGAGTCAAAAATATTAAATCAACATAATGCTTTTACAAAATATTTCAGAAAGCATCCAGATCGATTTCAATTTTGAAAAATGGACAGTCCATGATGGAAAAATTGGCAATCTACATTTTTTTTTTTAAATCAATTATTATTAAAATTAATATGTTATGTAGATTATAAAAAATCTGTAATTACCTTGCTTCTAAAAAAAAAAAAATGCTAATCGATAAGTTTTAATTGACTGAAAAAAATTAAATAGAATGAACACGATAGATCCTCATGTAATTCAAGAAAATCTGCTATCAATTTATGAATTCGGAAATTCGATAATCAACACAGCATTTAACAAAATTGATAATTAACATAAATTTTTTTGAAATTGAAAATCAATATTGCTTTTAAATTTCGGCTTTTAAAATTGACGTCAAGTGTTCAATCGACACTGATTCCAGAAACGTACATTTTCAACCATCCATCAAGCGTAATAAAACTGATCAGTCAATGTTGACCGAACAATACAACTACCCAAAAATTTCAATCATCAATATAGATCGATGAATTCAATATCATTGAATCTATCAATAGAAAATTTCCACCGATTTAGTTCCACAGTTAAAATCGAACAACCTCTTACAATCGACAGGCCTACAAGGTAAGCGTCAGACGAGCAAATCGCGGCTCATCCGGGCATATTTCCTCGTCTCAGTCTACTTACGCTATAAGATTGCGAATATCATTCGAGTATGTACGGGACATAACTTCCAATGACGTTTGCAAGTTTTCTTTTTGGATTGCGATCAGAGAACCGCAGGCCAAGGCGAGTAAAAGTTTACCCAATTCGGACAGATCTTCTTGCTGCGGTCACATTACATAACACACAAACGTAACACAAAATAATTACAGTACTTTTCAATAAAAACAAAAAAATCAATTCACAAACAAAAATAATCTCAAAGATTACCTGGAAATGCGAAGTCAGCTGCAAACGATTAGCAGGAGAATGATCATAAAGAATGACATCAAATACACCAACTCCACTCAATCGGACTCTATTACGATTCGTGATGATCACTTTGCTCGCATCGAGACACCGGCATGATAATCCGGCAGCATGAATCACTCTCAATGCTCCAGTCAACTGGATCGCGTAACTCCATAAAATACTCTCCGGCAACATAGTACTACTGGAATATCACGATTAATACGTGTTTCTTCGCATATGAAGATCGAGATTCAGAATCGATGCTGTACCTGTGTTGTTGGCGTAATAAAGCGTTTTTCGTGTGACTATATGGACGAGGGGCGTTCGGATCGGAGCTGAAAGTGTCGTTCAGGCCTTCGACCTGGGACGAAAAATGTCTCGCTAGTAATGTTTCTGAGTCGGCGTAGTAGTCGTAAACGAAAACGATGGCTGAAAGGTAGAATAAAAAATATTACAAATTTATATCGTCTAAAATTACTTTAGAGTTGAAAAAAATAATAAAAATATTCGGAAATTGAAAAATACGGATTTTTTGATCTGGAGAAATTAAATTTCAAAGACTCGTAAAAAATAGGTTGATAAATGCATAAAAGCAGAAAAGTTCGGAAAGCATTGCACATGAAGTGGCACCAAAGTCTTGGTTCAGTGGAACAATTTTAAATCACGTTCAGCTTTGATTTCAACTCCTCAAGAATGAAAAAAAATTGAATTTCAGCCTCTTCCTCGACCCTCCACGAATTTGAAAATAATTTCACTGAACAAGACTATTGATCCACCATTGCAAATTTTCAAATTAAATTCGAAAAAATTACTCACAAAAATCTTCAGTTTTCAAAATTTTCAAACGCAGAAAATTCACTAGTGAAAAAATTAATTAAAATCTGCAAATTTGCAAATTATTTCAACGGTGAGTTGAAAATAGCAAATTCCCGAATAAAATAGTTGGCAACTTGTTAGCAATAGTAAAATATAAAACCTTGGTAGAATATCACACATCTGGATGTCGAATAAATACACAATATCGTCAAATAACTCATAACGACAAGATCCAAATTCCGGGGACATTTTCTAGCTTATTCGATTCCAGACGAATATCTTTTTTCTCAACATAATTCATCCAAACCATTTTCACCATCATCCTGCACGCCACGCGCTTAAAAAAGAACTAAAAAAATTACAATTATCTCCAAAATCACGAGTGACAATCATCTCTCTTAAATGCACTAAATTCGTATGACTAAGTTTTTTCCAATTGTTGACCAATGCGTTACACTTTGTGCTGGGCAACGAAACACCTAAAAACAGTCTCAAATAAGATCAAAATATTCAAGAATATTTGATAAATCAGCTCAAATTAGGTTTCTTACCGTGAATTCTTCTCATGAAATAATTAACACCGGTTTTAACATGAGTAGCTTTATAAGTCGATGTAATATATCCGCTCAAAACACCGGACGGTACCGCTGGTAACTGTTCCAGAGGTTCAATGTTGCAGTAATTCTCGCTTACTTTTTCTGGTAAAGCTGTCAAATGGGGGAAAAATATAAAAAATACGATCACGAAAGGCTGATTAAGCCAAGAAGGGATACTCACGCGGATATAAATTCGTAGTCGATTGCAACATAATCAACTCGGGGGCCATACCGTCTTGAATATAATAAACCGACGCGGCCGGATCGGAAATAATAGGTTGATGGCTCAACGCCATGGGCGCTACTCCATTCGCCACAACTGTGGAGGCATTTATCAAAGGATCAGCAGCAGGATCGGTTATCAGAGTAGGGGATGTTGAAAGACCATCAACTGGGCTTGTATTAGTACTGGTTAAAGGAGCAGTGTAAAAATACACGGTGCCATTGACGTTCTCCTGAAACATAGGTCCCTTGTTAGATATTTTTTTAAACAGATACCATCGAAATACCAACATCCTACTTGATAGGTGGTAACACTGCCAGCGGATGGATCATCTTCGAGACTTTGGTCGGCATATGCGTTAATTAATTCATCGTTCAAGGTCGGCGAATCTGGTAGCGGAGTATCCGATACAACAGGATCGCTAATACTTTTTGTGTACGCTCCTCGTGGAATAAATTCAGGAACCGAGGCCACAGATAAGTCCTGAAAATGATCACCCAATATAATCCATCCGACAATATTCAATCTTATCTGAGACTCTGAGAGGTGACAAATTACCTGGAATGTAGAAACAGAACCAAGTTTCTTGTTATTCGCGTCTAATAAATTAGCATCGGTAAGTTTAGAAACTTGTTCTTTGTGAGCATTATTAATTTTATTTCGTGGAATGAATTCTTGCACTAACGAAGCATTCTGTAAACAAAACGTTCATATGAAAAAGGTACTCCAAAATACATTATCGAACTAGCTTCAGTTACGAACTTGGAATGAAGATGCGTTCTTGTTTGACCCTAACATCTTATTGTTTTGCTTATTTTCTCCATTTAACACAGAGCCCACATTTGTGCAATCAACAGCGGGATAATAAACGGCTGCCAAATCTCCGTTATTTATAACGCAATCATTAATATAAGTCACAACGCTATTGGTATTTTCACAAAAATGTGGAATGTTTGCAATTTCCTAAAACATAATCTTGAATTAATCAAACGTACTGTAAATAAAAGTGAAACACGTACGAGGAAAACACACCGAACATCTGCGTCACTACAGATACAACAATCTTTAACGAGTCTGTTAATTACACCACGATCAACTTACTTTCTTAGGAGACTGTTGAATATTAACATTTAAATTAATCGCAGCCAAGTTATTACTGAGAACGTGGGTAATATCGTCTACATTCTGCGTTCTGGGATTCTGAAAACATAATCAAGGGTTAGATTTGTGTAGGCAGAAAATGCAATTAGACGGAAAATAATAGTTACCTGAGTTTTAATGGAATAAGACGTGAACATAGGATTCATACTTGATCCATACTCGTACTACAGGGCCAAAAGTGAACACATTACTAGCGAAGCATATTTCCTACATTATACCTGATTTTATCACAGTACCTGCAATCAATATAAACAAATTCTCGATGAATTGACTTGGTGCATAAATCGATGATAAAATATTATCTAAAATAATGCCAACTGTGTAGTATGTTTTGTTGTTGACGCGAACTGCATTCGGAATACAAATACAGGTCACAATGAAACATATAACGAGAGGTATTTGAACGGAAAGGCCAATGATTTGGGCAAACACTCGAGTCTGGAGTTTCGCGAAAGATATTTTATTTACATAGGAAAGAATAAATAAGCCATCTCACTTTCATTCATAAATCATACAACGTAACCGGAAAAAATGGCCAGAATACTGAACACGGATTAATTTTAGAGAAACTTTACCACAGGGAACAAACCGTAGCGCGATTCGATTTTGAGCTTTTCCATAACCATATCGTTTAGAACTTTTTCACTACGCGAACAAACGGAAAAAAATACGTGTTACAGAAAATCAAACAAAAAAAAGTGATTATCAAACAGAGATAGTGGGATAGAGTTTACGAAGTTGAACTTGACAAACTTTCCAACGTACCATTTCCGCGTAAGTGTACAATTATACAGAACTACAACAATTTTAACATTATTTACGTATCTTCGTAAATGGTTTGTAAAAAATTTCAAGACCAATGTCGGAATTTTATCACCAGCAGAATGAGCAAGAAAGAGTCGAATTGAACTGCCCATAGCCATGTACAGTTCAATCCGCCCTACCTAGCAAAACGCCTATATTTTTCCTATCTAACTTAGTTTAGGGAAGGTGAAATTCCGACATGGGGGTGGAGAGACAAGTGAGGCGAGCAGAGTTACGCAGTGGAAGTTTGAGGGTGCTTTCACACCCGCGTGCTGAGCAAAAAAATACTAGAGAAATTAGCAGACAATTTATTCATGCAATGTACAGGTCAAGGTTAGATCTAATCTACTTTCTAATAGTTCCGGCGGAATTATTTCTTCTTCCTTTTTTTGTTGTCAGTCGCTGCTCCTGTAACAAAAAATGTTAGGCGCTTATTAGTTTCACTCGGAAACTAAGTGAGTGCCCAAGAACCTGAGGAGAGCGACTGGGAGAGGCGAGACGAAGGGGGCGAGCAACGAAAATAAATTCCAACCAAAAAGACAAGCAAAAGCAGACAAAAAGATTGAACACTCACCAAAGTTGATGCTGGAGGGTGGTTTTGGTCGGCTCCTGTCCCGGGGGAGGCCCCGGCACAGGCGCTGCGCCCACCTCGCGCAGCCTTTCCGCGGGTCACGTTCGCGGCAGCCATACGTTTCGAATTTCGCGTAAGAGGCATAATTAGAGAACATACACGGACAAGAAATAGCACATAAATGATCCAGGGTCACCGCCAGAGGCGAGAGCCTGGAGCTGCGATCTCGATCGCCAAGGCGAGGTAGTGAGGGGGGAGTCGGTGACTCATTCCCCTACGGCTACCGGCGACTTTCCAACTCCAACGGAGGGGGATCGCCTCGAGATTCGCAGAGGAAAATCGGGTACAGGCATCTTTGACTCGATGAGCAGCGCTCCAAGAGTCAAAGTCGAAAAATGCCACTGTCTGTGCGAACGGGTCGGATCACCACGGGAACGACGAGCATCGTTCGCCAGACAGTGGAATTTTCGACACTGCCCCCCGGGAAAGCTGAACTTGTGCAGCAAGTGCAGAATTGAGCGAGCTAGTAATTCCCTCAGGCCTTACGCGTTACTTGTGACCCCCCAGCCGCCCCAAGAACAGGTTTGGACAGAGATAATTAACGTCTCCTCCTCCTCTTTTTCTTGGGAGACTCACCAGGCTGGCCATCTCGAACACGCTTTGCCTTTGGGATCTGAACATGAGTGTCTGCTGAAGGTAGCTCTAACGGATATAGATGATTCACCGTTCTGAGCCAAATTTTGCCGTCTGAATCTACGGCGGCCAAAGTATTCCGATTAGTGAGCTGACGAATGACACCCGTTTTCCAAGTGGAACGAGGTGCATTAGGCTCCTTAATCAAGACCACATCACCAATATTGGGGACGAAAGGTAAAGATCCCTTTACTGGTTTGTGTTGAGCAACATGCCGCTCTCTGAGGGAGGTGAGGTACAGAGACCGGAAGGTTTCCCAAAACGAGTCCAACACATGCTCCATATCCCTCCACACTCTCAACAGATTGTCGGCAGTAGAAGGTAAAGGTCCAGCAGACAAATCGAGTTGCTCCAGAGCATTGACACTCCGAAGCCGAATAAAGTGGTTTGGAGTCAATGGTGTGAGCATATCTCGAGAAGAAAGGTACGTCAAAGGACGACTGTTGACGGTATTCTCAATACCTGTGATAACGGTCTGAAAGGTATGGAAATCCATGAAGTGAAATCCATATGTCTTCTTCAGAGCACGTTTCACCAAAGAAACTAGCCGCTCGTATGCTCCCCCTTGCCAGGGAGCGTAAGTGGGGATGAACTTCCACATAATCCTTCCTGAATTAAGGAAAGTATCTACCCTTTCATCAAGAACCTTCACTTTCTCTCCCACTAGGGGTTGGATAAATGTGAAGTTTGTTGCATTATCGGAGAGCATAATCTTTGGAAGACCTCTCCGATTGCAAAAACGGTACAGAGCGAAGAAGAACTCTGCGCCAGATAAGTCTCTTACCGCCTCAAGATGAATGGCTCGAGTTACTAAACAAACAAATAGCGCAACATAGACTTTGATAGCTTCGTCCTCCTCATAAACGTACACTGGACCTAGGTAATCCACACCAACATGTAGAAACGCTGAGGCCTCGGTGACCCTAGCCAGCGGAAGTGACACCATCTCCGGAAGTTGGAATGGTCCACCTTCCCACTGGCGACATTCTTTGCAACGATGTACAACAGAGTTAACGATGACTCTAGCCCTAACTACCCAGAAACGTTCCCTAAGTTTCCCTAGGAGATGATTACCTCCGATGTGGTGATTTTCTACATGAAGTTTCCGGATATAGAGACGAGTAATATTGCTCTGACGGGGAAGAAGAATAGGATGGACGGCATCCCAGGGAAGGGATGCGTTCTGAAGACGACCCTTGCACCTGATGATACCATCACCCTGAATGAAGAGTGAAAGGTCGGCATTAGGTTGTAGGCCTTTTGCCAACATTTTCAATTCTCTATCGAAATACTTCCTCTGAAGCTCACGGATCAGAGAATTCTCAGCAGCAATATGGATATCTAGGCTTGATAGTGTGAGCTGTGGATCAGCATTCTTAGCATTAATCCTTTTAAAGTGATCTAGAGCCGCTTCCCAGGAAGAAAACTCCTTTTCCACTTTATCAGGAAGAATGGTAGAAGCTGAAGGAACAACCTTACCAGTGACTAGAGCTAGCACTGGAGTGGTATGAATCTCAGTGTTTTCTGGGAGGGATGGCCAGAGTTGCTCAACGTTGAGCCAATCTGGACCATGCCACCAAAGATCATTCTGGCGGAGGCTATCCGCTGAGCAGCCATGGGTGGCGACATCAGCCGGATTTTCCTCTCCAGGAATGTAACGAAGCTCTAGATTCGGGGTTTTTCTAACCTCATTCACCCTGTTCTGGATGAACTGAGGTAGAACCTTAGCGGAATTCAACCACTGAAGAACTGTGGTGCTATCCGTCCAAATCACGGTCCGAACAATCGTGAATTTGGATTTGAGAAAAGTGGAGGCGCGTTTGCCAATCAAAACGCCTAATAACTCCAACTTTGGGATGGTTAGAGGAGAATCAACGTCTTTCCCCCCTGCTGCTTCCATTTCTTTCCGCAGGTTAGGAGGAGCGACGCGAACCTTCGAATAACAAAGTGCTGGTCTCACATCCTGAGTCGTATGATCAGGGATTTGAAGGTATGCGGTACAAGAGTACGCATCCTTCGAAGCATCGCAGAATACATGCAAGACCAGTGGACCAGATGGAATCACCGTGAAGTATCGGCGAGGAATCGCGATGTCAGGGATACCCTTGAGCATATTGCGAATCTTGAGCCATTTGGCGACAAATTTGGCAGGCAGTACACCCCTCCAGTCAAACCTGTCTTTCCAGCATTCCTGAATCAACAGCTTCAACTGTAAAGTGACTGAGCCAAAGAATCCCAAAGGGTCAAATATGGAAGCGTAACACTGTAACAGGGACCTCTTGGTCAGCTCTGTGTCGGGTACCTGAGTAGGCAGCTTAACATTGAGGGTGTCTCGCATCCTATCCCAGTATACACCAAGAACAGAGACTGGTTCAGAAAGACCCTCAGTGGACGCGCCAATAGCCTTGAGAAACTGAACGTCATTGGAAGTCCAATCCCTCAAGTTGAAAGAAGCTTCGTTGAACTTAGCTACAGCGGCTTTGAAGATATTAACCGCCATATTCACATTCTGAATGCTTTTGACCAAGTTATCGACATAGAAGCAATGTTTGATCAACTGGAGCCACTTGTTATCCGGTTCCGAATCCAAGTGGTCCTGGATCACAATATTGAGCAGAAATGGCGAAGCCACAATGCCAAATGGAACTCTAGCAAATCGGTAAACGATGATATTCTTTGGATCGTCAAACGAGCCATTGATATCTCGAAACCAGAAGACACGAACGACATCCCGGTCTACCTCATTTAGGACCATCTGAAGGAAGGCCTTTTCGATGTCCGCCGTGAAGGCAACGGGATACAGTCTGAACAGAAGCAACAATCCAACAAGGTCTTCAGTCAGACATGGACCAGTGTGCATCAACTCGTTAATAGAGTGACCACCCTGGGGTTTAGCAGAGCCATCCTCAACAATCCGCAACTTATCTTTCTGCACTATTCCCCGGTGAGGCAAATAGTGCTTTGGATAAGGCGTCTTATCGGGAGCTTCTTCGATATAGCCTTTAGTGACCTGCTCTTTCATAGCAGCGTCATATCTCTCCAATTCGGAGCGAGACATTTTCTGAACCATGGAGCGAAGACGAGCCATGGCCATGCGTTGGTTGGGTTTAATGTGAGGTGGATCCTGTTTCCAGGGCCAACGCACCACATACCGCCCATCCTCAAACCGCATGGATTCTCTATGAGTTTTGAGAACGGCTTCATCGTTATTGGCAACTTCGACCCCTTTGATTCCAAGGGTCTCAAGAGACCAAAGCTGCTCCAACGATGAAGGTTGAAAATCTGGGCAAGAAGCAAAAGGTGCCAAAGCAGACTTTGCCACAGAGTTTGTGGACGAAATAGCGGAGACTAGAGCTGGAGTAGCTGTAATCTCGCTAGAAGAAGATAGAATGGGACCTGAAGGAATCCAACCAAAGATAGATTGCTTCAGAGTCACTCCATTGGGCAATCGTACAATATTCCCGGAATAGACGGTATACTGATAATCGTTTCCTATCGTGATTTCTATTTCGTCACGACAGGGTTCGAAAATAGAGGGATCCGCATACTTCCGATCCATAGGCAATGCCGATTTGACAAGCTCGGGATGCGGACAAGTAGCGATATCACCTGTGATACATGGAGTAGAAAGCATCTCAAAGCTACGTTGCGATTGACCAGAAGAGTCAGACAAAGAAACCTGAACATGACCTGATTGAATAGTCAGAGGTTCAGTTGTACCGAAACGACCAATGTCAAGGCTAATAGGTTGCTCGACCTTCAACCTCAACCTACGAACCAGATCTTGAGAGATAAATGAGACAATACTACAACTGTCCATTACTCCTCGGACGGGCACTCGAATACCCGAAGGCAGTACAATGTGACAGATAAATGATTCTAAGAAAGTAGACGTACCAGCCGGCTGCCGCTTCACGCTGACCTTCTTCGCGAGGCTGTCCATATAGGCGTCGCAGGTGAGCTTCAAGTGGCCCTTCTTTTGGCAGTGGCCGCACTCTCTTCCACGTTGTGGGCAGGAGTTTGCCATATGACACTCTGCACATATGAAGCATCTGGCCAGCTCTTTGAGTCTGTTTTCCCGAGCAGCTCGAGTTCTGAACTTCATACAATCGACGGCTGAGTGATTTGTCTTACTACAGAGGATACACTCGCTCTTAGACGACTGGTTCCTTGGCGACGCCACTACGGGAGACATTAGAGCGGCTGCCAAGGGCTGACGACGTGGAGCTGGGGCATGATGGGATGATGTATCGACAGTTTGACGATTGCTATCGTTTCGTTCATCTCGATAAATCACCAGCTCGATGGCGTCCAACAATTCCTGCAGCGTATACGTCTGGAAGGGCTCCAACACTAACACATCATACACTCTCTTGAACCACTCTCTCTCAAACCGTGGAACGATGAGCTGCTCCATTAAGGGATCCGCACGCTTCATATCTGTTCCAAGATTGTTGAGCTGAATACGAATTTCGTTGAAATTTGACCTCATGTCCTTTGTTGTCCTCGCTTCCTTGAGGTTTTTTATCGACTCGTGGTATGCCTTGATCAGTTTGGTTTCGTCGCCGTATTCCTTATGTAAGGCTCTGACTACATCCTTGTAGTTGGAACCTACTAGGTTAAAGGCGCTGATGACCTTTTTCGCCGGACCTTCGAGGTGTAGATCCAACGCGTTGATTTTGTCCTGGGTGCTTCCTGCAACCTGGTCAACGTGTTGGCTGAACAATTCCCACCATCGCTTCCACTCACGAATTTCTCCCTTGAAGACTGGGAGTTCCATCTTCTTCATGCGAAAGATGGAAGATGGTTGGAAGATTGGAGTGTTTGAACGCAAAGATCGACGATCCTCCACATCACCTTGATTGGAATTGATCGATGAAACTATTGAGTTCGTACGATTTTTCGCAACAGAAGGCGAGCCAGGCGGCACGAAGGACAGCGGCGGTACGTTTGATGCAGGGGGTGGGGTAGGAGCGGTGGCTTGCTCATCAGCATCACTTTGAGCAACCACAATCATACCCTCAACCTTAGCCCTGGCTTTAGAAATAGCCAATTCATATCCAGCGACCTTTGAAGGATCGAGGTCGGTGGCTGACAAAGCTGAATGTAGTTCATCGAATTCTACATTGAAATGAGCTATGGCATCAGCCAAGCTTTGATAATCTTTTGCCCTGACAAGGTTGGATATTTCATCAACCCTATCCTCAAGTAAGACAATCGCTCTCGCCATCTCTCCATCGCGGTCCTGTGTGGGATTTTCGGACACATTAAAAAACAAATCAATATTTCATACCTTCCTGGCTACCAAACCGGAAGGATGAATAAATATTAGCAGTATCTAAAGCTAAATAAGCAATAAGATGCATAAGCAACTACAAAGCAAACTAGACTAAACAACTGAGCAGACAAGGCGACTTTGAACAAGCATAAAATGCACGTAGTTTCATGAGGGACATGATCTTTCACATGCATGTTACATGAACTTTCGTGCGAAGCATGACGTCATGAGAACATGAACATTCACGCGAGTGTGGTGTCATGAGAACATGAACTTCCACGAAAATGGGTACATAGCCTTAGAGTGGTTATCTGGTTCCAGGCAGGAGTCGACCAGCAAAATAAACCAAAGACAAACTAAACGAGGATCCTCTTAATTTTGCCGGATAGGATACTCTATCCTTATCCCTTCCATCTCACTAGGGTGGATTAGACCATGCCGGTACCACCATAACCGCGGCATGCGGCTGTGTAGCGGCCCATCTAAAGCCTTATCCATTGCCGTGACAACAATGTATGATACGCTGCACCTCCTGCAGTGCGTTATAGGGTGGTGAGTTACTCTGTGGCGAGCTTACTCCCAAGACCCCGAGGTCGGCCCACACATGCCTTCGTGACCTCGGCTACATCCCTTTGCTGAAGAGCCGTTGCGGGATACTGTGTAACATTCTGGTTCATACTGGCTCTTTCGTCCAAAGTATGGTCACGGAACTCCACACTACACAGTTGAAAACTCCTCTCCCTTGAGAGAGGAGTACGCAGAGCCAAAGAACCCTCCCCTCTGAGGGGAGGGGGCCCAAAGATCGACTTACGATCAATGGAAAAACCTAGAACTCAAAGGCCGGGGTCAAAGTAGGCACCCTTAGCGACCCCTGGCACTTACGGAGCAGTAAACCCCACTGACCCGAATCAACTTCGAGTACCAACATAAAGCGACTCAATTCCACTCAGATCAGTGAAAGCCTAGAGCTCAACGGGTCATGCCAAGGATCAGGCACCTACCAACCCAGCGGACGCCTCATGCGCTCTAATAGATAGCCGCATGGAGTTCACCTCAGTTTAGTCGAGGCCTACTGCAGACTTATTGTCAGCCAGGCAAGCCCGACTAGACAAACGTTCTGCTACCTCCCCCCCTAACGCTAAAGGAGGAGGCACCTCTACAGCCGAATAACCATGTCGAAGCTCACTGGGCATTGCCCATTTACCCAGCAAGTTCTTTATTCATGGCCACCAGCAAGGAGACTTTTGCAGGAGATGACTGTGCGAAAACGACACCACACAGCCTCTAGCATCTAGGAGATGGGTCTTAATACTGCAACCTGACCAGAAACCCAGCTATGCCCGCCGCCAAACCTGCCATGTCTTGTGGGTAGGTGTAAACACAACAACAAAACCTATGACCCGGGTCATTACAAGTACCAGCCGGCTGAAATACTGTTTTAGGGTGTCGACTCCTTGAAAAAGACATTTTACCTCCGCCATTGGATCTTGTGCCTGTGCCCGCTACCTGCTCTGCGATTTCTTTGGGAAGCTAAAGCAACAGGCAACTGTCACAATTTAAGTAGGTAAAATTTTGTCCAAAAATGTCTAGAATAAGACGAACACCTACCCAACAAATACAATGGCAAGTGATGGATTGAAAATTCTTCGCCAAGAATTTCCAATCCCAAAATTGGGACAGAAGCCCAAAAAATAAAAGACATCGATGTCAAAATCAAAATGAGCTGGAGAAGTTACCCCTTGGGCCTACTTCCCTCCGTGCTCAAGACATAAACTCTCAAAGAGAACTTGATTCAGTCAATACTGAAAAGTTGGGCAAAATTTCCAAGAAATTCTTGCGCCAACAAAGGGGAACTTTGAAAGTCCCAAAAGGCGAGTGAAAATTCCAAGAATTTCTCAACTCCCAAATAAAGCCTCAAAACAACCAAAAAATCACTAAGTGAGCCAACATTTTCAGAAAAATCCGCTCAACAAAGTGCAGCAAAAAATCACATCAGAAAAGTGAGCAAATAATTTCAAGAATTATTGCCACTGAAATAAAATGTTCATGATTGTTCTCACCTGCCATCAGACAAGGTCAAGAAATCAACTCAATGAACTTCAAAAATCTGAGCATAAAATTGCAGAAGAATTTCAGCCCACTGAAATTCCCATACCTACCTACCTCCCCTAGGTAGGTAAGTAATGGCGAAATTCATAAAAACAGATGAGCAGGAATGTCAAAAATATTCCGCTCCAAAAAATTCCAATATCTACCTACCTCCCCTAGGTAGGTAAATATGGCGAAAATCAAAAGAAAAAATGAGCAAGAAATTTTAGACAAAATTCTGCTCTAAAAAATTCCATATCCAAAAGCATTCATGATGCAGTCAGACAGGTTCAAAAAATTCAGCAAAATGTCCGAAATCCCAAAAGAAATGCATGAAGTCAATGAACTTCAATGCTAGAAAATATGTAACTCAAAAGGTATACATATTTCAATGAAAACGTATACATCACCATGCCTTCGTCATTTTAGGTATGCAACCTATTTAGCATGGCTAGTATCCGCGAAATCTCAAGTACCCAACTGCCTGCGGGATACTGAGTATGCCGCCAAACTAACACACATGTTAGCGCCACTTCCATGTGAGTGTTGGCAGCAATAAATATATTCAAGATGAAATCATTCTTGAAAAGATACTTACGTTTGGCAACTTGTAATTAGGTGAAATAGTTCACCTAATACAGTCCCCAAAAGTGAAAGGTGTCAACCAAAGCAAGCTAAATTTACGTTGGCCAGTACAGGCATCCATAAGGCACCGAATGGTGATTCATTTCTGCCGACCGCCGGTCGTAAAATTTTATAGCCGCTGATAGATTTGTCAAGCCATTCACTTGACCTAGATTTCCTCTCGGTAGCGTTTTTGAAGATACGCTTCACCAGAGCTAAGGTAATAAAAATTACCTAGCCGCGGATTAGGAAGCCGCCAAAGGAAACACATAAAACTAGCCGAATTTGTCCACTTGTTATTCTCTTATTCTTCACCAATGTGCTAGAGAGAGACAGCTAGTTTCTCTCAGCTACATATGGGTTAGAGAGAGAAAACAGATAGACAAATTTCCAAGCTATGAAAAATAGATCGCGTCGCCATATACTTGAAGTATATGCTAAGCAATAAAAACTCTTCCGAGGTGCCCTCGGTTGAGATCGCCATTCATGGCCACCTGTATGACTCAAGTTGAAAAACTGATACATATACAGGGGCCAGTGAAGGTAGAAAACTGAAAATTCAAGGAGATGATCCGCGAATTCGCGATCTCTCACTTGAAATCAAAATGCATGCTTGTTCAAAAAGGAATCTACCACTAACTAGCATCAAAGCAAGCAATATCAGAATTTCCGTTGCTCAGCCCCTGGTTGACCTACATTGCTATTTTCGCCATGTTAAGACTTTTCCTAGCTAATGAAGATCCTAGTGGCGAATTTCTAGCTAGCTGTGACCTAGTTAGAGGAAAATTGTTCCCTAAAAGGCTGTGAATTTTTAACCACGCTTCTAGTTACCAAATGTCGGAATTTTATCACCAGCAGAATGAGCAAGAAAGAGTCGAATTGAACTGCCCATAGCCATGTACAGTTCAATCCGCCCTACCTAGCAAAACGCCTATATTTTTCCTATCTAACTTAGTTTAGGGAAGGTGAAATTCCGACATGGGGGTGGAGAGACAAGTGAGGCGAGCAGAGTTACGCAGTGGAAGTTTGAGGGTGCTTTCACACCCGCGTGCTGAGCAAAAAAATACTAGAGAAATTAGCAGACAATTTATTCATGCAATGTACAGGTCAAGGTTAGATCTAATCTACTTTCTAATAGTTCCGGCGGAATTATTTCTTCTTCCTTTTTTTGCTGTCAGTCGCTGCTCCTGTAACAAAAAATGTTAGGCGCTTATTAGTTTCACTCGGAAACTAAGTGAGTGCCCAAGAACCTGAGGAGAGCGACTGGGAGAGGCGAGACGAAGGGGGCGAGCAACGAAAATAAATTCCAACCAAAAAGACAAGCAAAAGCAGACAAAAAGATTGAACACTCACCAAGGTTGATGCTGGAGGGTAGTTTTGTTCGGCTCCTGTCCCAGGGGAGGCCCCGGCACAGGCACTGCGCCCACCTCGCGCAGCCTTTCCGTGGGTCACATTCGCGGCAGCCATATGTTTCGAATTTCGCGTAAGAGGCATGATTAACAGTCAAGAAACAGCACAGAAATGATCCAGGGTCACAGCCAAAGGCGGGAGCCAGGAGCTGTGATCTCAATTGCCAAGGCAAGTTAGGGAGGGGGGAGTTGGTGACTCATTCTCCTACGGCTATCGGCTGACCTTCCACCCCAACGAAGGGGAGGCGCCTCGAGATTTGCAGAGGAAAATCTGGTACAAGCATCTTTGACTCGATGAGCAGCGCTCCAAGAGTCAAAGTCGAAAAATGCCACTGTCTGTGCGAACGGGTCGGATCACCACGGGAACGACGAGCATCGTTCGCCAGACAGTGGAATTTTCGACAACCAACCTGTTTTATAAATTTTTGTTAACGCTAGTAATAAAACTTCAATGACAAAAAAACCATTTTAACTGGAAGCTGAACCGAATAAATCACCGTAGAAAATGATAAAATCGTTACGATTTCCGTCAAAATACGTCATCCGATAGAAACGTCATTCAACGAAACGCGTTCTGATTGGCTGATTTTGAAATTTCTCAAGCACAAAGCCAAAAAAATATGGATTATTTTTATTTTGCGCATATGTTGTGAATTTTGCATTGTTTTTGAGAAATTTTTTGTGTTTGATCGAGTTTAGTAAATTTTTACGTGATTATTGATTTCGGAAATTTTTTTTGTAAAAGTGCGAATTAAAATTGTAACGGACACAAGTGAGTATTTAGAAAAAAATGAATAAACTGGTGACGCTTTCGAAACCATTAAATACGATAATTAGGTATATATAACGTATTTATCTTGTAATCATTTTGGTCGTTGACATTCACATTGTAAATTACAATTTTGTTCCCTAACGTATTATCAATACCCGCTGACTCATACTCCGATTATCATTAATATTTGGATGACTAAAATTTACCAATCTCTTGCTCACTTCTCATGCTAACACACTTTTGTAATGTTCTAAGATGATGTTATGATGAAATAATTGTGATGTGTTAATTAGTTTTGCTATATCTTAGGCTCGTGAACACCCAAAGTAAAGTATCACTGAAAGAAGTACTCCACATTAGTGATAGCTGCGTTAAACGTCTGAAGGAGATTGGCGACGGAAGCAACTTAAGAATCGTCGTAGAAGGCGGCGGATGTTCAGGCTTCCAATATAAGTTCGAATTAGATGATAAAGTCAGCGAAGAAGACAGGTAAATAGCTTTCGTATTGATAATTACGTTGTAATGTTTGACACTCAGCGTGCTTGCGTGTGTTTGTAGGATATTTGAGAAAGATAACGTGAAAATAGTGATCGATTCGACTTCTCTGGAATATATCAAAGGATCAACCGTTGAATACGAAGAGCTTCTGATTCGTTCGGCGTTTAAAATAACGAATAATCCTTTAGCGGAGGAACGCTGCAGTTGCGGTCTATCCTTTTCTCTTAAAGTAGAATAATATCTTGTAGTAGTTTTTAGCAAAATGAGTTTCTTATCGAAAATATTAGGAGGAAAGAAGGAAGAAAAAGGTCCGACCACTTCCGAAGCCATAATGAACCTTAGAACCACCGAAGATATGTTAATAAAGAAACAGCAATTTTTGGAGAAAAAAATAGACGAAGAAATTGCCATAGCAAAGGCCAACGGTCAGAAAAACAAACGAGCTGCGATCCAAGCGCTCAAAAGAAAGAAACGATATGAGAAAAACTTGCAACAAATCGACGGTACGTTGGCAACGATTGAAATGCAAAGAGAAGCGTTAGAAGGAGCAAATACCAATACAGCAGTGCTACAGACGATGAAAGGCGCAGCGGATGCTCTAAAGAAAGCTCATCAAAATATGGACGTCGATCAAGTGCACGATCTAATCGACGATATTGCCGAACAACAAGATGTAGCTAGAGAAATTAGCGAAGCTATTAGCAATCCGGTTGCTCTCGGCCATGACGTTGATGACGACGAATTAGAGGCTGAGCTTGAGAAATTAGAACAAGAGGCTCTGGATGAAGAGTTACTAAAAGCTGGACCTTCTGGAACTGAAATACAGGTACCAACCGATGAACCTGTCAGCGTCCCGAGTCGAAGAGTGCCAGCAAAACCGTCTCGAAAAGAGGAAGAAGACGATGATATGAAAGAACTGCAGATGTGGGCTTCGTAAAATTCGCTTATTGTTTTTATTGCTTATTCAATTTACATAGAATTTCATTTCATTTCGAGCGGGTACGCGATACTACTTTATAATATGTTTAATCTTTTTCAATATGCGATCAATTTTTAATTTTATTTCCATGAATCTATTTACAAAATCAATATTTTTCACTTTTTTTTTTTGATTAAAAATACAACGCCAATTTTTTCTTCCTATTTTCTTGTATTGAATAAAATTAGTTCCTAAAAGATTTCCATCGTGACTTCATGAGTCAGTTTTCAAAAACTTTTGGTTCATTATGATGAAGTTTAATCAATCGCCATGTTTTTGTATTTTTTTAAATCGAAAAATAGTATTGCCTATGACGTGTCTTAACATCTCTTAAACGAATTATGAAATTTTGTAAATAATTATTGTATATATATTTTTACCTGCTTTTCGTATTCAAACGGAATTAATATTTAGTTTGCTTATATTGTGTACGGAATTTTTACAAAGTTACCAAGCGAACATTTATCATTCTTTACTTGTGGCGTAACGTAAAAATCTACATGCTTTAACTGAACTGAAAAATAAGTTAAATAACAGGAGATAATCGATTGAACTTATTCGTTCATTCGATTCCATTATTTTACGTAATAATAAGTCACACATGAAGTTTAAAAGTTCATTTTAAAAGTTGAAAGTTAATTATGTATCGAATTATTCGTACCCTTAATTTTGTTACTCGTTGAGCGATACATTTGGTACCTATTTGTGTAAGATGTTTCTGAGGTGAATTTTCTTGAAAGAGGCGGAAGAGCCGAGTAGGGGATAGTCGTAAATTTATTAATCCGGATAATTTCAACTTACGTGCTGATGAAATGATGCTTATCTGAAGTTGAAAGTGTACTTATTCTGTACATATTGTTCATCGAACGAAAAATTTCTCAAGCTAATTAATACACTGAGATTATGCACGAGTAACGATGTATTTATTTTATTTGTAATGTGATTTTTATCGTTGAATATTGTTCTTAAATTGTACGAAAATACATATGCAAAGGTCATGAAGAAGTCGTGATATAGTCAGAAGATATCCGTCTTTTATGCATAATAATTAAATATTTCGTTGTAAATCGAAAGTATATAAATTTACATACGCACGTATTAAATTTTTTTATAAGTTCATTTTTTTATTTTTAAAAGTCACTGAGTTGGTGTATGAAAAATTTGAAATTTTCATTGAAATGTGTATACTAAGGGTAATATGTACAAAAGTGTTTCGAAATTGACCCCCCCCCCCCCACCACCACCACCACCTTGTTACCATGTTACACTGGATTCTAAAAATCTTGTCTGTTTTGTCTGATGAATCGTAATTTTTTCATGTACCTGCTAAAATCAGCTTAGAAAGATCTCAAAAAATGTGGTGAGAGGAGAAGAGGTTTCAAGTTATGAATAAATAATCTGCGAGATTTTTTCGAATGAAACAGCATCGAACAAGCGTCTCAGAAAGTACAGAGGGAGGAGAGAAAGGGATCAAAAAAGTCGTATGATTTGTAACTAACTCTTAACAGAGTTCTCAAAACTTCATTCCAGAAATTTGAATACCAGCGATTTTTTTTTTGTTTTTTTGCTAAAAAGTCATTGCGATCCTTAGAATTTTACCCCCATTAAAAAAGCTCATCCATCCTTTTTGGATAATGTATGATTTTTTTAAATATTTGATGTTGGTCAACGGTCAAGTTTGACTAAAAATCATTCGGCATTTCACTGCTAGTCTTTAAATGTCTGTGTGAAATTTTATATGAATTATTTTCATCCGAACGATGAGAAAAATTTACGAAATTTGAAATCTAACTGATTGCTAATGCTTCTCAAAAAAACTTTTTCCAACAAATTTTTTTGAATTTTGATGTAGATTCAATCTGAACTGTTCATAAATGTTGGTTCAATTTTAGCTATTTTAGACCTCTCTGTCTTTATTCGCTCAGAGTATAGAAAATTGTACTTGAAAGGTCAAAGCGTATAGTAGTATGATAATCTAACCGAAAAATTGGTGGAAAGGTCGACAGGTTATGCGAGGTTGAAAAAAAATTTCGGTAATTTTGAGGGAAAATTCGAAAACTGGAGTTGAAAAATCTCAAATTTGAGGGTTCTTGAAAGTGATGATATTTTTGAATTCAGTGGAATTAGATCATATGGAAATAACATTTTAAAAAAACTGATAGCCCAATTTCGAAAAATAGGAAGCTGAATCCCCTGTTTTAGACGCTCTCCCCCCCATGACATGACGTTTGAAGATAACTTCCCGCCTCCCGGGCTCGAAAAATTTCTTATGGTGTTTAATTCGCCAAATCAAAAATTTCATTCTCTATCATCGTTTACCGTTGATGCCCACGAAAACGCAATTTGCTGCTGGAATTTGTTGCCAATTTTTGCTTAACATTTTATTATTCTTTTAAATGGAAATTTTCCCCAAGAATATCATTATTTTTGGAAAATAGCAATTCTTGCGAAAAAAATGATAATTTCGGGGATTCCGGTGCCTGATTTTGAAACTTGCATTTTTCGTGATTAAAAATAGACAGGTATTTTTATTATCAGTTGCACAATATTCATAAAAATTTAATTATTTTTCTTGGCAGTTCACTCCGTATTTTTATAATTTAAACGAAACTATTAAGTAACTCGTTAGCTGTAGATAAGGTAGGTACGTAGGTAGGTGTAGTTCTAGGTAGGTGCGAAAACACGAAAACCAGTTGAAGATAAGATTATTCTTTCAACAGTCATCTATGAAGCTTAATAGTCGTTTATTTTCCGAGAGAAACATGATAGCATAGTTGAGTAACAGGAAAAATAATAGGAATATTTCGATAATTTTTTTCCGTCGAATGCATTTATCTGACAGAAATTAGTATTTTTTTCGAAGAGCTTCGTTAAATATCGAGTTCGTTGTCATCGATTCGGATGTTAGGTACTTTCTGGCCTCAGCTGGCTATTTTTACTAACGTTCTGATAAGAATTTTTATTGATTAGCTACACTGCCATCATTTCAACACGTAAGTAAAATTATTATTCATTTCGAAGCTAAAATTTCACATAAAATTACCGGTATCCGTTATTTTTCAGATACCTATCCATTTAAGAATAAAATGGGCTCGATCAAAACCATCGGTATCATAGGTAGCGGCCTTATTGGTCAAAGTTGGGCAATGATTTTCGCCAGCGCTGGGTACAAAGTATCAATCTACGATATCGAAGAATCCCTGGTGAACTCAGCTTTAGATAAAATCAGCCTACAATTACAAAAGCTAGAATCGGAAAAAACCCTTCGAGGCGAACTTTCAGCATCTCAACAAATTCAGTTAATCGAAGGTAGTAATGATCTAAAAACAATCGTTCAAAACAGCTGTTTCTTACAAGAATGCATTCCCGAAAGAATCGACTTGAAAAAAGCATTATACAAGCAAATCGATCAAGTAATAGGCGACAAAACAATCCTATCGACTTCCACGTCGACATTTTTGCCTTCCCTTTTATCAGAGGATTTGATCAAGAAAGGAAATTTCATCGTATCTCATCCTGTCAATCCGCCTTATTTCGTACCTTTGGTGGAAATAGTTCCGGCGCCTTGGACTGAGTCGTGGGTCGTCGAGAGTACTCTCGAACTTATGAAAAAAGTAGGCCAAGCTCCGGTCGTTTTGAAAAAAGAAGTGCCTGGGTTCGCTTTGAATAGAATCCAGTATGCTATATTGAACGAATGCTTTAATTTAATCGAAGAAGATTTGCTTTCGGTTGAAGATATCGATAAAGTTATGACCGAAGGATTAGGCCGAAGGTATGCGTTTCTGGGACCTCTGGAGACTACTCATTTGAATGCTGAAGGATTCAAGAATTATGTGGAAAGGTATTCGGATTCGATGTACGCGGTGAGTAAGACTTTTAAACCAGTGCCTAAGTTTGAAGGGCCCACTGTCGAAAATATTGATCAGCAGTTGAATAAGATTACGCCACTGGATAAATTGGCTGAGAAGAGATTTTGGAGAGATGAATCCCTGGTTAAACTTTCCCAATTGAAGAAAAATAATTGATATTTTAAAATTAGGTTTTTATTTTCAAACATTTTATACATTGGATACTCATTAACAAATATAGAAATATAACAAAAACGTATAGAAAGCTCAATTTTTGATATGTAATTGATTGATCCACATCAATAGGTAAATATCACCATTAAAAATAGGGGTTTTCTTACATTGGTAGGTATGTACATTGTACATATACAAAAGTTTATAAAAGATAGGCATAGCACCCTGATAAATTTAAACTCGTGATTTCTAATAAAAATAAATGGAAAGAGAGCTTAATATTTATATATTTCAACACCCTTTTCGCCAACTACTGCTTCGGTGACGGAGAAACCAGCTTCTTCTAAAGATTTCTTGCATTCGTTCAGCTTAGGACTGGGAAAAGTTGGAGGTAAAAGCACGAATGCATAACCTCCTCCACCAGCTCCGGTCAATTTTGATTTTAAACCAAACTGAGAGGAAATTTCAACGATTCTGTTCAATGTTGGGTGAGAAACGCCTAAGCTGACGAGTAATCCGTTATTGATCGATACTAAATCCTGCAAAAATGGAAATTTCTTTGCATTAATAGACAGATATCAATTTTGAATGGAATTTATTTATAATATTTTTTTGATTCGTTGTGAGTACCTCTAATCTAGTAAAATATTCGGAATACACGTCACTTCCTTCATCCATATTTTTCAAATCTTTTAAAATTTGTGCTGCAGTTCTTGTTATTTCACCAATACTTATGAATACGTTTTTCGTCACGGTAGGATTTCTTTGATGCAATTCGGCAACTTTTTTGACCATCATAGCAGTATTTCTGTTGACGCCTTGAAAAACACAGATTAATTAAAGATGAGATATTTCAAAAAAAAAAAATAGGTCAAATCTCAATTTATATTTGATTAAATAATTTTTGCTTAGGATTCTTCAGTTTCGTTCGAAATTTATTTTCCCAACTAACAAACTTACACCACCATAAAACTTGGAAAATTACCTATTGTAAATAAAAATGGGTGATATTTTTGAGAGAAGACACTGTATTGAGATCAGTTTTTAAAAATTTACAAATTCTCTGCATTTTCCGAACATCTAAGGAGGAGCAAGAGAGGTGATAAAAGATCGAAATCGCAAACTAGTACTTCGATTTTTGAACTTGATGCCACCAAAAACACAACAGAGAACAGGTTAAACAATTTTTTCTCTTTTTTTGGAACCCAATTCAAGTTCCTATGGAGAGGATCTAGGAGCATTGCGGGGGGACGAGCATATATAAAAATCAAATTAATATTCGAATTCAATCAGGAATTTGAAAAAACACATCGCACAATAATGCCAAAACAAATTTCAATTTAGAAAAAAAAAATCGATCAAAATTGACAGAATTTTGGACTTTTGATCCCAGAATTGAAATCAAACTTCATAAATTCACATTAAAATGCCTTGAAAATGGAATTTTTCGTGGATTTTAAATGCAGCCTTAAAGCCACTAAAATTGATTTTTTTATTTAAAAAAATTAAACTCAGACCAGTCTCATGCCCTTTGGAAAAGGGAGATGAGATAATGGTGGTTTTCCAAGTGTTGAACAAATACACAGCCAGAGAAATTATTATAGAAAAAAAATCGAAAAATCCAAGGCAAAAATTTAACCAAATTGAGACTTATTGACCACTTTTAAAACAAAAATGATCATAATCAAGTAAGCAGGTACCAGAATCCACTAATAAAATTCTCAGCTGAACGACATTCTGTAACAGCTTGAAATCCGGCGCAACATTCCCTTTAGATTTCTCGATGAAAGAAATATTCACCATGGAACCAAATGTACAAATAAAATTATCAACGCCGGATGCCTTCCCATGAATCATCTGTTCACAAGCGAATGCCCACTTGTTAATTATAGATTTTTCCTGCAAAAAAAAAAAACACTCATCAGTTGAAGATAACGTCAAATCGATACCACCACTTTAATTAAACTTACCTCATCGTTCAACTCGTATTCATCAGAATCGAATTTCGTATTCGAAATATACTCCGAATACCGATACAAGGCGGCAGCAAGGCATACAGAAAACGACGCTGAGCTACCAGTTCCAGCACCGGTCACCAACTCCGATTTAATTTCAATTTTGAACGGAGCAATTTCTCTATTTTTCGAATACAAAAAAAAATATAATAAATAAAAAACACACTGCAGGGATACCCTTTGAGAAGAATTGTACGAATCAAATTCGCTCAAATTTTTAATATTTTCTTGAATTAGATTCGTTATGAATCGATCACAGTCGGTCGAATGATCACCATTGGCGTTAAATGTGGAAATGTTTTCGAGAATCGTGTTCACTTTGGCGATAGGTATTCGTAAAAATAGATCAATGTTTCTAAAATCTAGCACGATATCGTTTCCGGTCAACTCGAACTTTAACGTTGTTCTTTTATTGATAGCAGTAGCCAAGGCAGGTTCAGCGTACAAAACGCTATGTTCACCGAACAATATCACTTTACCCGGAGCACTAACCGAGAATTTTAAAGATTGAGGCATTTTCGACGCGTATAATAATCTATATATTAAATAAAAAAATTAATCGAACAGAGTTATATATCGCGAAGCACTAGGAACTTATTTCAAGGAGCTGAGGTACTGGAGGAAGAATATTCTTTGTATTCGGCCGGTGTCATCGTTTTCATCGAGAATGCATGGATCGTTTTCATTTCTTCTTTTAAAATATCAAAGACTAATCTGTAAAAAAAAAGTAGGTATAAATTGAAGAATACATTTTTATACAAAAAAAAAAAAAACAGTTTGTTACTTTTGTTGTTTTAGAAGACTGAGTCCTTCGAATTTCGTCGATACGATCACTGCGTCGAATATGGCACCGCATTCAAAACTCGATTTATCTATGATTTCCTACAAAATGAAATTTTTCAGACGTGTTAAAGAATAATAAATTATGTGAAAGTATTACGTAGAGTCACATCGTCATACAATCGAACACTAGGTACCTAACCATGCTACATTAATTCATAATTCATCGCGGTGAAACCGGTTAAAAATACTTCAACGTACTGCTCGCGACCAACCAATGAGAAGATTTGGGTTACTTTAACTTGGTAATGTCATATTGAAACAGAGGAAATATTTTCTCACTGGTTAGAAGACCACTGAATCGTAAAAATACATAATGAAGAATAAACATAATTTTTAAATTGTTTGTGAAAATAATTTTAGGGACCACTGAATTGAGCAGAAATCAATTAATTGGTTTGGAATTTGGATAGGTACTTAATTAACAATCAGTTTTTCGTAATGAGCGAAAGGCTATCTCATTTTGAATCGTAGGACTTGCCTTTTTCAATTATTTCAAAGTAGGTACCAAGTATCAACAACCTTATACCTCAACCTACTGACTTCTCTTAAAATGAACGTAAATTTTTTGAAAAAATTAGCGAATTAGGTACTTAGAAAATAGGCATAGGTTTAGGCGAATCATTTCAATGTGCAATAAAATTATGAGACGAAATAAAATTATAATGAAAGCACATCCAAAAAGTGAACTTCTGAAAATACAAATGTGACCTTCCAGGAAGAAACCAACCTTCAGTCTGAAAAAAAATTGAAAAAAAAGTTTCGCAATCAATCAAAAACAATGTTCATTTTGTTTTGGATTGATTAGGAAACTTTTTTTTCGGACCGAAGGTTGGTTTCTTCCTGGAAGGTCACAAATGTATTCTTGTGACTGCTTAAAATGCAAAATATGAAAATATGGAATATACCTCATTTTTGATGCCTCCCCCTCCTCCCCCCGATTATCTGGAAACAGTTCTGAACTGATTTGAAGCCTTCGCAATTTTTGGAATTTTCCAGCTTCAAAAAAAAAAAAAAATATCATAAAAAGAATTCAAATGAACTTCGGCGTCTTCAAACGCCGAGTGCCTATTTTAAATTATTAATGACCCATTCGATCGATTGTTCAGATTTTCAAAATTCGAGTTAGTCATTCAAAAGAAAATTTAGATCGGTTCGAAAATACTTCCAAATTATTCGGGAGGTCAAAAGTAGAAAATTTAAACAAATTTTTAGCATTTCACTTTGTAAAACGTACCTATTCATTACTTTTTTTTTAAATTAAAATTTGATGCAAAAGTTGAAAATGTCGGAAAATTTTTCTTCGATCCATTAATTATTTTAAAAAAGAGACTTTGAGGACCTCCGCGTAAAAAAAAAGTCAAAAGAAATAAAACTGAATGAATAATTGTATGGCAAGTATTCAAGAATTTGCAAGAAACCGTGTTTTGATCTTCATTTTCATCACTCACAATTCATTCACATTAATTCTTGGAATTGAAAAATAAAATAAAACAAGTCTTTTAAAATAATTTTACACAAATAGGTCTGAATGAAAAAAAAAAAAATTAATGCAAAAAAAAGTCATTACCTAGGTATCTTTTTTTTTTGGTTCGCACTCTTATCTACCCCCGCCTCGGTCCTTCATTCCAAATTTCGATGAATTATAAGTTTAAAAATTTGTTAATTTTTTGGAATAAATAGGTAACTATTTTATTTCTATAAGTATTTTGGCTCTCTACAAATTTAAAAAAACTCGAATTTGAAAGTAAATTTATAAAAATAGAAAATGATTTTTAGAGAAATTATAACATTTGGTTTAGATACACATACTTTTAGGTTTTTAGGCTGAATTTCACCCCCCCCCAGCATTTTTGAAGCTCGTTGTAAGACCCCTTCAAACTTTAAATTAAAATTATAAATATTGTGCATAATTTCTTTTTGAAATTCTTTCGACTTTATCAAAATCAAAGTTTGGAACTTTCCAATTTTTCTTTGAAATTTTTACATTGTAATAAAATTTATATTTTTGCCAGTTTTCATAAAAAACGTACGTGAAAAAAGCTCGATGCTCCAAATCGAGTTCGCTGGAGGAGTGAGGCGAGCTCTACGAAAAGTAAAAATATTTGACCCAAACTGACAGAATTTTCCTGATTTGAATGACTCATTTTTTAAAAATTTATCATACAAAACCGTAATTTTTTCTAAAGATTAAAATAGAAAAACACCAATTTTTGTGAATTTTTCCATTCAAACTTGATTTTATTTTAATTGTAGAAAGGAATTTTGTCATAAGAGAGATAGCCAGCTGCTTTTCACCTCGGCTCAAAATTTGATTTATTGATGGTAAAAATCTAAAATACAGATCGAAGCCTCCAAAAAAATTGGAATTTTCCAGCGCTGACTTATAGCCGAAAATTTGTAGGTTCTAGAAAAAAAAATGGGGATTTGATATGACAGTTGCGAATTTTGGAAATTTCCCTGCAATCTACGAAATAGATCATCAATATGGGCTTATTTCAAGTTCATATCGAGCATCTGATAGGTTACTTTTCGACTCTGGTTAAATTCCAAAATTTTCAAAAAGCTCCAGAAAATCATGAAATCGATTTGGGAGGTCGGAAATAAAGTACTTAGCTACCTACTTATTCTTAAAATTCTAGCTTTAAACAACAATTTGATCAAAATTTCATTTAAATTTTGGTAGAGCCACGAGGAGATACTAAATTTTTTAAAATTATCCGAAATTCTAATAAAAAAATAATTTGAAAATCTCTGATTTTGAATCTTTTACACTAATTAATGCGAGGATGAAAAAATCCAAAAATGTATACAAATTTATTCTTCAAATGAATATAAAATCAAACGTACAAATATTTACAAAAATAATAAATTAATAATCACATAAAACAATCTCATTACACAAACGTTATCTTCTTCCTATCACCTTACTCTCTTACGTTGCTCTTACGACACCTTCTTTACAATCCAATGCCCACATTGCTCATAATAATAATACACCAAAAAACACGAAAAATGCATAAAACTGTAACACGAGACCAACAAAGGCCATAAATAAGGATACCGAACAGGAGCTGGGCAAAATCTACAAACAAACGACAAAACCAGACACGACACAAACGAACCCATTACAGCTCCTACTTTAATATTCAAATTGGTGAATTTGAAACCCTGTGGTATTGGGAATCGAAAAATAATAATGAAACATAAATGGTAGAGTACAAATAGGGCTAAAAATGGTAAAAACAATCCATCCTTAATTAATAAAGGTAACATGCTGAAAGTCGATACAGAGAGGAACCAGAACGAAAGTACAGGGTATTTTGGGAAATTCAGAAGTACCGGAACGGCCGCCAGTAATATGCTTTTCTCATGGACGTGAAATGAGAATAAGAAAAAACATATTGAGTGAATAATTAACGACAGTTTGAACTTCTCGAAAGTCGGATTTATAATTAAATCGATCACAGAAGGGATTATAGAGATGAGAGTAACGAGAACGCAGATCCTAAATAATGTATTGTTATCCAGCTGGCCAAGTTTATAAATAATATTCAACATACACCAGAACGAAGAAACTTTATCTTCGTAAATACCTCGATTAACAGGGAACACTCTACGTACAACTTGGGCAACATCGTCAATCGAATTGGAAAATGGGAACCAAATTAGACCAAAAACTGACACCACAGTTAATGCAATAGGTACAATAAATTTCAGCCCAGCTGCCAACGATCCCTTTCTGACCAGCGAGAAAAATCTTCCTAGAAAATAGAAGAAAAATGGCAGCGAATGATACAGCTCCATTTGCTTATAATTTACAGCCAAACAAAACAAAACCGCAGATGTTTTCAATTTTTCACACATTACTGCGGTCACGGCAGCCACAAAGAATCCCAGAGAAACGCAATTATATTGAAAATGACCATAATCGATGAGTACCAGACCAGGGTACAGTAAACTGAGAAAAACGTAGATACTCGAAGAAGACAGCTCGTTTCGTTTACGATAAGCTGAAAAATACCAATACACAGCTGGTACGTAAACCAATAAATCAACAAGGAGAACGGAATATCTCATGAATAACTTATGATCGTAACTTTCATACCCTTTGGACGAATGCAATTGAACAGATTGTGGTATCACATGAGACGCAGCTAGTCCGTAGATATAACTGTGAAACGCAGTCAAAGGCGGATAATCTAATCCCCAATACGTTAAATTATTATTGTCAGTGTTTTGGTACCATTCTTTTATTGGTAAATTGTAGGTAATTTCCATCCAGTGACGTTGAGCTTCGTAATCGCCAAACATCGGCGGTGTTTTTTCACCGGAATACGAATGTAATCCGATACACCATCTTACAAGGATCGAGAAAAGAAAAATTATAAGATTATAACCCAATATATAATTCTGTGAATCTAATTCCGGCATGTTGGTACGAATTAAAACGAGTGGTTTCGAAATGGATCAACGACAGATCAATTCTGCAATCAGAACCATAAAATTTCATCATTTATTCAACGTGATAGACTTCGAGGTGTTAGGAAAGAAGATAACGTGTCAAATTGATCGCAAGAGGTGATGTCAGCGTTATATTGTATAAATCATATGATAAGGAAAACTTACCAAGTGCTCGGGCTGAAGTTGTTCGGTCAATTTTTCCCGAACGGCGATTTCCAATTTGGATGGTCGGTTAGGATCCCTGCCACACATAGACATTTTATACTTTAAAACTCTGTATTGAAATTAATAAATGCAGAAATTCAACAATCGACGAATTATCAAATCAGTGGTGCTTTTAGTTTTTTTACAAAAATGTCGAAAAATTAAGAGACCGAACACCGAAGACCAAACTTTTTAGCAGAAATAGAAATGATAAATTGATAATGAAATTGTAGAGCACCAAGTATGAGAATTCATTTCAGTGGTTCATAATTAGACTTTAGTTGGGCTGACCGGCTGACGAAAAATTATGGTAGTCCATCTGCCATGATTGTCATAGAAAATAACTAGGAATAATGCGATGATTATTGCAGTAATAACATGGAATAATCATTACATACATAATGTATATACTTTACTTTACGTAGAACTTTTCATAACGAAGTAGGATTTTTAATTTTGCGAACTCACCAAAGACTGCCTGCACGTGAAGAAGGTAGTTCCACTAGATAAAAAGCAACCGCAATTGAAAAACATGTCAAATATTTATTCAATAGATTATTCATAATAGATATTTCTTGAAATGATTGCTTGATTTAATATAATTCACCAAACGAATCAACTAAATCAAAATAATAAAAATCACCGAAAGAAGAAAGATCATCTTACTTTGAGTTGGAATGAGAAAATGTAGATTTCAATCACAAATTTGATACATGAATTCCAATCCAGAGTTGTTGATTTTATCTGATTGATGATTATCCGATATTAGATATTAATTCAAAATCAATTAATTAATAATTAAAAACTTCATTGCAATTTACAATCAAAATTTGTTTCATAATTTTTATCAAAAAAAAAAAACAGGGATTCCCTCGCGAATAATGCTTGGCTATTTTGTAAACCCCTTGTTTTGAAATGATAAACAATCTGTTGATAGCGCTTCTGTTGTTTCTGTGGTAAAAATAATAACTAATTTCATTTAAAAAATGAAAATTAAAAGTTAACTAGGCCTGTGATTCATTCAGAATCTCCTTTCAGCGATGCTTGTTTTCTTTCTTTTTTTTGGTTTTTCGAAAAAATTCGTGAACATTGTGTTTGAACGTTTAGTTTAGACCGGGAAGTGTCTTCATCAATTTAATTAAAATTAAAGGTAATTTTCATTATATTTATTTATATTTAAGGCTTAATTGAGATGCTTGATTGCTTGAACTATAATCAGACAATTAATTTTGTTCAATTTCATTCCAATTCGGTGGGGTCGTTTTCCGTCACGTGGCGTTATTTTCACTCTTCTCAACGCCTTTTCTTTTGTTTTATTCCTCTCTTTCATCGCTCCTGTTTTCAATCATTCTAGCTCATTTATTTGATTTAATTACGTTCTATTTGTTTGTTTCTATGTAGAACCATGTCGGCGGATTTAATTTGGATGATCTCCCGCAACAACAACGCGTACTTGTTGAAAAAACGTGACATCAAGAAACCCTTCAGCACCGTGAGTATTATTTTTCTCGTAGGTCTCCTCGTTCGTCTTATTAGATTATAAATATAGTAGGTCGTTTCAGGAACCCGGTAACTTGAAAAATGTAGCTTCCTTCCGTTACAGCGGTCTCGTTCAACCGAAAACTGTCGATATTCAGGCTGCCAAAGATGGTAAAGGTTTCGTTGTCACTACGAAAAGATCCAAGAAACAGGTACTTTGAATATTGTGTTAGATTTGTTTGGAAATTGCGAAATGATGATTTTTTAAATACTACCATCAAGATCGCTGATGTAGTGATGGATGAATTCTAATCTGATCGTGATTTTTGAATGTTGTGCGTTTCTATGATGATTATCTCCACCAACTCTCAATGTATAATGTGGATATTTTTATTTGTATCTGATGTAGTGTATGGCTATGTGTTCCTGTGATGATACGTTAGTTTTTAAGTAGCTGTAATTGTTTATTGATGACTACTTGTATCACCACCCACCACTGATGGAACAGATGAGATTTTTGTAGGGGTACTGGAGTGGGTAATGTGAGGTATTTTAATCGATAGGTCAATCAGGGCGTGAAAATGATTCAATCTGTTGTACTAATAAAATGTACAGTAGTGCTCCGAGTCTCTTGTTTGATTTCATTCTGCTGATGATGAAGTGTCATGGCGATCCTGTCTTGCAATGATGAAACAAAAAAAAAAACGTACCAGAGCTCTCTGAAGCATAATGATAACGAATGAAATATTGTATAACGCGTTTTTATATTATGTCATGTTGATATTTAAATCAATAATATCTGTCATTTTATGATGACAATGTATATTCATGATGATATTTAAATCAATAATATCTGTCATTTTATGATGACAATGTATATCACCACCCACCACTGAATTTTAAACTTACGTTATTCCTAATGCACTTATTCATGATGATATTTAAATCAATAATATCTGTCATTTTATGATGACAATGTATATCACCACCCACCACTGAATTTTAAACTTACGTTATTCCTAATGCACTTATTCATGATGATATTCAAATCAATAATATCTGTCATTTTATGATGACAATGTATATCACCACCCACCACTGAATTTTTTCACCGATTCGTTAATCTAATCGCTTTCTTTCAATATTCATGATTATAACTAAATTTTTTTCCTTTCAGAATAAACCAGGCAAATCAAATATTTCTGTGACCATGTCAGCTGGACCCCGCCGATCATTATACAAGCTTAGACGTTACTTGAATGGAAGCAATTACCGTAAAGATCTTACTCAAGTGAGTATCGTGTTATTAAACTACTAATAATGGTTTATTCTCATTGATGAATAATCTCGTTTTGCAGATTGCTTTAAGAAAAGCCAGCTCTATCTTGGAATCACAGAAAAGATCAGCTGTTATTGCCAAAAAAGGAAGAGCAAAGAAGTCCGAATAATCTTGTAAAAATAAATTATTTGTTTATAAAGTTGCTTGTTTTACATTTTTGTGTATTTTTTATATTTTTCTGTGGATCGAATGAAAACTCTGGTGAGTCTTACAAAATCGTACTTGGTGTAGTTACAGATGACATAATTTGTAACAGGAGCATATTACAGTTTATTTGGTCTTCTCTTTCGAAAAACTTCGTAGTGTTCAAGCACTCTTGAGAGGTCTTTCCTCAAAAACCTCTATCTCCAGTTGTATTAAAAAGCCTTAGTTATTTTTCAAAATGATTGAAATTTACTCAATTTAAAATTATTTTTTAAACATTTACACGTTTTATTTGTTTTTTTAGCTCGATTATTTGAAGTTCTGATTTGTAATGAAAAGCTAGGTTTATACTGGACATAAACGCTAATTTAAGACATAAGCATAAGAGTTGAAATTGAGTCAACTTTTATGTTTATGTTTATGTTACACAAATAAACTTTGTATGCGCAAAATTTTAAAACCGTTCTTATGCTCAAGGTTATGTCTTATGTTTATGCTTATGCTCAGTATAAACCTAGCTAAATTTTTCAAGAAATGATGCTAACTTTATCCTTATGGATTATCGTCGATTCTTTTAAGGAGTTGAGATTGAGAAAATGTAAACCACTGAATGAGGCCGAACAGTGTTCCAAAGGACCAACATGCCTCCCTTATAATAATGATTTTTTTTTTCGCTTTCAAGTGAAAAAATTTTCAAGAATGGTGGTTTCTTTTTTGTAGACATCGACCTCCCAACAATTTTCTCGAGGGATGTGGGAATGGGAAGGATAGCCACGTGAATAAGATGATCTATTTTTGTAAAAAAATAACTGATTTTAATGCGTTTAAGTAAGGTCACTCCTGAAAATTTGCAATTCGAGTTTTCAATATCAGAATTGGATACCAGACTTGTCCTTTACATGGTGGTTGAAGAGTTTCAGACTCTCGTGAATTTTAAGTTTTTTTTTTATTTTTACCCACTTTGAAGTTTGAATCACAAACCTACTGAAATCGCTTAAAATTGAATCAACATTGTTTATAAATTGCAATAAATTAGTTTTGATTATATATTTCAACGAATTATCCAACTTCTGAAAAAATATGTGTTCATAAAATGAATTTTCAAAGTTTTACTGCAGAATTAACTAAAAATTGTGTAAAAATGAAAATTCTGTGGGTAGTAGTTGCACGTGTTTTTTTTTTTTTTTTGGTTGATAAATCCCATCAGAAGTCAGTCAACTTCCTAAATTTTTGATTTTATTTAAATGAAGTTTTGAAGTTTTCGAATTTAGCGAATTGAATATTCAAGAAATCTTCAATTTGAGTACAATCACTCAGCTGTCACTTTTCAACCTCGCTTGTGAAGGACAAAAATTTTAAAGAAGGCCCTAGATTTTCGATTTCCCAGTTGGTGGCACCACTCAAAAGTGGCACGAAACGTGTTTTTTTCTCAAAAATAACCCACTTTGAGGTTTCTTTGTTCCGTTTTCCTTTGAGCTGAAGAGGGTCAATTTTTTCGTGAGATTTCTCACTCAAAGTAACTAGTCTAATTTTTGTCAAGATGAGGATGAGTTCTTGGATAAAAAAAAAATTAGTGAGGTAAGTACCTATGTTTGGAATTTTCAACTACTATATTTTAAACCAATCTTTGAAAGAAGTCTTGATTTCTGTTTGGGAGTTTTAAAAACAGTTCAAAGTGGAAAATTTTTCTGAAATTTTTTCCATTGATTAATTTAATATTCACTTACGTGAGGTGAGCAATTGAGCACGAACATTAAATGTCAGTTTCTCAGCTCATTGTCACTTTTTTTGAACAGAGATGGAAAACCAAAACTGAAATCGAAAACCAGAAAAAAAACTGATACCTAAAACTTCATGATAATGTAGGTATTTTTTGTTAAAAAATGAAATCTGAATCTTTATTACTCAACGATATTGAAACTGAACTTGAAAAATCGTACCATTTTCTTTATTTCAGTTCAGAAAATTGAAATTATCTGTTTTTATAAAATTCAATTTTTTTCAGAATTTTCTACCCATTTTTCTCAATTTTTCGACTCAAAATTTTTTTTAATTTGATTTTTTCAATTCTTCTCAACTGTGGGACATAATTTTTCAAAATGAAATTCTTTTCAATTTCTTGGACTAAATGCAAATTTCAATTTTTTTAACCTTATTACCTACATATTTTGAAACAATTTTCAACAACTTTATATTTTTTCTTGGTCGTTTTTGACTTCAAGATTTCTAAAAACATTGAATTTAAAAACTGGTTTTAAATTTTAAAAATCAAGTTTACAAAACTTGATCATGAAATAAGTTTTGTCATCCCTATTTTTTGAGGCCTCAAAACATAAATTTTCCCATCGCAGGGCCTCTCGATTGAACCTGGGAGTGAAAATTTCGTAAAAGTCATTCTCGGCCACTGATGTTTCTTTTCTTTTAAATTTGCCCACTTTTTCTTGTCGCCGAATCAAGTTGCCTAACCTATGGTCCAAATTAGGCGACCGAAACAACACCGAAGGATGTAACACTTTCTACGGAGTTAGTCAAAGTAAGGGGTTGAAGATAACTCTCAATATTTTTAGCCTAAGATCTCAAATTGGAAAAAAGTGTTTTTTTGTAGATACTCTAGATGTACCCAAAGTGAATAAGTGGTATGAATATATCCTAATTTCAGCTTCACAAGTCACTCCCATTTTTTTCAATAATTCATAACATGAATTTTTCCATTTTTCAGTCTGTATGACCATCCAATTGCAAAGGGAGGTTCAAAAAAGCAGTCTTCGTATCAGACAGCCATCTTCATTTCGGATAAAGTAAAAGAATATGATTTCTTCAATAACTTTATTTTCATATAATACACGGCGCTTAACGCGAGAAAAAAAATATAAAACTTGTTGAAATTAAATAATATATAAAAACACAAGAACAAATTTTTTTAAAGGCTTAAAAATGTAACATAACAAAAATAACTTGCGGTTACGATTATGTTTTATCTTCTGTTTTAATTCTTCAGGAAAACAGATGCATGGGACAGACGCTAGCTCGGTCTACTATATTCCTATTCACAGCATCGTTACTTCAAAAGTACAACTTTAGTATTCCTTTGAATGAGCAAGTTCCGAAGACAAATTGCGTGTGACCCTTTCACCGGGAAAATTCAACGCTTATGTAACTCTGGGATCGTAGAAAATCGTTTCATAAAACACCTCACCTGATATAGTTTTCGACATTTGCAGCTCTAGTTTTTGATAAATCATAGATCGGCGTTTAGTAAGAAGAAATCTTGGTTTTCACGAAGAGTACGGAATTGCGAAAATGTGAATTTTATTAAAATTTTTCGATGATCTAAAAAATGAATTTTTTCAGTATTATCAAGCTCTTGATGTAAAAATTTTAATGTATCTCAATAAATACATTATCATTACACGATTGAGCTACGGATCTGTATGTTAGAGACTCCACATCGACTGAGAGGTGATTTTAAATACGAACAAATGGTAATTTCCAACATGCGATCATTTTACTAGCGAGATTAATACGATCGCGCTTTTTCTTCTTTTTCGCGATTATAGCGTTCCAATTCTTTGAGAAACTGGGCTTTGGGTTTCATCACATTAGGTCGATCACCTCTACACTTCGGACAGAACCATTTACCCTTGGGTTTGTTTGATAGAGAAACACATGAAAAATGGAACCACTCGATAGGGCAAAGATCATTATCGCAGCAAATCATTTCACCGTAGGATATTTGATCACATAAACAATACGTCGGTTCATCAGGGTCAATAGATACTTCTTCATCGTCATCGTCAATATTATTTCTACTATTCCTAGAATCGTCTTCTTTCTGCGATATTCGACTCACCGTCTGCTTCGTCTTCCTCTTCTTCTTTTTATTATTAGCGATCGAATTATTAGCGCCGTGTTTTTTCTGATTTACTAGCAAAGTAGCCGTAGCTCTAGGCATAGGGATACTACCACTATGCTCGTAATGATGATGGTGATGATGATGATGTTGATTCTGTTGATTAGATGAGCTATCGGGGTTGTTAGCAGGATCATTCTCAGTCCTGCCACGTCGGACGCGTTTACTTTGTCTCTGTTCGCCGTTACCGTTGCTAGAAGATACCGCGGTGACGTTGACTGGCTCTTTGTACGCTACTTCGGTTAATGTCGGATTTGTCACAGAAGACGTAGAACTGATAGATGTTGTACTTGCCGAAGCCACTGTTTCACGTTCTCTTGATCCATTATCTAAGAAATATTCGGTATTAGGAAACAATCTCAATCTTAGAATGAGAAATGATGCAATAAGACGTACCTATATTTTTATAATCATTATCTAAGGATCTGGTTCGACTCTCAATTAAGTCTGTTAGCTGTTGCGTTATTTGTAATTTTTCATCGCCCAATTCTTGAGCCGATATTAAAATAGACTGAGCTTTCCGCAACAAACGATACGTATCCTCCATTTTCCCGTCGGTGACTGCTTCATTGTACTGAGTGCCTAGTGACTCGATATCTCTCACGAAAGCTGCAAACAATAGACGATAAACTTCACAATTATGTTTCTAAGATTGCGAAAAGCGACGCCACATTGAAAACGTTAATCAATACGACGCGACGAAACGTTGTAGTTGAAGCGTTGACGGTGCGACGTCAGCGTTAAGGAGTTACAATGACATACGTTTTAGAAGCAAATCAAAGAAAGATAGCTTACTTTGGAAAGACACGTCCAATTCTCGCATCCGAGTTAAATGCCTTTGTACATCATCCGGCAGATTTTCCACACAATCTAAATAGTTTTCCAAGTAGATAACACAATTGTTGGTGTCCGCGTTGCTTAAACTAAGCATTTTTACGGTAAAATATGGCGGTTTGTGGCACTCCCGAATATGCGATTTGCATTAATTATATTGACACTACATATGCACGAATGATTATTAAAAAATTCGTCAAAAATATCATTATCAACACCTCTAACACTTGTTTAAATTACTTGTTTTCTTATTTCGATAAAACAACAAATAAAAACAACAGTAACGGTAAAGAGCGCACCACACAGGTATGCAAGCAGGCAGGTATGCATTTTTCAAAAGCCGGATTTTGACACAAAATTCAATCAGAATAATCATACTTTAAGGTGAATACAAATACGTTATAAATAAAATGTGATTTTGCAAAGCAGTGAAACTTTCGATTTCAATTTTTCATTTTTGGACAATTTTTGAATTTTAACTTTTTTAAAACGAATTCTTCATAAAACTGAATATTTTTGACATAATGAGACTTAATTAAACACGTTTTATTCGAAATTCATCTCAATTTTTCAATTAAAACGAAATTAAGGTGTATTTAATTTAAAAAATCGAACCAAATCGATTATCGAAACACAAAAAACACAATACCCTGGCGTAACTGAAACCACTAAAAATAATCAAAACCTGGCAAAAAAAATTTCAACTTTTCCGCACCGCTGTGACAATTTGGTGTACTCGGTGCCCAGGTCCAGGTAAGAAAGTCCCGCAAAAACTTGTTCAACTGGAACGTTCCCCCCACGAGGCGCTCATACTTGCCCGTTGCCCAATTTTAAACATGGCGCTTGCTTGAGTTTATTTGTTTACGTTGCACCTTCTTTTAAACGCCCATTTTTCGTAATGTAGTTTGATTATATTAATTTAAGTTCAGCTTTTGTCTAAATTTTAAACCTATTTAAATTAATGCCGTTCAATTATGACTGACACATCGGTTGGAAAGTTCAACTTTCTTTGTCGATTATGTATGACTTCGTTGGTAAATGGAGCTTACGAAATATTTGGAGAAAACACGCAAATCTGGAAGAAAATCACAGTTTGTTTGCAGATCAAGGTAAGTCTATTTGATTGATGTAGTTTACACATTAAACTGCGTTCGATTTTTGGTGCCACTTGTCATCGGTAATGTACCCGATAAGAGGTATCAGGTTGACATGTCATTAATCTTGAGAGTGTGGTTTATCATATGTGTTTGTAGCTTTGTACACAGATGTAAATTTGCAATCGTTTTATTTGATTTTTCTACCTCTGGGTGTTCATTATTATTCTACGCCAGATGGAAAGTTAATACCAGTGTTGTTTGTATTTCAGATCGAACAAAATGACGAATTACCTAAATCCATATGTAAGAGCTGTGTTTCAAAATTAGACGAATTCAACAGTTACCGTGAGTCGTGTTTACAAACTGAAGTAGTCCTATTGAAATGTATTACCAATTGTAATTCGGCTTCGGAGCGACCTGTGGTAAGTAGCACTCTGCATTGATCTTTACACTGAGAAACTGTGCTTATGGAATTCGTCTCGGTTCTAGAAATCAGAGAATACAGAAAATGACGACCCGGAGAAAGAGAAAATTGAAGCAAACGAAACCATCCAGAATGAAAATAAAATCGACGAGGTACGTTTATTTCGTGGATTTCACTATTTACAGAAATGACCTATTAATTTTTTTCTTCGTTTTTTTAGTCTTTATTAAACGACAAAAAACTCGAAACCGATAACGTGAAGAAAGAGCCATCCGAAAATAATATTTCCGATGTTGAAATGTCACCGCCTAGTGAAAACGTTGGTTTGAGCGAAGATGACGAAGATGACGAAATGGACGACGATAAAGGTATCGATAATTGCCATTTTTTTTGTCACACATTGCTCGATACTGACTGAATAATTTTTCAGAAGGGGATGCTTCTTTATCGAATGCAAATGCGGACAAGTCTCCTATAAATAGAACTGTATCTTTACCTGAACTCGCCGAACCATCGCCGGAGGATTACGTACTTATGAAGGAAGAAACTTTCAATTTAGATCCTGTTAAGGATGTTAGGTAAGGTTATATTTATTTTTACTGGCATCTGTTGAAAACCAAATTTGACTGTTTTTATCAATTCTAGTTCGAGTCGAGGAGCAACTTCGAGTATTTTAGCCGATTACCTAATCGAATTTAGCAATTCGAAGAGTGGTGAGAATGACATGAAGGATAAAGACGTAATGGAATCGCAAAGATTGAGAAGAGAAGTGCTTCCGCCAATGTGGGATGTTTATGAGAAATCTATCACAGAAAAGGAGAATATTTGTTCGTCGGGTAAACCAGTCATTTTATCAAGATTTCACTTAATTATGGCTACCGAGTCTTATCTAAATTCTCATTAATTCTGCAGACGGTACAAATGGCGAAAAAGAACGTATCGTAACAGTGACTCATCGTCGATACATCATCAACAAAGGCGCATTTCCTTGCTCTCTCTGTGGCGACTGTTTTGAATTCGACCAAGGCAAACGACGCGACGACTTTAGCGAAGAAAAATCCAAGCTCTACGATTGCGTAACCTGCGGTAAAGTGTTCCCTCGTCGTAGCTCGTGGAAACGTCATCAAAGCACTCATGAAGACATCAAGCCTTTCGTGTGTCGTCTTTGCAACAAAGGCTTTAATCGCAAGGAACACCTAAGTAGACATTTATTATCTCACGGCAGCGTTCGTCCGTACTCTTGCAACGTTTGTAGCAAACAATTTGTTCGGAAGGAGCATCTGACCCGACATCAACTCTGCAATCCGCCTTGCGCGGTACCTGTGGACAGCGTGCTGCGTCCATTTGGCTGTGATGTTTGTTCGCAAGGATTCGTACGTAAAGAACACCTAATTCGGCATCGTAAACGAGCTCACGATTTAGATCCGCCTGAAGGCGAAGCTGAACCGAAACCGTTCACGTGTAACGTGTGTACGAAGACTTTTACTAGACGAGAGCATCTGAAACGACATCAACTCATACATCAGCGTGATTTCTCCAACAGTGCTCTGTCCACATTGGGAGCTAGATTATTCGGCACCGGGGCTAATTCTAAAGACGATTCGTATCATTCGGAGGTATCGATCTTTCCAACTACTCCAATCCTTCCGGAAATCACGTTGAGTGAAGTGACCGGCGGAAATGGTGAATCGGAAAATCGTTTGTACGAGTCGTCTCACAATTCATCGAGTATGCTTGAGAATAACGACGGAGATCACCATGATGATTCGATGCAGTACGGTGTTGGTTGCGGTGACGATGATGTGGAAATGGATGACGACGCGGACGAACCTTTACCTCCAATTCCGGTCTTGGAAATGAACACGAATGCGGTGAATATTACTCCTTCGGTGGTAGACATAACGAAGAGTAATACTTTCTGTAATGTTTGTTTTAAAAATTTCTCTCGCCGAAGTCATCTATTGCGACACATGAAACGAATCCATAGTATGCAATTACCGCCGTCGTCGCGGCGTAAACCGCAACAGCAACAGCAGCCGCAGCCCGTGGTACCGCAGCAGGCTAAATCAGCGGGCGATGAAAATGGTAACTCGTTAACGGACTCTTCGGCGACGGCCGCCGCAACCGCGACGCCGCCCGAACAAACCTACAAGTGTCAGCTATGCGGTAAAGTGTTCTCCAGACGGTCTCATCTAGAACGTCACGAAAAAAACATTCACCAGTTGGATAAAGAAGCCAATCAACCGTACGAATGCGTAACCTGCGGCGAAACCTTCATCCAAAGCAAGCTACTCGATAAACATATGCAAGTGCACGGCAACACTGTACCCGAAAATTACGTATGGATGTGACGAATGCTTTCGTTATCGTCGACTACTCGGACGACCATTCTCATTTACGAGGGTAACGCGTGAGCTTGCTTCTTTTTATTCCGTTGCAGTCAATTCTCTCATCAATAGGTTTTTCTCTATTAATTATTTTTCTTTAGTTTTAGCCTTAAACTCTCTACTCCGAAAAACCCTCATGTTTTTCCACCCCATACGTAAACTTTGTGGAATTGAATTACTCCATCGGTGTACTCCTAATTTAATAACCTCGTGCGCTTCTTCTCCCCCTCCCCTCTATTGATTTCTCTCTATCGTGTTTTCCCTCTCGTTTTTATCTTGTGACTGTTTTTATTTTTATTATACGTACGATACCCATCATTTTCATTTTATTTTTCCTCTCTCTTCCTTTCCTTCATCTTTTAATTTAGTTTTATTTTAGTGTAGGTTTTTTTTTCTCTTTGAACGATATAGAATTGTTTGAGAGACGTTCTATACGTAGACTAGACATGTGTTTTTGAAGCGTATCATTACCGTTATCATTCGTGCTGACGAATGCGACGTGTTGAATCGATAAATTTTCCTCCTATAATCGGGTTACACGGTCTTGAATTTTGTGCATTCCTTGTTATTATTGTTTTGTTGGAATTTTTTTCGCTAGGATTTTCCGTCTTATTTTCGTGTCTTTTTTCTTTATCGTTTAGCTAGTTTATCTCACCATTGTGTTTTTTTTGAGCATGGTATAGATTTCTTCCTTTTGTGGCAGCAGTTTCGAGCAGATAGTTGGACAACGTTGAAAGATCTTTCTGTTTTCAGTCAGAATTTAAATTTTAAATTAATTGCACACTTTTTTCAATTATAAAAATTGGTGTTTAAAAATGATCTGAAAATGATCATTTTTTTCGTGTTTACGTATCGATTTTTTCCTTCCCTTTTTGCTCTTCCTTTTGTCAATGTAGTGGATTTCTGGTGAAATTTTTCACATCCTGTGTAAGATTTTTTGCTTGAGAATTTTTCAATGATTCTTCAACGTTGTCAATTCGTTCTGCTAGTGAAATTAGAATTCAGAGAGACTTCTCAAGGTGCTATTCTCATGACTGTGATATTATCGTTAGATGAGTTTTTCATGATATTTTTTCTGAAAATGTGATCATGATTTAACCCTCGAATACAACATGAGCTTTCAAATTCGAGAAAAAGTGCTAATTCAGACGAAATTTGGTTTCGTGTGATGCACTTGTTATTTTCTGTGGCCAAATTGAGTTTTCATTTTTTTTAAATTCTGGAGTTATACTTATGTATTTTTTCAATTTTTCGATTGGCTTTGAATGAAAAAACATGAATATAAAAAATAAATATTGACTATTTGTAAAATTATCAATGATAGTTATCAATTGTTTTTGATATCGTTTCAACGTTGAAACTAAATTTTTTCAAATTGAAAAAGAAATTTGAGGCCAAAAGAATTTCGAAGAAACTTACATTTACAAAAAAAAGCTAAAAATTGTAACTGAACTTGAAAAATATTTTAAACAAAATTATGTGAATTTGAGAATCTGGAATAGAATACCTAGGTAAATGATGAAAAAGTTGAATTTTGTAAAGTCTTGTCTGAAATTGGAAAATATTGACTTGGAGGAAATTCAAAATGTGAAAATTTTTGATTTGGAAACTTTTGATTTCACTACATTAAATGAAAATTGTCTTTCCTGTTGCACCAATGAATACTTTTCTGTTGGAAATCTCTACATAATCAGTTTCTTAGCATTTTCATTTGAAAAAATGATAATTTTTTTCCATTTCTTCATTTGGGTTCGAAGCACAGTCCAATTGGTCTCTAATGCTGGGATCTATGCACGATATTTATGCAAATTTTTGAAATTTCAAGTGTAAAGCCTTTGATAGGAGGGAAGGGTGAGGAAGCTCAATTCAGAAATCGAATTCCAAGGTTCTTTCAAAATTTAAATTTTCAAGCTCTGTCATCTGGTGATATAGATCTCAAATTTTTTCCAAACTTGGAAGAATAAAAATTGTCAATTATTAATTAAAAAAATGGAGACTTGAGTCATTTTTAGACTTCAATTTGATTACCCTTCCTCCCTTTATGATCTAAATAGTGAATCCAGTTGGAAATTATTTATTAAAAGCAATTTAACGATATTGTTTTCAGTCATTTTAATTGGCATCTGTGTGAAGATATCTCTGGGAAAAACCCATATAAGGGGGGAAATAGGTACCCAAACATTATCTACGGTGCAATTATCCAATTACATTCCATCCTTACTTACCTACCATTGTTATGTACTTTTTATTAGGAATCTGTTTCAAATTTTATAAATAGTCAACGAAAAAATCATGTCAGCGTTTTCATTTCATCACATTTTGTGAAATCCACATAAAATCTTGTTCTCAGATCATATTATATCGTAATGGATAATATTAGGAAAAAGAATTACGCAAATTGATTTTTGCTATGTACTATTTATATAACTACCTCACAGAATACGTTTACCTTTGTGATATTAATTGTTTTCCTTACTAGTGATTTTACGTATTGCTTAACGAGTATTGATTTTATATTTGACCGTTGCATGATACTTAATCATGATTTTGTGTTTCTCTCGTTTAGTTTCGTTTTTTTTTTTTAAAGAAAAAAATCCAATGGTGCCTTCAAATGATTGTATCTTGTTATATCGCTTTGGCTTGACTTAGTTCGTGTAGGCCTAAATATGGTGGCGATTAGGTCAAAATTTGCTCTCTAGAAATGACCCATCGTGAAATAATCGCCGATGTAAAAGGCTAAGATCTTATGGAAGGTGCTCAGCATTGTTATAGCCTGTTTTTCTTTTTGATTTTGTGTATTACTTTTTTATTTTTTGTTATTGTTGCTTGTGCCGAAATATTTTTAAGTAGGTGTTGATTCGATAGATGAATTTAAAAAGTTAGGAGACTATTTTTTTTTCCTAGGTTAATTTGATTATTTGAATAGTGAAATTAGGTGTTTGTTTTTAGCTGTCGATTAGTCGTCGATTTCGAATATTATTACAGATTGATTGTTTTTCAAAGCATTTTTTTGTTGATACTCTTGTCTCAAGATTGATTTTTGTCATTTTGTCCCATTACATTTGTTTGCTGTTGATTGATATAGATTCCCAAAATCTATAGACATGAATTCGAAATCATTTGGCCTCAACTTCGAAAATTTATCATTATCAATTTTTAATTCAAAATTTTGACTTCGCAAAATATTTTTTGTTGTTGATTCTTTTTTGGAAATGATTTTTGCTGATTTTCATCATCAATTCCAATTGTTTTCTAAAATTGTTTCTTATCGATTCTAAAAATTGATTCTCATTGTTTTCTAGAATGGACCCTGTATTGATGTCAAAAATACACTTTTATCCATTTTAAAAGTCCTCTCCTATGAATTTTAAAATCCAATATTCTTAATACCAGTTTCTTTTGATTTTATAAATTGCTTCCTGTTGGTTTTCAAAATAGATTTCTACTCTGCATGATGGTAGGAATTGAGAATCAGATTTCGTTTAAAACAATTTTCTGTAAGAGTTGATTTTTGAGAGTAATTTTTAGATATCAATTTTTTCAATAATAGATGTTAATAGTGATCCTGATTGATCATGACATTGATTCTTAAGGAATTTTGCCATCAATATCGATATGTGTTGACTGTCGATTTCAATTGATTTTTCGATATTGATATGTGTCAGAGCTAATTTTTTTAATATTGATATTTATCATTACCAATTTACCAATCAATTTTTCAAATACATAATTATGTCGATTTCAGCAAAAATCAATTCATTTCTTTTGGTTTCTGTCAATTTTGCATTTTTATATTTTTTGATCCCAAATTCAACATTTAAATTGATTAAAATTACGAAATGAACCACAATGAATATTTAAATTTATTTAAAAACTATTCATATACTTATTCATAATTTCTTACTTAAGAGTCAAGATGCCACATAAAAACTGGAATCAATCACTGAATCATTCAATTTTCTTAACACAATTTATTTTTATTTGTAATAATTCATTGATCGATCGATCCTAATCGACATTATTAGTTATTAGACATTCCATTATTACAAATGAGCTTTGCCGGTCATAATAGAACTATTGAAGTGATTATTCTGTCAGGTTTTCGTCTCACCCAAGTATTAGGTGCTTTTTTTTTCAACATAGGAAAATTATCCGAAGGGTCCAAACAAACATATAACGCATATCTTTATCTCAAATTTGATTATTTTTCATGTAGAAAAATTTAACAATTTTATATCTATTCTAGTCGAATCTGTATGCGCTGATAATGAATTAGGCGAATTTCAGTGGTATTTTTCTTTTACTTTTTTTTAAAAAAAAATAATAATAATAAACTCAAATTACGCTAGTCGAAGATGTTGAAAAACACATCGTCAAGTATAATATAGGCCTAGGAAAATATTGAACCGTGAACGGAAATCTGATTTTCAATTGTATCGTGTTCATCTTCATATTAATTTACTTGACTCCATAATTTTAAAGATAAAATGAGTTTGTGATAATTTTTTTTTCATCATCGTCGATTTCATTGATTATGTATCATCGTTTACTCGAAATAATTACACGATCAAATTTATGAACTGGCTTTTTTTTAGGCGTAATTTAAATTATTAATTTTTTACATACTTATTTTTTCTATTTTTTTTTAGTAATATTATTTATTTTTAACACTTATGTATTTTCTACCATTGAATTGTTAATTATTGTATTATTTTTTCCAACGGATTAATCCGGAATTCTTTTCGAAGGGGAATAAAGTTGAGCTATGGAAACTTGATTTTTTATTGGGAATAGTTACCTGCGGCTCGACGAGGAGCTTTTTAAACGTTACCGAGTGTGGCTTTTTTTTTGGTATTAAAGTAGAACTTTATTTCTCTTCGATTTATTACGTGTACAAGACGACGTTGGAATTTGTTTTGTTTTTAAAAAAAGGTAGAATTATGTGAATATAGTTTTCATATTTCTGTTTATTTTGTTCTCCCATATGTTTTTAGATGTTTTTTTTTTTTGTTAAATGACTATTTTTTTTGAAAAAGTACGCTTATTTTATTCACTACGAATAGTACCGCGATGTAAGACGCAAGCGAGCTTATTTTTGTGTAAATTATCATTTATAAGAGTTGTTTGTTCGTTTGTCGATATTCTTAGAGTCTATTAAGCACGTACTACCTTTTACCTCCCTCCTAAATCTGTTCCGTTTTCTTTTTATGACCATTTTTCATCGGGTACTGGTAAACCGAGGACCAATATTAACATATCAGACTGTGGTAATATCTTGTGATATTTTAAACAAATTGTTGAACATTTCAAAAGCCAAGGGTGATCCTAAGGGTCAGAAGTGTGAACAGGTACAAACGATCATGAAATTTTCCTATACTTACACCATTTTATTATAGACAGTTCTCTCCTCTTTGTTGTTTTTATTTTTCCATTATGTATATTCTTTATTATTTAACTGCACCATTATACCGTAATTTAGATTTAAGAGTATTAATTATCCCTCGGGTTTTGGTTATATAAAGATGAGATTGTATGCGTAATACGTATTTATTTCCATTAATTTAAATTATTGTTTAAATATATACTGTGGGTATGTTGTTGATGAGTTTTTTTCTTCTTCGTTTTGAAGAAACGATCGAATTGTGGGATTAAAATATTGGGAGCTGAATAAAATAGTTGGAATTTTTCCAACCAAAAAAACATTTTTTCCAGATTCTGATGATCAGGATCAGATTCCCGAATTTTCGCTACGATGCGAAAAAGTGCTCCTCTTTTCTGAACTACTTAGTATGGGTTTTCAGATATTTGAAAAAATTTAACTAAAATATCAGTCGAAGAGTATCAGATTCAGCATTTTTCTTCTGGTTTTTTGATATTGGTTCTAAATTTATCGGGAATTATTTTCATTCTCATGGAGAAAAAACTACCCCTTTTGTCATACCCTTAGACAATCCACTGAGAGTTTAAAAATTACAAAAAAAAATATACAGTTACCCTCCTCCATCTCATACGTGACATTAAAATAATTTCCCGTTTGTTTATTGTTTTTACCATTTTTTAAAAAAATTTGAGATGATTTTGGAATAGAAATATTCGTACTAAGATTTTTTTTTAAATTGGTATTTTTTCTAGGCACTATTTGACTGAAATTTTTGGAATTTGTCATGCCTTACAAAACTTAATTTTGGGTAAAAATTTAGAAATGGACCTCCCACTCCAATTTTTGGTGTTTTTTTTCTTATCAAGGCCTTTTTTAGAATTTTTTTCTCACTTCAAGAAGCTGAATTTCGAGGGGAAAAAATCAGGAAATGAATTAATGTTGGGTTTAAAATCGAATTTTTTTATTTTTTTATTTTTGTCGTCAAATTTCAGGAGAAACATGATTTTTTCAATCGAATGAAATACGTTCAATTTTAAATGAATTTTTCCAATGTCAAATTTTCTATAAATTTTCCTGCTTAAATTTTCTCAAAAGTTCGCTATTTTTTCTCGAATATTCAAATATCGTTCCGCGTTTAGATTTTTATCGTTTCCTCAATTCGGTAAAATATTTTCCGAGTTGAAATTTTCTCAAAAATCTTTTCAAGTTGAATTTTTTACACTTTCTTCAATAATTTTCCGAGATGAAATTTCTTCAAAAAATCGACGATTTAGTTTAAAAAGTTTCAATGTTTGAATTTTTCCAAAAACCTTCAGGTTAACTTATTTTTACCATTTATTCAATGATTTTTCAAAACTTAAATATTGAAAAGATCCACTTTTTACAAATTTCTCAATCATGTCGATGATTTTTTCAATATAAAATGTTCTCAAAAAATGCAAAATTTTGTGAAGCAATTTTCCCACATGAAATTATCTTTAAAATTGGCCTAGTTTAATTTCTTAAGAATTTGCTCATTTGGTAAAAAGTTGCTCAAAAATTTTATAGTTTTGCCAAGAAATTTTCCATGATTGAATTTTCTCAAGCAGAGCAAGGATTTTTTCAAAAAAATTTCCAGGCTGATATTATTTAAAAAATTGTTTATTTGAATTTTCTCAAAAATTTTACAATTTTGTTTTTCAAGTTGAAGTTTTTAATAGATCGTTTCATGTTCAAATTTTTCCAGAAAATTATCTAATTTTGTTGAGAAATTTTCCAAGTTTGAATTTTTTTGAAAATCATACGAAGTTCAAATTTTTGGCAACGAAGTTGAAAATTTTTAAAGATTGGACGATTTAAATTGTGATTTTTCATTCAGTATTTAAATTTCCTTTCAAACTTTTCATGAGTGTTTTAAAGCCTTTTTAAATAGGTACCTGATTATTTTTGATTTAAAAATAAAAGTTAGGTACGTGAATTTTGTAAAACGATTTTTTGAAAAATTCTTACAATACTCGTTTTTGGTCGAACACAAAAAGTTTAATTTGAAAGAAAAAAATTCAATTTTTAGGATGGAGTGTCATCTAGTAACTTGCAGGTGATTGAAAAGTACAGGAAACGAGCTCATAGATCACAGGACGCCTTCTGCATAACATAACGAACAAAAACGGAGAAAAAAAATATAAACAATTTATTACAACAACAAGTTGACTAAATAGCGCCAAAGTGGTACACAGAGAAATAGGGTTAGTTAATTACAAACGGATACCCAGGGGAAAATTGTTCCCACCGAATCGTATATTAATAATTGCAATTACACGTACATACGAAAAATATAGGTACAGGATAAATATAAATAAATACGAATAATAAATAAAAATCCCTAATATACGCCATTTCAAATGTGACATACAGAATTAATACGTGCTCTCGTTATCACGCGTTTAAATGGCAGCGATTCGCATAAAATAACTATCGAAATACAAGATATAACATCACAAATGGAAACAAATTGCAGTATTAAAAAACCTGGGAAGTTATTAGCAAATCAGACTCGTTTGTTGTCTGTCAGCACACGAACTATGCTGCCGACTCCGCCGACAGCGAACGTTTTCTCGTGCCATACGAGTAAATGGGCGCTACTACCTTCCGTTGGGTTTTCGAAACCTTTGTAAATATATTTCATCAATGTGTCAACTTGTTCGGCGTCTAGACGCTGGATGACGTCGTCGATTTGGGACGATTTTATCGATAACATTACTTTCATCATTAATCGTAAAGCTTTTTCCTATACAAATGAAAAAATACATTGATTAGTCGATTCAATAAGTCATAAGGTGACAGACTTAAGATCGAATACTTACTTTTATCTGAGGTGATCGATTCTTCACCGACATTGGGGCGTTTTTCAACACTGTTATCAAAGCTTCGTCGAGCTTCCCTCTGTAACGAAATTTGTTCGGAATTAGGAAACGATTCGATGAATTATTATTAGTTGAGATAGGTTTGATGCAAATTAGACTTACTGATTGATCAGAGATTGAATCTCGGCTTCATCTGGGAAATTGGAAGGTACACCGGTTTCTACTGGATCATCGATCTTGAAATTATCTTCGTTGTATTGGTCCACATCGATTTTTCGGAAAGTCGTACTCGAAGTATTCTTAGCCATTTGTGCGGGTTCTTTATACAACTCTGGGTAAAATAATTACAAAATATACATCACAGTGTTCGATTAATGATGACTAATTGGATTATTAATCGATTAATTAGCATAAAACACTTCAAAACTTTTTGCGAAAAAATTGAAAACAAATCGAAGCTCAATTTTATTGGCTTGGAGAATTTCGAATCCGTGATAAGATCGGATGACGTCATTTCAAATACAACCAATCAGAACGGTTACAAGTTATTGTTTTACATAGGTAATTGTAATTACCATTTTTACGAAAATCTGTTCCAATTTAAATTTTAATTATTTTAAATTATTTCAATCGAGGCACACATACTGCGTAATTATAATTTTATTACATAATATTCGTTTTTTATTTTTTGAGCATGTTTTGGAATATCCATTATTATTATTCCGAAGATTTTTCAATGCGGAGAAAACCTCCAACCTCCTAAAAAAATTGAGCACCCCAGCCCAGAAAGTCGGAGCGTCGGAGCTAGGAAGCTTCAAGCTTCGAGATGAAATTATTTTCGAAAAAAATCATGGATTTTGGACTTTTCTGAGCTGCAGTATTAGGTAGGGTAGGAACCTGAGTCACCAAAAAATTGCAAATTCCAAGAACTACATAGTACATTACATACATATTGACATGGACCTTGAAATTCTGAAATTGAATTCTTTTTTTGCTCTTTACACCTTTATAAGTGGTGAAGCGGATGGAAAAATATTGTAGACAACGAATTTGAAGTAATTTCGATTTCTATAAAATCTTAATCCTTCATTGAAATGTTCAAAATATCCAAAAAAATTTTGGCCACTTGAAATAATTTTCAACATTTTTCAAAAAAAATTTCATGGCAATATTGCCAGCTGAATTTTTATTCAAACGATTTTCATAAAATTCAAGTTATTCATTGAGAAGCTTGAAAATGATTCAGTTGACGGATTCTTTTGGTCGTAACAATTTTCTACTAAAAATATGGATTTGAATAGATTGTGACTAATTTTTAAAAATTGTGCTTTGATCGATCAAATTGGTTACCGATATGATTAATCGCCGATTTCAGGTGTATAGGTACTCAAATTTCTTCAGTTCTGGAAAATTCCAAAATTTTTTACCGGCTGCAAAATAATTCCATGCCACTTCTAAAATTGAGAAATTAAAAATAGAATGGGATGTATACTTACCAAGTTTTGCGTTCTTTTGGTAAAGTAATTTTAAATTTTCCAAAATATGCCAAAATTCGAGAAATGAAGTTTAGTACCTGAAATTTTGGAAACAAAAATCAATCTCCCCTCCCCAATCTTTCGTTAGCCGAGAACCAAATAAACAGTGATTTTCTAGTCCCCGACAAGAAGAGAATCGAGCAAAAAAAAATTAGAGCAAAATCTAAAACCTCAAGGTCAAAAATTGGTTGCATTAGTATGGAACATTTTGTTTTTGTTTTTTCAAAACAGGTAGGTACCTTAGATAACAGCCAACAGGTAGATTCATATTTATTTGCATTCTGAGATATATCATATCATGCTTTATCTAAAAAGTATAAATAAAGCTTCGCAGAGTGAAAGTTAGACTGATAACGTTAATTTCATTTGATAATGGGTTCGAGAATGCTAAATTCGCGCTGGTCCTACGTTGAAGTTACCTTCGATAGATTAGATTTTTAAAGCACCATAATATACTTAGCTTCAAAGTTCAACTGTTGTATTATTTTGCGTCTATTGGAGATTTCTTTACATTTTCTGCCAACGATAGTGATAATATTGAGTTGTTCGATTTTAGGTCAATAATATTTCTTATTTATAATCCTGACCTCATAATTTCAATTTCCACGATTCTAAGATCATGATAAATTCTTGTGAAAAATGTACATATACCTATCATAATGGAAAATTTACTTGAACAGTTTTTAATGTAATATGATAAATTTTAAATTAAAAATGATGAGTGAAATTAGCAAAATATTACCATGTTGTGTATTGTTATTGGTAACTTGCTTGATGAATGTCAGCGCTGAGACTGAAAATTCAAATGAAGAAGGATCACGTAAGTCGAAAATTTTTTCATTCTGTTCTGAGATATTTCAAGTGATATTTTCAGAAATAATCTCAAACACTAACTATTGAATTTTTTCCAACAGAAATTATGAATATATCGATTCAGTTAGGCAGAGGTGGTATTAGTTCGGTTCAAATGAACTGTGATTTAGTCATACAATTCAATGAAACAAGGAATGTAATCTGGACGAAAAATGGTACCACCCTGAGTAGCAGTTCGCATTATAATATCACGCAGTCTTCTTTTCAATTGGAAACTAATCATAGCTCATACTACACCAGATTCACATTGAAAATTTCTTCACTCAATAAAAATGACAGTGGTACATACATCTGCAATGAGGCAAATAAGACTTACGTATTAACTGTAACTGAGTTTGATCCTGTGGAGCTTTTGTTATCTGGTATTTTTATTTTGGGTATAATTGGTCTCGCTATATTAGGAGTATATGCTATAAAGTGCGCCTTTACAGCACAGAAGAAATGATATGTTCGTAATTCGTGGACGTATTTTGTTTTAAAATTGAATATAAGTAGGTATCTACCTATCTAATATCTATATTACACCATAATGTACACAATTTCTTTTTTAGTTGATAAATCATACTTTATTGTTTGATAAAATTTTTTTAATCAGCTCATGTTTTAGTATTTTTCAGGAAATATACCTTTATTACGATTCCAGAAACTAATGAATAATACAATGACACTTGAGTGATGTCAAACTTTTATCATTGTGAAATTCTATTTATTCTGTATTCCGATCGGGACAAACTTTAGAAAGGTTTTTTCAAACGATTTCGATAAATTTATCAAATATGAAATAATTTTCCTGAAGGGTTGAACGATTTTCGTGGCTTTTATTGAAAATCATTCTAATGATGTGTAGTGATCGCTGCTTTCGACAGACCAATTTTTTTCAAAACATATCTAATCTTCAATTTTTGATTATTAAAATGATTGAAAAAGTACAACGCTATTTTGAATGCTCTTTACAAAGAAAAACGTTGATTTTGTTATGGATCGTCATGGTAAGAAGTAATTTTGATTACCTATTTTCATTGAATAAGTAGATAATATGAAGGCTCTTTTTTTCTTATTTTTTGAAACTTGGATTGCAAAGGATTTTGGTATTATTAGGAGTTCAAAAGTCGTGGTAAAAATTCAATTTCCTGATTGGAATCTTCTTTCTGGCTCAATGGCTTCTTGTTAAAAAGGAACTATTTTTCTTAAAAGGTCCTATTTTTTTTAAAAACAAAAAATACAATTTTCTTAAAAAAATTGTTTCAAAAAATTAAAAATCTTTGCCAAAAATGGTATTAATAAAGATATTTTTACCGAAAATGTTACTGTGTCCACTTTTTGAATATCTACTTACTTGGGAGAAATTAATTTTATAGTTTTTTTTAAAAATTTCCTTTAAAAAATTGAAAAAAATATTGTTGAAAATTTCTCCTCGAAAATGATCTCACTTCGGTACCTACCTAATACATAATCATATAAAAAAGACCCAAGTGAAAAAATCGAGAGAGACGAGATTTTTTCACGGTAAAAGTAGGTAGGTAGGTAATAATAATTGTATCTACTAACCCCGTTTCAAGAATGTATTTTTTTGATTTTTTTTTTTGAGGAATTTTAAAAACGTAATTTTTTTTAAGTAAGTAGGTAGATAAGGGTAAGAGTGCCATATTTCGACCACTTTTTTTTCAATCTTTCGCTAATAAAAGGCTTTTTGAGGTAAAATCGTCGAAAATAGCTTTTAAAAATACCTTGATTATTCCTGTATCATTTCTTAAAATTTTGAGCTGATACAACAATTTTTTACATTTTTTGTGATTTTTTTCCGAGGGAATTCAAAAATTGATTCTGAAAGTTGAGCAGAATCCAGCTGAGAAACATTTTTTAATGTTCGTTTTTTGCAGATGAACATAAAATGAGACCAAAATGACTACTTTACTGCTAAAACTCGCGGAGAAAAATGAAAAAACAAAAAACAAAAAACGAAATCGCATAAAATCAAAATATTTTGAACGGTGAGGGGGCTCAGTGATTTCGTCAATTTTTATTATTTTGAATTTTTTCTTGTTTATAAGTTACATAGTCAAAATTAAATTGAGTCAAAGATGGATTTTATCGTTAAATTAGTAGAAAGTAAACGAGAATCCATATTTAAGTTGATCAAGTTGATTTGGACGCGGATGGAGGTATACTGGAGGAAATCGAATTTGCAGGTTTTATGAATACGGTGTAAAAATGTTCAAATTTGGGTTCAAAAAATCGAAATTCTACAAGGGACTTTGATTTCAACCTACTTGAAAACAAATACTTTTTCCCCTGAAAATATTACCATTTTACTGAAATTTTTTTTATTCATCAGACGTGAAAAAAGTACCATTTCTTTTTCAAAATATTCCATTTTATTTATTTATTTTTTCAAATTGGCTAGTTCAAAAATTCATCAAAAATCGAGATACCAATTTGGGTAGCTGAAATTGTGACTAACAATTCAAAAATCGTAGACTGGTGTTAATTTTTTCTCGTAATTTTGTAAATGCCTATCAAGGTCGTTCTCATGAAAATTCCAGTATCTCTGAAGTAATTACTAATTGTATCATATATATCTCTACTGATTTAGATCTGTTGCAGTTTTCATATGTGGTGCTTTAATTTCAATCAAAACCAACCCATAACCCTTGACAACAATAAATCCGCCGAAAATTTTAAAACTGATCCAGTTTATGGAACAAATCTGACTAAAAAAGTAATCACCAAAGTAAATGGGCCAAATGTGATTGAAAAAAATCAAAGAAGAACGAAACGTTTAGTTAATGAAATTGTAAATCAAATCATAGGAATTTCATATTCGGATATTCCAATTATTGCTGAACGTTTCAGCAATATGATAATTCCAAAAATCTTAGGTCTTGTAAAAAATTCTGGCATAATTGAAAGCATTTCTGAGCATGTGTCCAAAGACATAGTAGATAATATAAACGTTCGTGTTAATGAACATTTTGATGAAATTGAAATCCGGGTCGAAGCATTTTTCAAAAATTTCATTCGATTTTATTTTCATATTTGGAGTATGCTCGGTTTTGGTGGTTCTGTTGTTGGGATTTATGGCATTCATAAAGTAAGTTCTTGAAAATGACGTTGACTGGTTTCCGTGAATAATTCTAGGATGAATATCAATTTCGTTTATGTACCTATATTTTTCCACAGGGTGTTCCAGAGTGTTTATCTTTCAGCGTCGTTTTCTTTTATTTCTCAGCTGTATCTGAGTTTCTAATAATGTCCGAGATTAACATTGATTTCAATGTTGAACGTAAAATTTTCCTGATGTCAGAATTGGTCAGAATTGATTGTTGGAGCGACTGGATCAAGAGTCCAATAATTTTAGTCAATTTTGGATTTTTATTTTTCATCGGTATAGTATCAAAGTATCGAATATTTTCCAAATGCAGCAATTCGAAAAAACATTTGTACAGAAGTTGATGTATTTTAAATTTTTTGACATCAATTTTTGCTTTGATTTTCGAAATCACACATTATTATTTCGTCAATATTTTGATGCCGAGGAAATCTTGCTCAATTTTTAAAATTTAAATTGAAAAAAACTTTGAATCATAAATTTTTGAATTTCATAGTTTCTCTGATTTTGATCTTGAGCAACTTGTTTGGTTGAATTTTCGATGCTTTGAAAAATGAGCATTATGCACCCTAATTTAAATTCACCTAAAATTGAATTTGATAGAATCAGATTACTGCACCTGCGAGTTTAAATGTAGGCAACACTTTTTGCAAACTTTTAATGTTCCAAGAAGTAAAAAATCGGAATTCCAATGAACAAAAAATAATGATTGTTAAAAGGCTCAAAATTTTCCGAGTTTTTTCACCTGCTCAATTTCAAGTTTACTTACACACCTTCTTTTGTAAAATCTTCAACGTTTTGCATAAAAAATTTTTGTGTTGAAATTTGTGGTATTTTGTATTTAAACCTCAAAATAACGTCCGGAAAGTTTCAACTCCTGATTCCATAATTTATTCCTCTTAATGGGATTTAAAATTCTCCTATGTTTAAAATTTTTTGAAAAATTGGATACTAAGGAGAAGGACAATTTTCTGATTTTTTTTTTTTTCAAAAACGGGTTCATTAAAATATATTTTATCCAAAAACATCATAGACACGCATTTTTTCATCTTTATTCAATTTTTTAAGGGGTCTTTAAAAATTTCTAAATTTATTCTAGGTAGGTATAAACAGGTGTTCTATGATTAAAAAAATTATTGTCAATGGTATTTTTTGATGAAAACATTTTTTTTTTAAATCATTGAATTTCTTTTAATTTCACAATTTTTCAAAAATTTTTAAACTGGGTATTTATTGAGGCCGATTTGAGAAGGAAAGGAGGAAATTTTTTACGTCATTTTGAATATGTAAATATATTTACAGCTCTTTTGGTATACTTCGCTTTTGTTGTGAAAAAGTGCCAGATTGCGATGTGCGTGAAGAAAGACGTCTCAAAGAAAATCAACTCAGATTACAACAGTCGTGGAAGTGAGGTAATGGACTATTTCTAATGTACCTACAGTAAACGATCTGAATAGATTTGTAATAATAGAGGTACCTATATTTTTTTTGCTGAAAACGTAAAAAAATTAATAATTTTATCAATTATGTTCTTTTGCAGATCAGATTATGATGAGACCGACTAAAATCACTCCAAAAATTATTGAAGAAGAATAGCTTTTGATGGAATCGTATGAGAAAAATGCCCCATATTCAAACCTGATATTGTCAAAAAAAAAGCAAATGGTATTGCCACGGGCTATCAACCTTCACCTACAGAAAATTAAATGTAAACAGCTGATTTTGTACACAAGGCGTTTAAATTTCAAACTTTGTACTCTAGCATACAAGAAATTTACATTTAATGTGTTGTATAGAATTTTCAATCTGTGTAAATGTTATTTACCTCCCAATTTTTAAAAGCACTGTTTGGCAATTATTTTATATTTTATGAACTTTGAAAGTCTGAAAAAATACGTATTAATAGGTACTGATTTGAACAAAAATTTAAAAAGATTTCTGGAAATTTTTGGAATGTCCAATTTTTTGAAAGATCATTTCACCGAAAACGTTTTTCCATTACAAGGGAAAAATTGACGAAAGTAAACTTAAAAACCTACTTTCAAAATTTAAAAAACACATTTTTTTTTTCAAAAATGTATTCGAGTAGATACTTACCCGCGTAATTTTAGTTTTCAGAAAATTTTTTTTTGTCAGCTAAGAAATTTTTAAAAAACTCGAAAAATATTCTCAAAAATGTGTTTGTGATACATAATTTAAAATCGATCAACATAAAATTTCACAGGTAATGAAATTATCAAAAAATTTAACCCAAGTATTTTGAATTTATCTGTCGGATGCGTCGTAAACATAATGAAGCACAAAGACAAAGAGCAATTTGTTATCTAATCAAAAACAAAGTGTATCACGTATTTTAAGGCTACGATCATATGACAAGGCGCTTATTTGTGCACGCACCTTTCAAAGGTTATAAGTTTTGTGTAGGTAAGTACCAAGTACCTACTTACATTTAAAAAGATTGAAAAATTTTCAAGCTTAATTAAACTCCTAAGATTTTACATAATATGATAAAGTAAGCGATGAATCATCAATAGTTCAAAATCTAAAAATTACGCTGATAATATATGTTTCATTCGTAATAAATAAAAATCATTATCAAGTAAAATTTCCCATAATTTGCATCGTTCATAATATGCAAAATCTTTTCTCGTCCACCACGAAGAGTTATCGTTATCGAGCAACAATTGATCTATGCAGACAGTCGTGTAGTTTTGTTAAAGACAAAGTGATTGGTGGCTTTAGAGCATTAATTTTTTCAAATTCAATTTTTGCAAAGTTTTGAATATTTAAAATGAGAAAAAATATACAATGCGGTGTTGGATGTTCTTTTCGAACAAAAACGTTGATCTTGTTGTGGATTGTTATGGTAAGTAGGTAATACTTTATCTGAACTTGATTCTTCTTTGTTCACTTTTTTTAAAAGATGAAATAAGAAGATAGATAACTTGGAAAATAGGGTAATAAATTCACTCCTTTGACTCCATCCTGCTTTACTTTTAACTCTCTGCAATCAGCTTGAAAATCTTCTGCTTAAAAAATTTGAAATGACCTATGAGTTTAAGGGAAACTTCCATAATGTTTTTGATTTTTCGTTGATTAATCTAAAAAAACATGGGTCATTATTTTTTCCTAAGATCGTAAAAATTCAAAAAGAGATTTATTGATGAAGTTGGGAACAGGTTAAATGGAAAGAAAAAAATTAATAGTTTTTAAAAACTTGAAAAAAAAGTAAAGAAGACGAAAAATGGACACAAAAGCTTAAAATATCTTCACGAAAATCATTTTTGAAATAAAAATAGCAATTTGCCAGAAAAAAGTTCGACTTTTTGAAAATATTGTTTTTTTTTCAAATGTTCAATTTCCTAAATATTTCAATTTACTTACCTAAAAAAATTTAATCTAAACAATTTTAATTTTCCGAAATTCATTTTATAAAAAATTGCATGAATTGACATAAAAAATGCAGTTTGAAGGGAAATCGATGATTTTTTTTCTTTGGACTCTTCCTTTGCACAGAAAATCGACTTAAAATGTCAAAAATTATCAAAAAGTGTAAAAAAACGTGTTTTACGAAATATTTAAATTGTGGAAATCCTTGAAAGATGGAATTTTCCTCCACTTTTTTCGTGATCAGCATGAAAAATACTATAAAAATATCTCCATTAAATTTGAAGCAGAATTTCAAAAGCTTGAAAATTTCGACCGACGGTGTTATTTTCTGAACATTTTTTTCCTACTGTTTAGTTTTTTCCAACTCCAATCTCTTGAAAAATTTTAGCGTTTTTAAAATTTTTGATTCCTTTTTAAACTTTTTTTGTATTTTGAATATTTATTTTTAAAAGGTTTAATTATTTAAGAAAATTATTAGGTATTCCAAAAAATTCAACAGTGGAAAGTGAAGATAGAGGATGAAGTAGGAGGAGGGGAGGGGGGTTAAATTTTTCCTCGGTCTTTCAAAACCTGCACTCATTATTTTCCCAATTCAATTTCCAAAAAAAAAAGCAAAACAAATGCTCTTTTTAATTAGGTACCTACTTATTTGAAACCATCTCAAAAATTATTTAAAAAAATTTCCCCTCATTCAGATAAGCTGCGGAATTCACATATGCTATGTTAAATTCACTCACAACCGGTCCACCATCCACGACAAAGAAGAATCCAGCACCACCGTGAATCCTAAAAATGGTACACCAGAAGTTCATAATTCCAATCCATCAGGAGTTCGCTCAAAACGAAGTTCAGATGGTGGTCTATTATCTAACCTTGAACAAACTATTAGCAATGCTGCTGAATTACCCGGAAGGATCTTAAACAGGACAACCGAAAGAGTCAAAAATGCTGCAGGCTCAGCGAGTTCAGCTTTCTACAACGTAACTTCGGGAATCAAAAACAAGGTTGGAAATGCCATAAATCACGGATCAACGGTGGCTTATGATACATTCGCTTCAGGAATAACTGAAGATATCACTCAACGAATAACCGCCTATGTAGTAGATCAGGTGAACAAATCAGGTATTTTGGACGAAGCCACCGACAAAATAACCGGGAACATGGTGAATAATATATTCGATCGTGTTGACGAACGATTTGAAAAAGTTATCAGAAGCTTTGCTCGTTTTATTATTCGTATCTACAGCATGATCGGCTTCGGTAGTTCTGCTCTTGGAATTTATGGAATTCATACAGTAAGTTCGTTTAATGCTTATATTTCACCTTATTCTTACAAGACAAGAATGAATGATGACGATACTAATCAATTTCATTGGTAATTTTTCGTAGAAAAGTCCTGGTTGCTTGACATTCAGCGTTTTTTTCTTTCAATTCACCATCCTATCCGAAGTACTACTAATGTCTGAGATCAACGTTGATTTAAACATGGAACGTAAGATGTTCCTATTATCTGAGCTGGTCAAAATTGATTGGAAAGGCTTGTGTATTATTGAAGAACCGATGATGTTGGTCAACACTGGAATTTTATTATTCATAGGTGCAGTATATCTAATTACTTGTATTTTCTTGGTAGATTCATTTGATCAGTCTTGATTATCACATTGAACGTTGAGACTTGAAGTACGTCAGAATTGGTCATGATTCTTTTAAAACCTGCGACTAAATTATGAATTGAAATTTTTTTGCGATTTGTGATTGAATTAAAATTCGAGAAACTCAATTTTATAAACGATACGCGATACCTATTATCGAATTATTCTTGGATCAATTTCTTGCATTGAGAAATCTGATTTCCTGGCAGGACTTGCGAGAGAGGTGGATACAGTAAGCTTGGATTTTTTAAAGAATCAGTAGAAGGCTCGGAGTGTTTTTACATTTAATTTTGAGAAAATATGGTGAAAAAATTTCTTTTCTTAAATTCAAATTTTTCAAATTTTCTCACAAGGAAAGTTTTTACTGAAGGTAATATTTTGAACTCGAACAAAAATAACTCGAAAGTACATCTTGGAAGAATCCCAAAACTTAAATTTCAAGCACTAAAAATATCATTTCTCGAATTCTGATGAATTTTTGAAATTTCAAAATTATTACCTCATCACCCGGCAAAATATAAAAATGATTTTTAAAAGCTGAAATTTGGTATCTACCTATACAACTTATTTTTGATTTTCTAAATCGATTGAAAGAGGTTTCAAGACACGTTTCAGCACCTACAGAAAATTTGAGAATTTTCCAGCGCTGGAGAGAAGCCCATAAAAATGGTCTTGGTGAATTTCGGGGCCATTAGTCGAGGAATAACCAAAATTGGTTATCTATTTGGTTTTTTGAAATTCGAAACATTAGGTTCAAATCTATATTTTTTTGAGTTCAACTCCACATTTTTAGGCTGAAAATTTTCCTGGAAAAATTCAAGTTTCTGCCAAAAAATGTAAACGAATTCAAACTTCCGGATTTCGGAAAATTCTACTTTAATCGATCAAATAGATCATCAATATTGGCAATCCACAACTGTAGATGCTGAAATTCATATAGACCATTTTTATAGGCCTTTCTCTGGCACTGGAAAATTCCAAAATTTTCCCGAGGTTCCGAAACGTCTTTAAATTGCTTTCAATTGGTTTGAGAGGTCAAAAATAGGATGTATTCCAAATACAAATTTTTTTTGTTGATGAGATCGAATTTTTTTGTTTTATGGTTTGTTTGGACTCTAAATTTTACTAGTTAGAAAGACAAAAAACAAAAAAAAAATTGTAAAAGAAGACTAAAAAATTATTGTTTAACATTTTTGAAAAAATGAGTTATAAAATTTTCATTTCACCAAATCTTCACTTGCTCTTGCTTGGTACGTGCGTAGCTCTTTTTTCAGACCTGACTATTTTTAACTGCAACTAAAAAAAGGCAGCATTTTAATTTTTTCAAAAAAAAATGAATTTTAATTTATAACATTCTGTTCAGAAAATTAAACCGGACGATCGAATGAATTAAAATAAAATTCACGATTTTCCGAAATTCTTTGACCATGCAATCTAAAAGAGAAACCATTCCATTTTCACCTGTTCAATATACTTTCTGATGCTTTCTTGAAGATTCCGGATATTTTGCCAATAACTGGGGCAATTATAATTAATAATGAGCATTTGCTCTCCTATTTTGAGGGTTGAAAATTCTCCATTTAAATATTCAGTTCGATTTGTATGATGCTGTATTTTCGGTCAAAATATTTGAACATTTCAATGAAAAAAAATGTACAATATCAATCTATTTTTTTTTTTCAGCTGTTTCGTTTTATTTTTTGATGGTCGTCAAAAAATGTCAATCCATGATGACGAAGAAAAATGCCAAAAAAGAAAATAATAACGATGAAGACCTTTATGGTAGATAGTATTTGTAATGTACGATCAAAGAGCTATCTATTGCCTATTATTGAGAAATAATTTCATTATTTTATTAATTATCTACGTACTTTGTTTTGTAAATAGATAGAATATTTGTACATGTATAAAATTTTTTTCTTAAAAATATTATTTTCGAAGTTAAAAAGGGCCGGATGTAGTGGTCTGTATCTCGATGTGTTTTTTTTTAAAGGCCGAAGCTCTTTGTAATTCAGAAAACTGTTTTGTAATGATTTCATATTTTATGAACTTTTGAATAATTTGTGGTTTATGAAAATGTTAGAAAACTTCATACAAAGTGATCAAAAAGAAAAGTACTCATTTCTAAGTTTGAATTGAAAATCACTCACAAAAATATTAAGTATCTACAGTAAAAAAAATTGGAATTCCAAGAAAAAACATGATCAAACAGAAAAATTGATTGGTATCAAATTCGTGTTCAAAAGTCAGAGATTACACATTTCGATGTTTTATAGTTCCTTCAATTCCAAAATTAGGCAATTAATTTCGATAAATTTCAAGTACCTACGAAAATATGACAAATTTTCAACCCGAATAATACTTTATTTTGTGATCAACTTACTTGGGTACCTGTTTTTCAAACCCATTTCCACGGGAGATATTGCGTGGTATCCTCGAAGCGTTGAATAAATGGCTTACGTGGCACTTAATTTCAATTTATATATCAACCCTTTATCATAAAATTATGCGAAATTCTACATTTAAATCAGCGTAAATGCGGATGTATATACCGGATTTCCGCTCAATTTAGATAAATTTATCAAAAGCTAAACTATGTAACTGGACAATTGCAAAATTTTTATATGGTTTTAATTAAAAAGTACCTATTCCAACGACGAAATTATTCGTGATTTTTAATTTTTTAAAATGGCTGAAAAAGAGAAATGCTGTGGTTTATGTTCTTTACGAACTGGAACTTTGATTTTATTGTGGATCGTTATGGTAAGAAGAAAATCATTGCTTATTTCTGCTAGGTAGATTTAGATACCTAGATATAAATCTTGGTAAATAAAATACGGACAAGAGTGGTCGTTTTGTATTTTTTTTTTAAAAATTGTTTCATTTTAGCATAACAGTTGCTCTTTTTCAACATGAATTTTTGCCCAAAATCTTTTTTGTTTGTGAAAAAAAAAAATTGAAAATGACGTGAAATTTTTCATTGTTTTGTAGCTTTTCTTTTCTGTTTCCCTCCCAACACTTGCTACGCTGCTTTAACCCCTTGGTTTTATATTTACCTCTTTTTATACTGCCATGAAGTTTGTCTATCTTGAAATTCTAAAAATTTGAAAAAAAGTTTTTGTGAAGTTTTCCCCCAGAATTTTTCACTTCTGATCTTTTTTTTGGTGATGGTGTGAATGTAAAGTATTAAAAAAATTTAAATACCCCTTTGAAAAAAAAGGAATGTATGAAAAATCATTTCAAAAGATTTTTCCTAGGGAAAATGGATGGATTATCGTCCTCTGGACTCTGGATAAAAATCTCTTTAAAAATGATTTTTCTCTAAAATTAAAAAAAAAAACAAACTGAAATAAAACACACGAAAAAATAACCATTTTTAAAACCCTCGAAATGAGCGATCCTGGAGTAAAAAATTGCCACCAAAAGATTTCCATGGGGGGGGGGACTCTTTTCTTCTTTTTGAAATAAATTGGAAAGCAATGAAAAAGCGTCATTTTTCCACCCATCTCCTTTCTCCTTCTCCCACTAAAAGGAATCCCTGGGTCAAAAAATTCTCTCCAATGGCATATTTTTGGGCTTGGGCATCATCTATGCTAAGACTACCTTATTCTCAAGAAATTTTCGGATCATTCTGATAAAGTAGAATCAGAAGTGAATTATATATTTTTTATGCCCCCTCTTGAAAATAATCAATTTAAGGCATCGTTCTTAAAAAATTGTACCTCCGAAAAAACTTTTACTGATTCAGATTGGTTGCGGTTTTCACATATTATACATTAATTTCGATCAAACCCTGTTTGGAAAACGTGATAATAAAGAATCCACCACGCAGGCTAAAAATAACGAGTGTCACAAAAAACCAAGTTCAGATACTCCAAAGCACCATTCACATCACATTGCGAAAGAGGCGCCCAACAGAATCGACGATGCTTCAAGAAAATTGGGTCAACTTTCTCAGGATGGTATTTCAACCCTCACTAATTCAGGTATTGAAAATTACGTTGAAAATATTCGAAATAATTCATGTAGAGATCATTTCTAAACAGGCAAGACAATAAATAAATTTAATCCACAAGATACGACAAAATCTATCCAAAATAAACCATTGACAATATTCGTTCAAGTGTTTCAAAAATGATTCGAAATTTCACCAATCGAACAACCGCTACTGTCTTAGGCTGAATAAAAACTTCATAAATTCTTTAAAAATTTTCATGATATTCCATCTTGGGACACGTTTCAGAGGATTCAAAAAATGGCGATAACAATTCTTACGATTCATTGTTCAAACGTTACATTCCATATTTTATCCTCGTCTGGGGTATACTGGGTGTCAGCAGTTCTGCCCTTGGAATTTATGGAATTCATAGAGTAAGTGAATAGGCAATTAGGTATTCATGAAATTTATGAGGATTTCGTCAGTGTGACTAGGATGAGAAATGATGATCACTAATGAATTTCATTCTGCTTTTGTGTAATTAGAATGATCCAAAATTCTTGTCGTTCAGCATTTACTTCTTTTATATTTCTTTCGTATTCGAATTCCTGCTAATGTCGGAAATCAACGTTGATTCAGAAATGAAACGTAAAGTGTTCCTGGCATCGGAATTAGTAAGAATTGATTGGAAAGATATTCTTGAGAATTCAATAATATTGGTAGATTTTGGAATTTTATTCATCTCAGGTTTGTTATACCTACCTAATTTTTTTTAAAAAATTTATAGACATAGGTACCTGTTCATTCTGGAAGGTCGGAGGGAGAGGGAGTAACACAAAGTTGTATTTAGACCTCACCGCACTTCCAAGAGAATTTGGTAAAAATTTTATCCATACTTGAACTCATTCAACCTTAAAATTTAATTGTTCTAGGGATTTTGAATAAACGCAACGAAAAAAAATCTTGGTATGGATGTTTTTGCCCAATGATCATTTAAAAAATACTTATTGAGTTGAAAATCAAAAAAAAATTGTTCGCCCATAGAAGTTATTAATGACAAATTTTCAGTAGTGAACCCCCCCCCCCTAAATCTGGGGAATTTCAAAAGAATGCAGAAAAATGCATAATTTTGAGCAAAAATAAAAAATTACCACTTTGAGGGGAAATAACAGTCCTGATAAAAACAATCATTTTCGGTAAAGCGACCATTCTTCATGAAAATCGTATTTTTTTTATTCGAAATCATATTGATGAAAATTACCATTTTTGACTGAAGTCGTTTTTTTGGTCAAAACTATTATTATATCTGGAAAATTTTTGATTCCTGCCCAAAATGACCATTTTTCGAAGCACAAAATCGGGGAAATATGCCAATTGGGTAAATATCCTCTCTTTTGGTAAAATTTTTTCAAAATAGGGATGAGAGAAGTGGATGGAAGACGGAAAAATTCTTAAAAAATCAGTTTCATTTTTTTTTTATCAAGTTGATTTAATACTGCTTTCCTCATAATAACATTTTTTTTTTCAAGCATTCATGATAATTAGGAGGAAAATAGAGTAAAAGTTCTTTTTTTTTCAAAAAAAAACCATAAACCAACAATAAGGTATGATATTTTTTGACGAAAATGGTTCGGCTGCCAGATGATAAACTGAATGGAGTTTTGAGAGTTGTATTATTTTGGGAGAAATTGAAATTTTTGTTGAAAATTATTAATGACCATTTTTGGTAAAATAAAAAAAATGAACATTATCCTGATGAAAATTCTCATTTTCGGTATTAAAAAAAAAAGTAATTTTTCGTAAAAATTACTTTTTTTGATTATGATTATTTTTTTTGTTTCCAAAAATGATAATTTTTTGAATTCTATACCATGTTTAAAATGCAAAATGATATAATTTTCAAAAGCTCAAAAATTTGGGAAATTTTTCAAGAAAAGTAGGTATATTTGACAGTTTCCGTCCAACTTTAGTTCATTTAAACTTGTCTTGAAATTTTTCAAAAACTCGTCCTATTTTTTTGCATACAAATACCATTTTTTTGTTACCTTATTCAATTTTCAGAAAAAGGACAAAACGATCACAAAAATAGATCTTCACTTGTTCATAAAATTTCTAAAAATGTCATCTCGATAGAATTTTATCAAATTAAAAATCGAAAAATTCGCAAAACATTAAAAATTACAGCGTCTTAAATTTTGCCAGGGGGCAATTCGTGTTGCTGAATTTGAATCATTTTACCCAAACTAAAGTTGCTCAAGTTTGAAGTTATAAAAATTTTTAAATTTCCAATTTTTTCGGGTCGCTTTTAATTCTAAACTTGAGCTGCTCGTTTTAGAGAATTTTTAATATCCATACAATCAATTATGTCGTGGAGATATGCAGACAACGACCACGTTCAAAATTAAAGGCATCATGAATTTTATAAATGAGTATTCAATGTTTTCTACCGATTTCATTTTTAGGGTGGAGGGGGGGGGGGGAATTCTCACAAAATCGAATTCGTAGAAAATTTTTGTTGAAAAATGGATCAGTTTGATAGAATTTTATGTATTTTACCTATTTTTTTTTTCAATTTTATACCTTTGTTTCTTTAATTTTGGAGGTAGACAAGTCTTCATATAGGTAGGTATTTTATGTACGGTTTTCAAAATTGTAAATATTTTTTCAGCTCTCACGTTTTTCTTTTTGACGGTCGTGAGAAACTTGCAACTTTCCATGTTGGAGAGCAAATTCCTGGAAGAAATTAATTCTGAAACTGAGGTCATACCTATGGATGTTATTGTGCCAAATTTTCAGCCCAACATCTATTTTCATGCACTTCCACCATATATTCAAAAATGAAAACCATAACAAACTTATCGATGACTTTGCTTTATGGAAAACATTATAATCCAGAAAAAATTTTCAGAACCTATTTTTATTACAATATTTTAAAATTTCACCAACTGAAATTTCAATTTTAAGTAGGTAGCTACACGTTTTGTTATTAATAAGCTAAGAATTTCCACCACGAAAATACAATATTAAGGCATAAAACTCCCAATACGAGGGGAAATAAGTAATAAACTACCTTCTATTTATAGAAAACTGTTCGGTAATTATTTCATATTTTATAACCCTTTGAATAATTCTCAAAGTTTGAAAAAAATTGCTAGACAATTTTACATACTTCGTTGGTAATCAAAATGTTACACAACCGAAGTAAACATTTTTCACGCATCGCCAATAATATTTTCTCCAACACCACTCGCCTTACGGTTGGTAACATTGCTATGCCGACAGACAGGTAACTTGGTTATTTTCCTTTTCAACTTCGCGCCATAAAGCCATAAGTTAATAATTGTTTGATTATCGTCTTGTTTACCGCGTTCCTTTTTCGTCCTCATTGTATTCGTGCTATGCACTGGTGTACCTTCGCGAACTATTTTTCGACAATGTGAAATAAAATGACTTGAAAAAGTCAATTTTTTAGTGGATTTTCGGCGTATTCGTTTGATTTGTTTGAAATATCGAGGTAACTATGATGATAAAATTTGAAAATAATACCAGAATTAATTTCCTAGTGATGTGAAATACGTGAGAAAAATTCTTCCAGCAATGTTTACTTAGGCAGATATTTTTTGAAAAATATGTTCGGGGAAAATTTCGAGCCTATTTTCCAAAAAAAAAAAAGGCTCGAGAAGTGATTTCAAATCGTAAATCAGAAAATACCTCCAAAGATCGGTGCCTATATTAGATGTATGACTATTTCTATGTACGAAGAATGAAGGAGCCAACTGCCATGTTTGGCCTAATTAAGAATTACTCGCACAATTGATAACATAATTCGTTGTAATTTTTTTATCGAGATTTATTTCATTCCTGGAGATTTTTTTTTAAAAATATGAAAAAAATTAGAAAAAATTGAAAAAACATTTTTATCCAATAATTGCCTTTAAATTATTTCATAAACACCCAATTATCGAGTTCATCTGGGTAACTAGGTTGTTATGTCATGTTTCAGGTGCCCTCACAATGGAAAACATTCATCCTTTTGTTATAGCCCAATAATCTCAAGAATCAAAATTTTTTGGTAAATATTCAATCACCTAGTCAATTTTTTAATTTTTTTTTCCAGATATTTATTAGAGAAAAAATTATTCATCCTTCATTTTTTTTTTACAGAAATCCCACATCCCCTCAAAAAGAAAAATGACTTCATCGACGTCAGAAGCGGTCAAAGTGATTGTCCGATGTAGGCCAATGAATAGCAGAGAAATTGCCCTCAAGTGCAAGGTTAGTCCCTTTTAAATTTTTTATCAAGTATTTAACCAGCTCGATATCCTAAACCTTTTTTTTTCGATAAAAAATGGGGAAAAATAAAAAAAATATTCCAAAAAATAAAAACATTTTCGATGTAAAAAAATTACCCTTTTCACTTCTGCCAACCTCATCATATTTCCCACCTTTTCGCCCACCTTTCATTGGTAACCTTTGCAATGAAAATATGGTAAATATGTAAGTTATGGTCAACTTACGCAACGTATCGATCGCAGTATTTATTATTTTAGTATTATTAATTCCACAGCGGTTGACTTTTTAAAGCTTTTTTTCAATGATACGACTTATCTCGCTTCTCAAATCGTCGCTTAACTCGTACATTATGGTTGTCGTGACAACAAACTTGATACAAATACGACAATAACGATGTCCAAACTAGGTAAATGTCAACATGCTTCTTGAATACTCCGACATGCTCACTTACGTATAATTTCAAGTTCACATGTGTCAATTACTCGAAGAATATTTAAAATGTAGAAAACAATGCAAACAAATGTAGGAGGATCGTGTACGATTTTCAAGAGGCGACATAAATTTTCGATTAAATTAATTGCTCGAATACTAAATCGCTACTTAATGACCCGGCTAATCTATTTTGATAGTTTTTGTGAAAAATACGCGCAGATCACGCAATTGAGATCCGGCGATAAAAGGTGTCATTTGTATTGGGCAAATAATCAAATATTTTTTTTGGCGAATTTGAACCATATTGACGAAAACACGTGAAATCCATTTCCCTCGAAATAGATGACGATGCAAAAATCCAGGTTAGATGAATATGATAAATTTTTAGGGTCAAGTTTACTTGTCCATCGTCGATATTTATGGCCGCACTTGAAACGTAGGCAGGTATTTTATTATTCGAGTTTGAATATTTGATTAGGGTTTCTTTTCGTCATCGTGTGGAACGAAAAATGAAATATTGGAAAATGAGTTTTAAAGTGTCTACGTATTAACATCTTTTTGGTCTGAAATGCCCCAATAGGTTGCGTGATGATGGCGAAGATGTCGTTGACGTAGGTAGAAATTAAAATCATTTTGATTATAAGCTTCGTCGAAAGTGAAAGGTCAATTTAGATTTATTTATAAGGAGAGATTCTTCGATTCGTGGTATTTTGAATAAAATTGTCAGAATCGAAGGGTAATTGACTTTTGGGAATATTGATTTTGAAGTTCGCTGCTGGAAAAAAAATTATTTATCGAAGTTGAAAAATGCTGGTTGGTTTATTTTCATTTTCAACCTGGGTGAAATTATTTGAGTAGGAAAAACTGGGCAGTGTTCGATTTACTTTTCAATTTCGTCGTTAATTTTGACAGTTGGAAAATCTAAAGGTGAAAATTTACCGAAATATTTCATTAGGTAACATCGAATAATATTCGGACTAAAATTTAGGTACCAAGATGATTATTTGGGTATTTTAATACTTATTCAACTTCTCGAGACCAATGTCCCTTTATATTTTTAATCGAGGTTGAAAAAAATTCCATTTTCGAGTTCGAACAATTGCTTCAAGTCCACAACGTGAAACAGGATTTGTATCAATGATTCGAATCCAAAAAACATTACAGATTTGTGAAATAAAAATTTGAATTATTTTGAAGGATTCATTTGGATATTTTTCGAGAGGGGAGGGATTGGAAAAAATTGTCAAAAATCTATGGTGAAAATTTCCCAAAACATTTTGATTATAGATTCGTGAAATGGATCTGAATTGCAGGTTACGTTTCCAAACAGGCCCAAGCCCAAAATCGGTATACCTATGAAAAAAGGGATCCAAGTGTCCTAAAAAAATTTACACCCAGGTCCTCTTTTTCATGTACTTATAGATTTTGGACTTAGACTTGTTTGGAAAGATAACCTTCCCTTAATGTGTTAAAGAATTCGTCCGCCGAATTTGTTTTTCTGTTTTTTTGTGTGCGGGGGGGGGGGGGTCTGTAGAAGCTCCCTACGGCCAAAAATTGAAAAATAATGTTTTTTTTTTTCACAAAGGATTCATTTTTGCAGGTTACGTTTAATTTATTTGGGTCATCAATTTTTTTCCAAATGATGGAGATTTGTGGATTTGATTCCACGAATCCACTCATTGATTCGAATCATCACAAAAACGAGAAAAATATATTCACCCCCCCTCCCCCCCAAAAATGAATATAGGTTCAGATTCGAATCCGATTTCAGGTGGATTCGTTTCAAACTCGTTTCGAATCTGGTATCTTTGAAAAATAATTCGTGGAATTTTAATTCCGAATGATTTTTTTTCCAACAGCCTGTGGTGCAAATGAATACAGATAAATGCTCGTGTGCCTTGCTCAACCCCGGAGATTTCCTAGCCCCACCGAAAGTCTTCACGTTTGATGGCGTCTACAACGAATCCTCGACAACTGAACAAATCTACAACGAAATTGCCTACCCTCTGATAGAAGTAAAAGCTCGTAATTTTTTTTAAAATTTGTATGTGTGTCTGGTGAACTTTTATTTTGATTTGTTTGATTTAAGAGTGTACTAGATGGCTATAACAGTACAATATTTGCTTATGGACAAACCGGCTGTGGTAAAAGTTTCTCAATGCAAGGAGTTCAAGAACCGGAGAATCAAAGGGGGATAATACCTCGAGCTTTCGAGCATATTTTCGAAGCGATATCATTGGCTGATAATTATAAGTATTTAGTGGTGGCGTCGTATTTGGAAATATATAACGAAGAAATACGTGATCTGCTGGGTACAAATACGAAGAAAAAGTTGGATTTGAAGGAGAGTGCTGATTCTGGAGTTTATGTCAGTGGTAAGATTATACAGCAGAATGGTTTGATTTTTTTTTAGTTTCAAAGGAGGGGGAGAAAGAAAGTCAGAGGGTTGTGTCGGGAGTCAGAACTTCAAAAAGTTCGTAAAAAATGTAATATTTCGATTTCAACCTCACTCCTGCTCAATGATTTTAAAATTCAAGTACGGTAGGAATTTGCAGGTATTCGAAAATTTCTGAAAAATTTAACACTTTTTTTCGGCTAAAAATGGCACCTGAGGTTTTTAATTCAAAAATATCGCTACTACTCAAAATTCCCATTAGAATGTTTTCCAATTATAAATTTTTTCAAATTTTGAGAAATTGCGATATAACTATCTACTTCATTTTCCTTAAACAAAAGGTCATAGTTTTTCAAAAATTGAAAATTTTACTAAAATAAATTCTTGAAAAATTGAAAATTGAGTTTTTGCTAGAATAGGGCTAAAAAAAAGTTCGATCAAAAATTGTAAATTTTCACCGAATTTTTTGAGACTATTTCACAACAATTTTTTGCCAAGGTTCTCAAATTTTGAAAAAAGTTTGAGTGAATTTTTACAGGGGTCTTTCTTTTTATCTTTATCCGACTTCTCAGATGTGTTTAGAAAAATCAAATTTTGAAATAATTTCTTCGAAAGTTGTTGCAATAACACTAACACTATTGATGCGCGATTTTTTTCTTAAAAAATTATCTGTGATGATTTTCCATCATTATCCCAATTTGAGAAAATATACATTAAGAAATGAATTTTTTTCAGCATACAGTGTTTATCGGTTATAAGAACCTTGAGGGGAACTAGAAATTTCGTCACTATAACCGATATGTTGTTATAACCAATATTGTCTTTTTTATCGATATTTTTACTATGGGGGGGGGGGGATGAAGCACTAAGCATTCTTCCCCAAAATGAAGGGTCAAATGACGAGAAGCTACATATAAAAGAGAAAACAGACAGACATCGAGGCATATATTCGATGACCAAAGAGGCAGAAGTCATCAAACCTTCAAAAAAAATCTATCACAGAGCTCACCGCTGATGGAATCCGAGAATTGTATTGTAAAATTAACGCCTAAATAGAAGATTTACAACTAGGGACTAAAAACATTATTAACCGTGAAGAATCGGGTCCGTTCTGTTCCTTTGTATTTGTCCATATGTTTTCATAATGTAGGGTAGGTACATTTGTAACATCTTAGTCTTTGTTGGCACGTGTAGGTTCAAGTCTTACAAAAAAAAAAAGGTTCTCAACGCCGAAAAAGTTCTTATATGCGATTATTTTATGCTGAACGGACTCAAAATTTGGTTCTAAAAAGCGATATGTTCTTATAACTGATGTTCTTATAAGCAATTATAATTAACATTGTGTCTTATGGAGTTTTGTCGGGACTTTTAAATTTGGTTCTTAAAAACGATATGTTTTTATAACCGGCGTTCTTATAACCGATAAACACTGTACATTCATTTTTGAAAAATAGCCGGATGAAATAAGAAATCATAGAAAATTTCTAAAAATTATTTTTTGATAAAAAATATTCATGAAAAAATTTTTTAAATATTGATTCCAATTTCCTTCAAAAATTAAAAACCACTGAATTAGTTTCAAATTTTCAAATTTTTCGGAAAATAGTCAGATCTGAATGGAGAATGAGTAAAAGTAAGAATAAAATTGAGGAGGGTCGTGGATTTATTTCAAGCCTTTTCGGAGGCGAGATATTCAGGCAGAACTTCCCTGCCCCCTCATTCATTTTCTGAAAAAAATTAACTAAAATGACTCATCTTTGTAAACACTAGATTACGTAGGTATAGGTACCTACTCCTCGCTTCAAAGGATTTTTTTGATGATCTCGTTACAGATTTATCATATCATGCTGTTCAAAATGTCAACGAATGTCAAAAATTAATGGAACAAGGGTGGCGAAATCGAGCTGTTGGATCTACATTGATGAATGCTGATTCATCAAGAAGTCATTCTATTTTTACTATATCAATCGAAATGATGCCTATCTCAGCTCAATCTATGGTAGACTATCGATCACCTATCAGACGAGGAAAACTGAATTTAGTCGATTTGGCTGGTAGTGAGAGACAAGCGAAGACTGGTAAGTTTAATCAATAAGACCAAAATGGGAGGGGACCAGGATAGCAGAGAGAATAACCAATTTTTCCCCTTAATAATGAAAAAGTCTCATTGTTTGATAAAAAACTTGATTTGAGCTGGAAATTTATAAAAATTTTGCACCAAAAAAGAGAGATTTCATTACGGAGGGTAAAATTTAAAAATTCGTATTAAAATACCTACGTAAAATCCAAAAATTTTACGAAGATATTTCAGTCCAAAATTTCTGATGTTTTGAATAAAAGTGATACAACGAACTGTCTATTTCAATATTGAAATTTTTATAAAATTTCAGGGGCGACTGGCGACAGATTGAAAGAAGCTACGAAAATTAACCTATCATTATCAGCTTTAGGCAATGTTATTTCAGCTTTAGTAGACGGTAAAGCCAAACATATCCCCTACAGAGACTCAAAATTGACCAGACTTTTGCAAGTAAGATAATTTATCTATAGATTTAAATCATGGTCCAAAAACCACCAACCACCATCCTCAATATTCGAGAAATAATTCAACAAAAAATTATTTTTTTCACAGGATTCTTTGGGCGGTAACACGAAAACTTTAATGGTGGCGTGTTTATCGCCAGCTGATAACAACTATGACGAAACACTTTCTACATTGAGATACGCTAATCGAGCTAAAAATATTTGTAATAAACCTCACATTAATGAAGATCCCAAGGATACGATGCTTCGAGAATATCAAGAAGAAATACAAAAATTACGTCAACTTTTGGAACAGAATTCCAACATAACAACTGCACAAATGAGTAAGCAATGCAACTCTTTAAGCTCTCAATTCAAATTTTGTCACATTTTTAGTTTTTCATACATTTAATTTTTTTTTTCAATTTTCCAAGTTTTCCATTCTTTTATTTTCGGAAAGTCTATTTTATTTTTTAATTTTTTAATTTTTCAATTTTTTTAATGTTTTGATTTTTTCAATTTTATTAGGAAATTTTTTAGTTTTTCAATTTTCTCAATTTTTCATCTCAATAAATTGTAAACAGTTTTTCAAAATTCGTTTCATTTTTGAAAATAATTTCTGATGACAATTCAATTTGTTCGGCGGGGGGGGGGGAGGAGGAGGGGAATTTTTTTCGAAATATTTTCAAAATCTACACAGTTAACCCACCAATTGACAATCCCCCTCAACCAACCCAACTTTCAAAAAAAATTGACGATCTACTTTTGAAATTAATGCAATGAAGCGGATTTACGGCAAACAAGATAGGCAATTTTATTAACATCTTTTTTCCAGACGGTATCCCGGATGACAATAAGAATTTAGATTACGAAAGAGAAGTTGAAAAGTTGAAGAAACAATACGAGCAGGAGTATTTATCAAAATGTCAGGTTCAAGCAGATCTGCACAGTTTGAAGATGCGATATGAAGAGGAAATTTCAAAATTGAATGAAATAGTAATTGAAGATTTTCTTCTTTGAATTTCAATTATTTGAAAAATTTGACAAGATTTCTCAAGTTTCATTTTTTCACCTGTATCTATTTTTTTTCCTTTTAGAATTCTCAAAAAAATGCCAATGCAAATAATAATGAACCAAATGATGAGATTATATCAAAGTAAGGGTCCATTTGATTTGATACTCAGCTTTCAAATTTTGATTTTTTTTAAAATTATTTTTCATTTTACAGCGAACCACCGAAAATTAACAGTGCTCAAATGGAAATTCTCAAAAGGTACATAACCTAATTTTTTTCAAGATTTTAAAATGTTCAATAGGAAAAGACAGACTCAATATTTTTTAAAATTAAAAACAGATTGGAGAAACTTCAAAACACCATGGTCGGCGGAGAACGAGCCAACGATCGCGAATTAAAAGAAAAAAGACTGAAAAAAAAACGAGCAGCTGAACAACGACTCAACACCCTGGCCAAAGTTTTAGCCAAAGTTGAAGAAGAAGAAGGACCCTTAGTGTTGAAAGTTTACGACGATATTCAAGAAGAATTAAGAGCTAAGACGGAACTCTTACGAAAATACAAACAAAAGGTATTCTCCAAGTCCATAATTTCAATTTTACACAATTCTCTTAAATAAAAAATTTTCATATTAGGTGAAAGCTTTGGATAGAGAAATTCAAGACTTACAAAGTGAATTTGAAAACGAAAGGACCGATTATCTGGAAACAATTCGTAAACAAGAACGTCAATTATTACTTTACAATCAAATATTAGAAAACTTATTACCAGCTTTATCCAAAGAATGCAACTACAGGTAAAATTTTCTTCTTAAATCATCCTAAAATTTTCCTCACAGATCACAAAATTCACCAAATTCTTCCAATATTTGCAGACATATCGATAAAATCAAAGAAGACGCTAAATGGAACGAGGAATCTCAATCGTGGGATTTACCAACGTTAATCAACCCACGGTTAAAATTCCCTCCGGCAGCTGGTACGCCTAAACCGCACTTGTCGGTAGCTTCAGCCAATCGTAATTTACTTAAAAAGATAATTGCAAATAACCGACTGTAAACTAGTACCTTTTCACTTTGTAAATAATCTCATCAGCCATTACTTATAGTAAGCTCATCGTTTTGAAAAAGTAATTAGTTTAAATCGATCTTCGTTCTGCTAAAGGTGATGTAAATAAAAAATTTCAACTGTCTCAGAAAACTGCACCCGCCAAACTAGAGACCACAGACGCGTCTTCGTTGGCGTCGTGCGAATGTTCGTCGTCATCTAGCGAAAATCTTGTAAATATTTCATCCTGTGATGATCAGGTGTGTTGCTGTAATAACCGAATTAGATAATTTTCTTCACTCGAGTTGGCTTCAAAGCACCCCTTAGATTTGGTCGGAATGTACAGCACGGTTGCTTGGTTTTTTGTCGTGAAACGTGTACCACCTTCGTGATGAAAAAATGTTTCAGGTGTATTTAATAGTAATACGGATTACGAATCTTATAACGGGTATACTTGGAATTACTTCAGTGATTCGTCTAGTGGTAGATCGAGCAGTTCTACGTCATCGCCAGATTTCAACGTTCATCGCAAATATTCCTTGGATCAGGTAAAAATTGGATATGGGCACTGTGTCTGAGTGTTGGTATTTAAATTTGCACAAGTGATCGTTTGGTATTAATATTGCACCGGTGATCAAATCGCATTTTGGTAGTTTCGAAGTAAAAAATATCAAAGGAGTCAGTTTCACTTTTAACGGTACTTGAGAGTTGGATTTGAAATTCTTAAATCACGAAGCCTTGAATGGTTATTTTTTCAAAACTTGAATTGAACTTTAATCTGTCCTTTTTTCAGCGATTTCAAAAATACGATCTGGAAAACTTTGCTGGTAATTATTTCAAACCTAGACGAGCGACGGAATTATTATTACAAGCAAGGGAAGACGCTACGAAGTCAATTACCAAATGGAAAGGTAACAAAAATTACAAATATGGGTGATTTCACCATTTTTCATCTGAGTTTTGAACTTTATGATGAGTGATAGAATGACCCCGATTCAAGTTCGTTACTCGAAAATCTTTAGATCTCATAGAAATTTAATTTTGCAGATTGTATTCAGCAATGTAAATCACAAACTAAAATAAAAGAGCTTTTTCACGAAAACGAAATGATTCTACCAAACACGTTTAAATCAAAACAAAACGCTCAAGATGTAGAAGTAAACAACCGATGTCGGTCTTGGACCGGTCAATCGAGTCCGGTTACTTGGATGACTGGTAAAAAAAAATAATCAAAACATTTTCAAGTTCGTATTTAAAGCTGAATTATTTTTTATCCAGGAAACGTACGAGTTTCACCAGAAATGTTACCAAAAAAAGCATCGAAAATAGATTTGCTACCGTTGATACGTGAAAAAAGAAACTCGTTCGAAAGACTCTGACGATTTTTTACCATTTGCTACAGCATTAGCAGTTACCATATTTCGAAGACGTTGATATTTTTTAAATTTATTAATTTTTTGTATCAATTTTTGGAAAAGTATTTTGAATAAAAATGTGTTTAAAAATTACCTCTATTTTTACATTTTTTCAGGATACAAGATATCTAAATTATCATTCACATGTCTTCCCCAACCTAACCGTTCTTTTTTGATTTCCGTCTGAAGCCATGAAGGTTTACCCTTACTATCGTGCAAAGAATGAGCATGAGGGTACTTTAGTGGCGGATCAGGAGCAACAAACGGATGATGGGTTTTTAGCTTCTTCAGTAGTACCTGTTTCGAAATATCTTTCGGGTCTCTGTATCTGTCTAGGTATCTGCGCACAAAAAATCTCACATTAGATGAAAGAGCAAGTTTACAAATTTGATATAATTATGAAATGATGCTCACAAGTTAAAAGGTTGTTTCTTGGGGAACCATCTTTGAGGATTGATTTTAAGTTTTGGGAATTGAAATTCGTATCTGGGTTCAGCGATGTTGAATATTTTATGAAATACTTCGGTCACCGAAGTATCCCAATCCGATTGGAAAAATCGTAATCCTGTCGGAGTAATTATATCTTGTCTATCTTTGTAGAAATCGTATGTGAAGAATGTTCTACTGTCGTGTTTGTGACTAAAAGGAAAAAAAAGTTATATTATTCCCGTTGGGAAGATGTTTTGGGAAAATTGATGCTTTACCTTGGGATTTCCTTGTTTGGTAACGAAGAGTAGTCTAGTTTTTGGGTTTGTTCGTATAGTACAAAGACTAACCTATGGTAACCTGTGCCATAGGCTGGAAACGGTTGTAAATATTCAAAAATCGTATCACCTTTACTTATATCACCATCTGGGATGTTACCTCTGCAATAATTACGACAATTTATAGATTTAAAATTGAAAAAATGATGGAAATGAAGATAAATTTACTTACACCAACCAATGAACGTATTCTTTGCCATCGGCGTTCAAGTGACCATCTAAATTACATAAAACTAAGGTATGATAAATATCTTTTTTCGGTTCAATCTGAACAATTGGTGCTTTCTTCGCCTGAAAATACATTAATAAAATATTAACTCGAAAAATTTATCATCAGAAGTTGATATTTTTTGAAAAACGTACCTCGTTAGGTTTTATTTGATTTCCATAATAAACCGATGCATATTCTTCGTTGCCCACTTCATAAGCAATATTTAGAGGAGCAACTGGATAGAAAAACGCGTCACCGAATAAATGCTCGAATATTCCATAATGATCGGCGATTTTTTTCAATTGAGCTGGACCTTCAGATCTGATCCATTCATCGAATACGTCATCCAAAGAAATTTGCACTACGAATAAAATACAATTCTTACACCTGTACTGTATAATTTCTTAAAAAGAACAAGAAGTGATCTTACGTTCATTTTTACGAGCTAGTTTCTCTAATTCTTTATTTTTCTTCATTTCTTTGATATATCCATCTCGAACATCTTGTTCCTTTGCTTTGACGGTTTGAGAATAGGGTAGACCGATATCTACTTTGTAATAGAGAGATTCGTCTTTCAATCTTTGACCTGAAAATAACATGAAGTGAGCAAAATATGTTTGTAACTTACGTATCAATTATCGAAATAGAAATACAAACGTCGTAAAATTTCCTGAATGGTGCGAGCTTGACCGGGTTGTTTTCCTATAGTAAGACCTTTAGTACGAAAGTATCTTACTGCAGCATGATTCAAGATGGATTTATTTTGTAAAAGCACATCCTTTAATATGGAATTCATTATAATAAAGAATAAAACATGAGGTACTCCAGAATTTTACTAAAATTCAACTTTTAAAAAAAAAACACCGAAAAATTTTGATAACAATTTTTTTGTTTTTTGGATTATAGACGTTTGTCAGTTTGATGCGGGTAGTCTATCCTTCGCCCTGAACAAAATTACCACACATAGGAAAACACACGCATCTTAAAAAGTAAACAAACATGGTCTTTCCGCTGATAAGTTCGTAACATGTAAATAACCTATGCGCAGTATTTTAGTTTAAGGAGGAAATACTACCCGCATCAAACTGACAAACGTCTATTACATGGAAAAATTTTCTTGTTCATGAAATAAATTTAATTCATGAGCAAATCAAATCTTTTAATTTTTCAAGTGATATGAATTTTGAAAGAGTGAATTAAATTCCGCTTTGAACAAATCGTTCATAAGATTCGTTTCTAATCAGTGTTACCTTGTAAGGAAACAAAAATGATAAACTGTAATCAAATTTTTGGAATTTAAGAAAAATTTGAATTTTTTGTCAATTAGTTGTAACGTATGGAAGTGGAACATTAGGAATTGAAAAATTTCGCGAATTAACTTAATTTGACAATAAATTATGCAATTTATTAAATAATTTTCGCAAATTTCAACGTTTTAATTTATCCACCAATCATCTCCATAGAATTTTGTTTACGTTTACGAAAAGGAATCGCAACAAGCTAACAGGTGATTTAAATTATCTGAAATATTTTCAGTTTTTTTTTTTCTAAATATTTCGCTATTGAAAAAGTATGTCAAACGAATTCCTATGCATAATAGGAATAAATAGTTGAAACATTAATAGCACCGTCAATAGCTTCCTCATGAATGGTATTTTTCGAAATAATTAATTGTGAAATTTGATTAATGAAATATTTTTATTGTTTTCAGTGTTCAGTGTAAGTTGTGTTCATTTTGCAATATGTTCAATCGTAATGCAACGATCAACTAGTTTTGTATGTAATTTTTAGGTGAACGCTTCACACATCATGATACCTTCGCCTCCGACTACCAACGCTAAAGGTAACACACTCGATGGCTTGCCGAAATCATTTCTGCATGTATTGAAAACACTGTTCGATATTCTCGATGATGAAGGAACTGGTCTGGTGAAATTCAGCGGTAAGGTTTCCCCTCTTGAAAAAGTTCTCCTTTATATCGGATATAAATTGGTGAATTTTATTTCAGATATTGAAGCTCGATGGCAAGAGAACGCTGTAGCAGAACTACCAAAAGGAGTAATCGAAAGTCTTCGCAAAGTAACACCTCCCAACGGTTTGTTATCCTTCGAAAGATATTGCGCTGGTTTAAAAATCTGTCTGCTACGGAATCAGATGGAATCTCGTAACAAAAACGGTGATCTGAGTGATGATTGTCAAAAACATCTCTCTCAAAGACCTCCATCTGCTCCGATCCTGGATTCATTCGAAAATAAGAATTCGTGTAACGATAAACAATGGAACAAGAGTTCAGTATCTACTGCCCAATTTACCAACACAATAAGGCAAAATCAAGTTCGTACTTTGAGCATGCCTCATCTACCACCAGACTCTAGTAAAGAAGAAAGTAAAGAAAATTTCGCTAAACGGTCCAATGGTGTTTTATTGGGGCCACCGAAACCACCTCGAACTAACGTAACGGCTGCCTGTTTTCCCCACCGAAATAAATCCGAAGAAGGTAACAAAATTGATAAGAATGAGATCCGAGTTGCTTTGCAGAATTGGCAAATGGGATTTTATGACGATAAACATTCCACGAGCTCTTATCGAACGATGTCCAGTACACGAAGTGTAGCCGATGGTAAGAATCAATAAGACATAATCATATGATTCGAGTCAACCAACTTCTTTAATTATTTAAATTATTTAAATTTCGTCGCTGGTGACGTGAAAATAGATTTTTGTGACCTAATATTCGATATTTAATGATAGGGTAAGAATATTTCTGTCGTTGGTACAATATTACGTTGCTTGTACGAATGGAAATTTGAATTTTTCATGTACTTGTACCTTTTCGTTTAAATTTAACTTTGAATCAGTTTTAATCGATAATTCTTTGAATTTTTATGGTTTTAGGTACATCTGATTATTCGGATTCTCAATCTCATAAAAAATGCAGCACAAGACGAAGGGAACCTCGTAGGCATACCTTACAAAATGGAATAGATTGCAATATGGTAAATATCACAAATAATCAAATCTCTCGTCTCCCCTCAATCAAGTCAACTAATTGAATGATTTCAGTTCAAGAAAATGAAGCAGATCGAATCAGAGAAGGAAGTTCTACTGGAAGGTTTACAAGCTGTCGAAAGAGCGAGAGAATGGTACAGAAAACAGATCGCTATCGTCCAAGATAAAATGAAATACATTTGTAGAATGGGCTCTCATGTAAGTTGAATGAATTCGATATAGATTCGAAGATCTATTTTACATGAAATTATCTGTTTTTAAAGGATCAATACAGTGAAGCGCAACAAGAACGAATTGAGCTGCTAAGAGCCAGAATTTTGGAGGTAAATCGTCATCTGGCCACTTTGGGCGGCAATAGTAACGATAACAATAAAAATAACAGTGAAGATAGAGATGGTTTGCCTCTTCATATGAATCTAGCTGTGCATTCTTCATCCCACCTAAACCATGTCCAAGTATTATCGCAGTTGAAGCGTCAGAACCATGTGTTATCTCGAGTGAGTCAAATTTCACGCGTGAATCATTTTTTTCAATGTTATTTTTATCTCTTGATTGATCTTTTTTCAGGAAATCGGTCACAAAACCGAAAAAATTAACACATTGGAACGAGAGAAAGCTTCTCTACTACGCGAAGTCTATCAAATGAGACGTAAATCCGATCAACCAATTGGTAAAACTCAACCAGTTCAAGATAATTTACCAGTTGCACCGGCAGCTTACATATGATTTCACATTGCATTTCATCAACCATTTCTCATGTTATTTTTACTGCCACGAAAATGTGATCTTATAAGCTTATTGTTTTTATATTTTAAATAAACCAATCTCTTTTTTTTTTCAAAAAAAAAATCAAAGAAAAATATTTTATTCAAAAAATACACGACTGGAATAATCTGGTAATCGAAAGTAACAAAACTTAAAAAAAAAAGATTACAAACTTAATGACTTAGTTTGTGCTTAAGTAAGGTAAACTCATATAGCTTTCGTCTTTAGTAGATCAGTAGAACCCCAATCAACGCCATCGAAAACCAACGGCGAGTGGATAAAAGGTGACAGCCAAGCTAGGTGCCAACGGGTACCCAATGCATTAATAATATTATTCTTCAAGCCAAAATTATATCGAGTATTCTCTCGATTATATTCATAAGTAACAGTACCTTTATAGATGAGTTTCAAATGAAAATGCAACAATAACCCAGTGATCGTGAACCCTACGATATTCAAAACTAACATAATAACCAAACAGTGGTGAAATGCTTTATCAATCCCGAGTAAAATCATCATTAACGGGAAAAAAATTTGAAAAATACTGTTCATGGTTATATCGACTCTGGAAAGTATAAAAAACGAATTGAAATACAAAGCGTAACAACACCCAACGAAGAAATACGTCAAAAACATAATGAAAAATCGATGATTGAAATGACCAATGCAACAGCCAGAAAATGTACAATGATGGTCCCTTTTTAGAATACATCTGTCACAAGTGCTACAGTGCCAGCTTCTAGGTGGAGTGGGTGACTGACAAGTGGTACAAAATTGCCAATTTACGCATTTATCCATCGAAAAAGTTACACCGAAAATGCTGGTATCGACAAACATCACAGCTAGCAAGTTACAGGTGATATTCTGCATGATGAAAGAACCGCTGAGGAAATGGATCCAGTACCATATTGAAGTATAGTCGTAGAAATCCGGTAACACGATGAAAAGCTCGAACCAGTAGAAGATCGGTATGATTGAGATGATGAACAGGAAGCTTGCCCAATCGGCGATATTATTCGGGAGAAAATTTCTTCTCAGCTTCATTTTGAAAGGACGATGCAATTGAAATATTTTAAAATGTACCTCGATCACATGTTGATGAAGATGAGCTCGAGCAGAGTTGAAACAATCTTTCTTCGATGTCGAAGGGCTGCCATAAACAACCGAACTTCATTGATAACCACATAAAAGCGTGCTGAAATCGAAATCGAGAAATTCTCGTTTCAATGCATAGGGATGGGTGTTTACTTATCAGCTGTCGCTGTCAGTGTATACGTTTACCGTTCAATAGAAATTTGTTCCACACTCCGCGGGTGAACTTAAAGCTCGAAGTTGTAAGTATTGATTGATTCTATGAATTTTTTAAAGCTTTCATAATACATTTACAGCCAGAAAGTTGATCACTTTTAAACCAAATAAAACATTTGGGAACAGGAACCCAGTTTATACTTCAAGGTGCTCTCATATTCTAGGACCAGGTTGAGCATTTTTTTGCACCTTAATTTTTTAAATTTTCTGCTCTGAGCTGAAATTATAAGAAATTTTTTATGAAATAATCATTATTTACAAACAAATTATTCATCAATAATCTCAATTCAGTGTGATATTCAAAAAAATCTTTATTTCAGCTCACTTCTCATCATACGCAAACAATGTGTCAGTCCTTCAGTTTGAAAGCTGCTGAAAATATTTTTTTTAAAAATTCTCGTGTCACTAGTCATGTGCTATAGACCTACAGATATATTGTGGTAATTAGTTTTCAAATTTGAAATTTCAGATGCTGATTTGTATGTGAAATGAAAATCATCTCCAGTGCTGTGTTCTGATCGATATTCGAGTTGACCTAAGACATAACGGATCCCTAAGTATGTAAAAAGTTCAATCACTTGAAAGCTAAGTAAAGAATACCTTACCAGAACCTGAAGTAGCTGACCAGATTCACTTATAGATTATACGTGCATCAAAGTTCATATCAATGCCACCTTCAAGAACCAGAAAGAAGAAAACACCAGACCCAGGTGAACCAATCAGCTCTACAACTGCAAACCATGTCGAAGACAACGATAAAGACTGCATCGAAGATCATGAACCTAAACCTCCATCAACATTCTCAAATAAATTTGATGTTCTTTCCAAAGTTTACCATAACAATTTTCTGTTCTCAGTAGGCGACATTATCTCTCTACGAGATGAAAATCGTGTTTATTATGCTCAAATAAGAGTCATAGTCGAAGACATTTTTAGTGAGAAGTACGTAGCTGTGATATGGCTGCTTCCAACAGTTCCAACACGAAACGGAGCTGCTTCCGAAGACTTTAATCCTTATACTTTCACCTATGGACCGCAAGACGAATGGTTTTATAATCTAAATGACGTGTCTTTTGTGATGCATCCTCCAAATAAGTTTTTTAGGAGGTTCATTCCTCCTGTGCCTAAGAACAGTGATTTTACTCATGTGATAAAATATAAATATAAATTAAAATCTACTGCCAAACGAAAATCATGATCGTGTTGTTTGTAAATTTATCTGTAAGTTTTATTTATTTTTGTACAAATCGAATGTATTTCTTTGAATAAACGTTTTGAATATTTTTGACTTTACATATTCCGCCGAAAGGCTGTTTGTTTATCGATTCTGAAACGCGAAACGAGTAAAAAAATATCAACGAATAAGTAATATAATGAAGTATTTACAGATTCCGATAAAAATACCTAATTAGCTATAAAATGTAAAAATATTCGATTTCACTGACAGTGATAAGGTAAAATGTACGTAAAACAAGAGATAATTCGACGATATTCTGTAAAATAGGAAGTATCAGTTGACAGAGAATAATACTGCAAATACTGAAAGTTTAAAAAACAAAATGGTACAACTGGATTTTAAAATGAGAGAAAAAAGCAAGTAAACCTAATTGCATTAAATATTGCATATGTCTTCATCAAACGCTACAAAGTTAGTCAACGATACAATAAATAACAATTTTCATAATTCGCAACCATTATACAGTAACGCAGAGTAAAATAAATGCGACCTTAGATACTAAAAAGTTCGATTTAAATCTGTCTTCTTCTGGCAGCTCCAACGCGTTGTTTATCGAATCTCATTTCCATTTCTTCTAATACTTTGGGGGTATACCGAACGACAAGTTTAACCGAACCTTGAGCTTGTTTCAAGAGTTCCACAGCTTTTTCGTGGTTTTCGCCTTCCACGCTCTGAAACAATGAACTTTAGTGATGCCAATTTCAAGTAAAATTGTGAGCTACGTAATGGAAAAAACTTACAACTCCGTTGACAGATAACAACTGATCTCCTCGTTTAAGTCCACCGTGACGATCAGCGACACCGCCGGGGATAATACGTGATATATAAATAGGAGAGTTTTGTTCGCGTCCTCCCATTACATTGAATCCTAAACCTTCTTCGGTTTTTGGTAATTCAACGACTCTCGGATGAGCATGACCTTCACTGGCTGCAAAAGCTGCAACGGTTGCTTTCGCTGTGGCCGAAGCCCTGACATCTTGAGATCCTTGAATATCGACGGTTTCGTAAACATGTTCGTAGACTTCTCTAACTGCGGTTAGAAATTCGCTTTGGAGTACTTTCTGTAAAGCGGTGAGTTTGGAAACTGGGACTTCGCCACCTTTAAATATTGAAAGTATGCAATATACCGGTCAGTGAAAGTACAAAAATGCATTGGAGACTTACTTTTATGCAGCTTTTCTAATAATTCTACTGCTTTTTTGACATCTGAAACAGATACAATTTGATATCAAATGAGAGAAATATTATTGAAGATGTATACGTATGATGCGAAATCAATGCCATTAGAGGTAGAGGAAAGAGAAGAACGTGAACTTACCATTAGCCAAATTCAAACTGTCCCCTGTACTAGCCATTTTAATTAAAATTATAAATTAAAATCTAATTTCTAATCAATTTTTTAATGTTTGGAGAAGTTTAGTGTTTTTTGATAAAAATTGTGAATTTTGAACTTAATGTCAGTGTAGCCAGTTGAACGAGCTTGAATTTACCTTTATCGTGTGACCTCCATGACCTACATTTAAAATCTAAAATTACGACTTTTTTGACGTTTCTCTTTAAAAATTAGAAAAATTATTGCTTATTCTTGAAACAAAAACTACTTCAGTGATTTAAACTGTACAAATCGCTTAATTTCATTTTTTTTTTTCATTTTTCTGACAAATTTTTAAATTTTATGATCAAGTTTTCCCCTACAATATTTTTCAAGGCAGTTTTTTGAAGACGAGACGAGAGCGAGAGTGAAAAACGTATTGCTATACTTTCTGTGCTTTTTAATCTGAATAATATGTACTTAGAATAATAATCTACTATGTTCTTTAAATTAACCTGTCAAAGTGTCAATCATTTCAGTTCTGTTTGATTATTGTTAAGCTTGTGTGCTCTGCAGGCACTAATTAGGCTATAAACTAACAAGTGAGTTATATAGGTTGCCTTTACATACGACTTACTTTCTAAAACAAAAACAAAACAGACAAAATTCTGGAAAAATTAAATATACTTAATACTGACAACAATGAAAAAATTAAATAATATACCGACTTAAATTACGAAAACAAAATTTTTCGATTCGCCTCTTAGTCTTAACTATTCATTACAGAAATCAGAATTACATTGACCTTCATCAAAAACCATTTCAAAGTGTGATTTCAGTTCGCTCCAAGGACAAGGACTCTTCCCACACTTCGGTAAGACAATTTCTCGGCCATTATAATAAAAAACGACGTGATATCTCTCCGAAAGTTTTTTTGAAGTGCACCTGAAACATAAATTTGAATTGTTGGTCCGAATTTTAAGACTGAGAATGCTTCTATTCACAATAGGGGATGATTATTTTCAGTTTATTTCTTCCAAAACTTTTATTAATTTTTCTTAAAAAATTTGCTTAGATTTTTTTCAATTTTTTTCGTGCATTTTCTAGAAAAATCCAAGTTTAGTTTTCAAGTTTGGAATAATTTTGAAATAAAATTTCATTCCGATATTCATCCCACATTCATCTAAATCCCTTTTCAATTTTTTTTTCGCCCGGGATAAACTTGAGATGAATTTTCATGCCAATATGTAGGTATTTAATGTGTACGCAGGTAGGCAGGTACCTACCTAAGTAATATAGCATTTATATTTGAAGCAAAAGTGCCATTATACGAAAGCCTCCATTTACGATTTTCTTTCAGTTTTTCATAATTGTCATGCCTCAAAGGTTCATCTTCCACGGACAATCCGAACTTCACAAACATGGCCAATATCATTTCCAAATGACCAAAATAAAATGAGCCTTTAATCGAATTTCTAGTTGCATTGGTTTCGGCAATGAACCTATAAAAATTGAATTTTCTATAGGAAATTTCTTCGCTAATTTCAAATAAAGAAATTACTTATTCTTGAAATATTAATTACTGGATCGATCTCATCATATCTCGAACAATTGGGCAGGCCAATTTTTCGCTGAATCGATTTCCATATCCTTTTCTCCAATAAAAATCCAAATCTTCTTTATATTCGAAAACCTATTCGCAAAAAAATTAAACAGGCTGGTAGAAAAATGAAGTAGGTAAGAGCAAGAGCCAGATTAATTTTTAAAATTTTTAAAGAGCAGGAAAATCATAATTTTTTTAAAACTCATTTGCTTACTAACTTCTAAATCCGATTTTCGAAGAACTGAACAAAAAGGCGATTTAAATTTTCGGTTTGTGGTACTTTCATAAGCGCAGCAAACATAAATTGCTTCCACAGTATCTAAAGAAAAGAAAGCAAATGAGATCGAATTAAGATTTTGGATTTTCTTGGAAAAGGGAACAGTCAGAGGGTTACTTTTACCATAGGGAAGAGGTGTATCATATCCAAGTCTTTTACTGACTCTTTTTATAGTTCTATTCATTACCTCCGAAACTTTGAACAGATTCAATTCTCGCAAAACCGATGGTTCCTTCTCTTCCTTACGAAATATTGGACAATTGTCACTCAGCTGAATAAAAAATCATAAAATCGTTCAGTTTTTTCTCTGATTAAAAATGCGATTTATTTATTTGCTGTGTTAAGGCACTTACTCGAAGCAAGTTTTTATTTTTACGTATTTCATTATTTTCATATCTGTTATAACCAGTTGTGCAGAGTAAAGTATTCACAAAATTTATGGCACTGTCAATAGAACGATTTGCATCCGATGTCTGAAACTGATCACAACTTTTTTTTTCAAAATTTGCATATTTTTCTAACCTTATTTTTATGAAAGAAACATACCACAAAATTTTCCGATTTTCTATTCACCAATAATTTATCCATTGACATTTTGAACCATTTACATAACCCCCTTATTTCATCCATCCCTTCCATAGTCAGCTCGCCTGCTACGTCGTAATGTTCCAACAAAGGATTATATTGCCATCTTCCCAACTTTCTTAAGTCCAATGGATGCATTCCTCCTTCTGTTAAATTCATCAGTTTTAAAATTTTAGTCAGGCCAATCATTGAACTAAATTTTAAAATTTCAATTTACTATCAATCTCGTGGAATTTTATCGCATCATCTCTCACTTTCTGTAATTCTTTTATCCTGAGGATCAAATCTCTGTCAGGAAATCGAGTCCCATGTCTAATATAAGACCAAATGTAGACAGGAGTGCAAGCTACATATAATTAAATTTCAACAAATTATCAATATTGAAAAATTTTGTCAAATTCAAATCGACACGTGGATTTCTGAAGAGGAAAATGAAAATTTTCAAACTTACTTGGAAATTTGATAAGTGATGGGACAGTATTCGCGGTAATATTATACGGTGTTCTATGAGAAAATAAAAAATTAGTACTATTTTTATCTTTGAAATACGAATACCTTGGACCTGCTACTTCTGCTGTAGCAGCAGCCACGACAATACAGAAAATCACTCCTGCATAAATCATGTCATTCGAAATCAATATCACACGTAAAAATAACTAATCCACTTTAAAAATTAGACTTCGAAAAAAAAAACATTTCATTCGAATTGATAATTTTTTTAATTTAGTGGATTTTATCACTCATGAAGCTCGTCGTTATCTCAATTTGTAAATATAATTTATAGTTTACCTACTTAATTACAACAGTCTGCTACTTCCTCTCCATAGGAATGTTTAATAATTTTAAAAATGGTTCAATATTAATTAGGTACCCAGCTTGATACTCGAATAATTATTAAATAAAATTCAACAGAAATTTTAAAGATTTAGAAAAATCATTATAATTATCTTCTTGAGATTAAATTCATATAAAATAAGCTACAATGAAACAAACAACAAAGACACTTGAACTTAAAAATAGCGAGTATTCCGATGAAGATTTTAATTGCTCAGAGACGTGACAGAATTCCGAATTGCATTTGTCCTCGTCAAACACGTCGTTGAAATTTTGTTTCAGATCATTCAGCGTACAAGGATTTGAGGTACATTTTGGTAACACAACGTTGCGTTCGTTTTGATAAATCGATACAATATCTTGAGTGCCATTTTCAGAAGGGCATCTGTAATTGAAGACTTATCAAATTGCTGAAATCGAGAATGAGTTCATTTTTAAAAATTCGATGGGTATTTACTTGTAGAGAACTGCGATAATGTTTGCTGCAAAGCTGTCGAAGAGAGCTAATTTCCATTCACGATTTGATACCATTGAATTGTAATTATTACTTAAGAGAGGTTCTGAGTCTTGATGTAAGCCTAATTTCACTGTTGTAGGAAGAATCGTTTCTGAGTGGGAGAAATAAAAGGTTCCTTTGAGATTTGATTCTGGATTTTTCGCCGCATTGCTGAAAGATTATTGGTGTGGTTTAAGATGAAAATTATGGGAGTGTTGAATAAATACGATCATTATCCATTTGGGAGTTTCATGACAAAAATTGGGGGAGGGAATATTTTAAAAAATGACCAAGAGAAAAGCGATATTTAATGGGTGCTTCGAGTTGTCTGATAATGCTAGATCTTAAATAATTTTGACGATTCAAGTTCAAATTTTTTCAGTTTCTACAATTTCTAATTTATTTTCAAACATAGCCGGAGATGGACTGTAACTTTGTGGAGGGGGGTGGTGGCTTGAGCCCCACGTAAAAAAAGAAACACAAAACAAAGAGGTTGATTTTTAACCCTCCAAAAAATGTTTACTCTTACCATTAAGTATGTAATTTCTTTGAATTTTCATAATTATGATGAATCGATGGAAGGAAAGAAAGCTCATGAAATCATTTTGAAAACAATTTGTGGAAATGGATCGAGCGCAAGGAAGATGAGAGTGAAAATTTTTGGAAAAAAATTCTACATACATTTTAAAAAAAAATTTTAAATCAATATTGGTGAATTCCAGAACCTTTTACTTCTAAATTTATTTCAATCTTCACGTGCCCAAGCAAAGTAAGGGCTAAGTTTTCAAAATCTGATGATTTTTTGCAAGAAAATAAATAGGTACGTTGTTGTTTGAAAAAATTTCATGACTTTTGTGCAGAAATTTCGTTATTTTTCAAATTTTTTAGTGGTCTAAAAAAAGAAATTCATCACAAATATTTGATAGTTTATCTATTTGAAATTAAGTACCTATTTGCGAATTTTTTTTGAGTGAAACATTTGTACAAAAAATGATTTGGAAAAGCTAATTTACCATTTGGTTCAAGCTCCCCATGCTCACTCTACTTCCACCTATGTTTTTAAAACTATCTAATTTTAAAAATTTTCAAACTTCGGTTTTTTCAAAATTTGTTCAATTTTGATTTTTTGAAATTTCTGGGTTAGAAGAAACACCGAAAAACATGGAGATTTATTACCTAGGTATTTTTTTTTCAAATCCAAAGTTGAAAAAAATTGAAGCCAAATTTTAAAACTATTGGAAAAAATTTCGAGTTAAAAGAAATTTTTAAAAAATGAGGTTGGAAAAAATTTGAAGAAATCAAAGTTGGGAAAATTTTGACAATTTCACAGTATCTGGGAAAAAATCAGAATACAAATTTTTCCAACTCTGATTTCTTCAATTTTTTCCTACTTTATATTTCATAAAATTTCTTCCAATTCTAAATCCAAAACTATTTCCAATCTTAATTTTTTTCAACATTTTTTAATTGAAACATTTATTAATCAACATGTTTTTCTACTTTAAAATACGAAATGAAAACAATTAAAAAAGTAATTTGGAAAAATTTTTAGGGACTTTTAATTTTAAAAATTTTACTGGTGGATAAATTGAAAAATTGAATACAGCTTTGACAAAAAATTGGAATTGAAGAAATCGGAAAAAAAATTTAATGTAAATGTTGGTCATTTTTTGATGAAAACCCATCTGATTAGGTAGGTATTCTAAATGTAACGAACTCTGATACCAAAATCTTTATGTCCATTTGATGTCGAACATGGAACTCACATGATGTCAAAATCTACCTTTTTGATTCCAAAATCCAGCTTTTTAATGTCAAAAAATCAACTCTTTGATGCAAAAATTGCCTCTTAGTAGTATGCGCGATACCCCTATCAAAACAAATAGTCTGGGCTGCAGGGAGCACAAGGTGGCGACCTACACGCGAATGGCCAGAAAGTGGGTAGGGAGGTAGGTTGGTTGGTAGACGTCAACGTAGACGTATACGTTGAGGCAACCGCTGCCACTGCCGCCCCCCTCCATCGCATACCAGCAGGTTGGACAAAATAGGTAAAGTGGCGTTTACCTACTTGCCTCTTGCGTACCTATACTCGAATGGCGAGAAAGTAGGTAGGTAGGTAGGTAGGTAGGTAGGTAGGATGGTCGGTAGACGTCGACGTATGTGTATGCGTTGACGCAACCGTTGCCACCGCCACCCCGCCACCGCATACCATGCTGATGAAGGTATACCTTATCAGTTGAAAATTTAATTATAGAAATGGCACACCGGATATGAGTCAGCAATTAAAACCTTATCTTATCAAGGCATATTGAGTCAGCAATTAAAACATTATCTTATCAAGCCCTATTGAGTCAGCAATTAAAACCTTATTAAGCCATAGGTGGAATTTTCATTTAAGGTCCGAATACATGACATCATTCAACTTAGGGGCTCCAAATAGGTTAATGAAATAAATAACAGAATTTCAGTTTTAAAACTATTTTATTGAAGATATATTATAAGATAAATATATTTAAACATCTTAAGAAATAAAAAATGAATATGATAAGATAAAAATACTTTTAATAAATAATTTAAAGAGTAGTAGTAGTAGAAGAAGGATAAGGAGAAGTAGTAGGCATAGTAGATTGAGGTATCTCAGTACTAACTTGAGATAGGCGATTCATTACGAAAGATACCAATTTGTCCTCGTTGAAAATTTTGATATCACTCAAAATTTTCTTAGCCAATTTAGTATTTTCGTGAATCAAAGTTAAATCGCTGACTTCGTAATTAATCAATAAGCTACATATAAATGTTTCCAAGGAATTGGTGGTTTGATTGGATAGATGAATGACCACAGGGATATCGTTAATGATGAGCTGCCAGGCTCGATTCGCTGCTGCCTGGTAATCGGCGAGTAGGTTAAATGTATCTTCGATGACAGACTTCATGTATAGAATTGTATTCCAACTGGCTTCTTGCAACATAATCGAGTCTGGGAGAAATTCCGTTGATCTGGTAGTTTCAGCCAAGAGAACTGATTTATTATTGCAATAATTGCGAAATTCTATTCTCCATTTGTCGGAAATGAACATTCGTTTTGGTTTTTGCGTAGGATCCAGGCATTGGAACTATCTTTCAACACAATCCAAAATTTTCGGTTCCATCAGAGTTGCAAATTCTTGTTGACTTAGATAAATGCCGCCAGTTTTACCATTACTATATCGTGTAATGCTGAGTAATGGTGTAAAATCAGCATCTACATCCAGACCCATGAGAATATTTTTTGTACCGCTCCAATTTACGGGGTAGAGTTGATTGAATATGAAGTACTTGCGTGGCTTAAGTACTTTTTCAACACGGCATCTCTTCTTTGGTGGCAAGTTTTCAATATTTTCGATAAGTGAGGCTGTAAAAATAAATAAATACATACACGCATTACTCAACTGTGCAAAAATGAAAATTATATTTTCAAATGCGAGAATTACAAGTACCTGTGTCGTTATCATGTGTCGGTGAAATTGGCGAATCACTTGGTATTTCGTCATCATTGGAAGTTTGCTCGGATCTTGGTACATACGAATCATAGTAATTTTCGACATTCAGTACAACATTCAGAGGTTGCTTTGTTTTTCGACCACCTTTAGGCTTCTTTGGTTTTGGAGAATCAACATTAACGGTATTGCTGCTGCTTCCAATGTCTGTTGATGCTGTGACGATAACTGCCTCTTTGGCAATGTCAATCATTTTTGTGCCATTTCAATTACTTACTGAGCGAACAAACGAACGAGTAAGTGACTGAACAAATTGAAGAAACGAATAGAAGTGTGTACTTGTAACAAGTTTAAACAGCAAGTGAATAGATCGACGTGGTCCTGTTGATTTTATAATGATGTACAAGGTCACATGATTATCCCCGCTCATTTTGGCTGTAGCATTGGTGGGGGTTTATGTAAAATAACTTTGGTATCGCAGCCATGGCCGATTGACTACGCTAGAACTGTAAATTTTTACCCAGCAAAAGTTTCATCATTGTGTGAACATGTGAAGAAGTTGGTATTTGTTTGTCTGCAGTTCTCCTTCCATGGAAAATTGTGTCGGATAAATAAGTGATCACTCAATCATTGGTTATATGATTGTCGGAGAAAAATGATAGAAAATCCTTGAGGGAATAGTACAGGGTTTTGAAATAAAGGAATACAGCTACATTGGAACTTTAAATTTCTTATTCAGCAAAAGTTTCATCACACAACATAAGTATGTGATTATTGGAGAAAAATAAAGAAACATAGTGCAGTAGGCATTGTCTATAAACTGTTGAACTGTATACCAGAAGTGCTGAAGTATTATATGTATGCACACCCAATGACTTCCCTTTTTTTAAAGTACTTTTACCAAAATTGATTTGAGGCATACATATACATTATTATATAGCAAACATATTCGACTTATGAAATCTTATTTCATTACAAAGTGTTAATTCATTATAAAGTGTTAATGCTATCATTTAAATTTGACAAAATTTATTATGTATTTAGATATAGAGTAAGCTAAGGCCACCATACAAGCAACAATTAACAGCAGGAGTGACAGCATAAATGCAGAATTGTTATTCACTACAGAATTAGGCACATCTTGTTCAATTATGTATGTGATTTCATCATGGAGGTCAACATCCTTTTGATATGCTACACATCGATATTTATCAAAATAGTTGTCATTTTTCAAGTACACTGACAATATACTATAAAATGTGGATTCAGTCCAGTATATTCCACGTAAATTATAAGCATCATCTGACATAAGCTTTGAAATACTGGTATCATTTTTGTACCAATCAACTGAGGCCAAAGGATTTGAGTGTATGTAACAAATTAAATGCACCGTTGTGTTTTGGGATACCTTATAATGAGTTATATCTTGATTGGTTAAAATCTCAACTGGTTGTTCAGCAACATTAGTGTTACAAGTTGCTAAACTAATGCATAAATAAAATAAAAATGCAAAAACTAACATTTTATCTAAATAGTTTTACGAGGAAATACAAAAAAATGCGGAAATAAACATCCAAACTGAATGCCTACTAAATGCTAAGGACAAGAAATATAGAGAACAAACAAAAGTCTGCACATAACCAAGTTTTAGTAGTGAGTGAGTAGATTTAAAAGTCACAGGCGATTTTATAACCTAGTACTCTATACATCATAATGGAATAAAATCACACATCAATAATATTTCAAAAGTTCAAGTAACATTTTAAAATTTAACAAATACTTAACACAAAGCGTGCAGATTATCGCATCGTTCTCTAAATACACTTAAAACTTGTAGTATTGAAAAATTATAATCCATAAATTCGCATTCTACGTCAAAATTATCTTCAAAATCTTCATCTTCACCAATTTCAGCCAAGCTATCTATTAGTGATGGTATTATATTCAATTTGTCCAAGTCTTCTCGATTGATTTCTTTAGGCTGGATGGTATTGTATACGCCAGTTTCTCCAAGGAATACGTAATCAGGGTTGGGTTTACTACACATTTTTTGAATTTTCTCTCAGAAACTTTAAAGTTGATTTCAAAACATGGTCTAAAAAATTCAAAAAATTCTTTTTGCAATGGTTTAAATTATTATAATTAACAAAACAACAATCTCCATAAGTTTTCTGACAACTTTTATCAATTTGTCCCAAAATCAATATGTTATAATCTTCAAATTTCAATACAATTTCTTTTTTCAAATCTTCAATTTCATCTAAAGCTTGCTGGTGATTTTGTCCATTCACCGATGTAGTTGTCAACACATTGATAGGATTAATGATAGGTAACTCTTGTTTGTGCTGTTCACTTGTAGTAGAATCCATTTTGAAGGTGATGACGATGATGAAAAGACAGCAATTATAATTCCTCTGAAAAGACAAGGAGAACAACGCACAATGATAACAACAACAATATCAATCGCACTCTAGTAATTCACTGAATGTTGCTTTAGTCTCTCGTCGCTTGCTCGCTAACAAATTAACCATCACCACCCACCACTTCTCAATCCCCTACTTATATGAACAAACAAGAAGAAGAGCGGAGGTAACCAAAAAAAGTTAGCAATACTAAGAAATGAAACAACAACAAAGATATATACATATAAGTATTTATTTCATCTAAATATTATCTTATAAAACTACAACAGCTAATATGGCGTGATTTCCACCCTTTTTCAGAACTTTGAACTTCTATTTCAAATTTATATTTTTTGATGGAAAATTTTATTAAATGTAAAGACCAAATTCAAATTTTCTTCTCAGAAACCATTTTCGAACAAATTGAAAAATATGTCAATGTGTATAAATCAACATGAAAAAAACTGAAAGTTGGTAATATAGAGCCTACTCATTTCTGGTTTCTGAACCTAGAACCTCAAATTGATTGATGCGATTTTGAAATGTACATGATGCATTATCAATAGTACCCAGTATTTTGTCTTATTTTGCAAGGTAATAATGTGATTTCGCTATTATCCTCAAATGACTAGATTATTTAATATTGTTTATTGGTAACAACAAGCGTTTTCACACACACTCCATTAAAGGGAAATAAGGGCGATATATACCTACTTATTTATTTGAAAAGAAATAGACCAGTAACCAAGAATTTGCTGATTAGATTAAAATTCAAAAAATATTTGAATTTCAATCACCATTGGATAAGATTAGAATATATTGCATTAAAAAAAGTGAACTTTTCAATCACACCGATTCAACAATTGCCAATGGACAAGAGAAAATATTGAACTTGAAAAAGTAAATTTTCAATCACAGTGATTTACATAAATGGATCATGTGTAAGATGGTATGTTGACAGCTGTTTCCAGAATTGTGTAAATTTTATTTTGTGCTACTCTATTTCAAATAAGAAACTCCAATTTTTTCAAGGGGCAAAAAAAGGCATTCACATTAACCTGCAAGGCGATGTACAACACAAAACCAGCAAAACATTACATTTGATATAATCTTTTAATTTGTTTTAATGTTTTGCTATCACATTCACATTCGAGTTGTTTCATAAATTTATTACTTTTAATAAGAAATTAAAATAATTTTCAAGGGGCAAAAAAAGGATATTCACATCAACCTGCAAGGCGATGTACAACACAAAGCCAGCAAAACATTACATTTGATATAATCTTTTCATTTGTTTTCATGTTTTGCGATCACATTCGGGTTGTTTCATAAATTTATTACTTTTAATAAGCAATTAAAATAATTGGAAATGAATAAGTTAGTCTCAGTTTTACTTGGAAGTGCAGTACACCGCCCGTCAGATCCCCGCTATTGACTGCAAGTGTCCATGTTCAATGTGTATTGTGGGTTGCGGCTGGCATTTCTTATTTGGAATAGAGTATAGGAACCTTTGAGAAAGCATTCGAGTCGTCTGATTATAACAGAAATCAAATGAGGAGTTTGCCAAGTAAGGTGATTTTGAAAAAAAACAGTCTGTGACTTGAAAACCTTCAAAAAAAGATACATGCCACTTTAAAAAATGAATTTTTAATTTTTTTGAGATTTTTTTCTACCGGAATACCAAAGTCTAGAGATTTTGTTTTTTAAAGACAACCTTCAGTTGAACAACCTTTTTATGCTAATTCCATGTTTATTCTTTCTTATTTTTTAGATTTGCCTGATGGCCAAATTTTTACAAGCCTACCTAAACATAAAGATAACCTTGAGTTGAACAACCTTTTGTGTCAATTACAAGTTTATTCTTTCTTTTAGATTTACCCAGTGGTCAAATTTTCACAGGCCTACCTAAAATGTTGCAACTGTTATTTTGATTTATCATCAAATTATAAGCGGAGAAAATTAATATTTGTATATCATTGAAACAAAAATAATACTTCCTTAAACTATAAACACAAAATACTTTTTAAATTGAATAAGAGTGCACCCACCAATAATTTCCCATACCCATATTAGATCAAGTTAACCCATGTTGGGTAAATGATAATCATTATACAGTACTACCAGTTACCATAACAATGACACGAAATACCACACCAACTGATTGAAGAAGGTAATTATTGAGACTTGACAACTTGAGCAAAAGTCTGACTTTCCCACAATATTTTAGCACAAATTGTATTCAAAATTGTTTCGGTATTTAATTATGAATTAATTTCTTGCATTCAAGTTCATTTCTATAATTTCTATGAAAGAGAGAATGTGAAAATGAAGGTTTTTTGCGAATTTATTGAACTGAAGCTGTTAAAAAGGAAATTGGCGCAAATTCAAAGTATAGTGTGAACACTTGACAGGTAATTTGCGCAAATTCATCAGTTTATTGCACCAGTCCAGTTTGCGCAATTATATTGATAGTGTAAACAGGGTTTTATGGATAACACCTTGACTGTTTTATCCTCTTCCAACAAAATTGAAAACGAATTATTCATCAACTATGTAAAGTAGGAATCAAACAACAATAGCAATTAGTTCACAGTGTTCTTCCTTCCTATTAAACTAAGCATAATTAACTAACCACAAATCATCATCTTCATCCTTCAAAGAGCTACTTCCTAACAGTTGTTTAAATTTGTTGATGTCATAATGTCCATATGCGAAGCTATGGATATCATCATAGAAAAATCATTTAACACAAAAATTGACGAAAACTTTTTTCTTTGATAAATTATATATATTATATGCTTCTCAGATTGAAATTGTTGGGCTACTATATAACTTGAAAATTTTGTTTCTGAAGATACCTTATTCTTGGTCACTGGTCTATTTCTTTTCAAATAAACAAGTACATATTGGTCGCTGGTCTATTTCTTTTCAAATAAACAAGTACATATATATCAGGGTATAAGAAACCAAGTTTTTTATTTCCCATCGATAGAGTTTGGGTGAAAACCCTTGTTGTTACCAATAAACAATATTAAATAATCAAGTCGTTTGAGGATAGTAGCACAATACTTATTTTGTACTTACGTAAATATTTAAAATATAAAAAACTACTGGATTTTATTTATTTATTAATTGGATGATCTAAAATCTGTTAAATCATATAAATATTGGATGAAATTATGTTCTTCATCTTCATCTGCAGCGATGTCAAATAATTCTTGAAACTCTTTGTTTGTAGGTATAATAGCTTGTCTACTTAGAAATGGATAAGGTAAATGTTGAATCATAACCTTAGCTTCATCCTCTGTGATATTGTACGATAATAACTGGAAATAATCCGCATCTCCATAAGATATATCCTCATTTATACGTCTTTGTAATTCTTCAAACTGGTTCGTCTTCACATAACATTGTTTATATGGTAATAAATACATATATGCGCTAATTCGATCTGTTGTTTGTCTCCATAATAAGAAATAACACACTTTATCCATGATGAAATATTCACTTGGAAATTGGTAAGAAAATAAATTACTCTTCACTTTTACAAAAAAAATACACAAAACATCAATTACACTAGGTAAGCATACTTTTACAACCAATAAAGCAATTGAACCATATTAATGTTACTGTTTTTGATAAATAAACTAAACAAATTTTACCTATTGAAAGATAGGTCTGCTATGGAACAAGGCTTTTTAAATACTAACTGAACTTATGCCCATGTTATTTTCTGAACACATGAGTGATATTCTTATATCCCCACTACCTCTATCCCCACTTTTTTTTTTGGTCAAACATGATTTAAACTTTTATAGTTTGCAAGACTATATTTTTAAATTACAAAAATCTGCCAAAAATTCAGGAATGTCACCAAAAATTTGGATATAGACCCACTTATGTGTGTTCCGAGATTCTTTTATTTGAACTCCGAGAATAACATGTTATCCATATGCCTATTGTTCTGTAATGTGCAGTTGCCACTTAGTGTTTAAGCTATTAATGAGAGCCAACAACCTGCCATGCTTTGATTAGGGTTCGGATTTCAATAAGCTTGGTGTTTCTGAGATTGACATTGAGCGATTTAAAACTGTATTTCATTCAAAGATCATGGTGCCACTTTGTTTGGAAAAAATTTGCAAAACCTATATGGAAAACGATACTTTAATAGGTCCTTGGATGGTTTTAGGGTAGCTCTGCTGAAAAAGTTCTTTAAAAATAATCAATTTAGTGACACTTATATGTATGTCGACTTTGGTGATCGAGGTACCTAGCATGTGACACGGCCAAAAAAAGTGGTAAAAACTCGTTCATTTAATATATCTCCAGCTTCACTGTTCTTTGAGTATAGAATTTAAAAATGTTTACTTTCACGATCTATGAACAAAAATTAATCAGAAGATCATGTTTATTATTTTGAAGCAACAAAATTCAGCTACAAAATGGAAAAATTAAAACACCTACAGACATCAATTGTCATTAATTTGGGTTAAAAGAAGATGAGTACCAGATTGGTTTTGGATGTAAAACAGCAAAAGGTAGTAAAGGCGTGAAATTTGGTATGATGAAAAAGGGTATCATAAGGAATTTTTTGAGCAATGGAGGTAATCGCTAAGCCCCATACCAGAAATGTGGAACGACTTTAAGAAGGGTTTCAGCCCACATTTTTGAAATTGGTCTATCATTATTTCTTTGGTATCATTTCCATATACAAATGAGTCCTTGCTGAGTTTTAAAAATGTCATTATTTTCAAAATCTGTGGGAGATAGGCCCACAAATTTGAGATTTTTCAAATTGCGTTTCTTCATTTTTCCTCAAAAGTGTCTGAAAACCACATGTTTCAATTTTGCACAATCTGCAGACCTTCCAAACAAATTTTAACTATGATTTTTCAAACTCAACAGGCAAATTACAATATATGTGTATGAGCAAATTTCATACCCCAGCTCTGTGTGGGTAGGAGCAAGTGGTCTTATTTTTTGCCATTTTGGGAGGGGTGCGGTGAGTGGCTATTAGCAAAAATTTTACCAAATTTACTACTTATACAGTATAAAACAATTTGGTGCACCCCACCCAAAATTTCAAAAAAAAATACAACATGCTCCTACCCACACACCGCTGGGGTATGAAATTTGCTCATACACATATATTGTAATTTGCCTGTTGAGTTTGAAAAATCATAGTTAAAATTTGTTTGGAAGGTCTGCAGATTGTGCAAAATTGAAACATGTGGTTTTCAGACACTTTTGAGGAAAAATGAAGAAACGCAATTTGAAAAATCTCAAATTTGTGGGCCTATCTCCCACAGATTTTGAAAATAATGACATTTTTAAAACTCAGCAAGGACTCATTTGTATATGGAAATGATACCAAAGAAATAATGATAGACCAATTTCAAAAATGTGGGCTGAAACCCTTCTTAAAGTCGTTCCACATTTCTGGTATGGGGCTTAGCGATTACCTCCATTGCTCAAAAATTCCTTATGATACCCTTTTTCATCATACCAAATTTCACGCCTTTACTACCTTTTGCTGTTTTACATCCAAAACCAATCTGGTACTCATCTTATTTGAACCCAAATTAATGACAATTGATGTCTGTAGGTGTTTTAATTTTTTCCATTTTGTAGCTGAATTTTGTTGCTTCAAAATAATAAACATGATCTTCTGATTAATTTTTGTTCATAGATCGTGAAAGTAAACATTTTTAAATTCTATACTCAAAGAACAGTGAAGCTGGAGATGTATTAAATGAACGAGTTTTTACCACTTTTTTTGGCCGTGTCACATGCTAGGTACCTCGATCACCAAAGTCGACATACATATAAGTGTCACTAAATTGATTATTTTTAAAGAACTTTTTCAGCAGAGCTACCCTAAAACCATCCAAGGACCTATTAAAGTATCGTTTTCCATATAGGTTTTGCAAATTTTTTTCCAAACAAAGTGGCACCATGATCTTTGAATGAAATACAGTTTTAAATCGCTCAATGTCAATCTCAGAAACACCAAGCTTATTGAAATCCGAACCCTAATCAAAGCATGGCAGGTTGTTGGCTCTCATTAATAGCTTAAACACTAAGTGGCAACTGCACATTACAGAACAATAGGCATATGGATAACATGTTATTCTCGGAGTTCAAATAAAAGAATCTCGAACACACATAAGTGGGTCTATATCCAAATTTTTGGTGACATTCCTGAATTTTTGGCAGATTTTTGTAATTTAAAAATATAGTCTTGCAAACTATAAAAGTTTAAATCATGTTTGACCAAAAAAAAGTGGGGATAGAGGTAGTGGGGATATAAGAATATCACTCATGTGTTCAGAAAATAACATGGGCATAAGTTCAGTTAGTATTTAAAAAGCCTTGTTCCATAGCAGACCTATCTTTCAATAGGTAAAATTTGTTTAGTTTATTTATCAAAAAACAGTAACATTAATATGGTTCAATTGCTTTATTGGTTGTAAAAGTATGCTTACCTAGTGTAATTGATGTTTTGTGTATTTTTTTGTAAAAGTGAAGAGTAATTTATTTTCTTACCAATTTCCAAGTGAATATTTCATCATGGATAAAGTGTGTTATTTCTTATTATGGAGACAAACAACAGATCGAATTAGCGCATATATGTATTTATTACCATATAAACAATGTTATGTGAAGACGAACCAGTTTGAAGAATTACAAAGACGTATAAATGAGGATATATCTTATGGAGATGCGGATTATTTCCAGTTATTATCGTACAATATCACAGAGGATGAAGCTAAGGTTATGATTCAACATTTACCTTATCCATTTCTAAGTAGACAAGCTATTATACCTACAAACAAAGAGTTTCAAGAATTATTTGACATCGCTGCAGATGAAGATGAAGAACATAATTTCATCCAATATTTATATGATTTAACAGATTTTAGATCATCCAATTAATAAATAAATAAAATCCAGTAGTTTTTTATATTTTAAATATTTACGTAAGTACAAAATAAGTATTGTGCTACTATCCTCAAACGACTTGATTATTTAATATTGTTTATTGGTAACAACAAGGGTTTTCACCCAAACTCTATCGATGGGAAATAAAAACTTGGTTTCTTATACCCTGATATATATGTACTTGTTTATTTGAAAAGAAATAGACCAGCGACCAATATGTACTTGTTTATTTGAAAAGAAATAGACCAGTGACCAAGAATAAGGTATCTTCAGAAACAAAATTTTCAAGTTATATAGTAGCCCAACAATTTCAATCTGAGAAGCATATAATATATATAATTTATCAAAGAAAAAAGTTTTCGTCAATTTTTGTGTTAAATGATTTTTCTATGATGATATCCATAGCTTCGCATATGGACATTATGACATCAACAAATTTAAACAACTGTTAGGAAGTAGCTCTTTGAAGGATGAAGATGATGATTTGTGGTTAGTTAATTATGCTTAGTTTAATAGGAAGGAAGAACACTGTGAACTAATTGCTATTGTTGTTTGATTCCTACTTTACATAGTTGATGAATAATTCGTTTTCAATTTTGTTGGAAGAGGATAAAACAGTCAAGGTGTTATCCATAAAACCCTGTTTACACTATCAATATAATTGCGCAAACTGGACTGGTGCAATAAACTGATGAATTTGCGCAAATTACCTGTCAAGTGTTCACACTATACTTTGAATTTGCGCCAATTTCCTTTTAACAGCTTCAGTTCAATAAATTCGCAAAAACCTTCATTTTCACATTCTCTCTTTCATAGAAATTATAGAAATGAACTTGAATGCAAGAAATTAATTCATAATTAAATACCGAAACAATTTTGAATACAATTTGTGCTAAAATATTGTGGGAAAGTCAGACTTTTGCTCAAGTTGTCAAGTCTCAATAATTACCTTCTTCAATCAGTTGGTGTGGTATTTCGTGTCATTGTTATGGTAACTGGTAGTACTGTATAATGATTATCATTTACCCAACATGGGTTAACTTGATCTAATATGGGTATGGGAAATTATTGGTGGGTGCACTCTTATTCAATTTAAAAGTATTTTGTGTTTATAGTTTAAGGAAGTATTATTTTTGTTTCAATGATATACAAATATTAATTTTCTCCGCTTATAATTTGATGATAAATCAAAATAACAGTTGCAACATTTTAGGTAGGCCTGTGAAAATTTGACCACTGGGTAAATCTAAAAAGAAAGAATAAACTTGTAATTGACACAAAAGGTTGTTCAACTCAAGGTTATCTTTATGTTTAGGTAGGCTTGTAAAAATTTGGCCATCAGGCAAATCTAAAAAATAAGAAAGAATAAACATGGAATTAGCATAAAAAGGTTGTTCAACTGAAGGTTGTCTTTAAAAAACAAAATCTCTAGACTTTGGTATTCCGGTAGAAAAAAATCTCAAAAAAATTAAAAATTCATTTTTTTAAAGTGGCATGTATCTTTTTTGAAGGTTTTCAAGTCACAGACTGTTTTTTTTTTCAAAATCACCTTACTTGGCAAACTCCTCATTTGATTTCTGTTATAATCAGACGACTCGAATGCTTTCTCAAAGGTTCCTATACTCTATTCCAAATAAGAAATGCCAGCCGCAACCCACAATACACATTGAACATGGACACTTGCGGTCAATAGCGGGGATCTGACGGGCGGTGTACTGCACTTCCAAGTAAAACTGAGACTAACTTATTCATTTCCAATTATTTTAATTGCTTATTAAAAGTAATAAATTTATGAAACAACCCGAATGTGATCGCAAAACATGAAAACAAATGAAAAGATTATATCAAATGTAATGTTTTGCTGGCTTTGTGTTGTACATCGCCTTGCAGGTTGATGTGAATATCCTTTTTTTTTTGCCCCTTGAAAATTATTTTAATTGCTTATTAAAAGTAATAAATTTATGAAACAACTCGAATGTGAATGTGATTGCAAAACATGAAAACAAATGAAAAGATTATATCAAATGTAATGTTTTGCTGGTTTTGTGTTGTACATCGCCTTGCAGGTTAATGTGAATGCCTTTTTTTTTTGCCCCTTGAAAAAATTGGAGTTTCTTATTTGAAATAGAGTAGCACAAAATAAAATTTACACAATTCTGGAAACAGCTGTCAACATACCATCTTACACATGATCCATTTATGTAAATCACTGTGATTGAAAATTTACTTTTTCAAGTTCAATATTTTCTCTTGTCCATTGGCAATTGTTGAATCGGTGTGATTGAAAAGTTCACTTTTTTTAATGCAATATATTCTAATCTTATCCAATGGTGATTGAAATTCAAATATTTTTTGAATTTTAATCTAATCAGCAAATTCTTGGTTACTGGTCTATTTCTTTTCAAATAAATAAGTAGGTATATATCGCCCTTATTTCCCTTTAATGGAGTGTGTGTGAAAACGCTTGTTGTTACCAATAAACAATATTAAATAATCTAGTCATTTGAGGATAATAGCGAAATCACATTATTACCTTGCAAAATAAGACAAAATACTGGGTACTATTGATAATGCATCATGTACATTTCAAAATCGCATCAATCAATTTGAGGTTCTAGGTTCAGAAACCAGAAATGAGTAGGCTCTATATTACCAACTTTCAGTTTTTTTCATGTTGATTTATACACATTGACATATTTTTCAATTTGTTCGAAAATGGTTTCTGAGAAGAAAATTTGAATTTGGTCTTTACATTTAATAAAATTTTCCATCAAAAAATATAAATTTGAAATAGAAGTTCAAAGTTCTGAAAAAGGGTGGAAATCACGCCATATTAGCTGTTGTAGTTTTATAAGATAATATTTAGATGAAATAAATACTTATATGTATATATCTTTGTTGTTGTTTCATTTCTTCGTCGTGCGAACTTGTTGTGGTTACCTCCGCTCTTCTTCTTGTTTGTTCATCTACGTAGGGATTGAGAAGTGGTGGGTGGTGATGGTTAATTTGTTAGCGAGCAAGCGACGAGAGACTAAAGCAACATTCAGTGAATTACTAGAGTGCGATTGATATTGTTGTTGTTATCATTGTGCGTTGTTCTCCTTGTCTTTTCAGAGGAATTATAATTGCTGTCTTTTCATCATCGTCATCACCTTCAAAATGGATTCTACTACAAGTGAACAGCACAAACAAGAGTTACCTATCATTAATCCTATCAATGTGTTGACAACTACATCGGTGAATGGACAAAATCACCAGCAAGCTTTAGATGAAATTGAAGATTTGAAAAAAGAAATTGTATTGAAATTTGAAGATTATAACATATTGATTTTGGGACAAATTGATAAAAGTTGTCAGAAAACTTATGGAGATTGTTGTTTTGTTAATTATAATAATTTAAACCATTGCGAAAAAGAATTTTTTGAATTTTTTAGACCATGTTTTGAAATCAACTTTAAAGTTTCTGAGAGAAAATTCAAAAAAATGTGTAGTAAACCCAACCCTGATTACGTATTCCTTGGAGAAACTGGCGTATACAATACCATCCAGCCTAAAGAAATCAATCGAGAAGACTTGGACAAATTGAATATAATACCATCACTAATAGATAGCTTGGCTGAAATTGGTGAAGATGAAGATTTTGAAGATAATTTTGACGTAGAATGCGAATTTATGGATTATAATTTTTCAATACTACAAGTTTTAAGTGTATTTAGAGAACGATGCGATAATCTGCACGCTTTGTGTTAAGTATTTGTTAAATTTTAAAATGTTACTTGAACTTTTGAAATATTATTGATGTGTGATTTTATTCCATTATGATGTATAGAGTACTAGGTTATAAAATCGCCTGTGACTTTTAAATCTACTCACTCACTACTAAAACTTGGTTATGTGCAGACTTTTGTTTGTTCTCTATATTTCTTGTCCTTAGCATTTAGTAGGCATTCAGTTTGGATGTTTATTTCCGCATTTTTTTTGTATTTCCTCGTAAAACTATTTAGATAAAATGTTAGTTTTTGCATTTTTATTTTATTTATGCATTAGTTTAGCAACTTGTAACACTAATGTTGCTGAACAACCAGTTGAGATTTTAACCAATCAAGATATAACTCATTATAAGGTATCCCAAAACACAACGGTGCATTTAATTTGTTACATACACTCAAATCCTTTGGCCTCAGTTGATTGGTACAAAAATGATACCAGTATTTCAAAGCTTATGTCAGATGATGCTTATAATTTACGTGGAATATACTGGACTGAATCCACATTTTATAGTATATTGTCAGTGTACTTGAAAAATGACAACTATTTTGATAAATATCGATGTGTAGCATATCAAAAGGATGTTGACCTCCATGATGAAATCACATACATAATTGAACAAGATGTGCCTAATTCTGTAGTGAATAACAATTCTGCATTTATGCTGTCACTCCTGCTGTTAATTGTTGCTTGTATGGTGGCCTTAGCTTACTCTATATCTAAATACATAATAAATTTTGTCAAATTTAAATGATAGCATTAACACTTTATAATGAATTAACACTTTGTAATGAAATAAGATTTCATAAGTCGAATATGTTTGCTATATAATAATGTATATGTATGCCTCAAATCAATTTTGGTAAAAGTACTTTAAAAAAAGGGAAGTCATTGGGTGTGCATACATATAATACTTCAGCACTTCTGGTATACAGTTCAACAGTTTATAGACAATGCCTACTGCACTATGTTTCTTTATTTTTCTCCAATAATCACATACTTATGTTGTGTGATGAAACTTTTGCTGAATAAGAAATTTAAAGTTCCAATGTAGCTGTATTCCTTTATTTCAAAACCCTGTACTATTCCCTCAAGGATTTTCTATCATTTTTCTCCGACAATCATATAACCAATGATTGAGTGATCACTTATTTATCCGACACAATTTTCCATGGAAGGAGAACTGCAGACAAACAAATACCAACTTCTTCACATGTTCACACAATGATGAAACTTTTGCTGGGTAAAAATTTACAGTTCTAGCGTAGTCAATCGGCCATGGCTGCGATACCAAAGTTATTTTACATAAACCCCCACCAATGCTACAGCCAAAATGAGCGGGGATAATCATGTGACCTTGTACATCATTATAAAATCAACAGGACCACGTCGATCTATTCACTTGCTGTTTAAACTTGTTACAAGTACACACTTCTATTCGTTTCTTCAATTTGTTCAGTCACTTACTCGTTCGTTTGTTCGCTCAGTAAGTAATTGAAATGGCACAAAAAATGATTGACATTGCCAAAGAGGCAGTTATCGTCACAGCATCAACAGACATTGGAAGCAGCAGCAATACCGTTAATGTTGATTCTCCAAAACCAAAGAAGCCTAAAGGTGGTCGAAAAACAAAGCAACCTCTGAATGTTGTACTGAATGTCGAAAATTACTATGATTCGTATGTACCAAGATCCGAGCAAACTTCCAATGATGACGAAATACCAAGTGATTCGCCAATTTCACCGACACATGATAACGACACAGGTACTTGTAATTCTCGCATTTGAAAATATAATTTTCATTTTTGCACAGTTGAGTAATGCGTGTATGTATTTATTTATTTTTACAGCCTCACTTATCGAAAATATTGAAAACTTGCCACCAAAGAAGAGATGCCGTGTTGAAAAAGTACTTAAGCCACGCAAGTACTTCATATTCAATCAACTCTACCCCGTAAATTGGAGCGGTACAAAAATATTCTCATGGGTCTGGATGTAGATGCTGATTTTACACCATTACTCAGCATTACACGATATAGTAATGGTAAAACTGGCGGCATTTATCTAAGTCAACAAGAATTTGCAACTCTGATGGAACCGAAAATTTTGGATTGTGTTGAAAGATAGTTCCAATGCCTGGATCCTACGCAAAACCAAAACGAATGTTCATTTCCGACAAATGGAGAATAGAATTTCGCAATTATTGCAATAATAAATCAGTTCTCTTGGCTGAAACTACCAGATCAACGGAATTTCTCCCAGACTCGATTATGTTGCAAGAAGCCAGTTGGAATACAATTCTATACATGAAGTCTGTCATCGAAGATACATTTAACCTACTCGCCGATTACCAGGCAGCAGCGAATCGAGCCTGGCAGCTCATCATTAACGATATCCCTGTGGTCATTCATCTATCCAATCAAACCACCAATTCCTTGGAAACATTTATATGTAGCTTATTGATTAATTACGAAGTCAGCGATTTAACTTTGATTCACGAAAATACTAAATTGGCTAAGAAAATTTTGAGTGATATCAAAATTTTCAACGAGGACAAATTGGTATCTTTCGTAATGAATCGCCTATCTCAAGTTAGTACTGAGATACCTCAATCTACTATGCCTACTACTTCTCCTTATCCTTCTTCTACTACTACTACTCTTTAAATTATTTATTAAAAGTATTTTTATCTTATCATATTCATTTTTTATTTCTTAAGATGTTTAAATATATTTATCTTATAATATATCTTCAATAAAATAGTTTTAAAACTGAAATTCTGTTATTTATTTCATTAACCTATTTGGAGCCCCTAAGTTGAATGATGTCATGTATTCGGACCTTAAATGAAAATTCCACCTATGGCTTAATAAGGTTTTAATTGCTGACTCAATAGGGCTTGATAAGATAATGTTTTAATTGCTGACTCAATATGCCTTGATAAGATAAGGTTTTAATTGCTGACTCATATCCGGTGTGCCATTTCTATAATTAAATTTTCAACTGATAAGGTATACCTTCATCAGCATGGTATGCGGTGGCGGGGGTGGCGGTGGCAACGGTTGCGTCAATGCATACACATACGTCGACGTCTACCGACCATCCTACCTACCTACCTACCTACCTACCTACCTACTTTCTCGCCATTCGAGTATAGGTACGCAAGAGGCAAGTAGGTAAACGCCACTTTACCTATTTTGTCCAACCTGCTGGTATGCGATGGAGGGGGGCGGCAGTGGCAGCGGTTGCCTCAACGTATACGTCTACGTTGACGTCTACCAACCAACCTACCTCCCTACCCACTTTCTGGCCATTCGCGTGTAGGTCGCCACCTTGTGCTCCCTGCAGCCCAGACTATTTGTTTTGATAGGGGTATCGCGCATACTACTCCTCTTTGATGTCAAAAGCCTCATTTTTGATACCAAAACAAAATTTTGATGTCAATAAGAAAATATGACAATTTTGATATCAATATTTAAAGTTCTGAGTAATGAAGTAAAAACTATCTTCTGATGCCAAAAGTGACACTTTTTTTTATTTTTACTTTTTTTAAAAATATATTGTCCTCTTGTTTGAGTTCATAAATTATTTACTTACTCCAACGACATCATCATATCTCTAACTGTGACACATCCCATTTTCTCTGAATACGATGTTCCATAACCTTTTACGTGATAATCGCTCATATCAAAAAAATACTCAAAAACCTGAACAAAAAATAATTACACCAATAATGAAAAGTCCAAATCTTGAAATATCTGCAATAATAATCAACCAGATAGGTACCTACTTTCAAATCCTCAGTAAGGAACACAGCACAAAAAGCAGGATGTGAATTTGAATACCATGCAGTTTCATACGAACAAATTTCGTACATCAATTCGACCGAATCTAAAAAAAAAATTATTCGAACATTTACGTAGGACCAAAAGCAATCGAAAAAAAAATCGAGTAGGTACATCCACATATTTTTCATTATTCATCAACCTACCATATGGCAATGGTTGTTCGTAACCTAAACGAGAGCTTACATCCGTGATCAAGTTTTTCATGACGTCGGATACTTTAAATAATTCCATTTCTTTGTACGTTGTTTGATTTCCTTCAACATCTTTTGTGTATTTTGGACAATGTTTATTCAACTGGTGAATCAAATTCATGATAATCTTAATTTTTTTTTAAAAAGGGCTCAATTTACTGAAAAATGGTAAAACTTACATGCAATAAATCCTCATTCACTGAAATATTATTCCCAACAATCGTGGAGAAATTCGTTCCAAGTAATTCGTTGGTAAATGCGATTGCACTGTCTTTAGCCCTTTTTGCAGCTGAGCTTTGAAACTACACATTTTAATTAGGTACTCACAAAATTAACAAAAACACAAAAAATAAATCCGCCTACCTCGAAAGAATCCACCGTCATCGACTCCATCAATTCTGGAAATGCATTTTTAATTTGCTGGGCTAGAAAAATTTCTTCTTCGATTCCTTGAGAAGTCAATTCGTATTCCAAATCTGCAGTCAAGTTGGTACTCCATTTTTGCAAATTTTGTACATCTTTTTGACATAATTTTCCTCCTGTCAAATTAATCAAGTAAAATTACAAAAAAATATTTTCAACGAAATTAAATCTAAATTGAGGCAATTATCCTACTTCCTTCTTTATGATTCAATACAATTTCATCTCTTAGCTGGTATAATTTTTTCGTCGAATTTATCAGTTTTAAACCAGGGTACCTCGTTCCATGTCTAATTAAAGCCCAAACATAAGTTGGAGTGCAACCTGTTGATAGAAAAATAATAAATAGAGAAAAAACGTAAAAATTGGAGACATCTGAGTAAAAAATTACCCATAATTTTTTTTCAATTATTCACACATTTGTGCAAAAATTGAACAATTATTAATTATTTCGAAAGCAATTATTTTTTTCAACTCATCAATTCGATAACAAAAAAAACTCACTTTTGGGAACAATTTCAAAACTTCGGCTGGTAAAATACGAAGTTCTTGAGCTAAAATACGGATAAGGTGTGTCTCTATCACCAAAACATGGTTCGAATTGCCCATTCACGTGTAAAATTGAGCATATCAGCAGAATAAACGTTATTACCATGACGTTGTTTTGCAGTTTTACGCCACCTGAAACAATATCATTACTCGTAAAAATTCAAAAACAGGTTCATCTTCACGTGCTAAAATTTTCCTGTTTACAAATAATTCTCCCTACCTACATATCGAAAGATAAACTATAAAGTAAAATATTCAATATAACCTGGTTAAGGTTGACTTCATATATATTACGATTAAAATTTATCCACGTTTTCTCCAATACCCATCTCGATAATTTTTAAAATAAATTTTTATTCGAAAATTTTATAAAAATTCACGTAATTTTCAACAATTAAATAAATTAATTTAAAAAAAATAGGTACCTACCTTTTTTGTCGAATCAATGGACTAGCAATATAACATAGAAAAGCATACTATTAAAAAAAATTGTTCATATTGATTATCTCATTGATACACTAGTTCTAGATCAAATGACTCACCTTTCCCGTTGGTTGAAATATCATCTCTCTTTGCAAGTCACATTTTAGAAAATGCTACCATGACCTTCATTATTGCTCGTCCTCGCACGACTACCTATGTCGCGTTCTAGTTGAATAATAGATATTCTAGGCTTGTGATTTGCTCGTACACAGACCGAGTTGCAATTAGCAGATAAACAATTTTTTACGCTACAATTTTCATTTTCATTATTCGTTTGAAAATGACTGTAAGTTGTAACAAAGTGTTGACAATCCTCTTAACAAGAGTACGTTGCTATGCGGTACACGATTAATTTCCAAGTGTGGACAAGTATTTTTAACCTGAATAATTTATCAAAGGGATTTTCTTATTAGGAGAGTAATATTTTGTTTTGTTAATGTCAAGATGATAAAATTTCGAATTGGTATCTGCGCCAAGCCTAATACCAATCAAATTTTTAATCTCGACTCGAACTTCAAAATTAAGCATACGAGTCTGAGAATGAGAATGAAAAAATTCGAGAGGAGATTACGTTGAAATTTGAAGATGCCCGTGTCATGAAAATTTTGAAGAATAATTTTTTATATTTGAAAGGTGCTTAAAACTGCAGATCTGTCAGATAAGTAAATAAAATATTCAATGTGATAAAATTTTATAGAAATTTTTGAGAGATATTAAGTGCTTATACCTAGACAGAAAAATATTTTCATTTGTTATATAAAATTAAATTTAAGACTGAAAAAAATTCTGGTGCCTGGAGGCCAAATTTGTGTGGCTGATTTTTTTTCAAAAAAAAAATCAATTCAACCATCCTCATCTAGAAAAATTTCAAAAACAATGCAGGTCAAAGATATATTATTTTAATTTAAAAAAATTGAAAATTAATTCTCAAGTCGTATAAAAAAATGTATTTTATAAAGTTACAATTTCACAAAAAATTAGGCAAGAATTCTTTTGGTAATATCTTATTACTTATTCATTCTAAAAGCACAATTTAAATTTCATTTGCCATTAATGAACATAAAATCAAGTTGGTTGATCAAGTTCTTCAAAATAGGTACCTACTTACATTGGTCGAAATTCTTCACGATTTTTTTTCCCAAAAAAAACACATTCACTTCCTGAAACCATTCCCATCCATTTTGCCACATGCCAGACTCTTTCTTCCTTCATCCTTCTTTTCCCAAAAAATTTTTCATTTTTCAAAAACTCACGTAAAATAAGCCACAATACTGCAAAAAATCAAAACACCAAAGCTCGAAAATATCAAACACCCAGATGAAGTTTTCAGCGGCTCTGATTCATGGCAAAATTTCAAATTGCATTTTTCCTCGTCAAATACATCGGCGAAATTTTGCTTGATATTTTCCAACGTGCAAGGATTAACGGTACATTTTGGTAATAAACTCTTACGTTCGCTTTGATAAAATGCTACCACGTTTCGAGGACCGGAAGAACATCTGCATGTAATTAAATCATCATGAAAAATTAAATAGGACAGGAGTGATTTAAGACCGAGTCTTTTTGTACATTGAACAATTAATCCTCACTTGTATAAGACTGCGATAATGTTTGAAGCGAAGCTATCAAACGAAGATAATCTCCATTTACGGTTGGATTTCATTTTTTCGTAATTGTCATGTAAGAGAGGTGTGGCGTCTTGATTTAAGCCTAATTTTACTGCTGTAGGGACCATCATTTCTGAATGGGAGAAGTGAAATGTGCCTTTGCGATTCGATTGCGGATTTTTCACTGCTTCGCTGAAATTTTTTTTTGGAGATTAAAACTATGGAAAAGTAGTACATTGTGATTTTTCCACTCTTGGGTAATTTAGGATGTCAATTATCTTGAAAATTGAAGGTTATGATTCTGGAAGTCAAAAGTTACACAAAAAGCCAATTTGGATCATTGGATGTCAAGAAGTGCCACCTCAACACAACAAATCAATAAACTGACCATCGATTTTTTTCACTTCAATACTTGTCAGAGAATCAAAAGAAATGTCACTTTAGATGTCAAGTGCCACTTCAGGTGTCAAAAAGGCCACTTGAGATGTCAAAGCATCACTTCAGATGTCCAAAGCGCTACTTAGGCATCAAAAAGTGACAAAAGCATCACTTCAGGAGTCAACCGAGCTATTTTAGGGGTAAAATCATGACTTCTTGCGACGAAAGTGTCACTTTATTCCAAAAAATTGAAAAGTGTCGTAGTAATCGTCAAAATTGCCACTTTCAGTGCTTATAAAAAATCAAACGGTTGTATAATTTCTTGAAATTCCAAAAGAAGCCGTTTCAATACTGAAGAATAGAAAAGGTGCCACTTAAGGTGTCAAAAGTGCCACTTTCACCCCAAAATCAAAAAGTGGCACAATTATCAATATTGCCACTTCAGTCCTAATAAAAATCAAAAGAAGTAATTTTTTGGAATGCTAAAAGTAGTCATTTCATTATTGAAGCATAAAAAAGTGCCACTTCGACTCTAAAAATGAAAGAGTGGCGTAATGATTATTAAAGTTGTCATTTCAGATTTAGAATTGAAAAAAGTCATGTTTATTGGAGTTCTAAAAGTGCCACTCCGGATGGCAAAAAGTTCCACTCCGATTTTAAAAATCAAAAAGTGGCACTGCAGACGTCAAATTTGCTGCCTTTTAATTTTTAGTAAATAAAAATAGGAAAAACTCATCTTTTGGATTGTTAAAAAATGTTAGGTACCTACATCAATATTTCAAATGATCGAAAAATTTGTGTCAAAAGGTGCCACTTCAATTCAAAAAATCAAAAAGCGACACTCTGGTTTTCAAAAACATGGCTTTAATTTTTAGGGAACAAAAAGTGACTATAGGTGCCTAAGTTTTTCAAGTACATACATATCAAGTGTTCCTTTGCAATGGTGCCACCTCATTAAAGATATGACTTCAGTGGTTCCCTAGACTTCAGCTTTCATTATGAATCAGAAAGTTATACTTCAATCTTCAGAAATCCAAATAATATGCTACTATAGAAAAGTGTACCTTCGATTCAAAAAATCAAAAAAGTCATGAATCCGGATGCCATACAAATCATTCAAGCGCTATTTAAAACATGGATATGTTTTTTCCTCGGGGGGGGGGGGGGAGGAGGGGGGGACCAGCCAAAATTTTTAAGACGCTATTTTGCGTGACGCCAAGTCAAAAAATTATAAATTTTTATATTTTCGAAATTAATTTAATGTCAGAAAGTCATCCAAAAGTCGAAAATTTATAAATTTTTTGCATTTCAGAAATTATTTTATTGTCTATACTTTTATTATCGAAAAGTCAGAAGCTGAAAATTGACTTGATATTAGAAAGTCAAAATAACAGGAAAAATATCAAAGAGCTGAAAAAATTTTAAAAACAAATTTTTATATTTTTTTTGAAATTAACTTGATATTAGAAGTCAAGATGAGAGGAAAAAACATATCCAATGTTTTCAACATTTCCTTTCAAAGGAAACTTTACTTTTATTTTTATGTATGTCAATTTTAGGTTCGCAGACTCAAAGAGACACCCACCTATTGTGATCTCAAAAATTTAGGATTTTTGTACTTCTAATTTTAATGAAAAAATTTGAATTTCAGAATCATGAGAATATTGGAATACCTAATCAAAAAATTCGAAGATGAAACATGAAAATAGACTAGAACTAAAATCACTTACTCCAAAGACATCATCATATCTCGTACTGTAACACAACCTATTTTACTGGAAAATGAAGAACCATACCCCCTTGCATAGTAATCTTCCAAATCGTTGATGTACTCAAAGACCTATAATCCAAAAATCCTATTTTTACCTTACCTTGAACATACTAGGACCCTCACCTCTTGTCCGACTCAGATTCACACGAGGAGTTGCCTATAGGTAGGTTTTCAGAATTCAAAATTGAAATTTTTTAAATTTAAAAATTGTCAATGAATTTGATCAATTTTTAAATCCTGCCAACACTGTTTCTTCTAAATTAACTTCGTTTTTTGATTAATTCAAGCATCGTGTGCGTTGCCTCCTGAAAACCTGCTCATAGGCAACCCTCCATACAGATCGGCTTTTGACATTTGGTGAGGGTCCCTCGTCAATATTCGACGACGAGAATCGTGTAAAAATTACTTGAAAATCATCAGGTAAAAATGCCGAGCAAAATGCTGGTCTTGAATTTAAATACCATGCAGTCTCAAATGCACACATATCGTACATCAACTCGACTGAATCTGTAAATAAAATAATCAATATTTTAAAACCAGTCTGACAATAAATTTACAGAATGCTGTTGAAAGTCGTACCGTATGGTAATGGTTGCTTGTAACCTAGACGAATACTAACATCTGATATCAGTTTTTTCATCTGGTCAGATTTTTTAAACAATTCTTTTTCGTTGTAAGTTGATGGATTGTCCTGTACCTCTTTTTCAAATTTCGGACAAATTTTATTCACCTAATAGAAAATTCCATCAGGTATTGATATTCATTTTATCAAATAGGTACCTGGTACATTTATGAAACTAAGATCTACAAAAATAAGTAGGTAGGTACCTACGTGATTTATAAACTTACATGCAATAAATTTTCATTTTCTGTTATCCCATTGCCATCAACGGAGGCGAAATTAGTTCCAAGTAATTCGTTAGTGAACGCAAGTGCACTATCTTTAGCACGTTTTGCCGCTGAACTTTGAAACTATTAGGTATTGAATTAGTCACACATCTCATATCAAACGTACCTAGCTACCTACTACCCACCCACCACCCACCGTGAAAAATTTACACCTAATGTATGAATAATCGAATCAATCAGATATGCATTACCAGGAAAGATTCCTTGGATGGAGATCCCAATAATTCTGGAAACACTTCTTTTAGTTTTTGAGCCAAAAGCATTTGATCGCTTTTTCCTTGAGGAGTTAATTCGCCGTCTAAATCTGCTGTCAGACTTGAACTCCATTTTTCTAAATTTTCTAAATCTTTTTGGCATAATTTTCCTCCTATTTCGAAGCAATAAACATTTAATGAGTGATTCCAATTTTTGAATTATTTCTAATTTATGACCATTAGAATTATCGAGTATTTTCTTACTTCCTTCTTTATGATTTGCTACAATTTCATCTCTAAGTGTGTATAATTTGTCCACCAATGTAATAAAATCGTTGCTTGGGTACCTCGTTCCATGCCTGATTAAAGCCCAAATGTACGTAGGAGTGCAGCCTGCTGTTTAAAAATACCAATTTTTTCAATTACCAAGACCAAACAAACATTTTATTTACATAAATTGGCTAATAATTTTTTCAATTTCTTCAAAAATTAAGGCCAATGAATCATTTATCTGATTTTTCAAGGCTTTTTATAACAAATTCTTCCAAGGAAAAGTTTCTGTGATTTTTGAAATTTTTAAAATTTTCAAGCGGATAATTTATGACCTGTGACATTTAATGATGAGAAGAGGGGGAAGCATAGCTGCCTAGGTGATGAAAATTCTCTTTTTTGTCGCTGCGGTTTCATCTTCCCCTCCCTCCCTAATATTTGAAAAAATGCTCAATGAATATGGTTAAAAATGTATCTATTTCTTGGGAAGAATGATGAAATGACTTTTGACTAAAATTTGGGTGTGTGTGATCTTAAAAATTACCCGTGATGTGAAAATTCCCGCTCAAATTTTTAATTTCGTCCTCTACATGTGTATCAAGAATTGGAATTCAACACACTTAACACTATGTTTTTGGAAGGAATTAGTAAAATAATTCAAAACTCAGTAAATATTGATGAAAAATTTTCAATTAGGTATAATTTTTTTTTGCGTTTTAAGAGGTTAAAAATTATTGAAAAATTTCAAAGGGCTTCATAACTGACTTTTTTTTTTGAAATTTCGGTGATTCCAAAGTAGGTACCTACAGCCACTTACGAACTTATTACATGAATTTTTTATTGGAACTCAAAGTGAGTAAAATTTTGTTTTGATAAATCAATTTTTCCAGCATTTTAACCCCCCCCCCCCTAGACCTTGAAAATTTCAAGTTGAAACTCCAATTTGGAAGATCAAAAATGGGGCATTGATCAACTTTCATATTTTTACCTCGATGAGTACGCTGTGGACGTATTAGGGAAAATGTGCTTCAATCGATCAAGTAGGTCATCAATGAGAAATCTTCATTTTTAAATCCTGAAGTTCTTATGCCATTTTTTAGAGACCTTTCTTTATCACGGAAAAATTCCAAAATTTTCTAGAGGCCTCAAAATGTCTCGAAACCGTTTTCAAGCAAGTTAGGAGGTTGAAAATGGGTTTTCTACCAAATTTCAACTTTTTTTTTCGTTGATTAGATCAAATTTCAATATTTTAGAAGGCAATTGGGCAATTTTGAATTTTCGAAATCCACATAATTCAAGAAATAAACTTGAGCTCCTGAAATTTCGGATATAGATTTCTTTTATGATGCTTTTTCGATTTAGGTGCCTATTTTTTTCGATTCAAAATTTTACTTCGAATTGGGATACTTTGCTCGTGAGGCTATTTTGATTCCAAACCTCGTAAGTTGAACATGAAGTGAACGGGTGAGACCAAAATTGAGAAAAAATCCACCAAATAGTTTTCAATTTTGACGAATTTTTTTTACCAAAAGTGATCGATTTTTCGCTTTGAGTCAAAACGACCCCACGACCACAGAAATTGATTCAGGAGCTTTGAAACTTTATTTTCAACCGTATTAAAAATTGTTTTACAGTAGTTATCGGTTATAACGACATCAGCGGGAGCGCGAAATCTGGTCGCTATAACCGGTAGGTCGCTATAACCATACTTCCCTTTTTTAGCCCAATCTATTAATGAGGTAGGTATTCCAAGAAAAATTGAAATTACTTTGGTTTCAGCTCTATTGTGAAATCAACATTGTATAGGATGCAAAAGTAAACAGGCTAAAAAAACACAGCAAGTGGTAGCGATCATTATCACCTTAAAATCTGTCCTACTTCTCAGAATAGACACAAAACTACCTGTCTTCACCTGAACCCTAGGGATCATTAATAACAGGTACTAGCCAAGCAGTAGATTTGCTGGTGTTAAAAGGAAATAGTGATTTTTTTCAATGTGAAGGTCGCTATATCCGATATTTTTTTACAAAGGGACCCAAAAATCACGTTGTTATAACCGATATGTTGTTATAAGCGATGTCGTTATAAGCAATATTATTTAACATAGAGTCTTTTGGAGTTCTGCCGGTACTTTTGAAATTGGTCATTATAAGCGGTATGTCATTATAACCGATGTCGTTATAACCGATAAACACTGTACATAATTTTTCGAGGTTTCCCTTCAATTTTTTTTGAGGTTTTTTATGTATTGTTCTCGCAGAAAAAATTTGGAAAAAATGTTTCCACCTCAGAGAATTGAGAATTTGGAGGAACCGACTACAGCAAACTTGAAAGAGCTTGAAATTATATTAGCATTGTAAATGGTTCACTTTGTTTTACCTACCTACTTTACCTACAATTATTTTCTCTAAATTGAAAAAATTATCAATTGAAAAAAAAATCAAAATTTTTATTATTTTTTTTCAAACTTGATGAAATAATGGGTTCAATATTTTATTCGTACTCATTTTTTAAATTGCCCCATTTAAAACTTTCAAAAAAAGCAGCTCTTGGCCCATATCAAATTCAAAATTTTAAATCAACCCTGTTTCTTTTTTTCAAGTCACCTAGATTGCACAAGTAATCTTTTTTTCACAAATATTTCAATCAACTAGTAGGTATACATAATTTTTCAAAATAAAAGGGGTTGGGTACTTACTTTCGGGAATAATTTTCGGAGCTCGACTGGCATAATACGACGTTTTCGAACCAAAATACACGTTAGGTTTTTCAATATCAGCGAAACACTGTTCGGATTGAGCATTGATACGTAATGTTGAACTCACAAACAACAAAAATTTCAATAAAATTACGTTAATTAGAGCAGCCTGAAACATAATTGCAAATTTTCAATAAAATCAATCCAATTTTATCTTTTCAGTCTCGCGAATTCAAAAAAAATAATACACGAAAATTATCAATTCGAAACCTAGTTCAAATTGTGTGCACTTTTCTATCATTTCACAATTTCTTATTTCAAAAAACACTAATTCACTAATTAATTTTCTGGGAAACACTCAACTCACCATATTTTCTTAGATAGTTGAATTGTTTGTTCGAACCGACCCACTTTCATACTCATTCAAATTTGGACGATATTATTCAATCTGGTCCATAAAGAAATTTCATCGATTGAGTCAACATATTTACCCATCAAATATACCTAAAGTTCGTCAATTCGTCATCGATTCTTTCCGTTTCCGCCGGTTAAATATTTATCCACAGTCGATTGCAAATTTTAAAACAATTCAGATAAAATTACCGGCACCTGTGAATTTAATTAAACACATCTCGCACAATAAATAATTAATCTAGGTGCCTACTAAAAACTTGAAAAATTCACCATTACAAATTGAATTATTCTAACAATCAGATAATTTTTATTAATGCTCGAATGAACTTACATTCCTCGTAGAATCGTCAGATTTGTATAACTTTCAGAAAATGCAACCGTGACCTTCATCGTTGGAAGTTCCCGCACGAATGTATCGTTTCGGTTGAACAATAGACATTCTAGACGAGCAATATTACGTAAAACTGACAAAACGAAGTAACAATTAGCGGATAAATGGAAATTTTCAACGTATAATTTTTATCTTATGCTTGAATATGTCATCTGCTTGGAGAGCCACATTATCAACATTTTCGTAGAGTGCAATTGTTACGAAAGTTTTTTTTTGAAAATTTTTGAGTACTATATTTTCAATTTACCGAAATGGATTTATCACGACATTTGGTAGTGAAATTCTGAATGGCTCGTGTTTTAAATTTTTTAGTTTCAAAGCTTATCATTTACAGCTATAAATAGAAAAATTCATATTTTCTCATAATATGTTTTATTGAGAAATTACATATAGATAAAATTCTTTTTAAAAAAATTTTAAAAATTTGAAATCACTATATCAATTTCCACAAAATTCATCGTTGCAGTTCTTCTCGTCGAAAACATCCTCGAAAATCTTTTTCAATTTTTCCAAAGGACAGAAAATGGTACCACAAGCAGGAATCTCAACAGGATACTCATTTTGATGAAATACCACAATTTGCTCCATTCCATTTTTAGAAGGACGCCTGTAAAACACCACGTAGGCAACAGTATGAGCCACTGAAATACTTCACAATTTATAAATTCTTCAAATCGTAGGTACTCACTCGTACATAGCTGCAATTATATTAGCAGTGAATCCATCAAAGTAAGCTGCTTTCCATTTTCTATTTTTGACCAATTCTGGAAAATTTTCGGCTGTGAGAGGTTTTTCGTCTTTACTCAAGCCTAATTTAACCGTCGTTGGGAGAATGGTCTCTGAATGGCCAAATAAAAATCTCCCTCTCGCACTTCCATCTGAGTTCTTTTCAGCAGCATTACTATATATCAAAAGTGGAAAATTGAGGGAATGTAATAATTTGAAGGTAATGGGTTGGCAATAATGATACATTACTTACGATAAAGATAACATCATGTCACGTACAATTGGACAACCTACTTTTTTGACCATCGGGTTACCATATCCTCTTCTTTGATATAATCCCAAATCGTAATAATATTCTATCACCTATTTAAGAAAATGAAATGAAATTATGTACATATTTAATTTGCAATATTCAATATTTCAGTTTTCCACTTCACCACTTAATTTCCAATTTTAATTTTTAATTCCAATTTTCGAAATTTTGATTTTTCATTTTTGACAAATGATTTTTGAATTTCAAGTTTCGATTTTTGTTGTTTTATTTTCAATTTTTTTGATTTCTAACTTTTAATTAATTTACAATTATCAAATACAATTTTGATTTTCAATATAAATATTTTTAGCCTTTTTTATTTTCAATTTTTGATGTTCTATTTTTGAAAATCTTTCTTTAACATTTAATTTTCATTTTTGACATTTGACTTTTATTTTTTGACACCAGATACCCTCAATTTTTGATGTTGAATATGATCTTCAATTGTTTGACATAAAACATCATAAAATATTACCTTTAATTTTTTGACATGAAATAAGGATCTTCAATTTTTGTTTATTGAAATTTTTACTTGATTTTTCATATTTTTAAAAAGATTTTCAATAGTTGATTTTCAACGTGAAGTTTTTTCTATCATTTTTTCTTTCATTTTGAGGAATCAATTTGATGAAAGGATTAGAGGTTGCTCAATTTCAAGAAATTTTCATCTTCGGGATTTTCAATTTTTCAATTCGCTTGTACAAAACTATTGCTAAGAGATAAGTGTATTCAATTTCAAGGTCAATACCCATTTTTCATCATCACTCTATTTTTTGGGAGTTCTTAAAATTTTTGACCTTAAAATTTTTTTTAGAACTCAAGTAAGTTGACAAAGTTTACACCCTAGTTAAACATCCAATTTTTTTTAAAAAAATATACATAATGGTAATATTTTAACCCATTTGAATAATCAATGACAATTATCATTTTTAACCTTAGTCCAAAACATTTTACAAAATAAAAAAAACATTTCAGATTTTTTTCAAAAACTCCCCAAATTGTGGAAAATTACCAACGATATTTTTTAGGTAATGAGTTGAAAAATTTAGGGTCCGTCCATTCTCACACGGAATGAACAACAGAATGACCGAACTATTCGCGATCTCGTTCATTTTTTTTTCATCATCTTCACTGCTACATTAATCATTTCAGTTAACTGTGCCCTCTGTGCATTTTCTCAAAATTTTAATTTTTGTTTTCAGCTTTCGAAATTTTTTCTTATAATATCAATTTCAATTTTCTCAACTCCTGCAATAAATCTTTTCCTCCGCCAAACTTTCTTCTTCAAAATTTTTTGTAAGCTCTTCAGATTTTTTAAAAAATTTCTTCAATTTTCATTGCTGCTAAAATTTTCATTTTATAAAATAATATTTATTTCAATCAACAAAAATGTAAAATACCATTGGTTGATCTTGAAATTTTAAAAGACATTCTCTCGATTTTTAATTTTTTTCTCGTATTAAGTTTCTTAAAATGTTTTTCAACCCAATTTTTTCCATTTTTTTATTCTAAAAATTTCAGAGCTAGAAAATAGTCTTAGAAAAATATTCGAGTTGAGCTGAAAAAAAAATGGAATTTTGAAAAAAAAAATCAAAAGGTGTGAAAATGGAACTTTGAGAAATAATTTCGAGGGCAAAAAATTTGAGATGAGATTTAATTGCGAGAGAAAATTTCTAGAGCCAAGATATGAAAAATAATGTATTTTTAGAAAAAATGCTTAAGTTGAAAATTTTTCTTATCTACCTGAAAAAAATTGAAGGGAAAAATTTTACAGGCGGTAAAAATTATTCCGGATAAAAAATTTTAGAGTTGAAAAATATCTGGGGAAAAGGAAATTGAAAATTTAAATAATTTTCAGAATCGAAAAAAAAAAATGGGTTGAAAAATTTGTGAGAATAGACAGACTCGATTTGGCCAACATTATATCCGAGAACAATTTTTTTCAATTTTTTACCAAACTTTGAAAAATTACGAAAAATTTGGTAATTTTTGAAGAACCTTTGAAAATAGAGCGATGAAAAAAAATTGGGTTCATTCGTACAAAAATCAATTTTGAAGAAAAATTTCATTTTTTGTAGTTTTTTCTAAATTTTATGCAGTTGTTTTTTCAAAATTTCATGAACATGGCTTCAAATTTCAGTTGTACTTTCTTAAAGAAGGTGACCAAGGTTCTACACCATCCTGTAACATTATTTTGACGACCTACATACTTCTGATTTCCAGTTTCTTATGGCGGGGGACCAGAATTTTTTCTGGATGATCTTTAATTTAAAATGAATTAAGACTTTAGTTTGACACCAGACGTGTTTTTTTTACTTCTCGTCAACGATTATGTTTGCCCAAAGCTTTAATTACAGGGATAAAATTATGATCGATAAGAGAAAATGCAGATTGAAAAATTGCAAAGCTTCTTTAGTTCAACGTTTGAAAATTAGGCAACCATAGTTACACAGACTGAATACGTGTTGCATTGTTATCTGTAAATGGGAAAAATACGCTTGCATTTCATTGCATTAAATTCTGAAATTCAACTTTTAAGAATATGATACCGTGTAAATTTTTTCATTACTCAGGGCGAAGTTGAAAATGAAAATCGATTTCTACATAGATAGATATCCAAAAAAAAAAACCATAAAATCGTAAATTTTACCTCCAAATCTTCTTTCAAAAACGGAGCACACATTGGAGGTTTTGAATCAGGATTCCAAGCCTGTTCAAAAGCACATATAATGTACATCGTACTAACATTTGCTGTAAAGTGAATAAAAATTAAATTAGTACTTACGAATATATTTTGTAAAAAATTTCTTTTTGTACCTGATTTTAAAGTATGTTTGAAACCTAAGCGATCACTTATGCGTTTTTTCATGTTTTCCCAATAATCAGTTTTCCGGAATGCATCTGCTATTGCTTTTGCTTCTTTGGATCTAATTTTATTCTTATATTTCGGACAATATTGCTCCAGCTGCATTAAATAAAAAAGTTCGATCAAACGATCGTAAAATATTACTAGTGCATAATAAAAATAGGTACCTAAGTAGCTAACTTTGAAACAAAAATGAGTAAGTATACGTAATTACTAACATGGAGAAATTTATCATCTATAGTAAAATTGACATTATTCTTTCCCAGAATGGTTTCGATGAATATATAGGAAGTATCCGTAGTTCGTTCAGAGTTTGAGCTTTGAAACTGTAATAAAATGGGAAATTAATAAATACTGTTACAAACAGATTGAAACCATCAGGTTAGCAGCAGACTAATGGTATTTTACTTCGAGATGTTCTTTTTTTATTCCAGATGAATCTGAAAGTATAGGGAATTTTCTTTTTACACTTTCCGCCAAATAAACTATATCTTTCATTCCTTGAGGCTTTAACATAAGAATCCATTCATCATTTGTTTCGCTTGTTTTCCATTGTTTCAAATTTTGCAAATCTTTTTTGCATAATTTTCCTCCTGTTGAAATAATTTTTTTTTACTAAATTACTTTTCTTGAAGTTGTATTAGATATCGATTCTTCATTTTATGCATTTGTAGCACTTACGTCCTTTTTCATGGTTGGATATAATTTGGTCTTGTACTGTATGAAAATTTCGCATCGATCTGGTATCGTCTTCACAGGTGTGTCTTGTCCCATGCCTCACCAATCCCCATACATAGATCAGTTTATAATTTGAAAGTATTACTTTCCGAAAACATGAAATAAATGGTGAATGCAAATGAAATTGAATTGGGTAAGTATAATAACTATTGACAAAGAAAAAAGGAACAACTTCAGCTGCCCACCTTAGCTTAAGACAGGACTTGGATTTTCGAAAACAGAATATCCTGAAACCTTTATAACCAAAATTTCAGCTACCGTAGTTGATATTTTTATTTGTGGCGAATTTTTAAAAATCTCACAATCGAATTCTCTTAGCCAAAATGTGATAATGAAAAAAAGTAATTTTTAGCTAGAAATAATATTAAGTAATAAATAAAGCACTCGTCAGATTTCATCCTCCATTTACAGCCATTCTGAAGCCTCCAGCGTCAAATTTTTATTCTCTTCGGTACCATATTTAATTTCACCAGAATTTTTTGGAGGGAGGGAGAGAGGGAGGGGAGTGTTTCAAGTGTGCATTTTTGACAGTTTTTCAAAAAAAGAAAAAAAATCGAAATATTTTTAGAGGTATTTGATTGGAAATCGCGCCAGAAGTAAATGTTTTCGTTATAACTAGTGAAAAATAAGCCAGAACTTGATTTTTAGTTGTCACAAGTCACAAGTAAGTCTCAAAAAGGCCTGGTATTCCTTTAGGTAAAATTTTAGGCAACTTTGAGGACTCTAAAATTTAATTCGGGTCACGTTTTGCGTTGGAACAGTAAATCCGAAGTTTGGACTGCTTCTTGCCCTCAAATAAAATGTGTTTTTCTCGGGGAGAGAAATTTTGGAAAATACTGTAATTCATTTTTTTCGAAATTTGAAGGACTTCTTGCAAAATAATTCTCACAAATCATTCCAAAAAATTTTCGGATAGGTATAAGAAATCATTTTTACGAATAATCCCTCGATTTTACGAGCTTTCAAAGGTCAAAAGACGTTTTATTGTGTTTTACAGGGAATTTTTTCATCGAAAAGTTTCACGTTTTTTTCTTTTTCGAATTTTGGCCAATTTTTGAAATTTATTTCAAAATTACCTTCATCGCTCCATAAAAAAGATAGGTAAATGAAAATTTGATCAATTCAATCAAAAAGAGTTGAAAACTAATACACTACCTACCCTATTTTCGACCTTCCAAATCGATTAAAACTGATTCCAAGATGTGTCAGAGTCTCCAAAAAATTTTTTAATTTTTCAGTGCTGGAAAAAATTTTATAAAAATGACCATAATCAACTTTATCACTTATAATCGTGGATTACATACAATTGATGACCTGCTTCAGAATTCGAAAATTCGCAGCTTTTGTGTTCAATTTTTGACAGAAAATTATTTTTTCCTAGAAAAATTGTCTTATCAAAAATGTAAACTTGAACTGGAAGTACAGAAAATTCTGCATCAATAAATTAAATAGGAAGTCATATGAACCATTTTTTTTTCAGCAGGCAGTGGAAAATTAAAAAATTTTCTGGAGTAGTGATGTCAAGGAGAATATTCTCACCCGCAGAATCTGAGAATATTCGCGAATATTCGCGAATATTCTCGAGGCTCAAGAGAATATTCTCTCAAAACCAAAAATTTCAAATAGCTTGTGGCATATCAAAATACTGGTATTGACGAGGTAATTACTGTTATTGCATCAGATGTCTGATTTTCTTCTATAAAATGTTACTTATTTAATATATCGCTCTTTTTGCAGACTTTTTTCCATCATGATCATTGATAATTTTTTAAAAGTTGTGTGAAGGCTGTGTATCTATATGAGTCTTGCATGAGAATATGCGAGAATATTCCCGAATATTCGCGAATATTCTCGAGAATATTCTCGCAAAAAGATTTTTCGCGAATTTGTACATCACTATTCTGGAGGCTTCAAAACGTTCTTCAATCCCTTCCGAACGATTGGGGAGTTCGAAAACAGGGTACATAAATATACTTACCAAATTTCAGCCCCTTTTGTTGATTACCTACATAAAATTTTCATATTTTGAAGGGCGATAAGGTAATTTTGAAATTACAAAAATTTCGAAAAATGAACTTCACCGTCCGAAAGTTTGGATTTTTGATTTAATTTTTATTCAGGCACAAAATTTCATTTTGAGTAGAGATATCTACCTTCTTTGTCAAAATTACAGTTGAAATAAAATATTTGTGCCCCTTTTATTAAAGCGTAATTAATAATAATTGCAGCAAAAATTTCAGCTCCCAAAGTTAATTATGACCAAAATTTTCAAGTATGGAAATACTACGTGGCGGGGTGGGGGGGAATTAAAAATTTTCGAAGTTGGTATTAAAAAATTAGTTTTTTTTTTTAACATCTTGAAAATGATTCTGGCCTGGTTTTCCTTAAAAATGCAAAAGGGTTTCCCTAGTTTCATGTTTTTCATTATTTTAGAAAAAATTTTGAAATGTAGGTAGGTACTGAATTGAAAAATAAATATTTTCATTCTTATGAAGTATCGGCCAAAGAAGCTTAAATTTTCGAGAAAAAAAGAAAAAAAATCAGGTATTTTGATACAAAGTTACGCGCAGAACACAATTAATTTTCCATTTTCCAATTTTGAGGCTTCTTGAAGAAAATATTCACAGAAAACCAGTTTCAGTGAGTACCTACTTGCCTCTTTTTTTTGGAAGGTATCGACTCCCCTCCTCTTCCTTCGAGTGGGAATTTTAACAATGTTAATTACACATTGAATAATTATAAATTTAAAACTCAAAAATAGTTGAATTATTTCAAGATACTGTAAGATATATTTAGATCGTTTCCAATTCTACTGAACTACTGGGGCAATTAAAATTTTGATTAAGATAGTTTCAAGATATATTCTTTCCAAAAATTGAAATCCCATCAGAGACAAACAGCTCAAACGGTTCTTCAATACTTTATTAATAATGGAAATTAAAATTCTTTACCATCTACTGCAAGGCTATGTTCATCGATTCGTTGAGCTTTTGGATACGCCGTGTACCAAGTGTATGTTTGATGGGTAGGTGAACTGTCAGCGTAGCATCGAAATGACTCAGCATTACTTCGCGCAAACCAACTTATTAATAATATTACAAGATTAAAAATTAACATAATATTACCTCACTACACTTGAAACTATTGTAAAAATCTAAAAATTGATGTTTGTGCAGCGAGGAAACACAACGACAAATTTCACAAACCTCCATTCATGATTCGTGCCAATGAGACTAATAATAAACATCGTTGAAAATCTATTTTTTTTTTCTCATTATTTCTGAGTTCTCTATTTACATATTTCAAAATTCATTTACCTATTGTTCGATAAACGAGGATTGTCAAAGAATTGAGTAACGTGTGTTTTTATAGCTTTCCTCCTTGCCTAATAACATTAATTCATACGATTGATGTTGCTAGGTATTACGGGTTCATTTTCAGATTAAAAGTGGCTAATAAAAATATAGGTACTAAAACTTTCTGTTTCGAAATAAAATTCTTATAATAAAAATCAACATATTTCTTTCAAGCCAACATTTTAATCAACAAAAAACTTATTATTATATGATTCGAGTTAAGATCATACGAATATCCTGATGACGTTTTTGACGTTTTGAATGATTCTGAAACCGTACAAAAATTTGTGTTACATTTATTTACATCAAACACATCTTGAAAAATGTTTTGTAATTCTTCCAAAACGCAAGGATTTTGAGAGCATCGAGGAATCGCCACAGGACGTTCATTTTGATGAAATATAACCACGTGTTGAAATCCATTTGGACCGATTCGTCTGTAAATTATAAATTTATTATAAAAATAAGCGATATGAAAATTTCACCATTTCACTAAAAATCTTAAAAAATAAAAACATTATTTTTTTACCTACCTGTATAACGCTGCAATTATATTAGATGCATAGCTGTCAAGAACGGAACGTCTCCATTTCCTTTTTTTGACCATTTTTTGATAATTTTCAAATTTCAGCTCTTCATCGTCCTTGTACAATCCTAATTTTACTATCGTTGGAATAACTGTTTCGGAATGAGTGAATAAAAATTTACCTTTGTGGATGTTTTCGGAGTTTTTTGCTGCGTTGCTAAAATTGAAAAAGTGAAATAATTTGATAGGAATAAATTTTTTTCGACCCCAATTTTAATCAATACTTACGATAATGTTAGTAACATATCTTTTACTACCAAACAACCCATATTTTCCATCGGAGATGCATTTCCATACCCTCTTGTATGAAAATGATTCAGATCCTTATAGTATTCTATAGCCTAATTTGAGCAGTAGATTTTTGCTTAAAATTTCAGTAAATTGAATTATTGAAAGTCAATATCGGCAATAAATTTGTTTATATGGAGTGTCAACTACAATTCATCTCTTTCAACAGGTAAATATTGCGACCTGAAAATTTGATGATCGAGATTTGAAGATGCGATTTGCTTTCCCGAAAAAGTACCCAACTATTATTTCTCTGTGTTGGGTTTTTTGGTCTCAGTTTAATTTAAATATTTCAAATGTCAGTTGAGGAAACCTCTGCAGGAAATTTCGCTGCAAATTGTTTCACAAAATGTGTAATTTTAGCTTCAGCAGTGCCAGATGAAATGAGATGAAATTGTATTTTTACATTCCATTTGTACTTATAAATCATACACTATACTTTCTTAGGTAGGATGGATCATTTTGTAATTCTGCTTTTTTTTGTTTGTTGAAATTTGAACGAAAAATGAGTCAGAAAGTTGTGCTCAAGTCTGAAAAAATCTGCTGAATATTTTATTACTTGACTCGCATATTCTTACTGATGCCCAATATTTCTTAAAATTTAACAATATTTGTGGTCTCCGGCCTGTTTTCAACGACAATTAATTTCTGATAGAAAATTTCACAAGAAATTCGAAAAAATTCGGGGCCATCATGCTTTTGAATTTCACAAATAGAACTTCAAACCTTACAAATTTTGATTTCCTTTTTTTTCCTCAAAATGTTTAAATTTTTGTTGATAGATCTTGAGTATAATCCTTATAGGCAACTATTTTTTTTAATAGATCAAAATCAAAATTTTCCTTCAATTCTACATTGGTATGAATTTTCAAAAGAATTGATGATGAAAAAAAATTTTGAGGTTCTGATCAGGAACCAGTTTTTTTGATTTTTTAGCCAATTTTTTGTAAAAATCAGAAAAAACTAAAATTATTTTTTGTAATAGGTACCTATTTTTTCTTTTCTGAAGACCATATCGCAATTTATTGAAAAATTCTCAAAGTTTGTCAAAAATTGTAATTAGGAAAAAATAATAATTTTTTTGATTTTTTTTTACCCAAAAAATTTCCACCAAGATCTTTTCCTCAGCGATTTCTCATTTTTAAAGCAGAGGCGAGGTGGTGAAATCTGAAAAAATACCACTTCATTTTTTTAAATTGAAAGCATAAAGTATAAGTTACTTGCCTTCTAATTTTTATCAGCATCGAGAGAGGAGTCAAGGATGCGAGCAAAAAGAATGGAATATTTACTGTCTTAAAAAATCATAACTCATGCATTTTAAATTTCTTGCCAGAAAAATCGAAATTTATGATTTTTGGAAAATTATTTTGGTCAATTTTCAAATTCAAACATACATTTATGAAACCTTTAGAAATGAAAGTTATCTATTCAAAATATTTTTTGATCATAAGAATAATTGGCCTTGTCTTACACCTGAGAATCAACTGATTTTTGCTTTTGTATTTGCAAAAATTTTCTGGAGGAAAATCCAAATGAGACGAGATTTCTTCTTCATATTTGATATCATTTTTTCTTTTCTTTTTTTAATGCACTCAGATTTCAAGTTCACTATCTCAATCGAACAAGATTCTGAATAAAAATTGAAAATTTTCAAAAGGTACCTGCGTATATTTTCAAAGTCACCTAACTCTCTCTCGTTTCAATTTTTTAAAAAATAAACAAAATGATCCACCCTGACTAATATTTATAATTAGGTAGGTACTTTTAAATCTTCTGTTGTGAATGCAGCACAAAATGGAGATCGTTTATCAAAATACCAAGCATTTTCATAGGCACAGGCGTCATAAATTAACGATATTTTTTCTGTAAAAAAATCTTCAATTAATCTAATTATTTAAAATTTTTTAACGATCCATTCTTACCTATACTACGGTTTACACCCACCATAAGACAAAGGCTCTTTAAATCCTAAACGAAGGCTGATTTCTGATTTCATTTTTCGCCACATAGCAGATTTTTCGAATAAATTGACTTCTTTGTGTAAGAATGAACTTTTTACCAATTTATTGTAATTGGGACAATGTTTGTAAAGCTAAAATTGCAATAAATTTTGAGCTGATTGTATTAATTTAATGTAGGTACCTACGACTGTTCTGTTGAAATTTAAATGTTTTTTCTTGAAAATGCAGCAGTTGAAATTACGAGAAGTTTTTCGATTAGTTATGTGTTCAATGTGAGTTGCTTACTGCTACATCTTTTTAAAAAATACTTCTAAATCTTCAACAAAGCACTCGGTACGATATGATTACGAATTATTCGAGTCCAGTTTCAATATCTCTACATTCTTACTTGAAGAAATCTATCTTTTATTGTGATATTATTGCCTAATATGGTCGAAAAGTTTGTACCCAATAATTCATTGGAGAATGCCAAAGCACTATCCTTGGTACGATTGGTATCAGAGCTCTGAAACTGAACATAAAATATTTTTATCGCCAAGTTTTAATTTTTCCTATTTCAGAACCATACTCGTAAATTCATTGATATTTCATTTACTATAAAACTATTCTTCGATTTTGATTTGAATAACTTGGGGTAAACTTCCTTCATCCTTTTTGCTAAAAAAATCAGCTCTTTCCATCCTTGAGATGTCAATTCGCCCAATAAATCTGGTTTCAATGAAGTTTTCCAATTTTTTAAATTGTTCAACTCTTTTTGACATAGTGTTCCTCCTGTCAAAATCATTTCATAAAAATCTAAAATCCAAAATCGTAACCAGAAAAAACTTACTCCCATTTTTATGGTTCTGTATAATTTGGTCTCTTATTTTGGGCAAAGAATTTATCATTTTCGCAATGAACGATTTTTGTGTAGGGTATCTAGTTCCATGTCTAATGATTCCCCATACATAAATTGGACTGCTATCTAAAAAAAGCACAAAAAATCCAAAAAAAAATTAAACTCTGGGGGAAGAAATATTCTACTATTAAATAAATATTTTAAAGTGTAAAAATGAATGCTCATTACTTTGTGGAATATGCATTTGGGATCCTCGACTAGAGAAATAAGACGTAATCCAGCCAAATTTTGAATACGACGATGCAGTCTCAGCGCAAATATGTTCTTGTTCTGCCTCAAATTGCAGAATAAAATAAGATAGTAAAATCGTAAATATCAAAATCATCACGTCTGAGTAATAACACGTTTTCTTATCATTTTATTGCCATTCTTAAATTACAAGTTGAAATTTCGTTTACTTAATTGACGAATATATGAAAAATTTACTCATGTGCATGACGCTGCTGACGATGACCAACGAGTACCAAATTACATTTTTCAAGAATTTGATTTCATTAATAAAATTTTTGAAACGTCTTCAAAATTGTTCAATTTAAAAGTTGAAAATGTACTTTTTTATCTCATAAAAAATTATTGCAATTTGAATTGAGCCAAAATATCCTGCCAGCAATTTTTAAACATTTGAATAAGTACGTCGCACAAGGTTGCGTTCAGGATGGGTTGTGTATACACAAAAATGACGTCATTTTTGTGTATAAACATGCAAAAAAATTCAGAGGATGTGCGAATTCATTCCTTTCAAAAATAAAAATTGAAAAACTGATGGTTAGCAAAGCACCCTTTTGCCTTGAATTTACATTGAATGATTTTAGTTTTATTTTCTTCTCATGTTTTTATCACTATTTTTTCGGATCTAAATCTGTCAGGAACGAAAACAATCTGATTGGTTAATTTTTGTATACACCTAAAAATGACGTCATTTTTGTGTATACACAACCCAACCTGAACGCAACCCAATTAATTTTTTCTTTTCTAAATGTGCTAGACATACTTTAATTTTCTCAACAATTTTCCACGTTTTTTTCAAATGAAATTAAAAATCGTATTTCAAAAAATTTTTCAATTCATTTTTTTGAAATTTTCTCAAGTTTAAACTTTCTTGATAAAATTTTCATAGGCATTCATTTTTTTTACTAAAAGTTTTTTTTTTCAATTTTGAGTTTCCATAATTTTTAATTTTTTTGCTGTAAGTACCTTGTAGGTAGTTTTTAGTTTCAATTTTTAAAATTTTTCAAGTTTCTCAACAATGAATTTTTCCAACTCGACTATTACCGATTCTCGTTCCACTTGAAAATGATATTGAAGAAAATTGATTGATAAAATACGTAAATCATTTTTTGGACCAATTTTTAATTTGGAACTGAAATTTGTCGAATCAAAAAATATGTGGAAGTAATAAGTAGGTAAGTACAAATTTTTTAAAGACTTTTAACTTGAAAAAATTTTAAGAAAATTCGAATCTGAAAATATATCAGAAAATTTGCATTTGGAAAAATATTGAGGTCGAATAAAGATTTTAAAAAGTAAGAAAGTGCACAACTTACTCAATCATGGTTCGAATTCGATTTCATACCACAACACTTTTAATCAAAATTTTGTAGATAAATAAAATGAGCCCTTCATACGTTTATTTTTCATTCCGCACATTTTTCTCTCAAATTATAAATTTGATTGATAAAAAACATATCATGATAAGATTAGAATTCACTAGAAACAAATACCCAGACGAAGACTCTGAAACTTGACAGAAATTCGTATTGCATTGATTTTCGTCAAAAACATCTTGAAAAATATCTTGTAATTCTTCCAATGAACAAGGATCCCGGGAACATTGAGGGATCACCATGGGTTTTTCATTGTGATGAATAATAACAACGTTTTGAGAACCACTTTTATCAGAGCTAGGACATCTGTAAAAATTTTTTATAATTGAGCCAATATGATGGGTCCGTAATCCAGCGTCTCAGAATCAAGTAAAAGACCTTACTTGTACAATGCTGCAATAACATTTGATGCAAAGTTGTCGATAAGAGAACCTCGCCATTTCCTTTTTCCAGCTTTTTTCGGATAGTTTTCAAATTTCAATTCTTCATCTTTGTACAATCCTAATTTCACCAATGCTGGAACTACTGCTTCAGAGTGAGAGAATAGAAATTTACCTTTTTGGCTGTTTTCAACGTTTTTCGCTGCGTTGCTGAAATTTTTAGCAAAATATAAATTGAAATATTTTATCGAGGTGCCCAATTTTTATCGATATAGGTACTCACGATATTGTTAGCATCATGTCTCTTACGATTGGACATCCCATATTTTTTATGAGGTATGGATTTCCATAGCCATGTGTGTGATAAAAATGCATGTCACGAAAATATTCTATAGCCTGTTTGGAAAAGTAACTTTTTTTAAATTTGACAGTCTTGAAAAATTAAGCAAGGCACTAAAAACTTGATCAAAGCATATCTCAAATTAGCACTTTTATTTACATGCAGAAAGTCAACCTCAATTTACAACCTTGAATTGCTGAAGCTGCAACACAATATGAATGAATGCCAGTGAATTTGCAGATTGAGATTTTGAAGGAGCAAAAAATGTATTATTCACTTTGGAAAAAGCGTTATCTCAATTTTTGTGAATTTTTCAACATTTGTAACCAAATTGTATGAGCAAAATGCCATACATCGTCTAATTTTATTCCAGAGAAAACTTTTTTTTTTCGTATACTGGTTTTTATACTAATCTTATTTTTTGGGACACCCGGATGAAAAAAGTTAAAAAAATTATCGAGATACGAAAAAAGTTTTTACCTATAGCTGGTTGAAATGCGACATATAATTTTTTGTTGTGCAATTTTTCTCCTAAAGAAGAGAGAAAATGATCATTTTTCGAAGGATTTTTTGGACATCCTGATTCAAAAATGTTTCGAATAAATTTTTTTTCTCGGGGCTGAAATTTTCTTTTTCTATTTTTTTCTTAGGTCAACATTTATTATTTTGAATAAAACTGTTTCTCAACATTAATTTTTTCTCGGGTTTAATTTTCTTCAATTTCGAACATTTTTTTCTCAACTCTAAATTTTTTTCTCAAGGTTCTTTATTTTGAATAAAATTGAAGAAAAAATTACCGTGTGTTAAGACGAAAATCGAATGGAGCAATTTCAGGGTTGAAAAAAAATTAATTCAAAATGAAAAATTTCACTTGAGAAAAAAAATAAAGGGAGAAATTTCAGCATTGAGAAATCATTTTAAAAAAATTGGCGTCGAAAAATATTTGAAAATGATATAGACTCGGAAATAAATTGAATGGCAAGATATGTAATTGGTGGATTGCCTTGGTTAAATAGGAAAGATTCAGTCGTTTTTTGCTTTAAGGAATGTCGAAAAAAAAGTCTCTTCGATTTTCTCATCGGTGTTTATATTCTAGACTCTCTTTTTACAAACATTCATTAAAAAATTACGAGCATTGGTCAGGATTTTATAAACACACTGTATGGTGTAAGTATACATAGACGATGGGTTTCTTGAACACTAATAAATTAGGTAAGTAGGTACATATTAATTAAATCACACAATTAATCATACTTTCAAATCTTCTGATGTAAATGCAGCGCAGAATGGAGGCTTTGAATTACTGTACCATGCATTTTCATAGGCACAAATATTGTACATCAATATTATGGTTTCTGCGAAAAACAAGTTTCAAATAAATATTCATTTTGAAAATAATACACAGCTAAGATTAATGCATACTTACCAAAAGACAAAGGTTGCAAATAACCTAGACGAAGGCTTATTTCTGCCGAAATTTTTTGCCACAGAGAGGACGTTTCAAATAAATCTGTTTCTTTGAATAATGACGGAACTTTCGAGAGGCTCACATAATTGGGACAATGTTTGTAAAGCTAGAATCGCAACGAAATTTGAACCAGTTGTGGTAAATTAATGCACCAAATGTTCCATTCAAGGTTTCAAAAATTTCATCTGAAAAACGTCTGCAATCCAAATGAACTGATGTGTGGTAATTTGTCGACCTTTGAAATTGAAAGGACAAATTCGCGATAAATGGAGATTGCTCGATTCTCAACAAAATACGCATCATGATAAAAAAGTAATTTTTTAAAAATAATAGGTACGTCTACATATTTTTTAGAAGTGAAAATGATTTAAGGAGTTCAAGAAATTGCCCTACTTTTAAATTAAAGGCGGTGCAAAATTGAAAATTTAGAATAAATTCTAAACGCTTCAATTTTCAAAAATGGGTATTTCTTAGGACTTGGGAGAAGTGAGGGGGAAATTTTTGAGTAACGAATTTTTTACATACTTGCTTAAGCTTAAATTAGAATATAATGTCAAATTGTCAACTTTATGATTTTTTTGAAGTGCGTAGACATTTTTAATGAAAAATTACATTTTTTTGAACAACAGAATAATCACTTCACTAAAAATAATTTTTTTATTACAAAAGGACGTTTCGAACAAATGTTGTTCATCTTCAGCGAATATATTTTGAAAAAATGAAATTTTTTTTGAAAATAAGAAAAGTGATGCAAAAATTACCTACTTAAAAAGGTGAAAAAATGTTAAAAATTTAAAAATTAGAAGAAAATTGTGCATTGGCATTTCAATTTTTTACCTAGAAAGATATTTTTTTGAAAAAAAAAGAACAAATTAGGCACATATTTTAAAATTCGGACATTTTTTTTTCGAATTCATATTTCCTTCTTTTAATTTATGTCATAAGAAAACTTTTGTGAATGCATTCAGTTTGAGTTGCTTTGCAGTTCGCTGAATTTCTCAGACAAAATATTTAAAATCATCAACGGAACACTTAGTATGATACATTTATAGTCCAAGAGCCCACCCACTAAAAATGGGCCGAAACAATTGAAAGCTGGGACCTGTCCCAAAAATTAGTATATGACCCCCTATTTCGAAAACCATCGGTCTGCCGATCCGCAGCTGCTGCTTTTAAGTTCAGCGAAAGCTCAAAAGTTCACAATTTTCATGAACTTTCAGCCGAAAACATTGATGGTCGAAATTGGTGTCAAATTATAGGATTTTTCACGCTGAATGCGAATATGTGGGTCTGCCGACCCGTAAGTGCTGCCCAAGCCCCGGCAGACCAGGTAAAAGGGGGTGAAAATTCGAAAAAATCGCATATTTTAGGTAAAACCTCCATAAAAGTCCAAAAATTGAGTTGAAAACGGTTTATAAATGGTTCTGAGCATCACTCAGGAATAAGGGTGAATTTTTACCCCAAAAATTTTACAAAAATGCCATATTCAGAAGGGGTGGGGCTTAGGGGTGCATTGACAAACTCATACTTATGGGCATGTGGCACATCAGAATATATGTTTTCTGGGTCGTAGAACTCGAATATGACAATATTTTTTTCATTGGGGTGAGGGGTGGTACCTGTTTTCATGAATTACTGATAGAATTCTAAATTTTCTTTGAAGAAATCGTAATCTCGCGAATTACAATCATTATTTGGGATTCTATCAGCAATTCATGAAAACAGGTACCACCCCCTCACCCCCAATGAAAAAAATATTGTCATATTCGAGTTCTACGACCCAGAAAACATATATTTTGATGTGCCACATGCCCATAAGTATGAGTTTGTCAATGCACCCCTAAGCCCCACCCCTTCTGAATATGGCATTTTTGTAAAATTTTTGGGGTAAAAATTCACCCTTATTCCTGAGTGATGCTCAGAACCATTTATAAACCGTTTTCAACTCAATTTTTCGACTTTTATGGAGGTTTTACCTAAAATATGCGATTTTTTCGAATTTTCACCCCCTTTTACCTGGTCTGCCGGGGCTTGGGCAGCACTTACTGGTCGGCAGACCCACATATTCGCATTCAGCGTGAAAAATCCTATAATTTGACACCAATTTCGACCATCAATGTTTTCGGCCGAAAGTTCATGAAAATTGTGAACTTTTGAGCTTTCGCTGAACTTAAAAGCAGCAGCTGCGGATCGGCAGACCGATGGTTTTCGAAATAGGGGGTAATATACTAATTTTTGGGACAGGTCTCAGCTTTCAATTGTTTCGGCCCATTTTTAGTGCGTGGGCTCTCATACTATTATGTAGCTAATTATGAATTATTTTAATCAGTCCATCTCAATATTCTTACTCGGAGAAATTCATCATCTTCGGTGATATTGTTACCTAATACGTTTTGATAATTTGTCCCCAATAACTCATTAGTGAATGCCAAGGCGCTATCTCTGGTACGGTTAGTATCAGAACTCTGGAACTGGAAGCAATTAGATACGTTGTTGAATCCTATAGGTATAAATATAATTTCAGATAACTGTATACTAAATTCGATTTTCACCAAATTTATGTCCATTCGAAAAGTTTTACAACATATTTACCACAAATAGATTTTTAGATTGTGATTTTAATAATCCAGGGAAAGCTTCCTTCATCTTTTGGGCTAAGAAAATCATCTCTTTAGTACCCTGAGGCGTCAATTCCAAAGTTAAATCTGAAGTTAATGAAGTTTTCCATTTTTTCAGATTTTCCAAATCTTTTTCACATAGATTTCCTCCTGTTAAATTCAGGCATTTCCCATGTATAAGTTATTTACGCATATTAGGTATGTCCGTCAGAGCAAAAAATCAAAATAAAAAAAACTCACTTTCATTTTTATGGTTTAGTATAATTTCATCTCTTATTTTAGGTAATGATTTCATCACCTTTTTAACAAAACTTGGACTAGCAGGATACCTAGTTCCATGTCTAATAATTCCCCAGACAAAAACTGGACTACAGTCTAGAAAATTTCTAAGAATTTAAAAAACCTAAAACGAATTAAAATCAATTATTTAGATAGCTGAATGTGAAAGTTTTACCTTTTGGAACATTTATTTGCGATCCTCGACTAGAAAAATAAGACATGATTCCACTAAAAGATGAATATGGCGAGTTATCGTCAGCGTAGCATTGTTCTTGTTCTGTTTTGGTTTCAATTTGCAATATCAAAGATATCAGTATTGTTAATTTCAGTATCATTATGTACACGTTGAAAAAATTAATCCGAAACGTTTCAATCGCACCAATATCGTTTTTTCAACTGAGTAGGTAATAGGTATATCAGATCTACTTGAAAATCATATATAGGTACTATTGTTTCTTATCGTTTCATTGGTAGGTATTGTTTTATGAAAATAAATCATGTTTATCTAATCGAATTTTTGTGAAATTCATTAGCGCTTAAGAGTTATTAATTTGAAGAAGTTGAAATTCTAATAGGTATCAAGTATTAACTTACAGGTATTACTTGGATAATATAGGTACATTTTTCAATCCGTTTTGAAACGTTTCCAAACATTTTGGTATCTCTACAAATTCTGAATTTATTTAGCGTCTCATTCACAACACAAGCATACTAAATTTTTTTCAAAGAATAGGTAATCATAACTAAGCATTTTTTTTTTTCATTGAGTCAATTTTTATTTCAATACAAAAAACAAGTCATTAAAAAACTAATCACAAAAATAATGAAACTCGGAGAATTCGAACAACCTGAGGATGGTTTTTCTGACGATAATTGACAGAATTTTAAATTACATTCTTTTTCATTGAGAACATCTGCATACATTTGAAGGAAACTTTCCAAATCACAAAGACTGGAATTATTACAATGTGGGAATATCGCTGGCCGTTCATTTTGGTATACTGCCACTTTGGTTTGCGCTCCATTTTGACCCGAACACCTGAAAATTTTACAAGAAATGGTTTTCAATAATTTTTATAACCCTTTTTTAATTTTTTTAACTATAAAATTTTTCTTCCAATTTTAATTCAAAAAAATTCAACTTTTTCAATCTAACGCAATAAGTATTGTAGAGAAGATTCTGCCGGACGGGGTGGTAAAGAAATGGACTGTTTATGGAGGACGTTGGAGGGAGTGTGGGGTCGGTAGGGTTGTCCCCTTCCTCACGAGTCCTCTGGCCGTTGGTCCTTCTTCCCCATTACACTGGTGCGCACCAGGTTCCCGATCTTGCTCTACGGACTTACCTCCCGGAGGATATTTAGGAGGAAGTCCCTTCGCCGAGGGTCCGCGGGGCCCGTCTGGGGTCTCGCACGTTGGAACGAATAAAAACACGGTTGACAGATACATGCGTATATTTGCACGACGTATTTAATCGTACCTGTATGTGTGTGTGAGTGACGGCCGCGACCTACGGTTACGGATGGATCTAAATTGGCGATGATCGAGATGATTTTACACTCAATTCGACGCCACGCCGCTGGCTGCGGAGGCGGCGGCGAAAGGAGCTATAGACCTCCCCGATCGGTGCCATCGTATTGAGCTGAACTCCATCGTCCCCTACTTCGCCGGAGCTGCAAGGGGGTCGATGGATCGTATTATTCTGAACGTGTGGAAGAATTCGCGCGGCGGGAATAGGAACGACGCCGCGGAGGATATCTCCGGATGGATATCTCCGCGGAGGGAACCGATCTCGCGAGTGGCGAATTCCACCGGGGTCCCAGGGTCTCTATCCAGGCCTAGGTGCACTGGTACCTTGAAGGATCCCCATTGGTCCCCCATCGAAATGAGGGGCCATGATGGAATCGCGGGTGAATTCCGATGACGGGTAAATAAATCGAGCCGGATTCGATATTTACGCGTCGCCGGCTAAGTCCGATTCCGATGACTTAGCCGGGCGTCGTACAAGCCGAAGCGAGAGATGTTAATACGACACGAATGTTCGAATTAGGGGAAAAATCGAAACTTCGAAACTTAGCCTAAACGAAACTTGATTTTGACTCGTTCGAGGGTTGAAAACGCACCAGATCGAGCCTAAACTCGATCCAGCAACGCATCATCCCACTCGAACGTAGATTTCGGAACTTGATGTTATAGAAACGAAACCATGATCGGAACTAGTTTTACTCCGCTAACGCAGAGTTTATATAAGGGTTCGAATCAACTTGCTAGCAGGGTTGCCACCACCACGGAACTATAGTCGTTTCTCTTGGGTCGGGCCATATTCACTCTGACATATGCCCCATCGAGCTGTATTAGGGGAGCTGACCTCCCATAGTAAAGGTCGAACTTTTAGTACTGTAGTCAAAGTTAAGTTCCTTAGAGAGGATATCGGTCCCTGCCCCATTCGACTTTTGCTGTGGGTGGTGGTAACCTAAGTAATAAATTTTGATCCGGTATGTCCGGTGCGGCTATTGTAGTTCAATAATAAATACAAATTTTGCGGTCTGCTGACCCTCGGAACGGCCGAAAGGGATCGCCGACGGGCCGAAAGTGCTGCTAGCTATATGACTTGATATTATGCTGAACAGAATGTTAAGCTAAACAGAAATTTTGACGCCGTATTTTGGAATGACAATAAAGTTTACGGCGTAAGAACTATGGAGTAAAGAAAATTGATATTTTTGATTAGACTTTAAATTTTGATTTGATGTTACGTGTTTTTTTTTTGACAATTAGAAATGGTTTAAAAATTGATAAAAAATGGTTGTTAAGTGTCCCTAAGTCATCTGTTTGAACCCTTGTAAAATTTTGATTTGTGGTCACGGTACCACTGTGTGGAGGGGGAGAAATTTTGCGGAATTCGGACGCGAATTCTTCCATGCACGTACAGAGTTCAGCTTACGATTTTTTAGGGGGTTACATATATACAATTATGTACAATTATATCTAAGTAATTATTCAGAGCTCAGAACACAGAAAAATGGGGTTATGTAACATTATTGTCGTCTCGAGGGTTAATGTGGTTCTTGAAGTGGGGTTTTACAATTTATGAGACGTAAAAAAAAAATATCCAAAAGAAAATTTACAAATGATTTTTTGATTTTGATGGGGGGAAAGCATTGCAAATCTCTTCTTATAATTATGTTCACGCTCGCTGTTACATTTCATATTTTTTTTGATTTCTTTTTTTTTTTTTTTTTTTTTTGTTTTACTATTTTTATTACATTTTGTGTATTTTGTTCACGCGCTCTGTTACATTTTGTTTTTTTTTTTTTTTTTTGTTTTTGCATGTTTTTCTATTTTTTTGTGAGATTTGCAGTAAAAAATGAGAAAATTTTGATTTTGTAGAGCTCTGAATGGGGAAATTTTTAAAGCTAGGTGGGGGGGGTATATGCGTGGTTTTGGTACAGAACCATAAAAAAAAAATATAAGCGAGGGAAACTTATGATTAATTTGTCGCAGCCGTCCGGTGTATAGGAAGACATAATAATAACATATTTGCTGACATCAGCACAAGAAACGATCGTATAGGTATGTACATTGAAATTAAATATATGATACGACATGTGATCAAATACTAATATAAATTTTTGTTCTTGCAGGTGCCGACGATGGAATTTTGATGGTCGAAGGTAAAGATGGTATCGAATGGTGAGTATCGACGTGGTGACGATAGTGGTGTTATAATGTCCACTTTTTGTTCCAGGTTGATTCAGCACGCCGATTCATGGTGGTTTCTGCGACGTTGATATGGGTTACTCAGAGCATGGTGTCGAAAGACTATTAAAAAATCGAAAGGTAATTAGTAATTTTGTAATATTTAACCTATTAATAGGAAAAGCATGACGTGTAAAAGATGCAAGAATTTTTATCATATAAAATCATGAAGTATTATTCTTCAGCTGTGCTGAGATACAGTTACTTTTTGTTGGTTCCAGGTTTCCATGGCTCCGGTTGGTTTGGTTCCAAATTGATGAATTGCTGTAAAAAATTTGATTAGTTTGCGAAATGTGAGGTTTTTTACACGTCGTATTTATTTTGGTGTCAATAAATGAACAGAAATTTTCTGGTTAATAAAAAAAATATAAAAAAGCGAATTTTGATTGTCGAGTTTTGGTGTAGTAATTTTTTGTGAAATTTTGTTTCAGAATTTGGATGGTGTCGATAATCGAATTTGGAGTCTAAGTGCCCCATATGCCAGCGTCGTTTGGGCTATTTCGAGTTTTGAAGAGGTGAGAATCAATTTTGATAATATTTTTCGAGTTTTAGAATATGAAATTGCCTATAGCGTGCCCCATATGCGCGTAGGGATGTTTTTAGGTCGAAATGGTTGCCTATATGGTGTTTTTTACGGCGCATGTATGTTTTAATTTTGATTGTGGGTTTTTCAAAAAGTGAGATCGCGTGAATTTTTCTAACGTTTAAATTTTGGGATGGTAATGGGCGATTCTTCGTATCGGAAATATTTTTGATTCTTGATGACGTCGAAAATACCAAGAAGAGGAGAATATTTGAATGAATGACATTTTCATTTGTTTTGCCGAATAATAGAAAAAAGAAAAGAAATTTTGGTTTTGTGAATTTTATTGTGAAAATTCTGCCCCATATGAACTTGATGTTCGTGTGGACTAAAATTTTCAAATTTTGGTTCCCATTCTTGATGTTTTCGAGTGTATCATTTTACCATTTTATTTCCGATGTCGTGGTAAATCAAATGTTCATAATTTTTGGAAATTTTTGTATGTAGTCAGAAAGTTTTTTTTAAATTTTGATTGGAATTTTGCCCCATTTGTACTTCGTTTGAATTTTGAAGATGTTGAATTAAATTTTGAGGTGTTGATTTTCTTCTCCTTCGCTCTATCTTCATGTTCTTCGTGTCTTGATTTCTTGATGGTTCTGTATGGGATGTAGTAAAAATAAAAGAAAATTTTTGCATTTGTTTATGCTGACCTTTTGTATAGGATTAGTTAGCGATTTGTTGAGGTATTGATTCTATTTTTTCTTTTTTTTTTTTTTTGAGAGAGAGATGAAAAGTTCGAAATGATTTTTGTGTCAAGTATTTGCGTTGTAATATTACCTCATATGTATTTCGAAATTTTGGTTAAATTTTGATTTAATTTTTGAATATGACGTCGAAATTGTATACCGAGTTGAGATTTTGAATTTTTCGAATGATATTCTGCCCCATATGCAATCAGGCGGCGAGTTTTCGAATGGTTTTGATATCGGATGAGTTTTTTGTAAATTCTAGAATTTTGGTTATGTGGTATTGATGGTTGAATTATTTCGGTGTCAAAAAATCAATATGTATTTACGTATACATGGGTATCGATGTGAATAAAAATAGAGAGAAAAATAATACAATAATCGAGAAGTAGAGAAAAAAAAAGAGAGAGAGAGAAAGAAAGAGAAAGAAAAAGAAATAATTTGAGAGAAAATATAGTCGACACTTAACAAATAAACGAAGATATGGGGGGAAATTTAGAGGATTATTTCGAGGAGTCCTCGTAGGTGTTCGAACACTTCCGCCGGCTGTTGCTTTGGAAGAAAGGCGAGCGATGATATCAATTTTGTTTTTTTCGCAATTGTTTCTGTATATTCCTTCCATATTCTTCTGTTTTTGGGATTTCCAATCGGCGGCGCGAGAATTAGTATTTTTTGACACCCTTTAATTCCTAAAGTATTTTCCAGGATTTCGATATCTTGAGTTGTCTCTTTTTTTGAGTCGTGGACGTTGGGAGCGGCGATGGCGATACTGGTGCATGGTACGGGTGCGGCCGCGATTATGTTGTTTATCTCCTTGAGGTTTATATCTCGGTGGTATAATCGTGTTATTTTCAGGATTTTTTCGTATGGTGATTTTTCTAATAATAGGTTGGCGATAATTGCCGCGTAACCGTTGCCAGCCAAGAGGGTATTGCGAATGTACACATAGATGTTTTTGTTGTGTATTATGATCGAAGTTTGTCCAACGGTCTTCATTAGTAAATTCGGCGAAAAGTATTTGATTTCATTAATTGTCTCTTCAACCGAGTCCATTTCTTCTTTTGTTTGTTTGATCTTTATTTTATTTTTAACGAGTTGTCTTTCGGTTTTTTTCAGCGTTTGTTGTAATCCTTGAAGTTTTACCTGTATAGAATAAAGAAAAAGTTTGAACAAGTGTCGTTAGGAATGTGTCTAGTAATTTGTGTTTGTTTTTGTTGTTTTTATTTCAGATTGTTGTGTTCGATGCGGCGAAATTAAACATGGAGAGTTTGGAAATTTTGTGATCAAGATAGTGTTGGTTGGATATGTCGTAACAATTTTGGTGAGTTGTGCTATATCGATCCTATTTTTGGTAGTTTATGTTTTAGTTGTGATCGAAAAGGGTGGTCGAATGTGTTTGAAGAGTTTTTTCGAAAGTGGGATTTCGCACTGCACTTTTAGGGTTGAAAATGACGATTTAGAATTACTGATGGTAATTATTAATGCTATTTGTTGGCCGAGAAGGTAATGTTTTGTAATTTTGAGGTCGTGAGATTGTGAAAAGGTATGCGTTTTGGTTGCTGGGAGCCTTTTTTGGCAGGGAGGTTTTATTTAAGTTTTATGCTAGCTAATCTAGTGGATAAGTAGTGATTACATACCTCTAAATCGTGGAGCGTGTCGGACATGGTTATTTATACGAAAAGGTATTGCAGAAACGAAAATAATGAAAAGGTTTTACAAATAGCGAAAGTGACGAAAAAATATTGCAAGTTTAAAAGCCGGTGTCGCACGTATTTTTATTTTCTCGAAATTGATTTAGAAATTTTTATCGGCTTTGTAGTTTTGGAATAAAAATTATATTGTTTTTGGCTTTTCAGAGTGTGCTACTTGCGTAATTTTTTGTGATAGGTGGGTTTTGTCCTATCTTTTTTACAGTGTTGCCAGAAGTGGATTTTTTTTGTTGTTCCAGTGTTTTTTTTTTTTTTTTTTTTTTTTTATTTTTGAGTTCCTGAAGGGTTTTGTCCGGGATTTTTGATTTTGCATTTTATCTTTTTTAGATGAATTTTTTAATTTGAAGAATCAGAATCGTTTGGGTAGTATTTAGTCGAGTATGCAATTTTTTTGTCATGACGGGATTTTAATTCGCGAAGTGGAGGTCGTATGAATTCGGGTTGGGACTTTGATCTTATTGGGGTTTCCAAATCAGAGGCGTTTTGCAAGTCAAATTGTCTTCGAAATATGTATGGAATTTGTAATTTTTCGAGAGTATGGGTTGAGATATGACCGATAATGTCTTGTAGATCGGAGGGCGTAAATTTTATTGAAACTGGTCGGTTTTCGTAGGTGAATTCTATTTCTTTGAAATAGTCGTTACGTAATATTGCAGAAGGGAAGAGTAATTCTATGGTTCGGATTATTGATTTTGAAATGGTGTTCTGATTGGTATATGGGTTTATGATCAGTGGTATCGTTAGAGTGTTATCGAGTTTGAAATAAATTTTGTCAAATGGGCGATAGGTTTTACTTTTTGGTTTTGGTTTAAGGGTGGGATTTTTTGTTACGTCGTCCGTATCTAGATAAGTCAAATCGGTTTGAATTTTTATAGATTTTGTATTCGTATCAGGGGGGTATGAGCCAGAAGCAATAATTTTGGGATTTTCTAGGGCCTCTTTTTTCAGATTTTCGGTTTGGAGTATTTTTATTGATTTTTTACCGATATAGCACAGCGGTTGGTGGAGGGGGATTATTGAAAACGGGATTTTTATTTTGTAGCCTTTTACGGTGCCTTTTATAAAAGCTTTTCGAGTCGAGAGAAAAGGTGTTGGGTGGTCTTCGAGTAGAATAATTTTGTGGATATTCCTCACATTTATCTCCACCGCATGTGGTGTATTCTGCATTATGTCTTGCAGCGAGTGTTCGGATATGATATTTCTAGTCTGTTCCGGTTTTGTTTTCAAAATGAGGGTCGTTTTGTTGGAAATTGTTAATAGGATCGAATCCGTTATTTCTGTGATTTCTGACGTCGTAGTGTTTTTATTGTCGTTGTTTATATTGTCATTTTGTGGTGACAGTATTTTTTCTGTTGTCTGTAGATTCGATGGGCAGTCGGCGACGTCGGTCGAAAAGGTTTTTAGGTTGTTTACATGTTTTTGGATTTTATCTAGCCTGTTATCGATGACGTCGGTGGAGAAGGTTTTTATGTTTTTTATGTGTTTTTCGATTTCGTTCCACTTGTCTGTTGGGCATTCGGCAATATTCTGGGTCGGAAGGATATTTGTGATGTGTATTGATTTTTTGACTTCGTCTACGTCTGGCATTTCGTCACATGTGTCGTGAATGCTTTCGGTTGAAGATGATGAGGATTTTGAAGATTTTGATAGGATATTTGGTATTGTTTTCGGTTTTGGGGAAACGATAGGTATCTCTTCAGGGGTATCAATTATTATTCCGAAATTTTTTATTGTGGTGTCGCCGATAATGCAAAATGATTTGAGACAGGTATTTGCAATCGTGAATTGAATTTTTTGTTGGGAGATGCCAAAAGTACAGCTAATGATAGCGGTTGGTTTGTGATTTATGTTTGTCGTAAGAATTTTTTGTGGGTGTTGATCCAAAATTTTGTCTGATTGGTATTTACTTATGATGTTTTCATCTTTTGAGGGATTTAATATTGCCTTTATTTCTATTTCATTTATTTTTAGGGTGATTTCATCATGAGGTAGGTATTTAGTTTGAATTTTATTTTGGTAGGTAAAGGGTACTAGGCCGTGATTATGTCTGCTGTCATCAGTTGTCGTTTTAGGTGAGGCGATTTTCTCATTTCTGTGATATGTTTTTGTAGTATTGGAGAAAATATCCTCAATTTCTGAGTCGGTTTTATCAAAGTCATGATTTTGTAGCTCTGTTTTTAATTGGTCTGAAATTGTTTCTGTTTGATCGTTGTTAATTTTTTCAGAGTTATTTTCAGTGCCGTGAGAATTTTTATTATCCAAATTTTGGGTCTGGGAAGAATTTTGATTTTTTGGGGTTTCGAAATTCGTGATATTTAAGTGGTCTAAACGAAGTTGTTTTATTGCGTTTTTGCTTATATAGCACATCGGTTCTTTTGATTCAATAATTTTGAAAGGGATTTTGATATTATAGGTACCTATCATTCCCTGTACTATTGCAATTTCGGAAAGAGGGCTGGGTATGAGTGGAGAAAATGGGAGTCCTATGTCTGAAGATGCGTGGTATTTTATTGGAACAGTTGCGCGAATGCTGTTTAGGGTGCCTCTTGATATGGTATTTGCGTTGGCTTCGGAGTTTAATTCGATAGTCAAGGTTGAATCGGACGATATGTTTAATAAAAATGATTTTGGTTTGCCCTTTTGTTTTACTGGGTCCCAAAATGTGAAAAAGGTTCTGGATTTTATGGCCTTTAGCCATTCTGGTACATCGCTGTCTTCTACAGCATATTTTTGATGAATCTTGACGGGTAGGTTGGGAACCTCTGTGTGCTCGAATATTTCATCGTCGTAATTTTCCTTATCCGAGTCTATATCGTAATCGTTTTCATTTTCTAGCTCGCATTTTTTAATTTTGTCAGTAATTTTTGGAGTTTCAAAGGGTGATGAGGAGGCTTTAGGGTTGGGAGTTGGCGCAGGGGTTGAAAAATTTGAGTGTATCAGGTTTAGGTCGACGTCGATACTATCCTGATTTTGAGTTTTATTCTGGATGGATTTTATTTCAGAATTTACGTTATCTATTTCAGTTTTTAAGGTGTTAAATTTCGAATCTATTAATTCACGGATTTCTTTTAAATCGGAGGTGGTTTTTATTTTTTCATTTGATGTGGCTGATTTAAAGTCTGCGAGTTCGTGCGCCAAGTCTCCTAACCCTTCCGCTAGTCCTTGAATTTCGTAGTCGTGATTATATAGAATGGAATCCGTTTCCGTTATTGCCTCTTGATGTTCAGTGATTTTTCCTTTCACTTCATCTATTTCGTTTTCGTATTTTTCCGCTGATGAAATTAATTTTTCTGTCATAAAATCAAATTTGTTCATGCTTTCTTGATGGGTGTCCAAAAGGTTTGAGAGGCGATTTATGTTTTCATCGATTTCGTCATCTTGAGATGAGATTTCGTATAATTCTTTTTTAGTTTCTAGGTCGAAAATTAGGTTATATTTTGCGATTTCATCGCACCATTTCGATGTTTTGTTTCTTGAAAGATAGCGGTATTTATTTACGATTGATTTTAGTTCTGTTCGGACGTGAATATATTGTCCGTTGAGCCAGGATGGAAGGCTCTGCAGATGAAGGAATAAGCTTAGCATTTCTTTATTCGCTACAGAGTAGTTTCGTTGGTGGGGTAGGAATTGATAGGAGACGCGCATAATAACGTTTTCGGAGCCCCTAATGAGTTGGTAAAGGACTGACTGCATGGTGTCTCCGGTCACCATGGTGTCTAGATACGCGTGGTGTTTTTTACGTAGCAGTTTTTCGGCTTCAAATATTATGGATTCTGCTTGTTTTTCATTTAAGAGGATGTCGTCTACATAGCAAGTTTTTGAATTTAGATTTGGGAATGCTTTGAGAGCTGCTTCATTTTGTCTTAGTTTTCGAAATTGGGAGGGGGAATAATTTTTTGTAATTACATTCGCGAGATTCTTTTCGATAATTTGAAGTTTTGAGTCTACGTTTGGAGCCCCGATGTCCAAGATTCGGTTTATATCTTTTTGTTTTCCTTCCGGTACCGAGAGTACATTTAGGGTCAATTTAGCGTTCCAGAATGCTGTTTCTCTTTGGGATGTTTTTGAGATTTCGAGGGGGCTTAGGGGGCCTTGTGGAGAGGGTGTTTTATCAGAAGTTTCGTTTTTGTTTTGTTGTGTAGGGGAATTTTCCGTTTTTTCAGATGGGTTTGTAATATCTTGAATGTAGGAAGCTATGCCTTTGCATCGTTTTTTAGATTTGGGTTCAAGAATCGGAGATTTTGGAGGTGTTTTAGATGTGGAAGGTTGCGGAGAAATTCGTTCAGGAGTTGTATCAAAGAATGGAGAGTCTGGGAATGATTGTGGTACAATTTGTGAGTCGTCAGAATTTTGATCTAAGGAGGGGAGGCATGGAGGGGTTGGCGTATTGGGAGGTACGTCAGACATTTTTTGATTTAGATGCGAAATCGAAACTTTTTGAATTTTTGAATTTGGAGATTTTATACTCTGTTTGAAATGAAATTGCCTTGAAAATTGTAGATTTTGGGTTGCGAATTTGGGATTTTATTCAAGTAGCGAAGTAAGAAATGTTTTTAGAAATTCTTGAATTTTTGTGGCTCAGGTATAATGAGCGGATTGATGGCGAGTTAGAATCAGTGCCAGTGGTATTTGGCGATTCAAGCGAATTTTTACGATGTAAATTATGCGAGTAATACGCAGAGGCGTAAATTTGATCGAAAAAATATGTTCAATGAAATTTTGATAAAATCAAAGGGAGAGAGATTTTAAATTGTTCGGCTAAAAAAGGATTTCGAGTGGTTTCGAGGAAAATGAGGAATTAATGAGTCGTAGAAATTGGATAGGGAAGGTTTTTCGGAATTTTATTTTGCGATAACTGAGAAATCTTCAATTATTAAAATTTGGATGATGACGTGTGAATTTTTTGAGAGGTAGAAGGGTGTTTTTATGGTCCACTACCAGGAGTGGTGTAGGAAAACTGATGAATTCCAGAGATCAGCTAAGTCGGATTCGTAATCCCACGCTGACCAACTGGGCCTTACCGACTCTGCAAGCAGAGAGGGGTTTTTATGCGACTTTGAAAGGGGGAAAAGAATTTAGAGAGCCTTTAATCCGATTGGCAATAAACTTCTCGTTTCAGGCTGGGTAAATTTTTAGGATGGTATGTGGAAAAATTTATAGGATCTCTCAAAAAATCAGGAAGAGCGGGGTATAGGTATCAAGTCCGCTGTTTCCCAGTCGTGTCTGATGCCTATTTTATTTTGGAGAACGTAGATGGATAATTAATTTCTCAGATTATCTGGAAAATGCAATTTTCTTGAATTGCAGTCGTCGTTGTCCACGTACTGTCGCAATTTTCAGAAAATTGTAGGAATTAGCCGAATATTTCCTATTAAATTTTGAATTTTCTTTAATTGCAGTCGTCGTTGTACACGTACTGTCGCAATTTTCAGAAAATTGTTGAGTTTTGGCCAAAAGCTTTGTTAAATTTTGTAAAACGGATGTAGGTTTGGATCAGAAAATTGTTAAATGAATATTGACGCTGTATTTAATTCGCGAAAATTTTGTGGTATGGAATTATTTGCTACGGTCGTCGTTGTCCACGTACTGTTGTAGGTTGTAATTCCAAAATCTGATTTTTTATGAAACTGAACGAAAATTGCCGAAATAATAGGTCGTACGTTAATTAATTCGCTAAAAATTTTGAAGGTGAGATTATTCACTGCAGTCGTTGCGCGCTTACTTCTACAGCTCTTATAAGCTCATAAGAAAATTTGCAAAAAAAAATAGTGGGTTGCGATGTATAGGTCGCGGAAATATCAGAATATAGAATTGTGTACTGCGGTCGTCGTTGTACACGTACTGTTGCAGTCCACAATTTCAAAATTTAAATTTTGGATGAGAAAATCAAAATAAAAAGTCGCGGAATTAATTAATTAGGAGAGCGTAAAAATGTGAAAGTATTTACTGCGGTCGTCGTTGTACACGTACTGTTGCAGTATTTAAATTCACAAAATAATTAAAAGCAGAAGAAAGAGAAATACGAGATTGACTAAGTTAACCTTGAAGGGTAGATCTAGTCAAGCGCGAGTTTTAAAAGCAGCGTTTAAATGTAGAGAAAGAGTGTACCAGATAGCTAGGTGTACTTGGTAAACGTTGAAAACGGCAATCTTTGCTGATAACCAAATAGCAGAAGAGAAAGACGTTGAATGATTTCGAATTTGAAAGCGGAGTTTTATTTATTTGAGTTTTTAGGTAGCTTGATTTGCCTAGAATTGGTCCGGTTGTGAGGTCGTGTGTTTTGGGATGACCAGTTCTATTGTTGAGAATTCAGTGGATTGTTCTTTTTTATGAATAGCGGACGCGATCCTTTTATTGTTTGAGTTGGTTTAGGTTCGAGAAATCGCACGATGTTGTTGTTTTGTTTCTATACGGTCGTTTCCGTTTTTATAGGGAACTTCTTAAATCTAAATATACCGATGTACGTACATAGATTTCGAAGGTCAATTTGTAGTAAAAGTATCAGGAAGTTTTGTGGTACAAATGAAGATAATAGAATTGATTAAGTCAATTGATAGTGTCATTTAAAAAATAGAAAAGGTAAAAAGAAGTTTGCCGAAATCAATAGGAGCTGTCAATTTCCGGATGACATTTATAAAAATTAATCGATTTTTAAATTTTGGAATATAATGGGGTGAACGTAAGTGTACCAAAATGTGAAAATCTTGATTTCCGGAGCTGTCAAAGCTGTGATATTATGTAGGAAACGGTCGGTGATTAATTGATTTTTCGATTTTTTGAAAATAATGGGGTGAAGATAACTGTGCCAAAATGTAGGAAATCTTGATTTTGCCAAGAAATGTAATTTCAATAGATTGAATTTTAATGAGTTAAAAGTATTGTTTGAAAATCGTAAACGGATGTATTTTTGAGTGAAAAAAGGTGCATCGATGTACATACATTTGTATAAATAATGGTTTACCGCCACCGTTAAAAATAGAAAGAAGCGTCCTTTGAATTTCAAAGGGGTGAAAGCGTTTGTACCAAAAAGTATGCCTTAAGCTTAAATAATGAAGCGGATATACATGGCGGCTTTTGCACATAAAGTCGCCAATATTTTTATTTACAATAGAATTGAATTAATTTGACAGGTTGCTGTCATTTCTACGGATTTTAAAATAATTGATTCTTTGTTGTAAAGAATTGATTTACGATTCTAAGAAAAAATATTTTGAAAAGAATTGATTTGTCTTTATCGTGCCTATTGTTCTGAATGTGAATATTGACTAAACCATTTGCGCATTGGACTAGTGAAGGGGAAGAAAGAAGATCTAAACTGAGAATTTGGATCGCGATGGATTTTTGGTCTGAATGGGCATGTTGGGCCGGAAATCGTATTGGCGCCAACGATTTATTTTTCGGTTGAAAATGGAAACAGGGTTACCATAATTTTCGGCGAAAAATATAATTTTGAATATCGAATCGAAATATAGATCGAATCAATGGATTTTGACTTGATTAAATGAAAGAATTTTGGAGATTTTTCGGAGAATTTTGATTTTATAGGTCATGAGAATAGTAATTACGTAGATTGAAGATGATGATCGAAAGAAATTATTGAATTTTTGAATGAAATTGTGATTTTTGATATTTTCCAAAGGAGAAAGTGAATTTTTGTTGATCGAAACGTTAAATTGATTTTTGAATATTGATTTTGAAATTTTGATATTTTTAAGTCATGGAAAAGGCGATTTCGTTGATCGAAATTAATTTTTTGAATTTTTAATGTGAATTTTGATGATCGAAAGGGTTTATTGAATTTTTAAAAGGAAATTAAGAATTTTTGATATTTTCTGATGTACGAAATTAGATATGATGGCCAAAGAGTTGAGTTTTTGAATTTTTGGATTTAGATTTGAAAATTCTGATTTTCGATGTCGTGAAAAAAGATTTTCGTTTATCCAAAGTAGTTAGTGAATTTTGTAATGAGTTTTGGAATTATGAATTTTGATATGTTTAATTTTGGGAAAGTATTTCGATGATCGATGTGATAATTTTGAATATTTTAGTGGAGATTTGCAAATTTTGATTTTTTAGGTCGTGAAAAGGGTTACCTAGTTCGAAATTGGTTATTGAAGATTTTGCTGAATGAAATTTTGATGTTGATCGTGAGAGAAGATTTGTGAGTGAAAAAGATTTTATTGATCGGAGTAAATTCTTGAGTTTTCAGATGAAATAATGAATTTTTAGATTTTTAATTTTAAGAAAAAGATTTCGTAGCTTGAAATTGTGAATTTTTGAGTTGTTGATCAAAGGATTTGAGAATTATGATTTTTTAGGTGGTAAAGAGGGGTTGTTTGGTTCGAAAATTATGTCTATGAATTTTGATTTTCTCTTTTGCGAGAGGGTAGGGTTCTGGTTATCGAAGTGTTAATTTTGATATTTTTGAATGGAATTTAGAAGATTTGAGTTTTTTAGATCGTGAGATAGATTGTTATAATCGAAACTTGAAATGAATGAAAGTGAATGAGTTTATGAATTTTGAATGATGATTTGGTGATTTTTGATTTTTTGAAGGTCGAAAAAATTATTGTCAAGATGAAAATGAGTGTATTTATGAATTTTGAGTAATAATTTTGAATTTCGATTTTCTAGGTTGTGGAAATTAATTTTTTGTGGATTGGAATGTTCGAAATGAGTGGTTATTTGATTTTTGATGAAAAGATGGCCTGAAATTTTCGAATTTTCGGGTGGGTTAGTCCATTTTGAATTTTTAGGGTGTGGAAAAATAAATTCATTTCGCCACAAATGGGTTCGTAAATTTTGGGTATAAAAAGAGTAGATAATGAATGCGTGGAGCATAATAAAAGGATTTCTTGCTGCAACAAAAAATACCTAATTATTGTGGTCGTCGCATTTTCAACTGGCGAATTAATAAAAATTGCCATGATTTTACGTTATAACGGAAATGTACCGATATTTTCATTTGCAGATGAAAAGTGGTGCATTTTTGGTTTTTTTCACTTTGTAGAAAGTGAGACTACTGGCTTATAATTAATTTTCACATAAAAAATGTGAAATATCAGATTATCAGATCGTATGATTGATAATTTGATATCGGATTATATACATAGATTTACATATCCGGAAAGTTTCATCATTTCTGATGACGTAAGTTATTATTATTGAGCACTTCGTGTGCCTGAGATGTTGTTTACGTTAATTACGTTACGTTAATGGCCAGGAGGGGGGGGGGTCGTAGTTTTCTACTTTTTGACTCGTATTTTGGTGTGAATTTTTTATGACCTTGATATTTCACACGTTTTTGGCCGAAATTAATATATATATGTTTTTTTTTTGTGTACTTAAGGTACATAGTCCGAAATTTTCGAAGTGAGGAATTTATATTTTGCACTTAAGGTGCCTAGTTCCGAATTGACGTCACAATTTTTTATAATTGTCAAGGATTTTTTATAGAAAAAAGTTGATTTTTTGGGTGACGTATTTGTGCGAATTTTTATGGCCTGAAATTTCGCAATTTTTGACATTTTTGCATTTATGATGCTTACAGCCAGTGATTGTGATATGGTGCGAAAAGGTGACATCCTAATCACATGATTCCACATCGTTCGGGGGGCCCAATATCCGGTACCATAACGGGGGAAATGCCGCGTTCCCTTCATCTATCATGTCGCCATCCCTGGAATTTTGGTGTTGTTTTTACGATGTAAAAAATTTTGTGGCTGTATTTCGCCATAAAGGGAGAGAAAAAATGAAGGAATTTGTGGTTTGACTGAGGAAATGGGTTAAGGATACACTGAGGTTGCCGTGTACGTCGCACGTTTCCGTCACGAACTGTTACAGTGGGGAAGTACGTTTTTAAGGATATTTGATAGGAATTACAATATCGTATTTACTAGATTTCCGCGTCACGGAAATTTAACTGTAATTATTACTAGTAATTCGTGATATGGAGTTAAGGAAAACATTTTTGTTACATTTTTTCACTATTTATGGTATCAGTTACGCCTAAATTAAATTTTTTATGCACTTAAGGTGCGAAAAATTTTGTAGTCCGGAGGCCTAGAGCTTGGGGACAAAATTTTGAATAGTGATATAATAAATATAGACGTTACCATATGCGATTTGTACCTAATTTTGCGTTTAGGACGCCTAAATAGATAATTTTTTACCTTGTTTCAGATTTTTTACGAACATATGGTATACTTCCGACTTGCGGATTGGTGGAAAATCGGAAGATATACATACAGGATTTTGTCCGATGTGCTTCCAGCCTCCTTATCCTATGCACAGGTGGCCATCTGTGGGAGTCGTAGTCTGGAGAGTCACGTTATTTCGGGCGCCATTATGTAGAGAAGATTCAGCAGGACGGGGTGGTAAAGAAATGGACTGTTTATGGAGGACGTTGGAGGGAGTGTGGGGTCGGTAGGGTTGTCCCCTTCCTCACGAGTCCTCTGGCCGTTGGTCCTTCTTCCCCATTACACTGGTGCGCACCAGGTTCCCGATCTTGCTCTACGGACTTACCTCCCGGAGGATATTTAGGAGGAAGTCCCTTCGCCGAGGGTCCGCGGGGCCCGTCTGGGGTCTCGCACGTTGGAACGAATAAAAACACGGTTGACAGATACATGCGTATATTTGCACGACGTATTTAATCGTACCTGTATGTGTGTGTGAGTGACGGCCGCGACCTACGGTTACGGATGGATCTAAATTGGCGATGATCGAGATGATTTTACACTCAATTCGACGCCACGCCGCTGGCTGCGGAGGCGGCGGCGAAAGGAGCTATAGACCTCCCCGATCGGTGCCATCGTATTGAGCTGAACTCCATCGTCCCCTACTTCGCCGGAGCTGCAAGGGGGTCGATGGATCGTATTATTCTGAACGTGTGGAAGAATTCGCGCGGCGGGAATAGGAACGACGCCGCGGAGGATATCTCCGGATGGATATCTCCGCGGAGGGAACCGATCTCGCGAGTGGCGAATTCCACCGGGGTCCCAGGGTCTCTATCCAGGCCTAGGTGCACTGGTACCTTGAAGGATCCCCATTGGTCCCCCATCGAAATGAGGGGCCATGATGGAATCGCGGGTGAATTCCGATGACGGGTAAATAAATCGAGCCGGATTCGATATTTACGCGTCGCCGGCTAAGTCCGATTCCGATGACTTAGCCGGGCGTCGTACAAGCCGAAGCGAGAGATGTTAATACGACACGAATGTTCGAATTAGGGGAAAAATCGAAACTTCGAAACTTAGCCTAAACGAAACTTGATTTTGACTCGTTCGAGGGTTGAAAACGCACCAGATCGAGCCTAAACTCGATCCAGCAACGCATCATCCCACTCGAACGTAGATTTCGGAACTTGATGTTATAGAAACGAAACCATGATCGGAACTAGTTTTACTCCGCTAACGCAGAGTTTATATAAGGGTTCGAATCAACTTGCTAGCAGGGTTGCCACCACCACGGAACTATAGTCGTTTCTCTTGGGTCGGGCCATATTCACTCTGACAGTATATGATTAAAAGAAAGGTAGGTATTAATAAAAATATAAAATCAAAAATTGAAATCAAAATTGGAAAAATTTTGAGTGAACTCAATTTTAAAAGTTTGGAAAAAAAAAATTCAAATTCGGGTACAACTACGGAAAAAATTTAGAATTGGAGATGAATTTGAATTAGAGGGTAGTCGAAGTGCTATTTGCGTAACCTTTTTTTATATTGAATTTTTGATTTCAGAAATTGGTTTGGTTTTATTTTTAAATTCTGTACAAAACGTAATTTGGATTTTTTCATATTCTTTCAAACACAAATAATGTCATTGTTGTTGATTTTTTCCAACTTTTTTCAATTTTTGAAAAAAAGTGCAATGCATCTTTCTATATTCAGAAAAAAAATGACCTGGGCGGGATTTATAGACAAAAAATCCATTTTTTACGGAATACCTGCTGGAAAAAACACATGGATAAAGTAATGCCTATTTTCAAGAATTTCTAAAGAATAGGGTCAAGATGAAAAATTAATGTCAATGGTATTTTTGGTCTATAAAATTACAAAAATATCACCCCTTCAATTTTTTTTCCATCTATTTTATTTATTCAACTATATAATGCCCATTTCGTATTTAGAAATAGAAAGAACAATATTTACTTGTATAAAACTGCAATAATGTTAGCAGCGAAACTATCAAAATAGGATAATCTCCATTTGCGTTGCTCCATTATTATTTTATAATTATCATGTCTTAAGGGTTCTTCATCTTTGTTTAAGCCCAACTTAGCTGTTATTGGAGCAATTGCCTCTGAATGAGAAAATAGAAATTTCCCTTTATGAGCTTGCATCTCACTGTTTTGAGCAGCACGTCTAAAAAAAATTCCGAATGAAAAAATATTCGAATTTGTTGAATTTTTGACCACCATTTTGATCATTCATTTCATTAAAAAAAATTTTTCTGGAAATTTACTTACTGTAATGATATCATCATATCTTGCACAAGAGGACAAACAATTGGGTTTAAAAGTGGATTACCGTACCCTTTTTCATAATACTTAATCATATCACACAAGTAATCAAAAGCTTTCAATTCGTCTGATGAAAATGCAGCACAAAATGAAGGCTTTGAATTTAGATACCAAGCATTTTCATATGCACAAATATCATACATCAATTGAACTGAGTCTGGAAAAAATATTCCATAATTATTATCGGTAGGTGATTGTAAAATCATTCAGTTAATTGGTCAAATCGTATTTACCTACCTTTAGGTAATAATTGTACATAACCCAAACGAATACTTATATCAGCTACGATCTTTTGAAAATATGCACTTTTTTGAAACGAATTTTGTTCTGCATAAGTTACAGGATTATTTATGACTTCTTTGGAATACCTGGCGCAATGTTCAGTAAACTGAAATAAAATACTCTCTGATTTAAAATACCTACCTCTTATTGAGGAAAGATGAAATATAGGCCATGAAATTAGTTAGGTACGTGAAGAAGTTTAGAATCTTGAGTAATATTGTTTCCTTCCGCTGACGTAAAATTAGTTCCAAGTAGTTCGTTTGTAAATACGATAGCACTATCTTCAGTTCGTTTTAATCCAGAACTTTGGAACTATATTATGGGTCACATGAAAAAACAGCTAGGGAACAATTATCCAGATAGAAATCAATCAACAGGTGTAGCAATGCTCTAAAATTACCACGAAATCATTCTTCGTAGGCGAGCTCAAAAATTTAGGAAACACTTCTTTCATTTTTTGGGCCAGAAAAATTTGATCTTTTATTCCTTGAGGAGCTAGGTCCAATTCTTTTGCATCAGCGGTTAGATTGGTGCTCCATTTCTTCAAATTTATCAAGTCCTTCTCGCATAGACTTCCCCCTGTTAAAAATTGAAAACTTGCGTCGTTTGAATTCGCAAAAAAAATCAAAATTTAAATTTATGGTCGATTTGGCTGGGGGGGGGGGGGAGAGAGATCAAAAATCTAATGGATATTAAACTTACTTCCATTTTTGTGATTTAATATTATTTCATCTCGTAATGTGTATAATTTTTCTATAGACTTGATAGTTTTGATATCTGGATACCTGGTGCCGTGTCTAATTAATCCCCATAAATAAATTGGTTCGCATTCTGAAATAACGTACGCAACAATATGAAGAGTAATTTGATGACAAGCGTTAGGTAGAGACAAATCATCGCAGGACGTTCTGGAGGAACAAACATTTTGACATTTTTGACTCACTGAGTACTTTTTAAAAATAATTTTTCGACTTGAAATACAATTTTTTTCAACTTGAAAAGTAATTTTCCAAAAAATTACCTATTCCCTTGAATTTCCAACTGAAACTATAAAAATTCAATTTTGTGATTAAAAAGACTATCCTCTCTGTTTCTTAATTCATCTTAACCCTGGTATCAAGTTTTTAAATAAAAACTACCAAAAAATTAAAACAAATCGGACTTACATCTGGAAAAAATGAAAAAGTACTCACTTTCAGGAACATTCATTTGTTTTCCACGACTAGCAAAATACGATGTTTTGGCGCCAAAGTACACGTACGGAGATTCAATCTCACTATAGCAAGGTTCAGACTTCGATTTAATTTGCAAAATCGAGGCCAAAATTATTAGAAAATTTAACATCATCGTGCTCTTTTTTTTTGAAAATGAAGTATTTGAATGCATAAAACCACATGTGTGGATTTATTAATAACTATCTCTGATTGTAGGTATGTCGCATTTGACTTTGAGAATATGTTTTAAAAAGCTTTTTACGATGTTATCTAATCAGTTATAATACTTAATGAAAAATTGATTTCCATTTTACTTGGGTAACCATCGCGTATGTAAAAGTATTCTGGTTCAGAGCTTGTAGGTTTAAATGGGATTACTTGAAACTCTTCAGAGATTTACTGAGACTTCTCGGGCTAGGTACCTATCTAATCTGCAAATCTCATGAAATAATTGTAGATACTTACATGTTTCAGAATCGACGATTTATGTTATTCGAATAATGCTTTCATTCATATACAATTATACATACCTGTACACGTAAATAACCTTACTTGCTATCATTTGCACCCCTCCTCCCAAATTACATCATATTCAAGTCATAAAATTAAAGAAAAAACAGTGTAAAAATATAAAAAAGTTCATTTCTATTAATCAAATAGTCAATTCTTATTTCGATATCAGTATAAAAAACGCACAATCAAAAAAATAACTAAAAAAATATTTGAATTTGGTCTTTTCAAATAACCAGAGGATGCTTTTTCTGACCTTAGTTGACAAAATTTGGAGTTACATTCTTTTTCATTGAGAACATCGGAGTACATTTGTTGTAAATCTTCTAAACTGCAAAGACCACAATTACTGCATTGTGGAAACACTGAAGGTCGTTCGTTTTGGTAAATCACTACTTTAGTTTGAACGCCATTTTGACTAGAACATCTGAAAAAAAGTTTGGTAAACGGATGTCCAACTGATTGCCTATCTGTAAAATTGCAAGGAAAAATGCTTTTTCGAAATACATATTTTATAAAATCAAAATACTATAAGAAGGTATATTTTTTTCCTGAATAAAATATTATAGAAATTAGAGACATTTTTCATTTTGGAAAAAAAAAAGAAATTGAAATTATTGCCCAATTCAGATTTTGAATACTTTTTTCATAGTTTGGTCTGAGTAAATCACTTACTTATACAAAGCTGCAATTATGTTAGAAGCGAAACTATCGAACGAAGATAATTTCCATTTTCTTTGCTCGATCATTTTTTGATAATTATCATGCCTTAATGAATCATCATCTTTATTTAAGCCCAACTTAGCAGTAAGTGGAAGAATTGCCTCCGAATGAGAGAATAGAAATTTTCCTTTTTGATGCTTTCCAGAATTATTTTGAGCTGCATTCCTGAAAACAAATTTTTCTCAAATGAAAAAATATTTTTGATGAAGTATGGCATATTGAGAACATTTTTGTCAATAAACTAGACTTTTGAGTTATTAAAATTGGGGGGAAAATCATTGAAGTTTTCCACTCACTGCAAAGATATCATCATATCCCGTACAAGTGGGCAACCAACATGGTGTAAAAGTGGATTACCATATCCCCTTTTGTAATAGCTGCTTAAATCGGCCCAATAATCGAATGCTTCTAATTCATTAGGTAAAAATGCCGCGCAAAATGGAGGTTTTGAATTCAGATACCAAGCACTTTCATATCCACAAATATCGTACATCAGTACAATTGAGTCTGAGAGAAATCATCACAAAAAATTATTTTTTCTGATGATTTACATAGTTGGCATCTGTAAAACTTACCAAATGTCAATGATTGCACAAAACCCAAACGAATACTTATTTCAGCGATGATTTTTTCAAAATAAGCACTTTTTTTGAATAAGTTTTTCTCGGTATTAGAAGAGGGGTTATTTTCAACTTCTGTTTTATATCTTTCACAATGTTCGGTTAGCTGAAATAAAATATTTTCTTTCAAAAACCGACCAAGTAAAAAAATCAAATCTTTTAAAAAATTAATATTTCTATTTGATTAGATGAAAAAAATCATTTTGTAGGTAGGTCTAGGTACATACCTACATAATAATGAATTAGATACTTACTTGAAGAAATATTGCATCTTCGGTAATGTCGTTCCCTTCAGAAGTAGTGAATTTAGTACCAATTAGTTCATTCGTGAAAGCAATTGCACTCTCTCTGGCTCGACTTTGTCCAGAACTTTGGAACTAGTAAAGTTACGTAAGCATTTATAAGTACAAAATTAAATGAAATTAACCAACGAAATCATAATAATCTTCAAAAAATAAATCACTTTGAAATTATCTTTTGTCGATGACTTCAATAAATTTGGAAAAATTTCTTTCATATTTTGAGCCAGAAATACATGATCTTTCACTCCTTGAGGAGATAGATCTAATTCGTTCACAAGATCAACGGTTAGATTGGAGCTCCATTTTTCTAAATTTATTAAATCTTTTTCACATAAGTTTCCTCCTGTTGAAACAATTTTAAATTGGTATCAAAATTAAAATTTTTAGGAAAGAATTTCAATTGAATTATCTAAATCGAACTTACTCCCATTTTTATGATTTAAAATTATTTCATCTCTTAATTTATATAATTTGTCCATAGATTTGATAGTTTCAATTTCTGGGTACCTGGTGCCATGTCTAAATAACCCCCATAAATAAATTGGTTCACAATCTGCATATAACAAATAAAATGATTCCAGCCGTTGAAATTTTATGAGAAAAATTTACAAGAGAATAGAAAATAACAAAACTAAGATTAGGTACTCACCTTTTGGAATTTTCATTTGTGAACCACGACTAGCAAAATACGATGTTCTAGAGGAAAAATAAACGTAAGGTGATGCAATTTCTGAATAGCATTGTTCTGATTGCGATTTAATTTGTGAAATCAATAATATAAATATTAGAAAAAGTAACACCATTTTTTTTTTTTTTTTTTTTTTTGAAAATTATTCAATCAAATGAAATTTTTTTAAAATCAAGTAGGTAACTACCAAGCATTGTGCATTCGATTTTGAGAATATACATATGTTTCAAAAAGAATTACGAGGTTATCTAATCAGCTTATTATAATTGAACATTTTTTGATTTTCTTTTCACGTGGGTTACCATTTCATGAACTGAAGTATTCTATTTCAGGGCTAGCCCTGAAACCACGCAGACCAGGTAGCTACCTGGTCTACGTGGTTTATATAGTACATACATAGGTGGTTAGGTACTTAATTGAATTCACGAGACCACTCAGGTATTTTGAAAGATGACACGATCGAAGCACTATAAAATTAATCCAATTTTATTTATTTTAGAAGACATGTTGACATTTGACTAAACTTAATTTAAATAAAAACATGAAATTGTCACGTATTAAGATCTTTTTTATAATCCCTCAAAATTGATTATGAGAGTTGGCACCTGCGGTCACAATGCAAATATTGAAAAAGAACTACACAAGCATAAAACAATCAAACAGATACAAGAAATTGACGCAACACCAGATCCAGAATTTTCGTTTTTGATTTCTTCTTTATTTTCTTGCTGGTTTTTGTGTTCATTTTTATCGCCATTCGGTTTGTTAGCATCTTCTGACTTGGGCGAAGGTTGTTCATTATTTTTTGGTTTATTATTTTCTTCTTGATTTTTAGGTGCAGGTTCAACGTCATTTTTCTCTTTAGGTTTATCTTTCTCAGATCCAGGTTCAGGAATTTGGGTAGGTTTGAGTTTTTTCAATTCTTCAACCGTGCAGTAAATTTTTTCGCAGTGAGGAATTTTTATTAAGTTTTCATTGTGATAAAATTGTACTCGTTTTTCTTTTTCGATAGAACAGCTGAAATACAATTTAAAAAATGATTTAAGTTTTTTTCAAGTGTATAAGTATTTGAAGAGGGGTACCTATCAAGACTTGCTCTGTTTACTTTCTTATTTATAATTTATGAAATTTTGATTTAAATTATTCGAGAAAAAGTACCTACTTCATTATTTTGATAGCGATATCGAAATGTACTTCATACAAAGTACTGAAAAATTGAATGTGGATAAACGATAATGATGAAACTTTTGACAATTTTACGATTACACTTCTCTACATTTTAGCTGATTGGCATACATACATGCGGCATTTACGATATGATATGTCAATTCATTCAAAATTCACTTATTAAATTTCCAAATTTGACGTGGTTGACATTTTCATCAATTTTTTAATTTTTTGTTTATCGTTTCGTAATATAATTTTTAATTCAAAATGAATCGTTTAATTTTTGTAGTTTTTTTTTTTTTTTTTTTTTGAAAAACAGCTGAATAGTGAAGAAGTTATGTCTAAATCTCAAAAAACTAATGAAATTCTAATTTGAAGGTATGTAAAATTTTCAAAAAATTGAAATACTTGGATAAAATGACTTTTTGTCTTAATCTTTTTTCAAAAAATTGGAAAAATTTAAGCAAGTACATTGAGAAAAATTTTAAATATGGATATTTTCACACAAAAAATAATTGATGATTTTTTTTTATCATTTCCTCAATGTTGGAAAATCCGTAGTTAGGTACTAGGTAGGTACTTAGGTAGGTAGGTGGGTAGGTAATGCATTTTTTTTCATTTTTGAAAAATCGGTGGATGTGATGGAAGGAGGCATCAAAAAATCATCTTTCGATGAATTTTTAGGGTAAAAATGTTATTCTAAGATCTTTTGGAGAAAATTCATTTCAATTTTTTTTTCGAATTTTCGAAAATTTTCCTATTTTTTTGAAGATAAGGCCATCGCCAAAGTGAGAAATGGCTACAGAAGGTAGGTACTGCATTTTTTGAAAAAAAAAAGTCTCAATACTCTCCATTTTGGAAATTCAAAAATAAGAAACTTTGGTCCAACTTTTCAATTTTTTGTTCAGTTTTTCAAAATTTCAAGTTTTTGTGCAGTAGGTAGTTCAATTTTTTATTCAATTTTTAAATGTTTAAATTATTTATTCAAATTTGTGTATTATTTTTCAACTTTTTATTCAACTTTTCACATTTTTGTTCGGATCTTCAAATTTTTGTTCATTTTTAAAAAAAAATTTATTCAATTTTTCAAGTTTTTATTCAATTTTTTAAATTTTCATTCAATTTTTCAAATTTTTGTTCAACTTTTCAACTTTTTATTCAATTTTTCAAATTTTTACTCCATTTTTTATAATTTTTAAAATCTTGAAATTTTTAAATCGTAATTTTTTAAAATCAAAATACGAAAATAGACGAGAATGAGCGTTTAGTCAAATATTGAAAAATGTTTCAAGTTTAACTTCTATACTCGCCATCCAACTTTCCAAAAAATATCACAACGATCCACCTCATCACATAGGAATTAGTTAGGTGCTTTGAAAACCATTGTAAATTTTTACCTGTATAAAACTGCAATAATATTTGTGGCAAAACAGTCGATGAACGAAGATCTCCATTTTCTAGTGTCTTTCATAATTTCATAATTATCTTGTTTGATAGGCTGCTCATCGTGATACAGATTCAGTCTTTTAATAATTGCTGCAACTGGCGAAGATTCAGAAAAATAAAACGATCCTTTTTTGGCGAATTTCCCATCCGAAGCATCACTAAAAAAAAAAAAGAATTAAAATGATTGAAATCCTCTCGAATTCAAAAAATTGCATCTGGATTAATTGGCCTATTTTTTTACAATCCATTTTCTTACATTATTTTAGTCAGCATGTCTTCAAACAAAGATTTCCCAAAATTTTCATTCTTGGTATTACCATATCCAAAGTTATAAAAATGGCCCAAATCCAAACCGTACTCGATAATCTGCAACATCAAAGTAAAAAATTTAGATAACGTCAAGTAGATCTAGAAATTATCTCTAACTCGAGTTCAACAGCATTATAAACAATGAAGATTGGAATTTCCATGGTACCTACTTTCAATTCATCAGGTTGAAATGCAGCACAAAATGCTGGCATTGAGTCTGTACCCCACGCAGTTTCAAAGGAGCAAACTGAATACATTGTTTCTAAAATATCTAGAAAAAATATTCAAGGTCGAATTTAAAAAAAATTATGTCACGAATTTAGGATATTTTTATTACCAACGTCATAATAAATATTTACCAGTTGTTAATACATTTTCAAATCCTAGTCTTGTGCTTATGTCTTTGATCACACGAGTTGGTTCGGCAGATTGGCTGAAGCTTTTCATTTCTTTATCATCGAATTCGAAATTTGAATCCGAGTTCAACTGGAATTGAAGATAATTTTTTCAGTGTTCGTTTCAAAAGTAAATCTTGAGTGAATATTGTAATCAAAATTTCAATTTTCTTACCTGAGAATTTTCAATGAATCCTAATTCTTTTCCAGTTTTGTCTTTCACATTCAAGTGCAGAATTTCACCAGCAAAGGCAATACCACTGTCTTGAACTGCTTTACTTGTACTTGTCTGAAACTGAATCACAAATTTTCTTCATTGATATTGCCAGAATCATTCGATTAAATTTTGCGGTACCTTCTTACTTCATAAAGCTCTTTGGAAACAGATTTGAACAACGAACTGAATACTACTTTGAAACGACGAGCTAGTTGAATCTGTTCGATCATTCCAGGAGTAACTAATTGATCTGCTTTGCTCTTATCGAGTTTTAAATTCCAGTTTTGAAAATTAAACAGATCTTTTTGGCATAATTTTCCACCTGTTGAAAGAAAAAATTACCAAATTATGATTTTGAGAAGAACCTAAAATTTTGCCATGACCTCTACCTATAAATTGCAGAAAATTTACAAAATTATCCAATACCTATATTTAATTACCTACTTACGTTTATCGTCATGATTTTTCAAAATCTCATCTCTCAAGGCAAATAATTTCTCAGTTTTTTCAATTTGATCTGTCGACATGTACGTCGTACCATGTTTAATTAAAGTCCATGTGTAAATAGGTTCACAATCTGAAAAATACATATGAATTATAAATAGGTCTTGTACACCACCTCACTCACAAAAAAACAAAATCAATCGCAATTTACTTTCAGCAGCTTCGAATTTCAAAGAACGTACATTCGAGTAAGAAGTTTCCGATGAAAAAAATGAGTAAGGATTTTCGTCATCGGAATAACAATAATCTACTTGGAGACTAGATCGAGTCACACTTAAAAAAACTAAAATTATTACAGGGAATTTGCCCATCTTGTTCACGTGGATTTAGAACATCAACTGATGGTATTCGGCATTGAGAGGAGAAAAGGTTATTGAAATATGCATAATGCAAACTGATCACGAGTACTTATAAGCACTTCATTCTAAAAATTAATGTTTACTCAGTTTTTCGGTGATAATTATTGAAAAAAAAAAATTATCAGTCGAGATTTTATTTATTCTTCGGTGAATAGATTTTCCGATTATTGATTCAAATTATGTGTTTGATCAACAGTCTATAAAGCTTTTCGTTGAAATATTTCTAAATTCATCACCCGGTTTTTAAAATGAGTATTCTGTCTGGCTGATTTGGATGACGGAATTTCAAAGTATCGGAAATTCAATCCAACGTTAAAATTTTTTAGACGTTTTTTGAATTTTAGAAAATCTATATCGAAAGGAAATGGTACCTACTTATCGATGCAAGTACCGTTTTATTTATTCTTGTGACGTGCATGGGTACGGAATATTTGAAAATTAGTCATAGAAACAGGAAGTAGGTAGGTAGTCTTGATGAATGTTTTTTTCATCATAAATATTTGGAAATATCAATTTCAGTTCTATTTATGGAATTATTTTTTTTCGATAAAAATAATGTAAAAACGTGAGCTCGATTTTAATGAAAAAAAATTGAATATAATCTTCAAGAAATTTTGAATTTTCCCATAAAATCGTTCGAAAATAATACCATTTCTGATATTTATACTCATTCGAAATAAGCTTCTGTCTTCCTTTATACTTCTTGAAGCATAAAATTTAATTGGGTGTTTTTTTTCTTTCTTTATGCCATTGAAATTTGACAAGAAATGTTGGAAATGTTTAAAAACCAAAATTATGATTTTTTTTTGGAAAATGAGTCCTCAAGAAAAAAACAAAATTTTAATTAGTCGATGCAAAATTTGAAGCAATTCTGCACTAAAATTTTTAAAATTTCAAAAAGTTTTGAAAAAATTTACGAATATTTCAAAAGATTTGAAAAATGGAATTCTTGAAAAATGTAAAGAACAAAAGTTTTGTTGGTCCTCTCACTCATTTTTGAGTAATTTTTTCAAAACGTACTTATCTTTGCAAATTTTCAGAACAGAAATCACCAACAATGAGATTTTTCATTGCTTCCTGAAATTGACTACCTATTTTTCAAAAATACAATAATTTTATAAAAGTAGGTACGGTATCAATTTCATATTCCAAAAAATTTTTAAATACAAATTCTATATTCTAGTGCATTCAAAAAAATAAAAGCAAAATTCAAAAAAATGATTTATTGTGAACGAAATTACTTTTTTTTTTACAGAATTATCAATAGATATTTTAAAATAACCTGCAGCAATAGACGTTTTCTCTAAACAATCAACACACCTAGAAGAACAACTGACGCTGAAAATGGGTTATACTGGTTTGAAAACATGTCCTTGGACCCCCCCTGTCCATCTTTTATCGTTCAGAAAAAGGTTCAGAACCGTTTGATTTTCGTATCGGGAGTCGACCAATCAAATGTGAAGCATAAGTTGCATATCTGTACATTCGCAGGCGTAAAATCAAACCGTTTAGAAAACCAGTTTATTTCGTCATTTTTCAATGTCAGCTTACTTACGCATGTTTCAAGGATCAATTATGGCTTAATAAAGGTCGCTGATTACGAATTTTATGGCTTTTCTACAGTAAATTTTTTTCAAAATTTATCCAACTTGAATTTTCAATTTTTTTTTTGATTTCATATTTCTATCACTTTTTAAATTTTCTTTTTACTTATTATAATTTGAATTTAATAAAATCTATCAAAACATCAAATTTAGAGAATTTTTTTTAAAAATTCAAAGAAGAAAAAAATTTGAAATGAAAATTTCGAGTAGGAAAATTCTTAATTCTCATATTATACCTACTTGGTTGAAAAAAGTGGAGAAAAAATTAATTATTCGAAACAATTTCAGGGTTGTAAGTTTTTGTTAACCTTTAAAGGACAACTTCTGGGAAATCGGAAATAAAACTTTTTTGAATTCAATATTCTCAAAATTTTTCCAACTTTGACTTTTTCCAACTTTTTTAAATTTCCAACTCATTTTAAAATTTGTTTTGCAATAACTATTGTCAAAATTATACCTCAGTTTTTTAAACCTTCAATTAAAAATTTCAACTTCCATGTTATTCTAAATTTTTTCTAGCTTAATAATTAATTTAAAAATATGAATATGAAATTGAAAAAAAACATTAAAAGTCAAAATTAAAAATTTTATAACTCTTGGAAAAATGAGGTTTTTCAAAAACAAAAAATCAATACAGAGGGGGAAGAATTTATTTGAAAAATTTTTAAACATGAAATAAATTTGAAAAGTCGAAATTCCATTTTCACTACAAAATCTTTTTTGTGTTTTTTATTTTTTTGAAACTCAATATTTTTTCAAATGTGATAAATAATTATTGGCCATTATGTACATTCATCATTTCAATTGCTTTTTGTTTTGTTTTTTTAAATTATCAAACACGTGATAAGAAAAAATGAAACAAGTATTATATTTTTTACTAATTTTATTTATTGGTAGGTATCTATTAATATTTTCTTCTTCCGTTCGATTCGTTATTTCTTCATTTTGGTATTGACATATGATTTAATTTTCAAGTAAAATCAACAATACAACAAAACCTCCAATATGGCCAATGTAGTTACGATGGAACTGATCCTAGCAAGGTTGTTTGTGCCAACCAAGCTAATGGTAATGCTTTACCGGATGATATATCATTGAGTATAAAGGTAAGAAATCGTATCGGCATCATATTCACATCATCGGGTAATTTTTTTTCACTTCCACGCAGAAATTGGAAATAAATTCTAAATCAGCTGGCAAGCCTTGGTTAATAACGAAACGCGACACATTTACTCGTTTTTCTAATTTGGAAGAATTGCAAATAATCGGCGGATTTACATTTTCAACTGACCTTGTAAACACGTTACCAGAATTGGCGCCGGAGTTTCTCAACATAAAATCCTTATTAAATCTAAGTATATACGATTTTCTTGCTTTGCGCTTCCCAGGAGGAGACAAGCAATGGACACTGCCGCCATTTCTAGAACATCTCACTTTGGAAAATTGCCTATATCAAGTTTTCAATTTCACAGAAATTCATACATTAGAGAACTTGAAGATTGTTTTTTCTATTCCTCAGCGTTTTGATCTTCATTACTTGTATACAGTCGTCAAACCGTCTGCAGCGTCGCTCAAGGTACTTCATGTGAAAGGCTTTGATAAGTTTTTCAGTATCTATGATATAGCTTTTTTATGCCATTTGACTGATCTTTCCTTCAACGACACGTTGCTAAAAAATGACGCCCATTATTGCGAATGTCAAATGTATAAAAATTGGCAGGAATATTTGTCTAAGGAGGCAAATTTTCAGTTGACGTATCATATAGATTCAGGCGGACAGCTTACCTGCTCTTCACATCGTAAGTAAAAAATTAGAATAAGTTTACGGTTTAAAGAAACAATTAATTTATTCACTTCGAATAAAAATGAAAAATTCTATTGAAGAGGTAGATTGTTCGATGTATACTTTGGACGAAGCGAAACAAAATCGAACTAAGTGTTTGGCTTTGCCGATACCGACAAAGCACCGCGGATCGTTTTGGTTTTGGTTGAAATCCTTGCCATTTTATGCTTTTATCATTGTGGGAGTTATAATTCTCGGTATTTTCTTCGTGATCGCATTAGCTGTGGCGATAAAAGTAAGTTTTGTAATCTCCACAAAATGTAGGTAGGTAGGTATAAAGTTACGAATTATTTTTGAAATTTCAATCTCATTTAGATGAAATCACCAGATCCAGAACCAGTTGATTATGGCATAACTGAAGAAAACTTATCAGTGGACGAAAACGTCGAAAGCGAAGAAATCGCATGATTTGATTTTCTGTTCGAATTTATAACCTGGAAAGATTTTGTAGATTTTTCGGGATACCTAAATCTACCCAAACGTTGCATAAATGAAACGTTACAAAAAGATTTCATTTGAAAAGTTACATTCCCGAGTATAAGCAGGTAATTTTTGTCCAGGTATGTAGGCAAGTGTTTGATTATTTGAAGAATTTTTATATATTTTTTCAAATTCTGATTGCAGAGCATAAAGAAACGTATTCGAAAATACGTACCTGGAAATCACAGCTTTATTGTAGAAAAACGGATTTATGTATTTTATAATTTTATACAGATTTTTATTTGTTTTATTTATGTATTAGAATTTTCATTCTCATTATATAGGTCCCTACCTACTTCATTTATTATTATTATTATTATTATTTTTTAGTAGAAATCAGTTACTGAGAAAATATTTTTTATGGGTAATTAAGAATATAATCCACATGTTTTAAAGAAATTTATTATTCTACCTTCACTTTAAAAATAATTAACAATGTAGGATTGGTAGGATTAGTTTTTAAAAAATTGGTGATAAATTTTTCTGAGGGTGAGAAATTTCCGAAAAATCAGCCCTTCTTCTCTTACTCGTAAGACGGAGACGAATTGAAAATGATTAAAGTAAAGAAGTAGCGTCAACTTTTGAACAAAAAAAAATGCAATTTGAGTTCCTGTATCATTTTGAATCAAACAAATTAAATACCTATAATTATTTTCGCCCTTTTTTTAGAAGGAAGGAAGTTGAAAAAGATACATACTTTTCGACTATTCCATAATGGACCAAAAATGAAGTTGGGTCTTCCAATTTTGCTTGGATTTCTTACGAGTTCCCCTTGATGGTCTATTTAAGGAATCCCCATCACTTCTCTTCTAACCCTCAAGGAGGCCGAGGGACAGGTATCGTAATTTTCAGGAAATTGCGAACTGAATGGTCAAATTCAAAAAAAAAAAAGTAAATATTTGAACTCAGTGCCCTCAAATACCTAACCAACAACTGGTCATACGTTATTTTTCATTTTTTCGAATTTTCAACTCATCAGGTGGGGCAATAAGGGGATTCAGGGGGTTGTATGAAAAAAACAAGTACATACATATTCGAAATCAGCGCCCTCGAATTAGTAGAAATTATAGTATTACTTTACTTTTACGATTTTTTTTTTGAAACTTTAGTCAAAATTGTGGTCCCCTGTAGCAGTACTTTCCTACCCAGGGGTCTAAAGATCCCCTTTTCAAAATTTGTTGGTGGAAAAATGAATAAAGAAGGCTAGGTACTTATCTATTATGATTTCTTCAGATTTTTTTAAAATGATAGCTTCCATATCTATTTGATCGTCATGAAAGTTGAGCTTTCCTCAATAAAGTTCAACTTTGAGATTTTAAATTTTTTTGAATTCCCTATCAATTTTCTTTCAGACCCCGCAAACGTATTTCCTTCAAGTATACCCTATCTCAAAATATGAGTCTTCAAAGTTGCAAAATTTGGCAAAAAATCGCAATCGCCTGAAAATTACGAGGCCCACTCCCAGCCCCCTTGAAGGTTAGAAGAGAAATAATGATGAATTCATGATTAAACCATCAAGGGGAACTCGTAAAAAAATTTGAGTGAAATCGGAAGACCCTTCATTTTTGGTCCGTTTTAGTTTGGAATAGCACAGATCACTCGAAGAAATTCTTGGACTTTGAAAAATTCAATCAGCTCATCCAAGTACTAAAGTGTCAGAAGGATCTGGTGTAGTAAGTAGGTCATTGACCTCTGGTCGAACTTTGTCAAAATTCTTATGCCATTTGATCTTTCTTTCTCGAAGATTATTTTAGAGCGTATGAGCAAATTCCTATCCCGCCAAAAACTCTTTGAAATTCTTTCTTCGCGAGTTTCCTACTAATTTTTTCCCGAACTTGGCACATACGTCGGGGTACTAGAGAGGAGTACCCTGAATTTTTTTCACATTTTTTTGATAACTCGAATGACTTTGAATTTGACTGTGAAAATTTCAAATCGCCTGGGGGCAAAGTTTTGAGGTGGTCTTAAAATTTTTTCAATTCAAATTTTTCAATGTACCTACTTCACGTTCCTGAGAATTTTATAAGATTTTTTTCAACAGGTAGAAAGTGGTCAAATGTTCAAAAAACCGATGTAATTCATTATTTTTGTTGCTTAAAATCTTTTTTTTTTTTTTTCATCAATTTATTTTATATTCTTTCCTGTTAAAAATATTATTCACTCTCTTTGCCTCTTTTCGACTTTTATTCGAATATTAATTTCTCAGGACTATGATGTTTTAAACGATTCTACTGCATTGCAATGGTCCAATGTATGTAGTTCCTGCGGTAAGCTCAGGTCATAGGCGCACCCAGGGGGGGGGGGCTCAAGGGGCTCGAGCCCCCCTTAAGTCCGGAAAAAATAATTTTTTGCTTCAAAAATGTGAAAAAAGTCAATTTTTTGCTCTTCAAAATATATTTTTCCAAAAAATTCGCCCTCGCTTCGCTCGGGCAGTATTTTGATGCTTTTACTTCAAAATTTGGCAATTTTTGATTGATTTTTCAGTCAAAAATCACCAAATTTTCAATGAATTCTCTGTTTGTTAGAAAAAATTGATGATTTTTGATTGAAATATCAGTGAAAAATGACTCAATTTGAAATTTGACCCCCTCCCCCATTTTTTCTCAAATTCCCAGCCCCTCCCTTAATTAATTTCTGGGTGCGCCTATGGCTCAGGTTGTCAGGCACAAGCACTGCACCATTTGATTTTTTTGTAAGGTTACACCCTCTCATCCCCACGACGTCTTAGGTAAAATTGATGAACGACAAAATTGTTCGTTTTCAACTTTTGTTACTTTTTTTTCATGAATACTCAATTTTGAAAGTTACAGCTGAAAACCCGAAATTTCAACCCCCTTGCCCTCAAAAGGGGGAACTTTACAATTTTTTTAAATACCTAACTAATTTCAATTTTTTTAATTAATTATTTTTTAAATTAGAAATTTGAAAAATTTCGGCTTGATGTTTTTCAAAATTTATTTCAATTTAATGCATATTTTGTTTCCAGCCAAAAACCAAAAATGTCTGAAAATCTTGAAAAATCTGCGATGATTTGGATGATTTTGCGTGATTTTTGGTGATTTTGAAACTCAACAATTATCAAAATTAACAGATAATTATCGGCCATTAATATTTTTTTTATTTCATTCATCAATTCATTAAAAATTTGCTTCTTTTTGTTTTGTTTTCTTGAGTCTTGAGATAACACGTGAAAAAAAAAATGAAACAAGTCTTATATTTTTTTTTAGTTTTTTTTAGTAAGTATCATATTCATATTTTTTCTTTTGTTTGATGAATTATTATTAAATTTTTCAATCGGCATACATTTTAATTTTCAAGTAGGATCAACGGTACAACAAAACCCACAATATGGCCAATGTAGTTATGATAAAACTGATCCTAGCCAGACTGTTTGCACCTACCAAGCCACTGAAAATGTCTTACCGGATGACATACCATCAAATACAACGGTGAGGATTTGCATTCACATCAAATTTAATCAACTCTATTGTAGGTTCGAAAATATTGTGATTTTTTTCCCTTTCCACGCAGAAATTGAAAATACATTGTACACCAACTGGCAAATCTTGGCGATTCATGAAACCAGACACTTTCACTCGTTTTTCCAATTTGGAAGAATTGCAAATAATCGGCGAATGCGTATCATCAGTTGACGCTACCACGATAGAAAAATTAAAGCCGGAGTTATTCAACATAAAAACCTTATTAAAGTTGAGTATATCCGGTTTTGTTGATAATACCCAAATTCAAAATAATCGTATTAAGCTATGGACAGCGCCGCCATTTCTAGAACATCTCACTTATGAAGATTGCAATACTCAAATTTTCAATTGGACAGATGTTCATACATTAAAAAATGTAACAATTTCTTACTCCATTGGCCGGGATTTGGTTCCTATATATGGTCAACCACTTGCACTTCAAATTGTTGAACCGTCGGCAGCGTCGCTAAAGGAATTTTATACAAAAGGCTTTGCTGGTTATTTCAAAATCTCTGAAATAGCTTTTTTATGCCATTTGGCTGATTTTTCCTTCGACGATACTTTTCTGAAAAATGACGCCCATTATTGCGAATGTCAAAGGTATAAAAATTGGCAGCAATATTTGTCGAAGGAGGCGAATTTTCAGTTGACATATCATATAAATTCGGGTGGACAGCTTACCTGCTCTTCACGTCGTAAGTAAAAAATTAGAATAAATTTACGGTATCGACGAGCAATTGATAGATTCATATCGAGTAAACATATTATAAAATTCTGTTAAAGAGGTAAATTGTACGATGTATACTTTGGATGAAGCGAAACAAAAACGAACCAAGTGTTTGGCCTTGCCTAGCGCTTTGCCGATACCGACAAAACACGATGGATCATTTCGGCTCTGGTTGAAATCCCTGCCGTTTTATATTTTTATCATTGTGGGAGTAATAATCCTCATGATTTTTTTCGCGATTGCATTGGCTGTGGCTATAATTGTAGGTTTTTCCTCCTCAAGCCTGGTTTATAATCAAATCTGAAAAAAAATTTAAGAAGCGTTTCTGAAAAATTAAGCTCGCCGTTTATAATCAATTATTATTTTCCAAACTTTTAAAATCGAATTTATTGCACGAAAACAAAGTTCATTTCATAAATATATTCAGAAGTGAGAATCTACCATCTAGATTTTACTCAAATATTTACTCATCATTGTAAAATTGCAAACAATATATTTAAAAAAAAAAAAAAGATTAATTCAAATTCCGAAGTGATGGGTCTACAAAACGTTCAGATAGAAAAAATAGAAACTAGATCTATTTTTCATCTGGAAAACTAGATTTTTAGAACTGAATGTATGAAAACGCCTCCATAATAAACAATGCATTCTAATTCGGTTCAGAAAAAAATCGCGTTTTTCAGAATTGATTACAAGCAAGGCTTCAATCAGGTGTAAAAAAAGTAAAAAAACGTTCAGAATTATTTTTGAAATTTCAATTTGATTTAGCTGAAATCGCCAGATCCCGAACCGGTTGAATATGATGTAGGTTCAGAGTACTTACCAGCGAATGAAATCGTCGAAAACGAAGAAATCGCATGATTTGATTTTTTGCTTAAATTTATAACCTGGAAGAATTTTGTAGATTTTTCAAACCTACCCAATCGTTGAAAAGATTTCATTTAAACAGTCAGATTTGAGATTCCCGAATTTTTACTGGTAATTTCTGTCCAGTTGTTATAGACATGTTTGATTTATTGAAGAATTAATTTTTTTTTTTCAAATTCTGCAGAACATAAAGAAACATATTCGAAAACACGTACCAATGAAAACTACAGCTTTAATGCAGGAAATCGGATCCAATGTCGATGTAAGTAGGTTTACCTACCTTTGGAATTGAAGGGGCAGAATTATGCACTTCGAAAAAATTACCGTTTTGAATTTTGGTTTGCATTTTCAATCGTGCGCTACTCAACAACCAAGATAGGTAGGAAGTCGCGTTTTGCGGCAACGTGTGGCTCCAAGTCTCTAGAAATTTTTATGTGCGATTGATAATTTTTGTTGGTGAATTTGGGTAAGTGTACTACGCCAAATATTCGAAAAAAATTGTAAAAAAGTGGACAATTTTTCTTATTTTTGTGAAAAACTGAAAAATTTGTCTTCTTTAGCTACTATTTTCAATGGCGATTCTTAGAAGAAAAAATCGCGATCTTTCCAATGGCACAAATCCCACCCCTCTGTCGTGCTTGAATCAAAAGTTAAGAGCGTTTAATTGAGAGAAAAACAGAAGAAAAATTGCATTTTTTTGATTTTTCAAATTTCAAAAATTTCTATCTTTGCAACTAAATTAAATAGGAAGGTGGTATTTGCAGCATTGAATTAACCAAGTAAAACACTACACCACTTCAGAATAATAAACATGAATTTTGCAAATAAAAATTTTTGGCAGAAAATTTCCAATTTGATGAAGAATTTGAAGATTTTATTTCAATTTTGTAAATTCTACCTCCATGAAATAGCTATTTAATTTCAGTAGGGTGGCATATCCAACAAAATCAGTCTAGAACAAATTTACATTATTTCACAAGACAGTCAAACCTGGAACTCAAATACCTTCATGAAGTCTCTAATCATACTGCTGAATGTCGTTTCGAGGTTTTTTTTCAAAGTCCAGAATATTTACATCATTTTTAAACTGTTTAGGATTTTTTGAACAAATTTTCTTAATTTTTCCCTCAGAATTTTCTCAACTGAAATTTTTTTCTGGCGTAATTTTTCCACGACCAAATTTTTTCTCATATTTTTTTCAACAGCAATTTTTCTGACGCAATTTTTTTCATTTTAAATTTTTTATGAAGAATTTTTCCATTTTTGAATTTACATCTTTTTCGAAAAGAATAATTTCTGTTTGATTGATGTCATAAAAAAATATTTTCCTTACAATTTCCACATCTGAAATTTTTTCTTATTTTTTCTGAAGAATTTCTCCACGTCCAAATTTTTTTCAGCCCGATTTTTACCCCTCAAAACTTTTATGACGTCAATCAAACAAAAATCATTCCTTTCAAGAAAGATGAAAGTTCAACAATGAAAAAATTTTTCAGGAAAAATTTCAGTGAAAAACACTTACGTCAGAAACATTTCAGGTGAGAAAATTATGAGAAAAAATTTGATCGTGGAAGAATAGCATCAGAAAAAAATTCCAGTGAGAAAATTACGAGGAAAACAATTTGATCGTGGAGGCATAGATAACACCAGAAAAAAAATTCAGTCAGGAAAATGACAAGGGAAAAAATTGGAAAACTTCTTCAGAAAATTCTAAATGGTTTATAAAGGACCTAAATATTCTGGTACATTGAGCTATTCCATACTAATACGAACCAAAAATGAAGTTTGGTCTTGCGAATTAGCTCAAATTTTGGTTACGAGTTTTCCTCGATGGTTTATTCATTAACCCACCATTATTTCTTGAGGGGTTGGGGGCAAGCCACCTAATTTTCAGGCACTTAAGTAGTTTTAACTAGTACAATTTTTTTTTCAATTTTGGCTATCTGTGAATTCTTTAAAAATTCAATATCCTCAATATTGCATTAAATTCGACTTTTTACCATTTTCTCATCTTCTTTTTTTCCCCCTCCAATAGTTTCAAAATTATTTGAAAAAATTTTCATTTGTTTCGTTTTTTTCAAAATTTATTCCAATTTAATAATTCATTGAAAGAAAAAACTTTAAATTATGAATACGAAATTGAAAAAAAATTTAAAAGTCAGAAATGAAAATTTCAGCTGTTGAGAAATTTTTTTGACAGCTTGACGCAGCTTGATAGCTATTTTGTTTTCAGCCAAAAACTATCAAAAAATTTACGATGATGCAACGATTTTGTGTGATTTTGATTTTGACTCAAAAATTTTCAAACCTGACAGATGAGTAATTATCGGCCATTAATATTTAGGTATCATTTCATTCATTAATTTATTAAAAAATGCTTCTTGTTTTGTTTTGTTTTTTGAGATAACACGTGATAAGAAAAAATGAAACAATTCCTATATTTTTCACTAGTTTTCATTAGTAAGTATTATTCGTATTTTTTATTTTTTTTTTGATGAATCATTATTAAATTTTTCAATTTAATTTTCAAGTAAGATCAACGGTACAACAAAACCCACAATATGGCCAGTGTAGTTATGATAAAACAGATCCTAGCAAGGCTATTTGCGACAACCAAGCCACTGGAAATGCCTTACCGGATGACATATCATTAAACATAACGGTAAGGATTCGCATTCGCATCACATTTAATTATATTGTAGGTTTGAAAATATTGATTTTTGTTTCATTTATTCACAGAAATTGGAAATAAATTCCAAATCAGCTGGAAAACCTTGGGTATTAACGAAACCCGAAACCTTTACTCGTTTTTCCAATTTGGAAGAATTGAAAATAATCGGCGAATTTACATTTTCAACTGAGCTTACCAACGCGGCAGAGAAATTAACGCCGGAGTTTTTCAATGTAAAAACTTTATTAAATTTAAGTATATGCGATTTTCATGATTGGTCCAAAGCAGGCGGAGGTCTTAGGAAATGGACGGCTCCTCCATTTCTAGAACGTCTGGTTCTTGAAAATTGCCCTCCTGAACGTTTCGATTGGAAAGATGTTCATACATTGGAGTATGTAAAAGTTCAAGATAGCGATTTTCCATTTCTGCTTGAAGTCGTCGAACCATCGGCCGCGTCGCTGAAGGAACTTTACACAAAGGGCTTTGCTAGTTATTTCAAAATTCCTGAAATAGCTTTTTTATGCCATTTGGCTGAATTTTCCTTCGACGATACGTTGCTGAAAAATGACGCCCATTATTGCGAATGTCAAAGGTATAAAAATTGGCAGGAATATTTGTCTAAGGAGGCGAATTTTCAGTTGACGTATCATATAAATTCAGGCGGACAACTTACCTGTTCTTCACGTCGTAAGTAAAAAATTATGCTGAGGAAATACGATTTCAAAAAAGAATTTTTTAATTTATGACGAGAAAAAATGAAAAATTCTGTTGAAGAGGTAAACTGTACAAAGTATACTTTGGACGAAGCGAAACAAAACCGAACCAAGTGTTTGGCTTTGCCGACCCCGAAACACCACGGATCATTTTGGCTTTGGTTGAAATCCCTGCCATTTTACGTTTTTATCCTTGTTGGAGCTATAATTCTCGTTATTTTCTTCGTGATTGCATTGGCTGTGGCTATTATTGTAAGTTTTTTCAATTCCCAATGAGGTGTAGATATTGTATCGAATTATTTTTGAAATTTCAATTTCATTTAGCTGAAATCACCAGATCCCGAACCGGTTGAATACGATGTAGGTTCAGAGTACTTATCAGCGGATGAAAACGTTGAAACCGATGAGTTCGCATGATTTGATTTTTTTCTCGAATTTATCACCTGAAAGGATTTTGCAGATTTTTCTAACCAAATGTACAGAATTATTGCATACCTGAAATGTTGAAAGAAGATTTCGTTTAAAAAATTGAATACCCGAGTAAAAGCGGGTAATTTTTTCTCAGTTTTTATAGGTAGGTAAACAGAAATGTGTTTCATTTTTTGGAGAATTAATTTTTTTTCTCAAATTCTGATTGCAGAGCATTACAGAAACATATTCGAAAATATCTTCCGATGAAAACCACAACTTTATTGTTGGAAACGTGATCTAATATTTTATACCGATTTTTATTTGTTTTATTCATTTACCTACCTATTAGAACCTCAGTTATTGAAAAAAGATTTTTTTAAAGAGTAAAAAATATGTTTTCCACGCGTTTTAAAAAAATTTATGATTTCCCCGAATTTTAAAGAATCATAAATGGCGATGACATAGGATTGGTTTTTAAAAAATTTGAGATTAATTTTCTTCAAGTGGGAAACCTCCAAAACAATTCGCTCTCCCTCCCCCCGTCAAAGTAAGCAATTAGTGTGATTTTTGAACCAGCAAAAAAAAAAAATGCAATTTGAGTTTCTACATCTTTCTGAATCCAATGAATTTAAAACCAATTTTTGCATTCCAACACAGGAAAAGTTTCTTAATCTTTGCAAAATCCAATTAGCTCATTCGAACACCACAAAATTGTCAAAAATTTTCTTCGCTCTCTAAAATAATAATTTTGGGTAAAAAATCGTGACAGTGCTGTCAATTACTTGATGAGAGGGAGAAAGGGGAAAAATTAGGTGCATTGCATTCTTACGAAAATTAGTAAGGAATTTGAAAATTTTTTGAGTTCCAGCCTAACGAGGAACGGAGCTAAGGGACCTCAAAGTGGGGTCATTTGGACTTTTCCATTTTTGGGCAACGTCATCTGCTGAGAACCTTGAATCTCCCCTCCTAGAAAGTTACGATTAAAGTTTCTAAATCGCCTCGGAATCATTGACCTCGAAATGAAATATAGGCAACAATTTTTACCTTCAACCAGAGAGCTGGAAAGTTTCTTGACGTGGTCTAAATTTTTTACAAAATTTTTATCTTCAAAATTTTTCTTGGCGAGGTCAAAATTTTTTATAAAATTTTTTTTCAACTTCAAAATTTTTCTCAGCGAGGACGAAATTTTTTATGAGATTTTTCTCAACGAGCAGGTCTGCTCGAATGTTAAATCATACCTTAAAAATTAAGGCGACCTTAAAAGTTTTAAGGAATATTTTCGTAGGTTCTGATTGGTTGAAAATGCGATAAGGAACTTTCAAGATTGCCTCAATTTTCAAGGAATGTTTTAACATTCGAGTCACAAAATTTTTTTTCAACTTCAAAACATTTCTTGACGAGGTTTAAATTTTTTGCGAAATTTCTTTTCAACTTCAATTTTTTTGACACGTTCTAATTTCTAACTAAATACTTTCCAAACTTTGAATTTTTTGTCAAGGTTACAATTTTTTAACAAAATGTTTTTCAACGTCACTGCAAATTTGTAAAACAAGGCCAGGAGCCCAGGTCAATTCTTCAAGTCAAAAAATTTTCCCAGACAATTCAAAAAATTGTAATCTTGACAAAAAATTTGAAGTTTGGAAACGTATTTAAAACATGTCAAAAAATAGAAGTTGATCAGAAATTTCGCAAAAAAATTTAGACTTCGTTAAGAAAAATTTTGAAGTTGGCAAAAAATTTCGACCACGTCAAGAAAATTTTTGAAGTTGAACAAAAAATTTCATGAAAAATTTCGACCTCGTCAAGAAAAATTTTGAAGAGGAAAAAATGTTGTAAAAAATTTAGACCACGTCAAGAAAAATTTACAGGTTGCAAAAAAAACGTCGGAAGGTGGACTTGGAAAAAAAATCCAATCGACCCACAATTTATTGAAAGTAATTCTGAAAAAAATTAAGAATGAAAAACTTATGTAGACGCACCTTTACTTTAGGTAGGAAATTTTTTTAAAAATAAATACTGTTAGTTATTAGCAAAGAGAAATTTTACGCTTGAGAGGTCACTTTCTCAACGTGAATTGGTGTTGATGAACGCAAACATTTTCGAAATTAGCCAATAATTAATGGCCATTAATGATGATTTTATTGTTTACCGTTTACCTCTCTTTAAAAAATATTTCATTGAGTGAAAGGAAGAAGATAAAAAGAAGTGTACCTATATTTTTCACTGATTTTTATTAGTACTGGTAGGTAATAATCGTTTTGTTGTATTTAGGTGAGGGTAATTTTCATATTATGTAATCATTTTTATTATATAGGTATTCAATAGTAACAGCCGAAACATCTCCTAACATAACAGAGTCAACGTCAATATCATCACCGCTGCCGTCACCACCACCACCACCTCCACCACCATCGACATCACCACCTACACCATCAACAACGACATCATCATCACCATCATTCTCCTTCTCATCACCAACAACAACAACATCGTCATCGTCGTCCTCGTCAGCAACAAATCCGCCAACACCAATGCCTCACTACGGCTATTGTGAAGCTGACGATAATAGCACGAGCACGGTTCAGCTTATTTGTCGCTCCCGGCCCGACGAGAATATCTTCCCGAATAACTTACCCTTAAATATAACGGTAATTCGGTATTCATGTTACTAATAATTATACAGAATTTCAGTAAGTACCACCTGTTCAATCAAATTTTATTTTTTGTTTGCAAATAGAATTTAAAGGTACAAGCTATAAGAAAAGAGGATCATACTCCATGGCATTTCAATGCGACCGACTGTTTTAGTCGTCTTTTGAACTTGAAAATTTTGGAGATTTGGGGTAACCTTACATTTTCGGCGGAACTTTTAAACACGCCGGTGGCATTGAAGAAACAGTTCTTCAATATAAAAACGTTATCAGATTTAAGTGTGGGATTATGTATCAATGACTGGCTGTCGGAAGGGGGAAATGATAAATGGACTCCACCACCAAACCTATCAAGTCTACGTATGCAATCTTGCTCCCCTGAGCGTTTTGATTGGAAAAGTATTACTTCGTTGAAATCTGTAAGTGTTCATGCCGCAAACTTGACATCATTGTCCGAATTTGTTTACCCATCGGCGAAATCGCTGACATTCCTTGAATTGAAGTCAATTAACAACAATAATAACAAACGAATAAAGGTTTTTGAAATCCGTGAGCTAGCTTATCTATGTCATTTGACTGATTATTATTTCGATTATGGCATTCTGGAACAAAGCAGACATTATTGCGAATGCGTTAAATATTTAGAATGGCAGAAAAAATTGGCAGATGAGGAGAACTTCACGTTGACTTATAACACAAAACTTAATTGTAACTCGAGTAAGTAAAAAATGAAGTTGGTCGTTCTATTTCAGTTCAATCAGTTTTTGACTCCAGTTCCTCGGATCGTCCTAATCAGAAAACTATAAGCACACCCAAATATTATACGAGAGACTAGGGGAGGGGCTGAAAATTCAAAAATTCGAGAAAAAATTGTTGGGGGGGGGGGGGGTCAAAATTCAAAAATTGAAAATCTTATTAAAGGTATTTTCGAAATTTTACCGATTTTTTTTTTTATAAAAGAGGAAAAAATAAGTTTTGGACGAAAGATGCATAATTAAAAATTATTCTATGTTTATTTTACTGATTCCAAAATTAATTTTGCCAAATTTGACTATTTAGTTTAAATGTAGAGAGTAGATATGATGATTACATTGCTTCAAAAAAAGATTGATTTTAATACTACTCAAGTGAAGCGAAGAACGAAAATTTTTTGAATCATGTTTGAAAAAAATTTACTTCTTTTGGGTATTTTTTATGATAAAAAATTTAGGGAGATACTCTACCTCTCCGAGCCTTTCTCTTGGGAGCACATACAAAGTTGAGCATTTTACTTTGAAAATTTTTGGTAGAAATGATCATGAATTCTCTTTTAGTTTCTTTTCTGACGTCCAAAACTGATTTATGCCAAAATTAAGTATACCCGTTCGTGAGCTAAAAGCTTTCGAGGTTGAATACCTTCAATAAAAAACGGGGATCCGGAGAGAGACGTCTGGTCATTCTGGCTCCAGTCTCGAGATTTTTTACCAAAGTGCCGCCGGCTATAGCTCCAAAAAATCGCTCGGAGGGGGCTCTCCTATCCCCGGCTTCGCTCCAGATTCCTGCTGAAAATTGACAACGCGAAAAAAATATAATCCCTCCCATCAATCCCAAGGAGTTCGAGCAAGGGAGAAAAATTAAGTAAAATCGAAGAACTTTGAATCAAAAAATGAATTGAAGTGGCATAAAATGACCCAGTTCGAAATTAAAGTACTTAATGCGAAATAAATAAGTACGTTCGATTTACGTTGAATAAATTGATTTGTTTTCAAGGTGGTAAAACGGATTGCACGCGTTCATATAATATAAATGAAGCAAAAGAAACCCGAATGAAATGCTTGAATCTGCCGCCCACATCAACAGGAATAGCGGGTGAATCGTCGTTGTGGTCTTGGTTGAAAAGCTGGCCAACTTCTACGTATATTATTATTGGAGTTCTACTTGTTATCTTTATTATAGCAGCACGCGTCGTACTATCGGTTACCTCGGTAAGTCTTAAATTCTCAATGAAATTTAATCGTACAAATTCATTTTTGATTAATCTGAATTAGAGAGAAACGTCAGCATCAGCAAATATTGAACCTGCGACGGAAGAAGAAGAAGAAGAGGAAACCGTACTGAGCGAAGAATCTGCCGTAGAAAACTAATAGTCCAGCGCGATTCGATTTTTCATTCGATTGTGACTTGAAAGGATTTTGCCCAATTTGGTTACCAACTGACGATGATAGATTTCATTCAAAAATTAGAAAACCAAGTTTGAACTAGTCATTATGTGCTCGATTATTAAAAAAATTGTTTTGTTTTCGTTTTCGTGTCGATTATAAGATATGAAGAAACAATATCATAAACTGTCTGTAAGACTTGGGTAGGCGGAGTTCTATTGCAGAAAATTTCATCTACTTAATATTTTCTACTAATTTTTATTTGTTTTATAAATATTGGTCAAAACTGTAGTTAATAAGTATATTAGATACCTACTGATAATTGTAATATACCTAAGGAAATTGAAGAACAAAAAATTAAAAAATTTACCTACACATTAAAAATTTTTACAAATTTCCAAACATTTTTTGAAAATATTTCTTAGGTACGAGAAAATTTTTTACAAAATTATGCTAAAAAAAAAATCATAGGTACTTATATCGTATCTACTTCGGATTTTGGCCAAAATTAGAGTGGAAACTTCCCAGAAAAATCCAAGTTTTTTGGCTATAACGGAAATAAGCTGAAAGTTAATCAAAGTGAGGCAATTTTTTAAGGGGAAAAAATATTATTCATTTCTTTTCCTTTTTGGACCCATTAGCATTGAAATCGTATGATAATTTTCTTCTACAAAGAATTTGGAAAGATGCAGATCACATTTGAAGATTTCTCGATTTTTGCCAAATTTAAACCGCTAGCTCAAACAATTCAAAATAGATGAAATTTTTCGATTTCCAAGAAAATTTTGAAAAGAATACGATGGAGGTTAATAAAGTAAATAAAATTTGTTACATTCGTAAATTGTCGAGATTTGAAGAGGTAGCAATCTAAAAAATTATTCAAATTCGTAGTCACGAAAAAACAAAAATTTCATAATTTTGAAGAATTCGGGTGAGGAATCGTATTAAAATGGATGAAAATTATCATCTTTTGGTGAAATTCATTTTGTATTGATTGAAAATGTTGCTATTTTTGGCGAAAAGTGCTACTCGCGACTCACATTTTTCAATCACTGACCTAAAATGATGATTTCATTTACAGAAATTTGATTACAGTGGCGAAGTATTTACAACCATTTTGGTCTTCTTTAGTTCATCGAAGTTTTTTAAATTTATTTTTAAAGGTATGGGAGAATTTCTTGGATTTTTTGATCATCGCTAAAATTATAAATTAATTTGACGCAGGAAGAGCATACCTAATTTTAGGTTGAAATTGAAAATGATATCTATTTACATACAACTCCAAGAAGGCGTGGTTTTTGAAGTTTTTTTTTTGCAGTTTTGACGTCATCTCGGGTGCTTTTTACTCAATTGAAACGAAATTTTGTGAATAGAGGGAGTTATTCGATAAAATAATCAACAAAATAACAAATTTTATTGGCGGATTCAAGGGAATCGATATGGAAGGATTGAGCTCCAGGTCGGTGGCGTCAAAAGATTTTTTTTGAAAAAGTGCAGGTAGAGAAACTTGATTTAAAAGAAAAATTTTAGGAGGGAATAGAAGAAAGAGGGAACTCCCTTGGTCTTTGGCACTGTCACTTAGAATAATTTGTCAACATGTATTGTGATTTTTATGTAAGTAAGTTTAAGTACCTGAAAAGGAAAGCAAGGATAAATCTTTGAAAAAAATTGACTTTTCAAACCCCAAAAACTCATTTTTCCATTTTTTAAATGCTTTCAAAATTCTTATTTGATGCAGTGGGGGGGGGGGAGGAGGTACAATACACCTGTAAGCAACAAAAAATTTTTTTCAACCGAAAAAGCAAAACAAAAGCACAAAAAACAAGAACGTAAGAACGAAACACACATAAAAAATATTCAAAATCAATGCGTGGGGCTGGGAGCTTTTTTTGAGATACAAATAGGGCAAACAAGTTAAGTTCCAGCACTGCCAGCAGTTTTTTTTGGGGAGCTTTGTACTGTTGCCTCAAATAGTTTGTTGAAGTGTACGAAGCGAGGGCGAATGCTGGAAAAATTGGACATTTAAAGCTTAAAAATAGGATGTACATAGAATTCAGAAATATTGGACAAATAAAAACGAATCCTTTTTATTTTGGAGGGAGATAACTTTATGTTTGGGAGGGCTAAACCCTCCTCAGAAAATTTCTCGTTTTTCAAGTCTCTGTACTCATTTTGCAGCCACCCAAAAAAAAGCTTCCGACCCAGACCCCCCCCTTTCGGACGTTTCTGGCTACGCCACTGCTTTCTGACATTAAGTTAAAAATATAAAAATTTATGTTTTCGACTTTTGGTGACACAAAAAAGGGTCTTAAAAATTTTGGAATGACCCCCCCCCATCCAAGAGGAAAAACATATCCATGTTAAAATGTAGGGGGGGGGGGTCAAATTTCGAATTAATCATTTTTCATTGATCATCCAGTTGAAAATCATTAATTTATCTGACAAACGGGGAATTTATTGAGGAATCGGTGATTTTTGACTGAAAAATCGGTCAAAAATTACCGTTTTTTGCTGAAATAAAATGACTAAAATACTGCCTGAGCGAAGCGAGGGCAAACATGTTTTGAAAAAATATTGTTTGAAGAGCAAAAAATGCACTTTTTCACATTTTTGCAATAAAAAAATATTTTTCCTGGGCTTGAGGGGAGGGGCTCGAGCCTTTTGAGCCCCTCTGGGTATGCCTATGAATATTATTATACCTATTTATGCCAATTTGTTATTAATTTCTTTTAAAAGGTTTCTGAATCAGACAAAAATTTAACAAGATGTCTTCAGGGTTGCGTTCAGGATGGATTGTGTATACACAAAAATGACGTCATTTTTGTGTATAAACATACAAAAAAATTCAGAGGATGTGCGAATTCATTCCTTTCAAAAATAAAAATTTAAAAACTGATGGTTAGCAAAGCACCCTTTTTGCCTTGAATTTACATTGAATGATTTCAGTTTTATTTTCTTTGAATGATTTTTATCACTATTTTTTCGGATCTAAATCTTTCAGGAACGAAAACAATCTGATTGGTTAATTTTTGTATATACCTAAAAATGACGTCATTTTTGTGTATACACAATCCATCCTGAACGCAACCTAGGTCATTTTTATTTGAATTTTTTTCAAAAATTTATATCCTCCGTCCAAAACCAAGAAAAGTTCGAAAACCCCCCCCCCCCCCCCCGAGATCCCAGCCTGATAATAATTGTTGGCCATTAATAATCATCTTTATATTTGTTGTTAATTTTGATTCAATTTTTTTCAACTGTCATGTGCGTGATAAGAGAAATATGGAAGAAAAACAGTTTTTCACTACGGTATTTTTCTTTGGTAGGCATTTATAGCAAGTAACAATTCAAAGATGCGAAAAATCGTGTATTTTTCTTTGATTTTCATAGGTACTGGTAAGTATCGATAGGTAGTTTTTTACATTCAGATGGGCGTTATTTTCACATCTAATCATTTTTATTACATTCAATAGCAACAAACACTACGGAGTCGATGTCAACATCAACGTTACAGCCGAAGAACGATGCCCGATGTGTTTACAATCAAAAATTTGTTACTTGTACTTCCAAACAAAACGATGATGTTTTTCCGAATGACATATTCATAAATATAACGGTAACAATCCTTGACAGAAATTATCAAAAATTTGAATACCAATATCAAATTAATTTCTTTTTTCAAGTATTTGAACTTGAATTCCTTGGAAGCTCCGTGGCAATTAACGGAGCTCGACAGTTTTTCTCGTTTTCCGAAATTGGCAAAATTGGAGATTTCGGGTGAAATTGAATTTTCGACGAACTTGACAAAAACAACAGAAAAACTGAAGAGGGAGCTATTCAATATAGGAACCGTAGCAAATTTTTTATTGAAAAACTGCAAAAATTGGATGAACATAGGGGGCGATGATAAATGGACTCCACCACCAAACGTAATATTGATACTTTTTCTAAGTTGTCCTCCTGAGCGTTTCGACTGGAGAAATATAACTTCGTTGAAAGTGGTAACTGTTGAGGACACAAACTTGACATCACTGTCCGAATTTGTTTACCCATCGGCGAGATCGCTAACATATCTTTATTTGAGAAACATTTATCATAATAATGACAGAATTGTCTTTAAAATCCCCGACATAGCTTTCTTATGTCAAATAAATGAGTACCAGTTTAATGGAGATGTTTTGCAAAGAAGCGAACATTATTGCGAATGTCGAAGATATTTGGATTGGATGAAATTCTTGACTGAAGTTGAGAAGGTCAATTTGACCTATTCTCCAAGTCCAGTGACACTTCAATGCATTGCAGGAAGTAAGTAAACAATGGAAATTAAATTGAGTAGGTACATGATTTAAAGAACCTACATGAGTGGGTACACACAGTCTGTCTATTCTGCAGAATGTCAAATTAAACCCCAAAAGTAAAAAGTCGAAAAATTCCTATTTTGGTAATTTTTTATCGAAATTTAGATATGCAAGGAGTCTAAAAAATTTCATTAAGGAAAAATAGGACTTTACATGGTGGGGTGTTTTTCAACCATTCCATCGATTTTTCAAGGAGAGGGGACAAAATTTCCCTTTTACAATTAAATAAAAATGGGATGAGGCATGAGATTTGTTTGATTTTACATGTGTGGTTCACACTTTACAGAGGCGTTACGAAGCTACAAGTTCTGGGGAAAGAGGCGGGGGGGGAGTACACCTCAAATTTGCTCAACTAATTTTCCGAAAAATTTCCAACTATTTTTCCTATTTTTCGAGAAACCTCAACTAAATTTATAGAATTCTCCAACTTGTTTTTAAAAATTTCTCAACTTTGAAATTTTTCACCAACACCTATTGAAATTGATATCAATAAAGATTGGTTTACACAGAAAAAGAAATTTGCCAATTTACAACTTAATAATAAATTTGGCAGAATTATATCATTTTAGGAAAAAATTTCAACGTATGAAAATAATCATTAGGTAAATAGTAAATACATTCAATGTGAGACTAAAAAGTTTGAAATTCGGAAAAATTTTCACTTCATTTTTAAAAAAATTGATGCACTGGATTTGAGTTTGGAAAATTTTGAAAAATTTGGATTAAAAATGAAAAAGAATTGAATTTTAGAAATTTTTGGAAAAAAGGAGTAAAAAACGTTGAAAAAGTCAGGTCGATTTTAAAAAGTTGTACCTATGAAAAAAACTTGAGCTAAAAAGGACATTTAAAGTATATGATTTTTCATCTATGTACTTTTTTTGAAATTGATTCTGAAGGAAAATGAAAGATCAAATGGAACCAGGAAAACTAGGACCAATTGAAACGGTTCTTAATTTTGGGAACCCCCGTCAAAACAGTAAGATGAATATTTTTAGAATAAAACCCAAACCTCAATTCTTTTGAAAATAATAAAAGACCAGAACCATTTCAAGAATAATATCAATAAATATAAAAAATTAAACTAAGAACTGAAAGAAATAGGTTCAGATTTCAACATGTAGGTAGGTACCATGATTCGGGACCAGGAACCATTTGATCACAAATCATCATAAAACCAGTGCGCATTCAAGATTTTTTGGAGCTGCCCAAACTCAAAACCTGATGTTTCTTAGAATTTTTTTCCTATCCAACTACCCTTACTCTCATATGAAGACAAATATGCAATCCAATCACAACTTTTGGGATTCATCAACTCATAATTTTTTTAAAAAATTAAATTTTTCTGACTAGATTGAAAATAAAATACAAAAATTTGTACTCCTTGAGCTACTTTTTTGACACCTAAAAAACCTAATTTTTTAAGGACTATCATTCTTCTGAAAAAATCGAACAATTTTTGAAAATTTAAGTATTCGAGATCGTCACAAAGTCCAATTATCTGGCGGGGTAAGGCATAATAATTTTGAGAGTTTGTTTTTCAAATTGCCAACCATCTATGAGCAACCCATTTTTTTTTTTTATTCATTTGAGAAACTTTGTGACTTGTGACAATTTATAATAATTAATATTGAGTAAAATTATTTTTGTTCAAGATGATACGAAATGCTCGAACTATACTTTGGATGTTGCGAAAGAGGATCGAACCAAATGCTTGAATTTGCCACCCATAACAACAACAACAACGTCGACGACGACGTCGGCAACAACAACAACAGAAATAACAACGTCATCAACAACAACGTCGACGACGACGTCGGCAACAACAACAACAGAAATAACAACGTCATCAACAACAACGTCGACGACGACGTCGGCGGAAACAACAACAACAACAGAAATAACAACGTCATCACCACGATCACGGTCTACAGCAAAACCTCGAGCAACGACTGAAAGGAATAAACCTACCACAACTGACAAATCGCTATGGGATCAAATATGGTCGTTACCAATTTTTGTTTATATTATCATTGCTGGAGTTATACTTATTTTGGTGGTCACATCCGTAGTTATTGGGGTAAAAAAAGTAAGTTCTAAACTTTTAATGGATGCAACCGAAAACTTGACCATCTATTGTTTTGGTTCTTTTTCCATTATTCTTTCATCAGTTTTTGATTCAAAGATCAGCTGTGCTCTCGAAATATTCTCGCCATGGTTCAGATCGTATTTTCCCATTTTTAAATTTTCAACTTAAGATTTTCACTCCAAAAAAAGGAGTATTAGGAGACGAGATTGTTCGTCAATGAATAATAGAAAAATATTGGTCAAGTTTTCGGAAACATCCTTCTTACTGAGAAATATTGAGTCGAATTCTTTTGAAATTTTAATCAAATTTAGATGAGATCATCAACTGAAGACGAAGAATATTATGAAGAGGAGTTCTATTAAAAGAAAAGAGTTGAATCTTTGTGAATAGGTACATATCGACGGATGAAATAATTAAAAATCGAAGAGTCCAAAATGAATGAATTTTTTCTTCGATTACAACTTGGAAGAATTTTGTTTAATTTTGATTTAAACTTAGGTACCTATACCTACCTAGTCCTTTTTTTTTAATGAAAAAAAAAAAAAAAATAGCCTTTAATGTGTCATCCTCATCAGATTAGGTACTTTGACTTCAAATTTTTTCGTAGGTAAACAATTTGGGCCGAAATTTTTACCGCGTATCAATTCCGATGACGAGGTAAACATATTATTTTTTGGTGCAAAAATGTCTCCCAGAGCCGAAAAAACCCAACCCCAGATAATCATTTTTTAGGCGCACTGTTCAAATGGTCATTTCTTTGGTTCTGATGGTCACTTTTGCATTAAAATTTAATCAGCACATCTTCAAATCACCAGGAACTCATGATAAATTTTGTAGCTCGATTCGAGTGGCTTGATATAAGGGGGTTTGTTCCACCAACTCTTCTTCTCGAACAAATTTCAACTTGGAGATCTCTCGGTGTAAAGTGGGGAATTCGAGCGAGAAATAGAGAAATATTTCTCAAAAGGTTGAGAAAATTGGAAAGTGAAATAAATTTTCGTCTTGGTTTCACTTCGGCTATTTCCATTTTCATACCCACTTCCTTCAAATCAAAACGTAATAAATTTCGTCACTAAAATTGCAGTTTTTAGAACCTTTTTAAGTAGTTTTTGACGTACCTACCTATGTTGATGTCCTCGTTTCTTTTGTATTTTTACATCATTAAAGTACTGCTCAGTTTTTATACCTACTGGTTTTTAATATTATTGTTTTATTTATTATAAATCCAATTAAAACTTTCTGGACAGTTTTTTTTTTTTTTTTTTTTTTTAAATTCAAGATTAATATAAGTAATAAAAAGATAGGTACCTAACTACCTATGTACCTTCATACTCACTTTTAAAAAAAGTATAAAAATTTCAAAATTGAGTACAAGTGACCTCTAAATCAATTATTTCAGTATTGAGCTATTTTTTTTATTGAAGAGAAAAGTTTAGCTTGGATTTCGGAAACAATTAGTTGGATAATAATTCATTTTGAGTTGGAAATTATGCAGAAAAAAATGGATCTTGAGGGACGACCGAAATTTAAATTAATGAGAAACATGAAACCATTTTGTTCTATTTGAAATACATGGTAAATATCCGGAGAAATGGAAAAGTAACAATTTTGGAAAGGTTATCTGGCAAAGAGTTATGAAATTTGGATGATTTTTTTCTCTTCAAAATGCTTCGTTGTTATTTTTCAAATCATAATGCAAAATGCAAAAATGAGGAAAGCAAAAATCGCTGATTTATTCTGATAATGAGATTGAATTTTCTTGAGTAGATAAGGAAAAGGAACCACTAAAAGGATGCAGTAAAAATATTAATCGATTATCTAGGTAAGTAAGTACTTCGATGATTTATGGGCAAGTTTATGAATGATTTTGCTTTTGAAACAAGGGCGTACTATCAGCTTTCGAAATTTTTTCTTATAATATCTTTTTTTTTCCAACTCCTCCAATAATTTTTTCCCCCACCAAACTTTCTTCTTCGAGATTTTTTGTAAAGTCCAAGATTTTTTTTTACGATTTCTTCGATTTTTATTTTTGCTAAAATTAAAATTTTAATTTTATAAATATTTAATGTGAAATCCCATTTTTTGATCTTGAAATTTTTGAAAACTTGACATTCTCTCGATTGTTTCTTAAAGTTTTTCAACTCAATTTTTGGTATTTTTTTATTCTAAAAATTTCAGAACTGGGAATTGAAATGTGTTTCAAATTCAAAAATTTTAAAAACTCTCCGGTAATTATTGGCCATTGATACCTACCTATTTACATATCTTTCTGCCCTGCTTGGTCCTGCTTGATAAGAAAACTTTGCGGAACATACTCGGAAGAAAAACTATTTTTCACTATTTCTGTTAAAAATTTATACCTTCATGAGGTGAGTAAAAGATGCAAAAAATCGTAGTCCTATATTTTTCTTTGGTTTTCATTCGTGCTGGTAGGTATTCATGTTTTTTTTGTATTCAGATGGGCATAATTTTCACCATCATTTTTATTAATATTCAATAGCAACAAACACAACGGACGCGGAGCCGACGACACGGCTCCAGTCGCTGAATTATGGGCGATGTGATTCCAGTGGTAACGATACTAGCGAGGTGATATGTACCCCCGAACGAAACGGTAATGTCTTCCCGAATAACATATCTTTAAGTATAACGGTAATGATTCATGCCCCAAATAATTAAATTTTTTTACCAATATCAAACTGACCGTTTTTTTTTGTTTGCAAACAGAGTTTAAAGTTGAATTCTAAAGAAGTTCCATGGCAATTAACGAAGCTCGACAGTTTTACTCGTTTTTCAAAATTGGAAACATTGAACATTTTTAGTGAAATTGAATTTTCGACGGACTTGACAGACTCGATAAAAAACCTGAAAAGGCAGCTCTTCAATATAAAATCCGTATCAACTTTACGTATAAGAAACAGCAAGAAATGGACGTTCGTAGGGGGTGATGATAAATGGACCCCACCGCCAAACGTATCATATATAGTTTTTCAACGATGTCCCCCTGAGCGATTCGATTGGAGAGATGTTACTTCGTTGCAAATAGTATCAATTGAAGACACAAACTTGACATCACTGTCCGAAGTTGTTTACCCATCGGCGAGATCGCTAACATATCTTCATTTGAAAAAAATTTATAATAATAATGATGAAATTGTTTTTAAAATCCACGATATAGCTTTTCTATGTCGTTTAACCAAGTATTCTTTTGATGGAGATGTTCTGCAAAGAAGCGAACATTATTGCGAATGCCGAAGGTATTTGGATTGGAAGAAATTCTTGGCTGACCAAAGGGTCAATCTCCTATATCAAACAAGGTCAATAATTCAATGCAAAGCAGGAAGTAAGTACCTAAACGAAAAATTGAGTTGAATTAGGTACCCAAGTTGGAAACTCTGGATGGGTACAGTATGTCGATTATGCAGGGTGTCGAATTTAATCCCAAAACCAAAAGCGAAAAAATTCCTCTTTTGGTAATTTTTATCAAAGAGTTCGTAAGACGTGTGAAAAATTTCGTGATGGAGAAACAGAACTGTGGCAGGGCGTTTTTCAACCATTCCACCAATTTTTCAAGGAAGGGGCAAAATTTTCCTTTTCACTCATTTAAAACCTAATAAAAATGGGATGTGTGAGAAATTGCGGAGAAAGCAAAAAAGGTCTTACACAATAGGAAAGAGGGTCAAAAATTCAAAATTTTCATTTCTAAGTCAACTCAATTTCAGATGTTATCCAAAAAATGCTCACACGGAATGAACAACAATATGTATGTAAATCGTTCGCTCGAATCTCAACTTCGCAACCTGTCTCATGAAGTCGCGTCGTTGAGATACCTATTATTGAAAATTTGAACCCGAAATCAACAAATTTTTCAACCCATTTTTTTCGATTTTCAATGTGTACCTAGTTTCAACTTTTAATTTCTTTTTCTCCAGATATTTTTCAACTCCAAAATTTTTTTCTTAGAATATTTTTTAACTCTAAAAATTTTTTCATTTGGAATGAATTTTTACCAACTCTGACATTTTTTCCTTCAATTTCTTTCTGGTAGGTATAAAAATTTTTCAACTCTGGCACTTTTTCTAAAAATGAATAATTTTTATTTCTCAACTTTGAAAATTTTCTCTCAAAATTGAATCTTTTCTCAAATTTTTCGCCCTTGAAATTATTTCTTGAAGTTCAATTTTTCCATCTGTTGAATTTTTTTTCAAATTCATTCATTTTTTTCAGCTAGGTTCAAATGTTTTTCCAAAATTATTTCCCAGTTCTGAAATTTTTAGAATAAAAAAAATCAAAAAATTGAGTTGAAAAACATTTTAAGAAACAATCGAGAGAATGTCAAGTTTTCAAGATCAAAAAAATGGGATTTCACATTTGTAATTTGAATAAATATTTATAAAATGAAAATTTTAATTTTAGCAAAAATAAAAATCGAAAAAATCGTAAAAAAATCTTGGACCTTGCAAAAAATCTCGAAGAAGAAAGTTTGGTGGGAGAAAAAATTAATGAAAGAGTTGAAAAAAAAAAAAGATATTATAAGAAAAAAATTTCGAAAGCTGAAATAAATTATCAAAATTTTGAGAAAAATAAGTAGATGAACGAGATCGCGCATAGTTCGATCATTCTGTTGTTCATTCCGCGTGAGAATAGACAGACTCTCCCCCCCCCCCCCCAAAAAAAAAAACTGGCATTCCGGGGAATAATCCTATTTTCTCCTCTCTGCACAGGCCTGCTTGACGTAACTCGATGCTCTCAGGTTTTCCAACGGGTAAAAGTGCCAAGTTTTGGTTCTCCGATTTTTCAAAAAAATTATTATTATTAGGTATTAATATTTAGTGAAATAATTTGTGTTTAAGAGAAAACGAACTGCTCAGACTATACCTTAGATGAAGCGAAACAGAACTACGACAAATGCTTGAATTGGCCACCCATAACCACAACAAAACCAGACTTAGCAAACCCTCCAGCAACGATTACTACCAAACCCTCTACAGCTGACAAGTCGTTATGGGATAAAGTGAGGTCTTTACCTTTGTATGTCTATATTATTTCTGGAGTTATATTTCTCATCTTGGTGGTCACATCCATTGTGGCTTTAGTTAAAAAAGTGAGTTTTAAATTATGAATGGGCGTAATCGAAAATCTAACCAGTTATTTTCCTATTGCTTTCATGATTAATGATCAGAAATTGTCGAAAATATGCCAAAAAATTTGTAAAAATAAGCAAATTCAACAAAATTGACCGAACCGATTGAATCGGTTTTAATCTGTGGGTTGTACACAGTATGGTAAGAAAGTAGATCTGGAAAAAAATTAAAAACTTGAAAAATGAAAAAGGGGTACCGCGCGGATAAAAATTGCATCAAATTCCTTGAAGTTCTCTCCATTCAAGTACAAAGTTTTCTTTGAGATTGATACAAATTTGATAGGTGGCGTTAATTTTTCAAAGAGAATATTTTCATCTCGTCATTCCTCCCTTTTTTTGGTGGGAAAATTCCAAAATTCTTAGCTGGGAGAGACAATTTGAACCATTTGAGGGATAGTTTGACAATCCATAAAAATTGATAGATGAGCCAGGGGGAAGTGGAACACATCTTTTATGATCATGTTTTGGGACTTCTTCATCCAGATAGTATTTTCCAACTTTTAAATTTTCAAATAGGATTTGCACATCAAAAAGGAAACGTTACGAGGCGAAAAATACTTATTGTGTCAATGATAGGAGCCAAATCCCGGGAAGGTTTTCAAAAATGCCCTTCCTAATGAATTATTGGTATATCGTATTAAATTTTTTTGAAATTTTAATCAAATTTAGATGAGATCATCGGATGAAGACGAAGAAGAAGAGGAAGAAGAATTTTATGAAGAGGAGTTCGATTAAAAGCAAAGAGCTGGATCCCTGAGAATACATACTTATTGATGAATGGAATCATTAAAATCGAAGAATTTGATATTGTAAAGATTTTGGTGAAAAGTTGAGAATTTCGGTATAAAGTGAGGAGTTCAAGTACAAAATAAAGAAATATTTCGTGATTTGAGTTTTCCAACTCATCAACAGATCAACAGCAGATTTCTCAACAACGAATTGGGAAAGTCAAAAAAAATTGAGAAAATAAGAAAATGAAAAATATTTTCTTCCAGATATTCATTCTAATTCCTGCATATTAACTTTAAAACATGGTAAATTTTGTTGCTCGGATTACTCGTTTATTATGCTGATACAAGTCATACAGATTATGATGAAATTAATATTGTACCTATATTCGAAAACAGTCAATAAGAATTACGATTTTATTGCATAATATTTTATACTTACTGGGTTTTATGTATTATTTTATTTCATTCAAGAGTACCATACCTATTATAAATCTGGATATTTTTTATTAAAGATTCATGTACCTAGGTAATGAAAACATATGTACTTTACTTTACCTACCTACTCGTTTCTTGATTTTTAACACAGAATTTTTTTTTGAAAAATTAATTGTTGAAAAAATTTGAATCTGGAAAACTGAATCTAGGAAATAAAACGTGAAATTGAGACTATATTATTTTTTTCAATTCTAATCGCTCACTCAGAAACCTCAATGAATTTTAAATGAAAACTCAAATTCTGCTTCAAAAGTTTGAAAAAATCGTGGGATAATTATTGGGATGAGAATTAAAATTCCAAAATTTATTTCCGTTCAAAAGGATCAAAAAAATTTATAGGATGAATTTGTGACGAAAATTCGTCTCAATGATTCATATTCTATATAACCTCAAAATGTCGAAAAATCGTGGGATAATTTTTGTGGTGAGAGAAAAAATTTGAAATGTGTTCGACTCTGATTGGTTTGAAACAATTTGAAACACAAATATTTGAAATTCTGCGGTAATTATTGGCCATTAATTTCTATCTATTCACCTTTCTGTCCATGGGCTTTCCTGCTGAAAAAAAAACTACACATGCACCACATGCACAACACTTGATAAGAAAAACATGAACGAAATTGTGTATTTTTTGCTATTTTTAATCGGTAGGTATTGCATCACTTTTTTGCAGTGCTCGTTACTTACACATTTTTTCATTTCGTTAAACAATTTTTATTCATAGTGAGATCAACAATACAACAAGGTATTCGATATGGCAACTGCACTTATGATAAAGATGATCCCAGTAAGGCTGTTTGCATTATAACTGAAGGGCGAATAAATACTATTTATGGCTTACCAAATGACATACACCAGAATATAACGGCAAGGAAATTTTACTCAAGTACCTGCTACCTATTTACTTGTAGATAAATCAAATCAATTGTTTTTTGTTCCTAAACAGACATTACTGTTGCATACTGAGGAATCTGGAGGGAATGCATGGCTGTTGACAGAAGTAAACAGTTTTAGTCGTTTTTCAGCATTGAAAGTGTTGAAAATTTCAGGCAATATTACATTTTCAACGGACCTTATAAACACAATGGAGATAATGAAGAGACAGCTCTTCAATTTGAAAACTTTATCAACCTTTTGCTTGAAAAGTTGTCTCAGTTGGATTAAGGTATTGGGTACTCATGGTAAATGGATCCCACCACCAAACCTACAATATCTAAATTTTCGATCTTGTCCCCCTGAACATTTTGATTGGACGAATATTACCTCGCTAGAAAATGTAACAGTTCATGGAACATATTTGTCATCACTGTCTGAATTTATTTACCCATCAGCTAGATCACTGAAATATCTTGATTTGGATTACATTGCGGTTGATAGAAACAGCAGTGATTTAGAAAGGGAAGATTCAAAAATTTTTGAAATCAATGATATAGCTTTTTTATGCCATTTGACTGAATATTTTTTCAACGGCAAGGGTCTGCAAAGAAGCAAAAATCATTGTGAATGTCTGAGATATTTAGATTGGCAGAAATACTTGGCTGAGAAGGTGAACTTCACTTTGACCTATACAACAGAACTTGATGACCAAGCACTTAATTGCACAGCAAAGAGTAAGTTGAAAATGGAAAATGGTTAAGTTACAAAATTCATGCTTAGGTGAATATAATTTGTATTTAAGGTGACATGGATTGCTCTGGGTATACTCTAAATGAAGCAATACAAAAACGAAACAAATGTTTGTACTCAATTGTGACGACCACAACAGAATCAAAGCTATTGCCACCAACACCACCACCACCACCACCACCACCACCACCACCATCATCATCATCATCATCATCAATATCATCATCATCATCATCATCATCAACAACAACAACACCACCACCAACACCGACACCTCCACCACCAACACCAAGTCCACCGCCACCACTGCCACCGCCATCAACAACACCACCACCACCAACACTGACACCACCGCCTCCGACACCACCACCACCACCAACACCGACACCACTGCCTCCTCCACCACCACCACCACCATCATCATCATCATCATCAACAACAACAACACCACCACCAACACCGACACCTCCACCACCAACACCGAGTCCACCACCACCACCGCCACCGCCATCAACAACACCACCAACACTGACACCACCGCCTCCTCCACCACCACCACCAACACCGACTCCACCGCCACTGCCATCAACAACACCATCACCAACAACGACACCACCGCCTCCTCCACCACCACCACCACCCCCACCACCCCAACCCCCACTACCAACACCGACACCACCACCATCACCATCATCAACAACGCCACCGCCACCCCCGCCACCATCAACAACACCACCACCGCCACCACCAATAATAACAACTACTATGTCACCAACAACTACACCAACAACAAAGAAGCCCTCCACAGATGACAAATCATTATGGGACCAGTTGCAATCTTGGGTGAGAAATTTACCATGGTATGGATACGTTATTGCTGGACTATCATTTCTCGTCTTGGTGTTCGCATGTACAACCCTAATTCTTGCAGTTAAACTTGTAAGTTTTAAATTCTTGATTAGACATAGGTATTGTATCAAATAATTTTTGAAATTTGAATTAAATTTAGATGAGATCGTCGGATGATCTGGAATATTACGATGAAGATGAAGATTGAGCAAAGAACAGGACCTTTACTATCACTCATGATTAGCAAAAACCAAACACTGGGGATGGGTACTGCTGAAGTGGAACATCCTCATTTTGAATTTTAAAAAAAGGTGTTAACTTTAATAATTTCAACTTTATGAAAATAACACCAAAAAAAAACCCTACCAGAAATCATTGAAATAAACCTCTTTCTTCACTCGATCAGTGGACATTTTTTCATTCATTAGGTACCTAGAGTACCTACATCAAATTACACTTTTTGTCTGAATTTTTGAAATGAAATCGAAAGATCTAGATAGGTATGGGTTAAAATTGTGTTTCTTTTGGAGTGATTCTTGAGTACCTACTCGAATTTCAAAACTACCTACCAAAAAAAAATCAACCTTAGGTACAATATGAAATTTTTCATTATTTTCATTTATCAAAACTTCTGTTAAGTACCTACCTAATACCTACCTATACATAATTATAATTATTTTTCATTAGAGATCAAATAAATAAAAAGTAGGTATATGTGACCTTCCAGGAGAAAACCGACCTTCGGTCCGAAAAAAAAATATGAAAAAAAAGGTGTCCCAATCAATCCAAAACAAATGATAATCATGGTTTTGGACTGATTGGAAAACTTTTTTTTTCAATTTTTTTTTCGGACCGAAGGTCGGTTTTCTCCTTGAAGGTCACATATACATATAACTAAGTACCTATTTCAAAATTTTAAAAAAAATCTAGGTGGAGATACCTAAATGTGTGATTAACATCTGCTGTTGAAAATTTCTATTTACAATTTTAAACAATCACATTTTTTCATCTCTTGAAAAAAATCACAATCGACTTAAAATCAAGCAAAAAACAATGCTGAGGAAACTATAACCTATCACGTTACTCGAAGATTTGGGAAAACTGCCACAGAAATTCTCGTCGCATTTATCCTCTTTGAGATTTTTCTTCACCTCGTTCAAAAAAATATCCAAAGTACATTTATTACCAACGATGTTTTTGCAAGCGTCAAATTTAATTATTTTTTGATTGTGATAAAATTCTACTCTCTTTTCGTTATTATTGCAACTGTAACAGAAGTGTGGGAAAATTACAGGGGGTTGATCAATTTCAATTGAAACTTTGGCGCATGACTTATAACTTACTTGAATACCACTACATGCATTGTTGCAGTGAAAGGACTCAAAAAAGATGATTTCCATTTTCTGGCGTTTCTTTGGAATTGATAGTTATCGTGTTTGAGTGCGGTTTCATCTCGATATAATCCCATTTTTGTAACCAAACCCATTATGTTTTCTTCGTCAGCGAAGTAGAATGTCCCTTTTTTATCGCTCATTGTGCCAGATGACAATTTACTGTGAGAAATTAAATCAGGATTATGAATGGAAAAGTTGAATATCTTTCCTTAAAATAAATTCTTTTTGGCATAGATATGTATTTACCCAAGTTTGTCTACCAGGTCTCTGAGTAATCCACATCCCATTTTTTCACTTAATGGATTTCCATATCCAAATTCGTAATAATGTCTCAGGTCTTGCAAATATTCCATAACCTAGGGTAGAATATTTTATCATTGACAATTTTAATGGATCTTGAAAAAAAATAGGTAGGTATTTAATTTTGGTCGAAAATGTTAATTTTCGCTCGGAAATTTCGACTGAAAAATGGTGTGTTTTTTAGAAAATATTTCGTTTGGAGTAAGATAATTTCCACTGATAATTTTTTTTTTAAAGTACCTAGTAATTTTTATCCACAAATATATTTTCTATAGTTTGAAAGACCAAATTGACCTTTTTTGAATTATCTAAACCCCACGATAAAATAAATTCTCCCACCTTTAAATCATCGGCTAAGAAGGCTGCGCAAAATGGAGGTCTCTGCATTATAGGAAGATTGTTCCAAAAAACACATGATTCGTACATAGCTGTGATATTTTCTGTAAATCGTAAAAAATATTTTAAAATAATGTGAGTTCATTGGTTGGATTTTTTAAATTTTTTCTAAATTTTATTCTTTACTTACCCCATGATACCGGGTAAGTGAATCCTAAACGATTACTTATCCTTAGACGTGTCGATTGAACAACTGGAGATGAAATAAATTCATCTACTTCTTTATTGTTGGGAATCCATTTGGCACAATTGCTTCTCATCTAGAGACCATTTTTTTTCAATTAATCTCAAAAAAAAGGTAACTACTATAAAAAAAGCTGTCTATCGAAATTTCTGATTTACCCGCAGTAATGCATCATTTTCTGTAATATCATTTCCAGCGAGGTTTTGATAATTAGTTCTCAACAACTGATTTGAAAATTTGATAGCACTGTCATTAGCTCCTTTGATTTTACTGATCTGAAACTAATGTTAAAAATTTTCGATTATAAGTTGATCAATTGTTTCAGGCCACAAAATTTTTTTTTTAGAAATTTGAATTCCTTACTTCAAAATTATTTTTGGTGAGGGTTCGAGAAGAATCGATGAAATTTCCAAGATAAGAAGCGAACAACTCGTGATTAGTGTATGCTTTTTTAGCCAAATTTTGATTTTGATTCTTATCCACGGTTAGAGTCGAAGCTGAATGTATATTTTGGTAATCATCCGAACACAATGTGCAACCTGAAAAAAAAATTATTTCAAGTAAATAATTAAATGGATAGGTGGTACACTTGATAGTTTTATGATTGATCCGAAAAAATATCTTATGATCTGACAAAAATTGGTGAGATTATTTATTTTTGAAGAGACATCTCTCAAAAGTGATGACGCTAGTGAAGCTATTTTCAACAAAAAAAAAAAAGATTTTTGGATGAGACACAATGACATATCTCGGTCATCACATAGAAAAGGAGCAATTCGAGTTTATTATGTTGCTAAACCATTGACCTTGAAATTGTATACCTCGTGGCTCGTATAAGCCTCTGTGAAGGAGATTGAAAATTCGGAGATAACAAATTGAAAAAGTTTCGAATTTTTACCGTCTCTCGGATATGTATCTCAAAAATTTAATGAAATTTTTTTTGGTCACCAAAAAAAATGAAATTAAAAAAAAAATGAAACAGATATTTTATAAGTACATGATTTACACAATTTGTTCATAAAATCTCGGTAAGCAATTCTGCTAAAAGAATTTTTTTAAAATACATAATCAAAATCTATTTCTATGTAGGTAACCAGAAAAACTTATTGGATTGCCAACTTTTTAAATTTTTATCCCACCCCTGAGGTGGGGGGGGGGGAATCAAGCTAAAAATTTTATCACTGAAAATTTTCAATCGATTTTTTTTTACAAATTTAGCCCGTAGATGGAGGTACTGAAGTGGAGTACCTTGAAATTTTTTCAGATTTTTCAAACCACTTTTACGACCTTGAATTTAACTTTGAAAAAAAAATCGCCTTTGATGATGATACAATTTCGGAAAGGGCAGAAAGGTAATTTTTCCAGAATTTTTCAATGTATTTCACACCTCTCTCTTGGAATTTTTTCAGATTTTTTGAGCCGAAAGTTGGTCAAATATCAGAAAAGCCGGCGCGGCGTAATTATGCATTTTGTTTCTTGAAATTACTGCTTTTCACCAATTTTTTTCGGTTTTTTGAATATTTGACCAACTTTCACCGCTCAAAAAAATCTGAAAAAATTCTAAGATGTGTGAAATACATTGAAAAACTGCAGGAAAAAATTATTTTCCTACCCGTTTCAGAATCATTTCTCCCTGGGCGATTTGAAATTTTCAAAGTCAAATTCAAGGTCATCAAAGTGGTCAGAAAAACCTAAAAAAATTTCAGGGTAAATATTTCTATCTACATGTCAAGTTTGAAAAAAAGTTCAAAAAATCTTGAAGAATCAAAATTGCTGTTTAATAAATATTGCTTTTATTTTTTTTTTTTAAACAAATTTTAAAAGATTCTTGAAATAAATAATTCATAGTTTTCAATCATTCTTAAAAATCATTTTTTACGATTTCCTTGGTTTTTCTCAATCAAGTAAAAGAAAATCACAAAGAACCTTTGTAAAAAATATTTGAATGGAAAGAAGAATGGGTAGCACAACTTTGGGAACAATTTTTATAATTTTTTTGTTTCAATTTTTCACTGATTATCTACGCTGTGAAAAAAAAATTTATGGAGTAAACAGAATATTCAAAGTAAGATTATTTTCGGATTTTTTTTTTTTTCAATTTTTCAACATTTTAAAACTTTTTCCTAAACACATACCTAATTACCTACTGATTATAAAATTGATTGAAAAGTACCAAATAATTTGTATTTTTTTCAACTTACGTTTTTCTTTGTAATTTAGTTCGATATCTCTTTTGATATCCCACAGATTTCCGCTTCTTTTAATGTGTTCATCGGTGAAACTTTTCACGCCATGTTTCACCAAACCCCAAACATAAATTGGTTTACATCCATATCCTAAAAATTTCACAAAAAATTTAAATTATTAATGGAATAGCCTAATCCACCAGCAAAATTAGAACTGCTTGTACTTACCTACATCAGAAGCAGGCCATCCTTTTACAGCATCATAAGACGTCCACGTGGAAAAATATTCATAAGGTCTATTATCTCTCACATAGCAATAATCATAATCATCACCATTAATATATAAAATAAAAAACGAAAGTATACTCAATTGAAATAACCTATTCATTTTTTTTTCGGAAAAACAATATTATAATGCAAAAATCGAACTGTGGGAACGTTTCCAATTCCGAACGAACATCAAATACATACAATTCGTCGTAAATTAATTATAGACTATTTTTTTTGAATAGGTATCGTGGTGTATTTAAATTCCCCATGTAAAATAAATTGAACCATGCGTAGGTTGGTAACGATGAAAGATAATCATTTGTTTAATTTTTCATTCTTGCTGGTATCTTGAGTAAACAGAGATTTCCTATGAGGTAAGTAATTTAACGCCTAGTTATTTGTCGTTTTTGTACATTTATGCAAGGTGAATCATCAACACGTGAAGGTGTTAGTGTACTTAATACCTATGATTAACTTCACGTTGTAAGCAAATAAACTCAAATTCGAGTCATATCAAACTTGAAAATTTATATTCTTCGAATTACATGAAACACTCCGTATTATTTTTTTATGATTTATTTAAGATCATCTTATGATAAAAAGAATTATACTTAAAATTAAATTGGTACCAACTTATATTGGTACACCACAGTTGAAAAAAATTAACAAAATATTATTTAAATGTCTGAAAAATGGGTTTAAAACATGAATCGATTAAAAATAAAGCAGACAGCTGTAACTAAGAAGCTGTAACTGATCATACTGCCTCCATTTTTATTTTCGTTTTGAGGAGGTTTTTGTGGGAATCTGCCACAGTATTCTGTATCACATTTATCTCCATTGAGATTTTTCTTCATTTCGGTCAGAAAAACATCAAGAGGGCAACTACCATCTAGATTGCTTTTGCAAGCATCAAATTTGACGAGATCGTGGTTATGATAAAATTCCACCTTCTTTTCCTTATTTTTACAACTGAAAGGATAGCAATGGATAGGTATAATTAATTTTAATGACTTTTGGTCGAAAAGTATTTTGGAATGAAAAAAAAACATACTTGTATAAAACTGCATGCACTGATCCGTCGAATGGGCTAAGCAAAGAGGATCTCCATTTTCTATTTGTTTTTTGCGAGTAGTAATTGTAGTGTTTTGGTGTTCTTTCGTCCCGATACAATCCCATTTTTGTAATCATGCCCATTAAGTTTTCCTCGTCACCGATGTTGATATTTACTCTTTTTCCAGTCCATTGACTGACTGTAAGTCCTCCTTCTTTTTCCTCCCATTTGCCAGAAGCAGCTGTGCTGCAAATGAGAACGATGAAATTAGATAATCGGAATCTATCCGAGATTATCAGTTTGCCGTTTCAAAAAAAATTTCAATTTTGCCCCCTGATTTGACTACTCTTTTAAATCAACGTTCAAAAAATTATTTTAAAAAAAAACACATTTTTCCGAAGCTATTTTAACATGGTTTTGGTATACTTCTTTTTACTGGTGATTTCATCCTAAAAAATAATTTTAGGTAGGTATCTATTTTTTTTTATCATAGCCACATTTTTCTTGTTTCCAGATAGGTAAATAATGGAAATTCAAAAAAAAATCCCGAAGTGGTGATTGTATGACAGTATTAACAAAAAATAGAAATTATCGATGTTAATTTTTCACACTTTTTACCAGTTCTTCTTAAGAAATGTCCTCGAAAGGGGAAAGGGATCATGAAAAAATGATGGAAAATCATCACGTGCAATTGTTTTTTTTTTTGAATTATCATTGTCGTCCAAATTTTTTTAAAATCAAAATTTATTCATACCTATCTCGAAAAACGTCAAAAAAAAGATAGGTACCTAAATATTTTAAAACACCTTTCCCAAAATGAGGAAAATATGAAAATTGGTTACTCAGATGAATTTTTGTCAAATTTTGATTGCATCGTAATTTCGGTGCCAAATTAAGACTTTTGGGTCATCATTCACAATTTTTTTTAATTTTTCCAATTTTTTGACATTTTAGTCAGATGCTGATTTTATCGTGAAATAATGACATTAAATTTTTTGTGATTTAGTCTTTGGACTGCAGTTGATCTTTTGCTGAAATTTTGACACTTTTTGTCAAACATTTATAATGTACCTACCTACGTTTTTTTTTGTTCGTTGATTTTCAATATTTCTGCTAAATTTTCTATTTCTCATCTCAATGACGATAATTCTGTCATTTTTTGATGCCTATTTTGATGATATTTTAATCTTATACCTGATTGTTCAGATCAATTTCGAATTCGTCAAGAATTTCGAGTTTGACTGATTCTGACTCGTGTACTAAATTTTAAACTCATCGACTTTCTTTTGTGAATAAGTTTTTAATCTATGTTTGTACAGGATTTTTGAGTTCACAAACTCCTGTTAATTTTTGAAATTTCAAATTAATTTTTACGTTTTAAACTGATTTTTTGCATTTTTGGCTCAATATCAGACGCTATGCTCATTCAAGGGAAAGGTGTGGTCTGAATCGATTGTGTTGACTTTATTTTTTATTTAGTTTGTGCTCCCTTCGTCCTGTGGGTGGGACATCAAAAATGGTGTCATTGGTGCCTTGCCCATGGAAGAGAAGGAGCAAAAACAAAAATAATGGAGGCACAAAAAAGCACAAATCGAGTACAATCGATCAAGACCACTTTCACTCCCGTCCCCTTCCTTCAATGGGCGGGGTATCTGAAATGGGGCTATAAATAGATTTCGATTTTCGACATTTTTGAAAAATTTCGACATATTTTCAACGGAATTTTATTAAATTTCGAAAATATTTTCATTTTTAGATAAAGAGGATCTTGATGGTTGAAAATTTTGAATCAATCATTCACCTATTAAATTATTAGGTTACATGCTTCAATTTTCTTGTTTGAGTTTTCGCGGCGACCACGACATTCAAATGTAAATTTCTTGTAACGTTTACAAATTTTGGTGCTAAATTTAATCACGAATTTGAAAAAGTGATTCGAGACTCGTATTATACCCTCAAAGGATCCTAAAAGAAACCGAAACAAGTTTTCGTTGATCATCAAAAAAAATTCACCACTGGACCTTAACTGAAAATATTCTTTTTGAAAAATCATTTCATTTCTTCAAATTTTTCGAGCATTAGGTAGTCGGATTTTAATTTTTTAAATCTCAGAAGAGGAAGTGAAATTTTCACTGAATTGCTTCAATGTCTGGATTCAAATTTTGTTCTACACTTCTCCCTTTCCCACCATGCAACATTTGGAAAAAGAAAAGAAATGTTTACTTCTCTCCAATACCTATTCTCTTTTAATTCCCTAATTTCCGAATGTATTATTCTTATATTCTTTTAAATTTAAGTGTTTCATGATTGACACTTACACAAGTTTTTCCGTCATGTCCTTGATTAATGGACATCCCATTTTCTCGCTCAGGTCATTACCAGGCCCAAAGTCATAGAAGTGTTTCAAATCTTGATAATATTCCAACATCTGCAACAGAATGGGTAAGTTGAATTTTCATTATTAATCGTTCCAATTATTCCTAGGAAACTTATTCCAATGAATAATTTTCCTGCTATCTCAACTACAAAAAATTATGAAAATTCTGCCTTTTTAATTCAAGCAAACTGCAAAATTCTTTCACGACTGCGGTAAAACTTGCAATTGCTTTTAATATGTAGAATTTCAGGCGACAAATAATACTGTAAATATTTTAGGCCAGGTACCTTTAAATGAACTGGTGTGAAGGCTACACAAGCATGCGGTTTGTTTAAAGGCGAAAATATATACCCAAACATACACGATTCGTACAAAGCTAAAATGGTCTCTGAAATTCAAATATGCAGAGTATGATGAGTCAGATCGCAATAGGTACCTTCACTTTGAAATTTTCATCACCACTTAACTTACCCATTGATAATACTTCAGAGTAGAATCCCAACCTGAAACTCACTTCTTGACGCAAAGATTGGATAACAGGAGATGAAAAGAATCTATCAGCTTCATTATGATCAGATTTCCAATTGGCACAACTGCTTCTCGCCTGAATAAGGACATAATTTTCAATTTAGTACAAAAAAATGGACTAAAAAAAACGCCTGAAAATTACTTACCTTCAATAGCTCATCGTTTTCTGAAATTATATCGTCCACTTTCGCTTCTGAATTTCCTAAAAAAATTTTTGCGAAGTTGACTGCACTTTGCCTAGTTTTTCCTATTTCACTTGTCTGGATCTGTTCAATAATTCAAGTTTTTTAGGTCAAGTGGAAGCATATTTGTAAGTACGAGTATATCTGTGAATTTGTAATACCAACTTGGATTTGTGTTTTGTCGGAAGAACTGAAACCTGGAGCTGATGACATGATACCTTTTAAATGCGAGGCGAACATTTCATGCTGAAAATGTGCTTTTTTAATCATTTCTTCTTCGCGTTCTTTAGTATTCAAGTCTAAATTATTTAGAGAGCGAATTTTATCGTAATCCTCCGCACATAACGCAGTACCTTGGAAAAAAAAATCATATATAAGTAGAGTTATGAAGATTGCAAATTAGTAAATTTTGATGAATATAGCGAATTTTATATTGCACTTCCAAAAAAATTTCAACTTACTTTCTTTATCGTTATCACTGATATCCATTTCAACTTTAAAGAGAGTATTACTCCTTTTAATTTGTTCATCTGTGAAACTTTTCACTCCGTGTTTGAATAAACCCCAAATGTAAATTGGTTTGCAGCCTGAATCTTCTGTACTCAATCAAATTATTTTATTTTGACGTCAAAAAAGTTCACGCAGGGTGAGATAGATGAACCGTTTTTTTTTTAAATTTTTCCCTCAAAAATTGATTTATCACAAAATAAGGTGATTCTATTTTTTGATACCAAAATGCCATCTTCCATTTGATAAATGTGATCTTTACACCTTGCACGTCTTCTGGTACATTTTTTTAAAAATCAAATGAAATGAAATTCGGTAGGGATATTGCATAAATATTCAAAAATATTTTCAGATTTTTTTAAAAACATTACTTATTAGTTATTACTTACCTAAATAAAGTGTCCTTGAAATAAGATTTTAAAGCTTGAAAGTACTAAAGAAATGGAAAATAAAGATGCGAAAAAATCAAAAAAATTCACTCTTGCTTAAATATAAATATTTTGCATCGATTTGAATTTTTTTTCAAGATTTTTGAGCTACTGGCACTCTTTAAAATAATTATGTACTAAAAAAACGAGGATTACTTTCAGTTCTTACCAAAATTTCAGAGAAGAAATGGCCAAAACAAAAAACCGATGCTAAATTGGTGTTCATCAAATGAAATATTTAGCTCATAATTTGAGTGACTATTTTGCTTATCCAAAACTTAGCTTTTTTCATTGAATCATCACATTGAACGGGATTGAAAATGCTATTTTGGAATCGAAAATTATTTTTCATTGTAGTGCATTGATTTTGGGGGAAAGAATAGAAAAATACGTTTCATAACAATTCTCCTACCTTACTCTGCTGATGCCTTCAAAAAAATGAAGAAATAGAGTTTTGACTTACTGTTTTCAACGTATACCCATGTCATTGCAGGAGGTGTCCATGTGGAAAATGGTTTTAAAGGATTATTATCTCTGGCGTAGCAATAATCGAGATCATCACATTTGACGTATAAAATCATTAAAGAAAGTATACCCAATCGAAAAATACTCGACGTCATCTTGATAAAAAATTGGAAAAGTCCTAAAACATCGAATTTTTTAGGAATTCAATTTGTCGCTGGTGTTTAATTTTGAAATTACGAATAAAAATTGGAGTGGATCAGGAAAAAATATCTTAGATTTTGAAGAGATTTGGCGAGGTACCTAAATAATTTAAATTACATACTTATGTGAGAAACCTTTCAAAAAAATTTTGAGCTATTAGCTACGAAGGAGATGGAGCCAAAAAAAACTTCAAATGGGGATCGTTTCGAAACAAGCTTGACTTTTGATCGTTTTTATTTTTATTGAAGGCATCTACTGGGAATCTCGGTCATTCCCTTTCCAAAGAGATGCGGCTCGTATTTTCACTCATGTTTGAGCCATTGAAATGAAATTTGAATAAATAAGTTGAGTAGATGAATTTCTTAAAAAAAAAAAAAATGAAGAACCGAAAGTAAGTATAAGTATGTTAAAAGATGAAGATTGAAAAAAAAATCGAAAATAGGATCATAAAAAGGATTAAGTACAACTCACGTGATGATTTTTTGAGCATTGAAAACGGAAGGCGTGGTTAAGTATTTGCGCTGTGACGTCAATAATTTGGATTTTCGTTTTTAAATTATTGACGTCACCACGCAAATACTGATCCACACCTTCCGCTTTGAAAGCTACGAAAAAAACGCAATTTTCAAAAAATCATTTCGCGAGTTCTAATGGATCGATTTTAGAATTTATTAAAATCTTCATCTTTTAATATCTGTTTTCAATTTTTCATTTTTTTCCTGAAAGAAAATTTCGTACAACTTGTCCATTGAATTCTTTAATTTCTACCAAATCGGAAACGCTGGTTCAAGTCCCTCAAAAACAAATAAAATTTTTTGGTCTCTTAGAATGGCCTTTGATGGAATTTTTCAAAAAAATGATGTGGCATTCTGCCAACTGAATTTCGATCCAGGTAATTTTCATAAAATAAATTGTTCATCCCGTGGCTTGAAAGTACGTAAGTTGAAATTTTTCTTAGTTGTTAAAATAAATTTGAACTTTTTTTTTGGAATTTTCCGCACCCGTGCTACCAACTGAAATTTTATGAAAATGGTATTTTGGTAGTGCATCAAAAAGCAGTTAACAGCAGATTGATATTTTAGGAGTGCAAAAAAATTTGGCACAGTTTGTTTGAATAAGAAATATCATTAAATTCGCGATTTGTAACTTTTAATCATCTCGCAGAGAACAAAAAGTGGTATCTAGTTTTGAGGTCAATAGTTTGAGGAGGAGAAGAAATTAAAATCGCACTTTTTTAGGTAATAGTCGAGGTTCAATAAAAATTTAATTATTTTTTCAAAAAATGATAAACTTTGAGGGTGGGTGGTTTCAAATTTATTTATTTTTCTTCTTTTAATGAGTAGGTATGGACTACGAAGTCCGTTTGCAAATAAGCCTAAAAATTACCGCAACATAGAACAACTAATAATTTATTGAAGTACCTATACCTACTCTATCAATTTTTTTTTTCAAATTTAAAGTAGGTGTAGGTAAACTTGATAAGTTTATCAATACACGCTAACAAATATTAGCTTACGTAGGTACTTATCACACACAATAATTAACATTTACACCAAAAATTAAATTTTTTCTTACCTTAAACACCCAAAATCGAAGCTCTTTCAAAAAAAAGATTCACAATACAAATTAGTTTTGTAAAATTGATCGCAATAAGCAATAAAGTTGTCGCTTTTATATTTCACTGATTAGTACTGAAGTGTTAAGATAGCCCACGCTACGATTATCACAGAGATTTTCAGTGGTACTCGAGTTGCTGATAGTTTTTTTTACTTCAGCGCAGTAGCTGTACATATTACAAAATATTTCCAAGAATAATTTCTTGTAATGCGTGACAGGGTGCGTTTACATGTGATTGGTGATTATCTATATTTCCATGCGTATTAATTCGAATGGAATTAAGTATCTTTAGGCCTTTCTTTTTTTCGAAAATTGAAGAGACCTTGACTGTTCTTAAAATCAAACTACCCACCTAGCCAATTATTCGACATTTTTTATGAAATTCAAAAAAAAGTCGGAAAATTTTCATCAAGTGGTCTCGCATTGTAAATTTTAATAAGTATTTCAACCTGGAGCCAATTTTTTAATTTTAGCTCATACTTGCGAAGTAATGGAAAAATAGGTTCTTTATAAAATCTACCTTATTATTCGTAAATTTTAAATTTTCAATACCCAAAACTGTGAGGAAAAACTCATTTTGCAGAAAATTTTTATTGGGACGATTTCGATATTACAAATCATTATTTAATCCCCCCCTCAAAAAAAAATTATGGCTACGCAATTTTCGCGGATTTTTTTTTAAAATGAACTTTTTCTATTTTTAAAAAATGAATGGGAGAAATTGGGAGGTAGGAAAGCAACATCGAAGATTCTTTTCGGTAAAATATTTTCATATCAAAATAATCTAAATAGGTATGAATTCTTCTTATTTTTAAATTTTCAATAAAAAATATAAATAACAAAATTACCTACCTACAATTCAGAAGAATTGAAGATAATGTATGAATGGCATTTTTAGATAAAAACATTCACGCTGGTGGATACATTGACCATTTTCAATAAAAATGTTGTAAATTATTTCGAATTCAATCCAATTTAATAGGATCAAATTGGAGAGAAAAGTGACATTTTTCAAAGTTGTTTCGGATTTCTAATAGGTACCTACTGTTCAATTTTTAAAGAAAATTTATGGAAAGATCACAATGGAGAAAAATTCTTCATATTTTACTTTTGTCTTACCAATATAGGTAAATATATTTGTCATTGTTTTAAAATTAAAATATATTTTGAGTGCCCTGAATGAGTCACTATTCGAGAAAAATTACTCATCAGAATCGTGCGCTTTTTTTTGTCATGAACGGCTCTTTCTAAAGCGAGTCATCTTCACTTTAAGAGCAATACTTAATTGATAAACTACAATTTAACAGATAGTTTCAAAAATTTTCCACTCCTCGAAATTATTTTTTTGAAAAGTATTTCACTTGCATTTGGTATCTAAATATTGTGGAAGATTAGTACAATCTACTTTTCGGCAATGTTTAATTTTTTGAGTGAATTAGGTTTGGTAATTGGTACGCCTACTGAAGTACATAACATCCTAAGTACATACCTAATTCGATCGATGATTTTTTTGAAAAAAAAAAAAAAAATGGTATATGCTTTCTTTCGAATTTTTATAACAATGTTTGAAATAAAAATCGTCAAAATTTTAAAAATCGTGTAATATTTTTAAAAATGTCTAATTTTTAATTATTTTTACATCTCTGCATTAAAATACCTACATTTATGCATATTTATTAGACATACAACTTTATTAAGCTGAACACGATTTATTTGAGATCATTGAAATGAAATTATGAATTTTAATATGCAAATGGCATAAATTAATAATAAAGTATACAATTCAAAAAACATGGGAATTATAATCCGTACAGTTATACAATACACATATTAAGTAAGTGATCCGAAAAAAAACCATACCCTGGATTTTGAAAAATGTGTTGAAATTACATAATATTTTGAATTGGAGACCTCTCAAGAAATAGTATTAATAAGCCTCCCGCCCAAAGAAGAGCGGAGCTAGGTGATCTCAAAGTAAGATAATTTTTGAAGAAAAAAAAAACCACAGTTTTTAACCATTTTTAGGGACTATCATTTGCTAGAAACTTCAGTCACCCCCAAAAAAGTGCCATTCGGATTTTTATACCTCCCTGAACCATAGACATCGAAATTGGATACCATTTTTTTCCTGCATGAGGAAGTTGACAAGTTGCCGATCATGAATTTGAAGATTTTTTATTTCAAGCAAAATTACTCATTTAGAAACCTCAAAATCAAACAAAATTGACTTGGTCGTCCGAGTTATTTTTGGTAGAAAATTTTCATGGCAGCGCTGCCAATTCAATTTTAATTGAAACAATTTTCATTTAAATTCAATATGTTCATTGAGAAACTTGAAAAATGAACTAAGATTTGTAAGAGATTGACTAAGTTCCCCATTTTCCAGCAGATAGCAGAAATGAAAAGTGGAAAACTGTTTTTTTTTTTTTTTTTTTTGCAATGAGCTCAATTTGAGGTCACCCAACTTCGTTATTCTTTAGGCTGAATGGGAGAGGTGCTTGATTTTTTTTAAATGAAATATCAAACTAGAAGTAAACTTCCTCGCTTAAAAAAAAAATCAAAATCCAGGATATGTTATTTTTTTTGATTCAATTCAGTTCATACTTGCAAAGTAAAAAAGAGGAAAGTTCTTAGAACAAATTCAGTCGATTGAAAAGAAAACATACAATGACAACTATTATACTGGAATTAATTATACTGCTTCCGGAAGAATTTTCGGGAAAACTCCCACAAAATTCATCATCACAGCTATCTGTGAGATTCTTTAATATTTCGGCGTAAAAAACATCAAAAGAGCATTTTCCATCTTGAGAATTCTTGCAAGCATCAAACTTGATTTTTTCGTGATTGTGATACAATTCTACTTTCTTTTCGTTGTTTTTACAACTGGAAACACAGCACAAGGGATAATTAACATTTTGATGATCATCAATCCGAAGTGATGGTCAGATATAAACATACTTGTACATAATTGCATGCACAGATCCATCAGATGGACTCAGCAAAGAAGATCTCCACTTTCTATTAGTTTTTTGAAAATAATAATTATCGTGTTTTGGTGGCTCTTCGTCCCGATACAATCCCAATCTTGTAATCATGCCCATTAGATTTTCATCGTCAGCAAAATAGATATCTACTCTGTTGCCAGTCCATTGACTGAAAGTTATATTATTGCTTTGCATTTCATCGTATCTGCCTCTGGAAGCTGTGCTGCAAATGAGACCAATAAAAGTGTAAATTTTACGTTTTTTTTTTCCATTCCAAATTTAATCCTTTCTATACGATTCATATAAATTTTATGTTCTTAATTTACCCAATTTACCTGAGTTTTTGCATCATTTCTTTGACTAATGGGCATCCCATTTTCTCGCTTAAGCTGTTACCGTATCCAAATTCATAGTAGTGTTTCAAGTCTTGCCAGTATTCCAATATCTAAAAAAAAAACCTAGTTAATTTTTATTATTCATTTGGAATAACCTTTCGGCCACCAGGTAATGCAACCAGAAATGCACAAAAAATGCAGCCTCCTGAAATTATCGGGCCAACAACCGGTAAAATTTTAAAATTTTTCTACTCTTACTTTTAGATGAGCAGGCGTAAAAGCTGCACAAAATGGTGGTCTGAGAAGCTCTACTAGAAGATTCCTAAAAACACATGATTCATACATGGTTTCAATAGCATCTGAAAATCAAGTAAGATGATGGTGAGTTATTATTCAATACGTAAATATATTACGCCACATAACTTTATTCGTCCCTTACCCATTTTCAACTTATTTTTGTATCCCAGCCTGAAACTGACTTCTAGTTGCATAGATTCGAAAATAGGTGATGCAAGGAAATCATCAGCTTCTTTATTATTGGCAGCCCAATTAGCACAACTGCTTTTTGTCTAAAATTGAATACAGAATAAAATTTATTAAATTTATTTTTAAAAAATTACCTATGCCAAAAAATAAATCGATATTTGCTATTTACTCTCAACAATTCTTTATTTTCAACAACTATTTCGTTCCCTTCTAAATTTCCTAAAAACGAATCTGCAAACTTGATTGCACTATTTTTAGCTTCTTTAGCTTCACTTGTGTGAACCTATAATGGAAAAAAATCGAGTAATTTCAATTTCAGATTGGGGGATATAATTAATTTCATTATTATTCTTCGTTAATGACTTCTCACTCTGACATCACGTTTCCGGTCACTGAAAGCTGGCGATGATTGCATGACTTGTCCCAAATGTGAGGCGAACAGTTTATGTGAAGAGAGAACTTTTTCAGCCAAATTTTCATTATCGCCTTTATTAAGACTGAATGTGGCAGCAGAAGAGTGGATGTTTTGATAATCATCCCAGCATAATCCGATACCTTTGAAAAAAAATGATTGAATTCAATAAAACCTAGGTACCAACAATATAAGTATACGTATGTATTTATTTTATTTAATAGCACCAAAAAATATTTATAAAATTTTTCGAAAATTTAAAAAAAAAATCGGGGTTGACTTTTAAAAATGAATTTTTGATTCGAGAGGTCAACTCAGAAGAAGCTTAGAAAGATTTTCTGTTCAAATAAGAGAATTGAAAATTATGAAGCAATTAGAGGGGGGGAGGAGGTGGACTTTGAAAAATTTGACAATTCGGCAATTTGTAAGTGTTTTTTTCAATTTTAAGGTCAAAATTTTCAGAGGACGAATTTTTAAAATTTGGATTTTTCAGCCCCAATCCTTCATCTTATCTACTTACATTCCAAAATTTATTATTCCCAAAAAATTTCAGAACTTTGCTCCCAGAACTACGGTAAAATCCACAAATAGCTGAACAAGTAAAATTTGGAGATTCTATAACCCCAAATCTTCTCACATTTTGGTTTTCTTACCACACAAATTTATTCAGTTTTATCCAACTTCATTATACTTTTGATTCAGATAATAAAAACTTTTGGAATCGCGAGCATTTATGGAGGAGTAAATTGTAGCCATTTTTTTTTCACAATTTCCCTATCACGGTCCTTCCAGTCTAAAATCCATTCCTAGAAATCAAAATTGAGTCAAATGTTCAGATTTTCAAATAATACGGAAATTTTACATTAAATATTCACTTTTTTTTTTATTCATTTCAGCCTATGCTGAACGCTAAAAAAAGGGTCTCCAATGTTTGGCTCCTAAATTCTAATCAATATTCTTAAGTAAATTGACAAAAATTTTGATAACCTTATTTCAGGAGGAAAATGAACCCAGATCTGGATTTATATAGAGCTGGCATTTTTCAAAAAACTATTATTCAATAGAAGACTCGAGATTTAAATTTTACACTTCATTTTGAAAAAAGGTGATTAAAAAAAGTTACTAAAATTACAATAATTTTTCAAAATATTTCTCAAAAAAAGAAGCAAAAAGGATGGAACCAAAAAATTACGTAAGGAGGTAAAGAAATGTTTTTCAGCGTTTAAATTCTGATTTCACCTGAAAAAAAATCATTGGAACAAAATTTTTCAGTTTTCAAGGAACATTCTTCATTTTATGATTATAATTTTTTCTATTGTTTTTTTGGTCTAAATTTTGAAGGTAGGCAAAATGAATATTTCAATTTTTTGGCATGGATATGTCTTGGGGCTGAGGAAAAAAATTTAGGTAAATAGTTTTATGGTGGGAACGGAACGGAATATAACGCTCCATGTTTTTAGATTGAGACATATGTAATGACATTATGTTAGACTTGGAAAATGTAGGTACCTATTTAAAAATGGTGAAAAAAAATGCAGTTATAAAGTAGGTATATGTTTTGAAAAAAAAAGTTTTTAAAAATAATACATATAAGAAAAAAATGGAAAATTTTTGTACTTAACGTTTTTAGATAGATATTCATATAACATTATTACGTTATAGTCTTGAAAAAAATAAGAATAAAAAAGTAGAAAAATAATATCAGTTGAGAAAATATATTTTTTTTACATCTGAGAAAATAAGCACTTTAAAATGTTGAAAAAATAAGAAAAAAAGTGAAAATTTTAATAAAAATGTATGAATTTTTTTCTACTCCATTGCCTCACTCCAAAGTGAGTAGGTAGTAGGTACCTACAATTAAACATAGGTATCCATAATCAAAAGATTTTACATCAATAAAAAAAGTGCGTTATTTTTTCAGTGGCTTTGAAAAGTGGATTTTGATGAAAAGTGGGAGGATTAACAACAGAAAATATCGCAAATCTTCAACTTACGTTTTTCTTTTTCATTTTGCTCAACATCCCTTTTAATATCCCACAGATTTTCACTGTTCCTCATTTGTTCATCGGTGATATTTTTCACTCCATGTTTCAACAGCCCCCAAACGTAGATCGGTTTGCAGCCGGATTCTTCTGCTCAACCAAATGATTTTACTTTAACGAGAAAATATTCCGTTCGGAATAAAAAAAAAAAAATTAGAGCAAACTTACTTATTTCCGTGTACGCCCAAAAATTAATAGGAGGTGTCCACGTAGAAAATAATTCATAAGGTGTGACATCTGTAGAATAACAGTAATCGAGATCATCGCACTTCGCACATAAAATCAATAAAAAAAGAAACCCTAATTGAAATATTCTCGACATTTTAAAAACGAAACGATCGAAACCTAAAACAATGAAGATTTTATCAAGCCACCGTCACTGGTTAACGTCATGTTTGGAACTGGACTAAAACACTAAAAGCGAAATTAACATAAATATTTAGGTAACCTTCGTAAAAAGTAAAAAATTCATGGGAGTTGCTACGAATCGCTCAGTGATGAACAGACCACGAGTAAAAATACACATGAATATGGTTGGGAGAGTTAAGAGGGGAATTACGAAGAAGTCTGTCTCTGACCACGTGGTTTAATTATCGCCAAAACGACGTCCTTCTCGATAAAACATAAAAAATACGCATGTCCGTTTTTCCACTTCTTCTCTCATTATTCAATGTCAAGGTCGTTCACATCTACCCTCGCAATGCGAAATTTATTACTAATTCTTGATTCGGGGAACTATAGGTCAACTAGGAATGTGATCCTACCAATATTGACCGAAATGTTGCCTACAATTATTATAGCTCATGGTGCTAATAATATGTGGTTACAATGCTAGGGAGCTCATTTAGAAAAAAAAGTCTTGGCCTACCTCTAGATGATCAAAAGTTTGGTTTTACTGGGATTTTCACACGTATGTACTTTAAGGGTATGCTTTCGTTTGTTATCAATAAGTAAAATTTAGGATCGCAATTTCTTATCCAATATCGAACGAATTGTTATGAAATTTTCGATAAAAGCTGTATTAATACACTGTCTTTGGAGGACTTTTGCGATATTTTCAAAAAGTATTATATTAATTGAAAAAAAAAAGATTTAAAAAGTAATTTTGCAGACTGGAGCAGACTTTTCCATAATTTTATGATTTTTGTAACGTAATTTTTTCAAAATTGGAAGGATTTAGGTGAAAAGTCTCAAAAGTCCTCCAAACATCTCTTTGTACAGAAACGAAATATTAAAAGATATTGGAAAAATGTTGAATATTTGCTGAAATATAACGATCCTAAGTTGTCTAAATTTACCGAAAGCATTCCCTTAATGGAGGGATTTTTTTGAAATCTGGAAAATCATCATTTGTTGTGACCAATTGATAGCTCATGTCAAGAGAAACGAATGGTCTTTTTTTAATTCCTACAGAATATAAGTTGATCAAAAAAAGTTTGATACCTAGGCTTACATTTTTTTTTTTCGGCGTGAACCATATGATAATCCACGATTACAGGTGCTGAAGTTCTCACATTGGTCGTTATTATGAGTCTTTTTTCAGGGCTGAAAAAAATTGTAAAATTTTTTGGTGGCTCTGAAACGTCTTGAAACCGCTTCCAATCGATTTGGCAGGTCAAAAATAATACGCAAATCAGCTTTTTTTGTTGATCAGATCAAATTTTCATGATTTACAGGACGATGAGGTAATTTTGAATTTTGAAAAAATCGCCAAAATTGGGGAAATGCACTTCAGCATTTAAAATTTTGGAAATGGAATTTTTTTATGATGTACTTTCAATTTATGGATATTTTGACTCAAAATTTCACTTTGAGTTGGGATACCTTGCTTGTTACTACAAAAAAAGTAGTAAAAATCACGTTTTTTTTTGGTTTTGATTTTTTTTGAGAATGTTGCACCCAATTTTAGAATCCAAAAAAATAAATTTGATGCATGACCACTTGGTTAAACTAACAAAAAAATTTTCAGCCCCCCCCAAAAATTGATGTTTTTACAAAATTTCAATGTGAAAAAAATTGAGAAAATGTGAACCGGAAATTTTCAAAAAATTCTAAATCGTACTACCCAGCAAGATATATATGTAATCTGTGAAAATTTCAAATTTCTCTATTCGCCCCTTCCAGAGATATGGCGCTGGCGTGTTGAAATTTCGGAATTAAAAGTGCGATAATTCCGAAAGGGGAGGGGGTGGGGGGGTCAAAATTTTTGGGGATGTTTCTAGACCATAAGTAATATTTTGGGTCACTTTTGACCAATTTTGGGTCTAGGGCCATTTTCGACCCTTATTAAGAAAAGCTTTTCATTATTTTGTTTTTCCAGACCATTGGCACGCATGTTTTGCCTAACTCGGCATTAGAAGGGCCAACGAATTTCATAATATTATTTTGAAAATGCTTTTTTGGCAAACTTTTCAATTCCTTCCTGCTGTTTCAAATATCAAGTTAGTCACATTTTGAAAACTACATATCTTTTAATTTTATAAAAATCCTTGAAATACCTTGCATTTGATTAAAAATCACCGGGAAATGCAAGTTTCCTTGGTCTGCCAACACTAAAATCCAAAATCCTTTCAAAAAAAAAAATGTTACGTCTCTTATCCATGGTCAAAAGAAGTAATGTGGCATATAAATTCATTATTTTTCTCCTTTACTTATGGCAAGTAAATTTTTTTTGAAATTACTTCTCAATTCTTGGTATTCAATTCCGAGGTCATCCACATCCTCCTTCACAACTCGAAATCACAAACACAAATTCCTGTTCTTCCTATACCTACTTTAGTTTACCATCAGCCATAAATTTGAATATACAATTTTTTCATTTAGTTAGATGATGACGGCAATTGTTAGTTATGCGTATGAAAACAATTTTTTTACACGTAGAAATTTCGTTGGATAGTGAAAATACGTACCTAAAATCTTCACCTTTGAAAATCAATAATGAAAGACCGAAATCTTTTAAAGCAACGAAGTACAAATATGTATAATATTGAGCATACAAATTTAATAAGCTGAACACGATTTATTTATTTGAGATCATTGAACAGAAAGTATGGACTACAATACGCAAAAGAACCATTAATGGTTCATTCTGAGTAGAACACCACTCGAAGAAATTTTAATCCCTCAGATCAAAGGAGAGATGGAGATATGAGGCCTCAAAGTGGGATAATTTCAACAAAAAAAAAAAAAAACATAATTTTCAGCTACATTCGCTCAGTGATTGCAATCTGCTGGAAATTTAAGTCACTTCCTAAAAATTTGTCATTTGAGTTTATTTAGCTCTCTGAACTATTGACCTCGAAATAAGCCACCATCTTTTGCCGTCTGCAAGGGGGTTGAAAAGTTGCAGATTACGAAATAGATCGAGGATCGAGCCAAAAATTTTTTGGTTTCCCAAAGTAATTTTTGATGTAGGTAGGTACTTGAATAGTTCAAAAAAAAAATTCATGAAAATGCTATTGGCTACATTTTAACGAACACAACTTTCATTCAAGTCAGAATCATTTTTAATATTTCGATTTGATTTTCAATTTTCAATGTAAAATTTTAAATTTTAAATCTTTCATCTTCTACAATTTTCAATAGAGTTTTCAATATTCAATATTGAATTTTCAATTTTCAAGTCCTCAAAAAAATTTTTTGGAACCTCATTTTCAAAAATCATAATCCAACTCCGAAATTGCTCGATTTTAGAAGAAATTCAGTCGATTGAAAAGAAAGCTCAGAAGCATAACTATGAAACTAAAACTAATCATAGTGCTTCCACTTCCACTTCCAGAAGGATTTTGAGGGAAACTGCCACAGTACTCAACATCACAGCCATGTTCGACGATCTTTGATATTTCGGCGTAAAAAGTTTCAAAAGGGCATTTTCCATCTTGACTATTTTTGCAAGCATCAAACTTGACAATTTCGTGATTATGATAAAACTCTACTTTCTTTTCGTTATTTTTACAACTGGAAACAAAACATCATTTGGCATTTTGATAATCACTGATCAAAATATGGTGATGAAATAAGTAGACAAAAAACATACTTGTATAAAACTGCATGCACAGATCTATCGAATGGACTCAGCAAAGAAGATCTCCACTTTCTATTTGTTCTTTTCCAATAGTAATTATCGTATTTTGGTGCTTCTTCGTCCTTATACAATCCCATCTTTGTAATCATTCCCATTAGGTTTTCTTCATCACCGATATTGATATTTACTCTTTTGCCAGTCCAATCACTGTAAGTACCAGCAGTGCCAAGTTTTTCTTCGTATATGCCTTTGGAAGCAGTGCTGTTGATGAGACACACGGAATTGTAAATTTTACGTTATTTCTACTAAATCGCAATTATTTTTATACGATTTATACAAAATTTATTTTCTCAACTTACTAGAGTCTGTTGATCATGTTTTCGACCAATACACATCCCATTTTCTCGCTGAATTCGTTACCGTATCCAAATTCATAATAATGTTTCAAGTCTAGCCAGTATTCTATAATCTAAAACAAAATAGTTCAGTTTTATAAAATCCATTCAGACAAATCTTGCAGCAAACACAGCGTGGCGATGCTTAAATTTTCCTAACTAAATTTTATGAACAATTTCAAATATTTTTTCTAAAAAATCTAACCAATTTTCATAAAATTTTTTCAAAATTTTTCCAATTTTATAATCAGTAGAGAATTGAAGATTGGTTTTGACTTGACTGAAAAGTTTTTCAAAATAGGTACACAAGGTATCATTTTCTAAAATAATTTTTAAAGCATGAAAATGATTTTTTTATTGAATGCGAGTCTAAAGCATTTGAGAGTTGGATAACTTTCATTCCATTTAAAGAAAATTGAAGTACAGAATTTGAGTCGATAAAATTTTGAAAAACGAGCTGAAAATTTGGAAAAATTTAATTTTAGAAAATTTTAAAAAAATAAGTAAAAAACTTTGATGAATGTGAAAAAGTTTGGAGAATAATTGAGCTAAAATGGGCACTTTTGTGTATTTTGATCTATTGCTTTTTTAAAACACTGCTTCAAGTTTGAAAAAAAAATTGAAAACCCGAATGAAATCGGGAAAACCATGATCAATTGAAAAGGTTCTTTATTTTGAGAACTGCCAGCAAAACAGTAAGATGAATATTTTTAAAAAGTAAGCCCCCAATTCTTTTGAAAAAAAAATTAAGAATAAAAAATGAAATTATCAGAACCAAAAAGAAGTGTTTCAGATTTCAAATTATCAAAATAGAAACCAATTCAAAAACCAGAACCCATTGAGCGGAAATCTTGGGGTGAGGATGAAAAATTTTCCCACCAATATTCATAAGAAATGGAAAAATGTGCCGACTCATATTTCTTAAAAATTGAAAATTTTCCGACCAATCGTATGGAAAATAGAAAACCAAAATTTATAATTTTTTTGAAGAAAACATCGCATTTAAAATTTGAAATTTCTTCATTTTTTGAAAATTCCATTCAATATTGCCACAACAAAGTTCCCTGATAAATGAAATGGTCTTTTTTTTTTTTTTTTTGAAAATATCCATTTTAAAAGGGAAAAAGATCCAAAGCATCATTTAAAAAAGTACTTGACTGAGGAAAATTACTGAACCCGAGCGAGGAGAGAGAAAAAATTTTCAATTTTTCCAAATCCAAACTCGAGAAAATTCAGGACAAAATTAGAAAATTGTTATGGGTAATGAAGGTTGCCTATAGGTTGGATATCAGGCAACAAATATAAACCAACAGTAAGTAAAACTTTGAGAAATTCTTTTACTCTTACTTTTAAATGAGTTGGTGTAAAAGCTGCACAAAATGGTGGCCGTTCTGAAGATAGGGAGACGAGATTCCAAAAAACACATGATTCATACATAGTCATGATGGTATCTGAGAATTAATTACGTAAGATGATGATGAGTCAGAATTCAATATTGCATGCATTCCAATTCAAAACTTGAATCACCACTTACCCATTGGTATTTTATCGTTGAATCCCAACCTGAAGCTCACTTCAAGCTGCATGGTCTTAACGATAGGTGACGCAATGAAATCATCAGCTTCTTTATTATTGGTAGTCCAATTGGCACAACTGCTTCTTGTCTAAATAGGGAATAAAAGGTTTTCAGGCAAGAAAAATGAATTGGACCAGAAAATAAATCAGAATTTCCATATTTCGATATACCCTCAACAACCCTTTATTTTCCTCAATTAACTTCTCTCCTGGCGCTGAAGTTCTTATGAACGTGTTTGCAAACTTCTTTCCACCATCTTTAGCTTCTTTTGCTTCACTTGTCTGAATCTAATGGTAGAAAATTTTAAATTATTGGTAACTAAGTATGTAAATTAATTCATATCATTCATCAATGATATTCATATTTATCAACGATTTCTTACTTGAACGTCATGTGAGGAGAAACGGAAAGCAGGCGCTGATTTCATGACTTCTTTCAAATGTTCGGCGAACAGTTCATGTGAACTGAGAGCTTTTCTAGCCAAATTTTCATTAAATTCTTTATACAGACTGCATTTTGCACCAGTAGAATGGATGTTTTCATAATCATCTGCATAATGCTGCGATACCTTTGAAAAAGAACAAATGCGAATGCAATTTAGGTACAAATAATCGAATAGCACAAAAAAAACTTAGATATAAAATTTATGAATATCGCTTGAAAATCAAAAAAAACTGACCAAAGTTTGATTTTTAAAGATGAAATTTTGATTCGAAAGGTCATCTCAGAGGGAATTCAAGGGGTACTCAAATTGGTTAAATTTTTTTAAAACACACTTTCCTCACACGCTCAAATATTCAGAGGGTTCATCATTTTATTAAAAAAATGGTGGGCAGCGATCCATTTTTCAAAGAAATTACAGATTTACAAATTTTTTCATTATTTCACAGGCATTATTTGAAAAATAGTGCTCGGCTGAAGAAATATGCAGAAGGGGTGAACCGGTAGGTGAAATACCTCCCTGAAATTGCGCCCTTGGGGGTCGCGAAATGCTTGGATAGATAGGTTTACCTACCTATACAAGCATGCGATCACCTTTCTGACGAAATTACAGGCGAAATTAGCCTGTGCTGTATTCGGCGAGTACAAAGCGCTTATCTTTTAGATAAGACTTTGTACTTGGCTTACGTAATACTACGTACCGAATACAGCAACTTTCGATCTTTCTACTCTCATCTAGTCGCTACTAGATTCTTCTAGTAGCTGACTAGATGATGAAACCAAACCGGCAGTTACGTAGGTTTACCCCTTCCCTTCTCGATTGCTACTTCTAGATGCTTCCACAGAAGCTGACAACTAGAAGTAGCTGAGAGCGAGAGCTCATTCGCTTATTCGATTCGATCTCTGTACTTCATACGTTACGTTTATGTAAATACTAGGTACTTCGTGTACATCGAGCGTTATCGCGTTTATTATTGATACTTCTAGTTAACGTGTGTTGTATATTTCGCAATCTCGGTTGTGCTAATAAATTCAGTTGACGTTTCGCCGTGCAAGATTCTTTCTTTATGATAAGTTGCGCACTCTGAGAGTCTCAACTTATCATTTCGCGATTCGTAAAGTACAATCTATTTGATTTGGTGTAATAAGTCCGGTGAAGTGACCGTTGACTCTGTGCCCGCGGTAGCCAGACTCACAGGTAGACCCAGGATCCCATTGATCACCTCGTCTTGCGAAAGCCTGTCACCTCACCAACCAGCTCACGACTTACGTGAGGGCTTTAGTTCAACTACCAAGCCAGTCAACCATCTATTACCACCAATTCATTGGCGCCCGAGAGCTTTTCAAGCTGTGCTACGAAAATTTCCAGAGGAAAATTCGTCGAGTCAACGATCCCTGGAGGTGGTCAGCGTTTGAGACATCGACACTGTGTAAAATTTGGGTATTGTTATCCGTTTTATGTAATTTGTAACTTTCGTTTTCGTCTATTTTCGCGTTGAAGTGCGTTTTAGGGTTAAATTCGTGTTTTACCTACTTATTTTAAACCTCGCGTAATTTTAAGCCTATTTTTAAGAGATAGGGTACGTAGGTTTTGTAAAACAGAAGCGAATTCATTTTTAGTGACCTTGAAAATTTTTTGAGACGAAAATTGAGCGAAAATTGAGTGTCGAGTCGTAATCGAATCAGATTATTCAGTCTTACCAGATTTATTAGTCAAATATTTATTTGAAATTTTTACCATAATGACAAACGAAAATCAGCCTAATTCTTTAGATAGGGAAATGGCAGCGAAATTTACGCCTGAACAAATTGCCGAATACAAAGAGTATAAAAAGAAAATTTTTTCCAAGAAATTGATAGATATTAAAGAAATTGATGAGGATGAATCCAAATTCAAAAGTGCTATGGAAAATATCAATAATCTTGCGGATCTCACTGGTTCTGAAATTAAATTCCACATGAAAGCTATTCTAAAAAATGGAAAAGACATTGAGGAAATTCAAAAAGATTTAAAATTACAGGAAAAGAGTACTGAAAATTTTAATCTGAGCATTGTAACTTTAGATCGTGATTTAAACAGTAAATTGTCAGATTTCAAAGATAGTTTCAATCAGAAAACTGATAGGTTACAGGAAAATGATTCTAGGATACTTTCGAAATTCGATTCTTTGACTGAAAAATATGAGGAACTCAAATTGATTAATCAGGGTTTGGAAAATACTAACAAAAGTTTCGAATCTGATATAAAAAATTTATTTGAGCGAAATAAAGTGCTTGAGAGTACATTGAAAAATCTTCAAACGATTTTGAAAGATATAGGTACAGGCAAAGAAATCGATGTGAACGAAATTTTTAATTCTAGAACAAAGATAGAAAATTTAACAAACAAAATTTCTAGTCTAGAGGAACGATTGTTACAATGTGAGAATAAACCTAGTGTCGGAACAAATAAAATCGCGGTAAGATTAAACGAATTAACTGCTAAGACTCTGAGAGATAATGGCATCGAGTTTAATAAGGAGAATTATTACCATGCTATGCGATTTTTGGATTTGTTTGAGAGATTCATGGATAGCCAGGAGGATGCTAATGAACAAGATTATATCAATTTGTGTAGGCAGTCTATTAAATATGAACCTGCTTTGAGATGGAAAAATGCTTCTTATGAATACGCGAATTGGGAATTGTTTAGAGATGAATTTGTGAAAGAATTCTGGTCAAAACAAAGAAAGAAGGAAGTATGGGCATATTTTCAGGATTTAGATTTGTCAGATAAGGTAACCACTGGTAAAGAACTGATTAATGAGCTTGATATTTGGCTAGGTACCATCAAATCGATGGATAAAAAGACTGAACCGGAAATTATTGTTGCTTTAGGTAGGAAGGTACCAGAATGGTGGTCGAATAAATTAAAGTGGGAAGATATTACCACGTCTGAGGGTTTCTTAGCGAAGCTTGAGGAATTAATGAACACTTTTGAGGATGATCCTAGATTTTCTGATATTTATGGTAAAAAATCGAAATCGTTGAACAAAACCAGTGTTGTTAATGGTAATTCCGGAAATAATTCGAATAATGGAAATAATGGTAACAACCAGAATTCCCAAAATTCGAATAAATTCAGGAATAATCGTAATAAAAATAACAATTCGGGTAATATCAATCAGAATAACGATAGGCGAGATAATAATGGCCAAAACAATCAGGAAAATCGTAACTCTAGGAAATCAGAAGGTTATAGGAAAAATCATAGGAATAGGAACTATAATGACAATTCGAATCAAAATTCTGGGAAAAATGAGTACTACAATCGCAAATCCATAGCATATCCGGTAAATAATAATCAGCAAAATCCTAGTCAAGGTAAAAATCAAGATCAATCTGCCTTTAAGCAAATTAATAGCTTGTCCGTTTCAAAAAACGAGGAGGCAGGTGCGAGTGCGTCGAGTCAATAGATAATGACAATTATTTTTATACAGTAGGCGGATATCAGGTTATAGGTGACTCGATTAATTATTATTTGGCCAGGAATAGTCCAAATACGAACATGGAAAATCTCCGTGGGGTCCCATACTTGAAGGAAAATATCTCGCTAAATATGCTGTATGACAAACTCGCACCTGAAAAATTAAAATCAACAAAAGTAATTTTGTCTTGTGGAAAAAGGGAATTAAACAGTCCCAACTTCCCTAATTCGTATGTTTCCGATAAAATGCAAGAAATTGTTCGTATGTTGCTTGCAAAAGGAGCTGAAGAGATCGTGATGGTTTTCCCTCCGGTCCTCCCTCCTCGGAAAAATTTTGCTGTATCCGTGAGCCGATTATGGTCTTTCCGTCGTGCTTTCTATCGTCTAGAGAAACTAGGCAACGTGCACGTTGCCGTCACGCCTTCTCTCATTTTTGCTGAAACACAAATATCAAAAAAGACAGGTCGATCAACTTATATTAAAGATAGGAATCATTTTATTAAACCTATCAAGTCGAAATATTTTTACAATAAATATTTCAAGCGCTGGTTCCCTGTACAACGTGTATATTCAGAACTTTTAAATTCAGTCAATGAATTCTTGTCCTCGGTAGCTCCGAGAGGTCCCTCCCACGCTAAGGTCGGGGGTGGGGCTACCCCTCATGAAGTGCCTTCTTGCCAAATAGGTAATTTTTCTCCCCTGATTGGGTCGAGCTGTCCTCCTCAAGCAAGTGCTGAGCGAGTGACTGGGCCTCATGAGGTTTCTTCTTGTCATTCTGACAAGCTTTCTAACTCAGTAGCTCTGAGTAGTCCTCCTCAAGGTGAGCCTGAGCGAGTGACTCGAGTTTTTGAAAACTCTTCTTCTGAAAACGTTGTAGATGAGCAGGGCAATGTCGTTGGTAGGATCGATCGTCAGATTAGGTGTTCAGAATCTCGTTTAAAGGATGACTCAGTCATTCCTGAGTTTATTAGAGACGATATCAAACGGATGCGTGAGGAAAAGAGGTCTCCTGAGGAGCTTTTCCGAAAAATAGAGTCGAATTTGGAAAGTATAGGTAACCAGTTGGAAGGGAAGGATACTGTCGGGAAGCCTGCGATAGGACCCCAACAAATTGAGACTCAGACTTTGAATTCTATAGGAGCCCAGAAGGATCCACCTATGAAAGATGAGGGAGATAGCGTTCAGAGATTTGGGTACCAAGAAGGGATAACCTGTGTAGTGCCTACCGAAATTCAAGGTGTCGTAATCCCTACCCAACTAGATACTGGTGCTGAACCGAATGTTATGGCTCTGGAAACTGCTAGGTACCTACTAGATAAGTTTCCCGAAAATGTCAAATTCAAAAAGCTAGATCATTTGATTGAGATCGAATTAGCTGACAAGCAAATTGTAGGCACGATGCACAATTTGCTGAATGTCAGAATGAATTTTGGCAAACATGAGATAAATGTACCTTTTTATCTCATCCCCCAATGTAATCAGATATTCATTATGGGGAGGGTTTCGATGTTAGAATTGGGCATCGAACCTAAAATTCGTAAAAAATGTGCCTACTGTAAGCCCAAGAGGGAAACAGAGAAGGTCTATCTTCCCTACATGTCTGAGGAAGAATACACTGGAATTTTGAAAATAAATAATGTAAGACCTGCCGGTAGGTATGGCAATGAAATTCCTAACCGTATGAGAAAACATACCTATGCTAAGAATGATAGGTTGGCCGATATTCCAGAATATGATGACTCATCAGAGGTATTTTTGAAAAAACTCTATGAGGGCCTAAAATCATACGTTGAGCAAGGAAAAATTTGTGAGAAGCGGAAAAAGTGGGCTTATGACCTACTCAGTGAATTTTCCGATGTTTTTTCAAAATCTCCAGGCTGCTACACAGGTCCACCCGTTCATTTCGACATGGCCGATGAGGAGGAATGGAGGGGTGCGAATCACAGGCCATCAAATAAGTTGATGCCTGCAATTGATCGAGAAATTAAAAAGATGTTGAGAGAAGGTACAATTACTCCATCTGATACTCGATATATTAATAATATAGTTGTGAAAGTAAAAGCAAATGGCAGTCTTCGCATTTGTTTGAATCCTACTTGGTTGAATCCAAAGCTAGGTAACAACTATAATGAGTCAGCAACTTTAGATCGAATTATAACCAAAAATGGGGATGCCGAATTTTTCTCAAGTTTTGATTTCGTCAGCGGATTTTGGCAACTCCGTCTGGACGAATATTCTAAAAAATTTTGTGGTTTTCAGATTGAGGGGCGTGTCTATCAATTTGAGAGGCTGCCATATGGGTTGAAAATTTCATCTGCTGAGTTTATTAAAATGGTAAACAGAATTATTCCTGATAGGGAATCTATCACTGCCTACGTTGATGACGTTTTGGTTAGGAATAAAGGCTTCAAAGAACACGTTTTGGATATTATTGAGGTTCTAAAAGCTTGCAGAGAATATGGAATTAAGCTCAATGCTGAAAAGACAGAATTGTTCAAGGCCAAGACTAAGCACTTGGGTTATGTTTTGTCTCCTGGAAAAATTGGAAAACAAAACAAGAAAATTGAGAAATTTTTAGAATTCGAAGCCAAACACTCCAAGAAAAATGGTAAATTTGTTTTGAAGACCGAAAATGAAATTTTGGCTCTAGTTGGACTGACTAATTTATACAGACGTTTTATTCCTGAATATAATGAGATTATTGCTCCTATGATGAAACTCACCCATAAAAATGTCAAATTTGAGTGGGGGGAGGAACAGGAAAAAGCGTTTGAGAGATTGAAGTATGAGTATTGTAAAGATTTCGAACTTTATGCTCCTATTGACAATTTAGATTATTACCTATACACTGAATGTCTCGAAAATTCAATCTCTGGAATTTTATATCAAAAGGTTGAAGGTGTGAATCGAATCGTCATGTATTTGGATAAAAATCTTCAAGATTACCAAAAAAGATACACACCCACCGATTTAGACATGTTGGCACTAACCTACTCATTGAAGCGCTTGGAAATGTGGCTACATGGTCGGAAAATCCATGTTAGGCACGATGTTGGGACATTAATTTCGAAATACACTGCTTTAGCCCAGACACATAGAAAAGCAGCGCATTGGATAACTGCTCTGAACAGTTATGATTTGATTTTCGATATGAAACCAACCAAAACTGAGCTGAAAATTTTAAAACAGTCTCAGGATCCAAGTTTGACAGTGAATTCATTCAAAGTTCGCGACATTGACATGTCTACTGGGCTCGAACCTCTTGAATTGAACCATATTCAGCATTTTAGAGAAAATTTGCTTGAGCTTTTGAGTGATCTTCCAAATTGGCAAAAAGATGACGATTTTTGTGAGAAGATTTTTGATGAATTAGAGCCAATGTCTGAATTTTTGACTGAAAAACAGAAAGCCACTCGTAATAGGGTTTCTAAGAAATATGAAATCACAAACGATGATGGTAAAAAGTTACTTTGGCGTAAATACACTGATGGTACGAAGGTTCCAGTTTTACCTAAAAAATTATTCAGAGACGTTGTGTATTATTTGCACGAAATTTATGGCCATGTAGGGGGGAATAAATTGGAAATTATTTTCAGACAACTTTATTTTCACCCAAACGCTCTGAAATTTATTAAAATGAACACGAATATGTGTGTCGTTTGCAAGGTAAATAAATGTTACGGCCAAAGGAAACGAATCAGGTATGCTCAAGTTGAGGCTTACCACAAGGGAGATATTTTGTCAGTCGATATTTGCGGACCTATTGCAGCGATTAGGGGGGAGGTAAAATATATTTACGCGGTAAAGGATGTTTTCACCTCGAAATTGTGGCTTTTCACAATGACAGACAGTGAGGCTGAGACTGTAGTCGAGAAGATGAAAATTTTGATGGATATCCTGAAAAATTATGGGGTCTCGCCAAAGAAAATCATGTCTGATCACGGTAGGCAATTTGAGTCGCGCAAATGGAAGGAATTTATCCAGTCGACAGGGGCAAAACATATTTTCTCTAGTCCATTTTCACCTCAAGGAAACTCAATCGAGAGAGCTTTTCGCTGTGTTGGCGAAAAGATGAGAGTGAAAATTAATGATAAAGTCCACGATAGTACCTACACTCATGAGGGGTGGGATCAACACGTCGAGGACGTTGAGAAACAAATGAACGATCAGCCTAATGTCCTTGGAATTTCTCCGAATGAGTGCTGGGGCATTGAGGAACACCTCACGGTTGGATTACCTGTAAAAAGAAACAAAAGAAACTTTAAGTACGAGTTGAAACGGCTTAGGGAACTTTTGGAAAAAAATCTACTTCCCTCTACGACATCTAAGGAACTCATGAAAATGATCTGGGATAAGGAACAAGTTATTTTCGACGATGACGGTTACCTCCGAGTAGTTGTGGACGGTGCTTGCGCTGCAAATGGCTCTGAGGAAGCTATAGCTGGAATCGGTATATGTTTCGGACCTGATTCAAAATATAATGTGTCAGAACGCATTAGTCATGAGAAATATAAAAATACCAATAATCTAGCAGAAATTATAGCTGTTAAAAAAGCACTTGAATTCGGTATTGCTAAGGGGGTTAAAAGAATAAAAATTTTAACTGACTCAAAATATACTGTGTATGCTATTAACGAGGGGGCTATAAGGTGGAAAGCTAGGAATTGGAAAAATTATGCAAAGAAGGATGTCTACCACAAAGAAATTTTCCAGGAAATTTTGAGATTGAGGAGGGAGTATGAGAGGTGTGAGATTAAACATGTATTCGCACGTAGGTACGAATATATGAATATCCTGGCTGATCAGCTTGCTAGACAATCAGTCTACACGTATGAGGTGGCTGCCGAAAAAATCGACAGCATGACTGAAGAGCAAGCTATGGAAAATTTTATCCGAGAGAAAAGAAAGCAAATTCGAATTTTCGAAGAGCAAAATTTCAATAAATTACATGGTGATGTAATTCCTTACAAACCAGGTGATTTAGTTCTCATCACTGCTCATGGAAAATCTGATTCTTTTAGTCTAGTTTCGGAAAAATTGCTGGAAAAACGTTATGGGCCTTATATTGTGAAATATGAACATAAAGCAAATTGCTATATGGTGTCAGATTATGCAGGAATCACAGACGATAAACTCGTCAACGTTCGCCAAATTATTCTATTCTTGTCTAAGGAACAGCTTGATGAGATAGAAGAGGAAGTGAGGAGTCACTCTTTAATTGATAAAAGATCAATTGAGCAACGTATTAATGATTACCTGCGTAAAAATGAGAGAAAAGGCATAAAAATAACGGCTAGAACTCCAGAGAGTGAGCAAAAAGGTGTGAGTAATAATTTGTCTCCGGATAATAACATGCTTGAGAGATCGATCGACGAGGTTGACGAGAATCTTGAGTATGAGCTCGAAAATATTTCCTCTCCTCAGGAACTGGGGCAAGACTTGAGTGAGAATCCAGGTCTGAGTGAGATTTTCGAGAATGTACCTGAAAATCACAATATAAGCATTAATCAATCGACATCAATGCAAATTGATTCGAGTTCTAGTAAAAATGATGATCAGGTTACTTTAATTGATCCGCGAATTCTTGATAAGGATTCTGGAATTGATAGTTCGTTCACATCTTCTGAGTCTGAATCCGAAAATCTTCAAAGCTCTTCTGTCTTGATTGATGATTCTGTAAATAATGCAGAAAATAGTAGTATTTTGGAAAATTTAAAAAATTCCAAAATTATGAAAAAATTGAAAATCGATTCTAAATTTGGCCAAGATTTAGAAAATTTGAAAAATTCAAAATCAAGCAGAAATACTAGGGCTAAGCTTAGGGAAGCTAAAAAGAATAAAAATTCTGAAATTTTGGATTCGAGCACTGATTTAGAGGAAATTAATAACGAAAATTTGATTCGTGAGTTGGAAATTTGGAAAAAAGATTCTGACCACGATTTTGTTCCAAAGCTGCGTGTTGAAAAACCACCAGTTAAAAAGCTCAGAAAATCGATTGTTTCAAAAAAGCAAGGTTCAAATAAAAAATCTGAGTCTTCAGACAGCTCATCTGACGAGGCAGATGGCACTGATAAATGTCTGACAAAATTCAATGAAGTTTCGAAACGTTTTAGGAAAAAGAATATTTCACCTCAAGAAGGTGAACTTTTAGAAAAAGCTCTTTTGGCAAATTTCGATTCTGAAACGATTTCAAAATTAAAGGAAGAAGCAAAAGCTTACCTGGCGTCTCGGAAAAAGCGAGGTCGTCCCAAAAAACCATTGAATCTGAATTATATTGTGCTAAACAAAGCACCACTAGTGAATAAAATAGTGCTCGGACACTATTTTTCACGTAACCACGAGATGTTTTAATATGAACGCTTGTGGTGTTCGGTTTCGCACCTTATCAGCGGACCGAACGAGTAGGTAGGTTGGTTACCGGGTAGGCGACGCGTAGCGGGGTAACTGCACTTCGTTGCGATCTCCTCTGCCTACGCGTCATCCTTTGTTCTCCCTACCCGGACCATTTTCAACGGATGGTAAAGTTGGACCGTTTTGTGACTGATTTTCTCTACGACTATGAGTAGTCATTTTTCTTGCTAGCAGCTCAGTCTGTACGTTTTGTGTGGTTAATTGCCTCCTTTTCAGTGAAATTCATGCTTGAATTTTGCTCATGTGTATTTTTCTAGTCAAATTTTTGGCAGAAAGTTTAAATTTCGCGATGTATTCGCATTTTCTATTTTCTAAATTTTAATTACGGTTTTGAGTTCCTGATGATTTTCAGTGAGTTTTTTGATTTTTTGTTACCATGTGAGTACCTAGATATTGATATTTTCTTTGTTCTGACCACGTTGTCAGACGAATTTCGATTTCTACTTTTTGACTAATTCCTGGTTCATGTCTGACTTATTTTCAGTTTTAATTCAGTTTTAATGTTTTAACCAGAAGTTTTAACCAGAAATTTTAATGGAATTTTATCGAGTTTTAACCATTGTTCTTGTACCAGTGCATCGAGTGTATTTCTAGTCAAATTGCTAATTTACATCAACGTGTTGTGAGTTCTCAACATTTATCCTTTTTGAATATGCACTACTGGTAATCTTTAGATAGGTAATTATTGTTTTCGCCTACTTTCTCCAGCATAAATGATCGTCGTATTGGCCATTGTTCTTGCTTGCATTTTCGCCGATTTATTAACCGATGACCATGCGTTGCTGAGATTCCTCGTATGTAAGTCAAAATGTCTTGATAATTTACTCGAAATTTGCATAATCAATTCGTTTCTGTTATTTAGAATATGCGTCTGGATATAAATTTTACTTTCCTATTTATCTCGTTCAGCCTATCGATTTTACTTGCTGACTTCAAAGTCGAGTTTTTCACAAGTTTATTTGTCTGCTCTATCAGCTTCAGGTGGAACACGGAAATGTAAGATAGATTCATTATTCTTGTAAGATTAATTATGTACTAATTTCGAGAACCCAACAGATCTCTGGCGATAGATGGCTAACACCGACATTTGCTTATCAAAGTACGAAATTCTTTTACTGGCGGTTGCTGCGGTTGCTAATTCACCACTAATTTCGGCAGCAGCGTTGGTGGTACTCGGAGGCCTCTGGAGCAGTGAAATTCGCAATCGGTATAGTATTTCGACGTACTTCGCCATTTCCAAATTGTGGAGAAAAGCCACGAGGCGTACGACGGAAAATCAAAATAGTGATCGTCCAGTTCAATTGCAGGATATCACGTCATCGTCTAATAGACTCGTTAATCGCCGCAATCGGAATCTTCCAAATTTGGACGAGGTAATATAATGCCTAATAACCAGCTTAGTCCCATCATCCGGACCTCCAAGGTGGCCGGATGCTGGGTGTGTTGCGCTCCTTTACGTCTGAGGTCACCGTATGCGGACGAAAATGGCGAGAACGAATTAAGATACGGTAAAAAGTGCGGCCACGTTTACCACGCTGCGTGTCTAGAAAGATGGTTGTCAGCATGCGATTCCTGTCCGGTCTGCTTCGTAAAATTCGGCGTCGACGATGTGAAGAAGCCTGCAGTCGACTGGTTTGAAGAAGCGGAGCCGTCGACAAAGGAATGCGATGACGGGTTGGCTGCTCGATATCGTCGAGAAATCGACGAGATCGAGCGAAAATTGGGTACCGCGAACGAGGAGCTTCGAACGAAAAGCCGGGTGGTGGAAGAGTTCCGGAAGGAATACCATCAGGCCAGGAAGCTTGTTGATAGGCTGACTGGTCAAATAGTCAGTGTCGATACGGTGAATGCCCTATCACAAAGTATAGCTTCGATGGTAAATTTCGGCAACCCTAACCACCCGGGTCATTTCTTCGAAGATATCCAAGTTGGCGGTAACAATGCCAACCCTGAGCCCGTTGTCGTCAGCGACGAAGAAGACACCGTCGATGATATCGCGTTCTTGGAAAGCTTGGATTAAACGTGTCGTTCGCTTGTAAATTCTCGTTCTGGTAAAATTTCCTCGTTTTATTTTGTGTCAAATTGTACCCGCGTAATTGTCAAGCACGAGCTTGCAATTCTTTGTATCGAAATCTCTTTCTATTTGTACTCACGATGATGGTCAAAATTTATAAAAATCGTATTTAATTTTCTGGCAATTTTCAAACACTCAAAAACGAGCAACGCAATGTGAAATTTCGGCCACTGTGTTTGTCAAAATTTGTAAACTTTTGATGTTGTAATTTTCCTTAAAAATAACTTAAAACTAGGCTTAAAACTAAATTGACTAGGTTTCTCTTTGGTTTCTTATAATTAGGAAAAATATCACAGTCTTCTTTCTGAAATTTCAACATTTGTTTCAAAATCATTGTCACAAAATTTCTTATTTGCTACCTGAGGAAATTTTCTTTGGAAAATTCTCCAATTTTTCTTGTCTTTTGACAATATTTTTCGGTCTAGAAAATTTATTTTTCGTCTTAATAGCTTAGGCTAGTTCTATTAAAAATTGTAATTCAATTTGAAAAACTTTACCTACCGGATTCGTCATTTTTGCATGCTAGTACCTACCTAGTAGTGGAAAGCATTGCCTATACCTACCTAGACTTGTAAATAGTCACGATTTCGTCTATTTTTCTTATTTTATTTTCGACTTCCCAATGAGGAAGGAAAAATTGATAGGTAATACCTATTCATTACTTTGAAAGTTTTAGATAGGTCTGTCAATTCTGTAGAAATTTTCGTTTTCAAATTCTGCAGTTTATTTTGTAAATATGTTTCTTACGTTTTAAATACGTTTTCTTTACGTTTTATACGTTTTCCTGCCACTGTGCAATTTTTATTTTTATTTTATTTTCGATGCATAAATTGCAGTTTTAACCTAGTTTATAAGTTTTTAGAATTTTCGCAGGTCGAGTACCTGAAAATTTTTCTTGTTGTTTAATGGTTAAGTTTTCCGGCCTAACTTTCTTTATTTTCGTGCCGAGGCCTAATTGGCTAAATTATTTTCGTTCGACTCAATTTTGAGGCTTATTACTTACGTTTCATCCCCTAGCGGGTAGTAGGGGTGATGCGATTTAAGTTATCTTGAAAATAATTTTGTTTTTTTGAAAATCCTATAAAAAAAAAAAAAAAAAAAAAAAAAATGCCGTAGAAAATTTTCGTGATTAATTTCACACCAAAAAATTGTATTTCGGGTATTTTTAGAAAATTAATTTTATAGGTATTTGTTTTCATGTATTTTAGCCTAGTTTATATGTGAAACAAATTTTATCGATCGTTGCTTTAAGCGCGAGTATATTTTTCTTGTAAATTTTATGCAATTTTCATTTTTTTTATGTCCGTTCAATTTTTCGACATGCTTCGTGCATGGTATTTTCTCATGTATATTTATTCTTCATGCTTTTTATGTATGAAATGTTTTATTCTGTTTTTCTCTCGTCTACGCACGTGAGAAAATTTTTTATGTAAATATGCATACTCTCATGTGAGAATTTTATTTTTCCATTCATGAACGTGGCATTTCATTCGTCTGAATAAATTTCAGTATGAAATTTTCTTGTATTTTGTAAAATTGCATGCTTCAAATGAAGCGTCTTCTATTTTTTTCTCAAAATGTACTTGCATTTTGTATATTTATTTCTTCATGATGTAATTTTGTTATTTTTGTACATCATGAAATCGTTTATTTCTTTGCATTGTCTTGTACGATGTATTTTTATTTGTCGAATGCATTTTATTTTCGTATATTTTCTTTTGACTGGTTTTTACCAGGTTTTTATAATATACTTGTTGATATGTTCCTATTCATGTCATGTATGCATTCTATTTTTTTTCTATTTTGCATTTTATGTGTATTAATCTGTTCAAAATTTTGGGGTTTGATCTTCAACTTTCTCTCGCAGTGTCTCTTGATACTTTTTATTTCGAAATTTTCAACTTTTGGAAAATCTTTCGTTTTTTTCTGTCTTGGTGGGGAAAGTGACTTTGAGCCTGCTGAGTGCAGAGCGGTCATACGAAAATCGGTTTTAAGGGTTTAGACCTCAAAATTTTACCAAAATTTCAAATTTCGGTTAGGCTAAATTTTTATTTGAATTTTGATTTCCATGAAAATCTACCTACGTCTGGGTTATAAGACTTTTGAACCTGCTGCGTGCAGAGTGGTCATAGATTTTGAGTTCAAAATCGCTTGAAGGGCGAGGTTTCATGGAAAGTACAAAATTCTATTTCCGACTTTGGATTGTTTTTTTCTCACATTTCCATAAATAAATACCTGTTTTTGGGGGTCTAGGCTTTTGAATCTACTGCATGTAGATGGTCATAGATTTTGTCTCAAAATTCGTTGGAAGGGTTCAGGCACTTATGGAAACGTGTTCGAAATTTTTCTACTTTCAAAATTTCCAAATACTCTAATTCTTGGCTCTAAATTTTTGAACCTGCTGCGTGCAGGTGGGCATAGATTTTGATTTCAAAATTCATTTCAAGGGCTAGGTATTTTAGGGAAATTTTTGTAGTTTGTTTTCATGACTCTTGCTCTCTCTTGTTTTGTACAGTTTCGATGTTGTTTGATAGTTACCATTAGTTATAAGTTCTGTGCTTATTTTTTAGTCAACGTCGAATTCCATGTACTCGGGAGGGGCAGGGGTGGCCTGGGTAACTGCACGACCCAAGGGCGCAATTACTACCGGCACGTTTCTTCCCGATTACCTGTCTTCAACATGTATTCGGTGGGGCAATGAACCGGTAGGTGAAATACCTCCCTGAAATTGCGCCCTTGGGGGTCGCGAAATGCTTGGATAGATAGGTTTACCTACCTATACAAGCATGCGATCACCTTTCTGACGAAATTACAGGCGAAATTAGCCTGTGCTGTATTCGGCGAGTACAAAGCGCTTATCTTTTAGATAAGACTTTGTACTTGGCTTACGTAATACTACGTACCGAATACAGCAACTTTCGATCTTTCTACTCTCATCTAGTCGCTACTAGATTCTTCTAGTAGCTGACTAGATGATGAAACCAAACCGGCAGTTACGTAGGTTTACCCCTTCCCTTCTCGATTGCTACTTCTAGATGCTTCCACAGAAGCTGACAACTAGAAGTAGCTGAGAGCGAGAGCTCATTCGCTTATTCGATTCGATCTCTGTACTTCATACGTTACGTTTATGTAAATACTAGGTACTTCGTGTACATCGAGCGTTATCGCGTTTTAAATTGATACTTTGTGTTACGTATGATGTATACTTCGTAATCTCGGTTGTGCTAATAAATTCAGTTAACGTTTCGCCGTTCAAGATTTCTTTCTTTGTAATAAGTTGTGCACTCTGAGTGACCCAACTTATTACTTCGCGACTCGTCAAGTGCAATCTATTTGATTTGGTGTAATAAGTCCGGTGAAGTGACCGTTGACTCTGTGCCCACGGTAGCCAGACTCACAGGTAGACCCAGGATCCCATTGATCACCTCGTCTTGCGAAAGCCTGTCATCTCACCAACCAGCTCACGACTTACGTGAGGGCTTTAGTTATCACTCCAAGCCAAACTACAATTATTACCACCAATTCAGGGGAAATGAGTGAATTCTTTGAAGTAAATTTTCAAAATTCAATGATCGCTTAATTTTTTTTGCAATTTCAATACCTAAAATTTTCAGGAAGTGAATTTTCAAATTTTAAATGCTTCAAGTCCACAGTCTCCCATTTTCACTACTCGCATCTTCAGATTTATTCATCTCAAAATATTTTATAATTTTGACTCCAGAATCACGAAGAAAATTTAAAAAATAGATGAATTTTGAAAATTTGGCGGCTTCGGCTTCCTCATTTTTGTATTCTTAAATCCTCTAAAATTCAAAGTGAAAACAAATTTTCTGCTTTTTAGTAGGTAAGTAATCTGTAAATTTAACGTTTTATTTCAACTACTTTTTTTTCAAATAAGAAAAAAATTTCTCAACTTACTTAGGTGTAACTTTTAATTATTGATGCAAATTAATCAAAATTTTTACTATCTCATTTTTGGAGGAAAATGAATTCAAGGAAGGTAATAGGAGGATGGGACCAATGGGTGCATTTACATCAAGCCCCCATTTTTGAAGAATTACCCAGTAAGAGAAACGAAATTTCAGTTTCGTATTTTATCTTGAAAAAATATCCTTCAAGAAAATAGAAAACTTTTTTTCTTCGCTAAAATTATAATTAGGTACCTAATTTATTGAAAAATGTTTATCAAAAAAAGTAGATCCAAAAAATTTACAAAAGAGAATTAAAAATATATTTCAAAGATTTCAAAGATTTCAAGAGAAAAAAATTCAGCAAATCGTTATTTTTTAGGTTTCATGATACATATTATTCGATTTTATGTTCAAAACTTTTTTTTGGATAATTTCATCCTTAAATTTCAAAGATAGGTAGCATGAATACCTATCTCGAATTTCTTCTTAAGAAGTTTTGAAGATGAATTTTAATTAGAGGAGGAAGAGAGAGATTTACTTTTGATGTTTTGATATAAAAAATATTACACTTTTTTAACTTACGTTTTTCTTTTTCATTTTGTTCGACATTTTTTTTAACTTCCAACAGGTTTGCACTATTTTTTATTTGTTCGTCCGTGATAGTTTTCACTCCATGCTTCAACAGTCCCCAAGCATAGATCGGTTTACAGTCGGACTCTTCTGCTAAATAAAATTAATTCATTATAACGAAAAAATATTATAGGTAGGTACCTATTTAAGATACAAAGGGGCGAATCAAACTTACTTGTTTTCGTATACGTCCAAAGATCAAAAGGAGATGTCAACGTAGAAAATAATTTATAAGGTTTCAAATCTGTTGTATAACAGTAATCGAGATCATCGCACTTCACGTGTAAAAGCAATAAAAAAATTAATCCTAATTGAAATATTTTCGACATCTTATTAAACGAATTGATCGAAATCTATAAAACAATGGAAATTTTATCAGACCACCGTCAATGGATACCATCATTTTGGAACTAAATTAAAAATTAAAATAACAATTTTTCTGTAAGTACCCATAGAAGTTTTGTTGGATGGCGAATTTCACCTCTCAAAAACAATTGTACGAAACTGAATTTTTTCCACAATAACAATGCACAAATACACAAAAACTACACAGTTTTACAAACTGATCGCAATAGATCGCAATGTTATTTTTTTATAGGTACGTATTTTACTTTCGTATGCTTAGGTACCCATTGAAAAGTACATATGCAGATAACGCACCATGGATATCTCACTTATCTTTCATTTTTTTTGAGGTATTCGAGTATCAATAATTGATTGGTCTAAATACTAAGTCCACTTAAGTGAGTACATTACATACAATAGGTCTTGCGCCATTTTACTCAAAAAACACAGTGGGAAAACATGATGAGATGGATCATTAACACGTGATAGTGCATGTACAATTAAGTGAAGTAAAAATATCAAAGATCTGTGGATTAGGTGATTTTATAATGGAGTATTTCGACTCATTCGAAGAAAACGTTCATTTTTCATCAATAAGACTGAAATTACCGAAATCCTTTTTTTTATATTTAAAAAAAAACAAACATTTTTATAGAGTGAAAGTGAGGCATCACAAATTTGCTAAAAAAAAATTGTAAATTCATTCTAAATTGGTAATTTTTCTAAGAAGTCTGCGATTTTTTCTGAAAAAAAAATGCCCAAAAAAACGAAATGCGATAAAAGCACAAATTTTTAGTAAAAAATAACAGAAAAACATGTAAAACTCACGAAATTTCGTCGAAAAACTTGAAAAAATTCGAAATTTTCAAGAACTCTAAATTCTAAAATAACTTGAGGTTTTATAAGTATTCAAATTTTAAAAAAAATTATAAAACGAAAATTTTTTCAATTAAAAAAATTGGTAATTTGAGGCTTTGTGAAGAGTCGATATACTTACCTGTATGTTTTGCCTAACTAGACATTTGAAGGGGCAATCAGTTTTCAGTGCAGTTTGAAATTGATTTTGAACCTTTCAATGTTTCCCCCTTCGAACATCTAGTTGGTCAAGTTTTAAAAAAGCTCGTCTATTTTTTGAAAAATCGTCCAAACACCCTGAACTTGAATAAAAATCGCCGATCTATGCAAGTTAGTTTTCTTGGTCTACCAATGCTAAAATTCACAATTCAGAAAGAAAAAAACAAAAAAAGTCACACCTCTTAATGGTCAAAAGGTGCAATGTGGTACAAATAAACCATATTTTTTTTTTCTTTTCTCTATTTTCCTCCATTATCGATGAAAAAAATTCATCATCTAAAGCTCAATAAAATGGAATGTATTTTTATTATTTATTATTATTTTTTTCAAAAAACCCCTGCATCAATACTTTTGAACAAATTTGACAACACCATATTAAACTGTACATGATTTATTTGAGATTACTGAAATGAAAGTATGGTACTTGCAGTTTGAAAAACATGAAAATTATAATATAATTAACACAGCTATAGGTATACACATAGTTGGGTGAATCTGAAGGAAAAATAGTCTCCTAGATTTTTACGAAAATTATTAGAATAGTTTTTTTTTCCAGCATGAGACCTCCCAAAAAATTCAAGTTCTCAGCCCAAAGAGAGACGAAGCCAAGTGACCTCAAAATAGGGTCATTCTGGCCAAAAAAAACCACCTCTTTCTGACCACATTTACCTGAGGACTGTCACCTGCTGGGAACTTGGGTCACCCACAAAAAAGGAAGCTTAAAATCAAAACAATTTTTTTCTGGTTTTCTAAAGAAATTGTTGACGAAACATTCAAAAAACATTCATGGCAGCGCTGCCAACCACAATTTGATTGACGTGAATTGCATTAGATTAAAAATCGTCATTGAGTGACTGGAACAATGAGCCATTATTTTTTGACAATAATTTCATTTTTTCGAAAATCATTTGCAAAATTCAATCTGAATATTTTTAGGTGGTCAAAAAATTTTCTGACTTAATTTTGAGATTTATGGGTGATTCACTTTTAATTAAGCAGAAATCTGATAATAGTAAAATTTGCGATCTGCAACGTTTCGACCTTTTTTCTGAAGGCAAAAAGTATAGGCGCACCCAAGGGGGGACTCAAAGGGCTCGAGCCCCCCCTTAAGCCCGAAAAAAATTAATTTTTGCTTCAAAGATGAGGAAAAAAGTCAACTTTTTGCTCTTCAAAATATATTTTTTCAAAAATTCGTCCTCGCTTCGTTCGGGCAGTATTTTAGTACTTTTATTTCAAAACTTTATCATTTATGGCTGATTTTTTAGTCAAAAATCATCAAATTCTCAATAAGTAAATACTCAGTCAGAAAAAATTGATGATTTTTGACTGAAAGATCAGTGATGAATGACTTACTTTGAAATTTGACCCCTCCCCAATTTTTTTCAAATTCTCAGCCCCTCCCTTAATTAATTTCTGGGTGTGCCTATGGCAAAAAGTAATATCCAATTTCGAAGACAATTTTTCAAGCAGATGTACATCAACTCGCATCTTATCAGGAGATTGCTAAGGATTCCAATCGGTCTTAGAACCCCAAAGTGGGAAAATCGCGTTTTTTCCTTGATAATCGACTCCATTTTAAAAGTCACGTGTAGCTCTGTCTCCCTAAAAATTGAAGAGCTCAATTTTTCCCCAAGATTTTCCAAGATTTCCCACTAAAAATAAACTACCTCGTCAAAATTTTCCAAAATCCTCAGAAATATTGTTCTTTTTGATTCACTTTCATACAAACAAATAAAGTTTTTAGAATAAATTCAGTCGATTAAAAAGAAAGCAAACAATCATAACTATGAAACTGGAACTAATCATATTTCCTCCAGATGGATTTTTGGGGAAACTTCCGCAGAATTCTTTATCACAGCTATCTTTGATATTCTTTGACATTTCGACGTAAAAAGTATCAAACGGGCATTTTCCATCTTGACTATTTTTGCAAGCATCAAACTTGACGATTTCGTGATTATGATAAAATTCTACCTTTTTTTCATTATTATTACAACTGGAAACAAAAAATAAGGATTTTTGAAATTTTAATGATCATCGATAAAATTATGATAATGGAATGCACAAACATACCTGTATAAAATTGCATGCACAGATCCATCAAATGGACTCAGCAAAGAAGATCTCCACTTTCTATTTGTTTTTTGTGAATAGTAATTATCGTGTGTTGGTGATTCTTCGTCCTTATACAATCCCATCCTTGTGATCATTCCCATTAGGTTTTCTTCGTCACCGAAATTAATATTTACTCTTTTACCAGACCAATGGCTGAATGTTCCAGTGCCATCTTTTTCATCGTATTTGCCTCTGGAAGCTGTGCTGTTGATGAGACGATGATAATTGTAATTTTCACTTTATTTCTTCTAAATTAATTCTTTTTACGAATCATACATACAAATGTTTTCGTTCTGAACTTACTAAAGTTTATCCATCATATCTTTAAGTAATGGGCATCCCATTTTTTCGCTTAATTCGTTACCATATCCAAATTCATGGTAGTGTTTCAAGTCTAACCAGTATTCCAATATCTAAAACAGAATAGGTAGTTCATTTTTATTTCATTTACATTTATTTAGAAAAATGTTTCAGAAAACATTCGTATTTCTTTTCCTATCCATTAAACATGTAAAACCAGAGGTGCACACAAAATACAGCCTCAAATCACGAAGAATGAAATTTTTTATTGGTGGGTTAGGAAAGGTTGCCCATTGGCCAGACATCAGGCAACGAATGCATCAGGCCAAAACACCTGGTAAAATTTAAAAAATTTTCTACTCTTACTTTTAGATGAGCTGGCGTAAAAGCTGCACAAAATGGTGGCCTGAATAACGGTTCTGAGAGGAGGTTCCAAAAAACACATGATTCATACATGGTCATGATGGTATCTGAAAATCAATTATGATGATGATGAGTCAGCATTCAATAAGTATGTGCATATTTGACACTTCAGAACTTCAATCACCTCTTACCCATTGGAATTGTATCTTTGTATCCCAATCTGAAACTCACTTCTAGCTGCAAGGATTTGACAATAGTTGTTGGGAGGAAATCATCAGCTTCTTTATTATTGGCGGCCCAATTGGCACAACTGCTTCTTGTCTGAAAATATTATCAATTCAGTGAAAAAAATTCGCCTGGAAATTAATCACGATTTCGTAGATTTGAGAATTTACCCTCAACAACTCTCCATGTTCCATAACTATTTTTTCATTCCCATCTGAATTTTTCAAAAACGAATTTGCAAACTTGATTGCACTATCTTTAGCTTCTTTTGCTTCGCTTGTCTGAATCTATTGGTAAAAAAATTAATTTTAGATTGAAACGTATATTTATTTTGTTCGTTGTTGATGATTTTCGTATAAAAGATTTCTTACTAAAACTTCACTTTTGTCGAAACTGAACCCTGGAGCTGATTCCATGACTTGTCTCAAATGTGAGGCGAACAAGTCATGTGAACTTAAAGCTTTTTTAACCAGTTTTTCATTATCTTCTTTAAACAAGCTGTATTCTGCTTTAGAAGATTGGATGTTTTCATAATCATTACTACATAATGCGATACCTTTGAAAAAGAACAATGGCAACATTAAGCTGATTATAGGTACCTATAAATCGAATTGCGCTAAATAAAATGAGTAAAGTACCTAAATATCAATAAGATTTTTTTAAAAAATTCAACTCAAATTTGATTCTCAAAGATGAATTTTTTACTGGCGAATTCCAGAGGGGTTCAAGCGAGGAATTTTTTCATCTAAATTAAAAGAGTAGTGGATCTGGGGTGCGAATAAATTTGGGGTGTTGAAGAACCAAAATGGGGAGGGAGGGGACTGAGTCCACAACTCCACATATTTCGAAAAATCGCAGATTCGCGAATTTTTCATCATTTCAGAGTTATTATTATTATTTGTTTTAAAGTGTTAGAGGTTGAAAAAATATGTGGTAGGGGCACATAGGAGAAGGTTCACTTACTCTCCATTGTAAATTTTGAAAATTCGATGATTTCTTAATTTATTTTTTGATTTTTATACCAAAATTTTCAGGGAGTGAATTTTCAAAATTTAGATTTCGTAGCCCAGTATTTCTAATTTTTCTCCTCGCATCTCCAGATTTATTCATCTCAAAATATTTTATAATTTCGATTCTAAAATCACAAAAAAATTGACAAACAGGTGAATTTTGAAAATTTAAAGATTTCAGTCCCCTTCCTCTCTCATTTTGATATTCTTACATCTTCAGAATTGATTACTAAAAATTAAAAATGAAGGCAAATTTTTAGCATTTTGTTTTAGTACCTAATCAGGAAATTTTACAATATTAACATTTTTTGTATTAACTTCTTTTCTTTATTTTCAGTTGATAAGGGGAGGGGGAATGTCGCAACGTATGGCTTCTAATTACTCAATACAAGTTGATCCAAATTTCGACACTCACTTTTGGAGGAAAATGAACCGATATTTGGTGTGATGAGGAGGAGAGGGGTTGAAATTAACCAATTACCTATACGGGCCCAAATTTTCAGCTTCATGTTTATTTCGATAAAATATCCTGAAAATAATAGAAAACTTTTCCCCCCTAATGTTTGTAACCAATTTTTTGAAAATTTTTTTCCAAAAATAAATCAGATAAAAGAGGTAGAATCAAAAAAATTACAGAAGAGGATGAAAAAAATTATTTAATTTAGTTTAATAAAAAAATCATCAGAACATGATTTTTTTTCAATTTTCTCGATTTTCGATTTCTATCTTGATTTTTTTTGGTCAATTTTCTCCTTAAATTTTGAAGATAGGCAACTTAAATATCTCAAATATTTTCCAAGGTAATTTGAAGATAGATTTTTATGGGAATGGGGATTTTTTTAATACAGAAAGTATTGAACTTTTTCAACTTACGTTTTTCCTTTTTATTTTGTTCAATATTCCTTTTAGCTTCCCACAGTTTTCCAGTGTTTTTCATTTGTTCTTCCGATATACTTTTCACTCCATGTTTCAACAGCCCCCAAACGTAGACAGGTTTGCAGCCGGATTCTTCTGCTCAATCGAATAATCTCATTGCAACGAGAAAATATTAAACTTGAAAAAAAGGAGTACCTAGATCAACTTACTTGTTTCCGTATACGTCCAAATATCAATAGGAGGTGTCCACGTAGAGAATAATCTATAAGGATTTGTATCCGCAGAATAACAATAATCGAGATCATCGCACTTCACGTATAAAATAAATAAAAAAATAAATCCTAATTGAAGTATTCTGGACATTTTTTCAAACGAATTGATTGAAACCTAAACCAAAGACCGTCACTGGTTATTGTCATTTTAAAACTAAAGTAAAATTGAAAATAACATAATATCGTAGGCCTTTATTCTTTGTGTGTAGGAAATTTATAGGAGATGCTAATGCCTCAACACGAATATGGTGAAGGAAGTTGAGAGGGGAATTACGAAGAAGTCTGTCTCTGGCCACGTGCATTCAATTTTCAAAAAAATAACGTTACATTGGATAAAGTATCAAACACACCCTCTCGTCTCTCGGTATCTATTCAATGCCAAGGTCGTTCACATCCTCCCTCGTAATACAAAATCGCCAATTTTCGATTCGGCGTACCAAGACCAACGTACTTAAGTTGCAGTCAACCAAAAATTTTCGTACAATTTTTACATATAATCATAAATTAGTTACGCGTTGGTGGTAAAAACGATTTTTTCATATGTGATGCTTCGTTAGATAGTTAGTGAGAATAAATTTGTCCTTACCTTTGAAAATCAATACTTTTAGCACAAAACAGAATTTTTCACAGCAAAAAAGCAACAACGCACAAATACAAACCAGCACAAATGAAACAGTTTTACAAACTGATGGCAATATGTTGTAATACAATTTTTTTATAGGGAAAAGTATTCAGATAACACACCGCATGGTTATCTTACTCATCTTTTATTTTTTTGAGGTGTCTACACGAGTACCGATAATTGATAGGTTTAGATACTTACACAAGTAGGTATGGTACTCGAGTATATATGTACAATAGGTCTTGCGTCATTTTGTTTAAAGTAAACAGATGAAAAATAACATGATGAGGTGAATCATTAACATGTGATAAAGCGTAAATACAATAGAACATTGTGAAAAAAAATTGGAGACTTTCCAGTTGGGTGATTATTCTTGATTGAGTATTTTTACTCACTTGGAGAAACTTTCGTTTTTTTATCAATAAGGCTGAAGTTATAATCATTTTTAAGTATATTTTTATACAGAACTTTCGAAAAAAAAAACAATATTTGATATTCAGAAAGGAAACAATGGGAGGACGGATATCCAATCTCATATTTTCTCAAAAAAAAATCGGTAAATTTCAAATTGGCAAATTTTCTTAGAAGTCTGCAAGTTTTTCTGCAAACTGGTACCAAAAAAATACGAAATGAGATAAAAACGCAAACTTTTTGTACACAGCATTAAAACCAGCGATGGAAAACTGGAATCGGAACTAGAATTGGAAACTGAAAAAAACTGGAACTAAAACTGAAAAACTCGAACTGGAACTAAAATGAATTTCAGATTTATACCAGTTCCAGCATTTTTTTGAAAATTGCAATTTTTCCTCTTCTTTTTTTAAATTTTAGGTACTCAATAAAAATCGCCTTCTCATTCGTTCTTCCCTTACATTACACACCAATTTTTTTTTTTCGAAAAATTCAGGGGTTTGTTACCAAAGTAAAAAGTCAAAATTTTAAAAATTTGGCTTGAATTGAAAATTTTTTACTAAAAAACAAAAACAACTCAAAAAAAACTTTAAAAAAATTTACGTGGAAAAGTGAATGAAGAAAAATTTGTGTTGTAAATTTAAAAATTTTAACCATTTAAAAACATACTCATTTTTTGTTGAAATTCAGGAGTCATGAAATTTCTAAAAAAATATTTACTTTCCAGCTTTTCCCCAGAAATCGTTTCTCGTTTGTGTTGAGATTGAATGAAAAAGGAAAAATATGTACTTTGAAAAGAAAAGGAAAACACGAAAGTTCAATTTTTGCAGAAAATTTTGGATTTTTTTGTCCTCCAAAATTAAAAAAAAATGGAACCAGTATTTGGAACTGGAACTGGAATTCAAAACTGGAACTAAAAAATTTTGAGAACTTGAACTGGAACTGGAACTAATATCATTTCAGTTTTCCATCACTGATTAAAACTCAAAATTTTGTAAAAAGATTTCAAAAAATACGAAATTTTTTACTCCAAGTAATCGCAGTTTTCAGACGACAAACTTTAAAAAAATGATTTGAACACCGTTTTGGGTATTTTCTTTCTAAAAATCATCAATTTTTCACAACTGAATAACCATCATATTTTTTCTCTCTATACCAAGAAAGTGAAAAAAAAATAGCAGATTGTCAATTTGAAGGATTCCGTATTCTTATGAAATTTTAATTTTTTTTTCAAACATCTCGAAATTGACCTCAAATTTTCTTTAGACTCCTGAAAAAATGTTTGGATTATTTAAAAAAAATCATCGAATTTCGACCAACTGCATTTTGATTCTTACAAGTTTCCGAAAATTTCTGTTGGTGTAGACAGCACTGCTATAAAAAAATGTTCAAAAAAAGTTTATTCAGGTGCACTTTTTAAATTATCAAATGCTGAGTAGGTAGCCTAGTTAGGTACCTATCAAGAAAAATGCATGTAATATGAATGTACTTACACTAAACTTACATTCTTGATATCTCGCTCAGAAAATTCTGTAACATTTTCAGTTTCTTATTCCCACCGTCACTAACCTGTCCCCATGAAACCGTTCCTATTATTTTTAATTGGACATGAAAAGTAATCTAAAAACATAGTTTTTTGACCACACTTTAGACTGAAGCAAGATTTGATGATTTAAAGTTAGTCTCAAAATATACTGTACTCATAAAAATTAGCGTTAAAACGTGCTCTGCTACATTTTACGATGCGATATCTACCTAGTGATTCAATTTAAAAAAATTTTATTCTTGAGTACCAACTTGTAACGAAATTATGATAAAAAAATTCAATCAGTTACTACATTCATTCGATGCTCGAGTACTTTTATTCGAAACAAGTAGGTAAAATAATTATGAAACAAAATTAGAAAATGAAGCATCAATGAAAACTACACAAAAATCTGATTCTAAAATACGAAATGATGAAAGAGAAGTAACTTAACAAAAATCGTATCAAATTACAAACAATATATTAGACCTAAAATTTTAAAAGCACTTCAAAAGCTAGGTATCTTATTAAACAGAATAAATAAATAACAATTGAGTAGGTAAGAGAATAGGTAAACATAATTCAAAACTTGATACATAGAGAAACACAAAACCAGGAACAACCATTTACAAAATAACATTTATGAAATAGGCACGAAACACAAAACCGATTAGTTATTCATATATGCCGAAAGTAAATCTTTCATTAAACAAGGCCTAGCCATCAAATCACTCCATACCTTTGAATCCATCGTCCTCGCCAAAGCTGCCGAATGATTTTTTATAAACTGAACAGCGTCAGATTTCAAATCATTAACATTATGCATATCCGCCAATGTCAAAATTTTCAGGACCGTTTGTACCGATAATTTTCCACGTAAGACATTACCGCAAGCAATTTTTAATTTTTCAAGGTCATATCGATCAGCTGCCGGTAGCAATTCGTACACCATTGAGTTCAAATTCTGATCGATTACCTGACCTGTGTAAATGTATCGTAGTACTTCTAGGAAAACGTCTTCTCTGATATCTTCTACAACGACGTAATTGAGGTTATTCTCCCTCATTTCATGACGAAACATTGCCTCAAATACTTTACTGCGAACAGCTAAGACGATTTTATGAGCCGGATAATGTGACTGTTTACCATTATGGTTGATGTATATGGTAAAATCGCTGTGTTCTTTTCTCAGATACAATTTTCCAAAGTCTTCGAGCGGATTCGATATTGTATTTAGTTTGTAAGGAAGGGAAAGAATCCCGGCGGCAGGAATTGACTTTGGTGCGAGTACGAAATGGTTCATTTCATGAAAATAAATTTCGCATTTTACATAAAAATTGCTATTGTTGTATTTCAGCCAAAATGAAATACTACCAATATCGAATTCCTTTAAAATGAAGGTGCATATTTCATCGTTAAGGTTCGTATGCTGATAATTCATCCCCAGTGTCAACTTTTTTTCATCAAAGATTGAGTTATTATGGAGTATTGATGTTGAATACAAATGCATCGTTACTGTTGCGACATACATGCTATGATGATTGATTTTACCTGTACGCATAGCCACCAAACGCACGCTCAACGTATCCTTCATATTATAGCTGTAAGAAGGTACATGAAATCTGAAAAACCACGTAACAGAATCATTTTCTTCAGCACTGAAGCCTGGCGAATGTTCAATTTGACTGCGATCTAAAAGACGAGGTATTTTCCAGACGTATTGGAATTTTTGTTTGTATCTATCCATTTTCGAATTTTACAGTATCGATGCTGACCGAAAAACAAAACTTTACGAAACTCCAACGTCTCCAACTGAAGAAGGTATCTATATTTCGAACTGAACAGAAATAAGCAAGCACCTACATTAAATATTGATTCGAGAGGATTCGAATTTAAAATAGCTAACATCAGAAATCAATAATATTACCTAAATTGAAAAAAAAAAAACCACCTGAAAGTTGATATTTACTCACCTCAAGAATGATTTTGGATGTATTTATCAAAGCGATACAGCGTGACACCAGATGAATTAAAATAAGTAATTATTATCGAATAAAATCAATGAATAACGAATCGTGACTCGTAGAACTAGGGATTAATTTAGTATAGCGTAGTTTTTGGAAATCGTCGCAATTATTAATTCACTACCAAACACAAGTACCCACCGTTTAAAGGGCATAAGAAAAAGGAGATATTCGAATACAATAATAACAAATCAAATAGTAACGCGCTTTTACGAATTACCACTCATTGCACATCTACACTCGTATAATTTTGAATGCACATTTTAGAAGTACCTAATAGTAAGTATGTTATCAGCGCTAGTATTCGCTTGAATATCAGTACGGAAACCAGTTACCGGTTATCGTAGAATGAAAGATCACCACGAAAAATGTTATTGGATATTGGCACTTGCCTTTACGATGATCATAAACTATAGAATAATCAAATAGTAATTTTCCAACCCATCTTTTGTAAACCATTGTTGAGGAGCCTGGGTTTTCGAGTGGTGCTTGGGCAAAATCTCCGAAATTAAAATTAAGAAGTTGCCGGATTACACGTATAATTATAAAAAGAGGGAAATTCGCCGACTCTTAACCTCTCAAAAAATAGAGATTTTTCGACTCATTACTCATTATTAGAAAAAAAGTATGAATGTAAGTATGTTATGAAAAAAAAATCGTATTTACTTTTTTCGTACTATACGTCTTGGACATCAAAAATAAATTTAAAAAATAAAATAAACGAAGTATATTCCGTCAATAATGTCATTTTCCAAAAAAATCAATTTTTTGAAAATTTTATTCCAGGTTGTCAATTAGTAGGTACCTATATCTCTTAAGAAATGTGAAGGACAATTTTTTCCTACTTCGAAATGTTAGTTGCCTGTCAAAGGAGGTATCCCAACTCAAAGTAAAATTTCGAGACCAATTAAAAACAGAAAAATACATCATAAAATAGCCCGATATCTAAAATTTCAGATGCTGAAGTTCATTTCTCGAATTTTTGAATTTTCAAAAATTACTTCATGGACCCCAAAATATAAAAATTTGATCTAATCAAGGAAAAAAGTTGAAATCTGGTATACACCCAATTTTTGACCTGCCGAATCGATTGAAACCGATTTAAAGACGTTTTGGAGCCACCAGAAAATTTTTGGAATTTTCCAGCCCTGGAAAAAAGACCATAAAAAGCACCTATGATCGCTGATTACCAATATTGGAGATCTATTTGATCGATTAAAGCAAAATTCAAATTGTTTTTCAAAATTCGTAATTTTGAGTTGAAATCCGCATTTTTGAGTGAGAAAATTTTCTGGAAATAATATAAAAATACGTCTCATCCCACACTTATCGAGGTAAAAAGCTGGAAGTTGGTAGATCCCCCATCTCAGATATGTTGAATCAATTTGAAACACTTTTGAGACGATTTAGAGCGACCAGAAATTTTTGGAATTTTCCAGCCCAAAAATGCAAATTTGAACTCAAAGTTACGAATTTTGAAAAAATATGCTTTAATTGATCAAATAGGTCGCCAATATTGGTAAATAATACACACCACACGCCAGCCCACTCCTTATACCACTGATGACCGAAAATCGTTTTTAAAGCGAGTGAGATTCGAATTTTGTAGGTAAGTGAAGTATATTTTCAAAATTACATATTTCTATTGAGAAAGAAATCATAAATTACAACGATGTTCATAGGTATACCTAAATTGAGGAATGGAGCGGAAAAAAAATCTTGGATTTTTTGGCGAAAATAAGGAGGTACAAATCGAATTTACATCGTTTGAAGGATTTTCCGTTAAAAACTTAAACCTCCTTGTGTGAACGAGGACGAATCATCAATTTTTTGTAACACCAAATCTCGTAAATTTCGATGGAAAATAATACTTACAAAGATTTTCAAAATTGTACATGGTATCTAGCCTGAAAAAAAAAAAAATCAGAAGGTACATACATATTAATGATACCAATCGAAAGCTTGTTTATCTTCTTTCAATCAAGTTATTATGAAAAAGTTCCATTTCTGCATTTTCAAATTATTTAATTTAGACGAGAAAAAAAATGATAATAGGACACAAAACCATTCGGCAAAAAGTATGCAATCGGCATACATAATGCACAAAGCACCTTCAATTCTCCGATATGCAATTTCTGTACAGCATGTTTTTTTTATTCATTTCGAAGCAATAAATAAGAATCCTTGGACAAAAATAAGTATTTTGCTATTATTTTGAAAAATTCTACCCTTTAGGTAATTCTCGAATCAAGCAATTTTTTCATACAACTTTTTACTGACATTTTTCATCGATCTCTACCCAACTCTCATATACATAATATGAAACAGTTTTTCAAAATTATGAAATTGTTGTTTTTATGTAATCATAAATTTCTCATGTTGGCAACACTGTGGCCAAAAATCAAGATCGTATGGTATCAGATTATAGTCCTGTATTACGCAATTAAAGGCGCCTGAAAATTTTCAACATAGGCAACTCTTGAAGCGTACCAGCAACTTGAAATTCTGACTGTTCCTTGTAATTTGAATTTGCGCCGGTTGAAATTTTGGTTTGGGGTCGATTTGAGCTATGTGAAGAGAATATTGTTTTAGGGACCGGTATTTAGTACCAGATGGCATCACTAACTCGAAAATCACAATTTTGCTTTTGAGTCAATTTGAAAATGAACTTCACAATTGAAAACACCTTCATTTTTTCGTGGTTTCTCAAAATTTCATTTTATGGCAAAGCATCTTTTAAAAACAAACGATTTAAATTCCTGGAATACATTTTAGATTTACTTTCTGTAAGTAAGACCATGCAACGTTTGAATAAATTCAACAAATCTACAATGAACGGGATATACTTTTCCATGTAATTCAATCAAGAACATTTTCATTCTCGAGTATCAACTATAGTTAGGAAATTATCATTAAAAATTCAATCAATTACTGACTTAATCAATCACGACTCGAGTACTTTTATTTTAAATATAGTAAGTCGGCAACGTAATTATAAAACGAAATTAGAAAATGAAGTAGGTATCCATCAAGAAAATCTACTTTTAAATTAAACAAAATGAAAAAAATGGTAACTCAACAAAAACCATATCAAATTACACAGTATACGAATTTACAAAATATTTCAACCGATAGGTATCTCATTGAACAGAACAAATTAAATCAAAATCGAAGAAAGCAAACTAGTCGAACATAATTCAAAACATACCTAATGCAAAAAGAAACATAAAAGTAGGTACAAAATAACACGAAAATACAAAACACAACATAAATCAAATATGTACCAGGTAACAAAATACACAAAATCGATCAGTTCTTATTCATAAACGTCAAAAGTAAATCTTTCATTAAACAAGGTCTAGCCATCAAATCACCCCAAGCCTCCGAATCCATCGTCCTTGCCAAAGCAACCGAATGATTTTTTATAAATTGAACAGCGTCAGATTTTAAATCATTAACGTTATGCAAATCTGCCAAAATCACGATCTTCAAAACCGTTTGCACCGATAATTGTCCACGTAAGATATCTTTGCAAGTGATTCTCAATTTTTCGAGATCATATTGATCAGCTACTGGCAGCAATTCGTACACCATTGCGTTCAATTTCTCATCGATGACCTGACCAGTGTAAATGTATCGCAGCACTTCTAGGAAAACTTCTTCCCTGATATCTTCAACAACGACGTAATTGAGATTATTCTCCCTCATTTCATGACGAAACATTGCTTCAAATACTTTACTGCGAACAGCCAAGACGATTTTATGAGCCGGATATTCCGATTGTTTGCCATTATATTTGATACATATGGTGACATCGCTGTGCTCTTCATTCAGGTACAATTTTCCAAAGTCTTCGAGTGGATTCGATATAGTTTTTTGTTCGAACGGAATCGAATCAACATCTATGACAGGAATTGATTCTGATACGGAATAGTTCACTTTACAATAAGAAATTTCGCATTCCACTGTAAAATAGTTGAAGTTATCGGAGGAAGATCCAGTAAGTGAAATTCGCATGCTATCGTATAAGCTAAAAATAAAGGAGTATATTTCTTCATTGAGGTAAGTATGATGATTATTCATCTCCAATTTGAATCTTCTTTTAGCTGGACTAGGGCTTGACGACCTTGTGATCGACCTTGAAAATAATTGTACGTTCATCGTTACTGTTCCGACGTATGCACCGTGGTGGTTGATTTTATCTGTGCTCGTAGCCACCAAATGCACGCTGGAGTTTTTTTCTGAATTTTTATAAAATCGTGGACGAAATCTCAAAAACCATTTTATAGAATCATTGTTTTCAGCACTGAAGCTCGGCGATTGCAGGATTTCATGGCTTTTTGGGTAATTGAATATGCTCCAGACGTAGCTGCATTTTCGAGTGTTACCATCCATTGTGCTTTTTTATTCGGAATTCCACGGGTATGGTGCCAATCGAGATACAAAAATCTAACGTCTCCGAAGGTAAATCTTTGAACTGAACAGAAATAAGAGAAAACGCAAATTAAAATCTATTTTTTTCAAGAGCATGAGTGAAAATAGGGTGGCTTTGGAGGCTCGAGCCCCCCCTCCCCCTTGAGCTTGAAAAGGATATTTTTTTATGGCAAAAATTTGAAAAAATACATTTTTTGCCCTTCAACCAGTATTTTCAAAAGAATTCGACCATAAAGTTCTGCTTCTGAGAATTGGCGAAATTACTTTCATTGAAAATTAATGATTTTTCACTGATATTTCAGTGAAAAATCGTTGTTTTCTCAATAAATAAATTTCTAATTTGCCTGAAAAAATCAATAATTTTGACAGAAGATAATGAAAAATCACCCATTTGAAATGTGACCCCTCCCTCCACTTTTTCTCGAATTTCCAGCTCCAATCCTTAAAAAAATTTCTGTGTGCACTTGTTCGAGAGGATTCGGATTTAAAGTAACATCATAAATAAATACCTAATTGAAATAATTTATGAAGTTGATATACTTAATTACTCACCTCACGAAAGATTTTTCTACTCCAAAGCGATAAAGTGAGTCATCAAAATGAATTATATCATTTTCAAATATTATATGAACCGAATAAAATCAATTAAATAACGAATCGCAATCATCGAAATTATTAATGCACCAAACGCAAGCACATGTAGTTTAAAGCAGTAAAGCACACACGAAAGAGGAGATATTCAAAATACAATTCATAAGAAATTAAAAAATGCGTTTGTTCGAATTATGACTCATGGCACATCTACAGTTCAGGCACCTTCAAAATGAAATACGGAGGTGCTTGTGCGATTTTGTATGCACGTTGGAGTTGTACCTAAAACGTTATCAGTACCAGTAATCATTTGAATAGACCAGCCGGAGACCAGTCACCGGGTATTTGTGGCACGAAAGAACGCAACAAAAAATTATTTGGAAATTAGCACCAATCCTTAGATACGACTATTTTTCTGTTTATCGAACTTTTTTTTTGTAAAAAATCATTATTGAACAGGTCTAGATTTCGGGATGGTGAATTTTTTTGATGAGAAAATGAAGCAGCTAGAAAGGAATCACTTGAGATGATGATATCTGAAAATACTCACTGTCAAAGACAAACCTTGGGAAAAAATCTCGGAGTGAGAATGAAAAATGGCCAGATTAAATAATTATATTTTCTGTAAAAAGAGAAATTTACGGACTCAATTTTTTAAAAAAAAATATAATATACCGACCCATATTTTTAAAAAATGAAAAATGAATTCGTAGACTAAGCAGTATACAAAATTTCGTCTTATCTACTTTTTTGACCTCAAAAAATTACCTATGTTCCCTAATGGCTCACTCCCTCTCCCCCCCCCCAAAAAAAAATTGTTTGAAAAATTATGTTTGAGATCACCAATAAGTATAAATCATCTGACAAGAGAGGAATCCCAACTAAAAGCTAAAATTTCGAAACCTAATTTTTAAAAAAATTAAAGTACATTATACATATAAGAGAGCCTCATATTCAAAATTTCAGATGCTGAAGTTCATTTCATGAATTTTGGCGAATTTTTAAAATTTCAAAATTATCTCATGGAAATGCAAAATATGAAAATTTGATCTAATCGACGAAAAAAGTTGAAATTTGGAATATAGCCTATTTCTGGCCTGTAAAATCGATAGGAAATGGTTTCAAGACGTTAAGGAGCCACCAGAAAAATTTGGAATTTTCCAGCACTAAAGAAAAACCCATAAAACGATATGAACTTCGGTACCGCCAGCATCTACAATCGCGAATTACCCGTATTGGTGACCTATTTGATCGATTAAAACACAATTTTTTAAAATTTGTAATTTTGATTTTGAGTTTGTAATTTTTTCTTTCAGTAAATATTTTCTGCCAAAAAAATGAGAATTTGAATTCGAGTTACGAATTTTGGAAAATTTATTGTACTTTAATCAATCAATTAGACCACTAATATGGGGAAACCATGATTATAGGTGCTGAAGTTTATACCTATGGATCATTTTTATGGGCTTTTCTCTAGCGCTGGAAGATTTCCAAAATTTTCTGGTGACTGAAACGTCTCAAAACTGCCTCCAATCGATTCGGAAAGTTGAAAATATGGTATCTCCTAATTTTCAGCTTTTTACCTCAATGAAGGTGGAATAAACATTTACTTGAAATTTTTTTTTAGAAAAATTTCCAGCCCAAAAAGCAAAAACGAAAATTTCAAATCAAAAATATTAATTTTAGAAAATTTTTATCGATTTTTCATGTTTGGCAGGGCCATACGATTACCTATTTTAAAATTTCAAAAATTCGCCAAAATTCAAAAAATGGTCTTTTTTACCTGAAATTTTTTTATATGACGTTCTCTTTGTAGAGTAGTTTCGATTTATTTTCGTTTAGGCTCGAAATTTTACCTTGATTTGAATTGGGATACCTCTCTTATGAGATAAAACAACAACAACAAAAAAAACATGTAAATTCATCAAGTAAAGGAAAAAATTTGTTGAATAAAATTGTATTCAAAAACTGAAATTTCCAAAATCAGTATTTTAGTATTGACAGAAAGGCAAAATCGAAACCTTATCTCTTACATAGTACTTCAAGCTTTATGGAAACTTAATTAGATATGCCTTTGAAAAATTATTATTGATTTTCCGAAATGAAATGATTTTTTTTCGCCTTGACACTGGTCTAAAAGCTCAGAATACGTAGGTAGGTCTAGATACCTACATTATTATTTAGAATTCCTTCCCGACAACGAAAGCTTTGACCCATTATTCCTAAAAAAAAGTCCCAAAATCCTCGAAAGAAAAGTTAAAATCCAGTTGAGAATAGAGACTGGAGACTACAGACCCCAGAGGCCCCAAATCAAATAGATACTTGATACTTCAGGGATTTTGGAAACCTTGGAAATGAGTACCCTTTGATCATAGAAATACTACGTTATTTCTATAATCAAAGAGAGTACCTACGTTGAAATTTCTGTTCTCTCAGCGAGTTAAAAAAAACTGCAGATAATGAAAAATTTCCTTCATTGTCCTAAAACAAAAAGACCCATCGAGGTCCCTAAAAAGAAAGTTCAAATCGTGGTGAGATCAGAAATTTTATTGACCAGCCTTGAAGTCTGGAGATTTTAAAAGGCTAGAGACTTGATTAAAACTTGAAACTCCATTAAAAATGAAAAAAATAGTTTTTCCAAGTATTCAGCAAAGGGTGGAAATTCGTCGACATCAATGTCATTTTTAAATAAAAATATCTATATCGATTCCATTTAAGGCAACAATTTTTCAATTTTTTTTTTCATTTAGTTACCTACCTAGGATTTTACATCCTATAAACAAATTAATGGACAGGAACTAACCCTTGTTCCTGTCCGCAAAAAAAAAAGGAGAAAGTGATACAAATTTTTACGATGTTTTTCCAGTTCTAAAAACAGATTTTTGACTACCCCCTGCCTCCCAACCAGTTTCAATTTTCGAAAAAAAAAAATGTAAAATGATCCAATTTGGAAGGAAATCAGGCAAAAAATTTTCAATTCAAAGCACTAATTTTTCCCTATTTAAGTAAATAAATTATGACTTTTAGAAATTAATTTCAATTTTTATTTTTTTTAGAAATGTACAATTTTTTAAGTAATGTCTCTACACCTACTTACTGACTAATCGTGGATATAAAAATACAATTTTCATTGGTCTAAAATTTTGCTAAAAAATTACAAAGAAAATTTTTAGGTCGTCGGGTAAACGATCCGCATATTTTTTAAATCTAGAAAATTGTCTTCAATTTCGCCAAAAAAGTTAGGTCTATCGATACTTTTAATAATTTAAAAGCAATTATTAGTTGGTACCTATTTAAAAATTGACACTTTAAGTCGTTTTTCAAAAGAAATAAATGCATTAAGCGAGGAACTGGTGTCACAGAATAGGTAATCAAAGCCTAAATATTCCACTTATATATTTAGAATAAAAAAATCACTACTAACGATGAAAACTTTGAAAAAAAAAACTAGGTAAACGATTACAAAAGATGCACGTATCCCAATCGACTGAAAAATAAACACACTGCCAAAACAATAAAACTGAACCCGATCGCATTGCCTCCCGAAGGCGTGGGGTAGCTTCCACAGAAATCGTCGTCACATATATCACCCGGGATACTTTTCCTCACCTCGGCCACAAACGTATCGAGTGGGCATTTATTTCCTGTAGTTGATTTACAGCCCTCCAACTTGACTATGTTTTGATTATGATAAAATTCTACTTTCTTTTCGTTATTTGCACAACTGAAATGAAAAATTGATAGGTTTGAGTATTCAGTATTTACACTGGTACTTGAATTCGTCAAAATTGACTGCTGACTAAATATTCGTATTTGAAGTACTCACCTGAATACAACTGCATGTAACGTTGCAGTGTACGGGCTCAGCGTGGAAGATTTCCATTTTCTGTTCGTTTTCTGGATCTGGTAATTATCGTGTTTAAGAGCCTCATTGTCCCGATAAAGACCCAATTTTGTAATCACTCCCATTATATTTTCCTCATCGCCGACGTAAATGGTTCCTTTTTTACCAGTCAAGGTTCCAGCTGAAACTCGGCTGAAATAGGGGATTTTTTTTTCAAAAATAGGAAATTATTAGGTAGGTACCTATTTCGTTTGAGTGAATTTTACCTCAATTTATTTGCCAGATCTCTGACCAATGGGCATCCCATTTTATCGCTCAATGGATTTCCATATCCTGATTCGTAAAAATGCTTCAAGTCTTGTCTGTATTCCAAAATCTATTCAAAAAAAATTTAATACGAAACAAAATTGATAAAAAAATTAGTAAGTGACTTTCAAATACCTACTTTTAAATCTTCGGGTAGAAAAGCGGCGCAAAATGGTGGTCTGTTTGAAGGTGTCAGAGTAAATTCAATGAAACATGATTCATACATGGCCCACATGAATTCTAAAATTGATATTTTATAAAGGCATAATAATTATTTCCAATTTGAGCTGATTTCGCGATTATTTTTCAGTTTTGAAAAAATTTACAAATTGATGGGTTTTTACTTACCAGCTGATATTAGTTTTTCGTATCCTAATCTGCTCGTTATTTTGTAAATCAATGCTTGAAAAATAGGAGTCGATTCGAACGCATCCATTTCTTGGTAACTGGGAGTCCATTTAGCGCAGTTATCTTTCGACTGCAAAGATAAAAAATTAGGCAACCAATTTTATGAGAAAAATGTTCGAAACCTACCTTCAACAAATACTCGTCTTCTTTGATCGAATTTCCATCAGTTTTATCGAAAGAAGTTTCCAATAATTTATTTGTGAACTTGATAGCACTATCACTGGCTCCTTTCACTTTACTTGTCTGGAACTAAAATTGAAAATTTTTTTCAATAAAACGTATAATTTCAAGTTATGGCCCTTTTTAGATCAAATTTCACATACATCGAAATTATCTTTGGTAGGCTTTTGAGTAGTAGAATCGATGAAATTTAATAAATACGTGGCGAATGTTTCATGATTGCTGTAAGCTTTTTTGGCCAAATCTTCGTCTTGTTTTTTATCCAAAGCGTTATTCCAAGAATTTATATTTTGAAAATCTTCCGAACAAAGAGCAGAACCTACCAAAACACAAAAAAATTAAGTAGATAAATAAAAAATTAATTTCAATCGTCTAAGAATTTTTTCTGCTTACGTTTATCTTTGTTATTCTGATCGATATCCTTTTTGAGTTGAGTCAGGTGTTTATTCCTTTCAATTTGTTTATCTGTTAAACTTTTCACACCGTGTTTTATCAAACCCCAAACGTAAATTGGGGTGCAACCTGTTGGAAATTAATTTTCATTTATATTTGAGTAAATCCGTATTGAAAAAAATTAGAAATTAATTTTTACCTGGTTCGGTGACGGTGGGCCCTTTTACTTCGTCATAAGATGTCCATTGTGAGAAAAATTTGTAAGGCGTGGAATCCTTTGCATAGCAGTAATCCGAATCGTCACCTTTGACGTGTAAAATACATATCGAAAATAATAAAAAAAATTGTAATATTTTGTTCATTTTTACAGGAGTCTTTAGAATACCCAACGATGGCGAGATATTCCAAAATTACGAACTAGATTCGATACCTATTTACTACGAAACTGACGATCGATGGCTGAATTTACCTACTCGATACTTTTGATGTTGTGGCGTAATAGTCTATACGTTGTTATCTAGAATTTTTAGATTTCGAGTGGCGGTCGAGTAAACAGAGGAGATAACGGTTTATTAGAGTATCTTTTGTGAAAATGCGATTTGCGCTACTTTCATTGTACTTAGTCATATATCTTCGCTATTTATGATGCAAAACTGAGTCATCGACACTTCAATTTGTTTGGTTTTTAGCTCTTACGGAGCTTAAATAGGTATCAGGTGAAGTACATTACGACAATTGTTGAATGAGGAAAATTACGGTGGTAAGGTAAAAATTTCGGCTGGGAGTGAACTTCGGGCGAAATTGATATTGAGAAGATGATTTTATTTGAAATTTGGCCGTCATTGAATTTCTTGGAATGTAAAATTATTTGTGGATTCAGACGTGTACTTGTGCTGTCGCACAGATGTTCGTTCTCAAAAAAAATTACGACCGTTGAGATCGGTAGATTGGAGAGATGGTACGAGCATCGATTTTATTATTTCCAAAAAAAAGAGATTTACAAAATGATAAAAAATTGCTAAAAATATCACAAAAAAATTTCAAGCCAGGAATTCTTTCTTTGAATGGCGAAATACATAAAACTGCAATGTTATCAGTGATTATAAAATTTTTTCAATTTTTATTAATATGAATCAATTTACTTATTGGATTTTTTTTTCACTTTTTGAAAAATGATTGGCTTTTGTTTTTAAAAAATTACTTAGTTCTAAAATTTTGGTAACCCAAAGATACCTACCTATTAAGTTTGTTTTGTTTGAAAATTTTTCTTCCATTTGTAAAAGTGTCCTATTTTTCAAAAAGTCGTCCAAATTTTTGTTGAATTTTTGGAAAGTTGTTCAATCTCTACAAAATTGTTATATATAGGTACATATTTAATGTCAAATTCCTGGATAATTGTCTAACCTTATGCGAAACTGTGTATTTTCAAAAATTCTTTCAACTTTCAAGAATCGATTAAAATTCCAAAAAATTGTTGATTTCCTGTAAAAAATTCCCAGTTTTGTCAAAATCGGTAAATTTTTGAAAAATTGTCCAATTTTAGCGAAAACTTCTCGGAACCTATTAAAAATTGTCCCATGTTTGGAAAACTATTCAATTTTTGAAAAAAAATCATCAATTTTTTGGAGACCCATAAGATTTAACGAAAAAGATTTTCAAATTATTGAAATATCATCCAATGTTAAAAACCTCGAATAATTTTGGTAAAATTGTCAGATTTTTGAAAAACCTTGAGATTTTTGGGAAAATCGTCTTCTTTTTGGAAAACGAGCAAGTTTCTGAGAAATCGCCCAAATTTTAGAAAAATGTCTGGCTCTTTTGACGTCATCAGATTTTTTAAAAGGCATAATAGTTTTGGAAAATGGTTAAATTGTTAAAAAAAACACATTCACTTTATTTAGGTAGGTATGTGGAAAGTTATAAAAAATTTGTTCAATTTTTGTAAAATTATTGAAAATATGGTTGGTTAAAGGAAACTTGTCAACATTTTTGGAAAAATTATTTTCATCTTGAAAATTTGTACAATTTTGGTAAAATCGTCCTTTATTCGAAAAATGTTCGGGGGCTAGAAAGTATGGCACAACAGTTGAAATCTCCAAGTAATTTTCGAAAAATCATTTTTTTTTTGGCAAATAAATACTTTTTATAACTTATTTTCTCAGTTTCAACGAACTCTATAATTAAAAAAAAAATTTGCTTCAATTATGGACAATCGCTTATTATCGGGTAAACAATGTTCCGCTTTGCAATTGTCAGAATTATCTAATACCTACTTATTTGTAAGTCAATTTATTGAAATATTGTTCACTTTACACCAACATCGTTTAAAACTTTTTTAAAATTTTCAATTTTTTAAAAGTATTCAATTTTTATGGTGAATAAAATTGTAGATAGGTAAGTGCTTAACTTACCTACCTTTCTGAAAATCGGCTGATCTTTGGGCAATCGTAAAATATTAACGAAAATGACCAATTTATGGAAAATACCACACAATTCTATAGTTAGTTGGTCTAATTTTTGCAAAACTATTAAAATTTATAAACAGGCAAAAATTTTGATGAATATCTAGTTCAATTTTTGTAAAGCTGTTAAATTTTAGAGAAGTAGTTCAGTTCCTTGAAAACCATTAATATAGGTAGGTACCTATATATTTTTTTTCAGAAAATCCAATTCAAGGGGAGATTGCCCCATTTTGAAAAACGTTTTCTGATAAGTTTTCAATTTGAAAAAAATAAGTTTTCTACATTTTAAGGCCATAGAAATTTTTCTAGCTATCTTTTTTTTTTTATAAAATTAGAGTTCAATAAGTGTGTACTTATTCATGATCAAAAAGTAATCAATTACGAGTATAAAAAATCAGGCAGGTATTTCATTTAAAAAAAAAAAGATTTTTAAATGCATTCTGCGATGAAATCGAATTCATTGTTGAAATATTTTCTACTCATACCGAATTTCCACGAAAAGGACACCACAGACACCACAAGTGTTTGCATTTGCAATGACGCAGATAGATTATGTACATTGCACGTGGACGCTTTTTTTCAAGTTTTACCTAAAAAATTTTGGGTTTTGAAGATTGTCTAAATGTTTGAATCGTAATATAAAAAATTGTTGAATCCTGGAACAATCTTGAAGGTTGAAATTTGAATTTTCGAAAAAAAATGACAAATGTTTACGGAATGTTTCCAAGTTCAAAAAAATCACCAAAATATGGAGCACCTATCCAACGTGCTTTTAGCATCAAAATCATTCAAAAAACTGCTTGATAGTTGAACTAAAATGTTATTTAATTGGGTTCAAAAAGATTCTGAGGAAAAAAATGATTTCTTTCGCAAAATTTTGGTATAATTCGGCGAAAGAGGCAAAAAAGCTTTTTCAAGGGGCAATGATTTAACCGAATTTCAAATCAGACGAATAATTTCTGCCATGGTTCAATAAAGACGAATCAAAAAGGATTTTTTCAAAACAAACTCGTTGTGTTTTTTTTTGAAAAATGAAGGGATTACTCATGAAAGTCAGTAAGTATCCAAAGAAACGCAAGTACTTAGTTACCCATTTGAAAATATTTGGCAATATGATTCATATTTCGAGAAACTGAAGATTTCATCTCAAGGTCATAATCAAATTACGTCACACGAGATAGATGTGGATTAATCGTAAATTTATGAGAACACAGGTTTTTGGTATGTCGAGGATAATCTTAGGTAAGTACTTAATAAGTTAATACCTACCAATTGACATCTTTGTTTGGCAAAAATAATTTGAACTTGTGAGAATGGGTAGATACAGAACCATTTACTGTGAATATAATTTTTTTTATTTTTTTGAATAGGTACCTATAGCATTAAGATTTTACATACCAACGTCTAATTAGAATTATTCGAATGCCTTGACTGCCTTATAGTTTGTTCACTGGAATTAATTGAAATATCTCCAATTATCTTAGCGGCGGCTGCGTTTCTAAACGACAAACGACAAACTATGAAAAATACGTAGGAATAACAATAAAACAACGAATCTTACTTCGATTTATCATTCGATCCGATTTTGACCTAGGTTGTATTTGTATGTACTCAAAGTAGTGCCTTACTCAAAGTAAAAATCACGTTTGGAAAAATTCCATTTACTGTTTACCGCTAATTTTGATTTGAAAGGATCTGATGTTTTTTTGATTGGTAGCTATAATTTTATTACCGAGAGCCAACTCCCATAAACACAATACAGAATAATCATGGACCTTGGAGAGTTGGAGACACTGCAAGGTCCATGAGATCACGAGAATGATAAACTGTTATAAAAATTCAATTTTATACTCGACATTCCTGCTCCCGACATGATTGAAAATTTTTTATCACGAATTTTTAACTTTTTCATATGGTTACACTGATTTAAAATTTACCACCACGTGACACGTGAATTGAAAAAATATCAATTTTTAATGATTAGTTTTTCCTTTTTCATTTTTCTTGACGTTTTTAATTTTCATTATTAAAGAATTAAAAGTTATTCTGACCCGGGGGAAAATTGAAGAGCAAAAATCTCAACAATAGGGAGGGGGCTCAAAAATCCAAATTTTTGATTTTCAAATTCCAATACTGTGCAAAAGAAGAAGACTGTAAAAATTTCTTTAAAAAATAAAAATCCATTTATATTTTCCGATCGTGCAAGAGCCTTCAATTTTTTAAAAAAATTATCAAAAATTTAGTAAATTTGTATTTATTTTAGAAAATAATATCTTTTAAATTTAAAGAAAATTCAAAATTGATTTAATCAATTCCGGAAGTTATTTAACAGCGATGTTGACTAAAAGGCAGCATTTTTTTGGTTGCAAAAAATAAATATTTGGCTTTTGTACCTAAGTATTGTGGGAAGCAGCGACATACATTTTGACGAAAAAAGATTAAAAAATTTTGAATAAAATTTAGGTTAAAAAAACATGCAGTTTTTATTCACCAACATTTGGAAAATAGCAAAAAAATAAAGTTTACTACACCCGAAAATACTTGTGCCAGAGGTTCAAAATTTTATCAAAATTTTTTCTCATCGTGACTGATTTTTTGAGGTAGGTTTTGTAAAAATCCCTTTCTTAGCTCAAAACACGATATTGATTCTGCTATACCTACCCTAAAAGTTTCGAAGTTTCTTTAATCAGGGTATTTTTGCTTTGCTTATTTAATTAAATCCACTCACCAGACTGTAAAATAATTATTTAGATAGGTAAAGTAAATATTTCAGTGGCTCATTACGATCACATTCCCGGAGAAAATGGATGATTTTTTGAATTACAGTCATTATTATAGGTTCTGTTTCTTACGATGAGACTTCGAATAAAACTACATAGGTAGATATTATTTTCAACTGCAACAGAGCACATTCTAATCAAAAAAATAATTATTACAAAACTCGATTGTAAAAATTTCAAGATAAGATTACCTACTTAATTTACTACACAACATATCTTTTTGAATGACAATAACGGTATTATACTCAAACGCAAAAATATACCTATATTTTGCCCATCTGAATATAAGCTCGAAAACTTTATAATTATGTAGAAAATTATCAACACAAACAAATGGCATCATCGTTAGTATTTTTTCTGGATTACTGAAAAGAAAGTAATTTGATTTTTTTTAAAAACAGGGGTCTAGAGATCCCATCTTGAAAATTTGTTGGTTGGAAAAAGGGTAAAAATAGCTACCCACTGTAATTTTTTCAAATTTTTAAGTGGTAGTTTTCAAATTTCGTTCTCGTCGTGAAAGTTCAACTTTCACCACCAAAGTTCAAATTTAAGCTTTTCAAAATGTGATTATCGATTTTAAATTTCCTATCAATTCTCTTTCAGACCCGGTGAACAGTTTTCCTCTAAGTATAGCCTATCTCGTGATATGAGCCTTCAAAATTGGACAATTTCGCTAAAAATCGTAATTGCATTAAAATATCGAACCCACCTCCCCGCCCCTCTTGAGGGTTAGGAAAAAAATGATCGTAGTTTTGTGATTAGACCACCAAGGGAAGCTGGTTAAAAAAAATTGAGTGAAATCGAAAGACTCGATTTCATTTTTGGTCCGTTTCAACTACCTACCTATACAAAATTTAACAAAAAACAAAACATGGTACCTAATGAAAAACATAATTTTATTACATAATTACAATTTTTTTAAATTATACGGGAATTATAAGGAAGGAATGAGATGTAAAGATCATGCGTGATTTTTCATTTTTTTTTTTTGAATTTTGGCCATTCAAGAAAGTATTAGAAAGAAAAGTCGAGTCACTCTCCCCACCCAACCGCGCCCACATTCGCTACGTCTCTGATCATGATTGCAAATAATCTACGAAAAACGTTTTAATTCATCGTAAAATACTAATACGAGAGCACCACCGGCACCTCTCAATACATTGGAAAATCCACCTTTGAAGAAAGCACTACTTCCTTCAATTTTGGCGATCTTAATCCAGCAGTCGATGGTGCTTTTGTATTGCTGTTCGGCAGCTTTACGTCCAGACTGCATCATCATTCTCCTTCTAACAGTGTCAAATGGATAGCACATAATACCAGCGAAAGTGGTGACGAATTGAGCGATAGCCCATGAAATCAATAACGGCGTGTTTTTGGGATCTGGTAACATATCTTTGGCGGTATCGTAGAGACCGAAATATGTAGCACGGTAAACGATGATACCTTGCACCGAGGCACCGAAACCACGATATAGACCTGCGATACCGTCGGATTTGGCAATTTTTCCTAAACAGTCGACTAAGCCTTTGAATTCTCTTTCAGCTGGACCTTTACCGATGTCAACGGATAATCTGAAAATTTATCGGAGATCAAGATTAGAAGGCAGTGTATATTTAGTGAAACAGAAAATAATCGTTTCGTTTACCTAGTACGAGCAAAATCTAAAGGGTAGACGAAAAACGTTGAAGTAGCTCCAGCAGCACCACCAGATGCCAAATTTGCTACGAAATATCTCCAGAATTGAGTATTTTTGTCGACACCTTCCATGAAGATCTCTTTGTATACGCCCTTGAATGAGAAGTTTAGAGCTTGCGTTGGGAAATATCTCATGACATTGATCATGTTACCTCTCCAAAAACTGAGAATTCCTTGTTCTTTAGGAATGCGGACGAAACAATCGATGATACCTGAATCATAAAATAGTAATTAGAGGCCTAGTTGAACGACAACATTGATTTTCAGGGACATATCGAGTGGGAAGGGGGTAGCTTGTCCCTTCTTGGGGTTTGCAGTTCTTACGAAAATTTACCATTTCTGTCCCAAAGTTGATAGAATTCACCATACCCAAGTTGGGAAAATTTGTTTTTCACTTGTACTCATGAACTCGTCATTTTTTTTTATCAACGTGCAAAAATTTTCCATTTCTATTCAAAGGTTGGAAAAAATGAATTTAGTGCAATGTTTCTAGATGAAAATGAACGAAAACCTCCAAGTTGTAAAAATCTGGTAGGTACCTGTTGAAGACAGCAAAAATTGATTAATCTTTGAATTGATTTTTTTACGATTCTTTTTTTTAATGGACGGAAAGAAAAATTTTGGGATGAAAAAAATAGTTAAAAAATCAGTCAATTTTTTAATACATTGGCCTTTGATAGTTGTAGTGATTTTTCTTGCATTGTTATAGGTATCCTATTTAGGTAATTTCATAATTTTTTTTTTTCATGTGACGTCAAACAAGAATTAGTATGAATATTGGGAGGACACAGCTTCATACTTGAATAATACTGTACCATGAGAACAAAGTTACTTTCGCACTGTTATTAGATTTTGCATTTTTTTTTTTTTTTTTTTTTTAGTATTTTCAAAGAACTGAACCGCCAAAGAGACAGAGGAAAGGTTGAAATTTTTTACGCTACTCTCTCATCTTGAATCAGTAAAAAAAATCACCAAAAAAAATTCAGAATTGCAGCACTGGAAAACTCATCAAAATTCATGGATTTTCAGCAAATTTTTACCGATTTTTCTTATACATCTATTTTACTGACTTTTTAGTGAATTTACACTGATTTTTCAGCATTTTCTTTCACTGTTTGCTTTCAGTAAATTTTTTTTATTGAATTATTACTGTGCTACAATTTTAACTAGCTGTTTTCCGAATAATTTTCACTGATCTATAAATGAAAAGGGCCGTACACAGAAAATACGAGCCCTGGCACAATTTTGAAGAGCAAAACAAAGTCATTCACAAGGGGGGGGGGTATTAATTTTTAATTTGTGATTAGGTGGCTGTGAAGCCTTGAAAACATTCAAAAAAAGTAATGGATTACTAATTTCTTCCGATCACGCAAGAGCTTTCAATTCTTTGAAAATTTTCAAAAATTCAAAAAGTAGGTACGCCAAGGTATTTTTGAAAATTATTTTTAAAAATTCTGAGAAAATTAAAAATTGATTAAATCAATTTCAGATATTATTCAGTAACTTTGTCGACCAAAAACTTTTTTTTTTTTTGCAGAAATGAATATTTTATAGCGTTTAAATTTTTTTTTACTTACCAAGTAAGTATATGGAAATTTATGGAAATGGATATCTAAATGTATTTTCAATTTTAGTGAGCCCATAAAAAAAGTCTGTGAACTTTGTCACCTGTAAATGTAATGTAATAGGTAGATAGCTGATTATTTGTACCTATTGGTGATTTGGATCTATTACAGCACAATTTTTTCGAAGTTCGTAATTTTGAATTTAAAATCTTAGGTAGGTAGGTATTTTTGGTTGAAAATGTTTTCTAAAAAAATATGGATTCCAACTTGGTGTTACAAATTTTAGAAAATTGTGTTATTGATTTGGTTTTCTATTTTTTGGGCCCCTTTCTTCATAAATGCACATATAGGGACTTGAGTTTACAAAAATTGAGGGGAGGGGTGTGCAAGGAAAATTTGGGGTAAGTACATGTTGACGCAAGAGGATCGAGTCAGTATACTCCTAAACAGAAGCAGAAAATTTTTTTTGCAAAAATCATAATTTCAAGCCAGTCATCATTGATTTTATGATTTAATAGGGTATTGCGATCTATTTATTTTACACAAGAGTATTGAGCGTTGCCTACACGTAACCTACAAAACCGCTGATGCAACATCAAAACAATATTGACGATAGAATTTTTGAATTTTTACAATCTGCTTAGGGCGTATTGCCTCGGCTTACCTTTATATTGGGTTTCTTTGGTGATCTGTTTCGATACATGTTGAACCTGCAGCAATAATTTTACTCTTTCGATCGGAGCTACGACTGTTTTAGAAACTGCGGCTGAGATTCCACCGGCGAGGAAATCTTTTGCAAATGCAATAACATCCGGAGACGACATTTTACGAAGTATACTTAATTAACACAACGAAACCATGAAAAACGAAATAGACGAAAGATCAGAACCGCACCATTACACATTTACACAATGCTCATTTCTTCAAACTTCATGCAATAACTGGTAGGTGTTGAGAACACATGTGTCGATCGCTACTACGTCTTATCTCATGAATTATTGCAGTGTTTATCAAGTGATCGCGAATTTCAAAATTTTTATATGGTAACACTGATTCAAAATTGAACACCATGTGACGAATATGATAATTAAATAATTAATTGATAAGAGAGTGTTTCTTTTTTCTTGCAAATTTTAAAATCGAATAATTTGAATATTAATCTGTTCTACCATCAGGAGATTTTAAAGCTCAGATCTACGAGCTTCAATGTAAGTATATCTTTTTAAAACAATTGATCTACATTGCAGAGAATACTCAGCCAATAACTTTAACTGCTGTTTCCAGCTTCCAGTTTGACATGGGTAAAAAACCAAAGCAAAATAAATGGAAAGTTGTGGACCCCGGAGGAATAGCAGTCTCAGGAACTCTCAGCGATCTCATCAGTATCGAAGAACTCGTAGATTATAAAGCTATTCGAGGCAAAGACCGATATTCCGAGCCGATAGTCGATGAAGACTTAGTATCCAAAAAGAAACGTAAAAAAAAGAAGAAACCGGCTGCTGCTGCAGAGAAACGTAAACTATCAAATCAAGCTGAAAATGCTCCTCCTGCTAAAAAAGTGAAACAGGAAGTGAAAAGATCAAAATCAGAAGATGCTGAGGAGAAAATCGCCGATGAAGAGGATATCGATATGTCAGCTTGGAAACAATTTGAATTAGCTGATGAGATTATAAAAGCATTAGCCGCTAAAAAGTTTTCGACTCCGACTGAAATTCAAGTAATTGAGTATATTATGTAGTTTGAAAATGATCAAATTGAAACCATTTTTCTAATCTGTGAATATTTTCAATACTTGATAGACTTTGGCTTTACCGGAAGCTATCGTTAAGAAGAAAGATATTCTAGGAGCTGCTGAAACTGGTAGTGGAAAAACATTAGCATTTGGAATTCCTATCGTTAATGCGGTTCTTGAAGCTCGAGGTGAGTTAATCTCCAGGATCTTTATTATTTTTGAAATAGTATGAATATTTATTTTTTGTTCGGTACTTATTCAGCCAATCAGACCGAAAAGGACGGTAAATTATGGGCTCTGATCGTCACACCAACTAGAGAATTAACCATTCAAGTCAAAAATCATCTTTCTGATTTATGCAAATTCACTGACATCAAAGTAAATATCTTCCTACTTCTTTTTTACCGTAGTTTTATCCTCAATCTTGGAATATTTTAGGTTTTAGAAATCGTCGGCGGCTTATCAATAGAAAAACAAGACCGAAAGCTTTCCGAGAAACCAGAAATTGTCGTAGGAACTCCTGGTCGTTTATGGGAATTGATTCGATCAGAAAATGAACATTTGTCGAAAGTCGAACACGTCAAGTAAATTTAAAAATTATTTACTTTTCACATACAGTATTCATCAAATTGATGGTTGGAAATTATTATAGGTTTTTCGTCATCGACGAAGCTGATCGAATGTTGGAGAAGAATCATTTTGCCGAATTCGATAATTTATTAGAACGTATGAATTTGAATTCGAAGAAATCAGGTCGACAAACATTGGTATTTTCTGCCACTCTCAGTCTGACTCATACACCTCCTTCTTACGTTTACAATAAAAAGAAAGGTATTTCTAAAGCAGTACTTTTCAACTATGATACCTCAACAAATGTTTTCATCGGAATAATTTTTTTCAAGGTAAAATGAAGAATAAATTGACCAAGATGACCCCTGAAGATAAATTAAAATCGTTTGTGAAATCTTTAAATTTGAAAAATCCTGCCATCATTGATATCACCAAAAAACATGGTACATTATTAAAAAAATAATTTTCCTCGGATAATCAAAGAAATCTAATTTCATTTTATTTTCCAGTGCTACCTTCTCGAATATCTGAAGCTTGTATTCAATGTTCTGCTGACGAGAAGGATTACTATTTACATTATTTAGTAAAAATGCACACCGGAAGAAAAATCGTATTTGCTAATAGTATCAGCTGTGTCAGGAGACTATATCGGCTGCTGAATGTTTTACAATGCAATGCTAAAATCTTATTCGCAGATATTGCTCAAAATCAACGACTCAAAAATTTAGAAAAGTAATTGGAGGCGAATCTCTTGTTTTTATGAAATTTTTCCATTTTTATCTAAAATTATGCCTTTTTTTAGTTTCCAGAAAGATCCAAATGGATTACTTTTAGCTACAGATGTAGCTGCTCGAGGATTAGATATACCCAATGTTGAATATATTTTTCATTATGAAGTACCTAAGGCTAGTGAGGTGAGTAATTAGGCAGCAGCTTTGTCCAAACATCTATTTTTCTTCCATTCAATGTTTTTTTTCCCGTAGATTTACGTCCATCGAAGTGGTCGATCAGTTCGAGGCCTATCAGCCGAAGGTACTTCAATATTATTGATCAGTCCTTCAGAAAATTACCACTACGACAAAATTAGAAATACTCTGGACAAAAGTAAGCTTTATTTCTGTCAATAAATTAAATCGAACAACGTCATTAAATTTTTATACTCGAAAATTCTCACATTCAGCTGATAAAATACCTTCGTATGAGATCACCCTACCAGAGGTTTTCGCTGCATCGAAACGAATGGTCAATCTGGGCAGAAAAATTGAACAAATGGAGTCAAAAATGAAAACAGTCCAATCGAACGCCAATTGGTTAGAAAAATGTGCTAAAGAGATGGATATTTTGTTAGATGACGACGACATGTACGTATTTAAAGGATTTTCGGAATCCTTTGGGAGTTTAATCGGTTCACTGACTCTTTTCATCTTTATAGGCCAGAAAAACTTGACGATCAAGCAAAGAAAAGTCAAAAGCTCGTCCTGAAAAGACTAAAAGCAGAACTAAAGCATTTAATGTCAAAACCAATTGTGCCTTTGCAAGAATCCATGCGTTACCCTTCTTTCCACACTGTTCAATCTTACTTGAAAATAAACTCCAGCGTCTGAATCGAATTATTTATATATTTTTTTACAATACATCACACAATAAATTTTTAAAAAAACTGCAGAATAAAACAAATAAATACAATAAACATAATATAATACAAAACAAATCACAGGGCGTTCCACGCCGATGAAAAGATATTCTTAAAACCTAACGCATGGTAATTTCACGTATCCATATTCGCAATATGAAATGAAAGAAAGTACATCGATGAGGAATGGATAAAAGAAAAGGGAACATTCTAATTAAGCATTGTATGCTGATTGTATATATGATTCCTCTGCTCGCGAACTTGTCGCTTCCATTTATCTTGCTGGGCGCTGACTCTATGTAACACATTGGTATTAGATCCACCTTCAGTTGAAACGCCAGCTCCACCACTGATGGTCATTTGCTGCGGTCCTCCGAATGTTTCGTTTCTTTGATCAGGAACTTCGTCCTAGGACAGAATACTCCTTCAGTACCGAATTCAATTTCAAAGACGAAATTAATCAACTCGAGATGAATGTGCAACAGAAAAGCATTAGACATGAACACGAGCGATGATTGCAATGAATTATAAGCAATTAATTCGGATGTTGCACATTCATAAGACTTGTAGTACGTGTTACGTGCTCGCGTAGGGTAAATTTTCTAGGCAACGCCCGAAAGTCAGATAAGCGGATAAATTTTCACATTGGTAAGGGAGGAAAAAGCGTAATATACACAGAACATTGACACATGCTAATTTCCATTGATGCAATTACTTTCGCTTCGATTGGGTTATTGCCACAAACACCTAAGCGAGTAATTCCATCGAAAGGTCGATTTCGAACAAAATTATTCCACCTTTTGTAATTGTAACACGTATAACGCACTTACAAGGCGTTCAGCATGGTAATAGTCTTCCATTAAAGAGCATACCTCCTCGTTTGTGTGCTCCACGTAGTTACTTCTACGTAGGCGGTTGTTCAGTAATGGATCCAGACAGATTAGGAACATCATGTAGACTAAGAGCAACGATATCACCCATACGACTATAATAACAACGACCTAAAGATGCAGATGAACGTTAATATTTCTTTTATTCCAGATATTACTGTCGTCAGAAAAAACATACTTTAATTGTAGTTGTATTTCTAGCTTCGTATTTACATTGACATCTAGGACACGTCTCTACAGTTTTATTCAACGCTTTACCTTCTGTCGGAGGTATCAAAACCGAATCGCAATCACTGTAAAATAAACACCAATGTTGACATTCGAATTTGAGATCGATATTAGTAGATGGAGAAATCGTGTTTACTTGTTGGGAGGGACGCTGGTGATGTGCAATTCTTTGTAAATTTGAGTTCCATTTATGACAGTGCAAATGCATTTGCAACGAGCATCTTCGTAAGACTGACCCTGAAATTACACATTGCGAAATTATTATCTAATTATAAGAAATCCAATAATGAAACAGTTGGGAAAGTTGTACTTACTTGGATTACGGTGACGCATAAGATGATCTTTAGAATCGAAATGATAAGCAGATTCATGGTAGACGATTCCTTGATCAGATCGGGTTCACATTTCGATAACTAAATTAATTATATTGATTACATTTTAATAAAAATTAATACACTTTTAATCGAGAAAATTAATAAATTATTACTACGTTTGATTAAAAATTTCGATAACCTGCAAAAAAAATAACAACAAAAATGATTTAGGTTTGACAGTGTTGCCAAACACACTTTTCATAATTTTTAAGAATTTTCCTTGGAACGCTAGTAAAATTCAACTCTGGACCAATCAGAATTCAGAATCATTTTTGCAATTCAGCAATTCTGGTAATAACGTCATATTACGCAAGCCAAAAAACTAAATAATCAAAATTTTGTCGGCGAAAGCAAACTTCTGAATATTGCATAAATTTAGTAAGTCTAGTCTTTACTAGTTATTTCCAGAAATTTCCACATTTCCTGAATTGACGAACGCATATCCTAATCATTCAATAAAATCCAAATACCCAGCTGAAGAATTAGATCTTTAGAAATACCTCCAAGTGGCTCGTTACGATCACACTCGCTGATAAGCAATCTTTCGAACTACGGTCATTATACTATCTCTTACGACGAGACTTCCGATTAAACTCGATATTCTGTACAAGGTTAGGCCATCAGATAAGTTGAGACGTTTCAAGCACATGAATCACATTCACGTGTCGTTAAACTGATCTTTGGAATGAAATGCACTGTAACAGAGCACACTCGAATCAAAAGAGTAATTAGTACAAAGCTCGATTATAAAAATTTCAAGATAGGCTATTCACGATATCACGACATAATGTCGTGAATGAGACAGTATTATATTAAAACGTAGAATCATAAAATTTCGCCCATCTATGACTTTGACCCTAAACTATCTAGAAAATTATCACCATTAATGGCATCACCGCTGGTACTTCTTTTGGATAACTGAAAAGAAAGAAATCCGATTAACAAACCGTGGTTTACGTAAATTAATGTATTTCAATATAATACAAATAAATTAACCACTTATTCAACATAAATTTAATCGAATTTTACACTTCAAATTATTTACTCAAGTGTACAACATTTAACAAAACATGGAAACGAAAAACACAAGATTCGATTAAATATACTGATTTCTGTATTTTAATTAAAAACCTGATCGAATTACATTTTGAAAAAGTTCGGGGAATTATTACGAAGGAATGCGATGCGAGTTAAGCTTGTTCTTTGAATAATTTGGGAATGTAGCTATATAAGATTTTTTGTTTATAAGACGTCGTATTCTATACTATAGAATTTTTTTACTTTACACAGAATCGTATCATGGTTACGATATAATCTACAAGAGGCGTTTTAATTCATCGTAGAATACTAATACGAGAGCACCACCGGTACCTCTCAATACGTTGGAGAATGCACCCTTGAAGAAAGCACCACTTCCTTCGGTCTTGGCGATCTTGACCCAGCAATCAATGGTGCCTTTGTATTGCTGTTCGGCAGCTTTACGTCCAGACTGCATCATCATTCTTCTTCTCACGGTATCGAATGGATAGGACATAATACCAGCGAAGGTGGTGACGAATTGAGCGATAGCCCATGAAATCAAGAACGGTGTGTTCTTGGGGTCTGGTAACATACCTTTAGCGGTGTCGAAGAAACCGAAGTAGGCGGCACGGTAGATGATGATACCTTGTACCGAGACACCGAAACCACGATATAAGCCTACGATACCGTCGGATTTGGCAGTTTTGCCTATACAGTCGACTAAGCCTTTGAATTCTCTTTCGGCAGGGCCTTTACCGACGTCAGCGGCCAATCTGTAAATTAATTAGATAAAGATAAGATAAGAGCATTAGATTAGTAGGTTATCAGGTGATCGTGTCAATTACCTAGTACGAGCGAAATCTAAAGGATAGACGAAGCACAGAGACGTAGCTCCGGCAGCACCACCAGACGCCAAATTTGCTACGAAATATCTCCAGAATTGAGTTTTTTTGTCGACACCTTCCATGAAGATCTTCTTGTATACATCCTTGAATGCGAAGTTCAGAGCTTGCGTGGGGAAATATCTGATGACATTGGCCATGTTACCTCTCCAAAAACTGACCATTCCTTGTTCTTTTGGAATACGGACGAAACAATCGATGATACCTGAATCATAATACGTTAATTAGAGAACTTCTCCATTAATTCAACGAAAAGCTGAACGATAGCATTAGTTTTCTTAGCACGACTGAAAAACACTTCCTCATAGGATAGGAATTTCGGTTACAAAAGCGAAACAAAAACACCTCTCAATCTTGATCACTCAGCTCATCATAGATTTCAAAACGGCATTCGAGAATTATTGAATTATCGCGAGAATAGATAGTCAAATAGAGGCCACAGACAACGTAAAACGATTGCGATATCGCTTCCGTCTAGCAACAAGACCCATTAACCCTTTATAGATTTGACATTAGGGCAAGACGGGATACCCCCTTAACATTGACCTAATGCGCCGGAAAACTCGACAAAACACCTCACAAGGATCGAAACTTGGAATCCACGAATCAAGCTAGTTAAACTACCGAATGTAATACTTTTACAGCTATTCCAACGACAGAATTTTTAAAATCTACTCAGGGCGTATGACCTCTACTTACCTTTATATTGGTTTTCTTTGGTGATTTGTTTCGATGCATGTTGAACCTGTAGCAATAGTTTTACTCTTTCGATCGGAGCTACGGCTGTTTTCGAAACGGCGGCTGAGATTCCTCCAGCGAGGAAATCTTTTGCAAATGCAACGGCATCCGGAGACGACATTTTTCCACGTACAAGTTAACACAACGAGGCCACGAAATAGAAGAAAGATCGGTCCGCAAAGCTCACCACTTCGATGCACTCGTTCAACTAACACTATAACACACTCACATTCTTGGAAATATAATACACCTCACACATGCGCGCTGGATAATTAAAGGTAAAGCTTCGAATCGCAATAGCGATGGCTAAATCAATCATACCAAAGCTATTTTTAGTAGGTAAAATAAGTAGGTTTTGAGAAATAAGTAGGTAAAACCTACCTAAATTTCAGTGTTGCTGTCTACTATTTTGAAAAACTTGAAGTTTGGCAAATTTTTTTTTCTTTAAATTTTAAATTCTTTATCATTGTTTATTTTTTTTCATTGGAGAATTTTTCAAAAAAAATTTTAAAACACATGTATTCGCCGGTATTTTGCTTAAATTATTAATTAAATATCCTTTTCGATTAAAAATGGAGGCAACGTCAACGGCACGATCTACTCGACAACTCGATTTCATCACTGTATCCAAAGGTATGTAAATTTATACAGATTTATCTTTATCTAACTCGAGTTTCTTCATGAGACCTTTTTGCAGAAAACGAAGTCTTAATCGGAGCTTCAAACTTAGTCAACAGTGGAAACTGGAATGGCGATTTGATATACTTTAGTAATGATCAAGAAGTGCCCTACAATGAAGACATTTTCGACTCCGCCAAAAGCCTCAAGCACTATTTACCAATTAGTGTTTGCGACGGTACCTTCATTGAAGAGAAAAAGGTATCACTAGACTCTTAGATACGAAATAAAATTTTTTATTAACGTGAATATTTTTCATAGATGATTGTTGGTAATGATGCTGGTATGCTGTGCATTTATTCAATATCCACCAGCGAATCTACCCATGAGTACGACGATCCAGATAAATTAACATTCTATAACAATGTTTGCACTGTTGAACACGATCGCAGTATATTATCTTTATCTGTGTCGTCAGATTTGAAGAAAGTTGCCACTGGAAGTATGGATCGCAGGTTAGATTATTTTTCCTGGTCTATTGGCTTAGGAATGTACTTATTGCAAATCGCATATCTAATTCAATCTTGATTTCAGTATCAAATTATGGGATATCGAGATGTTCATTCCAGAAATCACATACTCGAATGCTCATTCCAATTTCGTAACTTGTGTTCGTTATAGACCAGAAAATGGTACACCTGTTGAAGCTGGCGATCAACCGATAAATCGTACCTTAGTTTCGACTTCGTTGGATGGCCATTGTTTACTATGGGATTCTCGGCAACAGTTTCCAGCTCAAGGTACACACTCTTTCGAATGAGTTTCTGATCACTGGTACATCCCATTTGGCTGAAATTTAGCATTCCATGATAGCGGTAGTATGCTATAATGAGCACAATGAAACTAGGAACTTTTCTGAAAAGTCATTCGATTGGGACAGAAATTTGTGCATGGAGTATTCTTACCATGTTGGTTAAAAAAATAACTCTTATGATATCCTGGATTGGGTTAAACCGGCGACAACTGGTTCATGTCTCCAAAATGACTCTATTTTATCTGAAAACTGGTACATAGGGTATATTTGGCTTGTTGATTGTGATTTTGTGGATACAAAGTGTCGAAAATTTTTCGATCTTCAAATTAATTTCAATTTCACGAAAACTGGTTTTCATTGTGAAATAAAAAGTTCAATAGACTTATCTGAAATTCAAGTTTATATGTAAAACGTGTTTGAGATCAGTTCATTTATCAGCAACCAGTTATCGATGAATAACTTCTTTAAAATATTATATACCCACAGAAGAAAAAACTCGAACAAAAATTATGAGCCTAACAACTTCTTGAAAAATTTTCACCTTCATTTCTGTAGAAATATTAATGATAACTGCTTACGAACTGCCGAACCGGTTTCAAATGTATTGATCTTCTAACTTTCATGCTCCTAATTTTTTATTTCGAGCTTTTTGCTCCTCAATTTTTTAATATTCATTGATTATTGATTGGAAGTCAATAAACCAGTTTCAAAAATTCAAGTGTTCTTTTAGCCAAGAAAAAAAAGATAGATATTTTTTGACAAAATTGGTTCACTTCTTGAGCACCTATGTATGGGCCTAATATTTCAATTGTTTCGAAAGATCTCATCACAGAGCGTGGTTACTCATTATTGAAACAAGTCGAACCACATGTGCCTTGACTCATGATTTACGTTGCTAGCTTTCTATCGAACAGTGCGCCGAATTTCAGCCAAAATTCAAGTATCAATAACCTAAAACTGAATTTTTTTCCATCTCTATTCAATGTTCACATTTTGACCTCAAATTACAGTCATTAGTGCTAGTAAAACATGCGGATACACCTGCGCCGAATGGTTTGATTCTGGCGATAAATTATTCCTCGGCTGTGATGACGGATCGATGAGCTTATGCGATCTACGAAACACATCGGATGCCAGTATTCAAAATTACCAATTTTTTAATAAATCCCTAAACAGGATAGTTTCATTTAATCGAAATACCGAGTAAGTATCTTATCTCGCACGAATACGTCACGCTTCACTCTCCCAGGAATTAATCTCTGCGTTAAATTATCTAGAAAATATGTAGCAGTTTGTGAAGATAGCAATACCCTCAAAGTGTTCCGTTACGAGAACGATAATACCCTTGATACAATGTAAGTCATCTCTCGAACTCAGTCAATATCTAATCTTCTCAATTTTCATGATTTTGAATTCATTTTACAGCTATTCAAATTCCGATCATAAAGACTACGTGAAAGGATTAAGCTGGATAGACCACGCTACCGATCCGAAATTACTGTCGTGTGGCTGGGACTCGCGCGTCATCAACCATCATCCATTCAAATCCGTCAGCTGATATTTTCATTTAAAAAAATAAAAACTACGCAATTCATAACGAATTTAATTTAATTCGCTCCTCTCTCCTTCACTTTAAATTTACAGTTTAATTGAACTAAACTAAAAAGACGGTAAAATACCAGTTAGGGATTTACCTAACCCGAACATCAGGGTTATAAAAATTCGAGACGAAACGATATATAACATAAAACATGATTTATAACATTTACAGCACTAAAATAAATATTAAAACAGCGGCAACAATCCACCTATTCGAGGAGAAAAAAAAACGAGACAAAACGACCGTAGAAAAAAAATTACTGATCTATAAATATAAATGTGTATATAAAAAAAAAAGAAGAAAAAAATAGAGAAAAAAAAAACAGAAACCATACGATGGTAAGAAACAATCTTATAATAAATTTTGACTCCTTCGTTGTCAGGGAAGATTTTTTTCATAAAAAAAATGGAGGTTTACTGTTGACACGTAATACAATAGTAAAATTGGTAATTTTCAACGACTTTAAATACGGTTCAAACTGGGAGGAAAAAACATACAGAACAGCGAGTAAGTTAAACTGTTTTTGCGAAGGAAGAAGACGAATATTTAGGCAGCGATGAAAATAAACGTCTGTCGAACCCGCGAGAAAGCGCGCAGCGCGCGTTCGCTTATTCCGCGATCACTTGCCTAAGCCGAACTCCTTAGCGTCGTCGTCGCGAGCATCGCCGTACTCCCAAATCAACAAACGTTTCTTCTGCGCTTCGTTCTGGGCCTCCAAGTATTCGTCGATCAAAGAATGAAGTTTCTTTTCGCGACGTTTCTGCGCGTAGAACAGGCCTTTCGCGATGCACGTTTTAATACAATCTTCGCTCGATTCCGGGTCCGTGATCGACACGTAGGGCAAATTATGTTCGTGGTATTCGACGTTTATACGCAAATTACGATCGGCTAATTCGCGTATAAGTTCTTGTACGACGTCCTCTTTGTAATGGTCCTGCGAAAATAAAGGCAAACGTGAGTATTTGGTTTTATTTTCAAAAAAAAGAAAATATTTTTGTCGTAAAATTATTCGATATTTTTCAATGTAAAGTTAAAGTATGTAAAATTTCCACGTATCTGTATCGGAAATCATACAGCGATAAGATGTTTCGATTTTCAATCAAAAAACTGTTTCTACATCATTTATCAAGGTTTGGACGACCTGAAGATGTGAAGTAAGTGATTCCCAGAGTTCGAGCTAATGAGCTCACAATGCTTCGAAAAATGTTCCTCGATTATCACATTTGAATATTTCATTTCGAAGACGGTATAGAAAAGGAGGGGAGATAGGATTCCTTAACCAAGTTTCAATTACTCATAATGCAAGCAAATCAAAATTAATAATTTTCGAGAAATCGATTCGTCGTTGGTGAAAATCTGACGTCATTGAAAAGGTTTCAAATATTAATCATTTTTTTCCAAAAAATTACGCATGTTCAACTCGAATTATAAGCACATGGATAATTTTTTGTTGGAATTTCATACATGCAGGTTTTTATTCCCATATTTGCCAAATATTATTAATGAATTGAAATTTTATTTTTGTCAGACATGAGAAAATGGAAAAAAAGACATCTTCATAGCTTTTCTTGATCCTTCGATTTGGTTCAAAATTTTTCCTTGGCTCATGTCATCGTATGATTTAGAAAATCACCGTAAATCATCCCCCCTCCCCCAGAGAAAGTAGAAAACAAGCCAGAGGTTTTTTCATTTTAATAATTTTCTACGAAGATATTCACTTTCGGTCAATAATTTTCACTTTAGCAACTTCGACCGGCCTTCCATATCAATTAAAATTAAAAAATAATGTGTTTCGTATCATTTGTCTACTTTTTAATGACGCTGAATTCAAATAACATCGAAATTTTTGGATTTGACCCTCTCTGATTCCCATAGGATCCATAGAAATCCGAATTCGGATGAGAAAAAAAATGAAAAATCTTAAGTAGTCCGTTGTTAGTTATAAATTGTAATTGAACAGAGTCCAAAAATGAAATTATTTTGCAACGCTGACTCTTTACCATTCTACTTTGGCTTCTTCTCACCAACTTGAAAATTTTCAATGCTTCAAAGTATGATGTTTTAAGGGTTTTTTGGGGGGAGGGGGAGGGCGAGAGGGAGACTCTTAGTGCAAACATGGATTCTTTTTCTTTTGATACTTCTCCTCAAAGATCCATTTTTAACAATTGCTGAGCAAGTTTTGTTTTAGTCGCAAGTATGGAGGGAATGAGAATTTAGTGGAGGGAGGAATAAATAAAAACAATCCATTTTTGAATTTGAACTTCTCAAAAAAACCGAAAGATACATCCTCGTGATATTTCAATGCATAAAAAATGAAATCAGGAACGGAGGTGAGGGGCTGGAAGAACAGAAGACTGGAACCAAAACACACTCGAATGTCAATCCTGACACTATAAAAATTTTTCAAACGAGATTCCATTCAATATTCTGAATCATTTTATTTCATATGCCATATTCGTGTACCTGCAGTGCGGAGAGTGGGGGGAAGTAACTTAAAAAATATGATTTTTTTCAAATTGAGCCAAGATTATGAACCTTAACGATTCCTCCCCTCCCCTCTCCTCTCCTCTCCTCTTCCCCCCAAAAAATTATGGAGATTTTACGATCAAAAATTTAAGCAATTTTTTTTAATGAAATCAAAACTCTCAAAATCGGTAGACAAATTTTTGAATTTCCAACACTCATCTTTCATCTCCCACCTCCCTCCTCCCTCAATATAAAATTTCAAACCGAAATAATCGCTTCAATTTTGCAAAAAAAAAAAAGGCAATACTGAAAAAATGGGCCTCCTTTTCCTCTCCTTCTAAATTGAGAAAAAAAATTCTTATGACATCGTTTTGGCTCTACTTTTCCTCAAACCACTTCAAAATGGCATATTAAATTCTAAAGCAAATCGAATGAAATACTAAGGAAACATTACGAAGAAATAAAATCATACACTCCCTTCTCCTTCCAACAATTCAGAAAGAAATCACTCAACTTGGTGAATACCAAGAGACCTTCCTTAGACCTCATTTTGAGAAACACAACTCACCGGAGGTAACTGTACGCAGGCCAGTCCATACTCATGAGCGAACGGCTTAGGTCCGTTGCACGAATCGGGCAACGGTGCTAAATCCTCGAATAATACAACCTCGCGATTACCGTAGTCGACGTAATTAACGAGAGCTTTCCCGGTGGACATGAACGTTTTTTCAACCTTGCCTCTGTACCATTCGTTATCCGTATACTTCGCAGCGTATAATCTTCCTTCAAATTGAAAAAAAAAAAAATCAAAATTAATAATTTGTATGTGAAAAGAATAGGTGTCCTATTCTTTTCGATACGATATTCAGTACCTTTCACAGGAGGCTTGTCTTTACTACAGCATGCCGGCGCATTCGAACTAAATTCTTGCCTTAATTTTTCACCGATTTCAGTATACGCTTTTTTCTCTTCGACGTGATGAGCGTAGATGTGTAAATCAGGCGCGACAACTGTCACAACGATATCTTTATAATTGAAGGTACGTTCTTTCACGTCATCTTCGTTAGTGTCTTTTTTCGCATCTTCTTCGTAATTTTGCCAAACCTGTTGATCCGAGGTAATTAATCACTCTCGTTCAAGGTGTAATTTATATTCCACCACCGAAGTACACTTACGTTCAGTTTATTAGCCTTGGCGACTTTTTCGGCTTGCATGAAGGTCCTGTCTGAGCAAGTTTGATGCACATACGCTAAACCTTCTTCGACCAACGACAAAGCTAAATTCGTGTTGCCGATGAACAGCGAACCGATCATGTTACCGAATTTATCCAACGCTTCAATACGGATTTCGACCTGAAAAAATTAATACGTTTAATTTTCGTTTTGGCGTCGATTTGGTGAAAATTACGGCGTTGGCGGTTTACCTTTCTTTGCAAGATTTTTTCCTTTGTAAAGTTTAAGGCTTCGTCGCCGAATGGATCAGCTTGTAAAATTTTACCGGTTTTGTTACCAGACAAACTACCGGCTCTCGGGCACGAAATACCTAAAATCGAATAACTCGTATCATAATTTGCTCATTTTTATTTGAAAAAAAAAATTAAGATAGGAAAGGGAGGAATTACCAGAAAGTAAGAAAGTGATCATGAATGAATCCTTCGGAATAAACAGTCTCATTTTAGAGCCGCTCATGACGTATTCGACAATGGCATCGATTCTGGAAGCCTTCTGCAATAACGGGAACAAACCTTGGGCTCGGTTCTGAAAAACGTAATTTGAAAATTTAGAAAATTATACTTTAAAATAGAGGGAAGAAAAATGGACAGTGCTACTTACTCCGACGCAGTCGCTAACTTTATGTTTGGGTGGTTCGCCTTTGCTATGTAATCCAACGTGATTTTCCTTTGCTTTGTTTTCGGCAATAACCAAAGCGTCGAGATGGGACGAACGAGTTTTATCTTCTCCTTGTCGGTTGCCAGTGATCACGGTGGCTAAACCGTTTTGTACGAGTTGTTCGGCGATGTTGCTGTAAAAATTAAGAAAATCAAAATTATTAATTTCATCACAAGTCGAATTTTAATTTAACCATTTTTTAACGTTCGTTTCGAAGAAGAGTTTTCAAATGACTCGACTTTGAAAAATATATCCAGAAAATTCGGTTATGAAACCAGTTTCAAAAATTCCGAAGTTTGTTTCAAAAACCATTCAATTTTTGAAACCGGTTCCCAAAGTAGTCGCATTTTGATACGCGGGTTTCTAAAAGTCAAAATATTTTGAAACCAGTTTCAAAAACAGCCCAATTTTTATGACCGGTTTTAATAAAAATCAGATTCTGATAAGAGGTTTCTAAAAAATTCAAAATTTGAAACCAGTTTCAGAAAAATTCGAATTTTGAAACAGGCTACAAAGGAATCGCGTTTTGAAAGCGGGTTCAGAAAAAGATCATCAGTTGTCCGATAATTTTCAACAACAAAAAAAAGAAACTCAAACAAAAAACCTGGAACAATTCGCGGACTCTGAATAAAACCGGTTTCAGAATTGACCCGTAACTGGAAACTAGACCAAAATGCATCATAAACTAGACCGAAATGTTGAGTGAACTCAAAATCAGATTTCAAAACTTCATCAGATCATCACATTCCAAATTTTATCATGAAAAATAATTTGCAACAAACTGAAAACCATTGAACCGGATTTTCAAATTCAAAAAATCCGAACAAGAGATAATTCTTTAGTGGGTGAATTTTTTTCGAATCAGAAGTTATTTCAAATAGAAATTCGATATATTTCAATTCCCAACCGAAAAACTTGGAAAAACAAAATTGATGACTTCAATTGCAACAAAAATTTTCAATTTTTCCAAAATTCTATCAATTTTTACGAAATTTACACAAATTGATTCAAACATCACACAATCTCAACACAAAGGACAATTTTCCAAATTTTTAAGCAATTTCAAACGCGACGAATTTCAAAACAATAATCAATGACATTGTGTAATTGTTAGTCATTGTTCAAATACTCACACTCCGCCAACGAGAACGGTGCATAGTAATTTTTCCGGAAGAGATCTGCCGTTTTCGTCTTCTTTCGGTGGTTGCTCGAAATCGACAGTAACATTCACCTTTTTACCGACCAATTTCGTCCGTAAAAATTCCCTGGCTTCGTACAACCACGGTACATCAAATAAGGTACGAGCCTGTCGAGTTTTTTCTTCACCGGGTTCTCGTCTATTTACATAATAAAAATCGGAATTAGAACAAAATCAACCGAATTGGACTTCTTATGCTATTTCAAACCTACCTAGCTTCCCTCGGTGGTCTAATACTGGCTAAGAAAATTTTCTTCGTTTCACCGGAGTTTAATTTTACCATCATTGCGTCACCTCCGATAACCTCAGTCACAGTTCCTTGGAATTCTTTTTTCTGCAAACAAAATAAATAAAAAAAGAACCCAATTAAATCCTAACTCGGGTATTTTTAATCGACACTTAATAACCGAAATACATACCTTTGATCCCGGGATAATAACTTTAGTTTTCCAGATACGTAATTTTTTCTCTTTGGCCGATTTCTCAGCGTTTCTCAATTTCATACGTTCTTCGCTAGTCATCGGCAACGTATTATCGTCACAGAAAGCAAATCCTTCTTGCAGCAAAAGTTCAGCGATGCTACCTCTCTGCAATGAAAATAACATTCATTACTCGGGGATTGCTAAATAAAGCTCGATAAGCTGAAAAAATAACCATACCGGATGTAAAACAGTTCCGAGAACGTAACTCTTCAAGGCTTTTTCGACGACAATTCTAACACCATCTTGTTGCAAAAGCCTGCATTCGACGAAGAATTTAGATTCTTCTCTGTAGTTGTCGTCCGAGTCGTTAAACTGTAACGAGATTTTTTTTTACAAAATTACGTACACTTGTGACAATTGTATTGACATATGTTTAAACAGGTGTTACGTCGAATGCGCCGATCCGAACAGAACACACGAGGTAATTTGATGACACTTACGTTTAAACCGGATAGAGCGAACGGAATGCTGTAGAAGTTAGGCAAAATCATAACATCCAGGATCATGTAGGCATTGCGATCATTACGCACTTGTTCGACAATCGCTTGCAAAGGTTTGTTGCCATTTTCACTGAGAAATTTCGTGTAATCTTTAACGTATTTTATGTTTCGTATGTGCTGCGAAAAAAAAAAAGAAGAAATACATTAGAATAAATGTATTTCTATCAACTTACGTCAAATGGTAACGAGAAACTTACTTTATCGTTGTTTTCTTTATTCCATTGTCCTTTCTTTTCCGACTTGGCTTTTTCTTCCAATTCGAAGAGTTTTTTTACGTCTTCGGGAGTCTTAGGGTTGTTGCTTTTGCTATCAACGCGAGCTAAACCATTTGCCACCAATTCTCTAGCGATATCATTGTTTTCGTCATCCTTAGGGAAATAAACTTTCCCTATTTCGTGCTTGATATCTTCATTTGCCTTGATCGGTATAGGGATGAATTTCACCTCTTGACCGACCAGCTTTTTGCGAAGGAATTCGCGCGCTTCCCATGCATAAGGTTCGTCTTTGATTTCACTGCGAAAATACAACATAGGTTTTGAGAAAATGCAAATGAGTGTAACCGAAAACGAGTCTGCAAGTTGAATTACCGATCCTTGAGTTTACGTCCCAATTTCGGAGCCTTGACACGACTCAATCGGATGGTGATTTCGTTTGGACTTTTGTCAATAGGCTTATCCCGGATGACAATCGTGTCTCCAGAAATGACCTGAAATGCATCACATATTAGACACGTTCAAACAATATGGCCGGGACAATAGGTAAGCGGAGAGTTGATACAATAGAAGCAGTTGAATCCGGCGACCAAACCAAAGCAACAAAGATAAGATTATGTAATTCAAAACGTGTATGCACCAACCTGTTTCACGATCCCGATCAACGGTTTAGAAGACATGGTTGCAGGAGAAGTCACAATTTAGGGGTATATTTTCGAGCACTACGTATTGTTCACTAGTTGTACTGCGACATTACAACTTGCAAAACGACTATGAATGGAAATTTTACAGTGATATTCGACCTTAGGCGAGGATGAAAGGAAAATATTTTTCAACTTGTGAGTTGATAACGAATTTTCCCACTGATAAAATTAATAGGGGGAAGTTACCATTTTTCTTAAAATAAACGCGATCCGAGAGAGTTTAACAAGTGAGTGCGAAATAAATAACGTGCCACAATTTTAAAATACAATTTAAAAGAAAATACTTGGAACTTTGTTCAGCATATAACTTGGAACAATTTCAGAAGAAACACGTTACAAAGTTACTTGCCATGCAATGCGTGAACGTTTCAAATACCCAGTCATCAATTTGAAACCAGGTAATTTTTCCGCCTTTTTTTATGAAATTGGAAATCACTGCAAGGAGCGCTAAATACAGAGTGAATCGAATTTTTATGAAAATAAATCAAATAAAGAAAGAAATCCAAAATTTAAACAATTTTTTGATAAATATAGATTGCTAGTAATCGTTTAAATATAAAGAATTTTCCAAAAAAAGAGCGTAAATTTAAAAAAAATCAGATTGAAAATTTTCCCAATTCCGAAATCCGTAATTTTTTGAAAATTCTTTTTTGGCTTTTGAAAAATCAAACCGTGACAGCATTCCGGCAAGTGTTTATTTTGCGCAGTGTTTTGAAAATTTGATGATAAATCGTTTGTTTGTAAAACAAAAATTAATTTATTCAGTTTTCTGATTTTGTCGTCATTAGTAATACGTGTTTTCTTTTGAAAAAAAAAGTTGATAAAATGTTCTTAATTTCTTACAAAAATGCAGCTGTCAAACTCACATCGACTAGTAAAATCAAACCATTAGAAAATCTGGATTAAAACGATGGAAAACTCTAATCAGTCTTCATACTTCCCCAGAAATGATTTAATAGGTTAGTATTTTCACTACGTATTCAATAAGTAAATAAATTCCTCGTAAATATTTCCATTGCACAGTTTCCTTTCGGAGAGAACCATTCAACCCTAGACCACCTTTAATGTCTCGTCTAACCGTAATCTTTGCTTTTCCAGATCGTAATGTAGCAGTTGATCATGACGAACCATACCCCAGTTTATCGGATTATCACGATTACGAACCTAATTTAGAATTCGACGACACCGAATTACAAACATCAGTCGCCATCGCAGATGCAGCCAAAAGTAAGCATCCTATTTTACACCCGTCGATTAAAATTTTCTCGTCCTCTTCGCTCTTGCACGTCGTTTCAAAAATGTGGCAAAAATTCAATACCCAAGGTCTGTTTTGTGTTTATTATTGTTTGGGATTTCCTTAATCAAATAATTAACACTGACATTGAATGGTATGGGTTTGATTTCACTATTCGATTGTGTAACGGTACAGTGCTCGTTCAGGTTCATTTATTCCATTGGCAAAACGCTTGGATAGCTACGGCGTTAATGATTTAGATTTTCATCTGCTTCTTTTTTATTCGACAGTCGAAGAAGAAAAAACATGCGACATCGTTGGCGGATTTGATTACCTAGAATCGCCCGTATCCGATGGCACCATCGAAGAAAACTTCGAAGAGGAATTGGTCAACGCTCCTGTCAGCTCCTACAATAGTATATTTTCGTTTAGAGATACCGACGATGACGACGAAGATTTCAGCGACGTATCGCAATACGGTATCGTCGAAGTAGTAGGCGACGATGCTTATGGACGAAAAATTATCACAGTTACCGCGTGCAAATTACCAAATAGCAGTCAACTAGATCATCAGAGATTGTTGAGGTATAACTAAAGACGAGACATGCTCTAAACTGTCGTTTAAAATGGATTATAGGCTACAAAAGGCTTCTCATTATGTAGTTTGTTTAAACGAAAGATTACCGCTTTTTGTAGGTTTCTCCCAGATTCATATGTTTGGTAATATTTAATTCAACGGTCGGTTATTTCTTATCTGATGGGAAATAATTGAATGAGTCAGTGTTATCTAATCGATTATGCTTATCTACCTTATACCTTCATTTTCCCGATGGCTCTGGAAATTGAATATCACGTAATTTTTTTTTTTGCAGGTACTTGACTCACACTTTGGATACGTTCGTAGAACAAGATTACAGTTTGGTATATTTTCACTATGGATTGAATAGTAAAAATAAACCATCGTTGGCATGGCTGTGGCAAGCATATCGTGCATTCGACAGAAAGTACAAAAAAAATCTTAAAGCTTTGTATTTGGTGCATCCGACGAATTTCATTAAATTCATATGGACGTTTTTCAGAGCAGCGATAAGGTTTGTCGCTTTCTGTCCTTCTCTTCTCCTCATTTCCCACGTCACCTGATCAATCTTCTTTTTTTTCACAGTGTTAAATTCGGTCGCAAAATCATGTACGTCAACTACTTACACGAATTAGCCCAGTACCTAAATTTAGATCAATTAAATATCGCCCAACCAATCTGGGAGTAAGTATCGAGATGAACTGGATCAATTCCTCAGAATTTTCTTAACCAGTCCTTTTTTTCTTCTTCAGACACGATCGTAAATTGACCCTGAAAATCAACAAATCCTCAAAAGCAGTCAGTACCAGCGCAGCATCAGCTTCCGAGCTGCCTTCGAATCTAGAAAGTACCACTCAACTTCTGCCAACTCGACAGTTCGGCGTGTCGTTGCAATTTATCAAAGAAAACAATGATATGGATATTATCCCACCGATTGTTCGACAATGCGTTGAATTTCTCAGTCAACCCGATGGTATCCTTCGATTTTTCGATTATTGTATCCTCCTTGATAAATTTTTAAACGAGTTTATTTCTACGTAGCTTTGGAAACCGAAGGAATATTCCGTAGATCGGCCAACGTTTCATTTGTACGAGAAGCTCAAATCAAATGCAATCGAGGGGAGCAGGTCGATTTCAAGGATGACGTGCATCTGGCAGCTGTTCTTTTGAAAACATTCCTACGAGAATTAGAAGAGCCTTTATTAACGTTCGAATTATACGATGAAATTATGCAATTTCAAAGTAATATTTTCCTCCTGCAAAAAAAAAAAAAAATACCAAACAATTCTGATAACTGAAATATTTTTACAGGTATACCAAAAGACGAACGACCTCGTCACGTAAAAATCTTAATATTGGAAAAATTACCCGAAGACAATTACCAATTATTAAAATACCTAGTTTGCTTTTTATCGAAGGTAATTCAGAATCGACTTATTGATTCGAATAATTCACCGAAATACAAACCTTTATCTTATTATTTCAGGTGATGGATCGTAGCGATTTGAATAAAATGACGTCTTCCAATCTATCCGTGGTATTTGGACCGAATTTAATATGGAGCCCGAATAATCAACTTTCGTTATCGTCTATCGGCCCGATCAACATGTTTGTCGATTTTATGCTCACGAATTACGACCAGATTTTCATCATTTAACGCCTCATGTCAAAATTAACTGATCAAACTCCACAATAAAAAAAATATCCTTATTTTAACGTTATAACAATTTATAGTCTTAATGTTTTAAATTCTTTATTATTAAGCGTTTAACGGCGGTTAATTAACGTATAGCGTTAAATTTAACTAGTCTTTATTTTTTAGTTCCTTTCTCGAATTTGTCTCATCCTCTTTCTTATTTCCTTCATTCTCCTCGTCCTACTCCTCCTCCTCCTCCTCATCCTCTAATTCTCTCTCTATCTGTATTATGGTATATATATTTTTTTACATCTACATCATAGTCATAAGTTCACCAAAAATATGAATTTTTATTTTTTTATTTGTCTTGTTTAATTGTGATATGTATGTCAGTATCTGTGTCTAGTTTACACGCACCTGTGTCTTGAATCTGAATGGCAATATTTTACGAGAAAATGCTACTGTAAGGTACCTACCCGTTTTATACGTTCGATGAATTATTTTTCGCCGCGAGTTAAATTTTATTCTATCAAAAGATTCGTAATTAGTAACGTTATTATTTTTCTAATTTCATAACTAATACATTTTATAGTTTATATTCTTTATTATCGTTATTCCAAAGAAATGTTACGATTAATATGAATAATTAAATGTAATTAGGATATCGTTTTGTAGCATGGAAACCCAATATGCGCTGTTTTCACTGTAAATAAATGTTTTGGTGTCGTTAATGAATTCAGTGTACGTTTTTGTCTAATGTCTTAGAGAACACCTAACCCTAGCTTTACCTTTTTATATCTCTGCTTGATTATGAGGTCAGATATTGTTTAAAACGTTTTAAAATACTGAGTACAGATATTTTGATTGAAAAATACTAAAAAATTGTAACATTTTTTTGAAAAAATCTTACTGAAAATAGTTCTGGTATGAATTTCTTATTTTATCTAAAAATGCCACCAGAAACTAGGGTAGTACATAGATGAATTGAATGCCCAAAAAATATTCATGCGAAAAAGTAGACGAATTTATTACCATTTTTTTTTCTGGGGATGTGTGAGTTGATTCCCATTTTTTAATCTAAAATTTTTTTCAAATTCAAGTCCAATTTTTTTTCAGATTTCGACTCAATTTTTTGAATCATCTTCACCGCTTACTTTTTTCGAGTATTTTCAACATAAATTTTTTCCACTCCATCATTTTCTCAGACTTTTTTCATGTTTATGAATATTTTGAATTTTTTTTCAATATTATTATTTTCTATCTTCAAGTTCATGATTTTTTTTTACCGACTGTAAAATTTTTTTCTTATCTTTTCCTATTTTTAATTTCCCTGTATTTTATTCGAACGCCCGTTTTTTTTTTCAATTTTTAAATTATATCTATATGATGTAATTTTAAAAATCAAAATTAAAATGATGCCCGAGCGAAGTGAGGGCGAAAGTTTTTTCTCAGAAATACTACTTCCAAACTGAAATCCGAGGTCGGATTCGTATTCAGCGACCAAAAATCTGCCTATAAAGTGAATCCAAGCGTTTTCGGAGCTGAAAAATTTTCCGTTTCACTGTCTCCAGAAAATTTTCCGGCTTTTCCGGACAAATATCTCGAAAACGCCACTTCCAAACGCAAATCCAATATCGGGTTTGTGTTCAGCGAGCAAAACTCTACCTATAAACTCAATCCAAGCGCATTGAATGAATAAAAATTTTCAAGGTTGAGTTTTTGATGTTTTCGCTTGGAAAAGTCGGAAAATTCTCTGGAGACAGTGACACGGAAAATTTTCCAGCTCCAAAAATGCTTGGATTCACTTTATAGGTAGATTTTTGGTCGCTGGACACGAATCTGTGGTCGGATTTTCTATTCGGCCATTCGTTTGACCAAAATTTGCAATTTTGTATTGAGTTTTTCCGGCTTTTCCGAGCGATTATCACGGAAATGCTACTTCCAAATCGAAATCCGTGACCGGATTCGTATTCAGCGACCACAAATCTACATATAACGTGAATCCAAGAGTTTTCAGAGCTGGAAAATTTTCCGTTTCACTGTCTCTAGAAAATTTTCCGGCTTTTCCGGACAAATATCTCGAAAACGCCACTTCCAAACGCAAATGAGGTCGGATTCGTGTTCAGCGAGCAAAAATCTACCTATAAACTCAATCCAAGCGCATTGAAAGAATAAAAATTTTCATGGTTGAAATTTTGATGTTTTCAATCGGAAAAGTCGGAAAATTCTCTGGAGACAGTGACACGGATAATTTTCCAGCTCCAAAAACGCTTGGATTACTTTCCCTCCAGGTTGAATTTGGGTTACTAAAATTTCTCCCATACCCCTCCCTCCTACTTGGCAGAATTTCGATAGTTGACATTTGTCTTGTTCCCTTCCAGATGCATAAGAATTTTAGTAGGTAGTAGGTACCTAAATTTGAAATTAATCCCACATCTTTCTTCAGAGTGGAATTTGGAAAATTGTCCTCTCTCCCCGCCAAGAAACTGTCTAAATCAAATTTTTTCCTCTATCTACAATTTTTCGGGTCTAAATTTTGGTAGGTACTCTGCTAGGTAGATACCTAATTAAAAATTTTTGATGTGTGCCTTCCAGGAAAAAAATTTATAAATTGAATATTTACCATGTCCATTTTCTCACAATACATTATAAAACTAGGTACTCCAAAAATTCACGCAATCATATTACAAATTTTTAAACTTTTGAATATTTTTTTTTTTAAAAAAAACAAACAAAAATTTCACCTCAACCCTTCGTCCATCCCTCCTTCTAATCCCAACCATCCATAAATTCTCCAACTTCGTACAACCCACAAGTTTCGCACCTATTCCAAAAATCTCGCCATATTTCAAAACTAAGTAGTTTAGTTCGGGAGAAGAACCCGCCTCATATGGTTTCGCAGCTTATAACAGACCGCACATCTCGAAACAAACCACTGATATCGATATTCCGGCTCAAGATAATTGTACTTTTCACATTCATTTCCCCAGATAATAAAAGTATACCTTTCGCTTTTTAAAAACTAAAACTTATAATAAATTTTTTTGCTGCCCAATTGGGAATTCCCATTTCGCTGCCGGTGGCTCTGCTATTATTAAAAGAAAAAATAAATTGTAATTTTTCAAATCACTTCTGAATACGTTTTAAAACTTGTACAGTAACTTTTTCTTCTTATCTGCTTTTGTCGAGTACAAATGAGGCGAAAAATAAAGATTTTTGGCAAAACTTGTAGAAGTTTTAAGTGGATGGTACACGAACGCGTAACTTATCCGCACAATGAGAGAATTTTTCGAGCATCTAGTGTTTTATGTACCTAATTGCGAATGCTCGCTATGGTCGTATATACTCGCACGTGTTAACAAGTACTTTTAAATATGTTACTAGTAATTTAACGTATCGAGTTTGGAAAATGTTTCTATGATACGAAATGTACCTACGTAATTTATCCATAAATATAGGGAATACAATAGGTACGATGTGTTTTCGGTGAAATATTTGCACATTACAGAGCCACGCCTTTGAGTAAATTCATATCAGTACTTAGGAATAATATATGAATTACAAAGCCTCACACAAAAACACATTTTCACTTCGTATAGAGAATGAAAAAAAAAAATTATCAACGATATATGTTTTTTTTTTTGCTGCAGGCAAAGTACAAAAAAAAGTATTTTAGAAGCCAACTAAACCCTATTAAATCAGGCAAATTTATTAAACCGGAGTACCACCTCCTCAACTCTGTAGAGATTTTCTCACAGCTTTTTGTCTGCGCCTTCAATTTGGTGGTTTATTTGTGTGTAAAACCAGCTAATGTTTAAATTTTTTGTTTTTGTTACATGTGATATGCTATTTTAAAAAAGGTTTCGACAGTTTTTCCACGTATGCCAGAGCTATATGTTATTGCCACTGAACGTTGTAATGTTATTATGGAGCAAATCTTTGTTGACAGCGTCGAGTCTCTGCTACATTAATAATATGAATATTGGTTCAGACGGGTTGAAATATCAATTTTGCATAATGTTTATTTTTAAATTGGTTGCCAGTGTTTCAATGTGGGCATGGGTATTGATTTTTTAAATATGTAGGTAGTAGGTACCTATTCGTTCGTTGATGATTTATGCTGGAGTGAGGTATGTGCTGAGATGACACTGAAATGAAGATAGGAATAAATAAAGAGCCTTTCCTAATAAGGGTCGAAAATGGCCCTTAAACCAGAATTGATCAAAATTGACCCAAAATGTTACTTATTGTGTAGAATCATCTCAAAAAATTTTTGACCCCCTACCCCCACCCCTTTTGGAAATATCGCGCTTTTAATATCGAAATTCAAATACACGATATCTCTGGAAGGAGAGGGGAAAAATTTGAAATTTTCACAGATTATGCATCTTGTTGGGTAGTATGAATGAGAATTTTTTGAAAATTTTCGGTTCACATTTTACCATTTTTTTTTACATTGAAATTTTCAAAAAAATTAAAAAAAATTAAGGGGGTGTCATGGCTGAATTTTTTTTACTAGATCGGCCAAGTGGTTATGTATCACATATAATTTTTTTGGACCCTGAAATTGGAGGCAACATGGTAAAAAAAAAAAATAAAAATAAAAATAAACGTGATTTTTTACCACTTTTTTGTAGTAACAAGCTAGGTATCCCAACCTGAAGTAAAATTTTGAGTCAAAATAGTCATAAATTGAAAGTAAATTGTAAAAAAATTCCATTTCCAAAATTTCAAGAGCTAAAGTGCATTTCTCAAACTTTGAAATTTCATGAAATTTCAAAAAATTGCCACAATTCGAAAAAAGATAGTGAACTATTCTATGTGAGGGAATTATGAGGACCCCAGTGATGGAAAACAAGAATCATATCAGTTTTACTTTTAGTTTTAATTAATTTTTTTTTGGGGGGGGAGAATCAAAAATTCACCTTTCCTACCTCAAGCTCATACTGAAAATTTACGAGTATCAAATTATCTGATTCGAACAAACGGTTGAATGGACTATTCCATACTAAAACAGGACAAAAATGAAGTTGAGTCTTCCCTCTTCTGATTTCGCTCAATTTTTTTTTACGAGTTTCGCTCGTTGGTCTATTCACAAAACTACGATTATTTTTTTCTAACCCTCAAGGTGCCTCGAAATTTTTATGCAATTATGATTTTTAGCAGAATTACCCAAATTTGAAGGCTCATATTTCGAGATAAGTGGTACTTGAGTAAAAACTGTTTGCAGGGTCGGAAAAAGAATTGATAGGAGATTCAAAATCGATAATTACATTTTGAAAAGTTCAACGTTGAACTTTGGTGGTGAAAACTCAAATTTCACGATAAAAACAAAAGATGAAAGCTACAATTTAAAAATAAAAAAAATTATAGTCTGTCGCCCTTTTAACCCTCTTTTCAAACAAAAAATTTTCAGATGGGATCTCCAGACTGGAGGGGGGTACAGGGATCCACAATTTTGACCAAAATTCTAAAAAATCGAAAAAGTAAAGTAGCACATCGATTTCTACTAATTTGTAGACGAATATATGCATGGTTTTATTATCAGACCTCTCTAAAGCCCAGGGATGAGCCACCTTGATAGGAGTCAAAATTCGAAAAAATGAAAAATAAAGTGCGACTTTTCGTTTTTGAGGAATTTGAGGGCACCAAGTTCGAATATTTGCTTATTTTCTGGATTTGAATCTTCAGTGCCCCCCACCCCCAAATTTCGATTATCATTAATTTGAAGCCGAAAAATTCGAATATCGCGACTTCGCACGTTATTTTTCATTATTTCGAATTTTGACTCCTATCAAGAGAGCTCATAAGGAGATCTAGAAGGGTCTGATGATAAAACCCAGCACATATTCGTAATCAGCGCTTTCAAATTAAGAGAAATCGATGTGCTACTTTACTTTTTCAATTTTTGGTCGAAATTGTGAACCCCTGTACACCCCCCCCCCCCCGGAGTCTGGAGATCTCATCTGAAATTTTTTTTGAATAGAGGGTTAAAAGAGCTACTTACTGTAATTTTTCAGATTTTTAAATCGTAGTTTTCAACTTTTGTTATCATGAAAGTTGAGCTTTCACCACCAAAGTTCAACTTTGAAATTTTCAAAATGTGATTATCGATTTTGAATCTCTTATCAGTTTTCTTTCAGACCCCGCAAACAGTTTTTCCTCAAGTACCACCTATCTCGAGGTAGGGGGCCATTAAAGCTGGATAATTTTTTCTAAAAATCGTAATAAAATGATTTGAGGCCCTTGACCCCTGGTTTTGTGAATTAACCACCAAGGAGAACTCGTAAAAAAAAATTGAGCGAAATTGGAACAGGTTTTCCTCATCCCCCTCCTCCATTCATCCTTATCATTGAGACATTTACATTCTCATATGTTTAACAGGAATATTTTGTGGAAATTTTTTAGATTTACAATCATAAAGGACTTGAATAATTTTTTGTGGTTGTATTTTTCAATTTTTTAATTTATAAATGATTGGAAATTTTTTATTCTTTTCAATCAAAATTTTCAATCATGTTGATTTTTCAGTGTTTCAATTAATTTTTGATCGAAATAAATTACCTAAACATTATTAAATTTTACTTTCAATTTTTAAAATGTTATTTCAATCGGACGTCATACCTTTTAATCTAAACTCAAAAAGGTGTCATATCTCATATCTGCGAAACGAAAATTATACATCACGTACTTATTTCACGTTCCCATGAAACAAAACCATTGAAATTGAGAAAGAATGGTTTATTTTATTGATAAATATCACAATGAGCTGTTTTTCGTATTTGCAGAAAGAGGCAATTTCTAATGCTTCGATACAAATAGCTCTAGGTAGGTACGTAGGTGTCTATGTTATTAAACCCATTAAGCAAACATTGGTGGCGATAAAATGCCTACACAAGTTTACAAATACCAAATTTGTCATTTTTTACAAGATTTCCTCCTCCCCCTGATATAAAAACCGGGTCACATATCCCAATACTAGATTGTTTATTGTTTTCTTTCCACTCGATACGAAAACAACCCACAGAACAATTTTAATGTTTGTATTGTTGTAATCGTACTCGACGATCAGCTAATAAAAGGTGTTCTATTTGAATATAAAGCCGGGCCAAATGTTGGAAAAAAAATGACACGAATGTTTAGTATTGCCATAATGTACCGTCCTAATGGTATTTTTTATGGAGATAAATCCTTTTTTACTGGGCCCGACTATACCAACGAAATAGTCGCTAAAAAAAATCGTAAAATTCCGTTTATTTTCTCCGTATCGGATGAACTGGAGCGTATGAATGACAGTAACTTGTACGGTGATAAAGTTATAAGTGATCAGGTAAGGAGATTTAATTGCTGCGTTTACAGACCTATGTTTTTTTTCGCTTCGAATACGCATTTGTGCTTATTTACCAATTTGATTGATTGAGCCGGGCTCAAGCTCAATTCCAAATTGTATCCGTAGAGGAAATCTAGCTGAGAATGTTTAGAAAAAGATAGTTTTAAAATTTTTCATGGAAAAGATGAAAAGGGGCGGACTTACTAATTCGAGGTCGCTGATTCCGAATTCGGTGTCCGTTTTCAGTTTCGAGCCTTTGTAGTCGAGTTGTGACCGATTTTCACCTGAAAATTGCGTTTATGCGGCGACCAGAGGGTCACCGCTGCAAATAGACGTCAGATTCGTGTTCAGCGACCTCGAATTAGTGAAAAAATACATTTTTCGCCATTTTTTGAAAACCTTTTTGAAACGGGTCAAAAATGGCCTGAAAAAAGGCAATTTTCTCGAAAACTAAGCGAAATGAGGCCAAACGGACCACGCCATTGAATTCGCCGTGGCCGAAAACCCCATTCTAGACACTTTGCGCGCCAATCGGGGACAAAAAATTTTTTGGCCCAAAAAACACCAAAGGGCAAGGGGTTAGTTCATGTTTTTTTTCGATTTTTGATGATTTTCAAAAATTTCGAGTTAGCAACGGTAATTTACTAATTCGAGGTCGCTGAATCCGAATTCGGTGTCCGTTTTCAGTTTCGAGCCTTTGTTGTCGAGTTATGGCCGATTTTCGCCTAAAATTTGCCGTTTTCGGGCAAACCAACGATTATACAGGCATTTTTCTGCGACGTAGACCATCCATCAACCATCCGCACTTGGAAAAAAGTCAACTTTGGTCCAAAGCTCGAAATCGAATGGTAAAAAAAAACCATGATTCAGTTTTGCAGCAGTTTCCAAATAAAAATAGTCAAAAATCATCAAAATAATTTTTAAATTTAAAATTTACGCAATTTTTTCAAAAAATATCATGCCGAAAATATCGAAGAAAAATTATTTTTCCGAGATTCCCCTCTCCCTTCTTCACTCAGGTGCCCTTGTTCATTTTTCATCACAAAATTGCCCTCTTAGTCAACTTCTACAAACTACACCCTTCGATTCCACTCATCTCTCGATAAATTATCCACACAATATTCCCGACAAAAATTTGCCATTTTGACGGCAAAAAATCCACATCAGCGTAAAATCCTTTATTTCGCCTCCATCAGTCATACTGTCACCCGAAATAAATTCGTATTCGAGATAAAGCTCGGTTTTCGGCAATCTGCAAAAATATGTATTACAGAACACAGCCGAACATCATACGATGATATTTCTGTCTCGTGTTCGTGGTTCGTATATCTCGAGGTTGTATTAAATTATGAAAATGTTTATAGGTTGGTTTGACAGGAACAGATGGAATTGTTAAAAATAATTTATGGAAATCGCTAATACGCAAGCACAAAGGTTCAATATTAATAAAAGATAAGAAACAGTCATGGGGAAGACGAATACAACGTCATTTTCACAAATTTTGTACCAATACTGCTCTACACGGATTGCACTATTTGGCAGACAAAGATAGACTTTTTATAGAAAAGTAGGTGCGATTTGCGATACCTTCTTATTCATATTTTACCATGTGTAAGTATCTATTTCTATATTTATGTAAATGACACACATCAAGTCGACTAAGTCGCGCGGTTACACCTTTTTTTCCTTACGATTCCGGGTTTTTATATTTTTATACAAGAGAAAAAATTCTATTAAAGGAGTCGACGAGGAGGAAAAAAAAAAACGTATTGAAAGAAAAATTTATGTATGTAAAATATGCGGATTTTCATACGTGTACGTGTTACATTAGCGAGCCGGATAACGAATGAAGATTTATTTACCCTATCGAACTTAATGTATAAGGTTTCTTTGAAACTTGGCTCGGTGTAGTCGTATTTTGGGCTTGCGAGGTGTCAGCATCGGAGCACCGATTCATCAAGCAATGAAAGAACGAATTACCTCGATAGAATAAATATTTAGAGGAGACGAGTTCGCAGTCGAGGTTGTTTTTTCAACGTTTATAATTAAGTAGAAAACGACGGAATGCTGGGCGAGCATAAACAAGCAGATCGACTTTTATTAAAAGATTATCAATGCGGTAGGCCTGAATGGGGAACTTTTAGGAACTTTTCAAAGCGTTTCCTGTGCAACAAGCAGCAAGTATTTCGATTGCTGTATCTACGCATTGGCTTTAAATAACTCTATCAAAATGCTAATAAAATTGAGCGAAATTTTATAAACTTTAATTTTTTAGCCTACATCAACATGAAAAAGAAAAACCAATCTCCTAAAAAAAAATCGTTGAAATTGTCAACTGCCTATAAATTTTACGAGTTACAGCACCTCAATATTCGTGGGCACTCAAAAGATTTTCTGATGAGGTAGCAAGAGAAAATGCCGACGAGCATAATTTAATTTTGAGCAAATTTTGTAATTTTTTACCGCCTCTCCAACACTGACTGATCTCTACTTCAACAATAAATTCGACGAAAAATTGAAAGAAAATGTTAAAAACATTTTTTAAAAAAATCAAATTCTAGACTGAAAATGTGAAAATTTCTATTTTAATTAAATTTATTGAATCTTGAAACTGAAAAAATATCTTATCAAAAAAGGTTAGGGAATTCTATGGCAAGAATTTATATAAAATCAGTAACATATATATTTTCTCTTAAAAAAATGATTGCTGACCAATGATCACTTTTTCCTTTAAAATTCAATATCACTCAGTCTTGTCCTTGGAAAAAAATTCCAGAATATTTCTGATTTGATAAAGTCCCGTCATCCTCTCACCCCCAAAAATACCAAAAACAACTACAAAATCAAAAAAAATAAATACGTTTACTTATGCTTCTACAAACACATCAAAAAGAGGTCCATAAAAAACCTCAGTGAAGTTTTGAAATTTTATTGTCTATTTGAATAAAAAAAGAAATTTACGACTTGAAAAATATAAAATATCAAAGTAAGAGTATTATACAAAATTATCAAAAATACAATTTATAAAAATATTTTGCTACTCTTCCAAAAGAAAAAAAAAACATTTTTTTAAAATGAATTTGAATCACATAATTATTACTGAAAGAGCAGTTTTTCAAAATCAGAGGAAACGGGTTAAATATCCTTTGACTGCGCTTGGTATCGCCCCAAATTTTATACTCACTTTTTTTTTAAATTGATTGAAATTTTTTCTTATTTACAATACAGTTTTGTAAATATTTTGAAATTTTAAATTTTTGAAAATTTTAAAATTCGAAAAAAATTTTAAAAACGGATCTATTAATATTCTTTGGGGCTAAAAAATAAAAATCGAAAATTCTCCGCCCAAAATGGAATTTTTCCTGATTTTTTGATCCGAAGCACTACTTTTTATCCAGCTTTTCCATCTCACTACGAAAATAAGGGTCATTATTTTCGAAAAATTTCAAACTCAGACCTATTCTTCTAACTTTAAAATCAGTTTTTCAATCATTAAAAAAAGCCAAGTTTTCCTCCTCTTCCCTCCTTCCCCCTTTGATCTGGCATTAAACCTTCTATCAAGACGCTAAAAATTGAGAAGAATTTGAAAAACTTGGGTTTTTTCATCGTCGATCATTTTTTTCAATATTTTATTTTCAATTTTGACGAAAATTCGCCATTTTCTTATTGAAGGAGCAACGACAAAAAAATTGAAAATTCCCAAACGTGACAGTTTGTTTTGGTTCAAAGTATGACCTTTTTTTCTCAATTTCTCTTCATCTTTGAACGTTTCAAAAAAATTATCACCACTTTCAAAAATCTCCTAACTCCGAATTCGTTTTGCCTGATAATTAAATTTTTTCACGAGACGAGCTACCCCTCCTGCAAAATCTGGCTCCAAATAGTTCATCAAAATCAGTCACAAACCCAATTCAAAACCTTATTTTTCAGGAATAATTTAATGACCATTTTAATTACCTACATGGGTACTCCAAAAAAACTCCTCATTTTTTTTTTTTTAATTTTCATCTTCTTAGATACCTACCGGGGAAAAGTTCTTGTCTGGATTTGATTCTTTTTCTGGTGGTTTTCGATTAAAATGTACAATCGGTTTTTTCCGATTTTTATCCAGCATAAAACAAAAATTTTCCATAAAAGTCGTAATTTTTGAAAAATTTTAATTCAACTCCAACCCAAATTTTCAAAAATCGTTTTAACATTTTTACACCCTTTAAAATCCAAACAGAAGGGAGTATTCTCCGGAACAAACCAAGATTGGCATATTTATTGGAGGAGGGAAGGGGGAGGGGGTGTTTCCGACCGAAATGGATTTTTTATCTGATTTTTTTCTATTCAGAGAAGATTTTCTCCGGTTGAATCATCTGCCTGTTTCGTAATTTGCATATTCATCAAGATCAGATTGAAGTCAATATTGCAAAACTGATGGATGAATTAATATCAAAAAATTAATGTGAGAATATTCACTTTCAAATTAAATTCGTAAATAATTTTTTTTTTATTCTTTTTGTCAATAATTTGAAGTAAAAACTTGACAGTTGAAACACATGAGGTGTGCGGAGGCATATAAATTTCACCAGTTCTGTTTCTTTTTGTATGCCAGTTATGCCACACAAGAGGAAAATAGACTTGGCTATCTTTTGAATGGAACCTTTATAAACATTTAGTTGATTTTACATTTTCCGCGATAATCCTACGACAAAGAATAAAATATCCAAGTACATAAAACGAACCGCGAACGAGGAGGCAATTGATCGATGAAAGTTTTCCACTTGACGTTTTTCATAAACAATAGCGATGAAAATGAAAAAAAAAGGAGGAAGAAATTTTCACTCGAGCGTCGACTGTTATGTAGTCAAAAAATGAGAATAGTTTGCTCTGTTGTTGCAATGTTATTAATGCTGAAAAGTTGACAAGGTACGGAAGCTGTATACACGCGCGAGACATGAATACACGACGGGAGAGCTTTTAAAAGATTATTCGGCTTTGCGAGAAAATCGTAAACTTTTCGTAAAACTGTTTTCGTACTTACAAAGTACACGTAGCTATTTACTAATGTTATATAATTTAATATTAATTACCCAGGTTGTACTGGTTCGTGACGCTGACTATTGTGTATTACGGATGCTTTTTATTGATAAAAGACTCGGTGCTGAATTTCCTTCGTAATCCGGCCGAAATAACCATTGAAAATATGGCCACTCCCGTGGGCCTTGTACCTTTTCCGGCAATTACTGTATGCGGCTCTAATCAAATCAAGCCGACCGTTTTCAATTTTTCAGCGTATTTCTCCATGACCAGCGAGGAGAAAGCTAGTCTTAATCGTACGTGAGTATCGAGTTCGAGGGGTAAGTTTCATTTGGAAAGAGGTCGTTATGGTGGAACCTCCGGAGGCTATGGGAAAAACAATGGTCGTTAGTATTCTCGTTTATCGCAGAAGGAAAAAAATAGTTGATGATGGATTGCGGTTCCGGCAAATGTTGAGGGGGGGATGAAACAGCGGTAAAAAGATGAACCAAAAAGTTGAAGATGAGGAACTGTTAGAAAGCGTCGTAGATGACTTTTTTTTTCTAAACCTCAAAGCGAGGAATGAGAAATGATAAAAAGTTGTGAAATATGACATCAAAAAAATTTGTAAAAATTTTGAACCACCTTCCCTCCCTTGAACCTCTGTAACTCAAATAGGATTTAAATTTTTGAATCTTGAAAAAATCTAAAAAAAATATTATTCACTTTTTTAATCGATATGTGGTCATTTTATAGTCAATACGAAGTAAAAAATCTATGTTTTCCTAGATATTTTGGTGGTGGTGGTGGGAAAGGGGAAGTTATGACTCGAAAATTTGTCCATAAAGATTTTCATTCAAATACTCGAAACTGTTCCTATTAATTTTACTTCGAAAAAAATCTTTATAATTCGTCCACGCTGGTTAAGCTGAAATAAAAATTTGAGGGGGTCAAGAACCTCCAATTGAAAAACAAAACTCACCAAAAAAATTCAAAATCTTTAATTGCATATCTTTAGTATCTGACGGTGTTCAAAAATGATACTTTGAGGCATCCAATATTTTGGAATGGTTTTCACAACTTACATACATAAAAAATTTTACGAATACAAAACCCCTTATTTTAACTCTTCCCTCCCCTTCTAAATATCATTCTCACAAAGGGGGGGGGGGGGAAGTCATATATGTTTCGAATTATTTTCCAACGGATGTAGGAATGAGCTTAAATTGTTCCCAGAAGCCTTCTCCATTCAAACCGAATTTTGAAAAATTAATTCTTCGATTTTTGGTGTAATTTTTTTTAGTGAAAAGGTGATTTCTCAGAAACAATTTTTTAGGCACCTCATATGGACCTCTTCAATCATGAAAATCATCAAAAAACATAAATGAAAAATGAAAATGAAAATCCAAATTAATGCACAACGTTCTTGTTACAGATTTTTGCATAAATTAGATTACACTGACATGTTCTGCAGACTAGGCCAAGTAGCTATTGGACAAGATAAACTCGATATATCGATATTTCATTACATGTTGAACGTAAGTAGCAAGTAGCCCTTCTCCTACAATCTTGTTTTCAAAAAATAATATTTTCAAATTTCAATCCTCAATTCTCTCAGCACGCTCATACAACCTGCGAAGAAATCTTCCACACCGTCAAGTGGAACAATTACACCTTGGAAAAACCATGCGAATACATGCAGCCAATTTTAACAGATCTTGGACTCTGCTACAGCTTCAACCTCTTACCATATAAAATCCTGCTGACCGAGAAATATCTCGAAGTGTTGGTAATTTTTGATATTAACTTATATTCGTACAAATTTTAGTATCAGTAAACACAAACTTGGCGATCATTTGACATCTCGACATGAGCGAGTTGTTAATCACGTGTCGGAGCAAATTTCCGAAAATCTGTTAGATTTTTGTATCTTTTTTACTCTCTCGCAATCGCCCCGAACCATAAGCTGGTCTCCTTAAGCGTGCTAAATCCCTCCTAAATTCTGTTTAAAATGATTTCATTTTATTCGCCGCGTTCTGTAAATGGACACAAAAGCAATTTCGTCGACTGCGCACGTCTTTTTGTTAGATATTAAAGTTTTTATGTCATTTCTTATATGTTCGTTTTTACTTCTCCGGCGTTTCATTCGTCATTGACTAGCCGCTAAAAAAGTTATTACAACGATGCTGATTTCATTGTTGACATCGTTTGCTAGATTTTGTTTTTACATCGTTTCGGAATAAATCTGTTTGGTAAATTATGCCGTAATTATTTTACCAATTTGAAGAAAAGAAGAGTCAGTAAATTAAACTGTACTTGAGGATGTGAACCTTGATATGAAAAGTGCCCTTAGGTGCAAAAAAATTTTTGAATTGAGGTTTATCCTGATTCTACCCCTTTTTGAAAGGCTTAATATCAGTGTCAATTCAAAAACCATTTTTTGATCCCTGAGGGTGATTCTGTATCCAGGCTCATTTTGTAACAGATCTTCAAAATAATATCCAAAATCCAAAATAGGTACGTATCGTGAATTTTGCTGGAGGGGTGGGGGTGGGGGGTAAAATCTTCATCCTTCTCTTACTTAATTTTTCATCTTTCAGCTTGAAAAATTCACTTTCCATTTGTACACATATTTTCTCGAGTTTGGAAAATCGAACAGCTGAACTTTTTCTTCTGAGAAAACAGAGAATTAATGATCAATTTCTAAGGGAGAATTTACTATTTTTGTTCATATGTGTCCTTAAGTTAGAAAAAGTTTCCATTTATATCGAAATATCGATATTTTTCCCAGGAAAAATTAAACATTTCTACCTTGGTGTTTTTTTTTTTTTTGTTAAAAAAATAATCCAAGTTTTGTCAAGTTGGAAAAGTAGAACAAATTTGTACTTACCTATTTTTTTTCTTTAATAAAAAAACATGAAATTTTTTTAAAGCGTAGGTATTTCTGTTTGTTTATGCAGGCAATTGATACTTAATAAGGCAAAAAGTTGGTACCTACGTTATTACAAAAAATTAGGATTAAGTATACAACAATTCTCTATTGTGACCATCATTTTGAGAAATGAAAATGGAACTTACTCCAAATCGAAAAAATCATTCTTTGATTCCATTTCATGATGAAACAATGGAAAAATATAATTACAATACATAAAATCAACAAAAAAGTTCCACTTGCCTTGAAAAAGTGCTTTATGACCGGGTACCCCTACCTCCCCTCCAAAAAAAGATTTGATGATGATGATAATTTTGCAAAATCTCTCTGAGCTTGCTGAATAAAATTTGAATATTTTTAATTCTCAAATGACTGAAAGAGTCCTTTTTTGATTTTCAAAAAAAAAAATCGCACAAAAATATTTTTCAAAATTTTTTCTAAAAAAAAAAGAAAAGAAAAACAATCGTGTCGGTTTGTCAGGGTTGTTTTTTACGTGGCATGTCCCAGTTTAAGTAAAAATTTTGAAAATAGAACAAAAATTGTGACCATAATTTTTTTCAACCCGTTGTGGAAAATTTTTGTGAGAATTTTAATCAAAAATTTGGGAAAATTGGCCAATTTTCTGAATCCATCTAATTTTTAAAAATCACACAATTGAGAAAATTATAATTCTAAAAAGATTCCCCAAATTTCACGGTACTTAATGATTATTTTTGACATTGTTTTCATTTTAAATATAATTTTCAGTTTTGAAAAATGTTCAACTCTTTAAAAAAAAATCGATACGTAAGTACCTTCTAAGACATCTGTTCAGTCCCTGGTAAAAAATTCATTTTCTAGTTTGTCGTACATCGTTCTAAAAGATCTAACTGAGGCCTGAAAAATCAACCAAAAATTGTCAAGTTTTAAAATAATAGGACTAAAATACTGCCCAAGCGAAGCGAGGGTGAAATTTTTTTGAAAAAAATATACTTTGAAGAGCAAAAAAATTGACTTTTTTCTCATTTTTGAAGCAAAAAATTCTTTTTTCCGGGTTTAAGGGGGGCTCGAGCCCCCTGAGCCCCCCCTTGGGTGCGTCTATGTACATGTGTTTTGGTATGCCAGTCTTCAATTACACCATCTGAGTTTTTTTTTTTTCAATCTATCTCCTTCCATAAAATAAAATGTTCATGTTTAAATCCACCTCATGTATTTTCATTGAAAATTTGAAAAAAAACCACAATAATTTCGTCCAAGCTAAAATTTGGTATACCTAAAACTCTTATTTTTGACCTCCCAAATTGATTTGAAGTGCTTTAGAGACGTTTTTCAGATACCAGAAACATTTGAAATTTCAACAAAAAGCTTTTTTTGCACCCCTTCCAATCGAATTTTGTCCAAATTATGGGCGATGATTTTTCATGGTTCATGGTCAATCGATTTTGAATTTTGATTGATTTTTCCTCGAGTTATGGATAATTTTCTAATTTAAAAAAAATCAATTAGGTATGGTAGTTTTTCAAAAAAAAAAAAAAAAAAATGAAGGGAATGGTCAAAATCAAAAAGTGAACACATTTTGATTCGTCTCGACGAGAAATCCCCAATAGGATATTCAATTTTGAATTTTGAGAGATTTTTGCTCGAGGTATGGACGATTTTCTATTTTTAATAAGTGACACATGACGGTTACTTTTCAAAAAAAAAATCATTTTTGAATCAATTGGTCAAAATCAAAAAGGGAACTCAATTGATCAATCCAAAGATATATTCGATTTTGAATTTCGATCGATTTTTACTTGAGTTATGAATGATAATTTTTCATGGTTCTTTTTTCATGGTTCATGGGTTTAGAATTTTGACCAATTTTTTTTCACCTTATGGACAATTTTATATTTTTGAAAAGTAAAAAAAATATATATTCGATTCGTATTAATATTCACAATATCTCGTTTGGAGGACGAGCACAACGCCTAGTTACCTATAAAATTACATTCAGTGAACTAACTCCAACGCCTTGAAGTGCACATCTGCAACCATCACACCACAGATGTTAAATAAGCTGCACACGCGCTCCAAAATTACAACCTGGAAATATTTCGAATCACCCTGTACATAAAACGGTACACAGAAGCATAAAATTTATCGTACTATTCCACCAAGTTTTTATGACCGTGTAACATACTTCTGGCACATACCCCCAGCTATCAAAAATTAAACGATTAATCGACGACGAACGAATCGTACATATCTGCTTCTCGTCATAAATTATGATAAATTTCTCGATCCGGACCAGAAATCTCGTACCCAAGGTACACGAACCAAACCCCTTCGCCATCCTATCAAAATGGAAAACAAACTTCCAAACTTGTGTTTTTTTTTTCACGAGTAATTTGTTACAAATAACACGATCGTTCAAAGCAACTTATATAGAGAATTCGATAGATACACGTTTTTTTATTTCAGCTCACGTAACGAAAACTTTTCGATTGGGATGTTGTTTTTTTTTCGATGGCAAACACACAGAAAAAAATTAATCTCCGGTGTTGGTTTTGATTTTTTTTTCTCTCTCTGACGAAACAACGCATCGAATGTATTTAAATCGTGATTTCTCATTCTCGTTGTGGAATATTATTTCAAACATGCCAAACATATTATTGCTTTTAAAAGCTTTTATATAAACGATGGGCTTTTTCGAATGCACTCGTGTTAAACGGTATTAGATTTCGACCACTGTGCTGCCACAGCACAGAAAAAGTTTCACCATAGCGACGTAATAACGAGCGAATTCCGCCATCCTCCGTGTAAAATTTAAATCGCTGTTTAATATGCACACGTATTAATACTTCGGTTGTCGCAATTTTACAAGCATTTCGTAAGCATAAAATTAACAGTCGTGTGAAAAGCCTAATGTAACCATAAACTGTCAACTTTTCCTAGATTGTTTTTCCCTCCGCTCTTGGTATATTCATCGTAGGCTGTATAATATACTCGTACCAGTAAATAACCAACATAACTGCGCGTATACTTCATGCAATAAAAATATCATTTATATGCGCCGGCACAGTTTCAACTTTTTACAACGTACAGAAATTTAAATAAGAAATTGCTAGATAAAAAGTTTTCATAACTGAATTGACCTTTTTTCTCTCTCAAGACTCCGGCGGCCCTCCATTCTCTGTTTCTTTTCATCTCTAGGTAGAGTAATTTTTTAACGTTATATTGGATCTGAGAGGAAAATTGATGTCGAGTTTTGTGTCGCTTATTTATCCAGTTACAGTCATCGTATAAAATCGTAACCCAGACTCGATGATAGGTGTTGATTTATTACTCGCTTTAGAAAATTTCACCGTTCAAAAGTATCCTCACACGACGAATAGGTACCTATGTGAAACTGGACGACAGGCTGTATTTCGACCATCGTATAGTTTCCTACGTTTGGACGACGAATTGAAAATTAGCCCTTTTTTTTTATGACTATTGTGTCATAAAGTAACCTAAAAGTACATTTGTCAAAGGCTTCTGTGAAACGTCGTTGATGTCTATACCTTTGTAAGCGAATCGCCTTTGTATTTCTGGTTTTAAAACTGTGACGATGACGTAAACGCGAAAACATGAATGGGAGGAATCCCTTGAAGCTTATTTCAAAGTGGAGATGAAAAATTAAATTAAATTATTGTATTTTTCTCCTTTTCTTTTTGTGAGAAAAAAAAGTTAACGGAAATGATTCTGGAAATTTAAAAAAATGGAAATTTCTTTGAAAATTGGCAACAGCGAGAAGCTGTTAATAATTCAAATCGAATTATAATATTGAATCGGGAAATGTTTCGGGTTTTAATTCGAATCTCAGTTCTCTACGGGGTGTTCTATTATATTTCGTCTGATGAAGCGACCTGGAATGAATAAATTTTGAAAGATTATTTGTCGACTCTGCAAATTAAAAGAGCTTTTTTATGAAATTAAACAGCAGCGTCGGATATTAGCTATTTCTTTTTTTTTTTTGTGAAAGAAACATTTTTTTGACGAGTTTGATGAGAACGAATATTGACCAAATTAAAAATCAAAATTTCATGGAGTCTTCAATTTTTGATGAAAGGCAGAGTATTGAAAACTTATACGTAACACGTAACTACAAAAACACCAAAACAGAGAGAACTAGATTGCCAAGTGTAACAATGCCATCACTTTTAAAACCTCTCATTCAAACATGCCTTTCAGACTTGAAATGAAATTTCGTTGTGGCGCAATCTGCTCTTATTTTATCTGGTCACACACAATATAGAGAAAAATTAAGAAAAAGTGCAATATTGTTGATGAAAAATAATTTTGGAAAGAATTTTCATGTTAAGTAATATTTTTTGTTATTTTTGATAATTTTTATTTTTGATTAAACCATCTCATTTTTGATGAAAAAAACCTAATTTTTGATGAAAAAAAAAACTAATTTTTGATACAAACCCTAATTTTCGATACAAAACCCTAATTTTTGATACAAAAATCTAATTTTTGATACAAAAACCTAATTTTTGATGAAAAAACTCATTTTTGATGAGAAAAACTCATTTTTGATGAAAAAAACTCATTTTTGATTTAAAATATTTTATTTTGGATAATTTTTAACTCAGAGTGAAAATTTCAATTTTTCTTGGGAAAATCTCATTTTTGATTTGAAAAGCTCTCGTGTTTAATTTAAAATTTTTGAGCAAAAAAAACTCAAAAAATCCTCATTTTTGATTTAAAATATCTCTTTTTGAATGAATAATTTTTAGTTTAGAGTAAAAATTTTCATTTTTTATGAGAAAATCTCATTTTTGATTTAAAGAACTCTCATGTTTGGTAAATAACTCATTTTTGATAAAAACTGTCATTTTGATATAAAATCTCATCTGGATAAAAAATTTATTTTTGATTTAAAAAAATCCTCCTTTTTGGATTAAAAAATCCTCATTTTTGATAGAAAGTTTTCATTTTGATGGAAATTTTAATATGGAACCCTGCCGTAAAGAAGGGACATTGTGTACAAAAAAAATCGATGTCTTTATTTTGATATGTTTTGTCCAGATTTGGTGTCATTTAGACCAAAAACGTGAAAAATGAAACATCTATTTTTTTACACAAGAGCCCTTTTTTCCGGCAGGGTCACATATTCATTTTCAATGAAAATTATTTCTATTTTTAATAAAGAATTATCATTATTTTTGAGAGAGATCCGATTTTTGATTAAAAATTATTAGATTTGACAGTTTTTCCATTTTTGATTAAAATTCTCATTTTTAGTGACGATTTTTTTTTACCTTTTGGTGAATGGTTAATTTGAATTTTCAGATCTCAAGTATTTTTTTTTTTTTCTTCTTTTTTTCTTATCTAGAGCATAAAGAACAGAAATAATGAATATTTAAATCGGATGAAATCGATACATATAACAAATAAAATAAACTCGGAATATCCACGAGTTTCAGTTTTCATATTTTACCGATTCTTCCTCCTCCTTGAAAATTCTTCTTCAAATTCGCTTGATTGAAAAACACTCCAAGACCCAGTAAATCTATGTAGGTATCTTGCTATAAATATAAATATTAATTATAAGTTTGTATTTGTTTTCGGTACTTGCTAGGGAAAAATATACGCCCAAAAAGTAATTAGAAACATTCCTGTCCCTGCAAAATAAACATTAGACAACCCAACCCAACATATAATAATTTACACAAAAAAGCTAAATAAGAAAAATAAGGGTAATGTTGGAGGCCTGGAGCTGAATTAATATAACATAATTTCCAGCCTAACTTCGCAGTGGGTAATTTATATTCTCATTTTCGAGAGTATAAATCTCGACAAATATTTTATTAGTTTTTGTTTTGTGCCATTACCTTGGAAAGCTACTCGATGAACAAATCATACCGGAATGATTATCTACGTAGAAGGGATATTTGGCAGACTTTAGGCTATTCAAAATATCGTGATAATTTTTCATTCGATATTTCGACGTCCGAGAGACGAGAATATAAAATTTAAAATAAACTTTACTGAATAAGTTGGTGTATCTAAAGATTTATTTATTCCACTCGTTTAAATATTTTTCAGGGTAAGATTGCACAATAGCTTGAACCATTGGTCAAAAATAAACAAAATAAAATGGTCGCCATTGCACGGATATAATGGAGAACCTCAAAAATCTTTCGACATACCATTCAGAACATCGGGAACGGGAAGCATGCACGCCTTGACATTGCATTTAGAAACGCGTAGTGAAGATTATACTCAACAATGTAATTTAGGCAGTCGAGGGTATACGGTAAGTACAAACTGTAGACATCTAGGTAGATAAGGTAGGTACCAACAAATAGGAAACTCGAAGTTGAATTTGAATAAAAATAAAATTTTTGGAATAAGCATTTCGTAAATCCAGACTATTGGGACAGCTGTGATAGCGTTTTTCAAAGGTGTAACATGTGAGGGTGATTTTCCAAAACATTTTCCCGAAATTTATAACAGTTTACCAAAATCTGCATAGATAGAATTTTCCATAACTTGAAAAATTCTGTATTTTGTAGACAACTTCTTATCAACTGGAGATTTCATTGAAAATAGTATAGTTTTCCATAAAATTAAAGAATTATTTTTATAAAATTAAAAATTTTTTTCATAAAATGAAAAAATGAAGGAATTTTAATTTAATAGAATATATTTTCATAAAATTGAAGAAATTTCCATGAAATTGAAGGATTTTTAAAATAAAATTTAAGACATTTTCCTAAAATTGAAGAATAAAATTTTTACAAAACTTCAAGAGAAATTGATGAATTTTCCACGAAATTGAAGAAATTTACACAAAATTGAACAAATTTTCATGAAATTGATTAAATTTTCATAAAATTGAAGAATCATCATAAAATTGAAGAATCATCATAAAATTGAAGAATCGTCATAAAATTGAAGGATTTTCCATAAAAATTGAAGAATTTTTCTCCTGAAATATGTAATTGAAGTATTTTTAAAATAAAATTTAAGGCATTTTCCTGAAATTGGAAAATCATTTTTACAAAAGTGCAAGAGAAGGAATTTCCATAAAATTGATTAATTTTCCACGAAATTGAAGAAATTTCCACAAAATTGAACACATTTTCATGAAATTGAAGAATCATCATAAAACTGAAGAATGATCATAAAATTGAAGAATTTTCATAAAATCGACTTAAAGAATTTTTTTCCTAAAATTGAAGTTTTTAAAATAAAATTTAAGGCATTTTCCTGAAATTGAAGAATCATTTTTACAAAACTTCAAGAAAAAGAATTTCCATAAAATTGATAAATTTTCCAAAAATTGAAGAAATTTTCATAAAATTAAAATTTCATAAAATTGAAGAATTTTCATAAAATTGAAGAATTTTCATAAAATTGAAGAATTTTCATAAAATTGAAGAATTTTCATAAAATTGAAGAATTTTCATAAAATTGAAGAATTTTCATAAAATTGAAGAATTTTCATAAAATTGAAGAATTTTCATAAAATTGAAGAATTTTCATAAAATTGAAGAATTTTCATAAAATTGAAGAATTTTCATAAAACTGAAGAATTTTCATAAAATTGAAGGATTTTCCATAAACATTGCAGAATTTTTCTCGTAAAATTTAAGTATTTTTAAAATAAATTTGCTAGGTAAAAGATACGGACTATTCAAAATTTCACTGCACAGTGGGACAGGAGACCCCTCAAAACGCTCGAAATTCCTTGTCTTGTAAAAAGATGAATAAAAGTTGTTTAAATGCAGTGAAAGAGTGAAGATGTATTTTTTTTAGTCGTAGGAAAGAGTGAAGATGTATTTTTTTTTAGTCGTAGATTACGAATTTGACAACAGAAATGTTTCTTGGTGACAAGGTGAGGGGGTAGGAGGTGCAATAATTAAAATTAGCCAAATTTTTGAGTGGTATTAATCTAAATCTAGGTTTTCAAGGTCGTAGGTTACGAATCTGAAAACAAAAATTTTTCGTGATAAATGGAGGGGTAGGGGTGTGCTAAAATTGGCCAAATTTTCGACTAGCATATCGAAATTTATGTTTTAAAAGCTGTAGATAATGAGTCTGATAATTTTTTTTTCGAAAAAAAGTGGAACTTAAAAAGGTGAATTTTTCAATAATTTTTCTCGTTTTTATTAATTCTTTTTCCATATTATTTAGCATTTCATTATGCAAATGATAAGTATCAGGACTGGATTTCTAAATTTGAGATAATAAGAATTTCTTTAATTTCACTTTCATTTAAAAATTTCTCGAGCAGTGCTTTCGAAACCGCAAATTAATCCGACCATCGTCGACATTTTTCAGATCCTAATGCACAGTCCAACGCAAATCCCAACCTCATCCAATGCGAGAATCGGTGTCAGCGGCAGCTCTTACCACTGGGTAACCGTAGTACCGAGGAAAATCCGCACATCCGAAGAAGTTGGATTATGGGCGCCGGAAAAACGAGGCTGTTATTACTACGACGAACGAGATTTGCTATTTTTCAAAATCTACACTCAGGTGAATTGCGACATAGAATGCGAAAGTAATTACTCGCTGAAGGTATGCGGATGCGTCGCCTATTATCATCCGAGTAAGCCTCTTTTCCTTATTCAGCTTTCGATACTCATTTCGTCGAAACCCCCATTACCACCGGTTAAAATTCCCGATCGATATTCCGCAGGAACATTATTCACACCTGTTTGCGGATCCAACAAAATGGATTGTATCGAAGACTCGCTGAGTGAGTAAAATTTTGTCGGCGCGACACGGTTTTAATTTATTACTTTATATTCCGTCATAGAGCAGAGAGAGGCTCGGGCCTGACGAAACCAGACGAGAACAAAAGATAGCGTGAAATTTGAACGAGAGTGAAAAAAAAATATCAACGAAACGTCTTTAATAAAGTAAAAAGGACTTGGCAGTTTTCTCCAAGAAGTTTTCTAATATCAGAATGAAAATCATGAATACAACACAGTAGAAGTCGTAAAAACGCACAGCCAGTAACGACTTTTCGTTGATATTTCTCTCTCGCTCGCTCAGCGTAGTCGGCAAAATTGAAATAACATATTTTTCTTTGTGTGGTCGTACACGTACCTTGATGGGAAAACTTTCTAAAAGCTAATAAAGTCGACAAATACGCAGATATTGTAATGGGTTAAGGTTATACGTACCAAGAGTACAACTTCATTAAAAAGCCAGAAAAAAAAATAATCAACAGATTGTTAGGTATATTAGTTTGTTCTGCGTGTAGCCAGATTTTCCGAACTTTACACCGAAAATATTGGAGAATGTGGTTGTTTACCGGTGTGTACGCAGTTTGAGTACGAGAGTGATGTTATGTCCATGGATGTGGCTGCGAGATTAAGATCTAAAAAGTATGTTTTCTCCGGGTATATCTAATTCGATTTGTATGTATTATGATGGATGAATTTTTCCCAAGTGAAAACTATTCCTTAATTTTAAATTTTCATTCGTATAGAAAAAGAAGTAAAATTTCTTCGAAAAGTAAAGAAAATGAAAATAGCACGTCGGAATATTCCATAGTTTCGTTCACGTACCAAAATCGAGATATGTTGGGGTATCTACGTGATGGAAAATACAGCATCACTGATTTTCTTGGTAAGTGTGTCCTCAGATATTTGATACGTCTAGAATTTCATTCGCTAATTTCGCCACTACGATAAAGGCTTAAGTCGGAAAATGAAAATTGGAAAGTTTTTTTGTTGGTGGCATTCTTGCGTAGAAAAAATCATCAGATTGGAGGCGATTTTTCATCTTTAATCATATTTTTAAAAGTATTCATTGGATCATTCAAGATGCCTATCGTCAATCTAAACGAGAATGAGATGAATTATGGAAAAAGTTTGTTTCAAAAATCAAAGCATTGGTTATCAAGATTTTCCCCGCCAAAATTGATTTTTCGATTTTTCGTGAATTTTTACAAATTTAGAAATCGCTAATTTGCTAATGAAGAACCTTCAGAGAGTTTGAAATTTCCTTTGGTAAATTTGAAAATCACTTTAAAAATTGTTTCATTCCTAACTAAGCGGTATAAGGATAAAATTAAACGTTTTATAGCTGAACAAAAACGTTTCGATTTCATTTTTAAATAGATGAGCAATAAACGTTAATAAAATTGCCTAACCGGTTTGCCGTAAATATGTGATGAATGAGAAGAGGACAAAAATGAAGTTGGATCTTCCAATTTCGCTCATTTTTTTTACGAGTTCTCCTTGGTGGTCTATTCACAAAACCACGATCATTTTTTCCCGAACCTTCAAGGGGGCGCGAGCGGGGGGACGGACCTCAAAATTTTTATACAATTACGATTTTTAGCAAAATTGCCCAACTTTGAAGGCTCATATCTCGAGATAGGCAGTACTTGGGGGAAAACTGTTTGCGGGATCTAGGAGAAAATTGATAGGAGATTCAAAATCGAAAATCACATTTTGAAAAGCTCAAATTTGAACTTTGGTAGTGAAAGCTCAACTTTCATAATAAGAACAAAAGATGAAAGCTACCATTTAAAAATCTGGAAAAATTATATTAATCAGCCCTTTTTACTATATTTTCAGCCAAAAATTTTTCAAGGATCTCCAGACCCCTGAGGGGTATAGGGGTCCACAATTTTGACCAAAATTCAAAAAAACTGAAAAAGTGAAGTAGCACATCGATTTCTAATAATTTGAAGGCGCCGGTTACGAATATGTACTTGGTTTTTTCATCAAACCCCTCTAAACCCCCCTATGAGCCCCCTTAATAGGGTCAAAATTCGAAAAAATGAAAAATAACGAGCGACCTACATTTATCTGCATGTATTTTTGGTTAAGTAGAAATTCCTACCAACATTTTTCCTACTGATTTTTTGATTTTGACTTTTATATTTTGGCTTTTTTATTTTGTTCTGTGATTTTCAAGTTTAAAGAATGTTTCAATTTAAAAAAATATGTTTTTTTGTTTTAACGAATTTTTTGGGTCAAAAAAAAAATTTTTTACATTTATTACAGAGGTTGAATCTTTTGGAGAAATTTTCAGCTCCAACTAAAATTCATTTAAAATGAATTAATAATACTGAAGAAAGTTTTAACTTTTTTTAATGGTCGAATTTGGTGAACTTCGAATCCAACGTGCCGATTTCAGGTCCAGAAATCTCATTTTTATCAATTACATATATCTGGATATTTGCTTATTTTTTTTTAAAATGTAAATTTTAGAAACTATCTACGTACTTACCTCAAAAAAATGTTTTCAAAAATGAGCCAAAATTTTAAAATTTACTCGAGAGGTGGCCGAAAATTTTGGTGGTACTCTTTCTCTCAGGTTGTCAAATTTTTTTGTACAAAAAAACCTAATGTAAAAATACTTTGTTAATTTTTTTAATCTAAAAATATTTTTTTATCGACATTTTTGATTAGACTGAAAAATACTGTATTTTTGAAATTGTTCCTAAAAATAGAATGAAAATTAAAAACCATTACTTTTGATACTTCTGAGTACCATTAATAATTACCAAAACAATGGGGAAAAAATTGAAAATTTTTCGTTCAATTTTCTCTTATAAAAGTTCCAATGCTTTGAATCGCGTGGAAAACGCAATTCACAATGTGTAGGATTGCAGAATTCCTTTTCTACAGTCACTTTCTAACACATTTCATAACACCCTAAGTTTTTTTCAAGTCCTACGTCCTACAAACTTTCTCTATCCTTTTGAATAATTTACAGATTATTTTCACTTTCTTTGAAAATAATGTGGGTGAAAAACATTTATCATCGTGGTGAGACATCCTACTCCCAACTTCCTAATAACTATGTATGTAGCCCGACACCTCGTTTATTCGTTACTCTGCCAGTATTTGAAAATTTTGACCAAAACCTACGATATAATAATTAAAGGGTCGTGTCGACTGCCCATCTGAAGCACGTGACTTTCCAACACTTCAGTTCGGTACTCTTCTCAACTCTTTATAATCTACCCAGCCATTACGTTGTCTAAAAATTGACAAATTACTCTATGGCACAATGTTTCAAACACGACACGACATCTGCCACCGGACACACGCGAGACCCACGTGTAATATTCTATTCGCAACATCACTCGTTCGAATCGAATTAATTGAATCTTTCAAAAATTAACTACGTACACATGAAATCTGGCCATCTAACTCCACAGGAACCATACTACACCTACTTATGCTTTTGAAACGAAATTTCACCAGCTATGTTTGTTTTTTGGTTTCGAGAAAAACGTCGAATGATGAACGGTAAAAGTTACACGTGACGTTAATCAAATAAAAAGACAAATGCTCGAAGAAAATTTATTATTTTGCTGATAAGTTAGCTATGGTAGAGAGAATAAAAAAATATACCGCAAAAAAGCGAAAAACTTTAGCCCGCAAAAAAAACAACTACCTAAACTTCATCATTGATGATATAACATTTTTCGACGGGTGAATAAGTGGCTTTTGTAGTAGATGCTTTTAAGCTATTATTCCATATAACAAGTTGGTACGTATCTATACCATATATATGGCTGATTCGTCAGACCATATAATGATATCTTGATGTGCCCGCCATATCATAACCGCTACAAAACTCAACTTTAAATTATTCTATTATAGTTTTATTACACATCAAACCGGGTAAGTATGGTAAACGATCGTATCGTAAAATTTCATCGCTGCAATCGTTCGAAAATTGAATTGTTCCAGGCAACTTGGGAGGTATAGCTGGATTATTTTTAGGATTCAGTTGGATCAGTATTTTGGAATTGACCTATTTCGCAGTTTTACGTCCGTTGGCCAATATTCGATTGAGGTATTTAGCTCGAGTCCGCCAGCAAAATTAACAGCTTGGATTGAACACCTATAATATGATTAATGGTTGTAGAAATTTTAATAAATATTTTGATGTGATTTCGAGGTTTTTGGTGTGTAAATATGGAATACGGAAACTTTATAAAACATTTTTTTTTTCTTTTCCCTTCCACCTACTCTTTCATTCTGAATCAGTGAAAAATCACCGATGAACAGTGAGAATCGCAGCACTGGAAAAATCAGAAAAATTTACTGATTTTCAATGAATTTTCACTGATTTTCTAAAGAATTTTCACTGATTTTCTAAAGAATTCTCACTAATTTTCCAGTAAATTTTCACTGATTTTCCAGCGAATGTTCACTGAATTTCCAGTGAATTTTTACTGATTTTCCAGTGAACTTTCCCTGATTTTCCAGTGAATTTTCACTGATTTTCTAAAGAATCCTCACTAATTTTCCAGTGAATTTTCACTGATTTTCCAGTAGATTTTCTCAATGATTTGTTTTCAGTGAAAATTTTTTCACTGATTTTCTCCTGTGCTGCAATTCTAACTGTTTCTCGGTGATTTTAGACAATTTTCACTGATTTACAAATGAGAGAATATGTACTCTCTAAATTTTAATCAGTTAAAAATTGACTGATTAAAAAGCCAAAAATGTGCAAATGTAGAAATCAGTGAAAATTTTACTGATTAAGTCGGTGAATTTTTATTTTTGAATCAGTAATTTTTCACTGATTTACAGCCAAATTTCACTGATTAACAGTGGCACACTTTTTGCTGTTTAAAATCAGTAAATTTTCAGTTTTTTGACTGATTCGGATTTAGAGAGTATGACTTGAAAACTCTCCTATTGATGGAGAAGATAAAAAATGACAGACATATTGATGGAATGACTATTTTAAGGTGGCAGTCGATGGTCAAGAATGAAGTGTCCATCTCGAATGGTCGAGCTTTTCTTATTCAGTTATGGTCAATTTCTACATCAAAAATTCTCGAAACGATGATAAACGTTTCTTTGGTGAACTTTTTAACTTTTTTTGTTTGAAAAGCATTTTTTACTTTTTACCCACTTTTACGGTCTCTGCCTACCTCAAAAAGTAAAGAGGAAAAAATTTGACTGGGGAAAATCGATATTTAATGTAGGTAATTGATCCGAGGAAGGAAATTGTGTTTTCAAAATAAATTTTAAAATTGCCTCTTTTTCTCGTAATAAAAAATTCCTTCAAAAAATCTCTTGTACATACAATCAACAGTCGTTTTTTTGAAATGAAAAAAATTGAATTAAAGCTGTAATTTCACTGTCTTGAAAACATTTCAAACTGTCGTTTTTCAAAGAAACGACAGGAAACGACGGATCAAACATACCTAAAAATGATCATTTTTGATCGTTTTTCTGAAATGAAACAGATTCGGGTCGAAGCTGCAATTTCAGTGTCTTGAAAATATTTCAAACTGTCGTTTTTCAAAGAAACGACAGGAAACGACGCGACGGATCCAACATACCTAAAAATCATCGTTTTTAGTCGTTTTGGCGAATGGGACTTCTTTTGCTAAGTTGATCACGATTTTTGAACCCGGCCTTCCCCTCATTCTGAGAAACCCGGAATCGCTGGAATGGATTAAAATCCAGAAGTGAGTATTCAAAAATTTTCGTCTCCACTAGAAAATTTCAATGGAGTCTTGAATTTTGGAATTGCGACTTTTTTCGCGAAATCTCTGGCTTCGGTACAACGGGAGATAGATGATGGGAAATGGAAGTTGCAGAACAGGACTTTCTCTGTCGAATTGATCGCGAAACTAAGGTTTAGAGAGAACCCCTTGGGCTCTCAGCTGCGGTCTATCTGTCATTTCTAAAAAATTACCCAAAATCGAAAATTATGGGATCCATACCTAGATGCCGTCGTTTTCTTAAAAAACGACCGTTTACTTTTGTTTCTTCAAAAATGATGAAAAATGAAAATTTTGAAGTTCACCAAAGTTGTCGTTACCAGTCGTTTCTTGAGGAAGCGACAAAAAAGTATTTCGGGATCACCAAATACATTTTTTTATTTCAAATTTTTAAAAGTTAAGGCAACATTACACATACGAATTCGAATGTTTCCAATAATTGACCTACCTAGATGCTTTTGAATGTCTGCACATTGATATTTTTTTTCAGGATTTGACCATTCTTTGAAAAACTTCTCTAAAACGTCTCAAATAATCACGAAACAACAAAAATAATTGATTTTTTTCGACGAACGACCAAAAATTCTCCTCATTATTATTAATATCACCAAACTTTCATTCGTGTTTTCTCACGTATGGAGGTACCTACGTTGAAACATTGACGAAAACTGAATTGATTTTTGAAGACCACTCTGAAAATTAATTCCAGAGGCAGCTCCAAATAGATACCACAATAGTTAGGAAAAAATGGTAACCTTGAACAAAACACCCCTTACCTTTCCATCCTCTCGAACAAAATTCAGCAAAACAAACGAATTCGAAATAATTTGATTATTCAATAAGATAATACCAGTTGGCGGAGTCCTTTACATCGCTATTACACAGAATCGCAGAAATTCAAACTTAATTACAAGTTTATTATATTTGACGGAATAATCGTTGGAGTGTACATCTGAGACAGTTGGCTGATGATAAATTTAATAAGTTTAAGGTTCGGAGCGAACATAGTAAATTGTTGAAACAAAATACCTCTAATACACGGAATAGGAAACGAGTCACTTGATACCTAATGCGAGTTTTCCATATTATTCTCGCCATCTCGAAAGCGAGCTACATGAATGGGGTAAACGTGTGCTCGCTCAGAACAAATGAAACAAAATCCGCCAGTTTTGCGGCTACTTAACAAACAAATAGCGAAATTGTACCAAATTGGTACCCATAAAAGATAAATGATTTCCAAAATGCGTCGTTTTCTTCTCGCCGGGTAATTAAAATTTTCTACCATAGTCGATATTGTATTTTGGCAACGACGTACAATCGAATATATTCTCAAGAAACCTCGATCGAGAGTCGAAATTTTCGCAGGAAAATATCTCGTAGGTATTCGAAGAGCTATCCGATGGCATGAGTTCGAAACACCCGTAGGTCGAAAATACGCGAACGTAAAACGAAACCATGTTTCCGACAAGCTTTGTTTAAATAAGTTGGAATTTTTTTTTACGTTTATGTAAATTATGAACTATGAACGAATAAATAATGAAAATACGACTACCGGCGGTGTATCTTTTGCAAGTTGTACGATAAAATATTCACCGCGAATAGAACTTATACCGAGTATACTTTCGTTTGGCAATTTTTCAACGCCGCCAACTCTCAAGCCGAAGTAATTTAATTTCCAATGGCAACTTTTAAACATCTCGAAACACCTCGGGTTAATTTCGTCGCCTCGAACCGAATAGTTCTTTGAAGTTTGATAATACTGACCGAGAGAATCAAACAAGTCGAGTTGAAAAATGATACAGCCTCTGGAATATCTCACATCCCACTCGAATATCCTCAATCTTTCAACTTACGTTTCAATAAAAAAAATCTCACTGTCGTTCGATGACGATTAATTTTTACACGTAACGCGTCCTGTACGTAGGTTCTTTTTCAAAGGTAATGCGATATTTTTACCGCACCCGGGTTGAATATTTTCCAAATTATTTCCAACACGAAGCTGTATAAATTACAGATTTTTCATTTTCGAACCAACCGAGCGAAAGTTTCAACGCGGTTTTTTTTTCTCTCGCTCGATCTTTTTTTTACCCGTTGTAAAGTTTACTTACTTGCCGAATTTTCGATGTTCGAAACGCATTTAGGCTTTTAGAGAGATGAACGTTTTAGTAACGTGAATACAACACACGCTTTTATAGGTTGCTTTTATCAACAAAATGTAGCCCCTTATTTTATTCAGTATTAACAACAAATTATTCATTAATTACGCGTTGATGCTAATGTAATTAATGCGGCAGCATTTTTAATGCGAGTTTGGCTGCGATATTGTTGCTGGTGGAATATTATCGTTTTTTTTTCTTAGGTATCGTGCGGTTTGATGTGAGGTTACGGTGGGTTACCCAAAAATGGTGTAATTTTTGTGGTGAATTTCTCGAGGTATGCTTAATGGTGTAATAGGTTGAGAAAATGAGTGGAAATTTATCGAAAAATTGGCGAAATTTTTTCGAGGAAATTGCTGAATTTTTGATTTGCTAATAGAGGTTTTTTTAAATTTTATCCCGCCTTCTCTTTTACTCATTTTTTTTAAATTCTAAAATAATGGGTTAGCTCGTGAAATTGAAAAATTTTCATTTTGAAAATAATTTAGATTGCTGAGTTGAGAAAAAAATCACAGAATAATATGAAAAATATGAAAAAAAAAAAATGAAATTTGGAATCTGGAACCTGGAACCAAGAACCAGGAACTTGGAGTCAGGGACCAAGATCCTGGAGCCGGGATCTGGTTCGGTCCAACCCGGAAGTTCTACAATTTTGCAAGAAGACTGACAATTATTCAAGCTCTCCTAATGAAAAAGTTGCCTACCTCAAGATTCAAGGCAGCGAATAATGAAATTTTTTACTGGAATAGAATCCTTTATAATTTTTCCTTTTTTTCCAACTCGAGATAAAAAATTTCTCGAAAAAAGCCATTACTTCGGAAGATTTCCCCACTCGACCCTAATTTTTCAGTAATTTGTTCTGGCTTTTTTCCATTTTTGGTTCGACCCCGATGTTCTGTTTTCAGGTTCTTAATAGATTTAAAGCTAAGAAAGAATGATGTTAATAGAATTGCCTAACTGATTCGCCGTAAATATTCTCGGGTAGCATATTTACGGCAAATCGGATAGGCAATTTTATTAACGTATTATTCTCAATTGTTGAAAAAAATATAAATCGTCGCGAGTCCGTCCGGAAATCAGGGCAAGGAAGTTTAATTTTGTTCTTTATTGTGAAATTTTTCAAAAATATTTTTCATTTTCTTTTTAAAAAAAAGCAAATGAATCGTATTATTTTTGCTGGAAAATCACGATTTTTGAATTTTTTTAAAAAAAATAACACAAATCTCTAAAAACTAATTTATCTAGAAGTTCTGATTCCAATCATTGAATTAATTATTACCTGGAGGGGAGGGGATAAAGAGGGGATGAAAAACGAGAAATTTGAGACTGGATGTGTTAGAAGAATGAAAAAATTGTTAGCTCATTTTCTATATGAAGAAGAAGGGAGAGTAAAAGAGAGAGAGGCAAAACATAAAGAGGAAAGTACACGAAAACAAAATTACTTGAAATTCTTCTTTTCAAACTAGATTTTTATATATTTTTTATAACACTTCAAATTGAAAAAAATTAAAAAATTATAACTTATGTCTAGTTTAATTATTCGCCAAAATTCTGGAATTTTCATTCGATAAATACTGGAAAATGGGTGGTGCCAAAAATTCTGGAATCCTATAAATTTTCAAAAAATTATAATTTTTAATGTTTTTATGGAAGTAATGCTCGATTTTGGAAAATTCTACCATTATTTAAACGATTTCCAAATCTCAATTTGAGAATTTTTCCAAGGTAAAAATTTTTTTAAACATATCAATTTTTTATAAAATTTTTCACCTTTTTCGAAAATTTTTTAGACTTTTAGGATGCTAATTTTTTAGAAAAAAATTGTATGAAAATGAATACAAATCGCATTTTTTTCGCTCATATGATCTAGTTTGGTAGGCAGGCCCTTGAATTATGTAGGTAAGTAAATGAGTATTTCGTAAAATCGATTCTGATTTTTTTTCCTGAAAAAGTATGGTCTAAGTAGGTATAGTCCTTATTTTAGCTGTTCGCAAAAATTTGCGACCAAAAATACCCCCCCCCCCCACCATAAAATTGGAAAATGGAAATATTCCCTCACAACTAAATAATTTTTTTCCTAAAAAATTGATAAATTATTCCCTCTAAAATTTCTCCCTCCCTAATTGACCCCTCACCTCAATCCATTAGCCAAACATTTTTAATATTTCTCAGAAAACTAAAACGTTTACCTCCAAAAGTTAAAAAAAATTTCCGTCAAAATTGAAAGATTTTCCCTTTAAAACTACATTATACCTCCCCCCCACCCCATTGAAAAATTATTCCTCAAAAACCGAAAAAATCCTCTGAAAAATTTAAAGATTTTCCTCAAAAATTAAAAAATTACCCCATAAAAAATGTAAATTTTTTCCCAAAAATTAAAAAAAAAATCCCTGAAATTGAAAAACTTCCTCTCAAAATTGAAAATCCTCTCCCCTACTTCATTCCCCGAAAATATTGAAAAATATTTCTCAAAATATTGAAAAATTTTCCATCAAAAATAAAAAAAATCCTTTAAACACTGAAAAAAATATCTCCAACATATTGAAATAATTTTTCGCAAAAATTGAAAATTTTTTCTACAACAATTGAACATTTTTCTTCTGAAATCCGAAATATTTTCTGAAGGTTGTAGCTTTGCTCCAAACCTCTTCCAATCGATTGGAAAAGTCAAAAATAAGTACCTTAAAAATACTATACCTACTTACTTACCTACATCGAAAATTTTTAGTTCTCATGAGAAGTTTTTAAATTGTAAAAATTTACATTTTTTAGAAGTTTTTCACTTTTTTAAAAATTAGAGAAATTTTTGATTTCTGTGAAAAATAAAATAAATTCAGCTGAGATTCCTTTATGAAAAAAAAAGTGTGGATTAAAATAAGATTTCAGATTACCCAAGTACCCAAAATTTTGTATTTTCATCCATTTCTTATTATTCATGTACCTAATTTAAAATAGGTATGTATAGATATCTCAGTGAGTTGAAATGAAATTTTAAAATTACTTTTTAAAAAAATAGACATTTGAATTACGGAATAAAAATTTTTCCAACCTCGAAATTCGACAAAACAAACCACCAAGTAGACATATAAAATTCTGGCCAATATTCTCCTCCTTCCCTTCTCACCCAGTCCACCTTTGATAAAAATAAAGATTAAATTCCATACTCCTTTTTGATTTCTCGTACGATGACGATGATTAGAAAACAATTTAAAACCCACCACCTTCCTCACTTTTTTTCTCCCATCCAACGAAAAATACTTCGCAAGAAAAACCGCACCAAAAAAAATCGTCAATTTTCTTCCAATCTCGCCCTCCTCCCATTTCCATCTCGCAAGTTTACCAAAAAAACAAACAAACAAATCGACCCCATAAAAATTTCATTACCCACGCCTCGACCCAATATCCTCTGCGAATCGACTCGGTGAAAATCAAACACCCTCTTCACCTTCGCCCCTGTACTGTAAACATGATAAATATATTCAAATTAAACCTCATCTCAATTATCGAGCCACAACGGTGGTAATAATTTACCCAGCAAGGCCCACGGCGGTTTCTCGTTCCGACCAAATCAATCCATCTTGAAAAACCGCGTTCGAAACCACAATTAGAATTCGAAAGTGTTAATATGTTTAACTTAGCATCGGGCTGCGGAAGGGAAACGAATACCAATGTTAAACATCGGGCGAATTCTAAATGGGGTTTTTACAAATTCCATGCTACGACGATTACTCTTTCAAAGCAGCTCGCTTTTAATGATAAAACCTGTCGAAAAGGAAAGTAAAATTTACCACTTGGCGCAGCGTAGACATAGTTAATCTACGAGAACATTTCAATAAACAATTTAAAGGCGATAAAGTTTGTCGAATCTGGAATAATATATAAGAACGGCTTGTAAAAATACGAGTTAAGGAAGACGTAAAAAGTTTTCTTCTTTTTTCCACTTCTGAAACTGGAATAAAAAACTTTTTTCATACGATGACGATGAGGTTTTATTTAATTAAGACAACGTTTGGAAAATAGAGAAAGGAAAAAGCTCGCTGGTGAAATAATTATACGAGTAATTCAATTATGGTAGGCTACTTTGAGCCTAGAACATTTCCACAATTTACACTTTCGACTTCGAAAATGAGAAACCGTGGAACATTATGGAAGATGAATGCAACCGCCGAGATTTTACTTCGTTTTGATAATCATATTGAAAGCTACAGACGAGAAAAATCTCTCGGATTCTTCTACGTAATGTCGACGACTTGAAGTCGCCTGGGCCCGTGTTTTACGAGAATTTTACGCGCATTCGTTTTATTTAGGTACCTGTTACCTACCCCCTTGCGAAATAAAGTATCTCGTCGAATTGCGAGTTAGTAAGATAGTTAAAAAGCTCGTGTAACACTCGTACGATGAAACATAAACCTATTCAGAGTCTCTCTTACGGTTACCCGATGCTTTCGGCGTGTTTTCCAGTTACCTCTGAGAATATTTCCTCGATTTTCTACCCTGACTGGGCCCTCGAATCGAAAATTAATCAATTTTTCAACCAAAATTGAATTTCGTTTTAATTTTTCATCTCATTGGGTACTCTTTTTCAATAGATTCTCGATACGAATTAATCGATAGGTTATTTTTTTTACCACGATTGACGAAAACAGACCCATCGAAAACACACACGATTTGGCTGCGTAACTCCGAACAAAAGCTAGCAAAGTGCGCCAAATTATATCAGCCGTAGGTCACACCGTCGTATTTCCTCGTCGACGTCGAGTCCTTATCAGATTTTCAGACTCGGCTGGTCTATCAAACGTGCTCCTCGTCGGTTTCGCGAATCCCCTCGTTCGTCGTCGTTTTTTTTTCACGAATCGACTGGAAAATTTTCCAGATCAGCGAATCTTCGGTGTTGGTTTTTCTATAAATTATTCATCTTGTAACCGAGTGTTTTTATTTAAATTTTACCTTATTTTAATTCCGAGATTAATATTCTACCGGGCTACGTCATCGAAATTTTCCACCTTCGTCCAGTCGCTGGAAAAACTCTAGAGGAAATTTCGTCGATGAAAGAACAACCATGCGGATATTTTAGTCGACATCGTCATGCATTATTAAACGGGTAAGTACATTGAGAATTTACCGAGAATAATCTACGAACGGAAATTATATATTTTTAAAAGCCAGACGATCTAAATCATTTTTATTTCGTCGTATTTTAAGCCGAAGAAGAAACTGCTTGGAAAATACCTATCTATTTGATGTATCGAATTTGAGGTGTTTTTTTTTTTCAATAAAAAATACCTATTCGTACCCTTTAATAATTTTTCCTCGGTATTAATAAAGTTTACTCGCAGATTCAATAAAAGGTTCGCGACGCAAGGTGGCATTTTTTATTAAAAAAATTTAATAATCTGTCATTTAAGAAAAGCGAGTAAAATTCACGTGTCGGAGCTTTGATGAATTCTCAATTTAATGTTGCACGTAGCCCACGTCTGACGTTTCACTGACTCCGAGAGAAACTTTACCAAGGCTTGGGCTTGATTTTCAATGTGTCGGAATTTCTTTTGACGAAATTAACAGAATGTTTCCAAAAATTTAGGCTTTTGTGCGTGATACCCGCGTGAAAGTGTTGGAAAAGTGGCCTTATTCAAAGGGTCCCCCTTTTAACGACGAATTAAACGTAAAAGAAAAACATTCCGGTGTTTTTATTTATAGTATTTTTTTTCTCTTTTTGGTCTCGCGTTATGTTTACTCAATTTCAACGTGAAATTTTAACCTTTGGATGCCGCTGGTGAAGTAAGAATTTTACTCTTTTTTTTCCCTACTCGAGAATATTTTAATTTTGCGAAATTCAAATATCGCCGAATTTTTAGTGCCACGTCGTGGTCTCGTTAATAAGTTCCAGTCCGATGAACACGACACGACCATCTTATAAAATTTTTATCTATGTTGTTCTAGGGGAACTTTTTTTTTTTTTTTTTTTCAAGTCGCAGTACAGTTTTGGCCTAAAAATATAGACGAATTTTTGTCTAAATTGATGCTAATTCCAAAGCTTGATTTGGAATTTAAATTTTTACCACGATAAAAAAGAAATCAAGTTTAACGAACGAACGATTTTTATTCTTTATTTTGACGTTTTGAGAAATAAATTACCGAAACGTTGCGATGTGGTTTTTTTTGGAGACCTTTGAGCGTTATTTTTGATTTTTGTTGTTATTGTGCCAGGCATTCTCGAGCGTTTGTTATTCTACTTATAGTTTTTTTTGCCGTTTTGGAGGTTTTTCTGTTTCGAACTGGTGTATAAAGTTGCTTGCTTTATAGGTTAGTTTATTTTTATATTATTTTTTGATTCTGTTTTCTTAATTTTGTTCTATTCCGAAGTCGAGTCTCGGATCGAGATAATTTTCCCAGATTTATGGATCGTTCGTCTGCGGATTTAGGATGAAATCGTTTTCGAAAGTGTCATTGTAAGCTTTTTTTACGAGGACGAGGTTTTATGACGGAATTTGTCGACCGGATTAAGTGTTCGGGGATAGATTTTTTTTAAAGGGGATTTCAATAATAAGTAATTTGAAAGATGTCGAAAATTTATACGGGGTGGTTTAGTAATGCCTGGTTGGGAAGAAGAATGAATAGGCTATATTTATGCTGCTTATTGAGTAAAAAATGTATCGAAGGGAGTTTTTTTCCTGTATATGAATTTTTATCCTGTTTTCGTAAAAACTTTTTTCCTGCTTGTAAGTTAAATTTTGTCCCATTTTTTCGTAGTAGATTTTTTTCGGTTTTATGAGAATTTTCTTTCGTGTTTTCGTGATAAATTTCTTTCCTGTTTCATAGTAGTTTTTTTTTTCTAATTTTTATGAAAAAATTATTTTTCATATTTTTATGAAAATTTACTGCATACTTTTTATGGAAAGTTCATTTCCATTTCGTGGAAACTTTTTTCTGTTTTTAATAGGTACGGATTTTTATCACAATTCTTTACAGTTTGAGCTAAAAAAAAAAGCAAAAATGAGATTATCTTCCTACCTCTCCCCCTCCCTCGGCAACAACAAAAAAACATTTTCATTTGAAATATTCATTTTTTCCTCATAACAGCAAAAATACATTTCTGGTAGAAAAAATTGATAACAATCAAGGAACTTTTGAAAACTACCTATTTGATTTTTCAATGAGAAATTTCGACTTCGAGATGAAAGAAATCAGTAACAATAAAATTTAATTCAAATTCGGAATTTTCAATTTGATTTCTCTCGCCAGCAGCCCCCCCCACCCCTTCAATAAGTCAACTCTGACCTGTCTCTCGTTTTCTTAACAGCTTTTTTCTTTTTTCAAAATAGATTCTTTCCCAGATTCATATAAAAATATTTTTCTCCTTTTTTATAGAAATTTTGTAATTTGTTTTCATGTCTTTTATTTTTCATGTTTAGATTTTAAAATTATTTTTTAGGTTCTTGAATGCTTTTTTCCCGATTTCATGAACTTTTTTCCTCATTGAGTTTCTTAAAGATGAAAGGAAAATTGAAAATGTTGAAAATTGGGAAAATGAGATTTGTACGATTTTTTTTTTTTCAAGACTGAATTTGGAAGACTTTTCCAAAATACATAAAGAAGTGGTGAAAAAAATAGAAAATTTACTTTGAAAGGCAAAAAAAAAGTTTTACAAACCATTTTTGATTTTATTGGATTCATGGTTGGACCTTACCGAGATTAACATTTTTGAAAGAACTTTTATGTAGGCATTTCTAATAGAATTCTAAGAAATAGAATTTATCACATTTTCCTGTCACAAAATATAACTTTACCGAATTTTTTGGAATCAAAATGTAAGTTTTCAAAAAAAAAATGGCATCATCTCACCACTTTCTGAACTTTTTAAAATAGGTACTTACTTAATGTCTAATTTTACGACTAAAAAAATGTAAATTATTTTGTTTTCTGTTCTTTTTCATTACCTTAGCCAGAACCTTCATTCACACTTCGATTAATTTTTTTCACGTCGAAATGATAAAAATAAATATTATGAAAATTATTTCAAATTATGTATTAAACGTAATGGCTGTGCCATTTTTCCCCCAGAAATTAAATGAAAATTATTGAACCAAAGTTGCGCCTAAACCTAAAAACGACAAGGTATTAAAAAAATTGAACTTTTGATTAAGGTAAAAATTATTTTAATAGGATGTATTTAATTTACTCAGATACACCTACCATTGGCAAAAATTTTTCATCATTACCCCATTTTGAAGAAATCCTTTGAAATGCCATTTTTTTCACGCTTTTTCAATGAAAAAAAAACGTAAAAATTTTTTCTTGAAAAAATTTGCGCAATACATTTTTTTCTATCTTGAAAAAAGTGCCTTTGACAAAAGTTGGGTACTATATTCATGAAAAATCCCCACTGATGTATTTCATCTGCATAATTGGTTAAAAATTTAGACTCAACTTAGTCATTTCGGAAAATTTTTTTCACTAAATTTTTTCAAGATTTTTCATTAGGTATTGAAAAAAAATGAAAAAATGCCATGTTTAAAGACCCTTGAAAAATATTTCGCCAATGAGAACATTTTCAACTTTTTCTGATTTTAACATTAAGTTTGGGTATACCTAAATAATTTTTTTTAATTTTTTCAATTTTTAGGCCTGCTTACTGGTTTAATATTTTTTTCTGAATGAAATTTTCCTAAGATGGATAGAGAAACAGTGGTGTCAATATTGCGAATTTACACCACTTTTTTGATAAATCAAACCTTATTAAAATATAAATTGGTACATTTTTCTCAGTGTAACATAACATAATGTGAGTAGATATGTCTTGATCTAAAAATTTTTTGGAATTTCCTCCCCCCCCCCCCTCCCTTTGAGACACGTCTGAATTAGAATGAATGCGAATAATAGTATTTTTGGGTAAATTGTTTTTAATCGACTCTTTTAATTTTACAAAAAAAAAATTAAATTGCTCCTCTCATTCAATTTTGAAAAAAAAAATTACAAAACGATTGAGTATACTTATCTTCTCTGAAAATGATTTAAAATTTGATGAAGATTGTAACCCAATAAACTATTAAGTAATATCTCATTACTTTGAAGATTTAATTTTTATTCATAGTGTTAAGTTAACCTCGTTTAATTAATCGACTGGAAAATCTGAAACGTTGATAATCTTCCAAAAGCTATCTCGAGTTCTAATACTTTAAGAAATTTCCTTTCCAAAAACACCAAACTACGAAGTTTTTTTCAATAGCCGAAAATCTACAGCAATGATTCAAAAGGATTTAATCTTATTGAAATGAATTCTCGTTCTTCGAATAACTATTCGACAACCAAACAAAAAAAACACTTTTTTACGTAATCCATCCGTCAAATACTTCCTTCTTCAAAACTTTTATCCATTTCATCTAAATTCTTGGTACCAGGCTGCTTCAATCTTCAAGATAGTCAATTGTAACCCACGTTACATATTTAACATCGCATTAAACTAAAAACTCGGCGAATTTACGAATCACCCTGTATAATGCAGACGTTTGAGGGAGAATAACGTTTATTTAAATTACTCTCGAATAGATTTCGGCGAATTGAGATGAACCTCGATATTACCACTTTGTACCCTAGTTACAAGAGAGATTCCTTAAATTGGATGAAGTTGTAATATTGCCAAATTCAAAGTAATTACCTCGCTAGACAAAGCTTCAAAATTCGACATTTTGATAGCTACGTCTCACAGTGTGCGATTAATACAGGCAGATTTGGACGTTGACGAAATTTCGACGACTTGTTGCTTAAAATAGCGTAAGTATGGGTTTTAAATGCTTCGCTATGCAGCAAAACTTACCTATCGTTTGGCCTTTGTCTAAAATACACATGCGGCGTTTCGTTTTAGGGGAATTAAATACCACACCTACGTAAATCCGAGACACCCTCGAATACCTTATAATCAATAGATATTGTACACGAGAGTGATGGGAAGAAAGGAAAAAACGCGAGACAGTATGAAAAAGCAAGGTAAATCCGTCGAAAATTTTCTATCCTGGTAAACAGATTGAATAACAGGTCCGAGAGAAAGCTTTAAAGTCTGGGCGAAAAATATGAAACGCGATAACGCAAAGTATGGGTATTGTAATTGTTGGGTATTTTAAAAGAAAACAAACGCTGGCAGTTTAGGGTTTCAAAGATTAGAATATAATTTCGCCAAAAAGTACACGGAAACTTGGGTTAGGTTTAACCTTTCATTCGGTCCGACGAAGGGCTCTTATTTCAAATTTCGCAGCGAATCCGCTTTCAATTTCTGTATCCTTTTTTTTTTCTCATCTCATAAAATCCTCTCAATTTTTTCCACCAAGGGTAGTCATCCACTCGAGTACGAAAAACGTGACGGCTTAACGCTACAAATAATCTACACTAACCTAATTTACGCTCATATCAATCATTATCCGATGAACAAATCACTCCTCGTAGACTCATCGTAAATATCTTCGAGGCTTTTTTTTCGCCTCGCAGTTTTTCATCCCGATCTTAGAGGCTCGTCATTGTCGTACGTGTTTCTGTGCCTTATTCTGTGCGTAGTCGTATGTGTCGAAATTCTCCTGCTCGACTCGACACCAAAGGCTTCAATTATACAAGGTGTTCGAACAAGTTTGTCGGCAAATCATTCTGAACGTACGTGAAACTCGACTCTCGACTCGTCCGAAGATAAATTGAAACGTTTTATCTTACGGTGCTTTTTACGTGCTGTAAAAAAGGTCATACGAGAAAGCGTACCTATTTCGTTTATAGTGTGCTTCGTACTATTAAACGAGTTATGACGTTTTGCCCAAGTTTTTTTTTACACGTTTAATACAAAGTGTAGGTTAAATGTTTGCGTTATATTTTTAGTGCTTGGAAGGAGAGTGGTAGAATGAAGTGGTTTGGAATTTTATTTTGATCCCGAATTGGTAGGTTTATGACTAAAAAATCATTCTCGAGGATTTGTAGCTATTTTTTTCGACCAATAAATATTGCAATGAAATTTCGCAATGAAATTCTGCGAGAGTATTTTGTAAAATATTCAAAAGAAGCGGACTTGAATTTTTCTATAGGAGCGCAAGAAGTGAAAATTTTCGAAAATTTATTCCACAACTTGCGAATTTTTAAAACATGCAGAAATTGAATTGGATTGCAAATTTTATAGGTAAGTAATTCATTCATTCCTCGGAATTTGAAAATTTCGAAACTCATTCTTTAACAATGGTCGAAAAATCATAAACTACGCAGCAATAGGAACCGACAGATAAGGGATGAAAGTATGAACTTTCAAAATTATATTATACTTCTATCAATGATAAAAACATCAAAAAATTACAATTTTTTCAAAAATTACCAATAATTTCTATCAAAAGTAAATTTTACATCAAAAATGGAAATTTTCATTGAAAATGAAAAATTTAATCAAAAATGAACTTTTCCTCGAAAAAAATGACTTTTTGAGAATCAGAAATGACAATAAAGAAAGGACCAATTTTTTAATCGTAAATGATCCTTTTTTAATTTACAAAAAAATAAAAAAAGACGTTTTTTAAAGACTGATTTTCGAAATAGGTTTTATTTGTGTGTTTTTTTTTTCAAAAATGAGTATGTATTTTTTTAAATCAAAAATGACTTTTTTAAAATGAAAGGTGACCGTTTTTTAAATTAAAAATTACGTTTTTTTAAAAAAATCAAAAATGACGATTTTTTTAAATCAAAGAGGATGGATTATTTTTCACAAAACTGATCATTTTTTACTCGAAATGACCAATTTTTTAATCATTAAAAGATCATTTTTAAATCAACATTACGAATTTTTAATCAAAACTGATATCTTTTTTATCAAAGACGGATTACTATTTAAACGACTACCTATTTTTTATCAAAAATAACTACCTACCTATCTTTATCATTACTTGACTATTTTTTAATCGAAAATGTCGATTTTTTAAAATTAGAAATAACGATTTTTTTAATCAACGAAGACAGATTATTTCTATCAAAAACTGACGATTTTTTGAATCAAAAATTTACAATTTTTTATCAGAAATGACTAATTTTTTTTATCACAAATGATCCTTTTTAAATCAAAATTATACTAAGTACCTACTTTTTATCACAATTTTTTTTTAACAATTTTTATTTAGGAATCTATTTACAAATATTAACCTTAAAATTCTAAGTTTTTATCGCAAATGTCTGTTTTCTTTTTCAAATGTGACTGTTTTTTTAAAATCAAGAATGGTGATTTTTTTTAATCAAAGAAGATTGATTATTTTTATCAAAAAATTGACGATATTTTAAATGAAAAATCACAATTTTCAAATTTTGTAGTCATAAATGACCATTTTTTAAGTATCTCAAAGACAAATTATTTTTATCAAAAACTGGCTACTTTTTAACTCAAAATTGATAACTTTCATCAAAGATGACTATTTTTACTCAAAAATGGCTACTTTTAATCAAAAATAACTAGGTACCTACTTTTTATTTAAAAAGGACTATTTCGTACTTAATCAAAAATGACTATTTTATCAATAGCGGCTATTCTTTTATCAATAATGACTTTTCTTTCACCAATAATCACTGTTTTTTTTAAAAATCAGAAATAGTCATTTTTATCGGACTATTTTCTTCGAAACTGACTACCTATTTTTTGAAAAAAATGACCATTGTTGTATCAAAAATTATTTGGCAATGTTTCTCAGAAATGGGAAATTATGATTTTATTTCTCATAAATGACAATTTTTATCAAAAAAATGTTTATTACAATAATTAATTTTTGTCGAAAATGAAAATTTGTATCCAAAAGGGCTTTTTTAACAAGAGTTATAGCTTTGAACAAAAAATGATTGAGTTCAAAAAATGATAGGTATCTACTTACGATCTATCTAAACATATGTGACCTTCCAGGAGAAAACCGACCTTCTGTCCGAAAAAAAAAATTGAAAAAAAAAGTGTCCCAATCAATCCAAAACAAATGATAATCATGGTTTTGGACTGATTGGGAAACTTTTTTCAATTTTTTTTTTCGGACCGAAGGTCGGTTTTCTCTTGGAAGATCACATATGATGAAAGTTGAAAATATTTGTTTTGTCTTTCTTCAATCCTATAGGATAAATTTTAGGAAATATGGCATTTTTATCTAAGTAGGTAAGTACTGAAAAACAAAAAAAAATAGTTTGAAAAACTTATTTTTACTCCTCCTCCAAAAAAAATTGCTTTAGGCCACCAAAATTCTTATCAAAATTTTCCCTCATTATAATTTATGACCGATCTTTTGGAGTAGGTTACGTTTAGATCCCTTTCAGGAACCCAAACACCACACTTTTTCTGTAATACCCTTTGAGGAAAAAATCCTGAAATGATACAAGAATAAATATTTCATCACCTAAAAAAAAAAACCAACATCGATTTTCCACATTTTTTAGTTCGATTTGGGCATAACAATTACGTACAAATTTTAAATTTTAAAAAATTCGCCAAAATTCGTAAACTGAACTAGAACGCTTGAAATGCTGGACAAAAATTTTTCTGGATGAAATTCCGACTTTTTTTTTTGTTACTGGTCAAAATCGTATTATTAGTTGGGGAACCTCATTTGTTGAGACAAATAGATCCAAAAAAATCGTAGAAAAATTCTTAATCTCGTACCCTTGAAAAAGAGGAATACCTACGTCTTATAGTAGTACAAACATGAGTACTTGCCCTCTCCTGACCAATCCCACCTCATTTAATCTCTACAAAAGCTTAAAAGGCGTTCTACGTAAATAAAAATATTACACATATTTACATTTAGCTACATCGCTATGTACATTAAGCAATCCATCATATAGGTAGATTATCACCCCTTTTAAGCTTCCATCCTCTTATTCTCGCTAATTCGCTTTCCACAGCTCTAATGGACAACTCGACATTCTAGCAGCATTATCATAATGCAATTCAAGTTGCATATCACGCTATTCATTATTTATCTGAACCTTTTTAGATCACCTCGGTAACATTTAAAATGAATAAATCTCTATAAGTATAAATCATCGCGAGCTGATCAATAATTACCCTTATGAATTTTTAATCACGATAAAAAAAAACGACCGAATTGGCTACGGTGATCAAATATACAACGAACTACATTATTTTAATTTTTTCATCGTACCCTTCATTAAAGTTATTTGCTTTGCGTTTCAATCTCGCCCGGCGCGAAAATTAATGAGACACGTTTATACGAAACGTCAGTATGTGAACTTGGTGAAAATGTTGACTTTGTAAAGCATGCCCTTTCGACTACGCTTTATGCTTCGTTTAATGCTTATATGAATGGTTTAATCCTGGCAATATGATTGATTAATTCCGAAATACCTTTAGAGAGCATTATCATGTAAACAACCCGACGACCAGATTTTTCTCAATATCTCTAATCTGGGTAAATTTCGAACGAAAAAATTACACTTTTTCATTTTTCCAGATCGAATTTTCCCATCGGATTGTTCAACATGCCAAATAATGAGACGCTCGGGTCGGTTAATTTTGAAAAAATTCGCCTAGATTCCAGCAACGTCAGCAAATTACCAAATTATTTCGACGATTAAAGGAGAATAAAGCTTTATGGCCATATTGCAGTCGTGTTGTTGTTGGCAATCCATTCGTAAAGGATCGTACGCTTCGGCCATTTACACAATGGTAAGTTTTTCATATTTTATCAGACAAAATGAAAAATAAAATTACTCCGAAAAATTGTCGACGGAGTGGAAAAAAAATTCAACTTTAATATTCGTTATTTATGGAACGAAATCCCCCATCTTCGCCTCAATCTTTCGACACTTTTTGTATTAAATGTTGAATCTTGTCATTTTTATTCTTTGTATAAAAACGTGTAATCATCTAGCTTTGTACTTTGTCGTAAGTGGTTCTCCCCCCTTCGATATCTTTATTAAAACACAAAACACGAGAAAATTGAAAATAAATGAACAAAATACGAGTACGCGGTTACACATTCGTCTTTTATAGTGGGATGGGCTTCGTGTAACCCTATTTTTTCATTTCCAGCGACGTTTTTTTCTCTTTCAGTTCGAAAGCGTAGGAAACTTGACAATTTTTTACCCTAACGGATGTTGAAAGGCGGCTCGAAATCTTTGAAAAAAATTTCGCTTTGATTTTTTTTTTGTTTTAATTCAATCCGACTCTCGGAGTTATTTTCAGACGAGAATTATGCATTACGAATTTCACACACGAGAGGAGCATGTTTTAAGAGATTTTTTTCCTTCATAATATGAGACATATTTTTTCTCATGTGTAAGATTACGAAAGGGGTCGAAAAAAACACCGATGATTGGAATTTTTAATATGATAGCGTCCATATTTCGCACATATACATTTATAAGGATGTGTCGTGTAGTTTTATATCTGTGGAGTATATTAGACTACGTGTTATAACATCTATAGCTCCGGCGTGCTGGGTTATTGGGCCGGATCGTTTTTCATGGTGGTTTTTATATTAAGCCAAGATATTAGGTGGAGAAAATTTTCTACGCTGGAAATGAGAAAAAAAAATTTCTTTCGAATCAAGATTTCGTCGAAAAGATAGGTATGTAATATCTCCTGGGAATACAAGGGCAGAGACGTTATTTTCTATGGGGAAATTCATTTAAAATATTGAAGTAGGTATTGGGTTCCAAGTTTTAATTATAGCGATGACATTTTTCCTGGATTATTTCAAATTGAAGGTAGATATATCTTTTTCAATGTTTTGTGGTGAGATTTTTCCGATTAATTATTTTTTTCTAATGGTTCATTTATTTGAGATTTAATTGGAGAAAGATTCGATGGATGTTATCGAGATCGAAATAATCGTCTGTTATTGAATGAATGTGTGAAAATATGTCATTTATTTTTAAGAGATTTAGAGGAATCAAATTTTCAATTTGTTGAAATGAAAATAACAACTGAATTTGAATATTTTTACTGAAGCTGGGTTAATGATCCTCAAGTCATTTTAATATATTACTTATTTAAATAGAATAAATATCTAGGCAGCCCAAAATTTTCAATTTTTATGGATTGATTTTTGAAAAATTTTGAGCTACCTACCTAAATCATGAGGGATATCACTGGTCCCCATCCCTACATTTTGGGCCAGCCCGTTACGCCATTTTTTGTACTAGGTTGGAGCTGGTTTTTGCGGAAAACCACGTGATTGAGCTGTACTCTTCCCCTTGATATTGAGGAAAATTTGTTTGTGGGAGGAGGAGAAGGGCTGGAGAAACAGAAACTTATCCATTTTGACCTACCAGAATGAAAATAAATTAAAATAAAAATGAAAGTTCAGGATACGAGAATTCGGCGTAAGAAACCCTGGTACTGTTTTACTCCAAGATTTTTCAAAGATTTTTAGGTCAAAATAATTTAAGATGAATTTCATTTCAAAAACCAGCTCAATTTTTTTTTGGGGGGGGGGGGGGGGGGGTGTAGGATGAATTTTCAAATGATTTTTCATTCCATGATTTTTCTGAGCTTTGAAGGCTACGAAGTTGTGATAATTTCTGAGTGCCAGTTTGGCATGAATTTAAAACCAAAAAAATTATCTCACGATTCTACTGCGCTTTTGAAGTTGGGATGAATTTTTAAGATGAATTTTCATTCCAAAAATCGCCCCACGACTTTTTTGAGCTTTTCAGGCTGGGATGAATTTTTGAAGGTTGGATGATTATTGAGATATTGAGATGAATTTTCATTCCAAAAATCGTCCCAAGACTTTTTTGAGCTTTTGAAGGTGAGATGAATTTTTGAGGGTTGGATGATTATTGAGAATAATTTCCATTTTAAAAATAATCTCACAACTTTCCCGAGCCTTTGAAAGTGAAATGATCATTGGAATGAATTTTCATCCCGGAATGATTTCACGATTTTTTGTGCCTTCGAGGATGGAATGATTATTGGGATAAACTTAATCGAGTCTGGGGTGATTTTTATATTCAAATGAGATGAATTTTCATGCTAAAAAATCAGCTCAATTTTTTTTTACTTTTTAAAATAGGATGAACTTTGGAATGAATTTTCATCCCATTATTTATCTAAGCCTTTTGAGGCTGTGAATTTTTGATAATTTTTGGCTCAAGTTTGGCATAAATTTTCATTTCAAAAATCATCCCACAATTTTTCTGAACTTTTGAAGCGAGGATGCATTTTTGAGGATGAGATTATTGTTGAGATGAATTTTCATCCCAAAATTCATCCCACAATTGTTTCGAGCTTTTGACGCTGAAATTTGACCCAAAATCATCTCAAAATTTTTTCGAGATTTTGATGAAAGGATGAATATTGAGAAGAATTTTCATCTCAGAAATCATCCCTGAATTTTTCCGAGATTTTAAGGCTGGAATGAAGTTTAGAATAACTCTCCATCTCAAAAATCTTGCCATAATTTTTCCAAGCTTTTGAGGCTGAAATAATTTTTGGGTTCAAGTTTGTCAGGAGGTTTCATCTCAGAAAAATCATTGCACGATTTTTCTGAGCTTTTGAGGCTGGGACGAGCTGTAACTGTCGTTTCAAATCCATATTATTTCACAGAAAATTTTTTTGAAAAATATTTATAAATCTGGCAACAGTCAAAAGTTGGTGGGTATTCACAGAAGCTTCACTTTCTGAATCGATTTCAAACGGTTCAAGCAACTAAAACTTTTAGAAAATTTTACCACATTCGTCGTGAAAAAAAAAGTATTTATGGATTAAATCCGGCAACGTAGAATTTGTGAATATTTTTATAAATTTTTTCAATAAATTCTGAAATATTAATCTTGAATTTTTAAACATTTGCCTAAATTTTTGGGTGTGTTGGTACTTTTGATTTTTTTTTAAGCAAAATGTCACTAATACCTGTAAACATGCTTCGTTTGATATTGGACTTTCTAAAAATCAGAAGAATGAAATAGATAACACATCAACTTATCTTATTGTTTTTCATCTGGAACTGAAGGAAAATCCGTATAGCAATGTATCAATCCTTGAAAAACTTTTTCTCCGAAGTAAAACTTGTGAGCTTTGCTTTTTCTCACAGAATTTTCCATAGATAAAAAAGAAGTAAAAATTTTCTATTCCTAAGCCCTAAGCGAAAATAACACCTATCTCTATTTTAGAAAGATTTTTTCGTGGGTCAACATTGATGATTTTTTTCTCAAACTCGATTCACTAGGAAAAAAATCTCCAATTTGAAATATCACAAGAGCATGAATAATCGAGTTTAATTAGAGCACTCCCAGTTTCTGTATTTCTACAGTTGATACTTTATTCTTTTTTTTCCCATACTCGATTTTTAGCAAACTCAAATAAACTACAAGCACGATAATTATAATCACTCTCGAACGTAAACCAACGACACAATAATACATTAATTAAATGAAACACATTCATACCTAATCCTCTCTGGAATTAAAATTCCGTTTGATTTTATTTACCTACCGTACATTCCTTTCTCGACACGAAAAAAAAATTACTCGAAAGAAACATTTTCCACTGTCGAGAGGAGAAAAAACGACGAACTTGAAAATCCTCGTTCTATCGCATTTTTACGCTCCATCTTCTAATTAAAAAGAAACCCTTTATATTGCAGATCAAAAATGAACATCGCAGCATCCCCGAAAACATTCCTTTTTCTCTTAGAGACGAGGAAATAGAAACATAATATTTATCATTCGTCGTATATAGATAAAGAAAGCTCAGAGTTGGCTTTTTGTACCGTACATAAGATACCACGTACACGGATCAAGATAACTCCCAACGTCGTGTTTGCTGTTTTTGGTATCACGAAAAACTCTCGACTGAAAAAGAAACACCGAAAACGCGTATCTACATAGACATATTTTTTAATCTGCGTTCCTTTTTTTTTCTTCACTGAGCCCATTGAATGGAAAAGTTGTATTTTTATCGACGTGAATTTTTTATTTGGCAGCTGTAGCCAGGCTAAAATGAGAACCTTTTTTAATTTTTATTCGTCGATAGAATTTAGTATTCGGATTGAAAAATCTATACATAATCGCAATTAGAATTTCACAACAAATTAATAAAGTTTTTATTGAATTTTTCGAGCGAGCGGCGTGAATTAGAGGATACGAATTGTTACAAGCAGGAAATTGGATTTATTTATAGAAAGAGGGAAAAAATTCAATAGAGTTGAATGGAGAGAGAGTTATTAAAAAATCTTTCCAACGGTCTATCTTCATTTTAGTGAAGAAGTCAGGGGAAGGTAACTTTTTAAGTATTCCGGACAAAGTGTCAGACAACTATCCGGCTAAAGGATTTTTAGTCGAATTTTTGAAGAAAAAATTAGGCTATTGCTTTTAGATCGAGCGGAATAAAATTTTGGAAATGGGTCAAGAGGACCAAAATTTTAAAAGTAGAACATAGCCGGAAGGGGAAAATTATAACGAAAGTTTGAAAAATTCAATTTGAAAATTTTTATAGGTTCATTTTTTGCGAAAGCCTCAAAAATGGCTTAGATCCTCATCATAAAATTTTTTTTTACAGAAACAAAATTATTATATTGAAAGTATATCATGAAAAAACCATCTTCATAATTTCCGGTGTTCAAAGTTTACTTCTCGAATTTTGGTGATTTTTTAAAAATTCAAAATCACCAATGACCCAAAATTTATGAAAATTTCATTTAATTGACGAAAAGAACTGAAATTTAATAAAATTGATTGGAAATTCGTCGCCGAAAAAAGTCCACAAATTGATCCAAAAAATTCAATATCTACGTATAAATCTAAAAGACAATTTTTAGAAATCTATAATTGCTAGTTCAAATCCATATTTTTTCTACGATTTTTTTTTAAAACGTGGGAATTAAAAATTTTTTTTGAAGCTCCAGAACTTCTTGAAACCGATTCTAATAGACTTGGTAGGTTGAAAATAGAGTAAATACCAATTCATTAATCAAATTTTCATATTTTGTAGGTAGGTCCTGGAATAATTTTTAAATTTCTAAAAATACGAAAAATGAATCGGGGATTCTATCATGAAATTTTTCAATTTAAATATTTGTATTTTGGTCAAAAAATTTATTTTTGGTTGAGATAAACTCCTACGTGATGCTTTTTGACATTTTTAGCCTCTGATCACAAAACCTGCAATTACGACTCTTTTAGTAGGCTAGGAACTCTAAAACCAATCCAAATATGAAAAAATATTTAAATTCCTATCTTTTCTCAACTTTTTTTTTTCATTTTTACAACTTCATCTCTATACTTTTTAATTGATCTGGAAAAGAGAATAAAAGTTCAATAAGTAGAGTCAGTTTGTGCCATCGATTTGATTTTTGAAGACTTCAATTTTTTGAAGATTTTTTGGACCCCCGACGGTAGAAAAATTAGAATTAATCAAAATTCTGCGATTTTCAATCTAAATGCTTTTTGCTATTCTTGAGCTTTGAATTCAAAACCTATAAGTGGGTCTCTATCAGTCGTGGCTTTTTTTCACCACTCTAAAAAAAAATTGATATTGTCTGAAACTCAAATCTTCCACTCATTTTGAATATTTAAAATATAATTTCCTCTTTCAATTTCTTGAAGTTTCATTTTTGACTGGGAATTTGAGAAAAAATGAGAGGAGGCGGGTCTTCAAAATAAAGCTGACAAATTGAAAATTTTCAGAAATTCATCTGTTTGAATCAATGAAATGAATTTAACTGAAAATCAATGATTTTTCACTAATTTTTTCGTCAAAAATAATAATTTTTTCTGACAAATTAGGCATTGATTGAAAAATTGGTAGTTTTTTGACTCGAAGATGAGTAAAAAATTGTTCTGAAGTATCCAAATTTTAAACAAAATAGTTTTTGAGTAAAAACTTGAGATAATTTCTAATCCTAGGTAATAAATCTCAATATAATTCCTCACCCAAAAATTCGGCTATCAAATAGCAACCTGCTGCCAAGACCTTTTTTTAGCCTCATCAAAGAATTCCTCTGTATATGTGCCAACGTCGCTGATGGATTTCACAAATTCCTCGCCAATTTCCTTCCAGCCGATCAACTTTAATGAAGTTCTACGTAAATTATAATGCGACCCGGACACGCGACCAAGCATAAAAACAGTAAAACTCGACGAGTGCGTTGATTAATTCGCAAAGTATCGCATTGTCGACCGTACGACAGTGATAAATGTCAACTCGTTCGAATAATTTTTGAGCCCTTCTGTTCCCAGAGGAAAGAAAAAAAAAGGCACGTATCAATTAACAAAGGATAGAATTTCGGATCGGTCGAGGAAAAAAACCACTTCGGAATACAAAAAGGTAAATACGACGATCATTCGGTAATCTTGAAAGGATTAAAATTCCTCCGGTTCCGGTCCATTTCACTCGCAAGCGTATATTTTGCCAAAGGATTTAGAAAATAAATGTAAGGATTTGAGAAGATTTCGCCATTGGTAAAACCGCCAGTCGTTTTCGTTCCGGTTACTTCGACCTGGATTCTTATTCTGTGCGATGTCGCTGTCGTTCAGATACTCTACTCCCTGGTAATTTATAATTACCCCTTCGTCTGGTATTTTTTTACGTCCGCCAACGTTATTCGGTATTTATTATCGATTGCTCCGACATCGGTTTCCTCTTAGCATGCCGTCAAAATTTACGATCGTTGTTTATTTACTCGCTGGTTTATACGGTTCGAGAGCTATAAAAAAAGTTGCAGCATTATGATAATTCGTCATGACTCGGGATACGTTTTTTTCCTCGGTTTGTCCAGAAAAAAAGAGTAATTCGTTTCTGCGAAGGTTTAACGACGACGACGGCGTAGTTTTTCGTACGATTTGGCGATTCGTCTAGATTCGGCCATAACCTCCTGGTAGGCACTTTAAACCGAGTAATAAATTTATTTTACCAAAAAACTAAAAAAATTTGAGGATTTAGGATGAAAAATATCCGTATTAAAGGATAGTCTTACAATTAACTGCGAATTCTTGAAGAAAATGAGTAATTTGAACTATAATCGCGTAATTTGAAAAAATATTGTAGTCCAGTCTTTTTAGGAGGTAAACTCCGAAAAAATTCAACTCTGATTTTTTTCGCGTTTTCTGTTTGTGATAGTCCATTAAACAACATGTTGAAATTTCCACCCTCAGAAACTTTTGATACCTTCAGAGGAGGAGTAAATTCTCGCATTTTTTTGCATTTTATAGATTCGAAATAGAATAAATAAGATGAAAAAGGGGGAAGTGAAATTTAAAAATTTGAATTTTTTCATGTTTGGTTTCAAAAATTGGATTTTTGGTTCCCACTCAAGAAATGGAAAATACTCGTATTGCTTTAGTTTCAGTCAAAATCCAATTATGGATCGACTGTTTTATTTTTCATAATAAATTCAATGAAAAACTAAATTTTCAAAACTGTAAAAAAAAATACTTACTTTTAAAAAAATTTAATTCAAAAAAGTAGTTAAATAATTTAAATTTTTTCAGATAATGGAGAATTCTGCGATCAATTTGATTCCAAGAAATTTTCTATTCTATCGTAAGATTTAAAAAATTTAGATCTTTGATAATTTCTCATGCTACGCAGTAGGATACTTTGAGAATTTCATTCGAAGGAATCGTATACTGGAAAATAAATTGGAAAAAATTACATTCAGGAAAATTTCATTCGAAAAAATAGATTCGAGAATGACTTTTTCACAATTTTTTCTATTCGAGAATTTGGTCGTTTAGAAAATTACTTTCAAGAAATTGACCTGAAAATCCTGAAACCAAATCTATATTTAATGTTTTGCCTTTGTTCTTCTTGACTCCTTTTTGGAACAAAAAAGTTCAAAATTGTATTCAGGATGACAAAGAATTAAATTTCTGTCAACAAACACGAAAATTTTTTAAATTTCCCATTCCCCTCCCTTCAACCTGAGATTTTTAATTCTTAAATGAGTGGTTTTTATTCCTAGTATTTTTCACACTGATTATGAGAAAAATAGTAAACAAATTCCATCACCAAAGAATTTTTCATAATTTTAATTTTTTTTGAACATTTTTTATTGGGAATTTAAAGTCAATTTTCTGAGCGAAGGATGGGTTCAAAAAAAATGAATAGAATCAGCATAAATTGTAGAGCATGAAACAAATTTTCTGTAGAGTCCAATTTGTTTTTTTAGGAAGCTGAGCTTTCGAGATATTTCAATTAAAAATTCAAAGTTCAACTTTTTTTTATTGAGAATATCTCAAAAATTAAGGCATCCTAGAAAAAAATAATTGGACTCTGCTATGATTAAATTTTAAAATCTATTCAGATTTTTTTGGAAGCAGAGCACAAAGAAGAAAGGTGAATCAAAAAGTGAGTCGATATTTGAATTCTTTGCCCTGAAATTAGTGACAATCAATATGCCATATGCCGTTTTAATTTTTTGACATACTTTTCCCAAAAATCAGGGGTTGGGGCGACACTGAAGGTCCAAATTCAAAAAATAAGCAAATACTCGAATTCAGCCATTGAAAACTTGACAACCGACAGGTCACACGCTATGTTTCATTTTTTTGAATTTTGACATTTACAATGGAGGAGGGTGTTCAGAAGGATCAGATGAAAAAACTGAATATTTTCGAATTCAGCTCGTTTGAATTTGTTAGAATCGATTTGTTACTTTGTTTTTCGATTTTTTTGAATTTTAGTAAAAATTGAGGGCCTCTGTATCCCCCCGGCCGATGTAAAGATTCTATTGTGAAAATTTTTTAGTTGAAAATGGGGAGAAAAAAGCTACTTATTTTAATTTTTAGATTTTTAAATGTCTGTTTTCATCTTTTGTGCCTATTTATCATGAAAGATCAACTTTTCCCACCGAAATTCAACTTTGAGTTTTTCAAAATGTGACTATCATTTTGAATTTGTCGAACATCAACTCAATTGTCGGTTTGTCTTATAAAAAAATTTCAAAAACTGGGGAATTTTCCTGTAATTTTTGTATTTATAGAAGTGGATTAGTATCTTGAAAGTCGAGAAAATTCTTTTTCAGAATTTTTTTGGCTCACATGAAAATTGAGAGAACTAAGAGGACGTGCGTTTGGATATGCCTTCACGTTCATAATTTCGAGTAAGTATTTAAAAAAATACTGTAAATGTTTCAAAAATCTCAATTTTTTGACAGAAAAATGGATGGGCTTAAATATAGGTAGGTACCTACTTTTCTGACGATACTCGGAACACGATTATTCTCTCATTTTCCAATTACGAGGCTTATTTGAGAAGATAATTGCGAAATCCCATTTTCAGCCAGAACATACCCCTTCCCTGGGGGCCACAGGGGTTTCTACAGGCAGATATTTTATTATGCTGCTGAGTTGACCATTATGAACAGAAAACAGGAAAAAAATCAGAGTTGAATTTTTTTCTGCATTTGGTACTTTCTTCTCTAAAATTCAACCGGACTACACTCGGTTGGCAATTTAATTACACTTGTGATCCGATTCTAAAGCAGGTTCGAGTTGATAATCCGACTCTCCAAAGACCTGTGGCCGATCAATACGCCAGCCGGAAAAGGTATAACACGTGAAGCTCATCCGATCCTCCAGAGGATTAGAATAAATTGACTGATGTGTGTGTTCGTGGGATAATTCAACAAGTAATCCGAATTGATGGCTTTTTTGGTCTTCTTTTTCACAGTCGTACTACTCGCTGACGTGTTTCATAATGGGCATCACCGTGCAAAATGACTCCGAGTACTATTGGAAGAAAGGCAACGCGACCACTGTCAAGCCGAAGAACGTCAGCTTTTTAGAACCAGCCGAAATATCCACCGGTGAGTGATTATTTTTAACGAGCTTTTCACATTCGAGTTAAACGTTGGTCGATGTTAATTATTCTATGAGGAAGATAGACCAACTTCTTGGTTGGGGCTGAGGCGCACACAATGTAGAATGGAGTTCTATGCGAATGAAATAAATGAGTCTGCGGAAAAGGTAGACTGGTGACGTAAGAATGCCAAGATTGATTGTCGAATTATTTAACGCGCCGTGGCGAAAGATTATTCATTTTAGACATTTAAATATCACTGGATTCGGAAATAAGAGGAAAGAGAAATACACGATTCGTCTGAAAAAATATACCAGTTGAAAGGCGAAAAAATTCGAGAGGAAAATAATCCGAAATAATTCAATTGAATTGTAAATTTTTCATATCCAACCAATTGAGGAATTTTTTTAAACCATATGCCCGAAAAAAAATTTCATTTTGGGATAGGATAGCTTCGGTGCGTTTATTAAAAGCTCGTTCAACTCAAAATGAGATATGAACGTGGATTCAACGGTTGGTAAATCCGATCAGCGAGTTTATTCGGCTTCATTGAAATTCACTCTTGATACGTTTTCGCATAAAAAGATTACGGTAAATAAACCAGTCAACTTCATTAATACGAGTAGTTGGAAATTTCATCCCGATAAATCATACGGTAGGTGTGAACTAGGTGGGCGAATTTCGTGGCCCTAAAAACACGACGAACAGATTAGATAAGTTTATTAGCATATTGCAGCGATGCTTTCAAATGCGAGTTAATTGAGAGTTCGTATTTACGGCGAACAGAGTAGGCAATTTTATTAACATCTGGATGAAAACGAATTTAACGGAGAGATTGGAGCAGGTTGAGTGAACTGGTTTGTGGGTGGGGGTATTCAGGAGTGTGGGAATTGGGGTTTGAGTGATTGAAATTTTTTAGTGATTTTGATGACCCTCCTCCCTCTTTCACTTCTATCACTAATCGAAGATTTATTTTAATCAATGAAGAAACAGTTATATGTAGGTACGTAATTCAGGATGGAACGTTTTACATATTTTTCTCAAATTGAATAAGGAGAGGGGATGGAGTCAGAAAATTTTATTTAGAATTCGAAACGAATTCGTATGAATTTCATCCCCTTCCTTATTCAGCCCCCCCTCCATTCAATCGTCTTTTTATTAGATTTCAAAAATTTAGAATTTGTATTTACGGCAAACCGAGTAGGCAATTTTATTAACATCTGGCTAAAATGAATTTTTACAAGCTGGAACAAATCTGGTAATAAAGTCGAGTCTTCCGATTTCGCTCAATTTTTTTATGAGTTTTCCTTGGGGGTTTATTCACAAAACCGTTATCATTTTTTTCCTAACCCTCAAGGGGCGGGGAGGTGGACCTCGGTATTTTTATGCAATTACGATTTTTAGCAAAATTTTCAAACTTTGAAGGCTCATATTTCGAGTTAGATTATACTTCAGTGAAAACTGCATGGGGGGTCTAAAAGAAAATTGATAGGAGATTGAAAATCAATAATCACATTTAGAAAAGCTCAAAGTTGAACTTTGGTGGTAAAAGCTCAACTTTCATGATGAGAACAAAAGATGAAAAATACCATTTAAAAATTTGAAAAAATTACAGTGAGTTTCCCTTTTTTCTTTTTTTTTAACCAACAAATTTTCAAAATGGGATCTCCAGACCCCTAGGGGGTAGAGAGGTCCTCGATTTTGACCAAAATTCAAAAAAATCGAAAAAGTGAAGTAGCACATCGATTTCTACTAATTCGAAGACGCTGATTTCGAATATGTACTTGGATTTTTCATTCAACCCCTCTGACCCCCCCCCCCCCTTATTAGCTCCCTTGATAGGGGTTAAAATACGAAAAAATGAAAAATAACGTGTGACCTGTCGTTTGTTAGGTATTCGTGGGCACTGAGTTCGAATATTTACTTATTTTTTGGATTTGAACCTTCAGTGCTCCCCTAGCCCCCAATTTCGGGGAAAAGTATGTTAAAAAATTAAAATGTCGTGTGATATACCGATTGTCACTAATTTGAGGTCGTAGAATTCAAATATCGATTCACTTTTTGATTTTACCCCTTTCCCCTGCTTTAACCGATCCCCTTCCGAATTAATTGTATCTATCTTTGAGCGAAATCGGAAGACCTGACTTCATTTTTGGTTCGTTTTAGTATGGAGTAGTCCTCCTCTTGTTTGGAAATCTCAATGGTGCTTTTAATAAATTAAAATAGGATTGTAAAATAATTAAAATCGAAGTTTTCCATTTATTTTTCTAATAGTGAGTAGAGAGGAGACATCTCGTAAAAATTTTCACCTTCCTATTTTATTTCAACTCTCACTCTTTTCCAAATCTTAAAATCTGGCTCCATTCAAAAAATTTAAAAAATAAATAATATTAAAATTTAGAAAAAAAAATAAACATTTCCTTTTTTTTTGGAGGATGCTAGATGTCATAATTGTTAATTTTAAATAATTTCTATGAGTCTTTAAAAATTAAAAAAATTCTTCCTTCAATATGGGTACGTGACCCTCAAAAAATCTGTAACATATCCACGTTTAAAAAATAAGTTTGTATTTTAAGAGAAATTAAAACTTTGAATTTTAAGAAAAAAAATCATAGGACAGAAATTTTTTGGATCATTTTAAAGAAATTAAAATATAGACCAAAATAAAAAGATGAATCGAAGTTTTCTTACATATTATGAAAAGAAAAGGGTGAAAAATCTTGAATTCTGACTGAGACATAGTTTCACATTTTTTCGACAGATGAATCAATAGTTTTAATTCGAAATAAAAATTTCTCCGAAAAAATCATTACTTTTACGAAATTTCTTACTCGAATCGAATTTTCCCACCGAAAATCAAATTTCATCATCTTTTGAACCTCCAAAGAATACATACAACTCCGACAAGATGTCAATGCCAGTAAAATTGCCTACACTGTTTGCTGTGAGTATGAAATCGTACGGTTTTGAAAAATACTTACAGCGATCTACTCCAAAATTAAATTATGAGAGAGTAAGACACAAAAACTGTGTCCAGACTTCGAAATAACGAGATAATTCCCTCTCATCCTTTCTCAATGAGAACCAATTTTTTTTTAAATCAACCTAAAAATAAGTTTTTTCAACTTGACAGAAAAATTTTCAAAAAAATTCATCACTTCTGAAAAATTGCTGACTCTACATGTAATTTTTTATATTAAAAATTGTACTTCGTCATCACGGAGAGGTTGGGGAAAAGTAAAAAAAAAAAAGCCGCTTTCCATGCCCGTCCATTTGGTCCGGTGCTGTCGACTTTTCCATTTTTTCTTCAATCAACATATACTTACCTACTCATTTACTGATTTAGCTTCGAGCCCTCAAGAATACTTGATTTTAACAAAGTGTTAATAAAATTGCCTACTCTGTTTGCCGTAAATTTGAGATATCGTAGTTTATAAAAATTTTTGAATTTATTTATATCAGAATGAAATTGAGTGACGCGCACAAAAACTGCGTCCTGATTTCAAAATGACCTTCCTTCCCCCTCTCTCCACGCCAACCCTTCGATAGTTTTTCTCGGTCACTTTGAAATTAATAATTTTTAATTCAATTTTTTTAATAAGAATTCTGATATTGACGTTGTGATATAAAAGTATCATCGATGTTCATTTTTTATTTCCAATCCATTATTTAGGATGGTTAACGAAAAATTACAATTTTTTATTCTTTTTTTTTTAGATATTTTTTTGAAATTTAAAAATATTTTTTGGGGAAAATTTTCATTGAAATTGTTTTCTTCCTCTCCTCTTCTCCTTGTAAAAAAAAATCATAACGACCTCTTCAAAAAAAAAAAAAAAAAAAAAAAAAAAAAAACTACATCGATAGGTAATTATTACTTTAAATTTTAAGAAAGGTAGAGAAGCCGAAAGAAAAAAAGGGTACTTATTTGCGGAAATTGTTTGCCACAAATAAATAAAAACAGAAAAGAGAAAGAGGTATTTCTACTCGTAATTACCCTTCCTCGTAAAATTGAACCAAATCATGATTTTTTAGTAAAGCAAAATCTCTACCAAAGTATTTTTGGTATCTCTACCTAACCATTTTTTAACATCACAAATTTTTTAAAATAAATTGAAAAAAGCGAGAGATTTCTTCTCAGTTCATTTCAAGGACCAGACACAATTTCTTCCTCCCTCCCCAATTTAATTATCAGGCAAAAATGAAAAACATTTTTTTTTCTCTTTAAAATCATTAACAATCCTTCCTCTCCTTCACCCCTGAAACATATTCAAGCCTAAAACGATCCCAAAACCGAACCTCTCCCGAATTAAAAATTACCACGAATAAATTATCCGACAGGTAATTTACATAGCGAAAATTTTCAAAACCTTAACACTCCGAAAACGTGCGTAAAACGGCGTCAAAGTCAAAGAACGTAGAGAATTACATCAATAAATTACACCTACCTACAATTTCATTACCATTAAAGAATCGTGTCTAAAAGATTACGTACAAACAAACTCCAACTCACGCATTACATTCTCCTTCAATCAAAACTAATACCACTCAAAACCGAACCCGAAATCTTTAGAAAATTATACGGAACCAACCCAACGTAACGCCAAAGTTGAAAATCCAGCCATATTTCCCCAGTCGCAGCCACTTTCTCAATAGGGTGATCTTACACGTTACAAGCATCACTCGAAAACTTAATTCATATTCTTATAGGAAGCACCAACAAAAAACGCCGAGTATTTAGACGCTTTTATGTAAACGTCATCTTGAAATCTTTATTCGCCATTCAAACGTCAAGAAAATCCGACACCTTTCTCAGACGGCGAATTTAAAAGCGTTCTCCCCGCTCGAATAAATAACACGATCGCTTTTCTTAATTTCCTGTATAGCTGAATGCATATCGCAGGTAACATCTTTGCAAATATATCAACTTTTCACCTGAAAATGAATGAAAAACTCGCTGATGTCAATTTTAATGTCGAATATTTCATCGATTCGATATTCTCCTAATCAAATTGAATTTTTTTTCAACGATGAAAATACACGAGTAAAAAAAATCCCCTGGTAAAATTTACCTTTACAACGTTTCAACTTCGAGTCAGGTTGAAGGAGAAAAAAATGAATTTTTCGCTCGTTCAATGATATATCACCCGAGAACCCTTTATATAGGTTTTCAGCTTTTACATGTAATTCGAACTGCGTATAGTATGTTGATGGTTAAATTTTTAAAAATGTGAAAAAACGTTGAAACTCGCTGAAACGTAGCTCGAGACTACAACTTTCCGTTGAATAAAATATTGGTCTTTCTTTTTTTCTTCTTCTTTTTTTCAACTCGGTATGTGTACCAAAACCACGTGCGTAAGATAAGAGTAACGGAAAAAATATAAAACCGACTCGTATGCTTTTTTACCATCAACATAGTTTCGGAATCGTAACAACGGAAAACAAAACCCAGAGCTTTTTAAATTTACGGCAATAAAATAGGCAGTTATGTTAACATCGTGATTTTATTTTGTTAACGTATTTCGCCGTAGAAGGGTTTAAAAAATATGGTCGTTTGGACAGACAATGGGATTATTATTATTTGCGTTTAAGAGGTGTGAAAAATAAAGCGATTTGAGTAGTCAACCGTATTAACATCGTTATACTTTCAGTTCAAATTGCTAAGCTTGAAAAATATGGTGGTTTGGTTATGTAATGTTATTAATACCTAGCGTAGGAGAGGTTTGAAATTTATGATAATTTTAGATGATAAATTCATTAAATATTTTTCTAGGTTGCTTGAACTCGAAGAATCAAAAAGTATCGTATTTTGAATCATAAGAGAAAAGATGAACAGAGGAACGTATTGATTTCACGTAAAATTCAACTTTCCCATGGTAAAGGACAAATGTCCTTATAAGGAAGGTATCCCAACTGGAATAAAATTTTAAGCCCAAACAAAAATTAATCAAATGTACGCCATGAGAGGACCTTGCAACCAAAATTTAAGCTGCTGAAGTGCATTTTTCGAATTTTTACGAATTTTTTTAATTTCTGAAAAATATCAAAATTTGATCTAATCAACAAAAAAAGTTGAAATTTGGTATATACCCTATTTTTGACCCGCTGAATTGATTGGAAGCAGTTTCAAGACGTTTAAGAGCCACCAGAAAATTTTGGAATTTTTCAGCGCTGAAGAAACGTCCATAAAAATGATCCTTCAGTACCTATAATCTCGAATTACCCATGTTGGTGACCTATTTAATCGATTACAGCGCAATTTTCCAAAATTCGTAACTTCCAGTTCAAATTTTCATTTTTGGACAGAATATTTTCCTGTAAAAAAATTCATGATAAAATTCGAAAATTATCTGGTGGCTCCGAAACGTCTCGAAACCGTTCCAAATCAATTTGACAAGTCCAAAATAGGGTATTTACCAAATTGAAGCTTTTTAGCGCGTAATGTGTGCGTTTGGCTTACTTTTCAATTTTTTCCAGGAAAATATTCCGTCCAAAAATGCACATTTGAACTGGAAGTCACGAATTTCCTAAAAATGATCGTTTTTCTAAAATTGAAAAAATTTGTATCGAATCCAAAATTTCAATGCGTTGAAAATATTTCAAACTGGGAAACGATGGATCTAACATTTCTAAAAATGATCGTTTATATCTATGTAATCCTTTTTCTAAATAATATTTCAAACTGTCGTTTTTCAAAGAAACGACAGGAAACGACGGATCCAAAATACCGAAAAATCATTGTTTTTAGTCGTTTTTCTGAAATAAAAAAGATTTGAGTCAAAGATGTAATTTCGAAGTGTTGAAAATATTTCAAACTGTCGTTTTTCAAAGAAACGACAGGAAACGACGGATCTAACATTCCTAAAAATGATCGTTTATAGTCATTTTTCTAAATTTGAGTCGAAGCCGTAATTTCAATGCCTTGAAAATATTTCAAACTGTCGTTTTTCAAAGAAACGACAGGAAACGACGGATTCAACACACCAAAAAATTATCATTTTTAGTCGTTTTTCTAAAATAAAAAAGATTCGAGTCAAAGCCGGATTTCTTCTGCACGGTGGAAAATTCTAAAATTTTTTGGTGGCTCCGAAACGTCTTGAAACCGTTTCCAATCAATTCAGCGGGTCGAAAATAAGTTACCTATGTGCCAAATTTCAACTACCTATTTTCATTGATTGATTAGATCAAATTTTGGTATTTTTCAGGCCATAAGGTGTTTCAAAATTTAAAAAATTCTCCAAAATTCTAAAAATGCACTTCATCACCTAACATTTTCGTTACGGGGTTCTCTCATGGTGTATTTTCGTTTAATTATTGTTTGGGCTCGAAATTTTACTTCCAGTTGGGGTACCTCTTTTGTTAGATAAAAAAATTACCATATTAGTGAAAGATTGAAATTTTGTAGGTAAAAAAAAAAAAATCGGAGAAAAAGTTTGATTTCAATTTCCAACATAAATTGCCATTTTTGTGTAAAATGACCATTCATGGTTGAAATATCATTATTTTGTAGTAAAAATGAGTACTTATTTCTTTTCAAAAACCTTATTTTTGGTTAGAACTATGGGTATTGTTTTCTGGATTTTCGATCATTGATCAAAAATAATCATACGAGTACTTTGGGATCTTCATAAAATTCTGAAGAAACGCCAATGGTAAAATCAAATAGGTAGACATTTTCGGTTGAAATCGTATCATTGATAAAAATCCTAGATTTCAGTGAAAAATATCCTTCATGGTGATAAATTAGGTACCTAAGTATCCAGCCATCCATATCACCATAATTTCTTAAATTTCGGAAACCGAAAAAATCAAGCAGTCTTATCAATCCCCCAGCCAAACAAAATAATTTCCTAAACAAATTAATTATAAATTCGAACGAGAGCTACTTTTTTAATTTCAGAAAAATCGAGAACGAAAATTCCTCGCAGCCGAAATAAAAAACACCCTACCTGCGTAATTTAATTACCATTTTAAAAAAATTAAAACGCCCGAAAAAACGCGTAAATTAATTAAATCGTTTCAAAGTTGTAGAAAAAATTATAACAAGGAGGACGAAGACACAGGCGAAAAAAATGCGCACGGAATTTACATAAAAATAAATTGTTTTCGAATGTTTGAAAATATAAGGTGAATTAAAACGAGTTTTGAAAATTAAACGGCGAAATTGTCTTTACCATTTTAATTCGATGTTGAAGATTAAATGAGCGTACAATTTGCAAAAAACAACTCGATGAAGATTCTTTGAAGAGCTTATTCGGAGACGCTTTTAAATGAACCGAATTACCGAGTTGTATTTCGAAACGAGTACAATTTAATTTTCAAGATGACTCGAGAGCTTTATTCGTACGCAGCAGTTTTGAATACCCAGCAAAACATAAGATGAAAAAATTCTTGTCTCTGGAGGGGCCAAGAATAGGAGGGCCCCAGATTGATATTTTTTTCGCTCGTATGAGTATGTAAAAGGTATTTCAGGTAATCCTCCGGAGTACCTGGTTTAATGAGCAGCCAGCACTGCGGAATTGTATGAATTATACGATTACGAGACGAAAATACAACCCAGGGAAGTGAGCTACATGAAATATGCAGCGAGTCGGAGTCATTAACGCCAAGATTATGCCAAATAAACCAACATAACTTGACTAATTGGAACGAATCGTCTACGTTGATATTTCGCTAAAAGATGCTTTTAACGTTTTCTCGCACCTTTTAAACAATATCATTTAATTTACTCGGCAAAAGTCTAACTACGCGTCATTTATCAGTACAAAAGTATGAAATCTTGTCTTCGGGAACACCTTAGGCAAATATAGTCGTGTTATTTTCGAATTTACGCTCGACAAGATCCATACTTCATTTGCCTCGACGTCGAGAAAATTACCAAATTAATATTGTTATAAAAGGAAACGTGCCATGGTTGGTATTGGAATTAGCCTCGGGTCCTGAATACGAATTCACGACGGTGGCTTTATTTTCAAATTATTCTTGTAAAAACAAACGTAGGTAATTGGGAAATTCGACCTCGGCTTGCGTTTTGATCCGGCTGGAGTATTGATAATTCTTGACGACTGAATAGTGGAATTGATTTTATTTGGATTTTTTTTCATGATGGAATACCGAATCATTTTTGAAAAAAATTATTTGATTTTGCACGATTGATTTTTTTAATAAAAAAAAAATTCCGAGGAAATTTAATATCAAAATTTATAAGTAAATATGAACGTAATATTTTATATTTTTTGACTGAATTTTCCATAAATTTTCAATTAATCTGGTGGAAAATGAAAATGGTTGACCGTAAAATCGCCTAAATTAATTGGAAAAATATTGCTGGTATATTGCAACGTCACGATGACTCATTAGAAATACCTAAGCTCATTTTTCAATTCATTTCATACCTATGTTTTGTTTTCGAATTTCAACGCTTGTTGGATTTTAGAGGCTGTTGGTTTTCAACGTGTCATTTTCTTCTCTGACACGTGTCAGTTTTATTCCAACACGTTTCCTTATTTTAGTTTGTGGAAGTTTCATTCATTTTGAAACGTGTCAGTTTTGATGCATATGACATTTTCTCCAAGTTTCATTTTCATTCTTTATTTTTATTTCAAAAATGATATTTTTATTTTGACCTTAATATGGGATTTTTTCTGATGTCATTTTTTTACTTTGGCTAGTGTTATTTTTATTTTAGTACTTTTTATTGCGAGTGGTGCCATTTTTTTGACTTTTGATTTTTGAATTCGAGCATATTTATCCAGAGAATTCAATTATTTGGGCTGCCTTAGTATTTGAAAATATTTGTTTTGAAATAGTAGAAAAAATAGACCATGTACTTATAGTCATTTAAAAATGTTTGACCTATTTTGCAATTTTCAGTAATTTTTTGGGGGCAGGGGGGTCCTCCATCCCAAAAGAGCAGGCCAATTGAAACTTCCTTAAAAAATACGCATCGTACACACACACAGTACACAGAGCACACGCGAGACCAACAATTCTTAAATTTACGGCAAACTGGTTATGCAATTTAATTAACACCACAAAAAATCCGTATCATTTGCGGCAAACAGGGTATGCAACTTATTCAACACCTATGCATACCTGTTCATGATATTATTTTTAAAGGAATTTTTAAATTCCGATTTTTTTTACAAAAACAGTTTGGATCGTTTTTGGAGCAATTTTATTTCATCTTTTGGAAATCAGGCCTTCAATAAAGGAGTAAAAATACAACATTTTTCCAAATTTTGAAAAAAAATTTCAAAAAATCAAGATGGGTATTGAAATATGGGTTATCGATCACGCTGATTTCAAATCTTACAACAATTTTTGAGTAGGAGCCAAACTGGGCTCACAAGGGGGGGGTGTCAAAATCCAAAATTTTTCAACATTTCAAGATGGGTGTTAAAATATAGGTTTTCGAATGCGCTGAATCCAAAATTTTCAATCATTTTTGTGTAGGACTCAAATTGAGCTCATTAGGGAGGACTAAAATCCATAATTTTTCTATTATTTTTCAAAATTTCAAGCTGGATGTCGAAATTTAGTTTATTGAATACGCTGATTTGTATCGAATAATGTTGCATGCAATGAAAATTACCCTAAATTATTCCTTAATTTGCTCTTTCATTTTCATCAAAAATTTTTTGCAGCTAGTTGCAGCTGGATTTATAATTCAGAATTTAAACGTAGAAAACGTGTAAAATACACAGAAACTGAAGGGTACATGGCAGGAAAAGTGGTGACGTTCGCCTCAGGTAGGCAGCCTATTGGGGGCCAAATTCAACATTTATTCTACCAAGTACCTACCCTTTAGTCCACACGTTTTCTAAGCTTAAATTCTGAATTATAAATTCAGCTGCAACTGGATGCAAAAATTTTTTATACCCATCTTGATTTGATGGGAAATTTTTTCAAAATTTTAAAAAATGTTGGATTTTGACACCCCCCCCCCTTCCCTTTCTATTAGGGGCCTTATTTTGGTATCTACTCAAAAATGGTTGAAATAATCGAAATCAGCATCAATTTTTACCCCTAAATCCAAGTTTTTAAATTTTTATTTCAATTGGAACTTATGAAATTGATATTTGAAACACTAGATTTCTTATCTGGCCCACTGGGCAGCGGAGGGGGGGACACTGAAGAGCCAAATCAAAAAAATTAGCCAATAAGGTAACGTGCCAGTGGTTGAATGGCTAATTCCAGTGGTTGAATACTACAAAACAGTGCTACAGATGAGATTCAGAAAAGTAGTTGGCAACACTGCCACGTTTTACATGTCTCTGCATGCGTATTGTGGCATGTGAGACACAGCAATATTGCCAACTGCTTTTTTGAGCCCTGATATTGGCAATAATATTCAACCACTGGGCACTATTCAACCACTGGCACCTTACCTTATTCGGACTCAGTGCTCTCGAAAACCTAAAAAACGACAGGTCATGTATGTTATTTTGATTTTTTTGAATTTTGACTTTTTCAAGGAGGATAATGGAGAGGAAAGGGTAAGGGGGCTTAGAAGAAGAAATTAAGTACATGTTCGAACTTACCCACTTTTTAATAAATAAGAATCAATATGTTACTTATTTTTTTGATTTTTTTAAATTGTAGTCAAAATTGTGAGCTTTGTACCCCTAGAGATGTGGAGATTCTATCTTAAAAATTTGTTGCTTGAAAAAAGGATAAAAAGAACTACATACATATTATTCTACAATGTTGGGTACTTTTGGCAAAAAATCGAAATTGCATAAAAATCACAAGACCCATTCCTCAGTCCATTTGACGATTCAAATGAAAACAATCGTGAATTTATGTATTAACCATGCAGGAGAACTCGTAAAAAAAAATTGAGCAAAATCGTAAGACACTACTTTATTTTAGATCCGAATTAGTACAAAATAGCCCTCACGAAAAAAAAAAAAACGAAGAAAATCGATATCCGTATAGAAAAAAATAGCGATAGCAATTCGCATAATACACGTGAAAAATTACGCCGAAAAACAAAAATTACCCGAGTAAAGCTTCCACATGATACTAAATATTATAATATTGTTAGTATTGTTCTCCTTCATCAATCAACTTGACGTATAACCCTTGTATGGTTATAAGAGGTTTTGGTCTAATAAAAATATTTTCTGCGATTTACGAGCTCGCATTTTTTTCATTTACCAAAATTTTTCCGCATTATTTTGGCAGATTTTTCATCCGTTCCGCGTCTTCCAATCTGTAAAAAATCGCCCAAGTTGATTGGAAAAATATTGCCGGTATTTCGACGTCGACCTTACGTAGCTATTCATTAAACCGAGTCGATTTTTTAAATTCATTTCGTGCTGTTTTTCGAGTTTAACGAAAATCCGTCTGTATTGCGAGTCGATATGCGGAGGAGAAAGTAAGGAATTTTTCATCCTTTTTTCCCGAGCGTTTGGTGCGTTTTACCTAAGTGGAAATTGTCGTTATGTCTGGCGTCAGCATTTTTAGAATATTTTGTCTCGCAGGTTCGTGTGTAGTTGAATGGTATTTTTTTTTTTACGAGTGAAAGAAAGAACGGATTTTTCACGCTTTTGAAGCTTACTCGACGGCGGTGTTTCGATTGGGAAATGTCTGGGATTGATAGGTATGCTGATGCGTTGTTTGTTTCGAAGAGCGGGGCAAATAGAGGAATTGGGTGAGAAAATATCTTGAATTGCGGGTGTATTTTGAGGTAGGAATTTTGGCGAAGTTTAGTTCAGAAGAAAATGGAAATGGGTTTGGCTAAAAATTTTGAAGATTTAAACACGTAGGGTATTGAAATCGAATGTTTTAATCATGATTATGTTTGGTATCGTCAAGAGGAGGAAGAGACAGTTTCTCCTTCCAAAAGATGAAGAAATTACTTCAAAAACGATCCGAACTATTTTTGTAAAAAAAATCGGAATTTAAAAAATCCTTTAAAAATAATATCATGAACAAGTTCGCATGGGTGTTGAATAAGTTGCATACCCTGTTTGCCGCAAATGAAACAGATTTTTTGCGGTGTTAATTAAATTGCATAACCAGTTTGCCGTAAATGTGAGAATTATTGGTCTCACGCGTGTACTGTGTACAATGAGTATTTTAAGGGCATTTCAGAATTCGTTTGGGTAGCTTCAAAAATCTGTGGGCATTTTCAAAAAAATTTAGACGATTTCGAAAACAATTTTGAAAAAAATAATACACATATGTACCTACCTATCACCTAATTTTCAAAGATTTTAAATTTTTTAGGAGGGAAGCTCATAAGATTATCGTTTTTTTGAAATCGAAAAAATAATTTAAAAAATTCAAGAATTTCAATGAAGATAGTTTTCAGCTTCTGGATGCCTTTCTCTTCAAAAATTTTCAAAAAGAACGAATTTTTGTTTTTTGATTTTCAATACGACTGATCAGCAAATTTTCATTTTTTTTTTCAAGTATGACTATATGAGCCAGATAGGAAAAATTGAAAAATATTTTTAAAAATATCAATTTTCATATTTGGACACCTCCAGAAAAATCTTGGATGCTGTGCAACTCCCGGTTTTCCATTCCTCTTCTGTTTTCACCCCCTGATTTCTCAACATATTTTCCCTTAAATTGTGAGCTATAGAGGGCTAATTGAGGGCTAAATTTAAAAATAAAAATAAAACTAAAAATTCGAACTCAGTGCCCTCGAGAACATAAAAAACGACAGGTCACTCGTGATTTTTAATTTTTTTTTTTAATTTTGAATTTTTACCTATACAAGGAGGCTAATAGGAGGTTCAGAGGGGTCGGATGAAAAAAACTGAATACATTTTCGAACTCGGTGCCTTCGAATCAGTATGAATCCTTTTTTAATTCACTTTATTATGTATTATTTTTTTTACTTTAGTGAAGTTTGTGGTGGGTTCTTGTACCGCTAAGGGGTGTAGAGATCCCATCTTGAAAAACCTATTGGTTAAAAAAAGGATGAAATTGAAATGGCATACGTAATGAAATTTTTTCAGACTTTAAAATGGTAGCTTTCTCTTTTACATATAATTATCTTCGAGAAAAATAACGAAAAAATTTCATCGCCCAAGGATTTTTCAGAATTTCAATTTTTTGTTTTGCATTTTTAGAATAACTTTTGACGTTTTAAATTGATTTTTAGAGAAGATAAAGTCTGCTAGAGAAGAAATTAATTCTTTTGTAGGTACTTATCACAATCATCGAGAAAAATAGTAAAAATTCCATCACCCAAGGATTTTTCCTAATTTCATTTTCTTGTTTTGCATTTTTTGTTACCTTTTGGCATTTAAAATCGATTTTTTGGGCAGAGAAAGCCTCCTAGAGAAAAAATAAATTCTTTTATATTCATCATCGAGAAAAAAAGTGAAAAAATTTCATCACCCTAAGATTTTTCAAAATTTCAATATCTTGTTTTTCAAATCGATTTTCTGGGCAAAGAAAGCCTTCTAGAGAAATCATGAATAGAAAATGAATTGTAGAACGACAAATTTCCTGTCTATAAAATTCTTTCAGTCTTTTCCACGGAGGTTTAGTTTTCAAGATATTTTGGTTTAAATTTTTTTGAAAAATTGAAAATATCTCGAAAACTAAACCTCCTGAGAAAAACCAAATTTGACTCTACAGTTGGGAAATTTTACACTCTACAATTCATGCTCTAATCATATTTTTGTTTTGAGATTCGGTTTTCTCAAAAAATCTGTTTTTTGTAATGAATCACATTTTTAACATTTCCCATTTTTAACAATGGGAATACCAAAGGCTGGCAAATCGACAGTTTCTTCCTGCATAATTGATTTTGATTTGTGATTCAGACCTACTTTTTAGTTCTGAGCCCGAATATTATTTCAATTTCACCCCCTCCCTCTACCCTCACTTCAGGATTTTTTTATAATTTGAATTTGTGGTTGAAAACTTGTTTCATATATTTTATGTAATTTTTGATTTTTAAAGCCAATTTTCTTAGGAAAATGAATGCAAAACAAAAAATTGAAATTGTGAAAAATTCTTGAATAATGGAATTTTTTTACTTCATTTCGTGATTAGCGCGAAAAATTCTATAGAAATCACTCATTAAATTTCAAAATATAATTATTGCTTTTGAATCACCATTAATTTCATTTCAGACTCCAAAAACAGTTTTCCCCCAAATGTAACCTATTTCCAGATATGGCATCTTAACGTTGGATAATTTGGCAAAACAATTGCAATTGCATAAAAATTAAGATGCCAACTCCCCAGCTCTTCCTGAAGATTAGAAGGGAAATGATCTTGAATAGATGAATAGACTACCTATTCAAAAGAAACTCGTAAAAAAAATTTAAAAAGCCCTTAAATTAAAGAACGACATCAACGTTAAAATATAATTGAAATTTAACAAATGGCCAAACGCTTTTCTCGAATCGAATTACGAATTCCAATTCAACCCCTCCCCCCAACCCATAAAATAATCGGAGAAAATATTCGTATTTTTGCCTCCGATAATTTCCTCTAATTGATTTATTATCAAAGAGTTAATGTTTTATATCAAAACTATTCCATATGGCCGGTTTCAAATTAATGGCTGTTGAAATTTATTTTCAGCGGTTGAGATGGCAATGAAGCTGGCAAACCAACCCTTAGCGTATAAAAAGTAAAAGTATTTTGGTAAATTGGTACTTAGGTGGCGTTTATAGTTTCAGAGGGGGGAGAGGTTTTTAGTGTGTAGTTTATTTCAATTAATCTTACATGTTGGGGAAAGTGTTTCAGCGTTTACGTCATTTAACTCTGTAGGAAGTTTTTTCCATTACGTGTATTCCTATCGTATATCATGTTAGGTAGGTTTTTAAACGTCGGCTATAAAAACTTATCGCCAAAATACATACTCTATATGGTTTTCTTATAACCATTTCGATATCTTCTTAATTATATATAGAAAAGTTGATATTTTTTACGCCCTGGTAAACTCGCCCTTAATATGTTTAGTTGGATAGTTTTGCATTTTAAAAACTTTACCACCGAAGCTGTCCCTTTTGTCGCCAGTGTTGTTGATTTATTGCCTTTTCGATAGCTGCGAATCTATTATGTAAAGTGTTCTGGGAATTTGAATGCGTATACTGGATATTTGTACTTGAAACAGGACGCCGAATCGCGAAGACGCGTTATTTATTCGTACACAAGTTTTAGCCGCATAAAGCAACCGAAACGTGAACTTGTTAGCGTGATCTTTGTACAAGTCGCATATATCTACTTCGGTATAATAATGTACCACCTATTTGGGTTTAATAAGCTTTGTAACGAGAGCTGAGATTCGATTTCGACGATAATTGGAATTGAAATGAAATTTTCTGCTCAATATAAATTTTTCTCGTTTTCTTATTCTTTTTTGTTGCAGTAACGATGGTTTATTACTTGATTGTATTATTTTCATCGACCCTCGGAGTGGTTTGCTCGCTTCTGTTAATGGTTGGATTGTACTTGGTGAGTATGGAAATTGAAAATTTATTTCGGTTCGGGTATCGTCTGGAATTGATTGTGGGACGAGATACCAAAGTAAGGGAAATTACTGGTAACTCGTGTGCTGTTTTTTTTTTTTTGGTTCGCGATTTTGATGAAATATATTTTCGTTTATGGTGTAAACCAAATATCAATCAGGGATGTGGAATGGGATGGAGGGGTCAGCTGAAAGCTTGAAATGACATTTTTCTTTTCGAGAGTTAACGAATTGGAAAAATTTTAGTGTAAAATGGAAGTATTTTTTTTGAAATGCTTCGTTTTTGTGAAAATCGACAGTTTAGCCGAGTTATTGTTATGTATTTTTCGCTCGAAGATGGAATTTTAGAGAGAAATTCGTGGAAATTAAAATTGAAGGATGTGAAATTTGCAAAATTTTTAGGTAATTTTTTTGGGTTGGTCGATATTTTTGTGTAAATTGACGAATTTTTTTGAAATGAATTTCTGATGTTACCTCTTTCCTCTTTTTCATTGTCCTTTTAATCAATAAAAATAATTTTAAAATTGGGTGATGAAAATTCGCCGAAAATAATCACCCAAATTACAAATGTTTTATAAACTATTGAATTTTTACCCGTAGCTTTCAAATTTAAAAAAAATATATATAGAACAAAGTTCCAAAATTCATCATCATTAAATTGGCCCTAAACATAAAGATTTGGGTTTAAAAAGCTTTTTTAAAATTAATTAGAGGTTTAATTTAATCTTAAATAATTTTTATATTAAAAATTATTAAATTAAAAATCAAACAAAAACATTTTTTTAAAGTAAAAATTAGAAAATATTTTAATGAATTAAATTTATTTTTAATAATTAACCTAATTTTCATAAAAATTATTTCAAAATCAAAGGTCGAAGGTCGAAGGTCGAAGGTTGATGATAAACCTCAATATTACAATACAACACTACCCTCTTTATTGAAAAATCACTTTCTCTCTTCCTCAAGCAAATTTTCCTTTTATCTCTTACTTTCTATTTTTCGTTGAATTAAGCCTCAGCGTGAATTTTTCCTCACCATTTTCAAACTGATACGTTTTGAATAAAAAAATTGATAAAACGCGTTTTTTTATTGAGATTTTTTTGAAAAAAAATTTTTGGAGGAAAGATTTTTGACATAGAGTTCAGAAAAAAAGGGATTTGGGTACAGCTAAAAATTTTGAAGATTTAAACACATAGAGTATTGAAATCGAATGTTTCAATCATAATTATGTTTGGTATCGGTGGGAGGGGGAAGAGGCAGTTTCTCCTTCCAAAAACTAAAGAAATTACTCCAAAAATAATCCGAACTGTTTTCGTGAAAAAATCGGAATTTAAAAAATCCTTAAAAAATAGTATCATGAGCAGGTTCGCATGGGTGTTGAATAAGTTGCATACCCTGTTTGCCGCAAATGTTACGGATTTTTTGTGGTGTTAATTAAATTGCATAACCAGTTTGCCGTAAATTTAAGAATTATTGATCTCGCGTGTGTTTTGTGTACTGGGTGCGATGGGTATTTTTAAGGAAGTTTCAGGATTTGTTTGAGTGGCTCCAAAAATCTGTGGAAAACTCTTAAAAAATTTAAACGATTTCGGAAAAAATTCTGAAAAAAAGCTTTGCCCTTCTCATTTATCAAGGAATACACATACCTAATTTTCAAAGTTTTTTGATTCTTTTAAGAGGAAAGAAGCTCGCAAGAATATCGTTTTTTTTTTAGAAGTCAAAAAAATGGCATGAATTAGGCACGAATTCCAATGAAGATATTTTTCTCTTCAAAAAGAACAAATTTTTGTTTTTTAATTTTCAATACGAATGATTAGAAAATTTTCATTTTTTTTTTCAAATAAGTATGACAATATTAATTAGAAAAGTTTTCTTTCTTTTATAATATCGACAAATTTTTAATTTTAACCCCTTCCCTTTCAAATTTTTCGCCCACATTTCATCTTTGATTCTTGCTCTTATCCTGTAACCAAAGAATAGGAGAGATATTTTTTAGAAATATCAATTTTCAAATTTGGACACCTCTAGAAAAATCTTGGATGCTGTGCTCCTCCCGGGTTTCCATTCCCCTTCTGTTTTCAATTCTTGTCTGCCCTTTCCCAAGGTTCAATTTTTAAAAATATATCAAAGAGTCGACATATGTACTTGGATAAATGAAAAGGATATTTCATGCTGATCTGATCAAAGTTTTAATATGATGTTTTTTGATTAATCGTCTAAATCATTCTTCAGTTTAGAAAGATCTCCATTAATTATTTGCCAGATTTGGGGGGGGGGGGGTGAGTGAAATACAGAGAGCTAAAATAAAATCAAAAATATTTTTATTCGTATTTATTTATCAAAAATCCAATTTTATAAGTAAACCTCATTAGATTCATTTGATAGTGATACCTTTTGAAAAAAATTTCGTTTCGAAGTAGAAAAGACAGAAAATTTTGTTTCCGGCAAACAATGTCCAATTTTTCCCCCTTTAATGAAATGTAATTAAGAAAACCTTAAGACACTTTGTAGAGTCAAATCCGGGTAAAAAAAATTTAGCGGCCCAAAAATCCAAATTTTCAACAAAAACTGATAAAAAATCTAAATTTTCTCAAAAAAACATTTCTACTTTTGAAAATTTTATTGTGGACACTAATTTTTTTATTATTGAAGAATTAATGTTGCCAATGTTAAGTATAGGTTTTCTCCGCCATTCAAATCGACTCATGAATTGAAATAATTTTTTTCAATTGAAAAGCAACCTCTCTTTTTTTTTATTCAAAATGATCCTGCAAGAATAAAGATCGAAATGATGCCTCAAATTTTGACTATTTTTCAAAAAACAAAAAAAATGACTTTTTCAAAAATGAAGATACGAAATGGAAAATCATTATTGATGATTTTTTTCATTCAAAAATATCAATTTGAAGATTATTCTGATGAATTTTTTCTGGGAAATTTTTGAAGAAAGATGAAACTGAATTTTTGAAAACTTGAACCCAAAAGAATTTTGTTTGAATCTCTTATTTTTTTTGTTACAGGTGGTGAAAAGAAAAATAATTGTATGTTAGATTTTCATTTTTTTTTTTTTCATTTTTTGCTCAGTTTTAAACACGAAATGAAATTCTTTGGTTTTTTTTTGATAAAATTTCTCTCTAAAAATTTTAAATTTTGGAGTATTTTTCAATCAATAATTGTATCAAAAACACGAACAAATTTTTTTCAACTATTTAACATCTCCTGAATATAAAATCAGGAAAGTTGAACTAAACGAAAAACAAACCGATGAATTTTTTACTGATTGGAAAAGTTAATTTCGAGACAAGAATTTGAAAAAATTTCGATCATTTAAAAAATTTGAAAAATTTGAATTTAGGATCGACATAAATTCTACATAAAAAGCCTGAATTTTTTAATATTTCTACATCAGTTATAACAAAAAATTAGCTTTCATTCATTCGATCCCCCCCCCCCCTTTGAGAAAAAAAGTCTAGGTTTCAAAACATCGAAAAAACTAACCACCTTTTGTTTGGAAAATTTGAAAAAATCTTCGATTTGAATTGAAAAAATTCCAGTTTTCCAATCGAAAATTTTCAATTCTTCCCTCCCCCTTCCTTCCAATAATTCTGAATCAAAAAATCCAAATCCTAGACTCGTTCCTGAAAACGTTACATTCACGAATCCGCCATTCATTAAATTTTTGATCCTTTGACTTCATTTTTCGTCAGCTTTTCGAATCAAACGAATTTCAGGGATAAACCCGTTACAAAAGACACGACCACACAAAAGGGCTAATTAAACCTCGAAATTACAACCAAAAAAATCCACCGTGATCCCCTATAAGGGATTCCTATCCTTTGGCTTAGCTGGTTTTCCACATACGTAAACCTCATTTCACATAAAAAAATCTCGTTAATCTGACACGTGACTGGTATTTAGATAAAAAGATCCGCGCTCGGATTACCTATTCTCAAACGACACAATTTTAATTATTTTTTACTCGTAATTAAATTTTTTAAAAAAGCGAATGCTTTTTATTCGTCTATAAAAATCAGTTTGGTTGAAAAAGGGGGAAAAAATCAAACCTCGGAACTTTCATTACGATTTCGACTTTCGACAATATTATAAGGTGGAAAACCCCGTATAAATCGTTCAATTCACAAAGCCATTGCAATTATTTAGTAATTTAATTTCACTCTCCTTTAACAGGAAATTCGATTTCTTTTGTTACCGTGGATGGCGATTATATCGGTATCTTCGTTCATCGACATTTCACATTCGGCTTATTGGTTAACATTAGATGACGTAAGTATTTTATAAATTAAATTTACACCGTCTGCCGTCGACGTTTTTTCCAAGTTTGTTTGTTTTGCAGCCCAATTTCAGCCCACTCACTGCGGTATTCTTCACCGTTGAATTATTTATTTTTCTGCTCAACGTAAGTGCGTGATAATTTTGAAAAAAAATCTCATCTCTGGTATATGTACACTTAGCACTTTTATAATGGAGCGATTTTATTCGCAGGCGTATTCTTTGCTGTGTGTTATATCCCAGTATCAAGAATATAAAGCTGGAAGAGGAACTGCCGCTTATTATGATCTTTTACAAACGGTAGGCATGGAGTGTTATATCGTATTTTTTTTGTACCATGTTCGGGAGGTTTCTTTTTTTTTTTACAAACTTGCCAAATGGAAATAAACCCGAGAAAAGGAATGGATTCAAAGGCAAAATGCTATGAATGTATTAGGTTTTAGGCGGAATTAAATTCTCGGTTTTTAAAAAATATAAACTCCGACGTACGTAAAACGTCTGGATAAACATTACCTTTGGGGGTTTCATTGATACAAAAAAATTCCCTCGGTTTGCATAATCTACGTACGTAGCAATGTTTTCAGTTTTGCGGCGAGTATTTGTAAAGAATGGCAACGAGGTTTATGAAACATTTGCAAAGGGGAAAAAACCCGAGATATGGAGTGCAGTTGTAATTTCGCGAATATAGTTACGAATATAAATGGTATATTTAATTTTTTAAATCTCGAAATTCGTCTGGATCCGGTGTTTGGACTCGTTTATTGGTATCTTCGTTGGTGATGGTGTTTTGATGTTGATTATTTCGTGTCAGCTTTGGTAGGGTGGATTAATTTGTTTATTGAAGGGAGGAAGGGAATGGGGAGATAATAGCGGGTAGTTTTTTAGAAAATAATGAAAATTTTTAATGATTTTTATCGGACTTTAAAACTAAAAAGGTTGGGTGATAGGTATAAATTTGAGGCAGAAGATTTGTGAAAATTTTAAATTTTCAATATTACGCGCGTCCTTTTGGTTCTCTCAATTTTCATGTGAGCCAAAAAAATTCTGAAAAAGAATTTTCTCGATTTTCAAGATACTACCCATTTCAATAAATACAAAAATTACAGGAAAATTCTCCAATTTTTGAATTTTTTTATAAGACAAGCCGACCAGTTGTGGAAATTTCGCAACAATATATGTTCAGCAAATTTGATTCTTTTGTTAATTGAAACGGTTCAAATCAATCCCTAGAATCAATTTTTCCCAACTTTTTGATTTTTAAAAATTGATTTTATTTCGACCAAAACCGATTACTCCAATTTTTTTCATTTTAAACAACTTTTTTAGTTTTTTTTAACCGTACGGAAGCTGATTGAAATTGAAAATATTTATAATTTTCAATTTTTGAGTTTTCCTTTTTCACGTTTTCAAAGTAATTTCAGTTCAAGAAATGAACCTTTTTTACTCCTAAACATGGACCTCTGAAATCTGCGTCCCAACTTCTAAATTCATTAACTTCGATTTTCTTGAAAATTAAAAGTGTTCAACCAGTACCAAAAATTACTTTTTTCGGCTATTATTGAATTTTTCAATTTTTTCATTTTTTAATATTGATTTTATTCTGACCAAAACGAACGAGAACTGTTGAGGGCAATGATCCAAGGATGGAAAATTGAAATGAATTTGATGACTTTAATTTCAATTTTCATTTTTTGGTTTTTCTCTCGTTTCAGTTTCAGTTTTTACAAGTTTTTAAACGTTATTCTGTAATTTTCTATTTTTTTAATGCATTTTTTTATTGAAAAAGATTTTCAAAATTTGTATATTTTTTAAGAATTTTTACATCAAGTAAATCGTGTTTGGAAAATCAAACTACGAATTGTAAATGTTCGAGTTTTAAAAAATTAGGTGCCTACCTAACTTTTTACATGGTACAAAATATTCTTAATTTTTGGAAGATCGGGTCATTTCAAAAAAATTATCTATTCAGGTTTTGGAAAATCCTCCAATTTTTAGGAAATTTTTCAATTTTTGGAACATTGCAAAGGTTTTGGAAAAACCGCTCAGGATTTATAACATAGATTCATTCAAGTTTTACAAACCAGGACAACATTTTGAATTTGGGCCAAGTTCGGAGAAAATTGGTAAAAGTCGACTCCAATTTTTGTCAATTTTTGTCGTCCTGGTCTGTCGCAAGTTTAGAAAAATTAGGGTATTCAATTTTTTGAAAATTGTCTATAATTTAAAAAATTTTTGTAAAATTATAATTTGTAATGCGCAAGTTTTGAGAATCGTATAATTTTTGAAAAATCGTTCAATTTTACGGAAAACTAACAAACTTTTAAAAACCCCATTGTCGAAATTTTGCAAGTTTTGTAAAATTGCGTAAGTTTTGGAATCTCTTCAGTTATTTTTTCATGTTTTGGAAAATTAGGTATCAGTTTTTGTAAGTCGACATCAGTTTCAAATTTTAGAAAACATCATTTGATTCGAGTTTTGGAAAAATGTCCATCTTTAAAAAATTGTTCACAGTCGCTTAGAAAATTCTTCAATTTTCAAAGAATGGTTTTAAATTTTGGAAACTATTTTTTGGGAGGTTCTAGAGCTCGAATTTCTTCACTCAGAATTTTTCGAAGTGAGATTTCTCAAGTAAGATTTTTTCAAATTTGGATTTTAAAAGCAGAACTTTCTTGAGATGGAATTTCCTGAAAATTGTTTCCTCAAAATGGAATGTTCCTGAAATGAGGGAATAGTTTCTCAGTATAATTTTTTTTTTTCAAAATGAAGGTTTTTCCCAACGACGAATTTCTGTCAAACTGACTTTTCATAAGAGTGATTTTTCCTGAAATGGATTTTTTCGAAGATAACGCTGAATTTTACACTTCAATTTATATTTTTGACAATTCTGAAAGAATTCGGTTTGGTTGGTTTTTGACAGATTTAAATTAATTTTCAATTTCGGTTTCTCGTTCTTCGAAGACTTCTCATTCTAAATAAATTGCTTGGCAGTAAGGATCTTGTGAGCAGAAATTTAGTGTCAGTGCTGAATTTAAAATCAGTAATTTAAAATTGAGCACATATTTAAAAATCACTCTAATTCTTCTGATTTTTTTTTTTCAAAAATCTTCAAAAAAAAATAATAAAAAGTCATCAATCTTTGAATTTTAGACTCTCTCCCGTTTTTTTGAATTCCTTATAATTTTATTGGCGTTCAAAAAATTTGAGGTGGCTGAACACAAAAGTTTGAAATTTTACATAATTTTAGGCAAATAATTTTTTCCAATTTAGAAATCAATTTTGAAATAAAAATTGGAAATATCTCAAGATCAGGATACCCCTACCAAAGTTAACCCAAAATTTGAGGTCAATGACCTCTGATCAGTCAAAAAATCTTTTTATCCCCAAACTTTGGAGACATGTTATAATCTTAATTTAATCAACATAATTTATTTTCTTCTTATGCTCAATTCACTCCCCAGCTCTTTTTTCACCTCTCTCTGAATTTCAGATGCGTCGCCGAGACCAAACAGCCCCCCCATCAGTCCGCTGCAGCCAGCAACAAACCACAGGCACCAGTTACCTACTAACCACCGCCAGCAGCCATCCGCCTCGCGATTTCTGTCAATTAACCAACGATTGCTCGACGACGCAAAACGCCTCCACAGCCAACGACAACATTAAACTTCGCAGGGTTCAATTTATCAACGAGGACGATCGAGTGAAAAGCAAACTATCTAGGCAAAATTTCGATATCCAACCGCTGGTCAGTGATAACGACGGCGAGACCATTATTAACGAGGACGATGAAGATTATATGTCGAATAGGAACGACTATTTGTGGGGTTCGGCGGCCGAAGAAAGCATTTTAATTTGTAATCTCGAAGTAAAACGTGGTAAATTTATTTTCTCAGTATCCCTTTGGAGAGGCTTAAACGCTTTTATAATTTATCGTTATTTTACCTCCGAGAAATATTTCAGTTCGAGAGAAAAAAAATTAAATTGTGCTTTTAGAGAAGGACACGAATTTCGTGAGTTTTTAACCAAAAAAAAAAAACTATTGACACCAAATCCACCCCATTGAAAAAAAATTTCCTCTTATAAAATAAAAATACAAAAGCTGGTAATATTTTCATTTAAACAAAAAACCATTTCTGGCTCGCATTCGTAAAACGAATTACATTTTAAGTACTCCGGCTAATAAATTACAGTATCGATTCATCGCCTTTACCCAACACATTTGTAATTTCGACAAAACGTTAAAAGTTTCCTTACATTGATTGAATATCGTTTAGGGCGTTAATTTTGACCCGTTTACCAAAATATTCAAAACAAACTCAATGTCACCTTGTAGAATGCTCATTAAGTAAATTATTTTCACTCGCGATCTGCCTCCACCTTTTTATAAATATATCCCCCCTCTAGCCCCCCTTGGCTAATTCCAAGGTCTCGATTACTTTTCAGATTCGCAGAGTGACGAACGAGAAAAACGTAAGAGAAAAAAAGACGCCAAAGAGGTTATCGGCTCGAAAACAGACATCGAAGGTAATCCCTACAAATAAGGTAGCGATGTGATAAACACCATATCATTGTTAAAGTTGGCGTAAAATCATCGTACAACAGCGAACGCCGCGTATCAACCATCAAATGCTTATCGTAAAAGCAACAGAATGGAAAAAAAGGCGTAATTTTTACCTTGTTTTATGACCCCGCGTTGCCGAGCACCTACTTTCAAGCAATAAATGGCAAAACGCTTGAATACATTCGATAAATGGTGCATATTTCGTCTTTGATGTTTTGTTTACATTAAAATTCCTCATTTTTGTGTAGAATTTTTCTCTTTCTTTCGAATGTTTCTTCGTTTAAGCGTAAAAAGATTTTCAAAGCGTACAATGTACAATGTTGCTTTTCGAATGAGAAAACAGGTTTAGGTAAAATAAAGAAATACCTATTCGAGAATAAAAATCGGGTACGAGAATTGAATTACCTACACAAATGTTCAGTTCAATGCACGTGATATTTGAAGCGTGAAAATTACCTAGTGAATAAATTTATGTAGTTCGATCGACTTAATTTTATTTTCTTAATCTTTCGAAAAAATGAAAATTTAGTGAACTGAACCATTGGCGGATCCAGATGACTTGAAAAGCTACGCCAATTTTTTTTTGCAAGGAGAGGGTACTTATTAGGGGATTGAAAATTGTTTAAAAATTTATTTTTCATTGATTTGGACTTGAGGGGCCATATGGCCAAGTTATCAATGAAGCATTAGATAGCTGGAAAATTTTACGATACTTAACAATTTGGACGATTTTTTTTAAAAAGAGAGAATCTGACAGAAATTGATGAATTTCTCAAAATTTGGTCAATTTTTTAAATGTCGGATGATTTTCTAAAACTGGTAAAATTTTTTGCGAAACCACGAGAAATTCTGAAAAATTGGACAATATTTTCCAAAATTTGAGGCAATTTTTAAGAACTGTAAAATATTTCGACACTGGGATTTTCCGAAAATTGGATGATTTCGCAAACTTTTGACCAATTTTCAAAAATGAATAAGTTTTTCAGAAATTTGGACAGTTTTCAAAAAAATAAACAATTTTCCAAAACTGAGACAATTTTTCCATAAGCTGGTCAAATTCTCTGAAAATTAGACAGTTTTTTACAAATTGGACAATTGAGTAATTTTTTACGGAGACTAAATTTTAAAATTGAAAAGTATTTTTCAAAAATTGTGAAATTTGTTTATAATTTGGAAATCTTTCTAAAAATTGAATATTTCTGTTCTCATGGTCGATTTTCCCAATATCGGATGATCTTTTTTTCAAAACTTATTGAATTTCTAAAAAACTGAAAAATTTTCTAAAAATTGAATAGTTTTTAAAATGGGTTGAAATTGTACAAAAATTCAAAAATTTCATCAACATTTAGACAATGTTCCAAAATTAGAACGATTTCTCAAAACAGACTCAACTTTTCTTACGATCTGGATATATGGTAATTTCTGAAAAACAAAAAACTTTTCAATGAATTGGTAGATTTTTTTTAACTGAAGAATTTTTTCTCTCGTGAGTGACGACAAAACAAATTTTTATTTATGAATTTTTGAAAAATAAAAGAATTTTTCAAAATTAGATGGTTTATCAACTTGGAAATATTTTCAAATTTTTTTTCACAATTCACCTAGAACTAAAAGAATTTTGCAAAATTTGTTCCAATTTCTCCGGAGAGGGGGGCAGAAAATATAACGAATGAGTGTGTCATAAAGGTTCCATTAATTTCAGGATGGGCAAAAAAAATTCAACAAAAAAGTATGTTAAAATAATATGATTCTGCTTTTTTAAGGGGGAGGGAGGTGTACAGAATGGGTGTAGAGACTTGGAATACCAGAAGGATTTTAAAGGGAGGAGGTAAAATGATGATTTTTTGCACTGACGTCTCTGATAGATCATAGAATTTTAATTTTGTCCATACCCAAGCGAAGCGTTAAGAAATTGGATTTTTGAGGACGTTTTTTCCTACTAGAAATGGTTGTTCTAATTTTCTGTGGATACAGCAATTTTTCTTATTTTTTGTTGGGTGGGCCTGAGCTGGGCCAGACGATTTTTCAGGTGGATCTGGCCCACCCTGCCCACCCGCTGTTTACGCCCCTGGATTTCTCCAAAATTTATACAATTTTTTTAGGTGAACGATCTTCTAAAAATTGAGAAGTTTCCCAGAAATGGACGATTTTCTAATAATTGTACAATTGTCCATAACTTGTGACGATTTTCCCAAATTTCAAAGCAGTATCGAAAAATTTCTAAAAATTAATCAATTTTCCAGAAATTTGAACAGATTTTTAAACACATAGTTATTAACCGATTTTTCAAAATTGAAAAATTTCACAAAAACTTTGCAAAATCAAATTACACGTATTCTCAAAATTGGACTCTTTTCAAAATTTGGAGCAATGAGTTTGTCCAAAAAACCTAGAAAACTTTCGAAAACTTGATCTAATTTTTCAACAGTTTGAGAATTTACCAAAAATATGAACAATTTGTTTAAAATTATTTTATTATCTGAAATTGTGAAGATTTTTCCCATGATTTGGATGATTTTCTACATGCCTGCTAGACAATTTTCCAAAAAACACTATTTTTTAAAAAATTGAAAAATTTTGCCAAAATATTTGGAAATTGATTTGCTTGATTTCTTATAAATTGAAGATCTTCTCCGAATTAAACATTTTTCAAAACTTACAAGACTATTTCAAAAATCGTATCCTTGCTAGATAATTTTTTTACAACTTAATTTTCCTAGTTTTTCAAACGTTTGATAATTTTCCAAAATTCGACTGTTTTTCAAAACTCAGATTGCTTTTCAACGATCACAGGATTTTATCAATTGAAAAAAAAATATGAACAATTTAAGTACTTAAACTTACGCGATTTTCTCAGTATTAAAAAATGATTCACTTTAATTCTTTTTAATAAGGTTGGATAATCCAATAAAACTTGAAGAAATTTTTCAAAAAAAAATATCTAAAACTTTGATGAATTTTTCAAAAACTTGGACAAATTCCGAAAAATTTACGACTGGTAAAATTTTTTTTGAGCGATTTCTGTTCAGGCACTATGGGCACACTATTGGATCCGCCAGTGAACTGAACACTCAGTAAATGTATTTCCCTCTTCCTCCATTTAAATTAAATCTAAAATTTTTCCCACGTGAATATTGTTACCATAGTTAATAAGTAATTCTAGGTATCTAAAAATAAATACGTTTTGAATTTCTTAATTTTACCCCTTTTCAAATGGAAACCACGATCTAAAATATGTAACTGTTTTATTTAATAAGAAATAAAATATTACAAAAAAAAAAAGAGAAGAAACTATTAATAAAACTTTTGATATTAGTACAAAAAAAAAGAAATTATCAGGTAACAATCGTCGTTTTGAAAAATAAATCAAGATTGTTAATACGTAATACTGGAAGACTACCGTCCAGATCGTAAAGGTGAGTAGCAGCAGGTTAGTTCAATGGAGAAATTAACGTTTCATTTTTTCTAAAATCGGAAGAACCATCTCGAAGGTAGGACGTTTACCAGGCTCTTCGTTCATACAGATTCTAATCAATTTGGCCATATGAGCTGAAACACTGTTCGGTATAGCGACTCGTAATCCTTCGGTGACCACCTAAAGTAAGAAAAAAGAAGTTAGATTAAATCCCTTACACGTAATTCGACAAGTTTTAATATTTACTTTAAGGCCGATTTCCATGGGCGAAAATTCAGCAAATGGTATTTCTCTTGTGGACAATTCCCATAATAAAATAGCGAAACTCCACATGTCACATGATTCCAAATTACGATCCGATGCTTTCTTCTGTAACGCTGCGAAATTTGCAAATATCATTAGAACGATCCCGATGGAATTTAAAGGGCAAGTTTATAACGGAAGGTACCTTCGGGCGATACCCAAGCTGGGTAATAAATGCGACCTTTTTCTTGAAACGAGAATTTCGCATCGGCCATGTTTATTCTGGCGGTCAAATCTTCGTCGATCTAATATAAAGAATTCGATTGAGATACATTAAGGTGGAAAAGTTTACCGATAAAAATAAACTGACCATGACGTGTCTGCTGTTGAGTAGATATTGAGGCACGATACGTTCCAAGCTGTGTAAATATGCCATACCACGAGCGATATCTACTGCGAAACGGAGCGTATGTGCTGCGTCTACGACAACACCGGTGCCTTCGTGCAAAAGGGTGTATAAGGATCCCCATGGCATATACTGATTAATAACGATTAAATTTGGAGGCGAGTTGCAGCATCCGATCACCGGTAAGATGTTTGGATGTGAGAATATCCTCAGCTTTGGATATTCTTCGTTGAAGTCTCTGGAAATGCGAGCGGTGCAGTTGCGAACGTTGAGGATTTTAGCGACGATGTCGTTCTTCTGCCAGCGTCCGCGCCAAGTTTCACCGTTGTGTGATGATCCCAATTTTGTGTGAAGCGACAGATCTGATATGTTTATGCCTTTATGACGCGATAAGGTCGCATCGCCTAGAAAAAAGAAAATAATTAAGTGGGTTTGAATTTTACGAATGGAGAAGGAAACATGATACTTACGACTTCTGGTTTTTAAACCTAGCCAGCTTTGGTCTCTGAAATTGATCTTTTTCAAGTCTTGGCCATTTTCAACGGCTAGTTCTGTAAAAAAAAAAATTGTACAAGGTCATTTAACGTTACTTCATTAAGTGCCATTTAAATAAATGAGAATTGTTAGTCAACGATCCAAGTACGGAAAAAAGTTTTAGAAAATAGACATTGAGGGATTTTTCCGAGTAAAGAAAAATCAACTAGATTATCATACGGATGAGATCAAAATTTTAAGAAATGACTATTCTAAATTTTTTGAGCAACATTATCTGAAGTCCGAGACCAAATTTCTTCCACTAATTTTCCAGAATTGTTCATTCAATTTTAGAGCCCAAAATTGATGCATTAATATCATTAAAAATTGAGAAAAAATTCGAATCATGATTGCTCTCAGCCTAATTCATTAGTTAATAATTTTTTTGTTCAGTTATCAAGCAAAATGTTTCAATGTTCAAAAAGAAATTTTGAGAAGTGTTCACCTCTCTGGTATCCTTGAGAAATTTCACTAATTTCCAAATAACTGGTCGTTCAAAAAAAATTATCAAAGTTTTTCATTTTTTTTTTTTTTACAAAATTTTCAACTAAGTACTTTGATTAGTTTGCAAAAATTTACAAAATCTTTTTAATATGTTTTCACATCCAGTATAATAAAACCTAAAAAAAATACACGTTCGAAAACCAAAGAAATTTCAAGCCCAAAATCAATATTTTCGGTTACCGAATTTCGAACTACGTACTTCAATAAGTTGCAGATCCACTCAAAAAATTTCATCGTATCATTTTTTTGGCGATTTAAGCAGATAATTATAAGTTTGATACGTATTTTCGAATACATCTCGAACCCGCCTTTATTTCCTCATACAAGCAGTTTTTTTTCAATTCCCTGAATTTTTATATCATTTTCAAAACAATTCTACCGTGAAAAATGACCGAAATCAGTGAAACACGATTTTCAAAGCCCCATAAAATGATATTCAGACGGTTCCCCTAAAAAAAACACATTCCTCACCAATATTTGGTAAAAAAATCCACAAACATTCAAAACATGGATATTTTTAAGACTTAGCTCAACACAAAAAACACTCCACGAACATTTTTCTCAACTTGGATGGTAGACAATTTATCCAAGAAACGTATTCATTTTTATAAACAACCCACCATGGAATCGTTTAGCCAACGATCCTCTGGCCTTATCCAAAGGTGTATCGCCATCTTTATTGGCCAACGATACGATAGCTCCGTGGGCAATTAAATCTTCAGCAATTTGTTGATATCCCCAAAAGCACGCGTAATGTAACGGCGTATTACCATGTTCATTAGTAAAATTGATATCAGCTCTGTTTCTCAGTAACTGCAAAAAAATGATAAAATTTGATAACTTCATCATCCGTTCGGAATTTTTTCCACACAGTACAGATACGAATTGACTCACCAAATTGACAATATCTCGATGGCCATGGGCCGCAGCTAAATGCAAAGGTGTATCATCGCCTCGATTAGTAGCATTAATTCGAGCACCTCTGGATAACAGTAAATCGACTATTTTATAATGTCCTTCTTTACAAGCCCAGTGCAACGGACTGAAACCGTGATCATCACTGCAAATAAAAATTAAAATTAGCGTAAAAGTACGATAAACGTTTTCAAACAGCCGATAAAATATTGGCAATCGAGATATGGAATTTATATCACCATCCTACGCTGTGGCGAGCAGAGAGAAAAGGTTAGTAGTACTTCCGAGAGTGTAGCCACTCCATATATGGATATTTTGATGATACGTGTAATTGCCACCAAGTTAGATGGTTAATTAAGCGTAATTATTTTATTATGCCAATACGATGGTGATAATTTATCCCGTTATGGGTTAAAATTGCACTTACCCTTGGTTCATATCATTTTCTGTGTCGTCCAGCCATACTCGTACTTGCAGAGCGTTTCCTTCTCTACACCAGTGAAATATGTCTTCCATTATAAATTACTGACTCTATTCGACGTGTAAAACTAATTGGTACATGATTTAATCATTTTGAATGATAAATTAACGATTAAATTAACACAGATGGGATAATTATTCGAAAAATGATTCACTTTTAGCAAAAAACCTAAAATTATATCAAGGATAAGTAAATAAATATTTCGGACAGTGTAGCCACTTTGACAGTAATATAAATCACTAAATCAGTTTGGTCAATCGATGAAATGGAAAAAAAAGTTTGACCTAATTTTGTTCAGATTCCGATGTCAATGAACTTGATTTGGATTCGATTCAAATTTCAACCGGCCAAGAATAAAGTTGAATGGAATAAAGATCCCATTCAAAAAACTTGAGTGCAATAAAACATCAACACACAGTATATTTGCTCAATTCTCAACATACACAATCGAAAAAATTACTTCACTTTCATAGTTTTCTTACTTAAATTTTTATTTTTTACATTCGTCACTTCGTAGAAATCACTACCAGTTTTCTTTCGTTTCTGTTGTCTCAATAAACTACGTTTCTGTTTGCTAGTTAATTTATCCATGAAAATTTGCTGTCTCAGTTCACGTTTAATCATACGTTTTTCCAATTTCTCGGTTTCTTCGTCGGTATCAGGAGAATCAGAATCTTCTTCTTGAGAATTAGTATCTTGAGGTGGTTCTGTTTCGTGATCTGATTCTTCTGGTTCGTTTTCAACTTTCTCAGGTTCGTAGTCAGGTTCGTCGGGATAGAAGGTCGTAAGCTTGATTTTAGAAAAGTCTTGTTTCACTTCGAGAGGATTTACGATTTTAGTTTCTTCGGCAGCAGGTTCTTTGCTAGATTGAGCACTCAGTGGAACTTCGAATCCGGCAGGCGGAGTGTAGAAGGGTAATTTACCACGTTGCCAGTCGTTTAACACCATTCTGGCTATCACATCGATATCAGGATCACCTCCTTTTAATAATTTACCCGTTTTGAGGGCTAATTTTTCGATAAAATCGTCCGCATCGGTCCATTCGAATACTTGATAGGTACGAGCTAGATGTTCTTTTTTAACACGTTCCAAAACAGCGGGAATGTATTGGCCTGGATCTGGTACCATTTCGACTCGAACTACGCCTTTGAGAATTTTCTCAGTATCTGTTTCGACATTGGCGGCGTCGTAAACCACACCGGGGCAATCGATTAAGAATATTCGACGCATCAGGGTGATATACTGCCATACTCTGGTTTCTCCAGGTATCGGAGCTACTTTACAGACTTTTTTTGATCGTAGTGAATTGATTACTGAGCTTTTACCAACGTTGGGGTATCCAATGAACCCGACGCTGATTTGTTTCCGTTCTGTGTGCAGTTTGGAAAATTGACGTAGTAAATTTATCAAGGCGCCTTTACCGAAAGGATGCGTTAGAGAAGCGTGATATGCAACGGTGGGGTATTCTTGACTTAAAATGGCAACCCAACGTTGCGTGACCCATACTGGAACTAAATCTACTTTGTTTAATATAAATATCAAATGTTTATGTTGTTTTTCTTTCTTCATATATTTTTCGATATAAGGGCATCTAGTGCCCATGGGATCACGAGCGTCTAATATTTGAATAACAACGTCCGATGAATCGATTACCTTGTAAAGCTCATTCCAAATACGTTTACTTTGTCCAGCAGACATGATCCAATCACGAGCAGCTGGTTTAACTCCTTCGTTATCTCGAACTAAATCGTAATCTTTTTCATCGGTATAGCTTTCGGTAGCTTGATCGACAACTTCCATCAATTGTTGTTCGTCTTTGACCATCAGATTTGGACGTTTGCGAGTTTTTTTGCTACCAAAAGTTGTCTCGAAGCTTTCGGTATCCAGAATGTGTACTCGATCGTGTTTCTTTTTTTCGTTGAGTAAAGTGATCGGTAACTTGGTGGGTTTCATGATGATATCGTAAGGGTTTTTCATGACTTTACCGAGTTCTTGTTGGAATTTCTGTAAAGCGTCTTGGCCGATGACTCTGGTGTTATTGAACCATTTACGATTGGGTTCGACGCGAGCAACAGTACCGGAAGCGTGCCAGCTTTGGAAAGGAGCAGCTTTGATGATTTTACCATGACGATCTCGTTTCGGTTTAAAGTTTTTGTACATTTGAAGTCGTCGGATGGTAGCTTTACTACGTGGTTTTGAGACTCCTTTCAGGTCCTCAACCTTGCGGTTGGGGTTCATGCTGTGGTTAGCCATTATAATCTGAAAAAGTCGTAAAATACATAAAAATATTGCAAAATTGAAGAGTACTGATAACACGATAACAGAATGACTTCATAACAGAATATCAATACGTGAGAAATATTGATTTCAATGATGAACTTTGAACTTACGGCTGTTGATCCGAGGAGCAGGTGTTTCAAAAACCACGGATAATTTGATATTTAAGTAAAATTTTAATTAATTTAACCAAAATTTTACATTTTTTTCTACAACTGGAAAAAAATAAAAATTTTCCCTCACGTGTTTTCTTTCTTTATTTTCTTTTCAAAGTAGGAATTTTAGACAGCATTATTTACATTTTGAAGCTAAAAGTAGGTACCTACTTATGTAGTTTTTCAAAATAATGCCTAGATAGCGCTGTTCATATCAATAAATTTTACTTATGGCAACACTGTTTTTCAACCTGTGTCGTGTTTTCTTTTTTTTTTGGAAATCGTGTCAATTTCTGATTCAGATTTTTATTAATTTTAATTTAATATTAATTAATTATTATTCGCGTTGATTATGCTTTAGATAACTTATTTAAATTGATTTAGGTTAAGGCTGCGAAGCACAATGGCAAGTCCACGTACCCGCCGGGTCTTGCATGAATTAATGCCCAAATATGATAACTCGGTAAATTTTCTCAAATTTGATAATTTATTGTATTCTATCACTTATTCGCTTAATTTTCTTATTTTCTAAACGTTTAATCACCTTATATAAGCCATCTGAATCATTCAGTTGAATTAGGAGACAATTTTCATCTATTATCAAGATGTTAAAAATCTCCATCGAACTTTCACTTTAACATACTTTTTATTTATAGAAATGTTTCGAATGCAATGCTCACAACCCTCAGTGGGCTTCCGTTACCTACGGTATATGGATCTGCTTGGAATGTTCCGGCAAACATCGTGGACTTGGGGTGCATCTGTCTTTCGTTCGTTCCATTACCATGGACAAATGGAAAGATATCGAATTAGAAAAAATGAAGGTAATTAGCAAGCAGTTTTCAATATTTCTTGTGAAACTGGTATCTTACAGATTAATTTCCTCTAATAGGTTGGCGGAAATCGTCGCGCTAGAGAATTTTTTGATTCGCAAGATGATTGGGATGAGACCGCTCCCATTCAGAAAAGATACGGTTCAAGAGCCGCTGCTTTATACAGAGATAAGGTACGATTTGCTCAAATTATCACCATAAAAGTTACCATTGTAATGAAAAACGTTCAAATATGATTTTAGATTGCCACATTGGCTCGTGGAGACGAATGGTCGCCGCCATCTGGAGACAGTAGAAGTACTCCAAAATCTGAAGAAAAGTAATCACTTAATTTGTTATTTAAAGTCGCCTCCCAGTTTAAAGATTGAAAATTAATTTTTCTATTTCAAGTTCGGAATCGACGCGCAAAAAAGAACCCAAAAAGAAATCCCATCCAAGTCGTTCCATGGCGAAAGAAAACTCAACGTCCAACTCTGACGCATACTCGACGACGTACAACAGTTACCAAAATAGTGATATAACAAACGCAAAAGAAGCATTTTTCGATAGAATACAAATGGAAAATGCTTCCAGACCCGAGTAATTTTCCACGTTAATTTTTTTCTTTGACTAATGATTCAAAAATAACATCTGTGTAAAATATTTCAGAAATTTGCCACCTAGCCAAGGTGGAAGATATACAGGTTTCGGTAACACTGTCACTCCGTCAGATAACACTGCTTTAAGACCGAACCCGACTTTATTACTAGATAATGCAGTTTCTTCGCTGACAGCAGTACGTAATAATAATGAAATACGGTTGCATTCCCATTAAATCGTTGAACGTATTCTAACACCTAGTTATTTTACAGGGATGGTCATTATTTTCCATTTCTGCTTCCAAAATCGCCACAAAAGCGACCGAAAATGCAATGAAATTTAGCGAAATTGCTTCGAAAAAAGTATCGGAATTGAGCGTTACTGTCACCGATAAAGTAATCGTCCTCTTTTATTTAATCGTATTTTATTTTCGTCAATTTTTAATCGATGATTGATCAACAGGTTGGTGAAATCAGTAGAAGAGGTTTCCAAGAAATCTCCGGAACTAACATGGGCATTCCAGCTGTTCAAAATGAACCGAGATCACCTACTGAAAAACCACAATCGAATAACTATAACGATATTAATTTCGACGACGATTTCGATTATAAATCTAAATCTTCTGTCGTACCTGAAAAATCAAACTCGAATATTGAACCGAACCGTCCTCACAGGTATTTCAATCTCGACGTTAAGATTCATTTTTTGATCAATTTTACATAGAATTATGTTTCTAGGAGTGCTGCCGATTTAGAACAAGAATTCTCCGCTTTTAAAAGTAAAAAGAATCCGGAATGGAATAAACAACCAAAGCAACAGGTCGACGACTTTTTGCAATACGAACCGGTTCGAATTAAGGAAACTAAAACTAAACAAAGAACGGCAGAAGACGATGCTTGGGAATTATTAAACCAATGATTCTTCAATGAGATATTCGAATATGTAAATTTGTTAACTACGTGGTTGTTATTGGATTTGAAATATTTATCAATTATTTCCCTTTACCTATTCAATTGTCCATTTTTTCCATTTTTTTTTGCCCGTAATTCTGGCCATTTTCTTACATATCTTCGATTATTGTCTGCTTACCTATTTTTTCATGTGTATGTGTGATTTTTGTTAAATTTTGGTACCAAAACAGGGTAACAAAATTGAAAAAAAAAAGATATGCAAGAATTATAGCAAATATTTACCGCCTCGATTGTAAAAATAATTGTATTCATACAAAACGAAAATATAAAAAAATGAAAATACACAATAGTATCGTATATTGAAATTGTCCAATTTTTTCATGAAATGTCCAGTTTGGAGAAATTATCCAGTTTTTGAATAATCATTTTTCGATTTTCAGATATTTTTATGAACGAAAAAATTATTCAAATTTTGTCAAATTAATATTGTCCATTCTTCATTCTTTGTAACTAATTTTTTTTGACTCGTTCTTACGCGATTGATGAGCAATTTTAATTCTGTAAAAAAAAATTATCAGAACTGTCGACAACTTTTTCATCAGTTTTTTTTTTTCTAATTTCATCAAAATAAATGTTGTTCTAATAGGCTTAAAAAAAAATTTTGATATTGAGGAAATAATAAAGGCACGATTTAAATTTGGCAAGTGAAAATCAAGAATTAAAAATCTGGTCATTTTTGTTTTTTTGTGTTTTTTTCTAAGACACTAAATAACACTTTGATAAATTTTTCTATAATTTTCCTCAAGTTTCAATTTTAAACAAGAAGTCCAGAAAATATTGTTACCTAAAACAGAGAAATAAATTTTTTAAAAAATATATAAAAATTATATATATTTACCACTTTGATATAAAATAATCGTAATAATACAAAAAGGAAGTACCAAAAGAAAAAAAAATACACAATACTAATGAAATGCATTAACACATCTGTTACATTACTCTTTATAAATTAGGTAAAATGTTTATCAATTTTTGATTTTTTAATTTTTGCTAAACAATAGAAAAAAATATCATCTTGGCCCATTACCACCCACGATCAATTACAAACCGAGCTCTGAATTTTTTCACGAATACTGAAAGAAAAAAGTCAATTGTTACGTTTCTTTGGTTTTATCGTGCAAAATCACTATCATTGAACCGCCGTTGGTAATACCGCTGGGCCTCCAAATGCTGCGATAAATATATTGACCACTGTGATTAAGAAAATACCCATTACGACGTAGTTACCATATTTATAGGCCATTTCTCGTTGGCATTCGACGCTGATGTTGTATTGCGTGCTCATCAAAAGCAGCAGACCTACTCCAACCTGGAAAAATTGAAATAAAACGATGAAATTAACCCTTAAGACGTTAAGAGAATTCATTTTATTGTTTTGCAAATTTTTTCGAAAATTGAACGAAGAGGGAATTAAAATTGTGTCTAGATTTTAACTCAGAAATCTTTTCAAAAGATAATAAGTACTTTTTTGTGCTTTTTTAAAAATTCAGCAAAATTCTTTTAAAAAGGGGAAAAAATTTCTCTCAAATGACGTTGGTTGATAGGTGGGGATGAATATTCTAACAATTTAACCCAATAAAAATCATCAAAACCTATTGAGTTTTCACACTGTCCAATTTTTGAAAAAAATTTACCCACAATATTTTTTTTACTGGATATTAAAAAGCCATGAAAAGAGTGACATTTTTAAAGAACTCTTAAAAAATGGGATGAAAAATGAACTCCAATGGTATTTTTGGGTGAAGACATTTCCAAACTGAAAATTATGTGTTTTTTTTTTTATTAGGTACTTATTTAAAAAATCAAAAAAAATTTTGTTGCTTTTTCAACATTTTTTGAACGACTTGATTTTAGGGTCATTTGGAAATTGGTAAATGTGAATTCAAAAGTAAATTTTTTACTTTTTTTAAAGGTCTACTCATATTTTTGCTTATGCCCCCCTCCATTCAATTTTTGAAAAAATTTACAAAACGATCACCTTTTTTGACCATCATAAGAATGGAATTCGCTGTGAAAATCTAAAAAAAAAAACTCACTTGTAAAACTAAACTGATGATAATTAAGCTCGCTGCGATATAAAAATATGCCTGAGAGGTAGACCCATGTTCGAAAATATACCTCAGTTGATTGGCATTAGCGGAAAATAAGGCGATATCCATTAACCCCTGCGTGAGAGTTTTTTTATTTCTATAAACATTGAATTCATCTGGTATCTATACAAATAGCCAAACTGATAAATATACCCTTCAAGACAAAAAAAAATTACCATTTTCAAAATCTAAAACACAAGATATCATACTTGGCCACCGGTGGTAGGAATGACTGCTGATGGAGGAATCAGGCTATCTCCGGCGTCTTTTTCAGCATCGTTGTAATTCGTAGTGGTTTGTTTATCATTGCTATTATTTGAGGTAGGATTGGTGGTAGATACGACCGTCGATAATGGTACGTCTTCGTTCGGAGATGCCATTTTCTATGCAGAAAAAATCACCAAAATATTATAGGCACGTATTTGAACGAAAAGAAGCTAAAAATTGCATAAATGCACCGAACAGATTCACTTTTCGAGACGCGACTGAGTAAGCGAAACGTTCAAGACACGATACGACTGCGATAAAATATAAAAAATGTATTTTTAACTCGTCTAAAACTATCTGAACTATGTTTAAACGCGAATAAACAGTGTAATTCGTGTTCCTACTGCGACAAATTCGAATCGGTAAACTGAGCAATTATTGAGTTGTTTCTTGTTTGTTTTCAAAATTTTCAATGCACACCTGCAACTGAATTCAGCTTTTGTTCGAGTCTTTAGAGTTAATTAAATTATTAAGACATTCTTAGAAAGATAATTTGATTTAATCAGTCATTATGATGAATTAAATCACTCGGCAAAGTGTGTCACTTCGTTGAAAAAATTCGTATTAAAATGCATGTAATGGATTGGTATGACGAAGATACTTATATGGAAATACTTCCACGTTTCCTTTCTTCCAAGAAATTGAAGTGGAGATACTAATAAGGCGTATTGAATGTTTGATGAGTAAAAATTATAATCTAATGATCGGAGATTATTCATCAGATAATAATAATGGTGTATCTGAGAAGGGAATATACCTACCTCATGAATTTAGCTTTTCTGTTAAGTAGGTATCAAAACCCTCAATTTCTCGAGCCGATGAAAAAATATTTGACTACAGAGGAAAATATAATACCAATGCATAACTCAAATTTTGCTAAAATTTGGTGAGATATTTATTTTGAGTGGAGAATATTTCGGAAAAAATTCAAACTTCGTTGCCAAAAATGCAGTCAATCTAACTAAAAGTCTTCAAAAAAAAAAATTTCTAAACTTCTGGATCAGGACATCGCAGTCACTCAAATTAAAAAATATCATTTTAGTTTTCGTCTCTTTTTGATTTCATCACTTACATATAACTGCTTTTCACTTTCTGCAAGGGGATGGCAAGGGGTTTAAAAGGTTACTGATCGTGAAAATTTTAGACTTCTCAATTTTCACCTTATTCAAATCGTCAACTTTAAATCGAGGCAAAAAAAATTTTGAGCCACCGAGAATGAATTTCGGAGAGATCAATTTTTTAATTTAAAATTTCGTGACAGTGCTGCCACCTGCGCTATGATTTTCGCAATTTTTATCAGTTTTTTGGCCGAACTGCAATTTTTTAAATTAGGTAATTATTTTTTATTTTAAGGATTGAACAAATTTTCAATTTTGAGGCTATTTTTTGGAGAACCAAAAAAGATCAATTTTTTTCTAATTAGAGAAATCGAATACTTAGTGCAATTGGCAGAATTGGTGTGAAAATTTTTCTTAAATACTAAAAGGTCTATGAAATTTTTACGAAAATTCTGGTCGCCAAGAATAAATTTTGATGAAATTTTTCTTTAAAAAAATCTCATGTTACTGCTTGCTATAAATTTTTATATAAATTTTTAAAATTAAATTTCAAATTTATTTTTATAACCAAAAAATTTTTGGGCATACCCTATTTCTTAAACCAATAAAAAAAATGATTTGTTTAAAAATTGGAAAATTCCTTATGCAGTTGAAATTTTTTGAAAAATTCTGGTCATTGAAAAAAAGTTTTGATGAAAATTCTCAAAAAATGCATCTCGAAGTTTCATTTTGACTTTCGTAACTATCAAAAAAATTAATGTTTCTTTTGGTGGTCTACAAAGATTTATCCAAAAATTTTTTAATCGTAAAAAAGAATATCAATTTTTTACAAAAATTCCTTCAAAAATAATGCCTGTAATAAAAATTGTGCAAATTTTGATTCATATTGTCATGAAAATTTTCAGAAAAATTCCATCAACCCTTATTTTACGTCGCTGGAAAAAATTTTAATCAAGTTTGAGACTAGGCACTGAGGAGATAAAATGAGCGATTCTAATAAACAAATTAAAAATAAATTAGGTAGGTAGGAAATTTGGGAATTTAAAATGTATTTTTCAAGTTTAGCAATAGAGATAATATGAAATACTACGAAAGTGGCACTGTGCAAAAAAAAAAAGGAGGTCTTATTTCCAAAAAATGGTGTTACTTTGAAAATTTCATGTTAGAGCTGCCAATTGCCTATATTATACTTAATGATAAATAAGTATAGATAATTTTTATATAATACTTAGTCAGAAAATCAAGAAAAATTCAATTGCCATTTTTGTGATTTCCTACCTTTCGGCTATCTTTAGGGAAGAATTAAAATTCAAGGTCTAGTGATAATGAAATTGTGGGAATTCGAGTAGAATTTCCCAGACCGGAGGGAGAAGGAAAAACAAAATACATAGATTGAAAAGTGAGCCAAAATTTTTTGACCATAATAGAATTTTCCCTCTTTCTTTCTACTCAAAGTGAAAAGCTCAATTTTTTTGAGAGTTTTCCCTCTCAAAAAAATTTACGTACTTTGCCAGCTTTGTCGAAATTGAAAAAATAATTTTTTTCAGGTACACTTTCAAATTAATGTTTCATAGTGTTGAAAATCTAGACGATTGGAAATATTTGAAAACATAATTTAGGTACATTATCTCGGTTTTTTTTTTTTTTCATCGCTCTATATTTATTATTTCGTCAGTTTTGAATTATTCTATCTCCTTATCAATATTTTTTATCACACGAGAATTCATTCAGCCGTAAACACATTACACATCCGATTAAAACACGAATAGAAACAGTGAAAAAAAAATCGTTATACTTATGATTATGAGGACACCCACATCGCCCATACCTCCAGTTTCTTCTTCAAAATACCTCGTCGCTGTTCATGTTCACATGTTCCAAGTAAAAATTAGGAAGGTACCTACACCAATTGTTCAAATTGAAATTTCCAACCCGTCATTGCCTCTTAATAACATTGGTAAATTATTGGTTTATGGCTACATGCAGATACGTAATGAAATCGAGAGCAATGCTATTTAGAAGCAGCTTCCACACACGCATTGTGTAGGCAGTTAAAGCTGTAACGAATTCAGAGACGCAGAGGCGAGTGTCAAAAAAACCGCCGAAATGAATGAGTTAATTCGTTTTAATTTTACATTGCCAAATGTGCCATAGAACGTTGATTGTGAGCATGGTTTTTTTTGTGAGTATGTATTCTTTGAATGATAGAATGGTGGGAAACACCGGAATAAAAACAGAGATGACGTTGCTTTTCTTTATTCAGAAAATGTTTGAAAATTCAGAGGTCAAGTTCGTCCAAATGTATTACTTCGATTTTTTTTCCACGACAGATGCTGGTAGTAAAAAACATTAAATTCCCTGAATTATATTTTTTAAAGATATTTTTCGAATAAATGTTTCCATTTTTCATATTTTTTCAAAGAACTGTGAATGGCCATTTTTGTACAATTTTTCCAATTTTATTTTTGAAGAACGTTTCCAATTTTTAATACATACTTTCATCTTCCAATTTTTGAAACAATATTAAATTTTTGAAAAATCATTTCAGATGTTTAAACTTAATCCAATTTGAAAAAATCTCTCAATTTTTGGAAAAAATTGCTACATTTAAGGGATTTTCAAATTTTTATTGTGAAATTTGAAAACACTACGAACGTACAGTCCAATTCTCAAAAAGAAATTATTTTCATTATTGAAAATTTTACCATCCGTGAAAAACTGCACAATTTATTCAAGAAATCATCCATTTTTCGAAAAAGATTTTCAGTTTCAAATGACTGAAGAAATTGCAGATTTTAGGCATAATTATTGTTAGATTTTCCGAAAAAATTTTATTATTCGAGAAAAAAACTGTCCGAATTTTGGAAAAATTGTACCTACCGTCATTGGAAAATTGTAAAATTTCAAATTAATCATAATTTTTAGATCAAATTGATTGAAAAATATTCTCCTTTTTGATGTTTGAACAATTTGTTTAGGTTTGGAGAAAATCGTCGCAGTGAAGAAAAAATTGGGTCTTTTTTTGAAAATGTGGTACCTACCTACTTAGGTACAGTTTCCAATATTTGAAACAAAATTACCAAGTTGGGTGAAAATTACTCGATTTTTGAAAAAAATTTTCAAGTACTGAGAAAGTCTCGTTTCTTGAAAAATGATATGTATACTATTCACAGCCTTTGAAACAATTTTAATTTTTGTAGAATTATCCATTTTTGACAAAAATACCGTCCAATTGTTGAAAATTTATCAATTTCGAAATCATAACGTAGATATCCAATTTTAAAGAAAAATTGCCCAATTTTTGAAAAATTGTAGTCGTAGGTATAATTTTCTGATTAATTTATAAATAAAATGAAACGACGAGGCTGCCGGAAGGCATTAAAGCTATAAGAGAGAACAAACTTAGGTGCTGTCCTTAAAAAAAGATGGCATAGATAGCTGATTTTAAGTCATCTGAATTCACCAAGGATTGAAAACAGGGAGCAAAATTGATTGAAAATTCAAATCAGTGCAATGAAGCATAACACACGAGTTCTTGTTATCACTGTTACGAGAGTTACCTATTCTCGAAATACAAAATGACGTTTTCAAAACTATTCACTACGTGACTGGTGACGCAAAATTTCCAACACAAGCGTCATGCCTCGTTGCACCAATTTGAATTTCCAATTGTTACCGCCCTGGATCGAATCAGATTCCTATATTTGGTGAGTCCAACTGTCCAAGTCGATGAAAACAACCACTTCACTAAAAAAAGACAGTTTTTTCAAAGTAGGTATATACATTTGACTATTTGTTTTGAATTAATTTACAACTGAAATTTTTGATAGGTATTTACAAAATTCAAGGTTGAATAATTTTAAATGCATCCATTTTTTTCATGTAGATATTCGTATGTTTTGACCATTGGTCATCTGTTTGCAAAAACTCTCATTTTGAGATTTTTTAAGCTTTTGAAAAAATTTTCCAATGGAATATTATAAAATAAGGTACCTATAATTTGAAAAGAACTGACTAAAATTCAATATGAAAAATATTTTCAATTTCTAATAATTTTTGTCAATTTTTCTACTCAAGTAAACAAATCGAAAATTGTGATTTTTTGATTTAGGAGAAAACAAAACTATAATTAGTGATATTTTTAAATTCTAAAATTTTTTAGTAAAAAAAATCCAGTGATGTTTTAAAAATTCGAATCAAATGCAGATTTTATAAGAAAAAATCGATGCAAAGATAATAAAAAACTTGAAAATCTCAATTCAGGTTTTTTCCAAATACCTAATTATTTCAGAAAAAATTGAAAGTTTGCTTTCACAGGGAGAAAATTTTCACCTTTTTGGTGCGTCCCAAACAAATTCGTCTATTTTTACCGAAGTACCGTTCACCTATCAGACACCACGAATGTAGGAATTGACGATGACCGATGTACTTGTTATTGAACTTTTACTTTTACGACGAAATATTCAGATAACATTGTTATCATTATTTTAGGTCAATGGACGAACATTAGTAGCACCTGTTCGATACACCTGACAATGCTCGAAATTCGAGACTACACAATGACAAGAAAAATGAACAATTCGCGTTTTTAGGGTGAAATTTTCTGCTCGATAGACCATAAATTTGGAATTATCAGACAGCATGTTATCATTCGGAAGCAGATTTATAATGCAAATGCATATTGTTCAACTCAAAAGTTGCCCAAATATGACCACAAAATAAAAAGGCGAATGTACTTGGTAATTTTTTTTCAATGAGTAAAAGCACGATTTGCTGTTTTTAGTCGCACATTTTTGCATAATACTGCACAAAATGCATTTTCAGTGCAATTTTCGCCATATTTACTCATTTTTTGCAATAATTTGAGAATTTTTTCTGATTGTTAGTTTTGGTAACACCAGCATACATTTCAACGACTAATTAAAATTTAATTTTAAAAAATCGGGACGACGAATTTAAAAAAAATATTTATATTAAAATGAAGTAAGTAAGAAATTTTTATTTTATTTTATCCCCATACCCATACTGAGGTTTCAGATTTTTCGAAAAAAAACATATTTTAGTGCACATTTTGACATTTTTGTGTTGCAAATATTATAATTATTTATCCTTTTCCATCTCGAAATTGTTAGTAGGTACCTACCTACTCTGTTTAAAAACGTAAATTTTGATCGAGGAAAATAGCTCTAAAACATAAATAATCTACAAACAGTTTCGTTCTGGAATCTTTTGATTTGCCGCCAAAAATAATCCATAAAAAAATCACGAGTGTTAATCGATTGAAGATTTAAATTTAGGTAATCACTGATCATATAAAAACGCAGTTCTTCACATCTTCTATGTACCTAATACGTCATATCATGAAGGTGTATGCCTCATTGTCATTTTTTTGTCTGGTTTTACCAAGTTACCGAATAATTATAGAAAAAATACAATGCGTCATAGAACCATACATACAACTTACTTTCTTTGTCTTTAAGCGCTCGTAAAGAGAATAATATTTTCAAATCATTTCTCTTTGTGAGTAACCAACGCAGGTCTTATCAATTTAGCACGCTTTGGTTTTAAAAACATGACTGGTTAGGTTAGTAATGTATTTGTATTTGTACTTGCCCATTTTTCTTTTAATTCGAGTTTTTGTGTAATTCAAATTAAAATGATGTCACCATGTAATATTCTATGTTTTATACGGTTTTATATGAAGATCAACGGAAGTCAAGGTCAAGGTAATTGAGAGCAGGAGATTTTTCGAGTTCAATTGCTTTAAAAACACGTTTCGAATTCTGATGAAAACTGGTGGGGTAGTTTATTTTTGGTGAGGGATTGGGGAACAGTGTTTTACAAATTTATTTTAAATTTTGACAAGCCTGAGGAAAGAATTGTTTTTAAAGTACCTATTTAAAAGATTGAGGTAAAATTTGGATTTTTTAGTCAATATCTAATTCTTCCTTTCACTCCTCTGAAAATTTCAACATTTCAAAGGTGAATTTTTTAAAGAAAAAAAGTTGAAGGATCAATTTTTTCAAAGAAATTGAACAAATTTTTCAAAGAAATATTTTAGAGATTTGAGGATTTTTATCAAAAAGTTTTAGGCGTCGCGCTCGTGATTAATTTTTTTGCAAGTTTTAAGGGTCATGCCTGTCTGTGAATATCAATCAAACCTCATGTTCTTATGTAGATAATAATTGATCTAAGTAATTATTTTTCAATTCAGTTTCAAAATATCTCAAAAAAACTTTTTTGACCATACACAAAAATGTGATTAGGTACCCCAAGAAAAATTGAAAAAAATGAGTCTCAATTTTTTCAAAACATTTAAGCTCCCTACTCTTCAATGGATAGAGTCAGAGGTCCTCAAAATGATATCATTTTCGAAACAATTCTTTTTTCGGCCATCCCTTAAAAAAGTCCAATAAACATTTCTTCGACTTTTCTTAAAAACGTTAAAAAATTCCACATGACTCTTTTTTTAAAAGTCATCATTTTATACCAAATTCAATTCAAATTGTTCGAACTGAATCAAAAAATTTACCAGGATATTACTTATCCCCAGTGACGTACCGAAGGCATTTTCCAGGGGGGGGAGGTCTCATGAAATTCCCAACTCGAAATCATGAAATTCCCAACTCAAAATGGATGCAACTTGAAATACCAGAACAATTTTATGAAGAATGAGTAAAAAGGAACCTTTTTTGGCGCTATCGCCTCAAATAATGCACCGCAATATGATTTAATTTATACCCGAGCGAAGCGAGGGTGAAGCTTTGAAAAAATTATATTTTTAATGCTTAAAAAAGCCATTTTTTCTTATTTTAAGGCTTTCAAAATTCTTATTTGATGTAATTTGAGAGGGGGAGGGTAAGAATGTAGCCATTAGATATTCACAATCAATGGTGTTGAAAGCTTTTTTGGGAGCGTAAAATTGAGAATAAAAACACAGAGTATCAGATCAAGAGTATTTTCAGGGGAATGAATAAAAGGAGCCTTCTTCAACACTGTTTTTACTTGAAATAGTTTGTTGGAGTAATGATTTTGTTCATGCCCGAGCGAAGCGAGGGCGAAAAATTTTTAAACTAACAAGTGAAAATTTTATTGATTTCCAACTTGGAAAAATGATACATTTTCAGTTGGGAAAATGATGAATTTTCAGTCGATAAAGTGACTAATTCCCAACTGCCCAATTTTCCCAACTGATGTGTTGAATTGCTCAATTTTCCCAACTTACAAGTAAAAAATGTTCTCAGGGGGGGAAGCTCCCCCCCTCCCCCCCTTATCGGTACGTCCCTGCTTATCCCCCTCTACAAGGTAGTTGAAAATGTGCAGTTTGTAAAATTGAAAAATTGTGATTTTTGATCTCCCCCTCCCCTTTCCATTCAATTCCCTCACATTATTATCTCAGTGGTGATAATTAGGACAAACTTTTTTTCAGGGCACTAGAAATACATTTTGATGAAATTTTTCAAAAAAAAAAATGTAATGACAGTGCTACCAACTTCATTTTGATTTGTGATATTTTCAAGAAAAAGTTAGTTGTTTGTTCAATGGTTCAAGAAATAAGTCAATAAATTTTTGTTGGTAGCGAAAAGTAAAACTAATTAATTTTTTAAAAATCCTTCTTCACAATGCTGCCAACTAGAATTTTTTAAAAGTATTTTAAGTCACATTTCTGAAAAATAATTTTCGCACAAAAAAATAATTTTAAACAATTTTTTGGAAATTTTTTTTCGCGGTTCTCCCAACTGAAATTGTACAAAATCGTGAAAATTAAATTACACTTGACATCTCTGCTAAACTTATTTTTTGAGATACAAAAAATTCAATTTATACCTATATTGTAAAATTTTTTTTAAAATTTAAAATTTTTGCCATTATTTTCTTTTGCATTGAATTCGGTAAAAACCAAGAAATCTCCAAATTCACAATCTGCTATTTTTCAACGTTCAACCTTTCAGTAAAGGGTCAAGAGTGGTACTCAGATTCAAGGTTAATAAGCCAATTAAGTGTAGATAATAAAATTGAAATTTTTCAAGTAAGGTTGAAGTTGAGATATCACTCAAACAACAGATTTAAAATTGGTCAAAAACTAGGTACCTTTTTTCAAAAAAAAAAAAACAGCCTTTTTGAGGACTCTCAACCCCAGCCCCTTTATGGCTCAAACACTCATAATTTTTCTGAATTGATTTTCTACTCAGAACAAACTATTACATCAAGTTTTGAGAAATTCCAAAGTATCTGGTTTTAGTTCCGTATTTTAACAAAGGCCTTGATATTGAATACATAGAAAATACATAGAAATAACACGTGCGTTTGATGAGATCAATATAGTACATTAGCCACACACAAATGCACGTAGGTACGTCGTATTACTGAATGGTATATGTAATTGGAGAAGAATACGACCGGCCTGTTCTCTGTTTTACCACATGAGTAAACATATTCGTATCAAAAAACCACAAAATTCTCAGAAGTGTTAGCCCGCGAAAGCTGAAACACCTACAAAGTACCTAGAAGAGCTAGATAGGTAAAATATCCTCAGAATGTAACAGGAATTTCATGAAATATTCAGATAAATAGGAAAACTCACGCAAATGATTGTGAATATCGTAGGAACTAGAAAAATGCATACGACTGAATAAAAAATACTCGATCAATTTTATACCTACGCCTAAAAATACCCAAGTTCGTGGGCGGTTTGGAAGGCATACTGTTTATAAACAGTGCAATGAGCTACAAACAGGTGTGAAATGACCTTGAGCGGTTGAACGATAATTGTGACCGGACAGTGAATATTAAATAAAGAGTTCAAGTTTTCAAGTAGCTTGTACAAAACATTATCAAGTAGCTTACAAAAATTTAATGAATTTCGTTCAAAACTTCGCTCGGATTCACTCGAATTTAAAATTGATAATTTTTACAGGTTGTAACCAAATAATAAAAAAAGATAGGTACCTACTCAAAATCTATACTTATAATTTTGAACTTGAAAATAAATCAATTTATTCGGTGGAACTCAAATATAAATTAAATAGGTACCCATCAACGACAGTTTTTTTTTCAAAACTTGAGAGTAAGTACTCATCATAAAATTTCACTTTCTTTTCAACATTTTAGACCATAAAAATAAAATCAAAAATATCAAAAAATGTTTCGAACAAATTCCACTGACATCTGAAAATTTTTCCAATCATCGTGTCATTCGTTATCAAACCCTTATCACAAATCAACTTCCGAATTCAACTCGATACAAAAATCGTAATTTTTCAACTCACCTTGATATCCAATCGTAACAAAAGCACCACACTGTCGATTTTCCTCGTCCCAAGCAGATAGGTAAATACCAAAATAACTTATATTTTCAAAAACAAAATTATTCGAGAAACCTTAAAACTAACAACTTTTAAACATTATCGAATCGAATAGCACAGAAATACACAAAGAAAATTGAAACTAACCGGCGATTTTAAAACAACTGTATCACACGTACATGAACAACCGTTTCATACCTCGTATCTTGTTCGATAATATGTGTGATAGATACACGCGCGTTTATTTTGGTATGTCATCGCGGTATCCATTGGCTCGTTAAACAAACCGGTTTAACTGTTGATTTTTTTACATAGGTTCGCTCTTACGGTGTAATTCAGTAGGTAGGTATGTCTGAAATGAATCAAAGAGGACGTAGAAAAGTCGGAAAATCGGTGAGGAAAACTTTCACGAGTATTGTGTGGCATTATAAGGAGCACCAGCAGGATTATCGTAATTGTAAAATACTCCAATGAGCAGATTGAGAATTGTGATGAAGAAAACACCGGCTACTACGTAAGTTCCCATCGTGTAAACAGTTTTCCTTTCCTCTTCTTTGTTGATGTTGTATCTTGCACTTAGAAGCAATACAAGTCCGACTGCGATCTGAAAATCATAAAAAAATTTATTAATTGACTCGATTTATTATGTAGGTAGATAAGTGCCCAGATCAGGATTAAGAAAGTAGGAATTTATTACCTGTATAATGATACTGAGGACTAACAAGATTACGATGAAATAAAAATTGAAATTTTGAATAGGATTGTTGGTCACAGCTCTCAACTGATTAACGTTGCTCATAAATAGTGCGATATCCAATAGCCCTTGGGAAAATGATTTTTCATTTCTATACCGATTAAACCCATCAGGAGCGTCTTTAGAACCAGTTTTCTTCATTTAAAAAGAAAATGTAGAATATTAAAAAATATTTAATCTCTAGGTAAGCATTAGGATGGATCGAAAAAACCAAAAAAAAACTTGATTTTACACGAAAGTTGGCGAAATGGCTTATTTTGAGAGGGAGATTTTCCAAAAAAAATTGAGCCCACCATCTCGAAAAAATACGGAGTCAGGGGACCTCAAAGTGGCGTAATTTTCAAACTTTTGAGAAGTAGGTAGGTAGAGGTACCAGCTGCAGAGAATTTTAATCAGTTCTGTTAAAAAATGAAGATTTGAGTTTCTACATCTTTTTAAGTCTTTGATCTCGAAATTGGACACCACTTTTTAGTCTCCTGCGGGGGGGGGGGCTGAAAAGTTGCAGATCGCTAATTTGAAAATTTTTTGATTTTTATCAAACTCAAAATCGTTTAGGCAGAATATCTCGAAATTGATTCGAGAATTTTTTGGTCATCTAAATTGATTTTCTCAAAAAAAAATCACAGAGGTACTACTGGTTTGCAAAATTTTCATAAAATTTTAGTTGACCGCATTACGACGAAAATTTTCAAATAATTAATTTAAATTTATTTTAATAGGTAACTAAAAAATACAGTTTTGTTTTGAAAATTTCGTGAATTGGAATACAATAGAAGATATATATGCTGCTATGAAAATTCGCAAAAAAAATTCATCAAAAATTATTCTAAGAATCCAGAAAAATATTCATCTCAAGCTGATTTTAAAATTTTTAGACCTGGTATGAAAATCCCGACATTTTCTCAAATTGTCAGGCCTGGGATGAATTTGAGATGGATTTTCATCCCAATATTTATCCCAAGCTGATTTTCAAATTTTTAAGCCTGGTATGAATTTGAGATGAATTTTCATTTCAATATTTATTCCAAGATATTTTCTAATTTTCAAGACAGGGATGACCTTGGGATAAATTTTCATCCCAAATTTTTTTTGAGAACAGTCTTAATACTAGAGATTGTTGATCCAAAAAAAAAATCATTGGTGATGATTTACAAATCTACTCTCATTTTTAGCTTGTATGTATATGTGTGGGGGGGGGAGGGAGTGGATCAATTGATAGAACATTTTCATGATTTTTCAATCAAGAAAAAATTATTTTTGAGCAATATGTTTTCACTATTTCGATTAGTGGCAATTTTTCATCCCTTCTCTTCGCTTTGTGGGCTTTTTCAAATATTTTAGTAATTTTTTTTAGTAATTTCACTCTTTTCAAATTATTTCTCAAGCAAGGACTTATATAGAAGAGTTACTCCTAATAATTCTTTTGCAAAGATTATTCTCTCTTTTGCTCCTTCTTTGAAGAGAATACCTACATGAAATATACACCATTTTCAGTGGTTTTTTTTGCATTTTCTGAAATAATTGAAAACTAATTGATGGGTAAATTGGGCAAATGTAATTTTGAACTCCAAAAAAATGGATCTTAATGGTCATTTTACCAAGTCATTACTTTTCGGATTTGAGACTCCAAAACCCTAAAGAATCTATTCTCTCCCCCCCTCCTCCCCCCTCAAATTTCTAGGATGCGAAACGAACTCTTCAATCAAAATTTTTTTACAAAAACTTCTTCAAGTTTTAATACAAAAAAGTTCGTTGATTTCAAAAACTTATTTTTAACCTCGTCCTTTTTTTCATGGACGGTAACGTACATTTTTCTCAGAAATTTCAAAAATCACGAAAAAAAAACTAAAATGGGTATATTTTTAGTGCTTCCCCTTTCAAAAGGGAAGAACGAAGTGAAAAATTCCTGTAAATGATTTTTCGGGGTCAAATGAACGTATTATGACTTTTTCAGATGAAATTTTCTTCAATAATCATACCTAGTTATAGGTACCTACATCTCCAAATATTTTTTGAAAAAATGAAAATTTTCAGAAGCCTTCAAAATATGGTTAGCGAAGAAAAAATGTCAAAGGGTCACGAGAAAATGACCAAAACATCTTTTTCCCTTAGAATTGCTCCACTTTGAGGAACCCTGGCTCTGTCTTTCCTTTGAGCTGAGGAGCTCAATTTTTTTTTGAAAGATCTCTCATTCAAATCACAATTTTTATCAATATCAATATCCAATTTTTTTTTCAATCCATCCTAATAGGTTTGTATGTAGACATTTTATACACCTTGAATGAATATTAATCGTATCAAAATGTTTCCTACCTTTTTTGCAGCTTCGGTATTTGGATCATTTCCATTCCCACCATTGGTTGTATCGACTGGAGGTTTCATTACATCTGGTAACATGTCAAAGATATCGTTTGGATTCAATGGACCAATCTGCTCGTGAGTAACAGTTTTTTTTATGAGTGGTACTTCACCTGAAACATCTATCGAGACCGTCTGCGAATGTTTTTCCTTGTTGGTTATCGAAATTGATTTTTGAGATGGCGTTGGTGACGATGGAACTGTATTATCATTCGTATTTTCACCGTTCAGACGGATCATGGGCACAGCTTCACCGGATGTTTTGTCACTATCCATATTTGATTCTTGATAAAACGTTCAAAAATTCTTTAAAATTTGTAGGAAAAAAACACTAGTTACACGCGATAATGAGTAAAAGTAACTACGTATTTTGTGTGAATAAAAAACGCGCTTACCAAATCTTTAAACTGTCTGATTTCTTTCATAAATAACGAATCTGAGCAGTAAACAGAATACAATATTAGATACACCACCGGCAAATCAAAGGCATGTGAACCTTTGACCCGGCATACACATTTCTAACGATCCGTAATCACTAATCAGTCTCAGAGATAAGAGCTACCTAACTTACCCATGGCGTTTGACGTGTGAAAAATTTTAGGAAACAATGGTGCCGAAATTTGGTTGATTTATATTTAAATAATTCATCTTTTGCCTTTGAAATTTTGCTTTCAATATTTTGTTATAAGTACCTATTTAGAATTTGACAAGAAATTTACTTCATCAATGCAAATATTGAGAACCATTGTAATTTTCAAAAATTATCAATACGACTAGATATTATTGCTTTGATTCTTTAAAATTGGTTTTTTTGGTATGAGATACCGGTAGAAAAATTTCAATATCGATGTACCTTTCCTATTTTATCGTTGCTCGTAGAAAAAGAAGGAATTATAGATAATTTACCTAAATTCAATTTACGTACATATCAAGTTTCTATTTCCCATGTTCCCTAATTGGTAGATAAATTAGCATCGGAATAGAAAAGATTTTTATCTCGTAGATTATACTTAGGTATATGTATCCCTTAATTAACAAAATAATTTGGCAATTATTAGAAAGTTAAAATCAAATAATAATTGGACCTAGTATGTAATGCATTTATCTACTTAATTTGAAAATTTTTCGGAAATATTCTGACTACCATGCAGAATATTTTTCTATAAAAATTATCATTTTTCATTGGAATAGATGAAGTTTATCTTAAAAAAGAGTAGAATTAATCATTTTCTTGCTATTTTTATTTTTATTGAAGAATAAAATGATGGGGGAATGAGGTAAACACAAAAGGTACCTACCTACTCCTCTTTAGTAAAACCTTAATAGTCCAGGCATTTTAAAAAAAAAGTGGAAAAAATTTATAACAGCAATTTTTTTGCAGGAATGTGTTCAGAAGGGTCCCAGTAGTTACCAAAAAAAACCCAAGAGCCCCAAGTCTGGGGGAAAATTTTTTAGGGGGTGAAACATCCCCCAAAAATGAGTTTTTCCCCATTATTTCGGAAAATATTGTTTTTATGTAAAAAATGATAACAAATTCGGAATCTGCGTCAAATTTCCAATCAGATGATACCCAACATGACCCCTTTCAAGTAAAACATAAGCCCTAAAGGGGGGGTTCAAAATTTTGAAATTTTGAAAATCTCAGATATTCCGATTTGATGACCGGGAATCTGTACCCGAATAATGTTTTTCGAGTTACTACGACTGTCTTTATGTCTGTGAGGGATTGCAGAAGTATAAGGACACAATCGCACCCCTATCCAAGGGTGGGAGGTGGACCCTTGTAATACTGCTGAAGAGTTCGCATGCTTAATACCATATTATACCGTAGGATAATTCTGATTAATAGGCCGTATGTGGACAAAAACGTAACATTTAGTGCAACTACGAACTGTAAGTTGTTATGATAAACCATAAGACCAAAACCAAATTTTAGAGAGGGGAGTAAATTGAAATTTGCCATAGGGAGTGTGAAGGGGCGGTATTTTGAGGCTCCAGCCTCCCTAAGTGGTAAGGTTGGGCAAAATCGACATTTTTGGGGTTGATTTTGTATATATCGACCTTCCTGAACACGAAAATGCCATTATTTTTGAAAACCGATAACTAGAAGTGCCACTAATTTCGAATGAAAACCCCCTCTATTCACCAATATCTATAAAAAACGCTCCCAAAACGCAATTTTTTACCCATACACCTCACACAACCGTCAGGAACGAATTTTCGATACGATATTCTGGTAGTACAGGTCAAACCCGATCTATTGACTCATATCTGAAATTCACATGTATTCAAGGGGAGGAGTAGGAGGCGACACAATATTCCCAATTTTGAGGTTTTTACAATTTTTTAAAAAAATATTTTCGACTTTGTACTTGATATAAGTGTTTTGAACCATTTAGGTATCCGGATATGGCCAGTTGACTCCCAGACTAATAAATCTAGACATTTGTGAAGGCTCCCAGAGTCGCCATTGAAGAAACAGGGGGTTTAAAAATTCGATAATTTTACAGACATTAGGTACCTGATGCACTGTTTCCCTTGAAATTTATTTAAAAATAATAATGCCTTAAGTTATTTTTGTTTTAACGAGTTTCGATTACAATTTGATACATTAAATATGAATAGTTGAACGCCAAATCACACATAGTATGAGACATCAAATATTTTAAAATGAATCTCAACGGAAACAGTGCATCAGGTACCTATTGTCTGTAAAATTATCGAATTTTTAAGCCCCCTGATTCTTTAATGGCGACTCTGGGAACCTTCACAAATGTATAGATTTATTAGTCTGGGAGTCAACTAGCCATATCCGGATACCTAAATGGTTCAAAACACTTATATCAAGTACAAAGTCGAAAATATTTTTTTAAAAAATTGTAAAAACCTCAAAATTGGGAATATTGTGTCGCCTCCTACTCCTCCCCTTGAATACATGTGAATTTCAGATATGAGTCAATAGATCGGGTTTGACCTGTACTATCAGAATATCGTATCGAAAATTCGTTCCTGACGGTTGTGTGAGGTGTATGGGTAAAAAATTGCGTTTTGGGAGCGTTTTTCATAGATATTGGTGAATAGAGGGGGTTTTCATTCGAAATTAGTGGCACTTCTAGTTATCGGTTTTCAAAAATAATGGCATTTTCGTGTTCAGGAAGGTCGATATATACAAAATCAACCCCAGAAATGTCGATTTTGCCCAACCTTACCACTTAGTGGGGCTGGAGCCTCAAAATACCGCCCCTTCACACTCCCTATGGCAAATTTCAATTTACTCCCCTCTCTAAAATTTGGTTTTGGTCTTATGGTTTATCATAACAACTTACAGTTCGTAGTTGCACTAAATGTTACGTTTTTGTCCACATACGGCCTATTAATCAGAATTATCCTACGGTATAATATGGTATTAGGCATGCGAACTCTTCAGCAGTATTACAAGGGTCCACCTCCCACCCTTGGATAGGGGTGCGATTGTGTCCTTATACTTCTGCAATCCCTCACAGACATAAAGACAGTCGTAGTAACTCGAAAAACATTATTCGGGTACAGATTCCCGGTCATCAAATCGGAATATCTGAGATTTTCAAAATTTCAAAATTTTGAACCCCCCCCTTTAGGGCTTATGTTTTACTTGAAAGGGGTCATGTTGGGTATCATCTGATTGGAAATTTGACGCAGATTCCGAATTTGTTATCATTTTTTACATAAAAACAATATTTTCCGAAATAATGGGGAAAAACTCATTTTTGGGGGATGTTTCACCCCCTAAAAAATTTTCCCCCAGACTTGGGGCTCTTGGGTTTTTTTTGGTAACTACTGGGACCCTTCTGAACACATTCCTGCAAAAAAATTGCTGTTATAAATTTTTTCCACTTTCACCCGATTTTAATGTTAATTTGCCTGGACTATAAACTATCCAAGTACTAAAAGTGCCACCTCTGACCTTTTTGATTCCATTTCTGCTCCATCACAATTTTATTTTCACTGAATTTTTGCATGTCCAGATAAAAAAATAGAAAATTTGGTGAAAAATTTTTCAACGATTTTTCCCGAACATTTAACATTTCCTTGAAATATATTCACTCAGAAATACCATTTGGGGCATTCGCACCTATTTTTTGCATTCCCCTTTTTTCAAGAGCATACCTACCTTATTTCGAAAAAAGCAATCGTTTTCTCCTGTTTATGGTACATTCAGTAAATAGAGTTGAGGAAAAAATCATTTTTGGGAAATTTTTTCCTGAATTGATGTCTTTATACGAAGAAAATATTTTAAATTAAAAAGATCGCAGGAGAGACGATTTCCCTTTTTTTAAATTTTCTCATTTTTGTAAAAATGAACTGCCTTGTAGATACCTCTCATAATTCTTCATTTTAAAAAAATAGAAGGGCAGTACGTAAAATTGAGATAATTGGCAAAATTTTGGTTAAAAATATCTGAAAAATTCTCAGAAATAATTTTTTTGAATTTTGTGAAAATTTTGAAAGGGAAATTGAGTTTTCATTTTAGGATAATTTTTGATAACAATTATCAAAAAAAATTTACAGTTTGGTTTTTAAGAATAATTTAAAAAGTTTGACAATTCAACGGGGTTTTTTTGTTTGTTTGAAGAGGAATCGTTTCTCCTTATGCTACACTGGCCTGAACGAAGGGTTGCCTACATTTCGGTCGTCGAGGGACAATGCCAACACATCATTCAAAAAGGCCTGAGGAAGAAGATTCAGTGCTACGAATTTGATAAAAACTTGATTTTTTTGTAAATTTTTGCTCCTTTCAATTTTTGATGAGGCAAAATTTGCATTTGCGCAAGAATTGAAAAAATTATAATAAAAAACGAGTTCGTTTTTATTTATGTGATAGAATTTCACCAGGATTATCGTAGTAAAATGTAACAATTATTACATTGATAATGGAGATGAACAAAACACAAACCACTACGTAAGTTCCCATTTTGTAAACAGTTTTTCTTTCGTCTTCTTTCTTTACGTTGTATCTTTCACTCAGCAGTAATAATAGTCCGACAGTGATCTGAAAAATCAACACATTTCATTGATCGCTAGATACACAGATCAGGATTAAGAAAGTAGGTGTAGATACTTATTCTTACCTGCAATATGATACTGAGGACTAAAAAGATTACGAGGAAATAGAATTCGAATGAAGATTTTTCAGATTTATTGTAGATCAGTGCTTTTAATTGCATAAGGTTGGTTACAAGCAAAGTTAAGTCCCACAGTCCTTGAGAAAATGTTTTTCCAGTTCTGTACCGATTAAAACCTTTAGGAGCAACTCTAGAATCACTTTCCTAAGTAAAAAAGCGAAGGTAGAATATTAATATTATACAATTTCTAATTTGTAGATATTAGGATAGATCGAAAAAATCTGAATTTTAATGAAAATTGACGAGTTTGCTAACGTTTTATGAGTTGGTGGTTTACGAAAAAAAAAAATTGAGCCCACTAGCTCGAAGGACAAAGTCAAGGTATCTCAAAGTAGAGTCATTTTCGAATTTTTTAGTCGTAAAAGATTATAGATTCTACTCACCCTTAAGTCACTGACAACAAAATTAGATACCTACCACATTATTACTCTCCAAAAGAGGAGTGGAAAGTTTCAATTCACGAATTTGAAAATCCATTTTCAAATTCTTCATAGATACTTATACACCTCTAAACCGAGCCAAAAAAATTTTGGTCATCTAAAATAATTTTTCATAAATTTTTTCAAATAAATTCACAGAAATGCAGTTTGATTTTCACGATTTTCCTGAAATATCATTCGGCAGCATTACTACAAAAATTTTCAAAAAAAAAAATTTTTTTTCAATGAATGGCAAAAAAATTGCCTAATTTTCAGACCATTGAATAAACACTATAATTTTTTAAAATTGCGTGAATTAAAATGCAATTAGCAATGCTGCCATAAAAATTAGCGAAAAAATTCCAACAAAAATCACCTTGGCGTCTAAGGAAAAATTGATTCAATTTTAACATAAATGTTTGCATGCGTAATTTGACCTTGAATTCTCTAAATTTAGGGTCTACCAACTCTTTACAAAAAAACGAAAATAAGTGATATCCATTTATGGTGGTGGTGATTTAAGGAAGTTTAAGATAAGAGAAGACGTTCATTTTGAAACTTTTTTTGAAAACTTAACGGAGGGACGGACAGTTGCATAAATTTCTAGACCTGCCAAAAACCTGGTAAAAATTTCACCCCTTTCTTAAGTTCATATTCAACTTTCCTCCTTCAATGGGTTTTAAAATTTGTTTACATAAATGCTCAAAAAATTCTGAAAAATTTCGTAAAAGTTTTTAAAAAAAAATTTCTGAAATAGTCAATGATAGATCTTTAATCTAAATAATATTAGTGATGATTTTGGACTCTGCTTCTCTTTTCTTGATGGGGAAATTGAAAAGTTTCATTTTTTATGACTTCTCAACTTAAAAAATTTAATTGGCGATAAATTTTTTATCTCGACTATTTTTTCATGTTTTTTTAAATTCTTATTTAGAAAATCAATTTTGAGGGAATTTTCATTCAAAAGACGTTTTCAAGTTCATAAAAAAATCATTCCCAACACTCTTTCTTTACTTTATCCTTATTTTTAGGCACTTTAAAAAATACCAATTTTGTTTGGAATTTATTGAAAAAATTTATATCTATTGATGAGCCATTACAGGCAAACGTTATTTTAGAACCTTTCGATAATAGAAAAAAAATCATTGAATCGTCTCAGATGTTTACAAAGAAAAATCAATATTTATGTTATCCTCATTTGATATATTAATCAATAATTTCAAAAATTGAAGGAAAAAAAATGAAAATGGTATCTTTCTTGAAAAATGAAGAAAGATGAAAGGAAGAGAAGAGTTGAACTAATGAATTTTTTATTTCAGATGACCGAGGCTTTTTAGATTGAAATTTTCTCTGAAGATAATCCCCTAATCTTTGGAAAAAAATGAAAAACATATTTTCAAAAAAGTAAAACTCTCAAAAGCCTTCAAAACGGGGTGGCAGAGGGAAAAATTGTCCCAAGAACTCAAATCACATCTCTTGAGAGGAGTAATTAAGGAACGAAGATCCTGGTTGATGGCACTACTCAAAAGTGGCAAAAACTTTTTTCAGAATTCTCCACTTTAGACTAGAGATCTCATAGTCTCTTCTTTCTTTTAAACTCGGGGGACTTGAATTTTTTTCAAAATACCTTTTTCCACTCCAATCACAAATTTTTGTCGAAATCCATATTTTTTTTCTTTCGATCAACCGTGTTTGTAGATAGATTATACCAATAATGAAAAATAATGGTATCAAAATAATACATACCGTTCTTGCAACTTCAGCATTTGGATCATTTTCGTTTAGTGAACCATTTAACATAGAATTGATATTACTAGTTAGATCCACTATAAATGGACTCTGGTCGTCATTAATTGTATTTGTGGCGAATGGCACTTTGATTGGAACATCTACTAAGGTTGTCTGCGAATGATGTCTCCGATTTGTTACCGAGATCGATGTTTGGGACAGCGTTGGTGATGATGGAGCTGTTATCATGTTATCATTGCTATTTTGATGGTTGAGCTGGGTCATGGGTACAGTTTCACTGGGCGTTTTGTCACTATCCATAATTATTTTATTTTTTACAAATCGTTTAAAATTTCTATAAAATTCAGAAAATAAAAAAAAGAACATAATTTGCACCAATGTGTTTTGTGTGAATAAAAAGTAATAAAATTAACGTATGTACTTACCAAACCTTTCAATGGAGCGGTCTCTTGCAGGTATAAGAATAACACATCTGAGCAGTATGCAGAATACAGATAGATAGATTAATATTAAATAGTATACCTTTCACTACAAAATGAAAAATACGCATATGAATCGTTGACTCATCACATCTAATTCTACGGATCCGTAATTACTAATCAATTTCAATAGGTAAGAGCTAATTACTTTATATAGTTACTACAGTTACTTAACTTATGGCATTTTACGGATAAAAAAAATTTTAGGAAACAATGGTGCCAAAATTTGACTGATTTGTCTCCCATTTTCATCTTTTGCTTTCAAATTTTTTACTTTGAACATGTACTGATCTAATAATTGATAGGTACGGTATTGGGTACCTACTTTACAAAAAAAACCTGCATATTCAACGCAAACATTGAAAACCCCTGTAATTTTTAAGAATTAGATATCAATACGATGACTAATTCTTAGATTCTTTAGAATAGGTGCCAGTAGCAATGCATATCTCGATACTTATTTTTTAAAAAATAAGGTAGCATCAAAATGAAAAATATTTTAAATCACCTAGTCACAGATATTTTCCTTAATTAACGCGATGATAATAATTACTATAAAGTGGTAATCAAATAATAATTGAACCAAGTAGGTATCTAGGTGCACATACAATACATACATCTATTTTATTTTAAAATTAGTAAGAATAAATTATCTTTTAGAATTTTTGTTTCATTTCAACGGAGGAAAAAAAAGTGAAAAGTCTAAAAAATGAATCTGGTTGGAATCTCGCGACCTTCAATTTTTTATTTCGATTCAATTCGTGCCTATTTAAAGGTTATTTTTTTGGAGTTACCCAAATTTGAAAAAAAAAACTTATTATTAGCTAAGTAAAAAAACATCAGTTTTTCAGTCATTACTCGGACCAGAGTTACCCGAATTTTAAAATCAGATGTATAAATAAAAAATAAAAGATGGGACTTTCCATTTTGTACCTACCATTCTATTCTTTGGAATTTTTTGAGTTGGAAAAATATCTGTAAAAATTTTTCGGTCTTCTAGGAAATAAGCCCAATTTAATCCCAAACTGCAATTAAAAAAATACGAGGAAAAGGCTTTAAAAAAGTCAAAAACTTTTTTGAGTGAGTTTTCGAATTTCCTGAATTCATTTTTCTGGTTATTTTGATTCACAAAAGGGAACGAGGAAGTGGACCACTGAAAATTACCCAACAATAAATCCATAGATTTTTTACCTCAATCCATTTTCCTGGATTTTTTCGACTATAGGTAAAAATTAAGACCCTTATTCAGGGAACGGAGAGGTGATACCAAAATTTATAATCTTTGAATTCAAACTTCGGCCGTGTTTAGATCAAAAACTACGATTTTTCATTTAACAGAAAGCAAATTAAATGCTCCTCAATTTCTTTCACGAATATTTCTTAAAAAAATGTTTCCTTTGTCCTAAAAATTGTGGTATTTTAGAATACATTCGAGATTATCATATTTTTTTTTTTTTTGAATTCATAAATTCAGATTTATCCTAAAATTACAAATTTCAAGTACCTTAAGTATATTTTATTGTGAAAAAAATTCGAATTTTTTTTCATGAGTGTTAATAAAATTATTAAAATTATTCTTGTATTATGGCAAAAATATTTCTTTGGAGATATTTCGGAACTAGGTAAAAAAATGAGTAGGTACATTGGGAGTCGGTTTATAAACATCTCCTCAAATCGAAGTGAAATTTGGATTTTTTTAAAATAAATTTTCTTCTCTCTATATGGTACCTTTGAAAAAGTTTTAAATTCCAAGAATCGTCGAAAGATTAAATTTTTTCAAACTTTTGAACTAGTGGAAGATAAATTTTTAAATTTTCCATTGAAAAGATTCAATTTTTATACAATTTTTTTTTGAACTTTTTAAGGATAAATCTTTGAATTTATTCGAAGAAAGATTTGGAGATTTGAGGAGATTTTTCATAAAGTAGTGTCCCAAAATGTACTCACGTTTTACTCACCCGGGGGAAAAATAGATCCAATTGAATCCAATTAGATCTGAAAAATGGCGCGATCCAATCGGATCCACACAAATCCAAATTGATCCAATTTGAGACATTTTCCCCCTTAAAAGTAGAGAAAAAATTCGATTCAATTGAATCTTTCAGATCTTTTTGGATCTAATTGGATCCTATTGAATCCAATATTATAACTCTGCCAAATTTGTTATCCGACTGGATCCAAGAAGATAGAATTAGATCCAAAAAAGTATAATCAGATCCAAAAACGAAATTAGATCCAAAGAGATACAATAGATCCGATTTTTTTTAATTTAGAGAGAAAAATGCCTTTAATTGGATCAATTTGGATTCATTTCCATTCACTTGTATCCATTTGGATCCGATTGGATCGCGCCATTTTTCGGATTCAATTGGATCTATTTTTTTATTCTCGGGCAGTTCCGAAATATCTACAAAGAAATATTTTGGCCATGTTACAAAAATAATTTTAATAGTTTGTTAACACTTTTGAAAAAAATTCGATTTTTTTTATTCCTTGATAATTTTAAGCTATTTGAGCTGTCTAGCTTTAATAAGATGGATCCATAGACCCTCAAAATAATGACCTCAAAATTGGAAACGACTTTTTGATCTTCTGCAAGAAAGTTGAATGCCAAATGTGAATTTAAAGATTTCTATTGATTTTTGCTAAATTCAAAACACTCTTTCGGACCCTTTAAAATCGAACTAAAAAATTTGCTTATAAAATGGCTGAAAATTTGCAGGTTGGAAAATTTAAAAAAAAAACTATCTTTGAATTCCATATTCAAATTGCTTATTTTATTATCTCAACCATTTATTATCAAATCAAACCTTTCAGGGCTATTGATATTTTTGAAAGAAATTTATGACAAATGCGGCCAGCTTCATTTTGACTTAAGGAGAAAGATATAAGTAAATTTGTTGACGGAAAAAAATGTAAGTTATAAATTTTTTACAAAATCCCTCGCAGTGCTACCAACTTTAATTTTTTTAAAAAAAGTGTACGAATCGTATTCAAAACAAAGTTATGAAATTTTTTGGCGGGAAGAAAAAAATTGACTCAATTTTAAAAATGGACTCGATTCATTAACAAATTTTTGGTAGGTTTTTTTTTTGTAGTTCTGTCCACTGAAACTTTGTAAAAATTATGAAAATCAAAATAATACACACATGACGGCTTTATTAAATTTATTTTTTGTAATAAATAAAATTTAACTTTTTATATGGTTAAATTTATTTTTAAAATATTAAAATTTATTCTTCGCAACAAAAAAAAACTGTTACCTCTATTTTAAGTTTTTGGTTTTAAAAAAAGAGATTTTTAAATTTGCAATAGAAAACTAAAAATCTATAATGCTCAGTCGATTTCGGATTTTTCTCGTCCTAAACAGATGGATAAATAGGTACCAACCAAAGAATAAAATAATTTATATTTTCGAAAACTACTCAAGAATTCTTTAATCTAACAACTTTTAAAAATATCGAATCGAATAATACGAAAATTGGTGAAAAAACTTCTCATCGGCTTTTCGTATCATTTGGATTTGGTGTGGCCTGATAAACAGCAGGATAATCGTTATTGTAAAATACTTCTATGATTATATTAAGAATCATGACGAAGAAAACAAAAATTGCTACGAAAGTTCCCATACGGTAAATGGTTTTCCTTTCCTCTTCGTTGTTTACGTCGAATCTTCCACTTAGGATCAATGCCACTCCGACGCCGATCTAAAAATCAAATCAAGTTATGTATTTAATTTATTGTCTTGATTTATTATACGTAAATAAAATCAATTTCGTACGTATTCAGATCAAGATTAAAAAGTAGGTTCTTATTACCTGTAAAATGATACTGAGAATTATCAGGGTTAACATGGTATAATAAAAGTGATGATGGTTGTTGAGCACAGTTTTTAACTGAATAAGGTTGGTCATGAGCAGTGCAATATTCCACAGCCCTTGCGAAAAAGATTTTTCATTTCTGTACCGATTAAAACCTTCAGGCACATCTTCAGAACCACTTTTCTACAACAAAGGAAAATAATCGTCAATGCTTTTTTATTGGGTAAAAATAATGCATTTAAAAACTCAAATCATTCCGGTTCAGAAGAATGATCGAAAGACAAGTATCCTAGCTGGAGGCACTACCCAAAAGTGGCAAAACCTTTTTTTCCTAATTTTGAAATCTTTAATTCCGATTTTCCTTTGAACTGAAAGGGAAGCTCATATATTTTTTTTAGGAAATCTCCCATTCAAGTCATCAATTTTCGTCAAAATCCAATTCAGACTAATTGTAATTTCGTTGATACCTATAAATTAATATTAATCGTATCAAATTAATGCCTACCGTTTTCCCATCTTCGGTATTTGAATTATTTTTATTTTTCATCGCTGGTGGTAAAATTTCGATGATATCATCGAAAGAAGGTATTGGAGCATTCTTTTCTTGAGTAACCGTCTTCTTTATGACTGGTATTTCACCTGAAACATCTATCGAGACCGACTGCGAATCTTTTTTTTGGTTGGTTATCGTGATTGATTTGTGGGATAGCGTTGGTGATGATGGAGCGGTTCTCAAATTATTGCTATTCTGATCGTTGAGCTGGACCATGGGTACAGTTTCACCAGGTTTTTTGTCACCATCCATGTTTAATTTTTTATAAATTACCTACGTTCAAAAATTCTATAAAATATGGAGAAAAATGAAATTTGATTTGAATGCGATAATGAGCAAATAAAGTAACCATTTGTTATGTGTGAATAAAAAATCAATAAAATTATACACACTTACCAAATCTTCCAAAGGTGTGATTTCTTGACATGAAAATAACACATCTGTGCGGTGAATGGAATGCAGATATACTAAATATACCATTGACGCATCAAAAGTATACCTGTACCAACCTTTGCCTCATCATAAATTTTTCTATCAATTTTTATGTAGGTACTTAATTACTAATTAGTCTTAAAAGGTTAGAACTAGGTACCGTACCTATAATTTCCTATGGAAATTGACGTGAGAAAAAAATTTAAAAAACAATAGTGCCAAAATGTGACCTATTTTTAAGAATTTTATTTTTTTACTTTCAAAGTTTTACCTCGAACGTACTGTAGGTAGGTATAGAATTGGATATCTAATAGAAAAACCTACCTATTTGATACAAATATTGAAAACCACTGTAATTTTTTAAAAATTACCAATACGGTGATTAATTCGTAGATTTCTCTAGAAATAGGTTCCGGTAGAGATATCTCGATATCGACATCGAGCTTTTCTTTCCAAAGAAATAAATTATGACTACCTAATTTACAAAAAAAAAAAAAAAAAAAAAAAAAAAATAGATAAATTCACTCGTTTCTATTACGAGCGCATCATAATTAAAAGATGGATTAGCACTAGAAAAAAATCTCATATTGTGGTTATAAATATGTTCCCTAATTACTTTGTAGTAATTAATAGAAACTTAGAAAATGCTAATCAAATACTAATTGGACTAAGTAGGTAGGTAGTAGGTACGTATTCGCCTTTTTTATTTGGAATTTTTCGTAGGTACGTACTTAATTAAGATGTAGAATATTTTTCTACAAAAATTATCGTCTTTCTATAGAAAAAAAATTCTCGTCAAAAGCAGTTTCGTCATTTAAAAAAAATCATTATGATGAAGGGAGGAAGATAAATAAACACAAAAGGTGCTATGAAGGTATCCAGAACTTGAACGATCTGCTAAAAATGTCGCCTCTGACTCTTTGATTCGCTCTAATTCGTATTCAATTTTCGCAAATCCAAAATGATTGAAAATTTTGGAAAAAAATTGATACCATGACACCCATTTCTTCACTTCTCATTTTCAAAAGCATACTTTTTGAAAAATGTTGGAAAATTAGTGAGAAAAGTGAATTTTGAGACTTGAAGTAAAATTAACGTGAAAAACGTGTTTATTGGGGTATTTTGACTTGCTAAACACGAATATGATGTTAGGTAGTTTCTCCTTTTGGTAATTTTTTTCCGTATAAAACTGTCAAAATTTAAAAAATCTGCTAAAATAACAACTTTCTGTACGATTTTTTACGATTTTCAGCCCTTGAACCGCCTTAATCGTTAAATCTGAATACGGGACGTGAATCTAGGTAGGTACCTACGTTAAAAAACACATTTTGGGGATATTAAAAAATATTGTCGCTCTTCGCTTATATGATCTTTTTTACAGTTAGAAATTTCAAATGGCCAAAACCTCAAGAAGGAATGCACCAAAATTTTTGAAAAAATTATCCTAAATACACCTCTACGAGATTTAACTGTGTACCAAAGAACAGAAAATTTCGTTCACTTCGGTTGGAATTAAACTTTTTTGAAAATCACGCAATAAAATGGCCATAGCTCCAAAAGAGAAGCGGATGGGGATCAAAATTTTCCCCAAATTTTTTTTTACATCATGGGGCACCATCTGAGGGCATTTGATCAAAAATCGGAGCCGGGCCCAAATTCACCACTTACTCAGCCAGACCCTTTTGGTATTTTTCAGGCTAAAAGTGTTTTGAAATTTAAAAAATTCGCCAAAAATTTGAGAAAAGCACTTCAACACCTGAAATTTTGATTCCGGGGTTCTCTCGTAGTCGTGGTGTACTTTCGATTAATTTTTGTTTGGGCTCAAAATCTTGTTTCGAGTTGGAATATCTCCCTTGTTAGTCAAGTAACAATAACACTATTTTTTGATGATTTTCAAAAATAATTTTCTTCAATTTTTACGGAATTTTTGAAATTTATTAGGGAAACTGAGTTTCTTCAACTTTCTATAAAAATCACGAAAGTAAAAATAGATGCCTGCGTGGGATTTTTATGTAAAAACATTCTCAATATAAGCCAATTTTCGGTAAGTAATTGACATTTTTTCAAAAAAAAAAATACGTTGTTCGGAATGATTCCAAAATTTTTTACAAAAACAAAAAAATTAATCGAATGTACATCTTGTAAGAACCCTGCATCCAAAATTTTAAAATCTAACGATTTTGGTTTTTCAGTCAAGGGAAAATTAAATTATTTCATCAAAATTTTTTGAAATTATAGTAAATTTTTATTCGGTATTATTTTTTCTTCAAATAAATGTTTTTATCAATTTTTTTAAATTGTGGTTGAATGTTTAAAAAATGTAGGTATTACAGAAAATGGTCAACTTGAACTTGAAAGTCTTCGTCCTTGATAACATTCGTCCCAAATTCTGAAGTTAGGAACGATAATAAAATTATGAAGCATTAAAAAACCGTCATTCTTGGTTTCAAATTATTTTTTACAAACCTAGTCATTCTTCTGGTAGGTTCCAAATCATGAAAAATGATTTCCAGATTTGAATTTTGATGAAAAAAAAACCATTTCGAGACTTTTTGAGCACCCTACCGATGAAATCGAAAAATTTTACATTTCAACGAAAGCAATTAATCAGTCAAATACATTAGCTTAGATAACTTTTTTTTAATGAAAATAAAATTATCAAACCTCAGTTAAATGCGAAATGTGAATTTAAAGATTTTTATTGATTTTTAGCTAAATTCAAAACACTCTTTCAGACCCTTCAAAATCAAACCAAAAAATTTTCTTAAAAAATGGCTGAAAATTTGCAGATTGGAAAATTTAAAAAACCATCTTTGATTTCCATATTCAAATAGGTAGCTTATTTTATTATCCCAATGATTCATTATCAAGTCAAACTTTTTTTAGGCTATTGATATTTTTAAAAAAATTTTATGACATTGCTGTAAACTTCATTTAGACTTGGGCTATTTTTAGAAAAAATTTAATCGTTTGTTCCATTACCAGAGAAAGATAAGTCAATTTGTTGACGGAAAAAAACGTAAGTTGATAAATTTTTTAAAAAATCCCTCACAGTGCTACCAACTTAAATAAAAGTGTGCGAATCGTATTGCGGTTAAAAACAAAGTTATGAAATTTTTTGGCGGGAACAAAAAAATTAATTCAATTTTAAAAATAGACTCGACTTTTAAAAATATTAAACTTGCTCGATCAATGGGTCTGAAAATTAGGCTAAAAAATTTTTCATTAACTAATTTTTGGTGGGTACCTATTCACTATTTTTGTTGTAGTTCTGCCAACTGAAACTATAAAAATTATGAAAATTGAAATGTACACACATGACAGCTTTGTCAAATTTATTTTTTGTAATAAATAAAAAATTTATTCTTCGCGACCAAAAGAATTTGTTACCTCTTTTTCAAGTTTTTAGTTTTATGAAAACAGATTTTTAAATTTGCAATAGAAAACAGAAAATCTAATGCTCAGTCGATTTTTCTCGTTCTAAACAAATAGATGAATAGGTACGTACCTACCAAAGTATAAAAATAATTTATATTTTCGAAAACTAGCTACTCAAGAATCCTTAAATCTAACAACTTTTAAACATATCGAATCGAATAATACGAAAATTGGTGAAAAAATTCTCATCGGTGTTTCGTGTCATTTGGTCTCGATGAGGCACTGTTTAACAGCAGGATAATCGTTTTCGTTACTTATTGTAAAATACTTCTATGGTTATATTGAGAACCATGACGATGAAAACAAAAATTGCTACGTAAGTTCCCATAAGGTAGATGGTTTTTCTTTCGCCTTCGTTGTTTACGTTGAATCTTCCACTTAGGATCAATGCCACTCCGACAACGATCTAAAAATCAAATCAATTAATTCGATTGATTATCTTGATTTATTATAGGTATTCAGATCAAGATTAAAAAGTAGGTTTTTATTACCTGTAAAATAATACTGAGAATTATCAGGATTAAGATGACACAAGAAAATGTCTGAAGGTTGTTAAGCACAGTTTTTAACTGAATAAGGTTGGTCATGAGCAGTGCAAAATTCCACAGTCCGTGAGAAAAAGATTTTTCATTTCTGTACCGATTAAAACCTTCAGGCACATTTTCAGTACCACTTTTCTACAACAACCAAAAAAAATTTTCGCCAATGCTTTTTTATTGGGTAAAAATGATGCATTTAAAAACTGAAATCATTCCGCTTCACAAGGGTGATCGAAAGACAAGTATCCTAGCAGGAGGCACTACCCAAAAGTGTTAAAACCTTTTTTTCCCCTCAGAAATGTCCTAATTTTGAAATCTTCAGTTGCGATTTTCCTTTGAAGTGAAAGGGGAACTAATAATATTTTTTATAAATCTCCCACTCAAATCACCAATTTTCGTCAAAAATCTTTTTTTTTTTTCGAACCAGGGTCCAGACTGATATCTCATTTTGTAGATACCTAAATTAAGTTAGGTACCAATATTAATCGCATAAAATTAATGCCTACCGTTTTTCCAGCTTCGGTATTTGAATCATTTTTATTTTTCATCGGTTCTGGTAACATGCCCAAGATATCGTTTAAAGAATACATTGGAGCATTCTTTTCTTGAGTAATCGTCTTTTTCACGACTGGTTCTTCACCTGAAACATCTATCGAGATTGACTGCGAATCGTTTTCCTGGCTGGTTATCGTGATTGATTTGAGGGATAGCGTTGGTGATGATGGAGCTGTTTTCATGGTATTCTTATTATTGCTATTTTGATGGTTGAGCTGAACTATTGGTACAGTTTTTCCGGGTTTTTTGTCACCATCCATGTTAATTTTTTTTATAAAACGTTGAAAAATTCTGTAAAATTTATAGAAAAATAAAACTCAATTTGCGCGCGATAGTGAATAAATAAAATAACAATTTGTTTTGCGTGAATAAAAAAATCAATAAAATTATATGTACATACTTACCAAATCTTCCAAAAGTATGATTTCTTTACATAAAAAAAAACCACATCTGTGCAGTAAATGGAAAGCAAGTATACTAAATATCGCGATGTGGAAGGAATTCAAAAATCGCACTCGCCGGCGAATCGCGGAAAAAATCGCCGACTTCTAGGCGCCGAAGATTCATTAGCGAATCGCAAATGAATCTTTGACACCTAGAAGTCGGCAATTTTTCTGCTGTTTGCTGAAGATGATTCAATTTCGAGAGAAAATACAAGTTGAAGAAAAAAAAATTACAAAAAATTTGCTTTGAAAAATTATTTTTCAAAGAGATCTTTCCTCCCAAAAAAGTTTTCCAATTTTCCGATTATTTTTCTGCTCAAATTTTTAAAATCTCAATTCTGAATTGGAATTGTCTTGGAAATTTTGAAAAAAATTTCAAATCTTTGTTTTTAATCGAAAATATTTTTTTTATTCATTTTTTTCCCGTTTTTTATGAAACAAATTATTTTTTGAACCAAGAGAGCATTTGAAAAGAAATAATTTATCGTAAATTTAGATTATTCATAGACTCGTTGAGAGAAATATTTTGGTAGCTTTCTAACGATCTACAACACATTTTGAACGAAAATTTCCACTCTTTTTGATTCGTTTTTTTTTTTTTTTTTTACAAGCTTTCAGTTTGTTTTCCAAATCTCATACAGATGAAATTAAAAAATTTTACATTTCAACGACAGCAATTAATCAGTCAAATAATTAGCTTAGATAACTTTTTTTTTAATGAAAATAAAATTATTAGATCTCAAAATGATTTAAATTATTAAACAAATCACAAGCACTTTGACTAAAACCACAAAATAAATCATATAAAATTGCAACGGGGCGAGGTTCTTCATTTTTGTTCTCTACAGAACTGGGATAATAAAAATCGATGGAAATTCCATCAGAGTCTTGGCAATCTGTCAATATAAAATTTTCATCAAGACAAATTCTGATTTCCCTTAATGAAGGAGCGCCATCTCGATACTGTAAAAATAAAACAAGAATTATTTTTACAACTTACAAGTAAAACAAAATGGTAGGTACCTACTAATTGAACTTACTATAAAATCATTTTTAAAAGAAAGTACGATTTTTGAAGTAATGTTTAATTGTTCTTTTAAACACTCGACAAATTGAATATTATTGTACGATGTTTTGTCGTCTGGTGGCATACCGCAGGCAAGTAATGCAGCTGTCGGATCGAATTGACGATGAAAAGACAACGCCTGCTTGAAATATTCATGAGCATTGTTGAAATTCGCCTGGCCCAATAAACATGAACCGTGTTTTTCCCATTGATAACGCCAAAACTTGAAATTGTCTTCGAATTTTTTGACTTGAACCCATCGTTCGTTCAATTGAGCGGTAATATTTTCAATATCAGACTTCTCCAATGGCGGACTAGAGCATCTATTGCCTGATGATCTGTTGTTCCTGAAAATATAAAAAAAAACATCAGTGTTCGAATTGGTTGAAGCACATTATTGAAATTATTTTAAAGCTTACCAAATCCCATGAATTGTCCAACCGAGTTGTTTTTGGGGAAATCTGCAGCTTTGTTGAGGGCTCACATCATTTCCTAGCCCTTTTCTTTTATCAATTACTTCAAAAATACAGACTGAGATGGGCCATTGTAAGACGAACATTACGTAATATTGGTCTTCAGATGACTGTTTTAGATTAAAATTAAAGTTCAGGCGATCAGTTAGGTAATTCATTGAATAAAATCTATAAAATCTTGGGTTTCAAAGACTGACCTTATTATCATTATTCTGATACATAAAGTATAATATTCCAGCAACTGCCACGAAAAACGGTATTATTTTCTTTAGCATCGTTATTTATTTCTAAAAGCACCGAAAAGCACTATTTAGGAAAATATTGAAGAAGGGATGATCTGGGAAAATTTGTTTTTGTTTATTGCCTATTAAAAAAACTAATTTCAATTTTGTAACCAACTATATTCACTTTTTTAAAACACTGAAAAATTATCACAAAATTTGACGCAATTTGGCAAGATTTTGAAAAATTAACAAAAAAAATTGTTTAAAAAAATAGTAAAATTTTCGTTTGAAAAAACGACAAATTTTGTCCAGAAAATTTGACATACTCGATAAAAAAACAGTTTTTTAAAAATTAGGTACTTACCTGCAAAAATGAAAAATGCTTGGAAAAACATGAAAAAATTCCCATTTAAAAAAATGTTTATTGGTTATAAAAATTGAACTGGAAGGTTATTTTCAATTTTTTTTTCATCGAACATTCCAAAAAATACTCTATCAAATCAAAATGATATTGTAAATTTTTTCATTTCATTTTTTTCACTCGACATTAAAAAAACCACACACTTACACTATATTTTACAAAACTTATATACTCGTATATCTATACTTATCATCATTAATCCCCACTGGTTTTCTCCTCCCTACAATAAGTAGAAAAAATAAAAAATAAAAATGGACCAATTTTCAATCCTCCAGTGCAGATTTTTCAGGCGAACCGAACCGAATCCCAGAGTAAAAAATTATCCAAGTAAATTAACGACGTGAAAAAATGGTTTAAAAAATTTGTAAAATAGTAACAATAAAAATTCTTCATTTTTTTGGTTTAATAATTTATTTTTCTATGAAAAAATTCCACCACATTTTTCAAAACTACCATTGTTTGAGAACCACTCAAACTATTTGAAAACTATACGTCTAATGAGTAAACACATCAAAACTCTTCTTGTTCTTACACTTGAATTACCTAACACTCAAAAAATTTTTTTGTGATTTTTCAGATGCTCAGTAAATGAAATCGAAAAATCGTAGCGTTTTCAGCAAAATCAACTACCTAATGAATCAAAGAATTCATTCAGATTATACAAGTTTTTAATAAAAATAAAATTAAGTAACAAAATCGTTCCAATAAATAGATTAAACAAATCACAGTTTTGTTAAAAACACAAATGATAGGTAAAATAAAACGATAGGTAAGGAACCAAATTGTTCATTTATTTTCCACGGTCCGTGGATAAATAAAATCGAAAGAAAATGGATCAGACGATTCGCAATCTGTCAACGTGAAGTTTCGGCTAAAACATATTCTTATTTCTCTCAACAGAGTAGTTCCACCTCGATACTGTAATAATGAAACAGAAATAATTATTCAAGTGCATAAAAATAATGATTTAAAAAAATCAAAAAAGAAACAGTAAAGTTGAAATGAGTGATTGTTTGGCACTTTTTTTCCGATAATTGAAGAGAAATAGGTAGCTTGGAAGTTATGTCTAGACCAAAAAACATGGTAAAAATTTCACTCCCCCTGATTTCTCATTTACCCCTCTCCAATGGGCTTTCAAGGTTGAAACATGGGAAATTTTTTAAAATACGGTTTGCGTGGATTTTTTTACTAAAAAACATCATTGGGACCATTTTACGTTTACCTTTTTCAGGAATTCTTGAAAATTTTACTTTTCTCGTGTTCTTTTTTTTGAAATATTTAATAAAAAATTGTAAAAAAAATGATTTTATGGATATTTTCATACATAAAAATCATTTGCGAGAATTTTTCAACATTTATCTCTCCACAGGCAATTTTTCGAAATAAAAAACAATGAATTGTAAATTCATGTCTTTTCCAAAATTGGAAAAAGGGGAAAAACAGAGTTGATGATTTTTATAGATTTTTCGTACGAAAAAAAAAAATCAAAATTCATTCGTCAATTTCCTTATTAGTTTTTGAAAAATTTTAAACTTGAATTCAGTAAGGAAGACTAAATCTGCAACCAAGAAGATGAAATTTCGAATACGTCATTTTGAAGTCTCAGCACAATTTTTGGCCCTCAAAAATAATCAAATATCCATAAAACTTACGGTATAATCATTTCTAGTCGAGAGAATGATTCGAGAAGTAATATTGAGACGTTCTCTCAAACATTTCGTAAATTCAACGTTGGTATACTTTCTTTTATCGTCTGGTGGCAGACCACATGCATTTAATACTGATGTTGGATCAAATTGGCGATGCCACGTCACCGCTTGTTGAAAATATTTGTACGCTTGATTCAAATTTTCGTGTTCCAATAAACAAGTACCATGTTTATTCCACTCGTATTCCCAGAAGTTAAAGTTGTCAAAATACTTTCGCACCTGGACCCAACGTTCGTTTAATTCTACAGTAATGTTTTCGACATCCATTCTCTTCAGCGGAGTCGCCGAACATCTACCTGAAGATCTTGAATTCCTACAAAAAACACAAATTTCAAAAGATCAAAATCGTAAAAATCATTCTCATAAAGCTTGATTTTTTTTCAAATCTCACCATATTCCATGGATGGTCCAGCTATGCATATTTCTTGGAAATCGACAATCCTCTTGAGGAGTAGCAACATATCCTCGACCCCTTCGTTTATCGATTACTTCAAAAATGCACACTGAAACTGGCCATTGCAGAACAAACATGACGTAATAAGGTTCATACAACGCCGTTTGTTTCAAATTAAAATTAAACACCAAATCTAGGGATTTTATCAACACATTTTTAAACCGTTCCGAAACGAATGCACAGGCAACAACTAATACGGCCGCAAAAATCCATTTCCAAGGCATTTTTATTTTAAATATTTCAAAAAATGATCAAAAAATTTATGATAGAATTTTTTTAAAAAAATTATTTTCCATTGAAAAAGTTTTATTTCAGTTTCATAGCCAACAATAATTGATGAATTTTTACGAAAATGAGGAAAGGGGCATAAATTATGAAAATTATTAAAAATCCTTCATTTTAATTTTCAATTTCATGAAAATTCAAAATATTGTCCCTTCGTTCAGTAAATTAGCTCAAATGGTCACAATTTCATCACCATTAATCCGCCAATTTTCCAAAAAAAAAAAAAAAAAAAAAAAAACATTCGTACGCCATTTATAAAACTTATATAATTGGTAAAATAAACGTAATACTTTACACTGCGTATGTATTTTAATTGAGAAAAAAAATTACAAATTAAGTAAGTACATACGTAGTAGGTACTCTAGGTACAACATAACACTAAATCTAAATCAAAAATGAAAATTCTATAAATTTAACATGGTAACGATACGATTTGATATGATTTCTACTACATACAAACAACGCTCACACTTCGTCTTATAATATTTTATAACATCCGATACGATAATTTTTTTATTCTAAGCTCTACATTCCTCGGTATCACAGTACAAACGTGTACGACATGATGGAATTTCCCTATATGTACTTCAGAAGAAGAAAAAAATTCACATCGACGTAGAAAAAAAACACTGGCGATCTGCTTTGAATTTTTTAAGAAAATGTTCTCATTCTATGGTTAAAGGTGGATTGCACTTGACCCGAAACATTAACGCAATCACCATAAAAAGCAGTAGGTAGGTAATATCTACACATAGAAATATAATAATACGTAATATAGAATAAAGGAATGAATGTATAGCACACGTTTTTTTTTTCGCTTTCGTAACACGTAAAAATAGTACGTAAATTAATAACAAAAAAACAGAGGAAAAAAATTTGAAAAATAAATAAAATCCAGTTAGGTATAAAAATTGAGAGCTACAGTTTGGCAAGAATTCAACTAAGATCCAGTAACCGTGTTCAGTTTTCAGTCTTGGTAGTTGATTTTTCAACGTTTACGTCATGGTCGGCGATCTAGACGAATACGAAGAGAAATAATTTAGATTAATTTTATCGAGTAATTAATATGATGTTGGTTTTACGAGTAGATAAGGTTGCTATAAGCTGCAGTGTTGTGTTGGGGGTATATTTTGCGAAACTTACTTCCGTTATAGTAACTGATGGTGATTCATTCAATGATGAAAGTGTCCATCCGCCTTCTCCGTCGAATTGCAGAATTTCAGTGTGGAATTTCCTGCGAACGGAAAAAATCAAAAATGTAAGTAATTCATTGCATTAGAGTAGAACTAGTACAAAAAAAAATTTAATAAAATAAAAAAATGTGTTTGACAGAAATTATTTTGTTTGTGTACCTACATATTGCTCAATTTTCTCTCAAGAGAAAGACGAAAAATTAATACATTCTGCGATTAGGTGGAAAGGAGGGGAGAGGAGGGGGATAAAAATGATGAAATATTATCCAGTTCAAGTGGCGATAAGTTTCTTTGAAAGGGCGTTGTTTTTTTAAATATTGATTTTTTTAAAAAAGTGTTCAATTTTTTTCGAAAATTGTGTGACAATTTGAAAAAATAAAACGATGAAACTTTCCAGATTTGAGACAAAGAATCAACGCGAAAAATATTAAAATACGGCATAGAGAGTCCGATACGAAAATGCTCTTTTATATAATTTTATTTCGAAAATAAGTATTTTGTTTCTTGTAATTTCTGAACAAAATCATCGTTTTGTTCAAAAATACTCGTTTTTTTTTGTTTTTCCTTAAAAACAAATCAAATTCTCCTTTGTTTTTTTTTTTAGGTTTTCCCCAAAGTGGGGTTGAACGTTTAGTTTTTTTTTTGGGCGGATAGATAAGGAAAAGGAACCCCCCTCCCTCCAAAAAAAGGTCCAATTTTTTCATTTTATTCTGCTCTTATTAAAATGAATTGGTTTTTGATTTTTTATTATTATTATTATTATTAAAAATGTATAGTTCGATTTTTGATTTTTTCTCTCAAAATAAATAGATATTTCAATAAAAATTGTTCAATTGTTCTTTTTTTAAAATGGCGAACTTTTTTCTTTTATTTCTGAAGAAGATTCAGTTTTAATATTTTTTTGAAGATAAACTCTTGGTATTTTTGGCTTCTTCTTAGTTGAAGATTTTCAACACAAGATTAATTTTTTTCAAAAATGTTGAATTTTTATTTGTTACCAGTTATTTTTTTAATATTTCAACTTACGAGTACGATTTTTTTTTAATATTTTGATTGGCGCAATTTTTTTCACATAAATTTTTTGATTTTGTTTTTGTTTAGTTTTTTTCAAGGTGTCTAGATTCATTTCAAAATACAAAAATGAACAATTCGATTTTTTCTGAAGATTGTTTGATTTACAAAGTTTATTGGTTATTCTTCGTTTTTCCTTTTCATTGTTCTTTTTCCTGAAAATTGTGATTTTTGTTTTCGTTTCTCAAATAAATGTTTCAGAGTTTTTTTCAATTTGACCTGATTCATTTAGGTACATCAGAAATCAATATTTCTTTTTTTCGGAAATGATTTTTTTTTACAACTGTTCAAGATTTTTTTTTTCTTAAATGAAAATGATTGGATTTTTCATTTTCGTCAATTTTAGAAATAAAATTGGGTTCTGGTTTTGTTTTTTTTTCTTGAAAAAGTCCTATTTTAAAAAATCTGTGTTTTTCGTTTTCCTCCAAAATTGGCCTGATTTTTTTGTTCATTTTTCTTTGAAAATGTATTTTTTGTTTTTGTTTGTTAAAACCTGACGGATCAAATTTTTTAAAAAATTTACTAAGTAGTTGTTTCATTTATTTTTTTAAAATAATGCAATTTTTTAAAACGAAACTTAGCTTCAAGATTTCATTTTTTGCAATAATGTAACGAAGAAAGAACATTAAAAATTTATATCTGATGCAAAAAAATTCCGATCAATTGTTTAAGATGTTTTCAATGTTTTCATAGAGGAGAAGAGGGAGAATGAACAGAAATATTTTGTTTGTTGTTTTGAGGACAATGATTTTTCCAGGAACCTTATTTTTAAAAGAATATTTCAACTTTTACCAAAATATTTGTTGAAAAATCATCATTTGAAAACTAATTTCATCTCATTTTTAAAAAATAGCAAGAAAAATTTGAAAATAATTCATTCTGTAAAGAATCACGCAAAAAAATGGAAAAAACTGACAATCAGTTTTCTTTTTTTTTCTCGAGTTCAAATTGAAGATATTTGCAAAAAACGAATTTTTCTATTAAAATTTTATTTTGTACCTAATTAATATTACGAGTAAAATGATTTTTCACTGGTTGTGGACAATTTTCCATTTAAGAAAAGTGACAGCAGACGGTTATTTTGGGAAAAAAGTCATTTTTGACGAAAATTGTTGAAATACAATCGTAAAAAAACCAATCGATTCGCCTATTTGAAAAAGTGACACCAGGCGATTAATTTGGTAGGAATTCGAACTATGGATGGCAAATGCTCGCGCATTTTGTTTTGCGTGCGCGTTCTTGAGCATATGCGCGCATATGCTCAAGCACGCGAGCATTTTCTGTAATTTTGTACCTTACTCCATAATACACATGGTTAGAAAGTCAAATGAATATTTCGACACAAAACAAGTGAATTCGGACCACATTACCATATAGCGAACTTCTACGTTATTCTTAACATCTTAACTAAGTAGACAGATGACAGATTTGGAAAAAAAACCAAGGTTGGCAAAAAAATTAAAAAATCATCAAGTTTTTAGGAATAAAAATATCTTAAAAGTAAATTTAAAAATCTAATTAGACGACAGATTCGAAAAAAAACGAGGTCGACAAAAAAAATTAAAAAATCACCCCGATTTTTTTTTATTAGAAAATGCTCGCGCATATATAGAAAGTGCGTTCTCGCGCGTTTGAGCATATGCTCAAAATGCTCATTTGAGCATTTGAGCATGGCCATCCCTAATTCGAACAGGAAAACGTCTGTATTTCGGTTCAAAATTAATCAAAATTCAGAATCGATCGGTTCAGGAACCATTTATCAAAGACCAAGAACCAGAGACCAAGGGGACTTGAGAACAGGGACTAGAGACCACAAACCAGTACCTATCATTTTTTTTACATTTTTTTCGAAAATTTGGATTTTTTTCAAAAACATGATTTTTTAGACCCTTTATTTTTCAAAGTGACTAGAAAATAGCCAATTACCCCCCCCCCCCTTCCCACCATCTCGCTCATTCGCGATTTTTCAGCAATTCATTCACCATTCAAGTAGCACTTTCAACTTATCACCCATAAGATCACAATTCTACATTTCGCAAACTCTTAAACTCAGCAAAATCCATAAAATCGTCAAAGAAAAGGGAAATCAATGACGTAATTCCACCTCCTCCCTCCCTATAATCGCAAACCTCAACAATTCTATATCCATCAATTTTCAACACCATTGCTGCATCTCATTAACATCTCGCTAATTACTCGGTGAATCAATCAGTAAATCGTAAAATTTTCAATTACCATAAAGAAGGTCGATGCGTAATAGTGAGTAAAGTGATGCCAGCGTCTTTGGCCGCCTGATACATGTTGCTTTCAACGTCCATACTTACAGCACTAGTACATTCGTCTAGTAATGCAAATGAAGGCCTGTAAAAAAAATAAACAAAAGTAAGATTATAAGGAAATTAAAAATCGATAGAAAATTCCGGATTTCTTTTTTTTTTTCAATTTCACCATCACCAATCGATTGGTAAATTTTGTAAAATTAAAATCAACTTGCATATCCTCTTCGACGACGTCATAAATAACCCAATTTATCGACTCGTTTAACACGACGAGCAGATACGTAGATAGAGATTACGTAACCAACACGCGTTAATTAAGGTGGAAAAAATACATCAAAATTTCAACTCGTTTTTTTTTCCTTCAAAATTTATCTCAGTAGGATTTAAGAATGAAGGAGTTACATAACTCGTAAAATTTTTTCAACCGTCTGACGAAACAATAAGTTAGGTAGAAATTGAAAAACTCCCTACGAGCGAGGTATTATGATCAACTTACTTATGATAGAATAACCTAGCAATGGCCATTCTTTGTTTCTCTCCACCGGATAATATATCTTTCCAATCGGCCGCAGCGTCCCAGCCTCCTTCTCTGACTATTAGGTAAGAAAGTCGTACTCTTTCCAAACATAATTCCAGGTCTTTATCGGTTATGCCTTTTTTTCGCATATTCGATAATGTGTCCGGATAAATGACTTGTTCTCTTAGACTGCCCAGCGACATATACGGCCTGAAAAACCAGTTTAAAATTGTACATATGCGTATGATGGTATCTTACGTACTTTCGCCTTTTTACTAGGTCAAAGAAAATAAAAACTGTTAACCAGAGCAGCGGCTCTTAACATTGGTCAATTATACCAGTTTAACGACCTTCTCTTCGAAAAGTGCAGGAAGACTTTGAATACCGTTAGATGTGGTTTTTTTACATCGACGTACAAAATTCTACTACCGTATCGAAGATCTTCGATCGACTTTTGCACTTGTCTGAGCAACCAACCGGTACCAAACGAGTATTTTGATAAGTGAACGTATAGTATGAAAGGTTGTAATTGTAACGTGTTTGTTCTTTGTACAGGGTGTCGAGTGGAATGGTTGTCTAATACTTATTTAATTGTCTATACGTCAGAGTGAAATATAACAGGGTATTGCATTTTGATGAACTGCCTGGTGATTAAATTCAAGGAACAATTGCAATTTTGAAAAATATGGATTGAAATTTAATTTTTGAATTTGGGAATAGACGAAATTTCAAAAAATTTTCAAAAATCTTTCATAGAATTTTTTTGAATTACCTATTTCAAAACTGAATTCAATTTTCTGGCAAAAGTCTCCTCAATTAATCATCTGGACACAAAAATTCAAGGTAAAATTGATCTCTTCAATTGTCAATTTGATTTCAAAAAATTTTCAATTCTGAAAATTTCGACGATTGAATTATTTTCATAAATTCTTTCACCTCAAAAAACCTTCGCGGAAGTTTCAAATTCCCAACTTGATCTTCTCGATTGTCAATTTGGTTTAAAAAATTTTCACTTCTCGAAATTTCGACCATTGAATTATTTTCACAAATTCTTTCCCGTTAAAAAATCTGAAAGAGCCTTTTAAATTTCCTCTTTCGTCTACTCAATATTATCATTTTGGTTAAAAAATATTTTCATGAATTTTTTTCATTTTAAGAAATCTTTGTGAACCCTTAAAATTTCCTGTTAGGTGAAAAAAGACTTGGAAAATTTTTTATTTCTTAAAGCGCCAATATTTAATTTCTGGATCAAACTTTTTGAAGAATTTTCTGATTTAAAAGAAATTCGTAGTTTATTGTTCGATTATTTGCAAGTAGACAATTATTTGTAAGAGGGGAAGGAAGGAGGAAAAAATATAATAAAATTTAATTGGAATTTGTCGTAATGTTGCTTGAAAATTTAAAATCTTGGATAATTTCCGATTTTCCAATGAAAAAATTCTGAGATTTTAACCAAATTTCTAACAAAAATTATAGATTTCTGAACGAAATTTTTGGTCTTTTCGTTTCATTTTTTGTGAAATGAAATTCTGGAGTTTAAGTACATAGTTTTTTTTCAATAGAAAAAATTTCTGAAAATTTGCTAAATTTCTAATGAAAAAATCATTGGATTTTTTATTGTGTTTTCAATAAAATTAAAGTTGGAATTTTTCAAAAATTTCCTTTTATTTGTGAAAGTTCTTAAATTTTCGCAAATTTCCAATGAAAGAAATTCTGGGTAATGCCAGATCTTCCAATTACAAAAAACGCCAGGGGTTCTGAAATTTTCAATCAAAAATTTCAAGGGTTCTCTGAATTTCCAACAAAAAAAAGTCAGGAATCTCCCAAACTTTCAATATTTAAATTTCAAGTACCTATTTCTGAATTTTCACGTTGGTTTCAGGAATTTTTTTCAATTTTCCAATAGAAAATTTCTAGAACTTGTTAAATTTTTTACTGAGAACAATTCAAGGTTTGTCAAAATTTTCGATTGTAAAAATTTCTAAATTTTCACAATATTTCCAATTGAAGAATTTCTGCAGTGCAATGTCTGAACTTTTCCAATGAAAAAAATTGGAAATTTTCTCAATTAATAATTGAACGAAAATTTGAAAAAACTTTGATCCAGACATTTTTATATTCAATGGAATGAAATTCTAGGATATTTCATTTTCAAAAATTCCAACGTTTTACTATTTTCGCAACGTAGAGTAATTTTTCTGTTCCTAATAAAGAAAACAAAATTCAGGGATTTTTTCATATTTTTTATGGAATGAAATTCAGGGAATTTTCGAAACAAATGAAAGAAAAAGTGAATTTTTTCCAATTTTCATTGGAGAAAATTTCCATTATCAAAGCAAAAATTCCAAGATTTTAAAATGAAACGATATTCCTGACTTTTTCAAACCACCAAACTGTGATAATTCGTATCTTTTTCAAACTTCAAACGAAAAGAAATTCAAGAGAATGGAAAGAAATTTTCAATTTTTCCTCACGATTGGGACGTTTTCTTGTACCTATTCAAAGAGAATAATTTTAAAATTTCCTTGCATTTTCAGGATTTTTCTCATAAAAGAAAAAAAAAACAGGATTTCTCCAAATCTTAATGAAGTGAATTTTTGAAGTTTTCAAGATAGAAAAGTAATTCTGTATATTATTGGATTCACCAATCAGTAATACTGATTTTTTTAAAATTTTAAATGGACAGAAATTAGGAAAGGTTTCTCAAATTTGCAATGAAAATTTTTAATGATTTTCTCATTTTTATTGGAACGGGATTCTGCTATTTTTCCTATCTCACGTAAAAAAATTCGAAAATTTATTTCATTTTTTATGCCAACAAATCTATAGATTTTCTAAAGAAACGAAAAATCTGAATTTTTCTTCAAATTTCGCTTGAAAAAAATTTTGAAAATTTTTTCAAAATTTCAAATTAAAGAATTTGAAATGTTCGAAACAATTTTTCCAATTTTTCAAGGTGTAACTAATAATTATTTTGCATAAGTCAAGTGAACGTAATTTTTTAGCTCATATTTCACAATATATTTGAGTAGAACGAAAGATTTAAATTTTCCAAGAAAAAAGTTCCTTTCGTATCATTCTTATTCAATTTTACTCAACTGGATTAAAATTTCTACCAGTATGGTATCAAAAATTATATTTTTTTCAACTTTTTCCAACTTTTGAACTTGGAGAAAAATTAAAAAGCTAAAAAGTTTCGTTTTATGCCAGTCGTTTTTTCCGATGCATATTTTTCTACTACGAGCTCTAAATTGGGTTGAAATTTTACATTCCGACGGCTGATTTAAATTGTATCCGAGTGGATTAAATTTGGGTACCCCTGAAAACATTCAGAAGCTCGTTTTTTAAATTCAAATTGAATCTTTTTCACTAAAAAATGTAATCATCTTAAGAGATTGAAAAATTAACAAACAAGCCCTCATTATGATAACCAACTGAAGCATTTTTCATGTCCCTTCAATTTTCAAGGCAGGCAACATATCCTCAAGCATCTCCCTTCAAAAATCTCCAGTCTTATCGAAATCTGACAAACTAACAACCACTTACTCCACTCCTGTAGATGTCATCTTACCAAAAATACATTTCGTACACTCCATACAAACAATGATTAAGTAAAATTATCACCTATTCGAAGGATACGCATCGGTGCGGTGATTTATTATCTATGATAGAGACCTGTCCCGCAATTCTCGTGTTTTTCCACCTGTGCCCAGAGAATTCCACGTAAAAAGGTAAAATTAAACCCCAAGGATGCCTAATTTATATTCACGGTTGACAAACAACCTAGAAAGACGCCTCTCCTTGGATCAGAAAGCGAAAAGAAAATGATAAAACAATGTTAAAACACGATCTAATGGAGAAAAAACTAGAAACCTTTCAAAATACCGTTGGTTTATTCGAAATTTTGATTAAAAAAAATTAAAGAGACACCGCCGCGAATTTTATAGCTTATTTTTAAAACCCGATCGTAAATTTTATAAAAAATTAATCAGTCAAGTCCAAGCCCAGCAAATTCCATCATATAAGTGACCTTGATACGGACGATGATTTATTCGCGATTCACCAGCCAAGCCGGCAGCCTTTTTCGTCGTATTACGTCAAAAAAAAAATACGTAATTCGTACACGTCACAGGCACGTTGATATCTCCACACCCAATCAATTTTGAATTTTTAATAAAATAATTTCGAGATGAACGAATCACTCGGGGAAGATGAAATTACCAAAAAAAAATAGACGCACCTTTGCGGTATGTAAAACATACAGCAACCAGAAGGTCTGACTAGTTTTCCATAATAAACGGGCCATAATCCGGATAGAATTCGAAACAGAGACGATTTCCCGCATCCGTTCGGTCCGGTGATGAGCAGGTGATTTCCGGGCGTGATAGTTAACGTGAGGCTAGGAACTACAACGTCGCCGTTTGGCGTCACAATTGGTACGTCTTCTAATCGTATACTGCCGTCTTTGCTGTTTTCGATGATACCTGGAAATGAAATAATATGTAAGTAGGCCTAGTAGGCATATATTATAAATTACACGGACTATGAAGGATTACCCATGTAGATGTTTTATTACAGAGTAAACATATCAATCATAATTTTTTAAATGGAAGAAAATCTGACAGCTGGATATTAGATGAAGTGTGTGTAGTTTCTAAATTTAATCGCAGGTATTTAATTTCTACCAGGGTTGTTGCGTATTATGATTTTAGATTTTCGGCGCTGGAGACATTGTATGGAGTGAAATGCTCGTACATGGATATTTTTGACTGAATAATTTGGTCAGTGTCAGTTGTACCGGGTTGGCTCAAAATTCATCAAGGATGATTGAGAAATACACTAAAGAAAAGTGGTTTGGCCTTGGAAACCGATTTTGACTGCTTCGACTTCAAAAAAGACGCCAATAATTCTAGAAACCAGTTTGTCAGAAATTTAGGACCTTTGGCTTGAGTATTTTGGGGGAGGGGCCAAAATATGCTTTTTCTTTCATCATTTTTTTTTTCATTTTTTGTCAAATGAAGAAAAAAACTTCATGGTTTTTTGGATAGCTTCTAGAGGCTTAGAAGAACCCTGGAAATTTTTTTTCAAAATTTTTGGGATTTTTTGCAGAGTTACCCATCTTTTTCCGAGGAATGAAGGGTCAAAGGTGCAATGAAATTTTTTACTTTAGATAAGTGCCATTAATCCATAAATACATCACAAAAAATTTAAAATTTTGAGGTGGTGTAAGTTTACAAAAAAAAAAAAAAAGAAATAAAATTATACACTTCAATAGCACTAAAAAAGTTGATCGCTAAAAAATAAGATTTGAGATAAAATTTGACATTAAAATCGATAGAAAATCATAATCAAAGGACCCGAATTCTCAAAATCATCTTTTAGACTCCTCACTCCCTCCTCATTAATTTTGAGTCGATATACCTAAAGTATGCAATAAAGGTGTCGACTTCGCAAAGGTCGAACCTCCTGAGTACGAAATATTTACCCACATAAAATATAATTTAAGATGCGAAAAAATTGACTTTTTTTAGTACTTTTTGACCCAAAAACTGGTGTTTGGTTAATACTTTTCTCGAGGTGCCTTAGAAACTTCAACCAACGGTGAAGTCTCTAAAATTGAAAAATTGGGGAAGGCACGAAAGGAGCCGTGTGTTGGACAATTTTTTTTGTCTTTTTCAAGATGAAAAAGAGGGGCTGACTTTTTTCGCCGGCTAAAAGTGCACTGTACATTCGTAGCATTTATTTTATAATTAAAATTTTTGCAAAAAAAAAAAATTCAAGAATAAAACTTTGGTGGCCAATAAAATATCAAAATTCTAAAAAAAACTTTAAATTTGAAGGGGGGAAAACAAAGCAAAATTGGTAAAAATTATGGAGGGAGGGGCGAAGAAAGCTAAAAAAATGTCGAGAGAACTTGACCGTCAGGGCCCCTTGATGACGCGTTTTGGGGTTCTAATCGAGTCATTTGTAATAAGTAGATACATACTTTTGAAAAATATGTGCCCGATTTAGCCAAAAAAAAAACCTTCAAAATTGAAATTAAGGAAGAGAAGATGAAAGAGAATTAAACTTAATAATTCACCATTTAAACATCAAAGTACAAAAAATTCAAATTTTTTCGCCTCAACTTCAAAGTTTACTTCATTAGCGTTTCTTTTATAAAGTTTTTGAATTTCTCCAATTTAAAATTTAATTTTGTTATTTTTCGAGGTCGAAGGGGGGTGAAGAGGGGGTAAAGCAAAAATATCTGCCTGTGTATCAAATTCTCATCAGTCCTGGATTGAGCAGAAAAGGCAAAAATTATTATTGTAAAACGATCCATACAAAAATTACTTTCTGACACAAAAATTTAGGAAAAGAATTCCTAATCAATAATAAAAAATAAAAATCGCGTTCTCCTGCGGCCAAATGAAGAAAAAAATTCACTCTCAATTGAGAAATGAGAAAAGTGGCAATGATTTTTTTTAAATTTCTATTTTCATTTGAAAAAAATACATTTCAAGATTTAAAAAATTCTTTAAAAAAATTCAATCTGAAATTTCGAATTTCAAATTTTCAAATTTTTCCTCTGAAATAATACTTGCCATCAAGTTCATAAATGAATATAGCATGATGATGAAAATGCAACGAAGAAGAAAGAGTTTTTCTCCCGCAGGAAACATTCCTCAAATCATGAATTGATATGTTTTTGGGGAGCGGGTGATTTAGATTTTAAAAATTTGATGGGTTCCGATTTCAATACTCACTAGCAAAATTTATTTTGATGAAACTACTAAAAAATATCATGCTGACAACGTTTTTCCTTTTCTTAAATATTTGAACAAAAATTCAGATTTTGAATCAAGTCATAATTTCTCCCCTTTCAATAGAATTTTGGTTTTTCCAACACAAGTACATAGTACATACCACATTTCATTCTTGAAATTTTGTCACAAAAAGATCTTAGGTACTTAAAGATTGTCTGAAAAGAAAAATTATCTATTTATGATTTGAATAAAATTGAATTATTTTTTGGAAAAATTACACACATGTGAAGAAATGAAAAAATTTGATAATGAAAAATGAAAAATGAAAAATTCAAACTCAAATTCTCACGTTTTGTAGGACGATAAGACAATTCTGAAATTTCAAAAATTCGGCAAAATTTGTAATACGAACCTCAGCCTCAGCGTTCAAAATTTTATGGATATGGAATTTTTTAAGATCTACTTTCGATTTATTCTGTTTGAGCTCAAAATTTTATTTCGATTTGAGATACTCCTTCGCTAATTAATACCAAAAATTCAATGAATTAAAAAAAAAAAAAACATTCATTTCAAACAAATTGTAAAAAAAAAGGAATTTTACCTTCGCCCTCAATCCGAGAAATTATCATTACTTCATCTAAATTATTCATCACCACTCGAATGCTCTCGACACGTGCCTAATTCATAATTAACCCAACATCTCGCACAAAACCATCCACCTGGGCCCTATTAACACCCAATTTAATACCCACCGAGCAATTTCACAATTTCCCGATCCATAGCAAATTACTCTGAAATCTTCTCTCGATCAGAACCTCATCAAAAAACATCCTTCAACTTCGAGCCACCATATCACAACTACCGGTCTACTGACCAAATTTCAATTTCGTAACGTTCAATTCATGTCAAAACGATCTCGTTTTTACACCTTACATAACAGAAAACACGATCAACATCGCCCGCATAATTCATCTACACCATGTTTTCGCATCTATAGAGTACATAAGACGAGCGAGCATACATCTACAAACACAATCCATTTGTAAACAGTCATGTTATAGCAGATAGAATTACGATGAAACCCAAGGTTACACCAATGCATTTATGACACTGACAGGCAGAAAAAAAATAACCATTCGTAAAAGTGAATATAAGAATAGAAAAGAGTACACATAAGCTACATACGAGCACTTCGGAAGTTTATGCCTATAGGCATAATATGAGAGATGCGAACTATATGACTAAGATGAAACATACTTTTTACTTTTTTTTAAATTTAGAAATGAACAATACCTGTAAACAAACGAATAAAGAACTGTTGACGGATAATTTGGCTATTTGTTTACGTAGTATGTGTGGAATACACACATGTAAGACATACACAGACGTAAATATAATCTATTGAGCCTGTAAGTATTGTTCTGGCCGAGTCGTTTACTTCATTTAAATGAATTATTACGTTTGTTTTGTTCGTCTATTTATCGCGTAATTTCCTACACACGTTCTTGCCTTATCTGGGGCCACAATGTCGAGCAAACACAATTTCGTCACAAAGAAATTTTTTATTAGCTCCTAAATCGTTTTGAGGTTGATGGGATCTCGACGATCTAAGTCCTTTATTCAAGTTCAAATTTTTCTCAATTTCTTGAATTATATTTTTTTAAAAATTGTGTTCAAGATATTAAAATTTTTCCAACAGTTAAAAATGAATTCAATTCTTTGCGAAATTTATCCAAATGATTTTTTCAATTTTTTTCACTTTTACATTCAAAAATTTTATTGTGAAAGAAATGAGTTTGAAAAATGACAAATTTGAAATGAACAATGAACTGAATGAGAGGGAAAAAATGATCAAAAAATTTAGATCAAGCGTCAAATTCATGTTACCCCTCCCCCCCCCAAAGAAACCAGTCTCGTGTCCGAGTACATTGGTTTTCAAAATTTTCAATTTCATTAGATACAGCTACCTTCTACGAGAAAATTGAAAATCTGAATTGGAATTTTTTTACAGATTTTACCCCCTCTACCTCTCTTCTCGTCGAAATTCTTTCAGAACGTCACTGATTAATTAAAATAATTCAGTTTCCACGATTAAAGAATCAAGTTTCTTATCACTACCTATTGAAAATTACGAAAAAATGAGAAGGGTATGAAAATGTCGAGAAGGTATGTGAAAAAGTTGAAGGGTCAAGTCCTCAAAAGCTTTAGGGATCTCGGTACCCCTGCCAAATAGTGGTCCTTTGCCTCCCTTTCCCCTTCCAAAAAAAATCAGGTTTTTAAACAAGTATTCATGGGGAAGAGTAAGAGATGCCACAATGTTCTCAATTTTGATAATTTTTAGATTATTATTGCTTTTACAAACATAGATACCACATGCAATAATGAAAGAAAAAAAAAACTATAAAAAGCTTGGCACCCCCTACTTCTCGTCATGAAGACGTGTGAAGCTCAGATGTGAGTCTATAGACCAAGTCTGATCCTTACCATCCAATTATCACATTGAAAAATCGTTCCAGACCAGTGAATATTTCAAAAATTTTGGAAACTAAGGAAGCTTTTATTTTGATATTTGGACGAATTTCAAAAGTTAGTATAGCATATTCGTCTTCAGAGAGGTCAAAAATTATATTATACATATATGAAATTACTCCAAGAACGCTGCTGGGCCCCAAAATAGCACCCCTCGTGCCCAATGAGGTAAATTTCGAGTCGCTTTCTTTCTCCAAAATATTGTATTGATCTTATTGTTTTTCATACAACTTTTAACTTTTAGACAACTTTTTTTCGAAAAATATTTATAGTTTGCGACTGCACTTTTTTTTTGCTCGAAGCCTCTGGGATTTGTTCAAATCATTCATAAGTCAACTGATGAAAAATTTGACATAGATAATTTTTGAATCCCCCCCCTCCCACCATTTTTGAAGTAGAATCAGTATTTGAGCAGATATAAGCCAAAAATCATATTTTAGGAGAAAATACCCTTTCTTTGATCAATCATGGATTCAGCTCCCTTGGGTTTATGAATAACATTTCAAAATCGTCAGATAGAAAATTTGATGCACTTGGAATAAGTTTCATTGACCTCATTTTTGCTTTAGCATTAGCACCAATATTTGAGCAGATAATATGGGCCAAAAAACCTGATTTGGGGTCACAAAGGTCCACAATTGAGGACCCGACACCTCAGATTCATGTTCAGGGCATAAAAATAGACCATTACAGCCAAAATTCAGCTGATTGTCTGGTCTTTTTCCTACCTCTTTTTTTTTGCCAACTCTGCTAAGTAGCCTGGGAGAGATATGTTTTTTATTCTGACTAATTCCTATAGTCGTTTTTTTTGCGGGATTCTGTAGTGAATGGGGTCCTAATCAACATGCCCAACTCTCCCCCCGACTCCCCCGCTTGCTTTCCGAGGGGGGTGGACCCCTTGTGTGGGAGAAAATTGTTTTGCACTGATTTCGCTCAAATTCGGGTGGAAGGTTCGGTGGATGTAGAAGTACGCCTACAAAAAATTTCAGCTTCCCCCGACCTCAGGGAGCTGAACTATCTCTCCTCAAAGTTGAGCATTTTTGACTAAAATGGCAAAAAACAGAGTTTTACGAGTATAAAATCACCTCATAATTTCAATTTTGAAAATTTTCATGTTTTCTATATACATTTTGAGATGACGAATCCGACCAGCCCATCAACTTTTTCGTTTTATGAGTTTAACCACCCTTAGACCCCTTTCAAAGTATACAGATTGTGGTTTTTTCAGCAAAAAATGATCTTTGTATACTTTGAAAGGGGTCTAAGGGTGGTTAAACTCACCAAACAAAAAAGTTGATGGGCTGGTCGGATTCGTCATCTCAAAATGTATATAGAAAACATGAAAATTTTCAAAATTGAAATTATGAGGTGATTTTATACTCGTAAAACTCTGTTTTTTGCCATTTTAGTCAAAAATGCTCAACTTTGAGGAGAGATAGTTCAGCTCCCTGAGGTCGGGGGAAGCTGAAATTTTTTGTAGGCGTACTTCTACATCCACCGAACCTTCCACCCGAATTTGAGCGAAATCGGTGCAAAACAATTTTCTCTCACACAAGGGGTCCACCCCCCTCGGAAAGCAAGCGGGGGAGTCGGGGGGAGAGTCGGGCATGTTGATTAGGACCCCATTCACTACAGAATCCCGCAAAAAAACGACTATAGGAATTAGTCCGAATAAATCCCCTTATTTGACATATCCTTCCCAGACTATAGACTGAAATTGAAAAAAAAATGTAAGTAAATATAAAAAATTTTTCCACCTTTAATTTCTTCAATTCTTTCAATTTGACATTTTAAAACTACAATTTTCATCTCCAAAATTGTTTCGAATAATTTTAAAATTTTTCTTCAATTATTCTTAGCTACACGAAATTTTTTCAATTGAAAATTCAGTAAACAATTTTTCCAACTTTGAATTTTTAAAGCAATTTTCAACTTTGTTTTTCAAAATTCCTTCAGTAATTGGAAAAAAATTTCAAAAAGTAATTTAAAAAATGTAATCTTGAAAAATTGAAAAAAATTCAAGTTGGATGAATTTTTAAAAAATTTTCAAATGAAAAAATTTCAAAAATAGATACTTACAGCTTTGAAAAAAAATAGATAAATAAATGGAAAAAATTCAAGAATTCGAAAAAATGGGAATTTACAATTTAGCATACATTTGAACTGTACATTGAACTTGAATCGTCGGGAATCCCTTCTACGTCAAAATTATTTAGCAGCTAATAATCTTTTCAACTGTAAATAAAGAAAACGTGACGTTAACTCACCAAGAGCGATAATCTGTCCATTGGAATTGAATCGCAGAGGACACGACGAATGCTGTTTGGTAGCTGCGACAATACCTTTTCTGATATAATCTCCATTGCGAACATCTTCGAAAACGTCGAACATCATGCTAACCCTATACGTGTATCCGGCCAATTCGACGATTTCCTGCGATCAGAAAAAATCCCCGATTAAAGCGGAAGCGTGATATAAAATTCCAAGAATGAAGAAAATTCTCAATCCCTATTTGTAAAATAATTAAATTAATTGGATAATGAAAAAAATTGCGTTTATTTTACATGTTGGCGAGTACGAGGTACGAGATATTGCTGGTAAATCGTACACGCGGGTGAACCGGAAATACGTCATTTGGTCAGCTTTTCAATATTTACAAGGATTTTCTTACGTGTACGCCGACACCAACTCGGAACGATGAATTTTCACGGTCAAAGTTTCAACGTGGAAAAATCGCGTTTTACGACCATCGTACGATTGTACGAATACTTATCTGCATGGGTACCATAAAAGTGTGGAATTTCGCTTCGCCCTCCCTTTCCCCGAGTTTCCTGCCAGTTGGAAATTAACCCGATGCTAGTGACTAATTTGGTCGAGGCGAAGACGTGTTTACATGTAGTTGGATGACGAGGAAACGAAATTTCGCCCGGTTTAAATTACGTTTACCCCAAATGAATGAGGTGAACAGGTGATTCGCAGGTGGATCTGGTCGGTGGTAGTGTTATTGCGTATGATGGCGTCATTTTAAATACGTACGTTTCATTAATTACCAAAGACAACAATGATGAATTGAAATTAGAAAAAATGGACGCGGGAATCCGTCGAATAAAAAAGTGCAGAATAGAAGTCAGAACAGAACTGCAAGCTAATTAATATAGGAGATATGCAAATTAGATTCATGTTATAATGCTATGTAAAAATATCAAGCAACAAAATAGAAAAAGACCAAAAAAATTTATGAGGAAACATTTCATCTAAAAATTGACTGACTATTAAAAAAATGATCAATTTTTAAAACATTGACTGATTTTCTAAAAATTGATCAAACTTTTTTTAAATGACTACTTTTATAGAAAAATTGACTGATTTTCTAAACTTGACTATTTTTCTAAAAATTGACAAATTTTCCAAAAATTATATCAATGGATTTTTGAAAAATTGACCAATTTTCTAAAGGTTGACTGATTTTTTTTGAATTGGAAAATTTTTTTAAAATTGACTGATTCTCTAAAAACTTGAATTGACGGATTTTTTAAACAATAATGAATTTTTTCAAAATAACTTATTTATAGATAATATATTGACTAATTTTCTAAAAACTTCCAAAATTTGACAAATGTTTCTAAAATTGTATCAACAAATTTTTAAAAAATTGACCAAATTTTTGAAGATTGACTGATTTTTAAAAAAATTACAGCTGCTTCAAAGATTGATTAATTTTTTGAAAATTGACTGCTTTTTTGAAAAGTGATCAGTATTTTTGATAATTGACCTATGATTTTTGAAAAATTGACCGATTTTCTAAAAACTAATCAATTTATTGAAAAATCAACATTTTTTAGAAACATTAATTAATCTTTAGAACAAAGTTATAAAAATTGACAAATTATTAAAAAATTGACTAATTTTCTAAAAACTGGTCAATTCTTTATCAAAATTACCAATTTTGAAAACATTGATTGATTTTTCAAAAGTTGACAAGTTTATTGAAAATTGATCAGTCTTCTAGAAATGCCATCTCGACTAATTTGTTTCGAAATTTGATCAGATTTTTTTCTAAACATAGACTAACTTTTCTAGAAATTACCTAATTTTAAAAAAAAACTGACTAGATTTTTTAAAAACAAACTAATTTTTCAAAAAATTGACTTCTTTTTTAGAAATTGAATAATTTTCTAAAAATTAGCCAATTGACTAAAAACTAACCAATTTTTCTAAAATTGACTAGTTTGTCTAAAAATTGACCAGTTTGTCTAAAAATTGAGCCATTTTTTAAAAAATTGACTACTTTTCTAAAATTTACCATTTTTTAAAAATAAAATAGACCAATTTTTTTCAAAAATTGACTACTTTTTAAAAGATCGACTACTTTTTAAAAATTAACGAATTTTCTATTTTATTGGCCAACTTTTTTAAAATCGATGTTTTTATAAAAATGACTAGTTTCTGAAAATTTTACCAATTATTTTTGAAAAATTGACTAATTTTTAGAAAAGTAGACTGTTTTTCTAGAGTAACTTGCGAAAAAAATTCGACTAATTTTCTGCTCATTGACTAATTTATTGAAAATTGTAAAACTTTTTAATAACTGTCCAATATTCTAAAAATAGACCAAAAAATTGATTAAATTTTTTAAAAATTTGACCGATTTTTTGAACATTGATAATTTTTTTAAAGTTTACTTTTATAAAAACAGAAAAATTGTTCAAAAACTAACGATTTTTCCACGTAAAAATGAACAAAAAAAATGTTCTTTACACTCCTAAATTATCTAAAAAATTACAATCCCGTATTAAAAAAATTAAAAATTGATTTTTCTCTGGATAAAGGAAATTGACAATTTGACACCACTCAACCTATACTCCTATCAAAACATCGGAGACCGAAATAGAGCCGAACTCGCTGCATTAAAGGCTCTCAATATTCAGCAACACTCCCGTTCCACCCTCCCTTCGACAAAAAAAAAGTCGCAAAATCATAAAATACCTCCTTTTGAAATCTCTAATGCCCCGAACGAAGCATTTTCTAAAAAAAATCTTCCGAATCAAAATTCATTCAATTTTTTCGCAATAAAACCCCATTCTAGAATACTTTCTGCAGTACAATCACGCCATCCCCACTGATTCAGCTGAATTGAAACCACGATCGTTAAATAAAAACTGCGATTCTTCGAATTCACTTCTTTCATTCGAGTTCATTTAATTCGAGCCATGCAACTACTTTTCCGGCGATATATCGTCAGGGGATCCAAATTTCAATTCAATGGTTTCCAAAACAAGTATTCTATTTTCATTTTAAAAAGTTCCAATCATTAACTCTCAATGTATCGAACCTGAGGATGAAAAATTCATTGGGTGGTTACCGAAGTATAAAATTTTCATCAAAATGAATTCGATATGTACATCAATTCACGTGGGCTTAGTTCCCGAAAAAAATTTAATACGAAATCAATACCCTTTTTGTGACTCAATTTTTGAAAAAAAAATCCAATACTTTCAAAAAATGATAAAATCTCTCGATTTGTACTAAATATTGAGAAAATTGATCAATATTTCAATGCGATTGGTAGATACAGGTACTAATGAAAATATTTCAATAGGTACCTCAAATATACCTAATTCCACCCGAAAAAATTCTCATATCTAAACATCTTCATTTCAACTCCATACCACTCGGGAATCCGCCGCAAATACCACTCGTTCGATCAACCAGGAAAAAAAATTCCACGCCAATTTCACCATCGACCATCGACATTGAAAGCATCCGTCGTCATAGCAATTTCAAATAAAAAATCTAGTTACATGGTAGCACACCAAAACCACTTGTAAACTCGCCGAATCACTTTCATCTTCTAACTCATTTCCTGATAGCTTAAAATACCGTTAAGGTGAAATATTTTACCGACTCCAGCTCCAGCGTACCTTATACGATGACATGAGCCTTTCGACAGCATCTCCTCCAGATATCAATAAATTTCTGGCTGTGGTAAAATATTGCGTTCTTTCACTGACACCCACATCCGCACCGCCGCAACCTGTCATTTTGGAACAATTACAAAAAAAGAAAAAAACATTATTCATCTGGTCGTCGTGCGTGTGTTAATTAACAGTACCATTATGCGAATATTAAAAAGGCGGGAAAAAACAAGAAGCGAAACTAGTCGAACATGTTGAAGACCTTCAATTGTCCAAATCATGATTTCAAATTACAAAGTACATTGGTGCTTGCCAATAGCATCATTGATTGGTAGCATCGTCATCCTGCGCTGCTCATGCTCAATACTACGCCATCCATGATCCACCATGTATATTTCGCCCCGATAAATGGTGATAAAAGGTGATAATAACAATCGCTTTAACCGGTTTTATACTTGTACATATGTGTAATGAAGGTCGTTTCATTCGAAGAAGAAGAAAAGTAAAAAATACATTCGGTTGTCTCGTCTAAATTCCGCCATAGATAGGGTTTTTTCTAAAGAATATTCTCGATGATTTTCCAAGTATCAAAAATCCGCCTTGAAATTTGGAATACGAAATTTCGGTGTAAAAAGATGAGAAAAACACCAATGGTCAACGATCAATTAACGGTCTGATAACGTTCGCACGAATTATCACGAGCATCGATGCGTGCTTGATCGAGTCAGAAGAATCGCTTCCATATTCCGAGCCTGATAAAATAACAATGATCTACCATTACCAAGGTCGCATTTCGCGCACATACCGCGCGTTACTAATTTAACGTAATCACCGTATCGCGAGATGCAACCAAATTATACGCAGCTTTGTTTCCAATTCTACTTATTATCTCAATCGTTAAGTTTTTTCAAAGAGATTAAAAGTAATTACGAATAAGCGATTACTTAACCTAATTTTTTCAGTCTGGTGGAAATTTCAAAACATGAATCTGTGCAACTTTTGAATATTACACGGTTTATTCGTACGAGTTATGAAGATACCTACGAGAAAAACGTCGAGATTTTTTAAATTACGAGATCCGACGCCGAAGGCGAGTTTTTTTTCAAGATGGGGAAAAAATTAGCGAGGAAGGCGTAAACTGAGTATTTTAGAGTTTAGAGGCCTCGAATGAAATTAAAACATGATTTATGCGAAACCTATAACCCGGCTTGGCCAAATTATGAATATTTTTGTTTATGAAAATAGGTATAAATGATTAAATGAATCGGCCTGAAACGTAGGTAGTTATTTCCATTATCATCGTTTTAAATTGCTGTATAAATGAGCCTAATGATCTGCCCTGGTTATTTTGCTGCGGATATGGACAGAGGCGAATTCGAGGAAGATAAGAGGCCCCTCTACCTCGTCATCGTATTTAAAAATTTCGAAATCAAGTACCGAAAAAATTGTTAGTTTAGCGATAAAAAATCATAATTTTGCCGAAAAAAAGCAAAAAGTGAAGATAAAAACTATACATTTTTTCGAGAGAGATAACGTCATTTTGGCAACAAAAAAAAAAAATGGCCTACGTTTTTGCTCAGTCTCAATTAAATGCTTTCATTATCTTTTGAAAATCGAGAATATTGAATTTCAATTTATCTAGTTTTTCAGAAGTATTTCTATAATATTTTGCCAACATTGGCATGATTAATTTGGCTCTGGAGCAATGAATATTTTTTTGAGAATTATTTTTCCATTGCTCCAAAAAAACCTCTAAAATCTGCTGGCAAATGCTAATCAAACCATTTTCTTAAGAAGGGAGTAAAGCATATATGAAGACAAATAAAACAGTAATTCTAGAGGAAAAAAATCAAAATTGTGATTTTTTTACTGAAAAATTTGAATGATAATATTTCAAAGGAAGCAGGAGCAAAATTTTTTAGAAAATTGAAGTTTGAGAAAATTTTTCAAAAATAATCTTGAAATTGAAAAATTCAAGAATAAAAATGTCAAAAATTCCTATCAAAATTCATGCCATTTTCTTGTTTTTACGTCACTAAACCGAAATTTACGCCAATTTCTTCCTTTTTTTTTGATTGTTTAGCTATTCGTCCGCTTTGATTTTTTTATTCTTAAACAAATCAATAATTTTCGACAGTTGTTAATTGAATTTTTTTGTTAAAAAATCAATTCTTGATGCAGTTTTTTTTAAAAAAAAATTATTCTAAAGCTCCTCTTATAAGAAATAGTGATTTATCATTTCATAAACTGACTGAACTTGGGCTTCTATTGCCTTGCGTTTCACCAAAGAGGAAAGAGAGGAAACTTTTTGTTTTAGTTATTTCTTATTTCAAAAAAAAAAAAAAAAAAACTATAAGTGCATCAATTACGTTTTTTTAAAATTTAATTATTTTTTTGCTTCATCAAAAATTTTTAATGGGTACATTTTTTGCAATAAGTATCTATTTTGAAAATCTTAGGGTATGGTACCAAAACTGAAAATTTTTTGATTAAAGTTGAATTGATATTGCAGTCCATATTGGTTTTTAAATTTTAAAATCTACTCATGAGGTCATTGTTTCAAATACTAAAATAAAATTTGAAGATGATGGGAAATTTCTCATCGAGTCCAAACTCTCATAATTTACAACCCCCCCCCCCCAACCGATTTCTTTTTACTACAAAATTCAAAATTCGAATCATTTTCATAAGAAGTCATAGTCATCTCATATTAATTATTTTGTCATTAAAAATCAAAAATAATGCCTAAAAAATCCAAGCAACGGCGTCGTAAATTTTTTGGGGAGCGATATGTAAATTCAAAATAAGATTTTTTAATTCAAAAATCATCTTGGTCTAAAAATTTGAAAAAATCGTGGAATGATTTTTGAATTTGAAATTCACTTTCAAAAATCATACAAGATTCAAAATCTCGGGAAAATCGTGAGATGATTTTTGAGATGAAAATTCATCAACTTGGGGAATCTTTGCCCATCACCAGTAAATTTTCCAGAAAAAATTATATCCTTTTTTCTAAAACAATTTACAAAAAAATTCTGATAATTCTATAAGGTCAATCGGTCGATCTGATATCCCCCTTCATTCGAAATTTCGAACTCAATTGCATTCGGAATTTGGCGCAGATGCATATTCAACGAGAAAAATAAAGTCTGAAGTTTGACCTACTCTTTGAAATTTTAAAATTTAAAAAAAATTAGAATTTTGGACATTGCATGAATTTTTTCTTGAAAAATTTTTTTTCTTGAGTTCTGGTTTCATAATGATTGGTATTTTTTTAATATCCTACGTTTTTAAAATGATTTTTTCTCGGCTTAAAATCTTCCCTTCAAAATCTTTTGGAGTTTTTATTCCAGATTACGGATGAGATGCAAAGTGAAAGGATCCCAATATCAAAAAAGCATCAAGATTTGAAGAAACGAATCCAGAAAATCTGCAGAATTTTCACAAAAATTGCATTATCATCCTAATCACCCTACAACCTTCCAATACCCCATAAAAAATCACAGAACCGCTCAATCGTCAAAACCCATCATTCGTCTTCGATCTCACCGTCCCAAGCTTCCAAAACCCGACCATATCATCCAAGCAGATCTCCAACTCAACCATACTCGCATAACTAGAGACACCATACAATACATTCTCGTGCCAGCTCAACCATACCACATTAAATCATCGCTTTCGAGCATTGCTCCGACATTCTGCACGTGCTATATGGATCTCATTACACATTACACGGAATACGAGTCAGTCGACTGTCTTTCACAGAGCCGCCTGTTTGAAAATTTACGACATAAAAAACCATAGCTGCCTTGTCACCGATACTTCTGCACTCTTCATACACCTACGTCATCAATCGTGATCAGGTAAACTACGCACGAAATTCATGTAAAATTTCATCGTATTCGTGTATAATTATATTAAAAACCCATCGGTACGAGGAATCAGTTTCGTAACTTATTTCGTCGCCGATTATTCCACAATCCACAGTCTTGCATGATCGAAGCACTTGACAAGTTGACCCGAGAACTTGGAAGTAAGTCGCAAATAATAAATGAGCTCTCTCGCGTGCCTCAAGCTCCAATACCCTATGACCGAGTAAAACGCGGCGTTATAAAAGCAAAATTATGTCAAATCCTCGTACCCAAGCTATATTTTTTCGCACACCTTCGTGCTGAGTTTATGCAACATGGTTATTTTACAAATACGACACATGTAGTTCAACTACGATGAACTTTTCCATTATCCTCGAACTGAGAAGTAATTCCGAAGGTCTAGTCGAATTTTTTTCTTTAGAAGGAAAATTTAATCGTTCCACGAATTCGCGATGGTTTGAAATTGGTACTTGTAATTTTTTCAGCGTCGAGTACCAATGTACTCGTATTGTGGTCAAATTACCTACAATGAGTCATCCGATGAAAACTCGAGAGCCAAAGTTGTAATTAATAAATCAACACGTCGATGAATATGATTAGCCAGACGAATTTATGGTTGGAATCTTCAACTTGGCTCAAGGTCGTCAATTGCTTTCCACTTTTCGTGAACGGGGTAAGTGAATTTTCCAAACGTGGTAGATCGTTATCAAGTTGAAAAAAAAGTACTCGACGAGAATGGCAAAAAGTAGGACGACGTCGATGGTAATAAAATAGAAAACCGGTTACATAATCGCGAATATACGTAAAAAGGAAGTTGTCTCGGTTTGAAATGCATCAGTCGAAAAATACGTAAGATTTTAATTTACAAAGATGAAGATGACGTATGACGTACGTAGGTTATCTCGAGAGATTGTACGTTGATGAGCATCTAAAGGTAGATGTTGGTTAATGATAATGGCGTAGAACATTGTGATTGTTATAAATTGACCTGTGAGCAAATTTTAAACTTCGACGTTACATATGGGTCTCGCGGAATGGAAATTTCCATTCTGCGAGAGCCATATTGCACTCTGGCGATGTTTATGACGAGGACGAGAATGAGAATGGCGATGTGTTGTGAACGCGTGATAATGTGTACGTTTATCAGAGTAATCTTATTTTTGTCATTAATAAAGTGTAGTACGTTTGAAAATATAAGTGCGAACGTCTACGTACGACTCGTGGTGTTTATTTGTTCTCTCGACGATAAACTAATCAACCGAGTCTATAAATATATCGCAGAGCTTTGTATACGGTTCACGTATGTCGATGCGGTGCTCTCAGCGGTGAGAAGGTCGTTCGAGGGATTTTTCGCCTAGGGCTTTATCTCGTGTGTCGGTAGGAAGTACAAATAGTAACTGTATAGAAGTACAATGGATTGGTAGTAACGTGACGATGCGAAATTCATTCATTTGTGATCTAGAAAATGTTTACAAAATTTGAAAGGAAGAGTAAAATTTGAAAATTATAGAATTTTGAAAAAAATATAGACAGGTAAGATTAGTTTTTGAACGGAAAAAGGATGAAGATTTAAATTTTGTCAAATCATCGTTGAAAATGAAGATAAATGGGAACAGAAGAAAAAATTATAATTTTACAATTTGATGTTTTCTCATATTTTTTTTTTTTCATTTTTTCCATAAAACTTGAAGAAAAATTTGAAAGATTTTTAAGACAAGTTTTTTTTTACAAAATAGTACATACGTTTGATTAGATTTTAGATTAAAACATGATTATTTTTTGATTTCGTATAATTTTATAAAGATCGTTATAATGTCATATGTAAAGAAAATTTCCCGAAATTAAAAATTAATCATACAGGTAGCATTTAAAAACTCATTTTTATTCACTTATAAAAAAGACACCACGAAAATACAAATTTCAACATCGAATCTTTCTTAAAAGCAAAAGGAGCAAAAAAAAGTTGAAAAAAATAAATTGCTACTTGAAAATTCCTAAAAATAAATTTCAATAAAACTGTAATTAATTTTTTCGAAGTTGGAATTGGCACAATGATAAGGTTATCTGAGAAAGAAAAATCGGTAGGTAGAAATTTTTCTTTTTCAAAAATTGTTAAAAAAGAAAAATCAAAGATTTTTTGTCAAAAAAAATTAAGGGGAAGCATTTTTTGAAAATTATGACTTCTTGAAAAAAAATATATATTTTTTTCAAGAAGTCATAATTTTCAAAAAATGCTGAAGATTTCAATATTATTGAAATCTTCTATTTTCATCCCAATAATTATGCAACAATTTTTTCGAGCTTTTGAGGCTGAAATGAATTTTGGGATGAATTTTCATTCAAATAATCTCGCGAATTTTTCAAGATTAATCATCTTACGATTTTTCAAGCTTTCGAAGCTATTATAAGAATGAGTTTTGAAATGAATTTTCATTTTAATAACCATCCTGTGATTTTTTCGAGCTTCTAAAGCTGGAGTAAATTCTGAGGATCAACTTTCATCCAAAAATGTGAATCATTTCAATAATCATCCTACGATTTTTTCAAGCTTTCGAGGATGGGATGAATTTTGGAGAGAAATTTCAAATTTTAAGGCCTCTATATTCAAAATGAATGAAAAAAATCCCTTCCACACACGCAAGAAAACCATTAAAAAATTCAACATAATTTTTGTAATTTTTTAAAATACGTTCAATACACAGAATATGTCTTTTTGAAATATTATCGAGTCCATAGGCATTAATCAATCATTAATAATTCGACGATGCATTTAAAATATCAAAATGATGTCTAACAAAATTTCAAACCCCAAAATTAATGTTTTAGTACTAAAGGGGGGGGGGAATCTTCAACCTCAATTTTTTATAAGTCTCGAAATTTGAAATGAGTAGAACTTTTTCAAATGAAAAAGCACAAAACCAGAATTTCAGCAGAACTCGTTAAACACGTTGAAAACATCAAATTATCCGGATCAATTTTTTTTACAATTTTCATATTTTTTTTCAAAAATTACCAATTGATGCATTTTTTTTTGAAAATTTGACGATTTTTCAAGACTTATTTTGGGGTTTTTCAATGAGCTCATAAAATTTGAAGACTCTCCTCAGATGATGGTGAAAAAATTGTTTGTTCAAGATAGAATGGGAGAATAATTCTCACCAAAACTTTCTAGCTGGCTATCTGAAAAATATTAGAATTATCATAGGTACCTAAAATCTCCTCCTCCTCCTCCCTCCCCCCCAAAAAAATAATAAAAATATCCATGAAAAATGTTTTTTAAAAAATAAATTAAAAATTACAAAGAATACAAATTCGCAAATTTTCAAATAATTTTAATTTAATCCATCGAAATGATAAAAATCCCTCTTCATATTCCAATATTATACTTAAAATTCCGTCACTTCATAAAATAATCGAAAGTCTTTTCTTTTCACCTACATCCCTCCAGAATAAAATATTTTAGTACCTATTCAAAAATTCTCCATTTCCATCTTAAGTAGCCTTTTTATTTAATTTAGGTAATATTTCTCCTGAGCCCATGCCCATACCAAAGAGTAAGTTTGGTAATTGAAATTTCTCCCGACATCCTCCCACCTTCCCAATTTTACCAATTTCAATTTTCTCCACACCTTATTCAAGGATGAATTTTGGTCTCTCAAATGTTTCTCTTAACCCGCCTCCTCCTACCTTAAATTGCAGACTTTTGGCGACCTAAATTTCTCTTGTACTACCCTCAGGGGAAAAATTTTAGTGGTTTGGAAACGTTTTTTTGTACCCTTTGCAGGGTGAATTTCCATTATTCAAATTTCTTCCTTTCAATACTCCCACGACTGTGGAATTATACAGAACTCAGTATGGAGATTGCACATAATGTCAATAGATATTCCATTTTGAAAATTAGACAATTTTTTTTTGAATTTCAAATTGAAGTGTTTTGGCTTTTGGCAAGACTTCTTATTTCACAAAACACGAAAAAAAGAGTAATTAATTTCTCATCAGTTGAGAAAGGAAATGAGAAATCCAATTTTCAGGCTCCGAAATCAGGAGCCTTTCCTCCCATCACCATGATCTTCACTTTTTGCGAAGCACTGAGCAGTGAGCAGCATCACGACACTCCACCAAAACCTGAATAACCGTTTCAAAAACAACTACACACTTGATCTTTTCAAAACAGCAGATAACAAAACCATATTTCATCTAAAATTCCTTCACAAATGACGTCATTTACACAAAAATAATCTAACCCTACATCAGACCACCGATTTCTTACACAGCTACAACCGGTTAAGCAGCAGCTACCCACAATAGTAATCTGATATCCAATCGTACATCATATCAAACCACACTAATTTCCAACTCTCTTTCGCTTTTTTTTTTACAGAAACGCAATCAGCACCTCGACTGAAACCTGACTTTTGGAAATCATAATTTGAAAAATTTACCTGAAATTTTGGACACTTTGCCACCTCCAGTCAATATGGGTAACGAGACGATCACCATTCCAGTGCCACTCCAGACATATTTCATTAAAAATTGCTCCAAAACGACGTACCAAAGCTTTTGCAAAAATATTCTGTCTTTTTGTCTGACCAAAGATTGGAAAGCATTTTGCAAATGGAACAATTCGACCTGTGGAAAAAAATAGGCAAAAAATCAAATAAACATGGCTATGAAAAATGGAAAATCATGCAAACAATCGAACAACAATAGCAATATCGGCTGATTCTGACGTAACAATCGAATCACGCTACAGGTCGCGATCAAGCTTGCTTATTTCCGTTTTACCGAGAGCTCCACACATTATAAGCATCACAATTGATGATACAGGCGATTTTTACAATGGTACACGTAACATGGCAATTATACCGCTATATGTACCTTCGTCTATCTACAGTTAAATAATCCATCGACGACAATAATGGGCCCTTTTATACATACGATATAGAAAATGAAAATGCATCCGAATGCTCATTACAACAATCACATACAATACCGCAGACGTCTGAGCATTTACCGCGGGAGAAAGTAAACACCGGTATTCATTTACTTAAAACCATCGATGTAAGGGTATTCATGGTTCGATACGCAGTCCGGAAATCATCTCGTACTTATTCCAGTCCGCCAAGTCCGAGACCATCGTTGAGCAAAAAAAAACCACTAATTAGGCGCCCACTAAATTGACTCATCTGAGGCAGCCGTCGATAAAAAAAAAGAAAGTGAATGTACGAATCGAACCTCCCCATCAATCATTGCGAATCGTTTGTTCTAGACACGTTTCCGAGGTCAATGACATAGCCGAAGATCCAGTTCGATCAAATGATCGTGATGTGTTAATTATACACAATGCTGCGGATACCGCTGGCCAAATATAATGTATCTTTGTTTTTATGGACCTCTCGAGGCGTATAATTTCGACGAATTGCAAACATACTTGTTGAGCGAACAAGTGGCCAGAGAGTATTTGCTAAAAAAAACAAGTCCGGTGTTTGATTACGGTTACTGATTAGGTATTCATTGATTATGGTCAAGCAGGTACTTGGCAGAAGTTCAAATTTACCACTGGATTGGGCGCCATCGTTGGTCGGTCATTTATCAATTTTTTCGGAGATTTTTGCCAATTTAAAAATATAACCTGGGATTACGACGTGGCTTGAGAATTCACCGAGGTGTCGAGTGTTTTGATGATGTTTCGTGGATGGGGAATAAGGTCGGGATGAAATTCGAGATGATTCGTTAATGTTCGAGTGGTTATTTGAAAAAAATTCCAAAGGAAAGATAAGTTTTAATTAGTTGATAAGAAATTAATGCGATTCTGACTAGTTTTGAATTTTTTTGAAACCGGTTCAGTTGTTTTGTTTCCAATCAGTGAAAAAAATTGTTGAGAAAAATAATCAATTTTAAAACCTTCTACGATTTTTTCACACTCATTATCGGATGTTTCTCATAACATAGCAATTTTTTCGAATTTTGTGAGTCTCGATCTCAAGAGTGGTCAGTGATGAGGAGGGGGGAAGAAACCGGTGCACGTGTGCTGGGTTTCTTTGGCCGGCACCAAATTTTACGACCCTACATCGAAAATAAGAAGCAGCAATAATTATGATTTGAATAAGTGTGTAAGTTTTTGAAAATTATTCAATTTGTCTCAATTTCATCGAAAAGTAACGAAAAAATGAAGGACATTAAATTTTTATTAATTTGTTGTTTTGAAAAAATTGTCAATTTTTTTGTATTCTAGGATAAATTTGGACCTTCATTACTTGCTTGAAAAAAGGAGACCTTTTTTCAAGCAAAATTGCGTTGGAGGGGAAGATCTTTCAAATTTTTTAGAAAACTGAAAAATTGGAGGATTTTTGCAAAAATCATGTCAAGATATTTTTAAAATTTGAAAACCTCGCTTATAAATTTTCTTATGGCTGAAAATTATGATTTTTTCTCATTTTTTTTGTCCAAAAAATTATCAAGCTTTTTTTTGACTTTTTCAAACTTTCTCTAGACCTTATTAAAAGCTACAGAAACTGTACAGAAAAAATAATTATTTGCTTCAAAAAAGAGAAAAAAGTCGATTTTTTGCTCTTTAAAGTATATTTTTTCAAAAAATTTTCGCCCTCGCTTCACTCGGGCAGTATTTTAATCCTTTTATTTCAAAACTTCACAATTTTTGATAGATTTTTCAGTCAAAAATCACAAAATCCTCAATAAATTCTCTGTTTGTCAGAAAAAATTGATGATTTTTGATATTTTGATTGAAATATCAGTGAAAAATGACTCAATTTGAAATTTGACCCCCCCCCCATTTTTTCTCAAATTCTGAGCCCCTCCCTTAAATAATTTCTGGGTGCGTCTATGTACTCAACCGATTTCCAAAAAAAAAAAGATCAGTTTTAGGGGCAGATGTTAAAAAAGGGGCTCAGAAAATTATTGAATTAGGGTTCGACTCGGCAAGGAACGATAGTTCCTTACATTGATCAAGGTTGATGAGCTGAACCAATAAACGCACCCATGAGTGCTCGAGCCCCCTCCCACCCAGCTCGGAAAGAAGATTTTGTCACAAATATGTGAAAAATGTGCATTTTATTGCCCTTCAAACAGTACTTTTCAAAAAAAAATTTCCCGCTTCGCTCAAGCTGTATAATTAATCATTTTTTTGAATCAGTCTTATTTGATGAAATTCTGCCTTTGAGAATCAGTAAAATGACTTCGATTAAAAATTTTCAGTCAAAAATTCATGATTTCTTAATAAATTTCCAATTTGTCAGAAAAAATCAATAATTTTTACTGGAAAAGATTGATTGGAAAATTAACTCCTCCTCCCATTAGAATTAATTTTCCCTAATTTTTTCAGGTTTTACGAACCATTTTTCTCACTTACATGGCCTGAGTTTGTACAGGAGAACAGTTCAAAGGGGCACATTGGAAAAATTCTTACGCCATTCAATTTGCCATGGTAGGAGATGATTTTAGAGCGCATGAGCCACGTCGAAAAAATTAGAATCGTCCTCGCAAACCCTTAAACTAAAAAGTAGTAAACCTACAAATCCAAATTTATGAGACACACTATACCAAGAACTTTTCCGGAAGAATGACAGTCCACCTTGGACCCTGGATTTTTTTTTAAATCACTCAGACGCGAGTGGAATCCGCCATAAAACAAACACGTCGGTAATCCAATGCCTCGCGAATACTAATTGCTTAATGCCGCGCGAATTACAACCAGACAAAAATTACCTCTAATTTGGATATCCTGTTTGGGAAATTTACCGCAACAACGTGAAGACTAATCGGACGATAGATATAATTTCCCCCTATTCAACCAACAATGATAGCGCTCTTTTAAATTGACGTGCCACTATCCATAAATAGCATAAATTCCAATGACATTGGACACTAGGCATTCGAATCAACGTCCTACATTTAGTCAAACTCTAAAAAAAAAAATTAGCAACAGGAGCTCGATTATGCATTTTTCTCAGCCAAAATAATCAGTCGATGGAAAATTCCATGGATACCGTAAACTACTACGTGTTCTTTTGACCTTTATACTCGAGTACAAAAGTATTTCTAGTGGCGTATTTTTTATGCTAGAAAATTCTGTTGAAAAACCGCGGATAGAAAAGAAGCGCCACGTAATGACAGATTAATTCTATTCGCAGTGAAATTTTGTCGACGATTTTCAATGTTTGTTGTCAAAGATGGGGATAAATCGCCCATTCTTATTCACGATCTTGGCAAGCTTCCCGATGATTAGAAATTGTACTGTGGGCGATACCTCTATTCATTTTTCATCGAGACTTTGTATCTACAATCTGCATATTTACACACATAAGCAAGGTTCACTTTTTTAAACCAATAATTCTGCGAATTGATCTGCATGCGAGTATCAGCGATTTTAGGAGAAAAATTCGAATGACTTAATATGGTAAATTAATATTCAAAGACGATAGGAAACTATGTTCAGCAGATTCAAGCAACAACGACAACGTTTCATGTTTTTTAACGATTTGAGACCGAATTTTTCATTATTTTCTTTTCAAAAATGAATTTTTAAAAAATGATTTTAAAATCCATACCAAAATTTGCATACTTAAGTATCTGGTTTTTCAAAATTCAACTAAAGTTAACATTGGTAAAAAAAAAACACCTCTTTAGATCAATTTTAATTTTAGATTCTTCGACCAATCATTTCAAAGTAAGTGGATCAATCAATCCACGAATAATTGATCAATAATTTGGTTGTTCATTCAATCAATGAAGTATACTTTTAGAGTGATCTATGGACAATTTCATCAATCGATTGATTGATTGATTGATTGATTACAACTTGATTGATCAATCACGCCATTAATCTCAGTATTTGTTTTTTCAAGATTCGTGTACCCGGCATCGTATCTACAGACAATGAGCAATTTTATGATTGATTGATTATCAATTTCAATTCATTATTCATGAAATCAATCAACTAATCACTCTATTTTCTCAATCATTCGTCAGGCATCCGTGATCAGCGACAATCATGACTAACCAATCAAACAATCAATCAAAAGTGTGCATTTGATAAATCGATCAATGAATTATTCGAAAGATCAATCAACTAATCATATAAACAATCTACTATCTTTTGATTTCTTTGACTGGAGTTTGAAATCGCTCAACAATCTGATAATTTATTGATAAGTTGATTGATTGATTGATTGATTGATTGATTGTTGATTGATTGATTGATTGATTGATTGATTGATTGATTGATTGATTGATTGATTGATTGATGGAATGAATGTAGATGACAAATCGATGATTCAAAAAATTGAAAAATCGATCAATTTTAGTCAATAAATGAAAAATTGACTGATAATCAAACAATCTATTGATTAATCGATTAATATATTCTGGGATTATTTTTACCCATAACCCCAATTTCGAGCCCTCAGAGGCATAAAGAAGGTACTCGAGATTTTAAAAAAGTATGAAAATGTCATGTCACATCGCACATCGACATTCAAGTGGCAAATCCGTTCTAAAGTCATTTTCCTCAAAACCTCCAAAAGAGGCTTCTTTGAGTATCGAGATAAGGAGCCAAAAGTGAAAATTATTCGGATGAGGAATCAAACCGAAAACTCCAGGGCCTGTAAGATGAAGAGAAGGTCAAATACTGAGTTTCCATCTTGAGATACCATCCCAATTCCCAGGGCAGGGATCAGGAGCAAACTGGAAGGAGCAGGACCTCCCTTCAGACGATTTTTTTGGAGCTGAAACCGGAGTCAGAGTCACTTTCTCATTACTTCGATTCAGTATGACCTATGAAATCATTGAAAAAAGTCAGTATTGCAGCGGAGAAAAAAATCAGTAAAATTGTCCGATTTTCAGCGAATTTTTTCTGATTTTTCAAAGAATCTCGCAGATTTTCCACATGGGTATGTTATTGCATTTTCACTGATTTCCAGCAATTTTTTCACCGTTTTCTTCCAGTGAAATTCATTTCCATTGATTTATTACTGTGCTACAATTTGGACTATTTTCAGTAATTTTCGATAATTTTTACTGATTTATAAATGAGAGAGCACTTTTAAGAAAATCTTGGAGCTGGAGCCAAAGGGACTTCAATCAGAAATTTTGGCGCTAAAGCCAGAGCCGAAGAGAGGAGAACCCTCCGAATAATTTTTGGAGCCGAAGTCGGAAGTGAAAGTGCTATTTTGAAAGCCCTGGAGCCGGGAGGAAGGAACATACCCGCCTTCCGGAGCCAGACCGTTGTCCCAGAGAACTCAAACAGCTTGATTTCAGGTAAATAAAATCACTATAATTAGTTGTGGTGATTTTATTTACATATTGATTGCTTGCTCTCTAAATCTGAATCAGTCAAAAAACTGAAAATTCACTGATTAAACAGCGAAAAGTGTGCAACTATTAATCAGTGAAATTTGACTGTCAATCAGTGAAAAATTACTGATTCAATTAGTGAATTTTCATTTTTGAATCAGTAATCTTTTTTCAACTACTGAAATGAATCAGTAAAAATCAAAATTTACTAATTCAATCAGTGATTATTCACTGATTCAATCAGTAAATTAAAATTTTTACTGATTTGATCAGTAAATTAATTTTTACCGATTCAAAAATGAAAATTCACTGATTGAATCGGTAAAATTTTCACTGATTTCTTCAGTTGCACATTTTTGTCTTATTAATCAGTGAATTTTGACTGATTCAAGTTTAGAGAGTGATTGAATTAGTACTCCCCCATTTAATTGGGAAGCAGTCAAAACTGTAACGCACAGAAAAAAATCAGTGAAAATAAATTTCACTGAAAGCAAACAGTGAACAAAATTGCACTGAAAAATCAGTAAAATATCTGCTGACTATCCAGAGAAATTTTTTGAAAAATCAGCGAACATATTTATTGAAAATCAAAAAATTTCGGTGATTTTCTTTGTATCTACCGCAATTCTGACATTTTTCAGTGAATTTTCACTGATTCAAAATCAGGGAGCAATTGATTAATCAATAGATTTTTCAAATTTGATCTGAAAAATTATGATCGATCAATTTATAATCAACCAAAATTTGCTCTTCAACATGATTTATGACGTTTTGTCTATTACTACACTCTCATTTCGAATCAGTGAAAACTCACTGGAAAAAAGTCAGAATTGTAACACAGAAAAAATCAGCATACTTATTCAAATATTTAGAAGATTTTTTTCACTGATTTTTCAAAAAACTTATTTTCTCCAAATTTCAAATATTTTTTACTCACTTTTAGCGAATTTTTACCGATTTTCCAGCCCTTTTTTTCACTTTTTGCTTTTAGTGAAATTTTTTTACTAATTGATTACTGCGCTGCAACTCTCGCGTTTTTCCAGTGATTTTCGATCATTTTCACTGATTTATAAATGAGCGAGTAGATTACGAAAAACGAATCGATCATGCGATTAAAATAATCCGATCGATTTTTCAACCACAACTGATCCATATAATTAGTCACCTTGATCGATCAATCACAATAGACCAATCAACTAGGTACCCTTCTCCTCCTCGATCCATCATACCCATCCCTAATTACCCTCACCACAATCATCAACAAAAATATATTCTTAATTCTCTTTTAATAACCAGTTTGACCAACACACTGTACGCTATCTCCACCCACATCGATTACTCTCCTCATTCGGGAACCTTTCATAATGGTCATTATCCGAACTGCTGCCGAATTTAGTACTTGCCCAAGGTCATCGCGACCATTCCGGCCAACTTTTCATTTCTCGTCATCGGTATTCTCAAAAAGGTGTCAACGTACTTCCGTATACAATAAAATATTTCATACATGTAAACTACACGCAAATCGCGATTCGCGAATCCGCACCAGCTCCCGAGGATCGAATACCTCGTTATATCTTGACCTAGCTCGTATAAGTACAACTTGTTGTCCAATGACCTTGAATCGATAACAATTATTTGGCCATCAAACTTGGCACAAGCTGTTCGTTCATCGCACGCGACCACGTTCGATTTTCAAAAACACAATTCCGCGTCATCTTCATCCATAACAATTATCGCCATCGTGCCTTGGTCAACGAACGAATAACACTTGTATACCGACGACAATTGATTGAGCAAATATTATACACAGGAAGGTACATATATCGCTGGGTAAATATGGAAGACCGTTGGGATACGATCGCGACACGGTAATCGTCCCGCCAAGATAAACGTTTGTAAGAGTAGAACGCGTGACCATGAAATTACAAGTGGCCGTTATTTGTCTCGTCATACTATTTTTTTTCAATATTTTGTTTTCATTGGTTGAACTAGGTTAAGGTGAAGTATTCATGCTCTTATTCGATCACGAATACCTATCTACGTCTCGATCGATCGATAGTTCATAGGTAAGAATCCTCCAAAGACGCGTGCGATGATGGAAAAAAAAATCAAACGCGGAAGTAACGAACTTGCAACCAGTTCCAGGTGAATTCCGACTCGCGAGCCAAAAAGAAAGTCGTATTTCGAATCCGAGCGTATTTAAATTAAGCGGTAATAAAGTCAGGGATGTGCTTCAGTTACTACTTTCTTCCTTCAATACCACCAGTATAGATATCAGAATCTATGTACCAATGCAAAACCACACTCGAAAGTAAAAGTACCTACGAGTTAGCAGAGTCATAAATCAAATCCATGTACCGAGTCGCACAGATAAGCTCACGAAGATCGATTACGAGTAAAAAAGCAGCACGATGTGCGGAACTTACTTCGTGTCCTTTGTAAAACGCTATTTCTTCGGCGTTGGTGATTATTCTGGTGTGTATATGTCTAAGGTAAGCTTTTCGATCAGCTTCGACTGCCACCATGGCTCCGAATTTGGGCGAAACTATTCGTAGAATTTCTCCCGTTATCGTTATCATTACGGTGGCTAGAAGAGGTCCTGTGAAAAAAAAAAGTGTTGAAAATTATCGGGTAATTTAAATAATGTGTTATTTCTGGAAGTGGTCTACGTCATAAAAAAGTTTCCTGTATTTGTATTCTGATAATATGAACGGTTTTTCCCTCGTTTCTCCTTCCTTGATAAGTTACAAGGCTATTGTACTGTAGAAAGAAGTGTACTGAAGTGCTGAATGAAAAATTATCTTTATTATTGAGCGAAAAAAGTTAAATTGAAAAATAGATACGGATTTTTTTTTCTTTTTTTTTTTGAAAATCCATTAATCAATTTAAAGGTAACAAGAAATAATTTTCAAAATTCTAAAGAAATGAAAAAATATTGCAAAAATTTCAAAGCGAAACTTTGAATTGCGAAAATAATGATCGTAAAAATATTTAAAATTGGTCGGCTCGATCGATAGATCTATAAAGAAAGGATTATTATTAGTAAATTTCTGGATACAGTCCAACTAATACGTCGATGCCATTCGATTAATACTCGTAGGTACTCAATGTTTACGAAATTTTTCAATAATACGAAATCGTAGAGTTTATCTCAAGATCAGCAATAAAAATATACTTTTCGGGGAACTTGAAAAAATGATGTCATTTCGGATGGTATTGAAAATGTCATTTTTAAAAATAAGCGTATTTTTCTATAGTCGTGAGACTGAAGAAATTCGGCAATTTTGTGGTTTCTTTTTGGATATGTAAATATGTACTTCGAATTATTTTTGAGATTATTTGAAGTGTTGGAGTTTGGCCGTGAATGATTTGCTGGACGAATGATCGAATGATTATTTCTCATTTTAGAATCTGTCGACTGGTTTGCAAATAAGTAGGGGGAGAAAAAATTCAAATATTTTGCAAAGGATACAGATGGCAAAAATTGATCGATTTTTTAAAATTGAGCTTCCTAGGCATTCATACTTGAAAAAATCAAACATTTTATCTAAAAATTGATAAATTTTAACCAAAATAATAAGATAGAAGACCCATTCACAAAATTGATAAAATTTATTCTACCAAAATACTCAATACACGGTAGGGTGAATATTATTTTTTCAGAATACATTTTACCAATTTTGATTATTTTGGATAAACTTTTTTCATCTTGTTTTTTCAGGGCAAAAATCAATGAAAATCACTGAAACAAGATGCAGAAATTATAAGGTAAATTTTCAATGAAAAAATTCCTAAAAATCAGTAAAATTGATTACACCTTTTAAAAATCAGCAAAGTGAAGTTCATTGAAAAATCTGTTTTTTTTTCGCAAATTTTTTCTATGCATCAATTCTAGCTATTTATCAAGAATTATTTACTGATTCAGGAAAAAGAGCATAAAAATAATTGAAAAAATAATTTAAAAAGTTGATGAAAATTCATTTAAAAAATTCACTGAAAATTCGTGAAAAACAAACAAAAAAAAATCATTTTAAAAAATGTTGGTGAAAATCCACTGGAAAAATCAACGAATCCTATTTCTTTTTTAGTGATTTTGCTGGATTTTTTGTGCTGCAATTTTTTAACGTATTTCATCAAAAAATTTTCACTGATCCAAATTAAAAGAGTACGTTATTACTCTTTCATTCTAAATCCAATAAAATTTGGTAATTTTCCACCCAATTTTCAAAAATGTATTGATTTCTTTGTGAGAATTTTTCTACATTTATTTCGGTGAACATTTTTGCACTGATTTTTTCCTGTATTTACTGCACTAATTTTAACTGCATTATCAGAGATTTTTACTGATTCATGAATAATCCAATTTAATGTTATGTTTAGGGATGGACCAAAGAGAAGGCTATAAGGGGCTGAGTTTGATTGAAATTCCAGAAAATTCGGTTAAATAGGAATTATTATCAATGGTCCTCTTAAAATTTAAATAGGAGAAGTTTGAAAAAAGTTGTCTCTTTTGAATCTGTGAGATGAATTTTTACTAAGAAAAAAAATCAGTAAAATTTTCTAGCAGTATATTACAAATAACTATGAATTTTGAACTAGAAAAAATAAGAGGAAAATCAATAATTTCCATTGAAAATTTCATCAATTTTCACCAATTTAGATTTAAAGGATACCATGAACTCGAGGTAAGAAAACTGAATTTCGTCAACGAAAAGAATTCTCTTTTTGAAAAAATTCGTTCAGAAAATAATTTGAATATCAAATTTTAAGTAAATTCAATGGTAACATAAAGTTTGGTTCCAAAATGAGCCCATTTTGAGTGGAAGAAAGGTACATATGATAGGTATGAGAGGAGTAGGTCGGATTTTTTTATACTAGAACATCCATTTACTTATTAGGTTTTTTTTCAAAATTTTAATAATTTTCTTGATTATTGCAATTGCTTAATACTTATTCTAAATTCTTAGGTTTATTTTTTTTTCCAAGACACGAAAATAAAATAGGAAGTAGGAACAAGAATAAGATGGAAATTCCACAACATTTTCAGCAGTAACCTGCAGTAGGTAATGATGATTTCGAAAATTTCCACTTCTTCGCGAATTTCAAATTTTGGCAAAAACTGAAAAAATGAAAAAAAAATTCGAGCCTTTTCGTGTTTTTGTCAAATTACATAATCTTTTGACACCAAATTTACCTTTCTTCTCCTCAAATCTTACTTTCCTCAAAAAAAAAAAAATTAAAACCACCCTTTTTCTGAAAATAAAAACGTTGCAAATTTTCCTTCCATTCAAAAATTGTAAATTTGCATTCTTTCAAAAAGCAGTATTTTTTCGAGATTTTTATTTTTCAGTTGAAATATGAAAAATTTTAGTAAAATAACATTTTTCAAAAGAAAAAACATTCAATAAAATATACTTTCAAAAATAAAATTGGAAAAATCACAAAATTTTCCACAAATTCCAGAGCACAAATTGAAAAACAAAATTTAAAAGTTTTTGTGGTGGTTGGTGGATTTTTCACGTGTGACTGGGAATTCGCTCAGGAAAACACCTATCTTTTGGCCGAAAACTGATGAAAATTCGAAATCGATCGGACCAAAAACCAGAGACCACGGTTCATGAACCAATAATTATGATCATTAATATTGTTATTACGATTTTTGATCAATATAAGCAATTTTCTATTTTGAAAAAGTGGATGTTGTTTTTTTTAAAATAATTTTTGAGCTGGACTCCGAAATCGGCTTTCCCCCCTCCTCCCTCCCAAAAAACAAGTTAGAGACTGAAATTTTTCAAATTTTTTGCATCGATTTCAGATATTTTGAAAATCACAAGTTGACTCGTTTTTTCAAAGTACATTTTCTCTTCCTCTCTATTAATCCCACACTTTCAAAAAAAAAAACTCAACTTTATTGTTAAAAATTTAAACCTTCGAAAAATACAATTTGACTAGTACGATGAAAATAAACTTCACTAAATTGACACTTTCCATCCTCTCGACCACTCAGCAATCACAAACTCATAATTTCCTGTTTTTTTAAATCCGTCATTATACACCGGGACATTCAAAAATAACACCAATCAAACGAGATGGAAAAAACACCAATATTCAAGTGTACCCAGCGAATCGAAAAAATACCCAAATAGCAATTTACTTTTGCCAATAATATACCACGGTTACCTACGAAAAATTTCCACCTCAGAAAATCATTAGTAACCTTGAAAGTCCAACTTACGATTGTTTACCACGCGACAACATTTAATAAGATGAATTGCCAGTTGCCATTCGAAAGGAATTGGAAAAAAAACTCATGTCGAACATCACGTAGGATACGATAATGAAAAAAAAAACCTCCTCAACACTGTTATAAAACTCTGCAGCTAAAACGTTGGGTTAATGACAGACCAACTTGTAATATTGTTATTTTAAAACGAAAATTATACGATGGTACATATTATGATTCCCCTATTACCATATAAATTGCTCGTAATTATAATTTTTTTTTACCAAAGCTGAAAATTTTTTTACCATTATTGGTCGAGATTCTTAACGCTCGAGTAATTACAGTTTGTAATAGTAATTTTTCAGTACTTAATATCGATGAAGACGATTTTGAATGGGGAGGAGTAGAATTCGCCAGGAAATTTGGTAGGGTTGTTAATGAGAGGTAATGAAAGTGTAACAATGGTGTAAATTTACCGCATACAGGATACAAGTTTACTAAATGAGGATACAAATTTAGAACCCGAATGACGTCAATTTTGCCCAGAACGGTTGCTTAATTCGCCTATATGATGTGCTTCTGCTTACGTCGTACATTAAATAAATTGATTTTTTTTTTTCAATGCAGTTATACTAAAATATGGCTAATAAGTACGATACCTATAGAGCTTTTTTATGTAACGTCATATTCATCTAAATACAAGGCTATGAATCTACGCATAGGTTCGACATTAATTATCAACGAAAGCATTTAATCGCTGACGTATTTTAATAACACGTTAGAAGTTGGCGATTTGATCCCAGTTTGGAGAAAAAATCACCGTTACAAAGTCTACATCGGCTAAATCGTTCAATAACGAGTTATTCAAGCTGATGATCGATTCGCCAAAGACGAGTTTCTCCGAGATGAAAATTCAAACTCACCTGGTATAACAGCGGCGCCCATTTCTCTGCTGGATTTAGCCAAAGCATATCCGACCAGTGCGCAATCGAATAATGGTTTCGTAATATGAGAATAAAGATGAGCCACGGAGGTTGCAAATGCTGTAATATCTTCGGTTAATCGATGATCGGCGTTTTCGATTCGATCGTCGATGTTGCTAACTCGATAATACGTTTCATCTTGAAAATATAATTTATACGCGTGATTCACTAAACGAGATCTGAAACAGAGGAACAATGCATAGAATCAACGATCGGAGACGATTTCGTTATTTTACGTAGGTAAGTACGTGCGTAGGTACATTTTTTCAATACCATTTGCAATAACAACTTTACTTACTGGTAATATGTTACGTAATGTGTATTTTTTATATAAAATAATCCGGTTAAGGCGACCTATATTTTGATTGAATTTGCTCAATCGTCAAAAATACGGGGAATTTATGGTATCATCATAAATCGATGTTGAATATGGCGTATTTCACGTGAATTGATTTCGTTGTATGGGTAGGAGGCATGAGGTATTTCTGGATTGCGAATTGCAAAAGGGTAAGAAACTGTTTCAAGGATGAGACAGAAATGGATCGAAGTTAGAGGTAAATGGACGGAAAAAGGGAGATTGAAAATTCTTGACAGAGGTGAAATTTTCAAATTTTCTTTCCATTGATTTTTCATAACTTGATTGTGAAATTTCAGGCGAAAATTTTTTTTGACAATTTTATCAAAATGATTAAGAAAATGAAAAATATTGGAGTATTTTGACCCATTGAATACGAATCTCGAGTGGGTTTCTTTATTTGACCATTTTTTCTGGTAAAAATTGCCAAAATCATTAATTTTGGATCTTTGAGCTAACTGGTATCTCAAATAGTGTAATAAAATCAAGGGAAAATTTCATCTGCTGGACACAAATCTGATGTTGATCTTTCCTTTAGGTCATTTTTCCTCCTCAAATTTTTCAATTTTAGATTCGCAGAATTTGAGAATTATAAATAAATTCCATATTGTTGTTTCAAGACTCAAAATCAGCCAAAAGATGGTATTATTTTTTGTAATTCAACATTTGAGTCGATCATGGTCCGTTTCACATGAAAAAGGAAATTAAACATTTTTTATCAAATGATTCTCCCACGTCCATAAGTGATCTTGAGACGTTTTGGCTGCTCTAGAAAATTTTTAAACTTTCCAACATGAAAGAAAAGGTCATCATTGAAGTACCACGTTTCTAAAATAGAAAAATCAATTTTATCAAAATAAAACTCAAATAGAAATTTTTTGAAATTTTCTCATGAAAAAATTGAGTTTTTTTTCCATGTCTTTAATAATACTTCTACTACAATGTTTTCATCGAAAATGAATTTCAAAATAGAAAGTGTCAAAATGGTACGTCATCATGTCATCAAGAATAAAAAATTTTCACGAACAGAAAAGATGAATTTTTAAAAATTTATCAAAATTTTTAGTCGATTTCTGTTTTTGCGTCGTCTAAAAAAACCAAGAATTCCTCAGAATTTTTTGGAAAAATATATCAATTTTTTTCTCCCATAAAAAATCCATTTTTGCAAAAAATTGAAATAATTCTGCGATGTTTTGCAAATTTCTTCAAACTTTTAATATCAATAGTTGATCTCGATACGATAAAAAATTTACAAAAAATGGACCAAATAAAAAAAAGTGAAACTTAGAACTATAAGTACTGCATTTTTTTTAAAAAAATGAACGAAAAAATCCGAATTTTTTGGCAGTTTTATCATTGTTATGGCCTCTTTGTCAACTGAGAGACGTTTTCATCACTTTGATGTTATTTTTCACAATTAAGAGCATTTTTGAAGTCTACAAGCTCAGGATTTGTGGAAATGTATCACTGCTCCATTTGCACTTTGTTCCATGAAATGACTTTGAAGAAAAAACATCAACATTCAGTCGGATAAGGATACCTCAAAATCTTTGAGCAAAGATCGCCTCAATCTTGCCGAAAGCCCCTTCCTCCCATTTTTCCAAAAGATTTACTTTTGAAAAATTTGCAGTTCGTATGGGAGGGGGAAGTGAATAATGTCAATTGGTGGGTGAACAGTCACTCCAATTTTAAGGAGAAAATATGAAAAGAAAATAAAACAAAATCTAGTTGAATCTGCAGTAAAATTATTGGTTGAAAGTGTTGAAACAAAAACATATCTATCGAAAAACATTCAAAAAGAACGCAAATCAAAAATTTCAGATGAATTTATTTTTCAAATTTTGGTGATTTTAATTTCCTTTTCTCTTTTCCAACACATCATATCAAAAAAAAACTTTCGAGATGAAGGTGAAATGACGACCAAAAAAAATCACAATCAAATCAAATACACTTACGTAAAATTTTGACGTTTTTCAAATCTTTTCACGCATTTAATAAAATGATACTAGGTAAGATCAATGGTGTTTCAAATTCGATGTCACTTATTCATGTTTTTAAAAAATTCATTTGTTGAAAATTTTTTCAATTTTAAATTCTTTTTTCTCAATTTGAAGAATTTTCAATGATTTTTTTCTAAATTTAGATTCCATTTTTCCAACAAAAAAAAGGCTTATTTTTGTAATTTTGCAAAATTTTTCAACTATAAATGAAATTTTGTCTTGATGAAAACTGTTTTTTGCCTTCCTCAAAGGCCCTGAACCCTGAATAGAATTATCGACCGAAGTTGGTGTTAACCTTTCAGAGTTTGAATGAAAATTATTAACCAAAAATCTGAACTTTTCCCCAGAATTTCTACGTAGATTTTTTTTGGTAAGTTCCTGGATCCATGTAATATGTCTTTCTCATTGTAGATAATTTTTCTAGTTCATTGCTCATTATCATGATAATTATGAAGACTGAAGAATACAGATTTCGAAAATGGATTTTTCTCAATAGCTCCTCCTCCCTCCTACTATGGAAAAATTAGGCTAGGTTGAAAAATTTTCAAATGTGATATTCGACCTTTTTCCAAAAATTCTCATATTCATTTCAAAAAAATTGTATTTTGGACAAATAAATCGGAAAAATGCAATTTCATTAAGAAATTTTCAATTTGGCTCCCTTACGTATGAACATTTACCCTACAATTTTGGTTTGTACCAAAAAAACTCTGCATTACTCATTTCAAAAAATTGATTGCTTTAAACGAAAGTTTTCTATTATATAACTACCTATACACTTACACATGTCATTATGTGAAGAAATTAAACTTCTTTATTCGCAATTCTTTTTTCTAACGTCAGTAGATACCTCGAATGACCTTCAAAAAAAAATTCAAAATTCGTCAAAAGCCAAAAAAAAAATGCAAAATTTTAATAATTATTTTACTTTAATACCTAGAAAAATTATGGAAGATTTTACACTTTTTTCGAACGATTTTTTCAATTTCAATATTCAATTGGAAAATCTTTTTCAAAAGGAAATGAAAACTAGCAAGACGACTCTCATTTATAATTATGTAATACGTATTTCTAACAATAAGGTAAATAATTTTCGAATTTTTTTTCACATAAGCAAAGTCATTACAATTGACGATGGTTCACCAAAGTATTCAAACATCGTGTCGAAAAACACAGATGGAACCTAATGAACATACAAATGTATTTATTTGCAAGCCAAAGTAGGAGAAATAAGCCATGTACCTATTCGTACGAGTATGTTTTGAATCCCACATCCGATCCGATGAAAGCACCGAGTAATTACTCCGGCTTACGCTTAATGTTTATATTAATGAATCCAACTGGCATCAAAGTCATCCCGAGATAATTATCTTATCATTAACAAATCAGTGGGCAAGCCAAAGGTCAATTTTTTTCTCTACGTTCGTAATGAAATTTCGACCATGTTCTAAAAAAAATTCTCGAACTTTGATAAACGGATATTCGGATGCGAAATGTAGGTATCCAAAGTATTATTTAATTGGTAGGTAAACAAGTTCAAAGGGTTTTTAATTAAATTAAAACATACCAGACTTGTTACCATTTCGGTACAATAACCCTAACGTAGGAACACTCGAACGATAAAATAAACTCGACTGCATGTGCAGTGCACAAACATACAAGAACCATGATTCATAATAAAATGACACCGAGAACATCTCGTACGTTCATGAAAATAAACTCGAGACAATGTTAAATTTTACCTAATTAAATTTAACCGGCGAGATGTAAAATATGAATCATATTATACGCTTGGGTGATTTAACTGAAGTAAAAAAAAAAAACGAAAACATGCGGACTTGGTAAACATATAGGTAGGTATGACATGAGATGCAATTTTTATTGAAATTTTTTTCTTAATTTTATAGGTGCAATTGCAATTTGCAATTATTTTTTTTTTACCTGACAGTTTCAGTCCACAATCTACAAATAATACAATGTTCTCGAGATGGAAATTCGAGGAATGGCCTTTTTTAATTAATCCCATGGTTGGAAAAAAATTTTCAGTGTTTTTGAAGGGAATGGTCTCCTTGGTCAACATTTTTTTTTTCGTGGTGCTCAGGCGAAGTTTTTTTCAGCATGATTATTTTCGAAATTTGAAAACATGATCTTTGTCTAAAATTTCTGACATAAAAGTAGGCATTTATGCAGGTACATAATTTTCTCAACCAAAAATGAAAAAACTTTTGAGAAACGATTCTTTAAAAAAAATTTTTACCCATGCAGAGTAGAAAATTTTTCTTACATTTATTAAAGAAATGTTGATGTCGCGGTATGTGGTTCTACCTTTTTTTTTCGGCAACTCAAACGTTTGAAAACTTAGAGCTTTTGCCGAGAGAAAGGTTCAAATATTGACGAAAAAATTATAATTTTTACTATAAATATGTACGTTTTTTGAAATTTTTCACTTTTTTAAACCCATTAAAATTCCTAATTTAAAAATTTAAAAATTAATGCATACTAGTAGAAGGATAAGATCCTCTTTGGGATCGTAAAAAATTTTTATAGCAGTCATAATTTTTTTTTTAATTTTATCATTTTTAAATTTAAATGATTTTCCTGGGTTGGATTTTCTTCAAAAAATTTTTTACCTCCTAAAATTTTTTCAAAATAGGTTCTTCCCCCCCCCCCCCAATTTATTGTTAAAAAATCATTTTCAACCCTTGAAGTTTTTTTTTCAAATTCCAGTTTAAAATTTAATAATATGTGAGATGAAAAAAAAATTAAAAATTGTATTGGAAAAAATTCTGAGGACCTTATGTAAGGTGGAAAGATTCAAAAGAATCGAAGTTTTTGAAAAATTTCAAGATCAAAGAATAGAATTTAAGAGCTGATAATTGAGAAAAAATTTCAGGAAAAGTGAAAATTTCAGAGATGAAAAAAGTAATTATAGGAGATATATGAAATAATGTTTAAAAAGAAATTTTAGAGTTGAGAAAAAACTTTATTGGAATTTAAAAATAGAAATTCTGAGAAAAAATCTTGAGAGTTTGAAAAAATTCGAAGAAAAATTTTACGAAGTATTTTAAAAAAATAATGGGAAAATATTTTTAGAATTTAAAAATATGTACCTTGTGAAAAATACCAAGTTGAAGAAATTTTATACAAAGTAAAAAATTTCAGACCTGAGCGAAAAAATAGAACTGGATTCAAAAAATTTTGAAGAATTGAAAAATATCTTGAGAAAAAAAATACGTAATATAGTTGAAAAAACTCTGAAAAAACTGAAAAAAGATTAAAAATTTCATTGGAGTCGAAAAAATATTGAAAATGATACAAACTTGGGGGAAAAAATTGAATTGCATAGTGATCAAAGCTTCAGTTTACAAAAACGACCCCTGTTCAAATTTGAAAACTTTTTCTTATAGCAGTTCTTGGAATAAAATTTCAAGAGAAAAAATATTTTGGACCTAAAAATTTATTTTTGCCTTTTTCTGTTTTTAACGGGAGGTTTTTGAACTTTCTATTCAAAAACCAACCATAGTTCACTAGATTAATTCTGATTGGTTGTTCACAGCCAATCAGAATGAACCAAACGGAATGTGACTGTTTTTGAACGAAAAGCTCGAAACTTTAAAAACTTTCAATTTAGAAACACATGGGAAGTTCTTTCTTTTCAATTTTCAAGAACTGAGAGAGGTATTCAACGGTTAAATCTGCGGATGCTTCAATTGAATACTCGCATAAGTCAAACAGGAAAGATTCGGTCGTTTTTATCATTTCTTATTTTGGTTATTTGCGTGTCCGATGCATATTCCGTGTAAATTTTGGCCATGGGCAACGTGGGCAACAAAAAATTGACTTTTCAAGTTCCAAGATAAACGTGTAATTAAATCATAAGCGCTGATAGTGATAACCGGTGATAACTTGAGAATATTTTGTAGATAAAGTAATCAAACGAAGGGGATTCCCTTTAATCACTTTCATGACTTAAGCCATCCTTGAAAAATCGCCTGATTCTTCGCATTTCGCAGTTCGCAGTAATCAAAATCCAAGTATTTTAAATTATGACTAAAATTACATTCCAAAATCACTCACCTGAATGACAGGGCAAGTTTGCATTCCAAATATCTAATCATAGAATTGATAAATGTGGCAGGTATAGCGAAAGCTAGCCATCTAAGTAACATGAAGGAAAAGTTTTTGACATCTTTTTGCACGATATATTTGACAATATGGCCTTCCATGTTGGCCACATGAATGGACATCAATGTTCGCAGGGTTAAAGCTCCAGTATGAACAGCCAGTAGGAAAGTTTCAAAGCAGAACGTTTTCGGTATCATAATCTTAATCAAATAGTACAGTCGTTTGATGAATTCTTTGTCAAATCCCGGAGCCAAGTTCCGAATACCATTTTTCTGTTTTTTTGGTACTTGAAGTTGAGTATCGGGTTTGCTATTTTTCATCGTGTAATTCTTGTCGCCGACGAGGTTACCATTTACAACGCTGCTTTTGTTATTGTTATCGATCAATGGATCTGTGTTATCGTTGGAACAAACTCCATTCGTGGTCGGTTTGAGGCGAGGATCATTTTTGGGCGAATGGCAGACTTTCTTCAGTATCGGGTAGCTTATTTTACATCCGTAGAGAATGAGCGAAGATGCGATCAATGCTTTACTTAAATATTCTCGGTTACCGATTATTTTACCCGGTACACCGTTGTCGCGTAAATATTTCGAAAATATCGATGACATTGCGGCGATTTAACTTCCACTCGACGAATTTTTACCTAATTTTTCACATAATTCCGACTACGAAACACAGATTCGTATTTTTCTCCGGTAACGAATCATTATTAATGATAAAGAGATCACAATTATTGAATAAAACACTAAACCACCGCACAACGAATAACGAACGAAGCTAGATGATAAGAAGGACCGACGCACACGTTCAAACGACCACTACGGTGTAACCGAAGCGCGTAACTGCTGAAATGAGTAACATCGTAGGGATTTCTGACGTTGGTAGGCAAAGGGGTGAGAGGAAATTGCGACGAACGCGCTGCAGCGTAGGAGACGCCGTCGCAGCTCGAGCACGATTATTAATTTAATGTTGACTAGATGCCAATTTGTAAAACTTATTAGCATTTATGAAGTATTTATTATTATAAGTGAATCAATACAGTGTTCTATTTTGTACTACTTTTTTTTATGGTTTTCTCACACTTGACAGGTTGAATTTTTCCTCGAGATGTAGATTCGCGGAAATACCGCAGACCGCAATGGAACTTGTCGATTGATGGTTGTTATTTCTTGTGTTTTTCTTTGAAATCCTTTGAATACAATGTACCTATGTATTTTTGAAGAACATGGAATAATTGAAGTCGAATCGTACCGGATCTCTCTTAAGTGATTCCGTCCATGTGACTGCATCACTAACCGGTTCAACTTTATACATATTTTTTGTTTTCGATGGGTTAGGTGTTCGAATATTCGTTTAGAGATTTTATTAACTTTTTAAAGGAATTTTCATGTCATGAAAACACATTACATGAGTAGGGTTTGATTGCATAATGCTTATTTTTTTTATTATACTTATTTACATTACCGAAAGTAATACTTTTGGGATCTAGTTGTATCGTAAAATGAAAAAGGTGGGTAAACGAGGAGACCATGGGTAAATAAAAAAATAAAAACTTCCATAAATTGATTATCTAGATCTGTCCACTAATACTTTTGCTCATTTTAGTTTGATAAACATACCTACTTACACGTGTATGTCATGTCAGTGGCGTGACCAGAAATTTTTCGTGGGGCAGGGAATCCGAGCTTTCATAATTTTTTGAAAAATTCCTGTTGAGTCTCCTTGAGCCTGTGGCGGCAAATTTTTTTGGGTACCAGGAGGGGGTGGAGAAAAAATTATTCTTATCTTGCGCAGTCGCCTCAAATATCATAATTTTGATCTCGCCCATGCCCTCGCAAAGGGAGGGCGAAGAGTTGAAAAAATAAGATTTTCAATACCCAAAAAAGACATTTTTTCGTTAAATTCTTGGTCTAATACGGGTGGAGGGGGTCCAGCTCCAGACTCCAAAACCTCCATCGAAATATGTGGATCAGTATTCCGAATTTGTTCTTTCTGTTCTATACATAGATACCTACCTAACTGATCTATATAGATACCAAATACGACACTTCCAATTTTTCTGTTTCGTTTAAGCTCAAAGCATAGATAAATGAAGGTCATATTAATATTCAATTTTTAAATTCATTGGTGAACTGAATAACCGCGACAATTTTTGTCAAGAGCAAAATTTTTGAACGAGTGTTAAGAAAGTATAAATTTTTTGAAAGAGCAGCGATTTTCAATAAATAAAAAAATTCTCCAAAATTTTCCAAAAACTGAACAATACATATTTCAAAAATTGCTGAAAATTTGGCAATTTTTCTACATTCAATCTATTAAACACTCGATTCTTTATCTTTACAAATTGAAAAATTTTTTAAAACTTGGACGATTTTCTGAACATTTTTTAAACATTAGGCAATTCCTTAAGAATTGTACTATTTGACTTGTATTGCTGTCTTTAGACTAAAATGCATTCCAAAAATTTCATCCTCGAAAATCTGTCTCCAATTTTTTCAAACAAAACACTAAAATTAGACCAAAAAAAGTCAAAATTGATACATCAAACTTTGTATGAGCAAACATTTTTTCAAGATTCTAACAAAATACGTTTTATTAAATTTTGGCCTGTGCAGAGAAGAGGGAAAAGGGATGATTCCCCCCCCCCCCGGGGGGGCCTTGCAGAACTAAAAAACATTCTTCAGTTTCTTAAAAGTTGTAAGAATCAAATATTTTCAAAAAATGAAAATCAAGTTTAGAGATTATTTAGTGACTGTGTAGACCAAAAAATACAGTTCTTCGCGAAAATCTCCATTTTATAACGTTTTTTGAATCAGATGAAGTGATCAAAGTGTAATAGAAAAAAGTAAAATATTTAGCTATAAAATATTGATTTTACAAAAAAAAAAAGAGTACTTTTTGGTCTACTTAGCCACTAAATACTCCAATATCTGAAATTGAGTTTACTTAAAAATTTGAATTTTGACACCCCCTCCATTGTGTAAGACTTTTTTTGCTCTTAAACTTTCCTCTGGGGCCCGGATTTCCTCTACACGAGCCTGATTAAATTCAGTGAACTAAGTTGAAATCATTCTAAAAATTCAGTTGAGAACAGACCATAAGTATCGAACTATAATGTTAAAACTGATTTCATTTGATAAAAATTTTTCAAGTCGTAGCAATAATTGGAAAATTTTACAAAAAAAAGATAAGCCAAATAATGTGTTGATTTGTCAAAAATCCGATAATTTTTCCAAATATTCAAGATTAGATATCTTTTCTAAAATTATGTACTTATTACAGTTGTTCAAAAAAATTGTTTTTTAAAATTGAAGTTATGAAGAATAGGTATTTTCGAAAATAATTACACAGTACTAAATTTTCTAAAAAAAAAAAAAAAAGGTAGGTACCTACTAAGAATTAGTTGAATATTCCACATTTTTGAACGATTTTTCCAAAAATCTGATGAAAAAAATTCAGAACTTGGACAATTTACTTATTTTTCAAAACTTCAGCAGTCTTCTGAAAATTTGAAATTTTTTCTCCAAAGGGTTGATTGGGGTCACAAATAAGGAGCAGACCAAAAATGACTGAAACTAAACCTTAAAGTTAGGAGCTTAATTTTGTATAGTTATCTTAAAAATTTATTTAAAAAATAATAATAAACAAAAATTGATGTCTTTATCAAAATAGTGGTGGTATTTATTTTCAACTCCATTCTAAAATGCATGAATCTCATCATCAGTAGCTGTGCATTCTGCATTTCTCGACTCGACAGCTTATCATCGTTGAAAAGAAATCGCAATAATATGTAATTCAATATTCATACAGAAACCATTACAGTGCGCGTGGTATTGTATTATTACCTCAACAACCACAGCAAAACCATATTCTACCTGTCCAGATATTTATAGATGTAGGCATGTCATCGACCACACTTTTTATTCATGGTAGGATGGTTATAAACAAGTGTAATAAAAAAAAATCAAGTAAATTTTTCAACAAATGAACACTGCCAAACATAAAACTATGCAGTATCTCTCTCAAAAATTATCAAATATTTCAAAATCAAACATCTGTTACACGATTTCGTACGCAGGTACCTACATTACAAGATGATCGTGTCGCAGGTCAAACGCATATCTATGCCATAGGTCATGGATTTTACCTACGTCTCCAACTTTTTTGCAATAAATTCATCTATTTGTAAATCCGTCATTAAAATTCAGCCTTTTTTTTTGGCGAATTTATATGCAAAATGGTTAGCAATTGTGGTTCTATAATAACGATACCGTTATCAGTGATTATTTGAGAATAGGCAAGCAAAAGTACTTTCTTTTCATTTTAATATATTTTTCGAAACCAGTTTTGGCTCTGATAACATTGGTACAGTTCTCTAGAACGCTAATTATTTCACAATCTTTTTTTTTTTTAGAAAGGTAATCGTGATCTAATCCAATTCCCCGTAAGCGTTCCTTTTTTTTTTCGAGTTGTGGGTAACTCGTTTTAAGTTCGTGAATTTAAATTACTATTGCACATGTTGTAAATGACGTATGTACCTCACTGGAACCATGAACGTGTCGTATAAGCCTAAAAGATTTCTTAAATCATCATTATCACTCAATTTTTTAAACCGAAGGTGAAATATACGAAGATCTATCAATTTTGATATATGGGCTCGAATCAGTGGTATGTAGATATGTCTATCTGCATAATTTTTTTAATCATATGATAAGTATTTTTAATTCCTAATACAATGTTATCTATGCGTACGTTCAGTTATGTAATAAAGTTGATCAAGATGTTGGTGAATGAAATCACGATCATACAGTTGATGAATCATTAAACTTGGTTTGTAGGCCTACGTAATTGGATTTATTTTTGAAATACCTACATTTATATGCAATGTTATATACTTACGTAGACGTAGTTCAAGAATCAGAACTCGTCTTACGATTTTTTTACGAATTAAAATAGGATTTTATGGAATTAAAATGTTTTTTTTGAAGGCAAGAAAATATTTGTTATTTTTTCCCAGAAACTTATCTAAGTTTGGGGGGGGGGGATTCTATTTCATCTTCACATTTTTGTCAATACCTACCTAACTTCATTTTTTGCTAAAAATAATCATTCATTCGAACGTTTTCAATATTCGTTCTAATATTTCTTTATCTTTCTCATTAAGACAAAGCACGAAAGCAGACAAAGAGGCATTGGGAAGTATAAAAATATCTTATTTTTCGACCACTGGGAGTCGCTGTGAATGGGCGATTCACAAAGAAAATAACAGACCAGATAGGTAATGACCTTCATAACATCGATAATGAAGAAATACTCGATGAAAACGTAGTATTGGTCACGTATTTGATCACAAGAAAATTGTCTCTTAATTTTCAGACGATTTGCGAATGAAAATTCTTTGTTTCTTTAATTGCTTTTTCGAGCGACATTTCTAAGCGTTAAAATAATCATTTAATCGGAATACTATGAGAAATGGAGCTATTTTTGGATCGTAGGACAAAAAGTAATTAAAAGTGGATAATAGAAATATTATTTCATTTAAATATTGCAATGTTGAAGTTAAAAAAAGTAAGTTTGTAATTAACATTCAAATTCTGATAATTAGGTAAATGAAAAACAACATGTAAGGCAATGAAGCCGCTTGGTTGACGAAAATCTACAAAGAATGAAGGTATAATAATTAACAAATTTGCATTTTGCATCTTAATTTAAAAATTTAAGCCAAAAAAGTAATTATAATGTTCCTGCTTTGCAAATCCGAACATACAAAATGAAATTCTTTTTGGATAGGTACCGAAGTAAATTGAATTTTTTTGAAAGAAATAACTCCGTTTAAAAATGTACATTTGATGACAAGGTGAAGAACTTTTTTTTTCTAATTTTAATACGAAAATTGCATCCTATTTTTAATATATCCAACTAAAATTCGACCATGTATTTCCAACCATTCCGAAGTCTCCAACGAATTTTTGATTTTCCTCTGGATTTTTTTTCTATAAGGCAAACAAATCAACTTGATTAATTGAAAATCATGTTCTCACTTTTTCACACTCATGATGAAAAATTAATAATTGTTTGAAGTAAAATTCACATTATCTATTCGTACCATGCAGGTACTCATGTATTTTTATTTTTAGGTACCTAAGTAAATGTCTCGATTCTGATGAATTCAACCATGCCTTACGCCCCTCGTTTACTCATGGTAGGCAACTACTTATGCACTGAAATGTAATAAATTGTATGTATTTTCTATTTTACAATATTAATAAATTTCAAAGAAAAAAGCCGAGAAAATTTTTTCACAAAAAATTCCAAGTTTGTTCAAATATTTTGTTCATTTTTATATTTTGAAAGAGCCACAAATTTTGAATTTTTTTGTATCCTTCCATTTTGTAGATAAGCACATTTTTTTACATGTAGGTACTGATCACTGAGTAGTTGATCTTTCTATATTTTGCACTTTTACAGAGTCATGGGATAATGGTGAATTATTCTCTGAAATTCATTAAAATTTGACAGATTAATTTTTATAAGTATGAAAAGTTTTGGGAAAAAATTCCCGTACTTTCGATATGATTTCATATCTGCCAAAAGTTATATTCCCGGTTGGGGCACCACACTTTCAATTTTTTTCAAATGAAACAAAAATGTCTATATTCATTATTTACATTTTCAACAATTCTTGACGTTTTTCCATGACAGGAAAAAATATTCAACGCGTCACTAATTGTCAATCTAGGCTTTTCTAATCTAAAATTTTTATACCCACGCCTCCCCCCCCCCGGGGCGAAAATGAAGTACCTAAAACAAATGTTGAGACTTTCGTCATCTTTATTTTTGATAGAGCGATAAAATTTTGTTCCATTGGTTTTTAAGATGGACAAAAATTTGAAAATAAGTATTTCGGAGAAAAATTGCATTTCTTCGGAAATAGGTACTCGCTACCAAAATTTAATTTTTCTTGGAAATTTAATAAAAATATGTTTATATTTGTCGAAAGAATAATATTGGTCACTTATTAGGCATAGGTGATTACTTCCGGGTGTTAACAAGTAATTAAATGTAAAACAACGTAAAAAAAATCGTTCTCCTGGTGAAAAACTTGAAAGAATGAAGTTCCAATAATCCAAATTTTAGATTTTACGCCAAACTACGAATAAAAAAATAATTACAAATATTTCTCAACGAATTTGCAATACATAAAAAACAAATTATTGAAAAGAAATAACTCCATGTAAATACGTAAACAATTCTTTATTGCATAACAGTAACATTTCTACCCAGGTTTTCGACAAACGAAAAAAAATCACAAGCTCAACGTAATCCTTCTTCAAACTGAAGTCCTTTGGAATTCATTTGTTCGTACAAATCTTGAGCTTTATCCCGATATTTTTTAGCTAATTCTTCATTCTTCTCTACTCCGTCTCCTTTACTTAACATTAGAGCGGCGTTTACACAACAATTTAAATGCAATTGGTCGCAACCTTTGACGGAATATTCAAACACTTTGCGGAAATCTCTCGCCAATCCAATTTGAGGAATACCGTTAAAATATATACTACTTAAATTGAAGCAAGCTTGTCCCAGGTTATCATCGCATGCTCTATTCATGTAATTCAACGCCTGAAATCATAATTTTTCAATCAATGCTAAAACTAGATCATCAGATCATCATCTGAGATGAGGTAAAGAATGAATTCTTAATACCTTTTTGAACACATCAGACGAATCTTTAGAGGAACTCTGTTGTTCGCCTTTGGCTCCAAGTTTTACTCCAGCCAAATAACATGATTTATTTAAACCTGCTTCGCATCCTTTTTCAAAATAATCGATTACCTGAAAATACACGAGAATTAGCGATGCATTTGATGAGATGAAAACCAACAGCTCATCCTTACTTCATCGTTTCGTTCTTCTTTTTTTTCTTGATCTAAGAGATAGGCGTATTTGTAACAACTATGAGACCATCGGTGGGTATCACAGTTGACTTTATAAATTTTTCTCGCTTGTTCTTCGTTCTTCTTGATGACATGGAAGTACATACCAAGTAAATGGCATACTGCAACGATTTAAAGCAGAGTTTACTCAATTATTATCGAATAAGTAACATCACAGTAAACTGACGTAATTTTTTGGAATTTTTTTTCCAAAGTGCATTAGTAATTCCTTTACTTTCCATACCTTCTGGTTTTTTTTCGCTGTAGCATCCGAATCTGTATTCTATACCTATATTATGTATATACTCTTTGACATCTTCTTCTTTTCTGAAATCCCATGACATTTCTGTATCGTGTTTGATAATCAAGTTTCAGTCAGATATGCTGAAAAACACAATCTTTCACTCACTAAACTATAAATCAGAGAGTTACTTCGAACTTTAAAGTAAGAAATTTTCATTCACGAGCAAAATCAGATTATCTTTTCGAAAGTCAGCACGTAAAATTTCAAATAATTGGGACGAAAAACGAAAATTTTACTGAAAATTTCACCTTATTGAAGCGGTGTGATAAGAAAATTCAGATGATGGGGAAGACGGTGCGACAAGGGGAAAGGAAAAGGTATCAGTTAATCAACTATCCCGCTAGAAGCGCTAATGTTTTCGACAAAATAGGTAAACTAAGTAGGTCAAAATTTGGCTCCACAAAAAAGAGCAAAATGTCAAATTTTAGCGGGTTTTTGATTTTTTTTATTTTTGCTGATAACAGTAACGGTGGAAAAATTGCAGTTATAATTCCAGAAATTTTGTAGAGAAAAACTATTCTAGTTATAGAAATCAAGATTTATTTTGTAATGTGTGAAAATCAAAAATATCTACGATGAAAATTCGCAACGATCGTAGTATAGAAATTTATTTCGTCATAAAAAATGAATACAAGAATGAAAACGATACATCTGACGATATGCAGCTTGCCTTCATGGTAAATATGTTAATTCTATATTCTCCTATTTCAAAATTTATTCATCTAATGAAATATGTATCTTTGACAGAATACTGCAGATTGTAAACTAGATCCGAAGTGGATCAGACATAATGAACTAGACAATATCCTAAATGAGAGAGGAAAGGTTTTCGTGTTTGAAGAATTTCAAGACGAGTTCATCAAAAGTTTCCAGCAAACTCATCCTAACTCGTAAGATACTCTCGTTTCCAACTGAGATAATCTGGATGGTGAAGCATTTACCTTCATTATTTTGATTCTTTCAGGAGGATTTTAGGACCAAGATGCTTATTAACGTGTTTCATGGAAAACAGCCCAGTTCCTAATACTCTTTCACCTGTCTTCAATACAGCTATGGATAATCTAGTAATCTGTCCATCGAAATTGGCTCAGAATGAAATTGTACGTAGATTTTCCTATTGCAGTTTTCATTCTCTCGATGTTATCTAAAATCTCTCATTTTGTTCGCAGAAAGAAATAGAGAAATTGGTAGGCTACATGGGTGGAAAATTCACTACCAAACTTCATAGTAAGACAACCCACTTAATTGTAAATTCAGCTTTAGGTCAACGACAAACTGTAAGGACTTGATTTTCAATCTCAGTTAAACTTTATATTCGAATTTACCTATTGAGTTTCGTGTAAATTTACAGATAGCTCGTGAACATGGTATGTCCATTATGATACGTGGCTGGGTAGAAAAAGTATGGACGCTGAATTTAGAAGGCAACGTTAAAGCTACCGATTATAATATTATAAAAGAATATTCGTGTCCAATTTTCTATAACGTAAAAGTTACTGGATCATCTATATCTCAAGAAGAAAAATCCATTCTCAAGGATAAAGTTAATAATAACGGTAAATGGCAACCTATCAACTGTCTCGTGTTTTTTTCCCTATATTCTAATGTTTCTTTTTCATCAGGGGGGAGTTACTCTCAAGATTTGCAAAATAATGTGACCAATATTTTAATCACACCTGTGGCGGGAGGTCAAAAATTCAAGTTTGCTGTGCGATGGGGTATCCCATGCGTGCAACCTGCCTGGATCGACGATTGCATTAAAGAAGGTTACCCGGTTCCGTTTAAAGATTACATTGTTCGTTCTGGAAATGAAATAACGTCTACACCTGTTCCTAAATCAGTTTCTCAAAGTGAGTCTTGAATTCATTCCTTAATTATAATATGATTTTAATTCGAATATCTATTATAGAGCCAGTCTCGCTGATGGATACAAATGAAAGTGAAATTAGCATAATTCCTTCGAATAATGAAAGAAATTGCGTCAATGATACCGAACCCAAGATCAACGAATCATCTTTAGAACGATGTGTTTCTGCCAGAGTAGCAGATTCGTTTAAAACACCTACCAAAAGTAAGATTTATACGCGAAATACTTTTCAAACCTGAGAATTATTATTTTACTCGATTTTTCTCTCATGTTAGCATGTTCGAAAAGAGTTCAGCAGCCTTCAGTTTCCAAATGCAACATATCTGTAGAAAATAATCTATCTTATAAAGAAGTTCTCAGTGATATTGATCTCAAAGAGTTGAAAAAATGTGGTCCAATATTTGACGGATGCAAAGTAATTTTTTTCGCTCGCTTATCTTCCCTAATTTCTCTTTAAATTTTTGTCAAATTAATCTATGCATTTTGTACGTAGTTATATTTGGCTGGATTTAATACTAATGAAGAAGAAAAATTAAGGAAAATTCTCAACTATGGCGGTGCCCTTAGATTTGCCGAATTGAACGAATCAATTACTCATATCGTGGTTGGAAATCCAAGCAGTGCGGAAATGCAACGAATTCAAAATATACCTAACAGGTGGATACCTACTTTTAAAAAAACTCATGTTAAGATGCTAATTATTCGACATTGTGATTTATTGGTAATTTAAATGTTATTGCAGACCTCACGTGGTGAAATTAGATTGGCTTTGTAATAGTATAAAACAGAAAAGTATTGCTAAAGAAGCCTCCTGTGCATTTTTCGAAAATGATAAAGCTCAAAATCAAAGTAATAATGTGCCCCAGCAACCATCTCCTTTGAGTAAAAAAGTAATTGCATTCTGATTGTTTTTTAATCGCTCAATTATTAAAAAATTAAAGAAATATAATTTTCAGGGCTATCAAATGTTAAATCCTGATTCCTTAGAGAAACCGGAGACTCCTCGAATGCCAATCATCGATCGAAATTTGATCGAAAAATATTCACAATCATCTCAAGATATTGGTAAATTTTTTTACATGCTCATTAGGAAATTTTCTCTCATTTTTCTGGGTAAATTATTTTTAATTCGTGTTTTACAGAGGACTGTAAACCAGAACCAGTTCCTATTCCTTCAGCTATTTCAGCACCTCCTGCTAATTTGACCGGCCAAGCTGTAAGCGAACATCTTTCTGTACCACAATCTAGTACTTTATTCAGCGGTAAGAATACTATCTTAGAATTATTTCATTTAGAATCAATTTTTAATCCATTTTTTCGTTCTAGGTTTGAAATTCGCTCTAGTTGGGCACAGTAAACAAGCCACCGAAACTTTCAAGAACACTCTAACTGAATATGGCGGTACTGTGGTTTCAAACAGTAGAACAATTGCTGATTATGCTGTCTCTCCTGTGATCTATAATAATACTAAAATTACCTGTAACGAAATCGTTACTACGATTTGGCTGGTACGTTGTTTCATTTTCATTTTATATTATTTCCCTGCATTTTAAATCAAGTGCTCAAATTTTTTTTTCTTATACATACAGGAGGATTGCTTAGCTAATATGACAGTATTGAAAGTAAAATATTACCACCTACCGATCAGTAAGAGTCATGTGACAATTAAACCTTTAACCGACTGTGTAATCACTTTGAGTTCATACGAAAGACAGGAGAAAGGATTTTTAGAGAATTTAGCCAGAATATTAGGAGCCAAGTAAATATTTCGTCAATATCGATTACCTACTTACGATGAAAACCAAAATTAAAATCTTTCTTTTGCAGATGTCAAGACGTACTATCAAAAAAAGTCAATCCTGCTTTAGATCTCGTCCAAACCACTCATTTGGTCTGTTCTCAACCACAAGGAATCAAATTTGATGCTGCTAAGAAATGGAATCTGCCTATTGTGACTGAACATTGGATTCTGGACTGTTTCAAAATCGTCACCAAATTACCAGTTGAAGATTACTTGACTATTTTTGCGAAAAGTAGGTACCTATACATTTAGAAAATATTCTCTCGGAATTAAATATTGACATAAAATCTCTCCATAGATAATTCCGAAGCATCTAACTCATCGCAGAAGGCCGAACCACCGCAATCTATTCGTCCTGAATTTGAACCTAGTACTGCCAAATCGATCCTTTCCCGACGAAGTATTTCTAACCAGGAAATACCGAATTTTTGCGCAGCTGCTACTTCAACCAAAGTAATTCAACATCGAATTGGAATCTATTTAAAGTCGTGACATCATAATTAATTTTTTAAATTCTGTATAGGTTGGCGAAATGATAAAAGACGTTAATAAATGTACTCAGAACTCAACTAAAAAATCTTCACCGAGATCGTCCAGATTAACTGAGAAAGTTACACTGCCGGTGAATGGCGTAAGTTCTGCTAGCTGCGCTGACCGGAGAATTTCTCCTGAAGAAAATGTAAATAAAGTGGACGAGTGTAGCAGAGCTTCCAAAACAAATAATGGACCTACTAGTTTAATTCTGTTGGTATCTTTTTCGTTAAAAAATGTTCGTAAGTAAATTTGAAGATAATTATGTTGATTTTGGTTTTATTTTAGCGAAATGAATGCGTCCAAGGGACGGAACTGCCCAACGATTGGTAAACGTAAATCTCGCGATGATTCATCTGAACGAAAACTCAGTAAGTTGGCTCAATTTATGTGTATAATAATGGAAAAACATTTTCATGTAGGTAATTAAAAATCAATTTCCCATGTAAATAAATTTTAGGAAGCCCAAAGAAAAAAGCCCGAGATACACACCAACTAACACCACTCGAAGAAGTTGGTTGGCACGATACCTTGACCGACATTAGCCATCGTGAATCTGAATCAGTTTCTGTAAATGTATGTTTTGTTTTGTTTTTTTAATTTGAGAATTTATAATGGAATAATATCAAAATGTAATTTTTACAGGTGAATAATCAACCTGCTCATCAAAATCTTCCCTCTACTAGTCGAACTCAACGTCAACCCGCTGCGAATTCTCAAATTGAAAAACGCACTCTTGAGCCATCGATATCCATAGCTGCAAAACCACCAAAGATCACGTCCACGCATAATCTAATGATTTCTTTGGAAGTGAGTCACATCTATTCAGTGTTATCTCTGGATACTCCTTCCAGATGTTCAATGGTGGACTCCACCTTTTCCTGTTTCGTTTTAGGTCGAACGTGACAAAATAGAAGAAGTGATAAATAATTTAGGCGGAACAATAGCAACTACTTATGAACCGGATAATAAAGAACTCGCTAAAGCAACACATTTAATTGTCGAAGATTTGAAAAAAACTGAAAAAATGTTATGTGCTATCGCAGCCGGATTATGGGTGTTGCGAGCGTCTTATCTCGAAGCCTCTTATAGAAATGGCGCTTTTGTTAAGGTTTGTCATTTTTTAAATATTTCTAAAGAGCATTTACGTAGATATTTAATGCTGTTCAATTTTAGGAAGAAGATCACGAATGGGGTAATCCAAAGAATACAAAGTTCCTAGAGAATGCGAACGCAGAAACACAACAATTGGCCGCAGCTGCCCATCGTTGGCGAATTAAAATTCTCAAAGAAGGTCCTACGAAACGCCCTTTCGTCGGGATGAAGGCTGTGGTCGCTAGTCCTAACGTGGACGGTACTGTATTATCCCTACAAAGGATTATAAGGGCTGGAGGTGGACGAGTATTGCAGCCCAAGTATGTTATATCTTCCTTACAAAAAAAATTATTTATATTGATCAAATTTTTACTTAATTTTTTCATGGTTTTTTTTTCAGAGATATTTTAAAAGCTACGCATTGTATTCTGAAAAGTAGCAACGGTCTCGAACATATTCCGGCCCCTTTGCAGGTATTAGCCAACGAAAGAATTCACGTCGTGATAGCCATTTACTTAAGAGATTTTCTAATCCAGCATCCCCCTCCGGATCCTAAAACTAAATACCATCCGGAATATCTACGCTTCTTTAAATAATTCTTCCGACTTAATTGTACGTATGTAATAATATTTATTTATTTGCTCAGTGCCTATTTTTTTAAACGTTTAAATAAATTCCTTGCAAGTTTTTCTTCGAATTTTATTCGCCGGGAATTATAAACTATTACAAAAATCTATGCTACAACACGCTGTTTGATTTTGTTCGGTGTCGACTCTTCGAAATTCTAGAGCGAATGCATTTCTAGCCTCGTGCCAGCCGATTTCATTGGATAATATTACCTAGTTTAAAAAATAAAACCAAGATATTGAAATTTAAACAAGAAGTATTAAGAGAAATCCATTACACGTACTTGTAAATAAATAACGTCTTTGAACTTGGTCATGCATTCCAATCTCTGATACAGATTTTTGGCACTCTCTAATTTATTTATAGCGTTTTTAAAACCGTCTATTTTTTGCTGACTCGAGTTACATAAATGTCGAACAAGAGCTACGTTACATTTAGCCAATAACGTCAAAGCCGCTGCTTGTTCGCAGAGTTTATTTTCAGAGAATATAATTACGCTGCTTTTTTCCACCAACTGCGAAGCTTGCTTCACGTACCCAAGTTCCAACTGTAAATAAAAAGAAAGTTGAATTTCATTGAAAAAATATATATCTAATTTGAGACAAATTCAAATTTACTTGTAATTTGGCTATTTCTAATTTTATCAGCGCTTTGAATCTAGGATATCCGTAACGAATAGCATACGTTAGAGCTTTCCTAAGCATAAAAAAAGCAGCTCCTCCTTTTTTAGCCCGAGCTCCAATAAGATAAGCTCGTAAAAGATAGTGAGGACTGAGGTCTGATTCGTTGTTATGCACGTCGCTGTGAGTTGATAGAATGTCATCGATACGTTTAGCCGCTTCCGTCCGGTCGCCTTTCTCTAGAGACAGTTCAGCTAATCTAGAAAACAATTAGGCGAATTAGGAGGGGACTATTTAACGTTTCAACATCAACATTTGAAGAGGAAGGAGAAACGATAAGTTCTTTCTGTCCAATTCGTTCGAGTTCCATTCAATTAAAATATCAATTATGGTCGCAGTGTTTCCCAAAAATTGGACGACTCGAATTGATGTGTGCGGAACTTTCTAGGCATAGAAAATCCATTTCACGCTCACCTCAAAAGGCTTTCTTTTTTATCGACTGTGGCAATTTGGCAAGCAGCTTTGTAAGCTTCGTTCCATAAATTCAAATGTAACGAGTACTCAAAATAGAGAAGTTGTTCGCTCATTTTCCACCAGCTTGAGAATTCATGAGGAAATCTGTCCTTGGCATGAGTCAGAACCATTTTTGCTGTTTGATACTTTCCCTAAATAAAAAACAAACCATTAAAAAAAAATACTAAAAATTTACATACATAATTAAAACATAAAAATTTACCACATTTGACAAAAATCCGGCGACGTTACAAATACAAGTACAAACGCCTTCGGTGTTATAGGTGGTCAATCCATAAATGGCGTAAGTGGTATCTACATTTAATAAAATTTGACTAATTAAGAAAGCAATGTTATATTGTCCATAGCTACACCAAATAGCTGCTCTATGCGATACACTGGTCAAAGTCAAATCTGGTAAGGTACGTTGAGAATTAATTGCATCACTTTTATCCATTAACTGTAAAAAAAAAAAAAAAAAAAAAAAAAGGAAACAATTAGGTACCTATTAAATTAGGCGATAACATACGATGAACGATGAATACTTACACTAAAAATATGGTCACCTTTTTGACCAGTTTTTAAAAAATTCTGAGCACACATTTGTAAACTCAGAGAGGCAATTTGATGCAATTCTAATTCATCACATTTTGACACCGTCGATTCTATCAGATCCACCTACAAATTGAAAATTTTTCAATAAGTTGGAAAATTGATCGAAAAAATTATCCAAACTGACTTTTTTATCTTCGTTTAAACATCTGAGCCAAGCTTGAGCAATATGTAAACAGATATTATCGTTAGATTCGTGGGATAAAATGATACATTCTTTCAAAGCGGAAATGGCTCCAGATCTAGAAAAAAAAACACGAGTACCTATTAGATTGAAAATTTCGAAATAATCTGTCATTATTTTCAAACACTTACACGTTTCCAAATTTGACATTCAAAATTGCCAAATTTAAAGCCGCGTATCGGTACCCTTTAGCTTTATCTTGATAACTGACATTATCAAAAAATTGAAAGAGGTTCTCCAAAGCACCGCTGAATTCTTTAACTCGCAAACAATTCAAGTAACTGACAAAATACTGCAAAATGAACCAAAATCATTGAAATATTTAAACACTCGTGCTTATGAATAATTAATCAATTCTTTACCGCTTCAGAATAGTCAGGATTTATCACAATGATTCTATTCAATATTTTATGTAATTCTAATGGCGGAAGGGCTGAGTTTTCGTCAAACTCTAGAAAAATGGCTTGTTCTGCTAAAAACAACTCAGTCTGACGGTGAGACCAAGATAAACATTCAACGTATTTTTCATTCGAATCCCTGAAAACCAAACAATAATTAATGAATATAAGAATGTATAATGAGTAGGTCGAGGTAGTGCATAACTTACGGTACAGGATTGACTCCAAATAAAGTTACGATCGGGTTGGTATAAGGACTTTGGGTAGTGACGCTAATTTCCATATCATTAGCATCGGTATTAGTATCTTGCATAATCATATCGGATTCGTTAGGTTGCGTGATATTCACCGATTGGGTTTTCTTTTCGTCAGTCATGATGGAGGAGCTGTGAGGTACAGGGGCAAACGTATCGTCTTGAATACTTCCTTTACTCATCAAGTAATACTGTTGAAAGAGCCTGTATACTTTTACTGTCTGCGAAAATGTCAGCTTATCCAAAAACACAATCATTTTGCGGAAAAACACGCCTGTAAAATAGATAGTTCAATTATGCCTATATTTCTTTTTTTTCAAAAATTCGGTATTGAACTTACCGACAGGGCAACATCGATGAATACTAATCGCATTTATAACACCGGGTAGTGGTTCAATGATGAATCGTTCCGATTCGGTGATAAAATTTAATAAAATATCTACATCGGAGCTGACAACTTCGGTAACATTCGAATTAAATCTATTTAAAACCGCTTGGCTCAGGTTGTATTTACTGTCAGTTATTACAGAAACGAATTGGGCGAATGAAAAATCCGGACTCTGCAAAAAAAAATTCATTATCTCGTTTGCTTCAAAATTCTTAAATTTTCAACCCATTGTAATACCTGCAACAAATATTGGATCAGTTTACAAAATCCTAAACGCCTATTGATCGTGTAAGCAACGGAATCGGGATCTGAAAATTATTAAAAATGTAGAACCATTCGATTGAGTAAGTAAACAATAAACGGGTCGTGTTTACCTTTTTCGGCGATATAAGCTCTGATCAAAAGCAATGTAGAAATATTGTGAGCTGTGAGAACTTCCTCGTACCATTTTTTACTCAACGGCGCGAGAGTACTTGCGGGTGTTAATGTGCTCAGAGGTAAATTATCTTTGATCATAACTCCGCCCTGAAATATTAATAAAATAATTTTCAACTTACAGAGGCAAAATTACATTATAATAGTGTATTTACTCACCAATTACTTGGTTGATTATAGCTGTTAAATTTTTAACAACCCTTTGAATTACCGGGAGATGAAAATTATTCGGCAAAAGATCCCGTCTGGAGAAGATGAATCCAATCACCCGATGACTAAAAGTTAAATAATTATGAGAACTATATAAGAATTATTTCGAAAAAATAAAGAATAATTATTGACCAAAAGTAATAAAATTATAGCGGCAAATATCGCGATAAATTTTTGATTTCAAAAATAATTTTTTTATCAAAATTTTTTTTCAAATTTTGATTATTTATTTTGAATGTTGGCCACACTTCATCCAAAAAAACAATATGTCCGACAATCCAGCAAGTGACTGTTTTATGGTCATTTTTTCGCTATTTTTTAAAAAAAAATTTAGAAGTCTATATTTTTTAATCATAAAATAATGTATTTTTCTGAATAAAATTACTAAACTTTTATTTCATCAAATTTTTATGATGAAAAAATTTATAATCGTGTAATAAAAAATTCTACCCCCGGCATAAATTCGCGCAAGTATTGCAAAATCTAAATAGGTAAAAACCTTATACCTACCTAATATGGGAAGGGAACCCTCTTTCCGAACATCCGAAGATTCTGCGACTTTCGTGTTTTGATCACGTGACTTTCGTACTGTAGTTATTTCTCATCAAAGATGGCGCCAACCCTAGTAGAAATATTACATTGTATCGATGAATATTATCGTTATAATTAAATTGTGAAGTGTTTTAAGTAAAATTTCAATAAATATAATTGTATATAATCGTTATTTTAATAGTGGTTCGTCGATACGTGTTCACAAGGGAGATTTATACGTGGAAAAGGACATGATATCATTTAGATCAACAGATTTTTCGGAAGTAATAAATGTCATAATTTTAATGTTTTGCCGTATTTAGATGATTGTTCGATACGAATAATGTGTATTTTTTCATCAGTGTTCAAGTGGCCGAGCCGTTTTAATTGAAAGTTTATTATTATTTGCGCGATATAATCAGTAAAAGTAATACACCTGCAGTGCTGCCATCTGTAATTGTTGTGTTTTTCAGTATTTGAACTGCAAAATATCGATGATATTTTACAATATCAACAACGTAAGAACTCAAATTTACTTATATTCGCCGCTAATTCATACTACTAAATGTATACAACCATCGCTGTCCATCGGTACCCCTCCGATCGAGTTGATCTCCTTGTCAACACCTCCGCTATATAGGTTAGCTAGACTCTGGTAACTGTTTATCCAATTTTCCAAATATTGTCAATATTTAGCTTCGGAAAAGTTCAAAGTTCATCTATAATCAATCTACCAACATCCAACTACGTATTGAAACCGATTTCAACCGGATTACTGCACAATTAAGCTGAAAGATTGTGCTTCTTTGGTGTGTGTTTTTGTACCCAATGCCTATGTTTTCTTCTTCGTTCATTTTGTTGATATTTTCAATGTATCTTCGTTCAGTCGAATTTATCACCGAAATAGTAAGGTATCTTGCTAACTTTGAAGTTCCAATGTTGAGGCTTTAACCATTTATTAGATGATTTTGATCTTTTACTTTACTTATTACGATATTTTGTTGACATGTACAAAACAATGGCATCGTATACCCCGCCTGATCCTGTGATAGGTTTAAGTTTTGTACTTTGGGTTTCTTTACTTGAGATATTGTTTCACTTTTATTGATAGGCCATTCATAGATTATCTGCCTTATTTGCTTGTCACGTACACAAATACTCGTGATACCCTTTGAACCTCGAAGCACCGCAGTTTTCCAGTCTTATTGCCTCTATTATGATAAAAAATCTAAAAATTTGTAGTATTTTGAGAGATTTGCCCCAGAATTACATCCAGTTGTGTAAATGAGTCCAATGTAAACAAACAAAATCGAAGTGAATGCAAGAGGGTAGTTTACCTTTGGACTTGATATGGTTGTTTACATAGTAGAACGTATTTCAACTGCAATGGAGGATTTTTCATTAATTTATGCTTTTTGATTTGTTACAGTTGAAGCAAAAGTTGAATTACGTGTTTATAAATCGTCAACCTCAGCAATGTAGTAAGTATAGTAAAAAAAATCGATGTAAACAGACTCGTTATAACATGTGAACTCATTATCAATCGATAATAATTTCCAAAAGATAGGTGTGGGTAAAAAAGCATACCTATCGCGCACCAAACATTACTTCATTAATAAACTCCGTCGAGTCGTTAAATAAACATGTGACGAAATGGCGTAACACTTTTAATACTCATCTGGTTTTTTTTTGTTTTTTCCAAAGGCTGGAATGCTACGACAGCGGGGGTGGTCTGTTTATAATATCGCTTTAATTAATGATGTCACATAGAGGCAAAAGACAAGCATTCAGATCCGATGATGTTACTCCTGGTAAGCCATAGTTTCTTTTATGCATCTTACCATCGACGACAGGTGACTTCACTTTATCCTTTTTTAGTTGCAACGAAGAGGAGGAAAGGGCGCGCTGCGACGGTTGCGGAAGAAGAAGAAACGTCCCCCTTGGACCGTGCTCAGTCCTACACCGGTGCCTCGATTTCCTCCGATTTAAAAATGTCCTCTATTTACAATCGCAGCGTTACCGATGCTCCAGCCGAGGTATGTTTTTAAACTTTACATAACGTTGATTACTTAATAAAAAAAGGAAAGACTGAGACGAAATTATGAAAAAAAAACAACCTCGATTAAAAATACCTTATCAGAATTTGTAGCCGATAAGAATTGATAAAATATTTCGACGTGCATTGCGAACACCGTCCGTCGTATATTTCGGTTTATTATTTCTAATTTAAGGTATAATTTTGTCTTTTTTTACTTCGACGATACCTGAACCCATGTTTTTCTTTTGTTATGCTCGCGATTAGCTTTTCCGTAAAGATCTAATTAGCGCAATGAAGTTACCGGATTCGGAACCATTGACCAGCGACCATTATTGGGTGATTACGGATCAATGGAAACAAGAATGGGAACGCGGAGTTCAAGTACCTGTGAAACCAGATTCATTGCCGGGACCAGTTGTCACTTTAGCATTGACGAATGCCAATAACCAATCTAGAAAAATGCACCACGAATTCAAACTGTACGTGATTTCGAGAGTAAAATCATTTCGTTATGATAATCGTACCAGAATCGATGCGATAAGCATATCGAGTCGTTCGGCTGCTTAAAATAAACCCATATTTGTTATCATTTCATTGATAAAACATCTAAGCGTTTTATACGTTTTACCTTATTTCTCCCCTGGTTTTGTAATATTTCTTTTGATTTGAGAAAAATACGCGAGCCTGTTTCGCCTACCATGTTTTTATCAATTTCCTTTTCGTATTGTTCATATAAGAATTCAACGTTTTGGTGCCAGGAAGACCCTTTTAATTGAAAATATACTCGGAATTATCGAGTAGCCGAGGTATATGCGAAGTAATTAAATGGCCTTGACGGTTTTATTGCTATCGATGTACCGACGATGATGAAATATTTCATCTTTAATCGTATTTCGATAGAGAATTCGCATAGGCCTACGAATCGATCCTATATTTTCCTATATTTTACTTGTACAATGGTATATTTGGTCCTAAGGTCATTGACCTCTGAAGGATAAATGTTTAGGCTTACTCCGTTGATTTTTTTCAACGGTTGAAAATTGACACTGTGATTTCGTATGTTTCAGACCAAAAAATAAATACATTCGTATCACAAAAGACGAACATTTCCGCGTAGACGAGCACTACTTATCAAATGTTGGCATTCAGGCTGAGAAATGCTGCGCCTATGATCTAGAAGACGTGGATGTGGTTTGGTTGAATATCGTTAATGGCGAACGTGCTTTATTAGGTTGGTTTTTCGAGATAAATCTTATCTCTAAGATTATTTTTGTCACTGTTGATTATCTTTATATTTAAATTCGCGCAGGATTACCACTTATCAGTCAAGATCAACTGGAACGTCTTATTGAAGAATTAGAAATGAGATGCTGGGAAAAAGTTCACGCCATCGTAAAGAAAGAAGAAGGTTTAGCTTTGGAATTCGACGAAAGTGTCATCTGCGATGTTTGCCGATCGGTATGTGCTCAAATATGCATTTTGAATTGGTCAATTTGATCGATGAATCGATTTAATTGATTTTTTATGCTTTTAGCCCGATTCCGAAGAAGGCAATGAGATGGTATTCTGCGATTGTTGCAATATCTGCGTTCATCAAGCGTGCTACGGTATCACAAGCATTCCATCCGGTCAATGGTTATGTCGAACTTGCGCTTTGGGGCTTAGGCCGGAGTGTGTACTGTGTCCGAATAAAAATGGAGCCATGAAATCGACGCGTACCGGTCAAAAATGGGCTCACGTATCGTGTGCCCTTTGGATACCGGAAGTCAGTATAGGATGTGTTGAAAAAATGGAACCTATTACGAAAATCTCCAGTATTCCGGTAAGTATTCTGCTCAATGGAATTTTTGGTTTCAATTTTCAATGTATTAATGTTTATGAATAATTTATAGCAAAGTCGTTGGGCCTTGATATGCGTATTATGTCGCGAACGAGTCGGCGCCTGTATTCAGTGTTCGGTTAAAACGTGTAAAACCGCCTATCACGTTACGTGCGCTTTTAAACATGGATTAGAAATGCGTGCCATTATCGACGAAGAGAGTACCACCGACGATGATAATACTGTTAAATTAAGAGTAAGTGCTGTCAAATTTTAGAAAAAAGCCAAGATTGAAATTTGACTGAAATTAATTTAATTTTTTCCCCAATTGCAGTCTTATTGCCAGAAACATAGCATAAGTAGTAAAAAAGATATGAGCAGTATTCCTGGTACTGGTTCCGACGAAGAAGTCAAGAAGAAACAACGCAAAGATATGACTACCGAAGAAAAATCTCACGCTAGGGCCATGAAGTAAGTTTTCATGAATCCCCCCTTCCTTCTCATTTTGAAATACATTCTCATATGATTTAATTTACGTGCAGATTACAAGAAATTGAGGCTGAATTCGAAAAACACGTCAGCGTCAAAGATATCACCAGAAGATACGATGTCGACAACGAAGGACTCGAATATATCTATAATTACTGGGTGCTTAAACGTCGAGCCGGGTTCAATAAGCCGTTACTAGCTCCGAAGAGCGAAGACGCATCTGATTTAATGAATAAAAATCAAGAACAAGTCGATCAAGAGAAAATGAGAATGTTCGTGCAGCTGAGACAAGATTTAGAGAGGGTAAGTTGTGTTTCTAGATGGATTGTCGAAAAGAAGGCGGCCCTTGTTATCAATTGGTGGACTGATAACGATGCGATAATGTTTGGTTTGCTAATGAGTAGCAGTTTCAAGTGTTGGAAACCGGAGAGGGGCTGTTGGCCATTTTGTTGTTCCACCAGTCTTAAGAAACGGAATGATTAAATTCTTAGAATTTTTTTGTTTCTTTACGACTATACCTAGAAGGTGGTTTTTCGAGGTTTAAGGTTTTTTAAGGGCTTGGTCTTGTCGTTTATTTTTGATTTCTGAGGTATTATGAATATTTTTTTACAAAAGAACGAATATAACAGATTTTTCCCCTCTTTTTTAAAATCTTACCTCAACTTAGTTCTTTCACAAGTCCTTTTACCTGGGCCGAACCAATCGGAAGAAGGGTAGGAGAAAGCGTGTTCTTCAACAAGGACAAAGTGGCTATTAAATTTTCCTGTTTATCTCTTTCCTGCCCCTCCTACCCTCCCCATTGAATCATCATTAAGTTTTCTGTCCTAAAATTATGAAACGAGCCAGTTTAAGAATTCGTCGTCTCTCTTCCTCTTTCATTCTGTCGAAAATCTTATTTATACAGTTTTTGAAATTCAAGTTTGATTTTTCTTTAACTACGAAATCAAAAAAGTTTATGTCAAAATTCTGGAAAAAATTGAAATTTTTCAGTAATAAAATGGTACATATTTGCAGAAAAAAATAACTGATTATTTTTTGATTTTGTCTCAAGCTCTTCTCCTCCTCCTTTCACCCCCACCTCCTCGCTATTCAAACGTTTCTGTATTCATAAAAGTATTGTAAAATTATTTCTTCAAGATGTTATGAAAATTTTGAGACTTTTTGTTTTAATGAACTGGTTTTTCTTACCCCATTTTCTTATTTTCTTTTTGATTATTCTTCATCGTTCAGATTTCTTCAACTTTTGAAATAAAGTTTTTCTTCCAGTTTTTCCTTTATTTTTCTTTCATTTTTCCTTCAACTTCTCTAAAAAAAAAAGTCGAAGGTTGATTGTGAATTCATTTTGAATAAATTAATTGGAACTTTGAAAAGTAATGGAAAATCGATTTAATGTCCCATTTCTTACTTCCCTCCCTTTATCTTCAAAAAACCAGTGTCCTTGGAACTATCCAAGTTTTTTGAATAATTTATACGGATTCTCTAGCTTGAACGTTTCCGCCCCCAAAAAGGATGATATTTGATCGATCTATTTACCTTCCAAATATGATATAGATGAAAACCATATCTGACCTAAGCGTTTGAAAATTGTATCGACTTCAGAATTGTAGATGGATGAAGCAAACTTGTAAATTATTTTTAAAAATTCAGAATTTTTCAATTTTTTCATTATTCCACCCCGTTTCAGAGAAAATTGTGAAGAAATTGATTTTCATCTGAGTTTGATTTTCCTAATCAGTTTCACAGTTTATAGACTTTCAAGTAGTCCAATTTTGAGGGGTTTTTTTGGAAAAACGATTTGCCATTAGTGGAAAAAACCTAAAAAGGCACAAGCCTGCCCTTACCTTCCAAAAAAAAAAAATAAATAAAAATTTGATTACTTGTTGAAAATAATTCCATCCTTGATGTTGCTATGAATCTTGAATTATTTTTTATTTTGTCTTATCAGGCCTAGGTGTTCTGTTCCTCTATCCAAAAATACTTTCCATCGGGAAACCTCGACTCCAGTACCCTGGGCTCCTTTATACCTCCCGCAATTTTGAATCCCAGTGATATGAATGAATGTACTTTCAAGAGAATATGTGAATATGAACTTGGAAAGCTATATTTATTCAATCAATGCTCATTTTCTAATATTTTTTCCAATCAATTGAATTTGTGGTTTTTGAAAAAAAAAAAAAAATGGTTCAGCTTGAAGCTCTTCTTTTTTTATCGTGAAATCTTGGATTTTACATAATTATGTTGAAAAAGAACAAAAAAACAAAAATTGACCAATTGTATTAAAAGTGAGCAAAAGTTGACCAATTCGGAAGACATAGAACGAAACATTTTTTACTGAAATGAATTTTTTTCCACTCAGAATAATATCTTGTTTTTCTTAAAATTTTCCCTTTCGAAATGAATTTTTTTTTTGAAAAAATCTCACTTTCAATTTTTCCGGCTGAAAGAAGGTAGCAACCTGTCTCCTGAATTGAGTACATTTGAGAAATGAAAATTGGAAATCGATCATTTTTGAGATCTTTCGATGTAAAACCCCTCTCCTCTCTCAATGATATTTTTTAAATCTATTTATGAATAGTCTGAATTAATGAATTTTTTCATTTGCTTCTCAGGTTCGAAATCTTTGCTACATGGTCAGCAGGCGCGAAAAGCTGTCGCGCTCGTATCAGCGTCTTCGCGAACAAACATTCTATAAGCAAGCGGCGCTCCTGTCGGACACGCGGATCAGTCTAAGTACGGCGGAAACCACATCGATCAAGGAAGCGAATCACGGTCCTTCGATATACGATCGTTTATACTCGCACTCGAATGCTCCGGATCTGAGTACGGATTTCGAAACTATGGTATCGCGTATCGCTGGCTATTCGGACTCGGATCACTATTCGCCTCGACGTAGCGTCAACGGCTACGTGATCAGTTCAGGCAAACGATCGTGTCTGAATGGCGACCTGAAGAGTTTATCATCCGACAGCCATCTGTCCAGTGCCAGTGATTTGGAAACTGGCAAAGGTCACGGCTTGGATACCGAATCGGACAGTCGTTTTAAGGTGAACAACAATAGAATGAATAAGTCGCAGAGAAAAAACGCGGTAGAGCATCGCACGAAAAACACGGCCCGAAGAAGAAAAAGCAACGCGTCGTCGGTCGTTTCGTACCTCGACACGTCGTCGGCAAGCGACATGGAAGAGGCTCCGGCGTCAAAGGCGTCGACCGCCTCCTCCGCAGCCATCAGTCGACAACGATCAAAAAAGCCATCAGCGCCGGGCGCGGCGTCAAAAAAGTCACCTTCGCTAGGCCGCTCGTCTTTCGATCTGCTCGAGCGGCGGCTGCGGCGAAGTCGAAGCAGCGGCAGTGCCACTGCTGCCGATGACGACGACGAAGAAGACGACAGCGAAGATGATATATTCCTGATACGGCCGTCTTCGAAAACCAAACAACGAGTCGATATTTATTCGAGCGATTCGGACGACGATTCGTATTCGGCGAAGACGTCCTCGATCAAAGATTCGCGTAAACCTGTGCCAACCAAAGCGTCTATGAAAGAGTTCTCCGCCGGCCATAGTAAGTCGAAAGACGTCGCTGGCAGTAACGGTATCAAAAGTGGTAGCCAGCCGTCTAGTACGGAGAAACGTAAACGGCTCAAAAATCTGTTCGACGAAGAATGGGACGATACGTCGAGTAAAAAAGGTATCAAACGCGGCGGTGCCGATAAGAACGTCGACGATAAACTATCGTCCCGCGAAACCTCCGATATTGTTCCTCAACGTTCAGCTGCCAAAATCGCCAGCGAAACGATCACGACGCCGGCCACTACCAAATTCAAAAATCGTAAATCCGAAAAGAAATCGCCGGCCAAGTCGGCGTCAGGAGCGCGTAAAGAAGACGCCGATAGCAGACTGGCTTCCGAATGGGATAAAAATACCAATTTTCTGGAATCGTTGGTCGTACCTCAAAGGGCTGCCGCCGTTAAAGCCGCCCAGGCCATTGAACATATTAAAAACGGTATGGTCAAATCTACAACTCCGTTCGGAGAGGCGCAGCTGCAAAACGAACTGTTCAAAGCTACCGCGTCGAAATCATCCTCGTCAACGCAGCAGTCGCAACATCAGCAGAAAACGTTGCATAAGAAAGAATCGTCGAAACATCGTCATCATCACCAGAAATCATCCGCTTCGGTGCCCACCGGCTCTAGCGCCGATCACGATTCCGATTCGAAACCGGATATCAAATTCGGCAGCATTTTGGCCGATAAAAAATCCTCAGCGTTTCACCAAAAATCAACCAACGCCGGTACAGCGGTCTCGTCTGCGTCCGAAACGCCATCCAGCATTTTATCCGCGTCGTTACCGACGACCGTCCTCAGCACGGCCGTTAGCAGTATTTCACCGCTCGCCTCGACGGTTACCACGTCATCGACGACGACAGCCGTCAGCGCGACGGGCGCCACCTCAGCGACTACTCCGTCATTACCAACGCCTGCTGCGACGGTGAAAAAACCAACGGCGTCGAGTCGCAGCTCATCGAGGTCGTCGTCTTCGGGGTCATCTTCGTCATCTTCATCATCATCCTCGTCGACGTCGTCCTCATCATCGTCCTCATCTTCGTCCTCGTCGTCGTCCTCATCTTCCGGAAGCTCGTCGTCTTCATCATCGTCCAGCTCCGAAAGCGAACCGGAAGAAGAAGCGACGAAAAAGATGCCCGCGAAGCCGACGCTTCGTGTGGCCTCTCCACCGACCACGACTCCGGCCGTCAGTACGCTTAAATCGATGCCCAAGAGCAAGAAACGCGAACAATTACGCAACGATAAAAACGAGCCGGCTCCGGCCCTCACTAAAGAACCCGCCTCAGTCTCGCAGACTCCACCTGCGGCCTCAGAGAGTAAATCCAGCGTTTCCAGTATTGTCGGCGATAACGATCTTACCGCTGCTATTCAAGATCTGTACAAAGAAAGTACTCGTGGTAACAGCGGCGACGTGACGTTGTTTGAAGAAATGGAATGCGACGTGTCCAAGGTGAAACCATCTTCACCAGCGCCGCCTTCCGTGACTGAGCTCGAATCGGCGACATCGGTGTTCGACACCAAACTGCCAACGACGTCCGCCGACGACGATATGGAAAGCTGCGAAACGAAATCGGCCATTGAACATTTGACCAACAACGAAAGCGATTTCTTGTCTAGAGGATGGGAAACTGAATCGGCTACCGCGAGTATCGGCAGCGCCAGTCAAACGGTGGTCAGCGTCGATAACATGGAGAAGAATCTGGCCGAATCGTTGGAGGCATTCTTCGGCGACGAGTTCGAAGACTCGTTCAAAGAAGACTCGAAAGAAGATAGTGCTCGCGAAACATTGAATTTAGTAGAAAAACTCAGACTGGAGTTGGCTCGCAAGAAGACCATTGACGTAGATATTACATCCACACCGACGCCCGATGTCGCCATTGACGATTCCAAAATGCTCGGCGATATTGAACGTAACGTTGCTGGAGGTGATGAAAAGAGAATGTCCCTCGAGGCGACTGAACCGATCCACGATACCAACGCGGCCACTCTCAATAAAGAACAAATGCCTCAATTGGATATGAAATCGCAGCAACAGTCGATCACGATGCCGAGTCCTATGCAATCAACGCAGCAGCTGCAGCAGCAACAACAGCAGCAGTCTATGATGCGCAATAATCTCGATATGTTCAATACTTTCGCCGAAGACGTTCTGCAATCGGCAGCCTCCGCCGGTGTAGACGTCGCCTCAATCATGTCCGAGAAATCTCTACCGATCACAGATACCATAAGTATTAACACTGATACGCAATCGTGGCTGCCGGCCTCGCAACCACATTCAGCCAGCGGCGATCGTAGCTTCTCGGCGGACGAACGCTGCAGCGGAGATCGCGTCAATTCCTCTCCTTACCGCCAAGAAGACGAAGCTGCATTGATGAATCGATGGTCCGAGAACGTAATGATACCGTCGAGAAGATCGGATTGCTCGTCTACGTCGAACTCGTCAATAGCGTCGTCTTCTGGATCATCTTCGGCGTACTGCGGCGACGTGTTACCTCATTCTGCTCAAGCCGCCGTCGAAATGATGAGAAGCGTGGCTGCGACGGTCACCGATGACATAATACAATCGGCTGCCAGAACCGAACAACAAATGATGCAGCAACAGCAACAACAACAACTGCAAACGCCTACGTCGACTCAGCAGCAGCAATCGATGTTATCACAACAGCAGCAAGAAGCGTTGCGAAAATCGGCCGCAGTTGTCGCCGATCTACTCAGACCGGTCGATCATAACGACGACAATCACCATTATGCTAATTCCATCCAAGATAACTTTTATAACGCGTACAGAGACCATTTATCGTCATTGATGGTCAGTAAAATGCCTCCGTACGATGGACGTATGTCGACCAGACCTAACACTCTGTTCCCTGGCTCGACGTTTGATCCCACCGGCGGATACCAAGCATCCATGGGCAAACCGTACGAAGCGCCTTTGATGATTCAAACACCACCTTGTGCCGGCGCAGCCGCAGCCTCATTTACGAGCACGTCGCTCAATATGGCGTTCGTATCTTCAATCATATCTCCCATTCCGCCGATCAACACGGATGATACGACTTTGGCTGACGGTTGCACCGCGTCCACCCCCACGACCGACGAAAGTAGCTGTAAATTGGATACGCCGACGCCCCGGTTAAACAGCAATAAAGATGTTTTCGGCAGTGGTCTGGTGGTCGAGGCGGGCGATAAAGATAAAACTCAAGGTGGCTTCAACGATACCACTCTTAGCACCGATGATCTCGTTAATGACGTTTCGCTCAACGATACGAAATCCAATTCTTCAACCGGAGCAGGGGCGACACTTACAACACCGTCGCCCGTTTCAGCTACCCCCGCGCCTTGCGAACAAAAGAGTGATATCGAGAAAACCATCGATGAAGTGGCAGCCGCTGTTACGCCGACTGTTGTCCCTGTACCGACGACAACCACGTCTCAGCCTCCTACTCGACCTGAACCTACTAGTACGATCGCACCTCCGCCTCCGTCACCCAAACTACCTCCTCAGAATACCAAAAAATCGCCGACGAAACCGACACGCGCCTCGGCTCGAGTCTTATCTCAGAATAAATCACCGATCGCCAAATCTCCTCTGGCTACCGGCGTATCACCAGCCAGACTTTCACAGTCGATCGCCGAATCTCCCGGCGGTCCGGCGACGCCCGCGCCTACCACCAAAGCGGGTAAATCGACGTCGAGAAAGAACCACCGAAATAACCGGTCCTCCGGCCAACGTAATCGGGGCGGTCGGGGCAGAGGTCGCGGTCGCAACGCCAACGCGGCCGGATTCTTTTACCGAGACTGGGAAAGCGATACGAATTCCAAGCTGGTCGGCACCGTTTACGATTTCGACGACGAAGACGAACTGGGCGCCGATAATTTCGAAAATCTACGCGCCATGCGAGAAGAACGCCGCAAATCGACTGATACCGTTTATAGCAAGTTGTCGACTCCTTCGAAGGAGACGTGTTATTCGCCTAAATTTGCCAGTCCGTCGCAACAGCCGCCGGCAGCGTCGCCCCACCAGCAAACCAAACGCAGCAGCAAATCTTCGACGGCCGCCTCGCGTGCCTCGCATAGGTCTCAGCTATCGCCTTTGTGCGAGATTAGCAACAGCGGACGTATCATTACCAAAGACTATCGCGATAATATTGTCGCGCCTCATCCGCCTACGCCGGCGCAGCCCGTTGACGAAGAGGAGGACGGAGAGGAGGAACAAGGTAGAAAATTCAGAGAACACGACGCAGCGAAAGAACCAACGGTACAGGATGAGGACGAGGAAGAAGACGACGACGAGCTACAGTTCGACAAATCGTTCAAATCCGGTAACGCCGCTGCCACCCCCAAAGATGGACCTACGTCGTCGCCTACGTTACCGCAACCTCCTGTCCAGTCGGCCGCAGCTGTCGAACAGTTCGCCGCCGTACAACCCTTACTGCCCGGTCCGGTCGATATGCGTACCTACAGCGGTGACAGCACCTACGACGCGCAGAATCGTATCGGATCCAACGACGAAGACAATTACGCCGATATTACCCCGATTCCCGCAACCGGCACGTCCAAGACGACCATTCCGTCGGCTCCGGAACCGGTCAACGATATCGTCGATGCTCTCGAAAAGGAAATCGAACGGTATTCCGGTCTACCGACTACTCAGGCGAGTCGCGCCGCCAAAAGATCTCCGCCCGATACCGCTACGACAACTGGCTCGTTCACCACCGACTCTGCGTTCAAATCCGCCGATCCGAGTACGATCAACGTTACCAATGCGAGCGCAGCTCCGACTGCCGCCGCGTCATCCAATCATTTCGTACCCGCCGGTGTCAGCCAAGCTACGGCCACGATTATCGAAGACGACAGCACCGGCCAATCGCGTAATCAGCTCAAGATGAAAATCAAAGGGCCTTACTCGGATGCCAACTACGTGCCTATTACAACTCTGGCATCGGTCTCGGCCGCTCCTCCGACCGCGGTCTCGGCTCAGGTCACCATCACCAACGAATTCAACATGTCCGTTGGTAATTTGAACGTATCCGGGAGCGTATCGGCGGCCACGGCTGCGTCTAGCTACAACAGACGTATGCGAAAGAAAGAACTACTCAGGCAGTACTGCACGCAGCAGGATACGAATACCGACGATTACGTCAACGATACGATGACCGTAGCGAACGCGATACCTTCGGCTGCTGTGCCGAACGAAACCGTAAGCTCGATGCCGACGCCTAATCCGGCTCGCCAGAGCGCTGGGCCGAGTTACAAATTACCCAAAGCGGTCGCCTCGATGACCACGATACCGACCAAAGAAGATTACAAAGCGTTGATCGATGCGGCCACCAGTATCGATAAAAAGAAACGTGGCAAAGATAAGTACTCGGCGGCGTCTTCGGTTTACGATTTGAATAACGAGCCCGCTGGCACCGGAGCTTTCGCGTCGACCGGATTCGGCGCCAATAACAACGTCAACAGCTACAACAACGCTTATTACCATAATAATCCGGTCAAGCAAAGCTATACCACCGGCGGCCTATCGGGATCGTCGGATAATAAAACTGCCACTTTAGATACGAATTCGTCAACGACCGGAACCGATAATCACGTCACCAAGCGTAAAAGTCGCGGCGGCAATTCGTCCTGCGGCGCTCCGCCCAAGCTCAAGATCAAAATCGGCAATGCTCCTTCGGTAGTCGCGGTGGAGACCAACAGCAGCGCCTCGGCCGGTACCGGTAACGGTTCCGGCACCACTGGCAGTACCTTCGAGGATAAAAATCTACGCCTGAGGCCGCCCAAAAAACGTCTGTGCGATTCGGCCGATAAACTGCCCAGCGCCGCCACCGTCGAGCAGCTCAAACGCGAAAGTATGCGGTACCGATCGAAGGTCATCAGCGAATTCCAAAACAGCGCCGTCGAAGGTACCGGAACCGGCGGCGGCAGCCGTTCGCAGTCCAGAGGTGGCGGCGTAGACGACGCTTACTTCAGCGATATCGAAAACTCGGTTTCGTCGACGACCAAAGAAACCGGAGCCGCCGGCGGATCGAGTTCGTCGTCGAAGAAACGTCGCAAACGATCCTCGTCCGGGGCAGCTTTCAATCAGAAATCCAGCAAACGCAAGAAGAAGACTAGAAACGATTACGACGGAGTCGACAGTACGCCCCAGGTGCACGTAATTACCAATCACGAAGTAAGCGAAGGTGCGCCGAAAAAGATCATCATCAAGTTCGGCGGTCTATCGACATCGACCTCGCCTCCGCCGCCGGTCGCCGCGCCCAAACCGCCTAAATCGAAACGTAACATGAATCACGAACTAGACTCGGTGAGAACTAATAAAATTACCCCCATCAGATTAAAATTATCCAAATCCAAAGAAGGTTACGTAACTAAGCCGTCGTGCGTCGAAGACGACGATTCGTCCGCCACCGTCACAGCAACCAAGAAGAAATCAGCGTCGCAATCCGGAGCCGATTCTTCGTCCGCAGCAACGTTACCAAAACATGTGCCCTCGGCCACAACGGCACCCGAGACAAATTCAACGGATACGGGGTCCGCGACGAATCCTTCTTCGGCGCCATCGCTGGTTGCAGCGGCGTCTACTTCCAATGCGACAGTGTGATTTAGATATTTTTAATTCTGTTTGTGGTTTTTTTTCCTCTTCTTTCTTTACTTTTTTTTTGTTCGTATCTGTTTTTTTTTTTATTTATTCCTCCCGTTTATTTATTATCGTAACTTTTTTGTTCTGTTTTTGTCGTGTGCCCCATGCCCCTGCCCTGCCCCTCATTATGATCCCATTTTCTCATTTATATAATGTTGTTATATTACCGTGTCTTGTTCGTGTGAGTGTGTGAGTGAAGGGTGGCCGTTCGATTAATCAAGCTTACGAATGGTGCTGCCTTTTCTGCGTCGCGTGTAAAGTGCATTTAAAACCGATTGGGTGACGGAAAAATTATCTAATTTGGGTCCTGTGCGATTATTAACAAGTCGGATCTGAGGCTCGATCGGATGCTTACAATGAATATCATGAATTATCTCGCCGATCGAGATCGATTCCGGTATTTTGCTCAAAATTAATTACTACGATGTTAAAAAATGGAAATTTGAAATTGAAAGCCCTCGGCACTTAACGTAGTCAAATTTTTTCTATTATTTTTATTTAAAAAAAGTGCAATATTTCGTCTTATCTAATATTTTAATTCATTTAATTATGATAATTATTACGAATGTTTTTTTTTTCTTTCCTCTCTCTTTCTCTCTATCTCTTTTTTTCTCTCTTTATATAATTTTTATGTATGTAAATTTATACTTATTATTGAACTAACGAAATGTGTATTAATTCGTCGATATTTTTTTTTTTTTCGTTTCTATTGTCGTTCTAACGATGACGTTTTTTATGTTAAATTTTTTTCGAACATTTCGAACGATAGGTTATCGAGAGAATTTTGTTTTTGTTTCGTTTCGTTTTTCATTAAGAATTAAGTTTATCTACGCTTTAGACTTTCTCTCATTGTATGGTACATACGATCGGCCGTAGACGTGTTTTTAATTTTGTCGTGCTGTTTATCTATCTCCTTATGTTGTGTATTATCTTGTAAATGGATTCAAGCCGGTTGTAGGGAAGGTTAGAAAATTCTAAGGGATTGATTCCCGTTCCCCTCAGCCCCTATCGATCCCTACGACTGGCTCGGGAACTCGTAATGGTAACCTGGGTTTTTCGTCTAGTCTGAATTTCCTTTTTTGTGCTGGAATATTAGAGAAGTGTAGGAGGGGAAGAGGGGTAATAAAAGTTGAGCTAAAATAGGTAATTTTTCTTTCGTTTGAATAAATCGTGATTTGATTTTGTTACTTTTTTCGAGAATTGAAGATTAAACTATTAGTAAATTTTTATGAACAATTTTATAGCGAAACCTAGGTTATTTGAGATAGGAAATGTGATCGTGTGAGGTGATAAGGATTATGAAGTGGAAATAATTCGAAAAATGAAGTTTGGGAGTTGAATTCGATTTTTGGGATTAGTTTGAATCTGGAACTAATTGTATTCTATTTTTTATAAAATTGTGCCTATACTCAGAATTTAGAGGATGCTGAACTTGAAGTTTCGGAATAGCAAGTCCTTGAACTCAAATAAAGTGATAAGTGTGTGTATTTGCAGTTTTCAAAGAGTAGATTTTGATTTTAAAATCCTTTGGAATTTTGGAGGTGCAAATTTCTTTAAAATTAAAATTAACGAATGAAATCTTTTCACTCTGAATTTGAAGGAGAAGTCCTATGTAATTGGGGGGGGGTCCAAAGAAGTCTTGATAGCTCTGATTTTAAATTTCTTGAAATTACTTTTGAATTATGAAAAATTATTTAATCTCTGTGTAAATTAAATCGAATGAATTGACGAAAGAAATAATATGGTTTACAAAATTTAAAACCAAATGACCAAAAAAATAGAAAAATGATTTCGAAAAACTCGACTATTTTTCTCGAAAAATTTCTGCTTTATTTTAAACATTTTTTGAACTTTTTGTTTTCAACAAAACTTTCTTCATTTTCAAATAAGCAAATGTCAAAATTTTGATGATCTGACCCCAAAATGAGCTCCAAAAAAAGGTGCGAAGTCTAAATTATTTGATATTTTGAAGTTTCTCATTTCGGAGCTCATTGTAATCCAAAAGTTTAAAATAGTTGAAAATTCGAAATCATCAAGTTCGAAAACTGACACATTGATATTGAAATTCAAAATTTCCCAATTTTGAATTCCCTTCCTCTATTTTTCTTTAAAAAAATAAATTTCGAGTTTGATGATCAATTATTTATTGAAAACGTATGGAAAAATTGTTTTTTTGATTCGAAAAGAAAAAAAGTTCTCAGTGGCAAATTTCAAAACTATTAGTTTTAAAAATAATTTTCAATCCGAAATCTAAATTTTGAAATTTTTATTTTTCAATGCTTCAAAATTTTAAAAATTTCGACGTTTTACCTCTGAACGGTCAATTTTATTTTTAAAACTGATGAATTCTTAAGTCCAAAATGAACTTTCTTGACTCAATTTTTATTTTTTAGTTTTTTTTTTTGGAAATTAACTTTATTTTTTCAAAATAACATTATAATTTTCAACTGCCTATTAAAATATTTAAACTAAAAAAAAAATACTTGCTAGAAAATGAGTAAAATATTAGTGTCTCAAAATCCCCATTTTGGACCTATTAATGAGAAATTTTCTAAAAATCTTATTAAGTACTTGAATGATTCATTTTCCATTTACAAAATCAATGCTTTTTGTTTTTATAAACTAAAAATTAATTTTTCTGAATTAATACCCGATAAAAATTTAATTTATTTAATAATTTTTTAATAAATGAAGATTTTCTTTATTTCTGAAAAAAAATTGAATGAAATACTCCAGATTTTATAGAAATAAATCTCCAACTACATCAAATTCATAGTTCATTTTCAAAACTAATGTGTTTTTGAGCCCAAAATAAACTTCAAAAAAGCTATAAAATTTAGAATATTGAAAATTTTTTGAAGGTAGATTTTGAAATTTCTTATTTTGTAAAAAATTAATGGTTTAAGGGTTGATTATCACTTAAATATTTAGTTTAATGAATTTTTAAACTAAACTATCAATATCCACATTGAAAAATTTTCAGATTCGAAATTCTATACACTTCTCTTGAATTTAGCCATACTCATTTTGAATTTATAATTCAATAGGTTCCCAAAAAACCGCAAAAAAAAAGTCTTATTTCAATTTGGAAGGAGACCTGTCCGCAGAGTGCCATTATTCATTATTGTAGATTTTGGATTTTCGGAAATTATTTTTCAATTTACCTAAAATTCCTTTCATTCTCAAAAAAAAATAGAAAAAAAAAACAATAAATACTTACCTTAAAATTTCGAACAAAAGTGAAATACCTGAAAAAACTCGCCCATCTCGCTCGTTTCGAGATTTCACTTCAGATCCCCCCTCACCTCGCACGATCACAAATATCAAGAAGAAAATTTCTGTGTCAATTATTAATTGTTAGACGAATTGTTGTACGTAAATGTTTTTAAAAAAAAATTTTTTTTCGTTCGCTGTAACTTTAAAAAGTGCCTAAATTTATGCTTGTTATTCAAAAGCTTTTTCTGGCTTGGAAATTTTTCGCTTGACTTTTCGATACAGCCGGCGCCGGCCTGAACGCGTAGATAATTCATAGGGTTTAGCAGCGTGTCCGTTAGTACCTGCCGGAAAGGTGGATTTTTTCGAATAAAAAAACAACATTATTCGCGTATTTTCGTATTGCCTAGCGCGATTTTTGAAATAATCGTGGATGAAAGAGGTGATCGAGCCGCATGGCAAAATTTTTAGTCATTATCGTTTGTTTTGTTGATATTTTTTTACGAATATTATGCTAATAATCGTGTGCGTGGGCGAAATTTACCCATTTATTATTTTTCATTTTGATGAAAATATCGAAAGTTAGGGTACCGGGTATCGGTGGTGTTACAGTATTCATTTTTATTATCGTCGTGGTTCTAGAGTTGAAGTTGTTATTGTTGTTGTTAATGTCCCATTGGGATAGGTCGTGTTGAAATTTCAGGAGCGTGGTATTTTTCATGGCCTAAGAAAATTGGGTTATTTGGAGTTTCGTAGAAAGTACATAAGTAGTTGAAAAAAGAAATTAGCGTAGGTATCTCATTTAGAATCGTAGCTTGAGGTTTCCTCTTTCGAAGGGCCAACTGCTTGAATTGGGCCGTCCATTTTGACGTTTTATGGCATTGATTGCATTTGCGGTCTGATTGAGAAAAAAATTGTATTTTTACGCGGCTTCGATGATGATTTTAAAAAAGAAAAATTTCTGACGTGAATCTTTCCTGTCTCTCTCTCTATTTCTATATCTGTTTTTAAGGGCTATGAAGATGTTCTCCTTAACATAATACAAAGTTTTTGTTTTTTTTTTCGAGTAGTGGTTATCTCTTATTTTTTTTCAACAGTGGAACTGTTCTATTGGTTATTATTATTGTTTGAAAGTTAATTACCCCCGGAGGGTGTTTTCTTTAAAAACAAAGAACTTAACAACCGAGTGGTTAAGCAGCTGTTATTTTTTTATTGTTATTGTTTTTTTTTCTTTTTGTTATGAAATTAAATTAGTAATACCTTTTGTAATTAATCGAAATTTCATTATACTCGTCTATAATTTTTTTTCTTTCTATTTGTTTTTTTTTCTTTTTCTCTACTTGTTGTAAATTTTGTATTTAAAATGTTACGTCGTATGTGTAAAATTTTGTAAATAATGCACATAGTATATTGTATTATTTATATATTTCTAAAACGGTAAGTTTTTTTTTAATATTTAAAACTTTATAAGAAATATTTATTAAAATAAAATATTGAGATTGTTTTATTAAAGTTGGTGTTTTATTTGATGGTGGACAGAAATTGTGCCAAATTGGATTGGTCGTTTGGGAAAGAATGGGCCTGAAAAAATTTTGAAATTAAAATGTTGAAAAAGAATTGGATGAAAAATTTGGTAATTTTAAGATGAGAAATATTTTGAAATTGAAAACGCATTGATAAAATCGAAATTTGGAAACAATTTTTTTAAATTTGAGATGGGCCAGTTCATGTTAATGTAGTTTTTATGCTGTTTATGTGAATATTTTTCAACGTCAAATTCTTGATTGATTAGTTTTTTTATTTCGACGAAAAAAAATCAAAATAGTGATGTACTCGCGCCGGTAGGTATTTTTACTTTCTCAAGCAGTTTGCTTGCAAGATTTTGTTCCAAATTTATCTAATTTTTCTAACTATGAAGAATTCTTCTTAATATTTTTGAGTATTTCAATTTTTCGATCAATTTATGTATTTATAAAGAAATTTTTTTGTCAAGAAGTTCGCCCTTCAATCTTTTCAAAGAAGTGAAATAATTTGCAAAAAACTTTCTCTTGAAGTGAACAACCAGTGTCTAATTTAGTCTTCTATTTTAAATATTTGCAGTTCATTCAATTATCAATTTTAAGAAAATGCAAGAACCAAAAATTGAAAATTCTCATATTAAAAATAGAATTCGTACATGCATGAATGACTAAATCCACATCGCTGATTCTGAATCTAAATTCAGCAAGTTCAACAATCATCTATTTTTATTTTAACACGGACTCTTTTTTTTGGTTTTGTTTTTGAAAAGGTAACTGAATTTTCACCTCAAAAATTCGAAATGTCGAAAATATGATTTTACATTTTAGGCAGCTATACTTGAGAATCAAAAAAAGGACATTTTCTCATTTTTATTATTGAATAATTATTATTGAGGTCGTTGATTGTAAATTGTGTTATCCTGAGGAATAATTAAAATAATTAATTGGAAAAGAGTGATTGAGTGACAGAAAAAAAATACTAATTAATAATTTTTGGTTTTCGATGATTTAAAAATTAAAATTAAAAATTTCATTAAAATGGCAAAATTACTCTAACCAATCACAAATCGTTTTTTATGGTTTTTAAAAAATCAAGATTCCTGATTGGTCAATTTTGGTGTGGAGTTATCCAGTTATAAGATTATATATCTTATGGTTTGTGTTATCAGAAAATGTTTTAATGTTTTGAATGGAAAAATTCAAAATTTTTTAGCTCGTTTATGTATTTGCTGTCAAAAATTAATGCATATTTCACTCTTATTTGGAACCTAACTCACCGATATTCGTTTGGTATCATCATCTGTATTCGTTTTCAACGTAATCAACTTGTTTGATGATGCTTTCCCTGCATATAAGGTAAGAGAATCAATCATTTCAAAACTCAAGTCCAGATTTTAAAAGTTTGGTGTAATCGATCATTAATTTGAAATTTCGTACCCGCGGGAACTATTCGCTTAAATTTCCTTCCGCATATGTCTTTTCCGACTCTTGAATTATTTCTCATCATTCAATACAGGTAGAAATTCGGAGACCAATCGATTGTGTTTGAGTGAAAAATGCAAGGAACAGGTCTCGAAGAAGTCGGTATCGCCGGCCAAGCGTACCTCAGAGATGCCCTCACCAGTTGTACTGATCCTTTACAAGCCATCGAAGAATTTCAGGTAAAACTTTACTCACATTGCTACCAATTATTTCTCTATTTACTGATAACGTGATTATATTTTCTTCAGCGAGAAAATGGCATCAGTTTACAATCTTTGAGACAAATGTTACCGTTGCTCGATTTACATGGCGTTGCCAGGCTGGAATTTCACACTTCTATTCTCGAGGTAAGATTTTATCACTGCGAAGAATATACTTCAATTCTTATCTTGGATTTTTTCATTTGCAGGAACTCAGAGAGAAACTGACCGCGAAGATAAACGAAATTGGACAAAAAGAGGGTCGTGAACGAGACAAAAAATTGAAAGAATTGTTAGTTCGGAGCTTTCCTTTGGTTAGGGTTAAACAACTTAGACCGGTTGTTATGGCTATTCTCAAATGTACCAATCATATAGAGGATAAATATTTGAAAGTTTTAGTAAGTTTTTTTTTAAAAAAATCAGGCCTAGGCTTACTTTAATTTAAATGACATATTTGTGATCGATTATGTTTCAAGGTTCGTGATAGAGAATTGTACAACGATACAGATACCGAAGTCAAAAGACAAATATGGAGAGATAATCAGTCTTTATTTGGTGACGAAGTGTCACCTTTATTAACGCAGTATATTCGCGAAAAAGAAACTGTTCTGTTTGATCATACCAATTTAACGAATTTATTTTTCAATCCTTCGCCAAAGGTAGAGTATTCCTTCGGGAATAGTTTTAAGGCATAATTCAGGTCAAGTAATATTTGTTTTTATCATTTTAGAACCGAAGACAAGGTGAAGTAGTTCAAAAACTTGCTCATATGATCGGATCCAGTGTAAAATTATACGATATGGTGTTACAATTTTTACGTACGTTGTTTCTGCGCACCCATAATGTTCATTATTGTACCTTGAGAGCTGAATTACTTATGGCTTTGCATGATCTCGAAGTGCAGGTGATCGTTAGAATTTATAGCGTTGATCTAGGCAATACCTGAGAGCTGATTTCATGTGTGTGTGTGTGTTTTTTTCATAGGATATAATATCTGTCGATCCTTGTCATAAATTTACCTGGTGTTTGGATGCGTGTATTAGGGAGAGAAATGTAGATATTAAACGATCTCGAGAATTACAGGTAAAATTGGAATATTTGTGTTAGTATTCAATTATTTTTCATTTTTTAAAAACATAATTGATCGCAGGGTTTCTTGGACAGTGTAAAAAGAGGACAAGAACAGGTGCTCGGTGATTTGTCGATGATTTTATGCGATCCTTATGCTATCAATTTTCTTGCTACTTCTGCCATGAAGATTTTGCATCACTTGATCAATAACGAATCTTTACCCAGGGTAAAATTAGACTGCTTCAATAGAATTGTGTATTAATTAAGAAATCAACAAACTAATGAAAATTATCATTTTGTAGGATAATACGATTTTAACGCTGCTTCTGAGGATGCTGGCATTAGGCCTCAGTGCTTGGGTTATGATCGATTCTCAAGTACGTATCAATTCGATGTAATTTTTTCCATTCAATTCGTAATTATTGTGGAATTTTTTATAGGAATTCAAAGAACCTAAATTAGATAGCCAAGTTGTTACAAAATTCATGCCTGCTTTGATGTCTTTGATGGTAGATGACCAAGTACGAACACTGAATAGTAAAATGCCTCCAGATGAACGTGAATCTGCCATTACCATCATTGAACATTCCGGTACGTTGATGAATTTGAGGTTTCATAAGAAAATTTTCACAATCTGTTCGCAAAAATTAAGCAAAAATTAGTCTAATTGAACGAATTTTTAGATTACATTGTTGTTCAAAAGTATTTCATTTTTACTGAATAAGCTGATTTTAAATTTTCAAAAATCAAAAAATGAATTTTACAGCTCCTTCAATTAGCCTATTCTGGGTCAATCTGTGAATTTGTGAAATAAATTTTTTAAGTCGTAATCAAATTCGATTTTGTATTTTAGGTCCAATTCCGGACGCAGTCCAGGCATATATCCAAGAAAGCAGCGTAGCCAGCATAATAGCTATTTATTACACCCTGCATACTGCCAAAGTCAAGGATAGAGTTGGCCTGATGAGAATATTAGGCTCATTATCAAATTGCGATAGTGATCGAGCTTTCGAAGATCCATTTCTTCATTCCTTGGTATAAAAAAATTATATTTTTAATAAATTCGTGATTTTATTCAATTTATGAAACATTTTTATATATTCGTAGGTTTCGTTGTTCATCCAACAAGCGGATGAATTTTCAGCCGAAGATTTTTGTACGGTCGTCTTCGACGAATTTTTCTACCCTGGATTAGCTCGAGAAAATGTAACTCGTCATGTGCTGAAATTGTTATGGTATATTCATCCCAAACTACCAGTTTCTAGGTTAAACACACTGGTTAAAATGCTCCAGCCGACTTATCAACATAACGAAGCGGTTCATACGCTTTATGAAATGTTACACGAGAAAATCAACAATGATAGCGAGCCTAATCAAAGTTCTGCTGTTTCCCCTGATCCTGATGATCTAAATTCGCCTCTAATGAGTGTACCTACTCCGGCACCTTTGTAAATATGTGACTTTAAATGTCGCCTGGAACTGACTTGCGATACAAAATATATTGTAGAATAATTTTTTTTATAAGTAATAAAAGTTATTTTAAGTGAGTAAAAAATGTAAAATAATTTTTTTTATTGAAATCTACAATTAGAAAATTTTTCATTTCTTTTTTTTGAACAATAATAAAATTTTGTTTTATTAAAATGTGCATTTTTTTTTGTTTTTGAACTCAATTTCATGTGAGCTGAAAATTAAGCGTTTGAAACCCATTTTAAAACATATTTTTCTCTCAGCCATTCTGATGACAATAGGTTTGTTTGGGCGCTATAATAATATGTAGTTATGAAAAAAATTATGAAATTCAGGAAATTTTTGTTAACTTTATTAACCATAAATGCTTTCCCACCAAAAATGCCAATGGGGTAAAATGTTCGTTTTTGCGCAGAAAAAATGAATGATTACCCATCACTATTCCTAAAATTTTATATATTTTGGTGAGAAAGTAATAAAAATTGAGTGTTAATTGACATTTGAGAAATTCTATGAGAACTGATCATATCGAAACAATAGAGAAGTCATTTCAAAGAAATCTTATTTTCAACTTTGAATTTTTTCCTCAAAATCTATGCACAGAAATTTGCTCAAATTTTGTTCAAAGTCGCGATGAAGGATCCTTCTTATGAATATACCATCGGTATAGCGAATCTCAGCTCATATTGACTCAGCAGAAACTAAAAATCGTGGTTTGGTGTCATTTTCATTTAATTGAATGGTACCTATTCTAAAAAAAGAGATGTGTCGTGTGTCTACTTGTATTTTTTAAATACTTAAAGTTAAAAATTTTCTACTGTTTTTAATATATACTGTTGAAATATAAAATAAGTATAGAATAAAATGATATCGTTGATGGAAAATACTTTGTATGTGTAGTCGAAGCCGTCGAAGGGCAATCAAATAATTTGATTACACAAACGAACGATAAAATTTTATTATTCATTACTATACAGAAGTCGGTTGCGTTATGTTGTCAAGTGTGAATATTTTTTCAAGGAGACGGTTATCTAATATGTAATTTTAAAATTTCGGTTCAGGTTCAACGTAAACAAATCCAAAACACAACCGCAGAACGAACTTCAATACTTGCGGATAAGACGTACGATAATTGTATGAAAAATGTTAAAATTTACCGCTGTAACAATTGCGCTTATCAGTGCAATAGTGTTTTATGTAGTTTTTAAAGAACCGCCCACTATTCCGAATATACCAGAAGTGCAGTGGAGGGATGATGCCGTTGAAGATTCGCAGATATATCCTTTCAGTATCAATGTATCGGATAAAGTAATAATTTTTTAATTACTGATTCAATTTTCGTGGTATAGGTATTAGGTATACAAATTACAAATTCATATTTTTTATATCTTTAGGCTTAACTAGCAAATATTATTCATAATTAGGTTCTAAAACAAGGTTCACTTTATATAAGTATATTATGTACTTATAGTTTTTATGGCTCTATAAAATCATAAAATTTACCTAACATTAACGTGATGTTTTTCGACCACGAATCAGAGTTCATGAACTTGATTACAATTACAAATCTAATGATCTATAGCCAATTCAGTTCCCTCGTTTCTCCTACACATTAATATAATCAAATAATTTCAGCCTCGGGCTAAAAAAAAATTTGAAGCAATAGACCCTTACATGAGAGCCGAATTTTTGATTTGAGATGTTCTTCAAAATTAGTTCATAAATTCAAAGGATATCAAAGGTTGGCTGGTTAAAAATAAAACCTTTAAAAAGTACGTTAATAACATTAATCAACTTGACGTACAAATTTTTAAACTTTCCGCTCTGTAGATGACAGGAAAATTCAGGCTTTTGAACTTGACTAAGGGCGAAGATGAGCGGGAAGCTGGAATTTGGATATGTTAAAGACAATAATTACCTATTCACTAACTATTATAAGATAATTTCAGAAAATTTCTTCACATGATTGTCGATTTTAGGATCCCTGCAAAAAAAACCCTTGATTTTTTCAAGTTTTGAAACTCAAAGATCTAAAAATACCAAAAAGCAGTTCGATGATCCATACTGACTTCGCCTATAAAATGACCTTCTAGGTAAACCTGAAGGACTCTTTAGGCGGGACAATCTGAAAGAATGATAAAAAAAATTCATGGTTCATTATTTAGTTTTAGGACCTCAAAAGAAGTAAGAATGAGCTAAAAAGTTGAAATTTGGATACTGGTACGCTCAAAACTGGTGATCATATATACTACATACCTATTACTAGTGAAAATTTTAGGGTTTTTCTTGTTTGAGTACGTTGTAGGATCATTCAAAAAAAAATTTCAGTTTTTAGGATCAAAGTTCAAAACCCTCAAACAGCTATGTATGTACAAAAATTTAGAAATTTTCTTCGTCGAAGATTGATTTTAAGATCCCACTGAAAGGACGCAAATTTCTTTAGTGTGGTTTGATTTGATCTTTAAAAACCAACTTTTTGCAATTTTCAAATTCTAAGGACAATAACCTCGAAAATCACGCCGATGACTCTTTCCTCACTTCACTAATTTTGGCTATTTTATAATTTAGCTCACTTTATTTCCGCTGTGACTCCTGTAAGCTGGACCATGTCGTATTTTTTTAAATAGGTAGATATGTGAGATAGGAAAAAAAATGAGAAATTGAGATTATTCAGTCAGTTGAACCATGATGAGAGCAGGAATTGAAGTTTAACTGATAACTGAAATTTTAAATATTAGAGATACCTGATAAGAACTCTGAATTTTTGATCGGTATTAGGATATTCGGACGGATTTTAGGGCTCTTGTACGTCTTTGATGGCTTCGATCAAGCAGGGAGAAGAGAATTAATTCAAGGAAACTCAACAAACTGGTATTTTTGTTTCTCTATACACGCACTGATTTCTACAACCCAGAAAAGAAAACAAATTCGCCTGTTGGTACTCCATAACAACACATAGAATTTTACTGGTTTGACATTCTTAACACTTAAATTAGTAAAAATAGTTTCAACGACTGTCCGTAGTGCCCAGATATTTGACTATTCTGTTGAATTGTGGGAGATGGATGTGGTTCGTGAACATTTTCCGGTGAGTTATTTCCTTACACCAACTAGCAGCTTGGGCGGTAGTGTCAGTTTGCCGGTTCGCCGGAATCAGTGGGATCCAGTAGTTTTCAAAGCTCTTCAGGCTCTCCTCTATCAACGGGCGAATCTGTTTCTGCGCTTGGGCAGGTAATCGAAGGGATCGGTGCTCCGTTGTTGCCCGTAGAGCAAGACGTACCTCATCCCACCCCCGAAGAGGAACCGTACAAAAGCGCTCTCCCTTCAAAATTATTTCTTATACAAAATGGTCTGATTTCGGCGATTGCTATGATTCGACCGCGGCGAAAATTTCGTACTAATGCGAATATAGTCAAATGCCCAAGTACACGTATTTTCTAAAGTTTGGAAAATTTAAAAAGTGACTCGTAAAGTTTTTTTGCGATGCTAAACTATTGTGTCTTTTGAATGCTGATAAAATTGTAAAAATCACTTGATGAAAATTTCGTACTGTTTTTTCTCAACTTTTTTTTGGCTCGTTCGAAATCGTCGTTCTGATCTTCATGTTGATGGGTGTATTCTACGTTGAAAAGAGTGGATTCTCAATTTTCTTCAGGTTACGCATGAAACCTGTAAATAAAATTACATACAAATTAGAAATGATATCGATTTTGATGGCGTATCCGAATACTCACCATAACTGGACTTCCTTATTAACGGGATGTAATTTAAATATATTAGAAATAATCCTCCATGTGCATCGATCTAGGTAACAGTTCCATACATGTCGCGACAGCATGACACCTCGCTCACCTTTATTCGTCGGATTCGTAATATACCTCAGAGTGCTTAGTACCTTCCCTATCCATCTAAAACGAATTAGTGACATGTGAGTGAACCAAATAGTTATTTGATTTTACCTCGGTAAAACTGCTCTTACAGTTCTATGTCAATTTCGCCTCGGTATGATGACGATGGTTCCTCTTCGGGGGCGGGATGAGGTACGTCTTGCTTTACGGGCAACAACGGAGCACCGATCTCTTCGACTGCCTGCTCCAGCGTAGAAATAGCTTCGCCCGTTGATAGAGGAGAGCCTGAAGAGCTTTGAAAACTACTAGATCCAACTGATTCCGGCGAACCGGGCGAACTTACACTGCCGCCCAAGTTGCTAGTTGGCGCAAGGAAATAATTTACCGGAAAATGTTCACAAACCACATCCATCTCCCACAATTCAACAGCATTAGTACATCTAACGCAAGACATTATGTATTTTAGATATACTGCACCTAAACCTAAAGGAAAAAACTTGTCAACTTACTCAGCATGTACCAAACTGTTGATTTCGTTAATAACATTCGTTGTCAGTAATTCAGGATGATTACGAAAAAACTCGGACATCTTTCGCAAAAAATTCAACGTCTGTGTGTAGCTGTAATCAAACGCCATACTTATTCTATTAACACAAACTAATTTCTTTAAAATTATACTTTTATGTAGATTAATCGCATTAGTACGAAATTTTCGCCGCGGTCGAATCATAGTAATCGCCAAAATCAGACCATTTTGGGATTCGCTATTCGGACCCAATCTCGATACCCGGTCGCTCATGATTAAGTCAGAATGACTCCCGAGTTCGAACATCTTGATTCTGTGGACTTCGTTTAAACTTTAAAATGAATATTGAATATTATTTTGTACTATTAGAAAAAATACTTGGAGGAATTAAATGATTACAATATACATAAAATCATTCTGCGGAATGCAGATCATTGAAAATTGAAATTGACTAAGTCGGACTTGATCAATTTCAATTTTCAATGATCTGCATTCCGCAGAATGATTTTATGTATATTGTAATTATTTAATTCCTCCAAGTATTTTTTCTAATAGTACAAAATAATATTATTCATTTTAAACCTTTTTCTTCTTATTATTTGAAATAAAATTCGTCTTAATTTACCATAATACGTAATACGTAAGCAAAATTCAATATCTCAGCTTAGCTATTATCGGAAAGTAAGCAATTGAAGGAAACGTACAATAATCGTAATTCGTAAGTAAACTAGAGAAACGAAGTAAAAAAGTGAAACGTGTTTCATCATTTTCGTTTTAGTTTCATAATTTTTTAAACAGAAACAGATTTTTTTGAAGTTTTTTCTTTCGATAGCGATAGCGACATTCAATGGAGATAGAGATTAGTCATTTTGTTTTAAATCGTTGAATAAAAAAATGTTTGGAAGGAACAAACTTTATTGAAAAATTGTTGATTTCTGTTTCATAATCGTCAACTTCGGCGCATTAATTAATAATTAATGCGCCGAAGTAATTAATGTAAATAGCAATCATCGCCGAATGCAGTAGTACTGATAAGGACTTAGAAAAATTTCAGATGAGTAAAGAATTGAATCGTTCACGACCGGGTATCGAGATTGGGTCCGAATAGCAAAACCCGACAATTTTTTACAAGAAATAATAAATTTTTTGAAATTTGAAGGGAGAGCGCTTTTATCATTTCGACTCGACCGTGGCTGATTTAACTGGACTGCGCCAGCACCCCACATCACGGTCGAACCTACCCACTTGCCTACTAACCGAATGTGACATCACGCGATTTCACGTGAATTTTACTTTCAAAGCCAAAAAAATTAAAAGCTTACGCAAACGAGCGCAGAATGGAAACAGCTGAAAATTCTACGAATTGCTAAAAAGAAAGTGAACTTTAATTAGTAATTACATTCGATCGTGGAATTTAATTCGCGTAAAATAATAGCTCACTCGTCAGTTCTAATCTGAGCTACGAATAAGCCACGTGTGATATTAATCCGACTCGTAAATTCGGTATTTTTCGAATGTGTTTGCTGGTCCATTATCAGTGCTGGTAAAATTATTTCATCAACTTTTCGTTACCATCATGGGCTTGGACATAGAACTATTTCGTGCCGATAAAGGAGCAAATCCAGAATTGGTGAGAACTTCGCAGAAAAACAGGTATAAAAATGTCAAACTCGTCGATGAAGTTATCGAAGCCGATCTCGAATGGCGAACGATACGTTTCAAAGCTGATAATCTCAATAAATTGAAGAACACCTGCAGCAAGGCGATCGGCGAGCTAATGAAAAAACAACGAGCAGCTTCCGGTGAGAATAAAACCGAAAATGAATTGAATTTAGATTTAGAACACCTAAACGAGTACTTCAAAACATTCAGCTTTATGGATGGAAGCGTCCCTAGCAAAGCTGATTCCTACGTTTATAGTAAAATCAAACCAGATTTTAACGCCGAATTACGTACCAAATACTCGAACGTTTCGAGATGGTTCAATACTTTGGAATCGTACAGTACTGCGGACGTCGACGCTTTCGGCGAATCGGAGAAATTCAAGAATCAATTCTTACCGGCGAACTTTTTCCGAGACGATTTAACCTTCGACGATCTCAAAGGATTGTCTCTGTCGCAACTGAAACAGTTCCGGCAACAGATCGATGATGCTTTGGTAGCCAATGAAAAAGCCATGATCGATGTGGAACTGAAACGTAGCCAAGCTTTGGAAGAAATTGGTAACTTGTTACACGAATCCGTACCAGTCAGCGATAACGAAGATAACAACGCTGTCGTTGAAACGCACGGTGATTGCGAAGTACGTAAGAAATACTCGCATATTGATTTGGTTACAATGATCGACGGGGTGGATGCTGAAATGGGAGCTGTGGTGTCCGGCAATAGAGGATACTACTTAAAAGGCCCAGCTGTTTGTTTACAAGTCGCCTTAATCCAAGAATGTCTGCATCGTTGGCTAGAGCTCGGCTATACCCCCCTATATACACCTTTTTTTATGAATAAAGAAGTGATGCAAGAAGTCGCTCAGTTGGCTCAGTTCGACGAAGAACTCTACAAAGTTGTCGGTAAAGCTAGTGAAAAAAACGACGATTCCAGTACCGACGAAAAATACCTAATCGCCACCTCGGAGCAACCGATAGCTGCCCTGCACCGAGACCAATGGATATCCGAAGGCGATCTGCCAATAAAATACGTAGGAATATCGACTTGTTTCCGGCAAGAAGTCGGATCTCACGGTAGAGACACCAGAGGTATATTCAGAGTACATCAGTTCGAGAAAGTAGAACAGTTCGTGATCACTTCGCCGTTCGATAATAAGTCTTGGGAAGCCTTCGACGAAATGATCGGTAACTCCAAAAAGTTCTACCAAGATTTAGGAATATCCTACAGAATCGTCAATATCGTCAGTGGTGCTTTGAATAACGCCGCTTCGAAAAAACTCGATTTAGAAGCCTGGTTCCCCGGTTCCGGTACTTTCAGGGAGTTGGTATCGTGCAGTAATTGTCTAGACTATCAATCCAGAAGATTGTTAATTCGGTATGGTAAAACGAAGAAAATGAATGCGCAGACCGATTACGTCCATATGCTAAATGCTACCGCTTGCGCTATCACCAGAGTAATCTGTATCATATTAGAAACCTATCAGACTGAGACCGGTGTCAAGGTACCGGAAATTCTCAAGAAATACATGCCAGCCAAGTATAAAGAAGAAATACCCTTCGTTAAAGCTGCTCCTTGTGATTTGCAAGAGACCAAAAAGCAGAAAAAGCAAAGAGAAGGCATGCTGAAGAAAAAATAATCGATTTGCCTACTTGTTGAGATATCTTATTGTATGCAGTTGTTTTTTATTTATTGTTTTTCGATCGTATTTATTTTTCTACACATCGTCGTTTTTTTTTTTATCCAAATCGTATCTCACGTACGAGTGTAAAATCAATAAAACTGTTGATTAATGTCTATGTGGTTCGTTTACAGCGAAATTATTTGGTAATTATGATGACGGTTTTGAATTATGCCAGGAATAAAACGACGATTTATTATTGAAAAGGTTTCAGGGTCGTTTTCGTATGTTCAATTCGTTCGCATATGGTCACCGAAAATGAAAGTAACAAGTTGTAAACAGCTACGTACTGATGACATGTTGGCGAATGAAAGAAAGGTGTTTCGTGTTTGCTGATCAGTGTTGCCGAATTTTAAACTGATTGAATCGTTCCGATCTGTTATTATGATGAATTTTGAATTCATGTCAGTGCTTTGAATGGAAATTTTTTTGAGTAATTTTCCATCCTAAGATAGTCGAAACCTTCAACCATGATGAACCGACTTTCGGTAAAACGAACTCTTACAAATTACAAGAAAATTAACTTCTTGAATGGATCAACAATTGATCCACGTGTAAGTTCATTGCACCGTGACTGGTAAAATTATTAAAAAACTGTATTTTTGGAAATTGTCCAAATTTCAAAAAATAGTGCAGTGTAAAGAGAAATGTCCAATTTTGACCGAAACTTAATTAATTCTCCAAGGTTCATGAATTCCAAGTTGAATTTTCTACGTTTAAAAAAATTGTTCATCTATTGGAGAAGGCCTTCAAGTTTTGAGATTTAAATTTATTATCATCGTACAGTTTTTAGAGAAGAAACAGAGATTTAAAGAAATGGTAATAAATCTTGAAAAATTACGAATCAATTTTTGGATAGCTGTTCAGAAAATTATCAGTGCCAAAAGTCGTTAATTTTTAAAAAATCGTTAAGGTTCTGAAGGATTATCTATTTTTTAGAAAATTGTTCTGGGTTTTGAAAAATCCGTTCAAGTTTAACAAATAAGTATTCAAAGTTCGGAAAATAGTACAAGTCGTGGAAAATTAACAAAGCTTTAAGTATAAAAATTATCCAATTTCTGAGAAAACGGCGATAGTTTTATGAAAAATGAATTTTTCAATGTTCAAAAATTTTCAACTTTTCACAATTTTTCAATTGTTAAAAAATGTTTTATTTTAAAAAAAAATTTCAATTTTTTTTAAATTTTCATGTTTATATGTATCATGTGTTGGAAAATTCTTATGTTTCGAAAATTAATTTTCAAGTTTTAGAAAACTTTTTAGCTTTTGTGAAATTTCCCATTTTTTAGGATTTGAAAAATCGTTTAGATTGGGTATGGAAAATTTGTTTCAAGTTTGAAAATTCATAGGCGCACCCATTGAAAGAAATAGGGGAAAGGGGTCAAATTTCAAATTAGTCATTTTCACTGATATTTTAGTCAAAAATTATTAATTTTTTCAGACAAATTGAGAATTGATGGAGGAATCGGTGATTTTTGACGGAAAAAGTAGTCGAAAATCATCAAATTCTGAAACAAAATGAATACTTAAATTTTTTTGAAAAAAAATTGTTTGAATCGCAAAAAAATACCTACACTTATATTTTTGCAATAAAAAAAAAAAAACTTTTCTCCGGGCCTAAGGAGAAAGGCTCGGAGCCACCTCTGGGTGTACCTATGGAAAAATCGTTCAATTTTTAACTAAGTAAGTTAGGTATCTAATTTTTGTAAAATAATAACCAGTTGTTGCCATGTTATCCAATTGGTCGATTATTTGAAAATTGTCTATTTTTGAAAAATAATGTCCCTTTGAATCGTCTGATTTTTGCAAAATTGTCTCAAATTTTCTCACTTGTTGGTAAATTGTTCATTTTCACCAGTTTTGAATGACAATGATAATAAAATTACACATCTAATTTTTAGAAAATTCCTCCAAACGCCCGGCCCATTTCCTTGAAAAAAAAATGGGTGCAGCTGATGAGCTAATCAAAACGTGTGTTCCTCCCCTCTAAAACATTAAGAAGACGAAGAGTACGATTAAATTTCTAATTTTCTACATCTAACACTCAATTTATTTCCACAGGTCCTGGACTCATTAAAACAGCAACTGAAAACCACCACTTACTTCCCTCCCCTGAAAAACGTCAATTTCACTTATGGATTTAACTCCGATCAATTTAAAAAAATTATCACCTACTGGGAGAAAAACTATCAATGGAGAAATCGAGAAAAACTTCTCAACTCGGTGCCTCATTTCCAGACGAAAATCTTGGGCTTGAATATTCACTTCATCCATATAAAGCCACGTCAAGATACCAAAACTCCTAAAAAAGTTCTGCCTTTGTTACTTCTCCACGGATGGCCTGGTTCGGTCAAAGAGTTCTACGGTGTGTTTCCACTGTTGAGTGCAGCTCAAGATAAATACGATTTTGTGTTCGAAATTGTGGCACCATCTTTACCTGGGTATGGATTTTCGGATGCTGCTCAGTATCCGGGAATGGGAACAGCTCAAATGGCTCAGATTATGAAAAAACTTATGGAGAGATTGGGTCATAAGAGATTCTACGCTCAAGGTGGTGATTGGGGATCTATCATTGGTTCTGATTTAGTCACCTTGTATCCTGATAGGTACCTACTTAATTAAGGATCTAATTTTTTTAAAAATTGAATTGAATTAAACGAAGATACCCTATTATTAAATTTCAGCATTATTGGATTTCATAACAATATGTGCCCAATGCCGAGTACCTTGAAATCATATATTCAATTGTTCATTGGAAGTTTTTGGCCAGAACTGTATGCAGATAAAGAATTTCAACATAGACTTTACCCTTTATCCAATATGTTCAGTTACCTCATAGAAGAATCCGGTTATATGCATATTCAAGCAACGAAACCAGATACAGTTGGTAAGATTAGTCCTAGGTACCTTATGCCAAGCTAATTCTTGCGCAGAATCAAAGATCAATCAAAAGCGTGAGTTACCCTGGGAATAATTTTATTTTATAGGTGTAGCTTTATCAAATTCACCAGCTGGTTTGGCAGCTTATATTTTGGAAAAATTTTCGACCTGGACGAACTACAATTATCGTAACTTACCTGATGGTGGATTAGAATTCGAAGGTGGTCAAGGAAAACATTTCGTTTTGGACGATTTATTGGATAACGTTATGATTTATTGGACTACAAATTCCATCATTTCGTCGATGCGTTTATACAGTGAAAACTTGGCTAAGAAACGTCGTTCTTCGAATATAGAAAGGTAGATACCTATTACCTACCTAATCTTTTACCAATATACAGCGGGAGTCGAAAATTACTGTCAGTTGATTCCCTTTCATCTTCCAGCGATCAAATGACCCTGAAATCTGAAAAATCGACCATCTTCATTTCGCATAAAAAATTTTCAAAATTGATCGGCTCAAAACGGACACCTGTCAACTCTAAAAACCTTCTCTTTTTTTGGAAATTTGAAGCTCTCTTCGTGGAAATTTCAATTTAATGTTCAATTTGACCCCCTCGAACCTGAGCATCTGAATTTTGGTTAAAAATTTCAGAATGACACGACAGAAATGTGGGTTGAAAATTTCACCAATTTTCTTAAAAACTAAGAACCTAATTTATTTTTCATCCGCATTCTTGTATCAGTAAAAAAACATTTTTTCAAATCCATTCCTATTTTTTCATCATATATAAATTTATTAATTAAGTACCAAGTTTTTGAAATTTTCCCCCCAAAATATGACGTTTCTTACATATTACGAGTAGTAGGTAGAGGTACTTCCACTAATACCTACCTATTTTTTTTTCGTATAAATTATCGATAACGTGAAAAATAAAATGAAAATGAAAAATGGATACCAATGGATTTTTTCAGGTCGAAACGTCCATTTCAAGATCCAAGATCATTTTTAAAAATCATCAAATCGAATTTTAAGGCCAGTGACAGGATTCAAGGATGGGGAGGGGAGAAGAATGAATTTTTTACCAGATTTTTTTTGAGATCTAAACACAAATCTTCTTTCTCTCATTACCTAAAGATAAATTTCAAAAAAGGGGGGAATTATCATTTTCAAGACTTTTTCGGAACGTCTTTCACTCCTAGATCAATAAATTTCAAAAAAAAAATATATTTTACGAAGAAAACATTAAAATTACCTATTATAATGATGTATTATTTGATCGTTACACAAGATGCTGAGTGGGCGTATGGGTTGTCAACTGGCAACTCTCTATAATTACCCAATTTTCAATTAATCCGCAATTAAAAATCAACCCAAACCTTAATTCTTTACATTTTTTAAAGTATTCCCACCGAAGTGCCAACCGTCTGCGCAGCCTACCCGTATGATTTAATGTACACGCCCGAAGCAATCCTCCGCAACAAGTTCACCAATCTGTTGTACCTTTCACATATGCCCAGAGGTGGCCACTTCGCAGCTTTCGAAGAACCTCAATTATTCAGCCAGGATTTATGGAAAGCTGTCTGCAATATCGAAAACCATATCCACAATCAAAATAAAAAATGCCAATAAACACTCGTAGGTAATTTATAACATGTAATTAATCAAATAAAAATACAAATTTAAATCTTACAATAATATATACACACAAAAAAAATAGTAAATAAAAACTGTATTGTATGTTCGTTGAATGTTAGTGAACGAAGTGTTGGAACAACCTAATTAGAGTACGAGAATATCTCCATGAAAGAAGGAAAAAAAGACGAAATGTAGTATACCTGTTTCTGTTATTTTTATTCATCTTTTTTACTATTGATTGAAATGTATCCCAAAATTTGTATCGATCCTTATGGTAAGGATAGGTAAATCAAAAATAATATACGTGTTTTGTATCATTATTTTAAGATAAACAATGTATGTAGGGTAGAAATTTTTATAATTTTTTATGGTGAATATTTTGTTTTCAGAAATATAATGGGGTTTTCATTTAAAATCTTTTGTGTAAATAATTGATTGCCAAAACGTAAAAAAAAGAACAAAATAATGATGGTGGAGAATAAAAAATTATGGATATATAGCTAGATCAATTATTTTTGATACTATAGATAACATTGGATAAGGGCAAATTTGTCCTAATGTTTCCATCTTACCATATCTTTAGTCCCCCTCCTTTTCCACTGAAAAAAAAATGAAAAAAAACCACGTGAAAATCCTTTTGCATTGTTTTAGGGGTCACAAAATGACGCCCAAGTAACCAAAAAGCTGTTTTTGAATTTTTATCGGACATTTCTGAAACCTTTCTTTAACGTTCACGGGCAAAATCATTGTCAAATTCAAATTTTAAAGTAATTTTATCCTAGAAAAATAATCAAACATGAATTTTTCGACTTCTTTCTACGTATTTTTTATATTTTTAGGAGTTGGAAAAAAATTAAGAAGAATCTACAAAAATATTCCAAACACCTAAAAGCATCTGAAAAAAATGTATTAAAATTTTCTATTGGAGGGGTGGGGGTAGGAGGGTCAAGACCTTGAATCCTAACCTGAGATTATTTTGACTTCAAATTTACAGACCTGAAATTACAGCGGCGATGAAGAAAGGATTCGAAATAAAAACGTTCAGGTTTCAAGCAATATCGATTGTCCAAAATTCATATTTTCTGACTTCCAGGCGCTTCCAGAGTCCCTTTCCGGGCCATTTCTCTTCCTTCACTCCACCCATCTCCCAAAAAAGGCACCATTAAGGTTTGAAAAAATTGAATTCTTCTAGAATTTTTTTTGAAACTGAATAAACAAGGATTACTCAAAATCCTTATCAAAACTTGAATTTCGAAATACAGACTTTCGAGCCATTTCCCCTCCTCTACCCCACCCCACCCCCAAAAAAAAGTATCATCAAGGTTTGGAAAAATTGAATTCGTCCAGCAAAAATTTTTTCCCTCTCAAATTTTTACCAACGGGTTGTCATGGGCAATTGATATGGAAAACACAGCGATTTTCACAACTTTTATCAGCTGTCCTGGCAATTAAAACAATGCAAATGTAAAAATTATTTTGTTTATTGTACTTCGAGATTTCGACCAAATTATCAATTTTTCACCATTAGAACATTAAGACAACAAAAAGGCCTCGCAAAAGTTATCTTGAGTAATTCAAAAATGAAGTAAAATTCTTAAAAATTTACAAATAATGAGTCAAAATCTAATAAAAATAAAGTAGTTAGGTTCCTGTAGAAATACCTACATTTCGAAATTTTCCTCCATTTTTTCCCATTTCCATTACTTTTTTCAATCTTCAAAATATTTTTAATTTTGAATTCTTCGCCAAAAAATTATTCTCCAAAATCATTCTATAATTTTCATTCTTCAAAAACACTTATTAGGTATAATCCAAAGCAATAATTAAACAAGAAATTACACACTTCTCGATTTAAAAAAATTCTCATTCCATTGTTTTGTTCATTTCAAATCAAACTGTTGCTTTTTCCATACTACATTTTCTTTTTCAATTATCGTGACTTTTCATGTGGAAAACCCCGATTACGTAACGATATCTCAACTTTTGATTTATAATAAAAGGATAAATGAAACCTCTAATCAAGTTTCATAAATAATAATGAAATTTTGCGCACGCAAATCGTTGCATCGATAACTATTGGCAAAGTATTACAGAGAAATTACTAAATCAGGTAAGTATATACTTTCGTAACATTGTTTAACACATTTTACAAAACAGACGTATACTTTATTTTGAAAATTCACAAGTTTGTATTCTTTGAAAAACTTTATCAAAAAAATTTACCAGTATCTCGAAACAGGATGCAGTGCAACTCCATAAAGCCTTATCAATTTCCAATTTGTACTCGAAACGTAACAATAAAATCATTTAAAAGAACAAAAAAGCAATTCGTAAGGGTATTCGAGTAATTTGATCCAAAAAAATCTCCAAGACACCATCGAAGAAGAGCTAAGCACACTAAACATCCATCTACATCATATCTACATACCATTTTAATATCTAGATTTTTTTAAATACTTATGACAATATAAATAAAACATCGATCTCCTCTTTGTTGGTGTGCAATATGGCACGATAAAATTATGTTCATATTCTGAAAACATACAGTACTGGTAAAACAGGTATCTTTCGAGTAGTGTGGGTGATATTTCGAATCTCCAAAATATGGTAACTAAACTACTAAAAAGAACAAACAAAAAATGGTTTAGATACTGTAAAAAAAAAAAACAACACACACAACTTTAGGGTACACAATGATGACAATAAATCTTCGATCGAACCTACGATATAAAATTGCTTGCTACTAAATTAAAAATTAAGTCGTTTGAAAAAAAAATTCTGGTATGAACTTCGCAATGAGTCACTGCGAGTGATCAAAACAGAGTTAATCTACGTAATACAGTGATTCGGAAAGGTTATAATATTTTTTAAGTAAACGTGAAACTTAAACGCAAAAATAACAAAACTTAATTGAAAAAAATCTTGCACTGTATAAATAAAATTAAAATAAGCATAAAATCGCATATACATATCGATTAATAATCAAATAAATATTCGCGTAGCAGAAAATTTTCAGAGATCAACAATAGTATCCACCTTCGATTCGTTTTCAGTTTGTAATTTGCTTGGTATCGTGGGCATCGTGCTGAGGTGGCGATTTTTCAATGCTCGAGGGAGTTTTGTGATTGGTAAGGGGGTTTCTCAAGGTGGCTGCTCATCAATTTTGGTTTGGACAAAATTTATGAAAAATTGAATTATTTTTTAAAAAATTAGAGATTTATTGAAATGGAATTTTCTTTTGATGAACTCTATCGATTTAATTTTAAAAGAGTGGGTTTGACTTTTGACTTGTACAGGTATTACGAATGTCAGAGGGAGAGGGGTGGGAGAGGGAGATATAAAAAAAGAAGGTTGTTTTGCAACAACATGACAAAAAATAATTTTTTTGCACAACTTGATCCAATTTCAATAATTCAGATACAAATAAAAAATAATTTTCATTTTTTTTCTCAGCTTAAATAGGCACTGACAAGATTCAAAGATAAAAATTGAAAATTTCACAAAACTTCAATTATTATTTCAACAATTTTTTCACTGATTCTATAAATTGAAATTTTTTTTTCAATTCATTTTTAAACAAAAATTCTCTTTTTTAATTAAAAAATTGATTTATTCAATTTTTAAAACTTTTTTAGGTAGGTACCCTTAATAATAATGATTTTTCCAGGTAAAAATTTTCTCATTCAGACCATCTCAGAAATATTTTGCAACATTTTTTTTTGTTTGAGTTTTACATTCAAGTCAATTTGAACAAACTAAAACTAAAAAAGAAAAATGTTCAGTTTACGATACCAGCTTCAAATTCTAGATTTTCTAAAAACAGTTTTTTACGCTGATATCGACACCAACGTTGATTGAGAGCTTGAGAAAAATTCAAGTTGATGAAAATTTTGAAAACTTAAGATTAGAGAAAATTTCCTGAGTACAAAAGAAATAATTTTGAAAAAAAATGAGATCATTTTAGATCAACAAGATTTTTGAATCGATAATGATGTTAGAAAATTCATAATTAAAGTGTTTTAAAAAGTTTGAGTTGAAATTTCGCTAAAGAATAAATTTTTTTCGGAAAATCATTTGATTTTTTTGAAAAAAAATCTAAAACTGAAATTTTTTGATCAAAACTAAGAATATTTAAAATTTTTTACAATTTTGATTTTTTTAATTAAAAAAATCAAAATTGTAAAAATTTTGAGAAAATCAAAATTTAAATTTTTTTGAGAAAATCAATTATAAGAAAATAAAAAATGTAAAATTTTTAGAAAATTAAAATTGAAAACTATCATAATTTTGAGAAAATGAGAAATTTTAGACTCGAAAAAATTGGGAAAATTCAAACGAAAAAAATATCAAGAAAATTTCGACTTAGGCGATTACGATATACAATCACACAAAAATTTTCTTTGAAGTGTAATGTACCATTCAAGAATGAAAACTTCGAAATGAATTTCCTGGCCTGAAATAGAATAACTAAAATTTTCCCAAGTTTATTATCAAGTTTACGTCGCGTCGCATCGGGTCGGTCGGGTGGAATTCCAGTTTTCAATGCAGGTTAAAATTTTTGCCAAAAAACACGAATTTTCATTAGTTTTTTCAATTTTTGTTCATTTTGGCCCAAACTCAAAACATGAAATTTGAAAGTGAAATTAAAATGAATCTCAAAAGAATTCAGTTTCCATTTCAGTTTTCATTTTGTTTCGTTTTCATTTCTGGTAGAGAAAGAATCGATTTTAAGATTACTGGGGAGTAAGGAGGGGGTGAGGTGGGGGGTCGTCTAAATCCTACGCCAGATATTTTTTTCAGATAACTCTTGATCTGAGGTCATCAATCACATATTCAATAATTCACAATTCGCTTACCAAGACATTATCTATGTAGGTAGCTCTAGCTACCTAGCTACCTAGCTAGGTACCGAAAAATAATATATAATCTGAATGCAGCAAAGATTTCGTTTTTTAAAAAATTTTCAAGTTGAATTTTCAGCTACTTGCCAACCAAACTAAAGCAAAAATTCAATAAGCAGCCATCTTGGAAACAATCCAATCAACCGATCAAAATTTTAAAATAATTTAAAATGAGCCAAAAGCTAATAATTAGGTATAAATAGGCATCTCTATTTAAAATCTATCAATAAAAAAATTATAATTGCGTTAAAATTGCGTTAATTTTTCAAACACCTTTAAAATAAAAAAAAATCATTATTAATAAAAATTGAGCAATTAAATAAAAATTCGAATTGAAATCTTTGAAAAAATAACTTCGATTGAAAAATCGCCACACACGATGCAATAAAATAAGAAATCAGTTGTACCAGACTCGAGTACCATTTTAACAGGATACTTTCACATTGTTTCCAAAGTTGTGAATCTAGATCCAGAACAAGGAAATTTTTCAGACCGAAATTTCATACAGAAACAAAAAAATATCACATTTGATAAAATTTAAAATATCTTTTTTGAAAGTAATCATCACCGTTATCACATTTACTTTCACTTTACTCGTAACAATGCTCGACCCAATTTTTATTTTGCAATATTTTCAATACACAACTAAAACGTTAGAGAAATCATACGTCACCATCGACGTTAGAATTTTTCCAATAAAATGAGCAGCGTATAGGTAAATAACGAGAAATTATAATAAAATGAACTGTTTTTTCTTTTACGGTTATATAAATGAATTACCTTATTAAAATAATTTAGTAAAAAAAAAATAAGAGAGAAGCGAAGAGACAAAAAACAACGATTCGACGATGTACAACAATTTATAATGTAATACGATACTTCGTAATTATTTTTTATAACAAAAGCAATATCAAAAAAGAAACTTTAAGGTTGTTTCGAAACAAAAAAAAGGTCTATGGTAGCATTGGGGCAGTGATCTAAAATCTACCATCGAGTTAAAAAAAATATATATAGAAGGAAATCAATACGTCTCTGTGGCTATAATTCCATATCCTGCGCTTCGTCTTCGCTAAAATCTGACATAGATGATTCTGTACTATCAGATGATAAAGCGCGTTCTTCTTGTTCGCGCAGAGCTTCTTCGGTGGCGTATTTTTTCACATACTCGTGTACTTTTTTATTATATTCTTCTGGTTTATGTAAATACATAGCGGCTGCGTCGCCGTTTAGGGGATCGATAGGATTCGGATATGTGAGTAGTTGTGGTAGAAACGAATCGAATATATTTAGAAGATCGTATAAAGCAGTCCATGCTTGATTTATTACGTCTAAGCAGACTGTACCTGATACTTCGTCTATATTCGGATGATATACTTTGTTCATGAATCCTATGGAGGGTGATTTGAATGGGTAGTTGTCTGGTAAATGTACGCGAACTTTCCATATTCCGCCTTCGTAAGGAGTACCTCGAGGACCGTAGAATTTGACGCAGAATTCGTTCAATCCACCCAAAATGGTGACTTCGTGTTTACTCTCGATTAGCTTTATAACATCTGTATCCATTCGCCTCTTACCAGCGCTAGGCGAAGACATTTTATATGTTTTTGAAATCCGTACGTACGATATCTGAAAAAATAAAACATTTTTAAATTTCCTGACGTGTTTCAAATTAACAACGCGTCTGCGTACTGCCAACAGATACAGCTGCTTGGATCTAAATAACAGATAACCAATCTGAACTTGTTCGAGGGTGATTTTTTGTCAATCCTTGGATGTGTCAAGGAATAACCCAGCTCTTGATACTTTTACCTCACTGATGGAATAATTTAGATAGACATACGAACCTTATCAAATATATGTTACACAACAGAAACCATTTTCTTGAAACTAATTACACACGCGATAAAATTATTACGAACCATTCACTCGACAATACGAATCAGTATGTGGATACTCGACGAAGAAAAATTATCAGGTCCAGAACAACGAATATGCTCGCGATCGAAGAGAAAGAGCTAGCAGTGGCACAATATTCAACAGAAAAGCAAGATTTATCAACGTCGTAATTAAATCTATAAGCGAAAACTTGAAACTAAACCAATTTTGCATAAGGCAGACAATGAAATGAAATCAGCTGATCGAAGAACACCACCGTTTTATTGATACGACATAAAATAAATACATTTTACTACACTTTACTTTAAAAGCAACCTTGACAAAAAACAAGACAAAATAATTATTTCTGATGAACGCAATTCTCAGCTGTTCTTTTGTTTAGTTAAAAGTACCACAGCGAAAACTGCACAGATGAAGTAGATTCCATATGGAATGCGATGTTGCCAGATGTTACTACATTCATGCGGAACGAACGAGAGTTTTTTTTCATTGATGAATGACGATTAATGACGATTGACGATTTTTATGGCTGAAATGTTGTTTCGTAAGTGTAATTGGTTTGATTAATAGAGAGATGATGGTTGATGGGATAATGTACAGTTTGGAGTTGGGACGAAATTTGGTGCGATTTATCTCGGATTTTTAAACGATTTTTATGATACCTAATTACCTGTCCACTTTTTATGGACATTTTTAAAAGGTCATTAGGTAAGAAGGGTGAAATGACCCCGGAACTTGTGCTCAAATTGAAACATAGGTGTCATCTAAATAAATCAACTGATTCTTTTAATCTTCAAATTTTAGATCTTAAGTTCTTAACTGTGAGACCGTTTGGAGTGATCGATTTCGATAGGTAAGAGATGACTATAATTATAGGTATTAAAAATTGACTGAGAATTTTTTTCAAGCTAGTAACTATATTTCGGTCTAAATAAGGGTATCAATCAGAAGAAATTAACAGCTTTCCGCCGCACAATTTTCTCTAAAAACTCGAATTCAAAATTCAAATAATCCAATAATAAGGATTTTTACTTTGGAGCTTTTGGGGAAATGAATTTTCACTTTTTCCAGGTTGTAAATTAGATTTTTGAATTTAGATTTTCTCTCAAATTAGGGAACTGGAAGGGGAACGTCTGATCTCTCTTGCTCCGGCTTCAGCTCTGCGATTTTTATTCGAAGTCCCTGTGTGTCTGCTCCGAGATTTTTTTAAAATGCCTCCGGATCCGAAAAAATCGCTCGGAGAAAGGTCCTTGGGATGGTCAGGGATTCCGAGGGGGCTAGTCCTTCCGGATCTGAGATTTTCGATCAAAGTCTTTTCGGCTCTGACACCGAATCCAGCACTTTTAAAAAAGTACTTTCGGCTCCGAAAAATTTCTGGGGAGAGTCCTCCTTCCAGCTCCGTTCCCAAAATAGCTGGCTTATTTTCCGTTTTAAAAATGGCTAAATGAGAGTCCTAAAACGTTAGATCCTTGCATTAATTAATTACGAGCCATATACTTACTGAATCTTCTTTTTTTGGAATTCAACATAACATTATGAATAATAATAATCTAAACTAGAAACGTTTTTTTGGGCAGGGGTAAAAATACGTAGTAAAAAATTTCCAGTCGAAAATCTGAAAAATATGACCCAATTTCGTTTTTAAGGATTAGGTAAAAACGTTGGGAATCCGAAGAATCATCCTACGAGAGAAGGAAAAGTTCCGTGAGTCCTTAAATTGGGAAGACCTTAAAATAACGTAGTATACATCTCCCCTCTACTTCACCTTCCCTGCTTCCCATGAGCCTTGGAATTTGTTACGGAACCAATTTTCCACATTTTTTAGAATTAAAATTTTCGAAAAAAATTGTGGACAAAGGTGCTTCTGCAATTTTTTTTTGAAAAATTTTCCTGAATGGAGGGGAGAGAAAATGGTGATGGGAAATCTACGCCAATGATCCTACACCTAGTACCTTCGCTACCTTCCTATCTAAACCTATGTATTGAGGAGGAAAAATAATTTTTTTAAAGCATGTGAATATTAGAGACTTCAAAAATGGATGCCAATGGTATTTTTAGGTAAAAACGTGTTATACTCAAACTACTTATGGGAAGAAAAAAAAAACAGATTCTCCAATTTCAGTGTTTTTTTTTTTAACATGATCAAATTTCAAGGCCCGGTGGGAGGAAGGGATGAAGAATGCAACATTAGGGAAAATTAAATTTTTTCCACACACTTTTGAAGTTTAGGCACAACTTTCTAGCTACCCTCTCCAATTTTTGAGAAAAATTCAAAACAACCACCTTTAAACAAGGAAATTTTAAATTTAATGAAAATGACGGGATTAGAAATTAAAATGCACTTTTCCCTTTTTTCAGTTTTTCAATGATTTCCAAATCAAAAGTTCATAATAATTATGGATTCAAACAAGTGCGAATAAATTTGAGGTGTTGGGGACCAAAATTGGAGAAGAATTGACAAATTTTCAAAATTAGAAGGCCCCAGCTCCCTTCCTTCCATTTTACCTATCCATATATCCTCGAGTATTACTTATTAGATTTTGACTTTTTGAACTACGTTCCGCCTGAGATGAAATTTCAGATGAATTATACCTACGTTGTTCTGAGTTGAAAACACGCCCCAAAAAATGTTTTTCCAATTTACTTACTTACGTTATTATTGTCTTCATACCACCTAAAAATTAACTAAGAGTTTTGAATTTTGATTTGAGCACTCTATTGGCCTACTAATCCTTTTTGAGAGCGTTCAAGAATGAAACTTTAACAAATAAAAATTCACTTACATGTGTACAATTTTATTCAGGAAAAATTTGAGGCGGGTCGTTTACCTACTTAATTAGGAAAGAGGGAAATTTTTTTGTGTTTCTCTTTATCCTTGTTCTTTTTAGAATGAACAGGTTTACGATTTTTGTTATCAAAGAAAGTTTGGACTTGTTCGAAAAACCATTCAGGACTCCCATATGAAACTTCTTTTTTGCGGCAATTATACATTTGTCTTATTTTTTCCAAATCTCCTTGAGTTGCTCCCACCCGCTGGCCTAACTTCATATTGGGATCTTTCTGAAATAAAAAAGTCTCTTCGTTAGGTACATGAATAAACTGGGTAGGTAAGAGGTATTCTGGATATTTTTTTTTAATTTATGAATATTGTATACTTACTTTATAAACAATTGTTTCGTTACCATTTTTTGAAAAAGCATGCCTAGGATAATGCATAACGCTATTTATGTCATAAGAGACATTATAACCATGGGCATCGCTTTCTGGTACTTTGGCAAAATTTGACGTATATTCTGCAAACATTTAAAAACAATTAAACTGTAGGTACCTACTTTTGCCTTGTTTTATACATCTCCATCAATGGTAAGTACTCAAAATAGGATACCTTCGGTTATATTTCCCCAATAAATGATCACATGATCATCCCTGTCATATCGAGATTGTTCATGAAAAAGACCTAAGATGTGAAGAAATTCGTGTTCAATGGTTCCTTGATGTTTCATACATCCTGGTGTTTCAAAATTCACTGGATGAGGAATTTCAGCTTTTGCATGATATCCAATTACAGCAAAACAGCCTGCGTTTTGTTTGTTGTTTATAAAAACGTAATTTTTTTGGTTATAATGTGGCACAAAACGAATGCACGTTTCGTTTTGCAGTCTTTCCATTCCAGTTAAAATTTTGGTCTTGTCTTCCTCAGCTAAAATTATAAGAATTAGTTAAGTAGGTACCAATTCAATACCTATTATGTGTGAATGGTATTAGAATGAATCGAAAAAATCCTGGATTTCAACAAAATTTTGTGAACTGGTTTACAATGACCAAGTGACCTTTCAAAAAATCTTGACACTCCTCCCCCCTCGCCTAAAGGAAAGCAAAGTTAGGTAGAGTCCAAACTCTCAAAAAATAGTAAATTTTTGAAAAAAAAAAATTCTAAAAAGTTCCAAGTATTTGAGTTTTTATCTCTTTCTGAATCATAGACCTTGAAATTGGATATCACTTTTTATCCTCCACAAAGCAGTTAGGTAAAAATTGGCTGTATGGTATACGAATTTGAAGATTTTTAATCGCTTACTTAAAAAACTCGAAATCGAGCCAAATTTTTTTGACCCATTAAAATAATTCTCGAAAAAAAAATCAGAATCAAGAATTTTTTGATCCATAAATTATTCTAACAAATAGGTAAGTATTGAAAGTAGAAGTGGGTAGATTAGAAAATAGGTATACTTTAGAAGTTTTCTTACTGAAATTCGATGAAATCTCATATGGGACTGTTGCATTGGGCCAGCGATAAGTTGGATCACGAACTGCATTTTTGATACTACTTTTTGATTGTCCAAATAAAAATATATCTCCTTCGTGTTGATTGGAATATAATTCGGGGAATACGTCTTTCAAATACGTGGTCAATTTTGCACCTGCGGCGAGACGAATTTCACGAAAAAAATCAAATTATTTGCAAATGCAAAATAGGTAGGTCTAGGTACCAAGTACTCACGTCTCTGCGTATCAGAAGTTGAACTGCAATTGCACTCGTTCAGAATCAAACATAAAAAAATGAATAAAAGTGATAAAATTTTCATTTTGAAACATTTGCCACATATTACCGTTGAATATTTTTCAAATAAATTCCGAGGGAAATTATTTCACTTTATTTAGTTATCCAAACATTGACAATTGGGGAATGGTAATTTTGATTTAGGTACCTATTTATGGTAATGCACTAATGCTGTTTTTTTGTTCGTTATCAAAAAGTAGGCAATACATTAAAATTTATTAAGAGTTGATCAATATTCTTAAAACGTACGAATTTTTATCCTTAAAAATTAATTAGATGCAATCAGAAAAATAATGCAAGTGGTAGGTGAGCTCTTCAAGCCGAGGTGTAATAAATTTGCATAAGGTGATACACTTATGCCTAGTAGGTCTAAGAAGGTATCAGTTTAACATTGAAAATGTTTATGTGATGACAAAAATAGGAGATTTTCATGTTTTCTCACTCCCCTAGTGGTATCCGTCTTAGATAACAACAGGAATATAATTTTTAAAAAGAGTTATAGGTACACTTTAAAACATCCACTCCAAAAATTTCAGTCATCAAAGTTGAAATATTTCCATTTTTGACAAATTTTTGAAAATTAATTTTTTTTTTTTTTGAAAAAATGTAACATATTTGATTAAATTTTGATTTCTCCTAAGCATGCATCAACTTCCCGAACCCAAATTTGACTATTTCTAGCCATTCTACTAGAGCGTATAGGGTAGATGAATGATTTTCTCCAGTAGGTATTTTAAAAAAAATTTAGAAGATACCTACCCAAATCTCATTTAACGAGAAAATCCACCTAGAGCTTAATTTTTTAGGTGAACATAAATAATATCATATTTCAGTCGTATATTTCTAATCAGCTATTGATTCCTTGAAAAAAAAAACTCGAAAAAACTGGAAACGATCAGATTTGGATTCGAGGAATTGGTATTGAAAGAGATAAGTTCTATGGCACTAACCACTAAAACGCCGCGCCGTAGCAATTTGTCATTTATTTTTTTGTTCCTTTTAGGGTTTTAGATAGGTACTTATTTTCAAATTTTTCTCATATCAAAAATTTATCAAAAATAAAAACGAGTGCGGTGATTATGGAGTTGAAGGGATTTAATTTTCACTTTGCTGCCTGGCGATCTAATTGATTTGGATACTTTATCCTCCAGAAGAAATTCGAAAATACTGGAGAAAATCGAAATTACTCCGAAGATTTCAGAATGACCAGAAACGGCCAAATTTGGGTTTCACGGGTCAATTTGGTAAGGAGGCCAAGGACTTTAATTTTATTGAGTTTAGTAAAAAAAAAAAAAAACACAAGTTTTTGGGCATGCCTTTTCTTTTCCCAAAATTGAAATCTTTTTCTTTTCTTTTTACGTCTTGCCCAACAACTTCACTCATCCTCAATACATCATCTTTTTTTTTTGGTCAAAAAAAAAAAATGATTATTATAAAAATTAATGTCTTATTTTTATATATTTTTTTTGTGAATTCTGATATTTGATATTCTTAATTTATTTTATTTTTTATAAAAAAATTTGAAAATAATAAAAAATGAAAAAAAAAACCAAATTTGAGAATTCAACCAATCACATTGCAGCGTAATTATCAAACCGTAATGTGATTGGTAGATTGCATCTAAAACATTCGGCAACGTTGCTTCAAAATAACGGTAAACACATTGTCCTACATTAGACAAAAAAATTGTTTTAAATTTTTTTGGTCAATTTTAAGCTAAAATTACGACTTTGTCCAATACTTTTGACATATTTCACACCAAAATATTGAGTTTCTCAAGCTAATTGCAATTTTTCTCTGTTTTTCTGGCCGAAAAATTAATTTAAAAACAAAAAAAATATTCGGAAAGAATGGGTTCTGCAACAACATGCTAATGAGCCGAAAAAATTCAATTTTTTGCCTATTTTGGAAAGTTACGTCATTTCTCGATACATTACCGTAAATCGACATTTACATCGAATGTATATTGGGAAAATTTGAATTCATTTTTCTGGCTTTATCAACGTAATATATCAAAGTGGAAATTAAATTTTTGCAATTGCTTTTTCGAGTTGTAAAGAATTAAAATTAAAACTCTGGTGCATCTTTATTAATGTGCTACTGCGAACTAACTAATGTTTTAAAAGTATGTATTGGTTTTCTTGATTCGTGATAGTTTATTCCATAAATTTCTGTTTGGTGTTTGATAGAGTACCTGCGACATAGAGGTGATTTATATTTCATGTTATCGTTTATCTCGTGTAATTCTACAAATTATCTGACTCACTGATCATCCAACACTCGTTTACGATATTCGCCTGAAATTTAAGTACCTCAATGTCCCAGCATTGTTGTACGGATTTGGCATGTTTACCTTCCATACGACAGTTCTTGTTGGAAACATCGACGACATTTTTCGTAATTATAATCGACGTAGTTGCATGTTTCGGCAACTCTATTTAAATACCATCTCGATTTAGGAATCCGGTATAATTAAGTTTGATTCATGTCAATTCGAAATTTATAGACTGATGTAATCAAAACAGTTCAGGGCGTTTTCTGTGCCTACGTTGTTTTCGGATCTGACTGGCGTACTTATCTATAAACAACGACATAAATTACGCATTTCTGAATATTATTCCGTATTTAATCGATTGTCACGTTTTTTCAGGTGTTACATTACATGAAATATCATGATTGAGTTAACCGTCAAGACGTTGGACGCTCAGAACCATCATTTTACCGTACCTGATGACGTAAGTTGTTTAGTATCGATGTATCGATAATTCTCGTCACCTTTGTTCGTTTGTGTATTATTCGCGTTATTTTTTTCGCAGTACACCGTCGAACAATTGAAAGAACATATAGCCGAAACTATTCAGATTCCTAGTGATTCCCAACGTTGTATCTATCTCGGTCAAGTTTTACAAAATGAGACTAAGTTATCCGATTACGGTACGTATTGATTCGTGTTATAATTTCATTTATTATTTGACCTCGTGTAATGTGAGTTTTTTACCGCAGATGTCAACGGTAAAGTTATACACGTTGTCCAGAGACCTCCTCCCAGCAGCGCGTATTCTTCTAACACACAGGGTTCCACGAATAGTTCATCGTCTACAAATCGTCGACCAGATACGCATACCGGTACAATGTACTTGGAAGCCATGGCATTTCCTTCAGATTTTATGGAAGGTGGCTTGACATTTTTGCATTCCCGCACCAACTTATCAGTGAACCGTTTAGTATTTGCTCGAACTCTTTTGCGAAGAGCCATCGGAAATATTAATTCGTTAGAAAATGCTAATTATTTTGGAACTGCTAATGAGCAATCTCAGTCGGCGTCGAATCAAGCAGCCAATGCCTTGTAAGTTTTTCTTCTTTGAAATGTAACTAATTTGTAATCTGAGACGATCGTAATTTTGGTTGGTATTTATAGAGCTGAAGATTTAAATCCTGAAGCCAGCGGAAGTATTGCTGATCCAGGACCAGATGTTGAAATCAGAATCGAAATACCTAGTAAGTTTTGCTGTGGAATTTTTTTCATAATATTCGAATGTTTTGAAATTCATAGCGTTTGATTTAGATTCACGACATGATACTGTACCGGAATCAATGGTCGGAGGCGATGAACCAGCTGAATCTCTCGGTGTAGGTTCTTCTGATTCTAGAGAACGACCTCAAACTGAAGAAAACGCTGCAACTGGGAGTGGTTCCTCTAGTACACCGCAGTACGTATCTTTTCCATTGAATTTCCTCACCGAAGTTCATAGTCAACATGTAAGTAATTCTTAGGGATAATTTCAGTGCCTCTGCCGGTAGTGGTTCTCAAGATGATGCCAACAGAAGACGTTCCCGTACCACGATGATGGCTCAAGTTCTGGGCGCAGCTTTACATACCCAAGTACGCCTGATTCCGTTTATGAGACTGTTGAGACAATATTTACTTCAAGATACAGCCTTCGGTCCAGATGTAAGTATATTTTCCCTTCGTGTTGAGTCAATTTTTACTCTTGATTAATTTCAATTGAATCCACAGATATCGACGACCCATACCGAAGAACAAGTCCAACAATTATATAATTCCGTCTCTGAACTTATGCACTATTTCGCTCACATTTACCACATTCTTAGCGACATTACGTGCGATTTCAGTCAACCACCCCCTCGTACTCTGAGATGTCGTACCGTTGTCGTTCAGCAACAACACGCTTCTTTGAGAAGAGAACCTCGAGCCAGGTCTACTGTTATTCGAACTCCTGTCGTAGCTGTTCGTACGAGTCCTCCTAGTACGTCTACAGCTACCGGAGATTCGAGTACTGCGCCATCGACTGCTGAGCCGGCTGAAAATAACATTAATAGCGAAACAGCCAATATGAGCGGTGATGCTGGTACGTCGTCTGTTGAAGTGGTCATCGAAGAAGCCGATACTACGAATATTCACGATAATAATGATGAAAGTATGGATACCAGTGAACCGATTATTCCTGGTGCTGAAAGTAAGCAAGAGATGTATCTTTTGAGTTGACATTTTGAATTTTTTTCTCACGTGAGTTCAATTTTCTGCAGTTCATATTGAAGGAGCTGGTGCTAGCGTCAATGGAACTGCTAATGGTCCTACTGTGACGGTTCGAGGAAGAACTGGTAACACTTATGTTATTCAATCGATGCCTGAAAACATTGTACCAGAGGGAATTCGAATCAATTCGGTCGAAGCTACCATTCTTACACCTAACGATGATATTGCCAGTGCTTTGGGCTCTGGTAAGTCTTGATTTTCTGTTTCTCTGCCATTGTTGAAAATTTTTTACAATTCGTGCTTATTTCAGGAGGCGCGAATCCACGATGGAGAGGAGGTTTTTTGCCGACCGAGGTGCTACAAAACGTATTCGGCTTCGTTAACCATTTCCGTCACAACCACCGACCTCCTCGTACCGCTTCCAGTGAAAGAAGCACCAGTACCAGTAGCACCGCCAGACCCCAAAACGGAGCCCAACCGTCCGGAGAAACCGAACCAGCCTCGGGTCAAACATCGACCTCGAACACCACCACCGAAGATACTAATCAACAACAACAGCAACCACAAGCGCAGCAATCCCAACAGCAACCGAATCAAAACGGTTTGGGTGGCAGCAGTGGTGGCAGTGGTGCTAGCGAAAGATTCTTGGAATTCGGCATGCCTAGTCTCGGACGAACTTTCGATCCGTTTTTACCATGTCATTCGCATCATATCCATCCCAGTTTGTCTCGTGGCGGTAGTATCAGACATATTGGTAATTTGAGAGCGAGTACGACTCAAGCTTCGTCCAGCCAGGCTGAACAACCGAGTCAGGAAACGTCTCAGGGAACCGGCCAACAACAAGGTGGAGATCAGAATCAACAGACTTCTCGTGGATCTCAAGCTTCTGGTCAGGAATCTAATCAAAATGGTCAAGCGGAGGGGACCGCTAGAGCAGAGTTTGAGGGTACCTTCCCAGTTCACGATCATGGTCATATTATGGGTATTTTAAATTCTATTTTGCCCATGTTCAGCAACGTCGTGTTCAGGAGGAGTAATTCAGCTGGATCTAATACGCCTCCGACCGAGAGTAAGCAAATTTTTTTGAGTTGAATTTGATGATGAGAAAATTTTGAGATAATTATACCCTTTTTCTCAACAGATGCTGAAAGAAATACGCAAGAAAGGCCCACCTCAAGAACACGTTTCCAAGTTCGTATTTAATTTAAATTCGTATCGTTTTGAAAACAAATTCTTACATTTTTAAAAATCCTCAACAGTACACTTCAAATGTAAATATCCACCCTGGCGCTATCCACATCGAAATCGATCCTGTCACGCGTAATATACAAACTAATCACGCACCCAGCACCAACACCAACGCCGAATCGTCCTCTTCGTCTCGTACTCGTAGATTCCGTCGCCCTCCTCGACCTCGTGGGCCTAGTCAAAGACCAAGTCGTAGACCGAGAGCTTATGCTATGTCCGTTCACCCCCGTACCGAACCCACAGCTGCAGACACTGCCTCAGCTGAGGCTGCGTTTATGGCCTCCTTTGATGGCACTGGAGGACTTTGGCCTATGTCCTCTTCATCCTCGTCATCTTCGTCGTCGTCTAGTTCGTCATCATCGGATATCGATTCGCCTGATACCGTACGTAACATATGTCTTCCTCAAAAATACCATTTTAGCTCAGAAATTTCATTGTTTTGAATTTTTTTTTCAGAGACACGAAGAGAAAAAGGCCAAGAAAGAGAAGCGTTCGGAGTATACGCCTTGTAAGACTATCAAAGTGAGTATTTCAGAAGCTGGTGAGGGGAGAAGGACAGGGTATTGAGTCCCCATGATGCTAAAAAATTGAGATCATATATAGGGTGTCCGAAAAATTGCCCATCCTAATTTTTTCGAGAAATTCAATTGGAAAAAAGTAATTTTAATTTTTTCTGCGAACCCTGTGATTTTTATTCTTGGTGCATTTTTAATTTTTCGAAATTTAATTCGTTTGAGAAAGTTTTTTTCATTCAAATCGAAATAGGTATAAAGTGTGTAAAATACGTTTTTCAAAGCGCAGATGATTTTTCATATTTGAGAATGTTTTTTTGCAAATAGAGTAATTTGAGAATAGGTAAGCGTTGATTTCTTTTTTTAAAAATTCAGCTCTGAACATTTTTTTCTTCAAATTCTTATAATAAGGTCCAATTTTTGGAAAATTATTGAAATTTCAGGGCAAAAATGATCTAATTTTTGAAAAGCTATCCAAGTTTTGTAATTTTCTTCATTAATTGGAAAATTTTTCAACATTTAAAAAAATTTTGCTCAAAAAAGTTCATTTTCAAAAATTTATTCACTTTAATGCTAAAATTTTTAATAAAATGTCTAATTTTTGAAATTTTGGAACTTTTGGGCAACTTTTTTAACCTTTGGAGAAATAGTTGAATTCATGAAAAAAATGACCTGTTATTAAAAACTGTCCAGTTTTTGGGAAAATGAATTCTTCAATTTTAACCATATTTTTTGGAGGAAAATCATTCCATGTTTGGAAAAATTGTTGAAATATTTGAATTAAATATCAAATTTCTGAATTTTTCGGGAAAGAAATATCCAAATTTTGGAAAAATAATATCTACATGATTTTTATTTTTACAGAACATGTATTCGGCGGTGAAGAAAGAAACAGTTCGTTATTTATTGGTAAGCACTTGAATCTTTCAACCCGGACATGAAACTTTTCTTATTTCATCCCTAACTCTTCTTTTCGATTCACAGGGCAGTCAAAAATCCACCGGTAGCAAAGCACCCAAGAACGAGGTGAAAAACAACACGTATCCGTTATTTTCGGAAAATCAAGAGGCTGTGTTTTTCGATATCATCAAAGCGGTGGTAATTACATTCGTCGACAGCCAACATTTCATTTGTTTAAATAAAACTATATCCCCTACGTGTTTTCTCAGATGAACGCTACGTCGATTGATCAAATAATTCGCGGCGGTGGCGGCAGCGGTAGCGGTGCAGGAAGCAGCACCAGCAGTAGCCATAATTTGGACGAGTTGTCAACCTGCGTTAGATATAAAATACGCGATCAACTAACCCAACGTAATATTCGTAACGGCGATAAAGAAAGTTTACTGAACGCGGTCAATATTTTAATCAACAACGATTTATTCAAAATGAAGTATTTGTTGGTTAGTAATGCAAGCCTAAGTCGATGTAACGTCCTCGCATATGGCTTATTATTATTACCAGTGCGATGAATTATTCATACGATATTTTCTCGGTCGCGCTCGTTAGATCTGTTCGTTACGAAAGTCCAAAAAAAATACGAATGACATTTTTACATTTTTTTGTGTGAATTGCCATCGTCGTCGTATTGACACCCGTCCTATGTTTTCGTAATGGAAAGTGATAACGTTATCGCATATACGAACGTAAACCGTAAACGTGAAAATCATCGTACATTGTGCTTGTACGCGCCACGATAAATATTTTAAGACATTTCGGAAATGTTGTAGGATTCGGAAAGCGTTAAGCAGGAGATCGATTTAGTATCGACGTTGTGTAAATTTAATCAAGATAGTGTTCCAGAATTAATCGAATCTATGGTCAAATCCGAAGGTAACCACGTAACCAGTCATCGTATTTATGGTACCAATCATTGGAGAAATTTTCGCTAATATTTTCGTCTCATTTATGCAGATTTAACCGAAGCAGAAACACGTAAATTTTCGCAATCGTTCAATTTCTACGTCGCTCGCTTGTTGACCTTGTTCGTTTATTGTATCGCCGGAGATGATAAAAGCGTACATATTAAAAAAGTACTCGGATCTGTGGTCGTAAGTATTTCGCTGTTCGGTCCTGCCAAAATCCTCACGATCGGATCGATTCAACTGCACGAATTTACGATTACAGGAAGAGGTGATTAAAAGATTGCCGGCGCAAGAAGAACTGATACGTTGGTTAAGAAAAGACTTGATTAATCACGTTATCTCGTATTCGAAAATTTGCCATCCCGATAATTTGCCGTCGTTTATGAGACATTACGTAGTGTACAGATTACCTCCCGTTATGCCGATCGAATGTACCGTTGCTACCGCCACCATCACCAGTTTTGGAACGAATGACCAGCAGAATACCGAAGTAAGTGAACACGGATTACCTTCGATGACGTGTTAGACGGTGTTTGGTTCCAAGGTTATACGTCGTGCTGTATGCATGTTCGGTATTTTGCCGCGGAAACACATTCGCGAGCTTTTTACACGCCGTCCTAGGTGAACTTTGAACGAGGCTGTAGAATGGAAGGGAGATATGAATAAACGGTAGCTGGGTTCGCTGTGATAAGAAACAGTGTTACCGCTTATCGGGTCGGAGTGGGAGTAAATTTGATAAATTTTTAGTGATCTAGGTTTTGTCGTAGGTTGGTGTTGAGATTGGGTTTATTATTGAGGTTTTTAAAATACAATATGCTTCATTTTTTGTAAAAATTGACAATTTTTTCGCTTGGTCTTGAAAAATCGATTTTTTCAAAATTTCCTGTGAGGTTCTGTTTTCTTGATTTTTTTTTAATCAAAAAAATTTAGTTTCAAGTCATACTTTATGTTTGGAAAAAAATAAATCATTTTTCAAATTTTAACCCTCCGTGAAGAGGTCAAGAGTTTCTCCTCTTGTTCAGAATTCCAGAACTGGAATACGAAACAAATTTAAAATCCAACCCAGTCCGAAGATTTGAATCTTGAAAATACTCTTCTTTCCTATTCTCCTACTCAAAAAGATGTAATATTTTGAACGAGAAAATTAATATGGGGTACGTAGCTAAATACCTGAAAAAACTTTGCATTATTAGGATTTAAAAAAAATCGTTAAAGGGGTTTTTGAAGAAATTCCTGGATTCGTTTTAAAATGATTATTTTTATCCAAAAAACCTTCTACTGCAATTTTCTATCATTCCATGATCATTCCCCCCTCATATCGATTATTTTTCAAAATTCAAGAAATATTCATGAATGATGAGTTTTTTTTTTCAATTTCAAGAATAATGAAAAATCGTGACTAATGATTTTTTTGGGGTAAAATTATTCATATAAAAATCGTTTCTAGTGAAAAATTTTCAGAAATAACTACGCAAAATTTTTTGTCAATAATACCAATTTTGTCAGAAAAAATCAATAACTAACATCTTGAGTAATCTCTTCTTAGTGACTCATTTTTTTCAAAAATTACTTTTAGATTTTTGTTTTCATAACAATTTAGAGAATTTGAAATTTTTTCTCTCAAGATTCGGATTTTTCTAAAACGATAAATTATTGAAAAAATAGCCGAAATTAAATTTTCAAAAGTGGAAGGGGACCAATTTGAAAATTTTTCACGAAATGATTTCAAATTTTGAACGTTCCTTCTTTGCACCCCAAAAGATTGACTTTTCGGTTTGGGCTCAAAGTAATCTCAGAATTCAGAAATGAATTGAAGGAGTCTGAAAACTTGGATTTCGATCCTATAATCAATAAAAGTAAAAAAATTTCAAATTTTGGTCTCGCTTCTCTCTTTCTAAGAGTGTACTTCTGGTATTTGGTGTCGAAATAACTTCAAAAATCCATTTAGGAGTAATTTGAAAATTTTGAATTTTTTCCCACCTTCAAACTCATTCTTTTTTTAAGATTTTACCATTTAAATTTTTCTTACCTTTCTTTCCCCAATTTTTTTTGATTACTAAAGAAATAAAATCCGCATCATATTTTGTGAGAAAATTAATATTTATTAAAATATAAGTGAACTTTCGTCTTTGCGTGAGTGTGTTTTATACAAAGGTTTAAAACCCCTTAAAAATTCAGGAAAACCCACTGAAAACAATTGTTTTTGATTTTTTTATTTTCAAGCGCGCAGAACTGAATTATTTTAATTTTTAGTATTGAAATGTTGGCTTCACAATGTGCTTCGTAATGAAATAAAAATTTTTTGTTTCGTTTTCATGTATCTAGCAAATTTGGTACTGTTCGTTTTTTGTTAAAAGGTTCAGAAATTGACGACTTGAAATTTTTTTGTGAAGGAAAAGTGTTACTAAAGTCACTTTTTTCTTCAAAATTTAATTGAGATACCCAAATTTTCCAATTTCTTGAAAAAAAAATTGTACGTGAATAAATGTTGGTCTTGAGGACGGTGAAATTTTTACGAAGTATTTTTCAATTTAGAGAAATATCCCTGACTATTCTCTCTCCCATTTCTGAAAAGAGAAAAATGATCAGTTGTGACGAAGTATCGTATTTTTTAAAAAAGTGACGATAAAAATCTTTCCAGCGATTTATGTTTTCTATATTTTTTTTTTGGAAAACTTTGTCATTGTGAAGAAAAATATTGGATAACAAGAAATGATTAAATTAGGATTTAATTTCCCTAGCAAACAACAATCCAACCAGTTTCTGATTAATTTCTTGATTTTTCAGCAATCTCAACCAATGGAAGTAGAAGATCCGGCTCAATCGTCATCATCAACATCGAGTGAAGCCTCCTTCGTATCATTCAATTCAGAAGATAACGCTCAGCAATCTGCTCAGCAACAACAACAATCGGCTACTTCAGCCGAACAGTCGAATAATAACGAAACATCGACGACTGTGGTCGAGAACCCATCGCTCAACGTCGCCGATGCTTCTCAGTCCTCAGAACCATTACCAGACGTTGTATTGAATTCAGAAGAATGGCATAGGTCTTTCCCATCGGTCTGTTTTTACTCAAATATAAACTTATTTATAACAAAAACTGAGAAATTTTTCTAAAATTCTGCATAAATTTTTAGGAATGGGTGCCTATCATAGCTCGAGATATTCATAGACTGAGAAGGCAAGGAAGCCAGCCACCATATAGCGACGCGTATTTATCCGGAATGCCGACTAAGCGAAGAAAATTGATTAAAAATAATAAACCCGATCTCAATAACAGTAATCAATTAATTACCGGTGAGATTTTATTCAATAATACTGCTCAAAATTTCCCTTTCTTTTCGACAAGTGGCCGTTTTTTAATCAAATTCTGTTTTGTTTTTTTCTTCAGAAAATCTGTCATCAGCTATCGATTCAGCTGGATTATCATCGTCAATAGAAGCTATAACTGATGAAGTAAACGAAACCGCCGGTCAGAGTAATCTATCAGAAATCGTCAAAGAAGAATTGAAAGAAAACGTTCGCGAAAATATCGTCCAGCAGTCGGATTTCTTACCCAGACGATTTCCCGACTCTAGTAATTTCTATTTGGATAAGTAAAAAAAGAAGACTTTACTTTGACATGGTTTCAGTTTCTCGTTCTTCTACTTTTTTTTTTTTTGTATATTTATATCATAAATAAAGGCTTATTTAATCGGAATTTTAATCTTAGTCTTATTTTGTAGCGGTAGTGTATATTTTAAATTATCGTTTACTACGTGTTACTACGTTTTATTAATAGATGAATTTTCAATTTGTATGATTTTCAAATTATTCGCTTTCTTAATGTTTACGGATTTATAATATTATTTAAAATACAAAAAATCAACCCAAGTGTTTTTTATTATTGTTTTCGTGCGATTGATTTATTTGAAAATTTTCAGTTCGGGAATCATTTTGTGAAAAATTCAAAAGGTTGATTGGTTGAGCGATGTGTGATTGATGATTGCTTTTTTGATAGATATCAATTAAAAAGCAGATATTACATCTAATCCTTGATTATTCTCCGCTTTATCTTCAACGTCGTACTTTGGAAACGACTTGAACGATTGAAAAAGCTGTCCTCAGCATCGCAGGAAACATCGGCAATGACATTGGGAACACCTTGAGTGCAAAAAAATTGACCTGTTTTTGAGATTGCCCCAAAAACGTTTGAACTAGTTTTCTTTGCGAGGTAGGCATTTCGAACCAAGCAGTATTGTATATTTCATCTGCAATTATTTCATTCTAAAACAAATGCAGTAGCTTGAAATTCAAAAACACGATTCTTTATTTCAAATCTTGAGCTTGTGGGCGTTGAGTACTCACCATTTGTTGCAAAAGCAATCCCATGTGACAATATTTCAAAACTCCTGCAGCCACCTCAACCAGCAATATACCGAAATCTAAAAATGTGCTTTTCTCTTCACCACCCTATAAAAAAAATAAGAATAGTAATGTGGGATAGGTACCTACCTACACGAATACATTGAAAATATCAAAATGTTTAATGGTTATGAGGGGGGAGGGGAGAAGGAGGTCAAAGTTCATTTCAAATTGTGCTGAAAAAAAAAACACAAGGGAATAAGAAACAAAAAGTTCCAGAGTCAAGTATAGAAAGTGATTATAAAATCTGTTTTTCATATTTCGACTATTTTCAGACCTATGCTCCTTGAAAAAAGGCTCCTGATGAAGGAGGGAGGTCATAATTAAAAATTGTTCATGTGAGATATCGAGATATATGTTTTTTGACATTCAGAAATAATTTCTGAATATTGAATTTTTTAAAAAAAATCGTCCTAAACTTGGAAGGCATGAAGGCAATCTGATCATTTACTGTTTATTTACAAAACTTACTGTCATCAAAAGTATCCCTTCAGTAGTAATAATAATTGTAACAAATGGCAAAAATAGGCTGAAAAAAATCTCAATGTATGTTTTGAAATAGTTGGTTGATCTGAAAAAAAGAAACATGCAACGTAAAATAAAAACAATTATTCTAGAACAGGTAGGTACCTAGTCTACCTACATTGGACACTGAATATTTTTTGAAATTGGTATCTACCTTGTTTCGATTTTTCATAGAAAGTTTGCTAATAAAAGAATCACCCAATTTGTGTACCATAGTTCAAAAATTAATAGCAGTGTAAGTTCTAAAAAGTAGCTCAGGTTTGAAAAATTTTTCATTTTTTATAAAATTTTCCAACTTATCAAAAAGTAAGTCATCAGTTTTTGAAAAAAAAAAATTTTCTGTTTGGGAAATGGTACCTTTTTTTGAAAAATTCAAAATTGTGTTGGTTGTTGAGAAATTTCTCGAATTTTGGACAGTTGTTCAAATTTTTAAATAACTGCTTAAGTGTAGAAAAATTCTCAGGCTTTCAAAAAATCGTCATTTTTGGAATGTTGTGCAAGTTTTAGAAATTTATCCCGGTTCTGAAAATTTATCTAATTTTAGAACCATCCTTTTGTTAAAAAATGGTTCACTTGTCGAAAAAAACTTCAATTTCGGAGAAGGTGGATTCAATATTTGGTAAAATCTTTAATATTTGAAAAAGTTTTTCATTATTTCATTTTTGAAAATTCTTTTTTCGTCTTTGAAAAATTCTTGAATTTTTTGAAGTATTTACCTACAACTTTTAAAAAATTGTAAAAAGTCAAAAATGTTTGAAAAATTGTCGCGATTCAATTTTTTTATTTTAAAAGAATTACCTAATAGGTATCCAAGCATTGGAATATTATCCAATTTTTGGACAATTACTTAAGTTTTGAAAAATATTCTATTGTTTGAAATTGTTTCAAGTTTTGATGAGTTTTCCAGGTTTTGAAAAATAGCTAAATCATTGGAAAAATTTTCAAAAAATTTTCAGATTTTGAAAAATAGTGCAAATAGGTACCTACATATGAATTAGAAATATTTCATTCCTTGGTATTTTATTTTCAAAAAATTCTCATTTTTAACAAAATTTCCAGGTTTTGGAAAGAGATGCAATTTTTAAATTTTCAAAAAATTGCCCAATTTTTGGAAAATTCATCAATTAATTGGAAGATTATCTAAAAAAATTGTTCAATTTTCAAAAATTTCTCTCTTTTAAGAACCTTGCAAATTTTGGAAAAATTATGTAGGTGCCTACTACCTAGCTTTATCATGGAAAACGTTCTTGCAATTTCTGTCATGAACAAAAATTAACCCAGCTGTTCATTTCGTCTAGCCTATCCAATGGATAGGTATTAAACTTCACTTTTCAATTAAATCGAGTCTATTCTAGATCATTATAGATTTGAAACTCGTATTCTACAATAAATTTCAAATCAAACTACTTACGCCACTAAACGTTGATGACTTTGAACACACTTGACCATACGTTGACTGAATAGAACATTAAGACAGTGCATTTGATCTTGAGCAGCAAGACGTACTTGCAAATTCTTCAACCTATCGGAATCTGCGGCGTTCATTTGCAGATGATGAATTTTCTCAATACCTCGCATATGCTCCGACGTGAATCTGCCAATAATTGCTCGTAATTTGACGAACATATTATGTAATTCAAACACAACCGAAGCATTAAAAACAGACAACATTATCAAAGGCAAAAAAAGCAAAGCGACTGTGGTCAATTGAAGCGAATACAAGATTGTATATTCATTAAACGACGACACTCGGTAAATATACCGAGAACAATAAAAATAACTGTATACGTTACGTAAAGCTTGAATATTTTTACCATAGAGTAATACACGAGTTGGACGAATTGTAAAGTACATTACTACCATAACAAAAGAAAAAAATTGATACTTGAGCATATATCCAACAGTATATAATCCGTCAATATCTTTACTGCTGGGAATATCTTTAATACCGGCGAAAATTTCTTCTTCGTTGTCCAAAAAATTCATAATTTTTTCCAAATTTTCACGAAAGTGTAACGTCACTATGTAGGCAAAAAACGTCGTGTAAGCACCGAGAATGGACAGAAGAGCGTGTAAGGCGATTACAATGTCTAAAGGGACCGAACTAGAGTCGGTTAGAGCTAATTTTATGTAATCGATTATGCTGATATGCATAAGAACAAATGCTACGACGTTATAGGTGAACCAGAAATATTTCAAAGAACTTGCTACGAATGGAGATTTTATGATGCCTCCCAAGGTGCAATAACTCAGGTACATTATCTTTGTTGAGGTTTTCTTCAAACCAAAAATGTTTTCGAACATTTTCAACCATGTAAAGTACGTCATGATGCCTGCTTTTTCAATTTTGAACTATGGCGAGTGTCCAATTATCCGGCACAGGAAACAAAAGTTGAAAGTTTAACTCATAATTGGGGATTTTATTGGTCATAAATGGATAGGTACCTATTTAATCATTCTGATCAAGCATTTGTCCCTACTAATTTAAATTCTACTTATTATAGTTACCAATAAATTAGCTTCAAATTAAACAAATTATAGGTTACTTAAGGATCTATAACAAAAACGTGATGATAAAAGCGATAAATGTGTTTACGTAATATAGGGCTAGCCAATTCTATCAAAACTATTTAATAAAACCTCAATTATGGAAAAATTAACTAGTAAAGAAATAAGTTGAAACTTTTTCGACCCTTCTCTAATGTCTTCATCCTTTTATAATTACAGCTCCGAGAAGTACTCCCAATTATTTCATCATTCAATTTTTTTAAATTTTCCCCATAGTGATTTTAAAATTTAGTTTTTCGAAATTTCCCCAATTTTTAAACTTTTAAAATTCTCCATGGCCATGAATTCATCCAAAATAATTTTCAAATTCAATCATTTTTTTTAAGTTTTCAAATTTTTATAAATATTTTAGAAAAAGTTATTAAAATTTTTAACTAATTGATTAAAAACATAAAAATTATAACAAAAGCTGTTTATTTTGGATCGAAACTAAAAATAAGTTTCGTAGACAACATTCAAACAAAAAAAAAAAAAAAAAAAAAAAAAAAAGAGGTAGGTAGGAAACAAGTTTATGAGACTTTAATATTGCGAAGAAATTTTATTACAAAAAAATAGATATAAATAAACAGTAAGTAATACACGATCACAAAAAACTAAATTAGTAAAATAAATTCGTATCATCTGTTTCAGTAGGAACAATATCACATTTTTATTACAAAGTCACGCCAAAATAATTATTTAATAATCGGCTGTTGTGTTTCTGATTTGCCTGATGTATCTGCAGGTTTGTCGGGTTTATCAGATTTATCTTTGACATTTTTTGCAGCGAAACTCAAAGTAGATTTCTGGAAATTTAAAGGCATCACTCCCAATTCACCTGAATATCGATTTTTGACAATCTAGAAAAAAAGGGGACAATAAGAATCACTCTTCAAATTATTCCAAACACATAGAAACTTTACTCACTTGTACGTATTTCTTGATATGTAACGACTGTAACATTTTCTTTTGAATAATGAGTATATTATCAGCTTCTTGAGAAGCTTTGGCTCCACCAAAAATCGAACTGATGGTCAAATCTTCGCCATCCTTTTCTTTTCTCGGATGAATAATCAAAGTAACGTGACAATTCCGTTGCGTTGCGAAAGTTCGAAAAGCAGCTATGGCCAAATCTTGTTTATAGAATCGATCCACGTATTTATCGGATTCCGGTGCCATACCCATCATAAATTGTAAATTATCGACGACTAAGTGTTGTATATCGTGGACATAAGTTGCATGTTCGACAACCTACACACCATAAAAAGAGGGAATTGAACGAAAACGTCGATTTTTTGGAGTTAAATCGAAAATACCTACATCCATGACTTTATTCACTGGCTGAGGACCGTGAAACTTGAGAAAATAGAGGGGTAACTTTTCAAACTCATCGGCCCATTCGTTGAATCGATCCAAGTTCTCGCTCAGGGGTGAAAGAACCATTTGTTGAAGCATCGTTGAGGCTAATCTCTGATTACGAATTTCGAAACTGCCCCATAATGTGGATACCTAGAGAAAATTCAACTTTAGTAAATTCGATTGTAATGGAATAATTTGCCTTTAATATACTAACTCCTTGTAAAGCTAAATCGATAGAATATTCGCTGATAAAAGTTGTTTTGCCGCTGCCAGTTGGACCAGTTAAAATGGTAAGTTCACCTCTTCGGTGGCCTTTTATGTACTCATTTAGTATTGGAAATCGAGTCCATTTTATGCCTTGAGCCTGGTGACAATTTTTCGAATTAGAAATGGAAAACATACCAGAGTTGGAATTTTACTTCACCCACCTTATCGACATTTGTCAATTCGGACCAAATATCGTCTCTTAAATTTGAAAAAGTTGTGATACTTTGATGAATTATTGGTTGAGCTGATTTTAATATATCCAAAATATCTACTTCAGTTTTTTGCGACATAATGTATTTAAAAGGCTGAAGATCTGCTTTACTGTGGAGAAAATGGAAAAGTCAGCTTTACGAGTGAGCAAAATAATTCAACAGAAATACTTGATTACCTACCGAATAAGAAAACATCTTTCTTTTCCAAGTTTTTCCGAAAACATACGCGCAGCGTCTAAATTAACTGCGTCATTTCCAAACCATAAAATTAATTTTTTATACTGCTCTAATAAAGGGAGAATTTCCTGAGGTAACATAACAGTTCCTGCAACAGCCGTATCAATATTTAGCAAGAACCAAAATAAAAATATCATTCCTATTTTAATCTGGATATTTACCATGAGGTAGATAAATGATATGAACATTGGGTCTCAACGCAGATAAAGCTATGACATCCTTAAGATTTAACACCAGAATACCGGATTCACATTTTTTTCGCACTCTAGGTGGCATATATTTTATCAATCCCATACTAGCTTTAGCTGGAAAACAATATTCTTCATTCTTTCGCGTCAATTGCTTCACTCCAACGATACTTTTGTTACTATTGGTCAGAGGAAAGTATAAATTATTATGATCTTTATCTACAAGCACATTGAGGTCCTGGAGAATATCGTTATTCAACTCCTAAAAATTAACATTTCATTGTTATTGAAAAAATTTACTTCGCAAATAAAAATAATTCAACATACTCCTAATTTAAAAGCAGAAAACAGCTCTAGCAATTCTTCCGATGAAAGTGATGCAACGCTTTGGCAGCTCTCAGATAGCTCATTCCATTTAATTGAACCCTCATTAACGATAGTCACTTTTTTGGCCTTTTTCTTACAACTCTTCGTTTCAGGTGGTGGATCAGTACTTTTTTTTTTTCGAGGTTTAACTATCTTCCCACCGATACTGTCCCATTCACCGAAGTCCTGGCATTCCATACACATGAAAAAACCTACAACAAGAAATCAAGAGAGTAAGGAACCAAAATACAGCATTCTTTGAAGCACGGTGATCATTTACCGGTAACTTTATTGATATATAAGGTGCCCCCTTTATCATTATTACAATTGACACATTTTGTCGCAATACAAGTGTATCCGTCTTCGAAACTGCATCCATTTCTCTCCAATGTTCGTTTTATTGATGGCAGAGTTGCGTTCGATGGTAAGCTCAACACATCGGTTATCTTCGGAGCTGGGGGAACAGAAACTTGGGCATATTTCCTGAGACAATCTACCTGCGTTCTTGATTTTTGATATCTATTACTTGGTAACAAAATTCTGATGAAACATTGACGGTACATTTCGATCGGTTTGGGTTGTTCAGTTTTTACCCATCGGAATTAATATGTGGTATAGGTGATTGGAGGACTAGACACATCATAAGTAATTCGATAACGAAACAAATCAATTATTTACAGAATAATCTATCTACATAAATTTAAACGCACATGATTATGAATGATGAATTTTTTTATCAATTTTTTGCTGCACAGATTCGCGGGAAATTATGGAGAAAATTGGGAAAGATTCACTTTGAACATCCTTAAACCATGAATGAATCATTTTTTGGCTTTGGAACGACGACGATTTTGCTGAATAATTGAAATTCTCATATTAAAAACCCAAAAAATTAACTTTTTAAAAAAATTTCCATAACGAAAGCCAAAAAAATTCAAGTTTATAAAAAATTTCATTGTTTACAAAATTACGGAATTTTTTATCCGATTTTGCAATTTTTTCTGAAATTTGACATTAATTTCATGTATTTTTAAATAATTAGTAGAATAATTAAAATCTGATCAATCTTTAATGTATTTTACGTCTATTTCCAATCTTTTATTTATTATATGTTGTTCTGATATTTGTATTATTGATCGAAGTAAAAGAAACCACTGGCTTCGCTGCATCGCTGTAAAAGTGCTGCAGCGTTGGTAAGTTTACCTTTTCAATTATGTTGGAACCTGCTACGTATTGTCTGAACCTCCATTTGCATACTCAGCAAATTTTACTTCATCGTAATAATCACTTCTGTTGTGATTTTTCAGTGCTTTTAGCGAAGAGGTATGACTGAAGTGGATCCAAGTTTGATTGCGTTAGAAACCCTGGATCGCACATCGCCAGAGTTGTGGCCCGAGCCAAGTAAGCAGTTATTTACAATTGGTCGAATAAATCTAGTCCTGAAGTCTGAAGGCCAATTTTTCTTATTTACAGTCCCAGGAGTTTCCGGATTCGTCCATCTACATACTTCGTTTCAGAATAAGTCCCAACAGCCTTGGAACCGTCCTTTAGATAGGGAAGATTGTGTACAGTTGACTTGTAAGCTGGATGATGACTGAATTAGTAACGATTTCCATACGTTTGAATAATATCGCCCTGTTTTTTATTCTCAGATTATGGAAGTTTATCTCAAAAAGAATTGATAGCTGAAGTTAAAAAATTATACGATGTAGCTTATAATTTAGGTTTAGAAGAGGCGAAGGAAATGACACGAGGAAAATATCTTCATATATTACAGAAGAAGAAAACTCACTAGGAATGGTATCGGCTCGATTTTCTCTATTTTTAAAATGAATTTCTGACCTGTATATAGTTGTATTTTGTTATTTTCATTAAAAAAAAATGTAAATTTTTAAACCAAGTTTTATTTTATAGTTTAGTGCAATATTTTTAACACTGATCGATTTTACACTGATGCCAAAATACTTAATTTTAAAGTGAATCAACTTCTATTTTGAAAGGTGATTTTTCAGGAGTACCTGATAATTTAATACTAAGTACTCATGTACTTGACGTAAAATACAGCAATTGAAATGTTTCTGATGAAATGCGTTTTCAGTATTAATTTTTACGTAGGAGTGCCGTTAACTAAATTCTACCATGTGCCTTCGTTTACTTTTTTACATTATTTTCCCATTACAGTGTTTTAATGTTTTATCTGCCCATTCGAGACTAAATTCGAGAATAGATTTCAGTAATGATTTTGAAATTGAGCGGGAATACGGTCCAGTTAGTGGGGTCACCTCTAGTACCAACTCGTCATTTGGAAATACCGTGCAATTCGTCGATCAGTACTTTTTGCAAAAATTAGATCATTCTAGGCCTACTGATAATACCAAATGGTATCAAGTACGTAATCGCTTTAATATTTTAAAAATTCCGATTAAAATTGTATCAATTTTTTTCTTTTCAAAGAGATATTTCGTGAACGATTTGTACTATGAAGAAGGCGGACCTGTTTTTTTATTCGTTTTTGGCGAATCGGAAGCACATTCTAAATGGATGGGTAAAGGCCCACAGTGGACAACATATGCCAAAAAGTTTAACGCCATGTGTTTTGGTCTAGAACACAGATTTTATGGAAAAAGCAGACCAAAAGAGTAATTAGATTATTTCAATCTCGTTCAATGAGAATTTCAAGTATTCAAATTCGAGTACTTTTGATTTTATCTCTCGAGTACATCGAGTACCTTGAACAAAAAAAAGTTGAACACGAGTTATCAAATCTATTTGAACTTTTTATAGGAATACCAACACAAGTAATTTGCAGTACTTGACGACCGAGCAAGTTTTAGCCGATATTGCCTATTTCATCGAAGAAATGAACGAAAACTGTAATTTTTCGTCTGATACGAAATGGATTCTTTTTGGTGGGTCTTATGCTGGGTCTTTGGTAGCGTGGTCAAGAATGAAATATCCTCATCTGGTATATGGTGCTGTAGCATCAAGTGCTCCTCTCTTAGCTAAAACTGATTTCCCTGGTAAAGCATTTTATTTGTTTTGAAAATATTCGGAATTACCTACTTTTTTTCATTAAATGGATATTTTCAGAATATATGGAAGTTGTAGAAAGATCACTTAGTAGATATAGTAAAAGTTGCGCAAAAAATATCGCCACTGCCAATCAATATTTGAAACGCGCTGTGAAAACGAAACAAGGTAGAGCTAAAGTTTCCAAAATGTTCAAGTAGGTACCTATTTATTTTTTAATTTTAATTCATTTCAATTTCAGATTTATCAGTGTTTTATATAGACAACTTTTAATTTTTATTCAGGCTTTGTTCTGTTCTACAAAATAATCCAGACGATATTGCGTTGGTTTTCGAATCGATGGCTGATGAAATTGCCTATGCTGTGCAATACAATAGAAAAGTATTTTCCATTCACGACGTCTGTGATATAATGAACGATGATGAATTAAGCCCGGTATGAATAAATCAGCGAATATCTTCTCGGATTTATCTACCTGAGTATCAAAACGATATTTGCTCATGAATTTTTCATATTTTTGATTTAAAGGTGGAGCGATATGCAAATGTGAACAGTGCATTTTTGAAACTCGTAAATGAGTCTTGTTCTTCGCCCAATTACACTGATGCTTTGGAGTATTGGAGGAATGAAACTTATGCCAGTAGTTATCAGCAATCATGTGAGTGGATGTTAAATTTGATTTTATGAATGGAATGGGGGACAGATCGAACACAAACCAAATATATTTCAATATGTAATTTTGAATTTACCTACAGCACGATTATGGCTTTATCAGACATGCACTGAATATGGATTTTTCCAAACATCAAGTAAACCTAAAGATTTATTCGGTGCCAATTTCCCCATAAAATTCTTCATTAAAATATGTGAAGATGTTTTTGGAAAACAGTAAAGTTTATTTTTTTTTACATAATATACCTAGCTAACTATACCTATATTGTTTACCTGTTTTATCATAAGTGATATTGATTCGTTATTTTATACCTATGATGCGAATTCACTTAATAGGTTCAATAAAGCTTTTGTAGACGATGCAGTACATCGTACCAATATAGAATTCGGAGGTCTCAGTTTCAATTCCAGCAATATAATTTTCATTCACGGTTTGATTGATCCATGGCATGCTCTGGGAATCACTGTCTCAAAAAAATCCGCTGCTTGGAATCTTTTTGTAATGAAAGGTAAAAAAGCGAATACCTGTAGATATTATTTAGCGTTATTTCGAAAATTTAATTTGCAATCTAAACATAGGTATGTTATTTTTAAAAATTTTTGAATGTCTTACCTGCAAATTGTAGATATGTATGTTTCAGGCACAGCTCATTGTGGTGATATGTATCCATCTTCTGACGACGATAGTGAGGAATTGAGAGTTACTCGAAATGAAATGTTAAAAATTTTGAAATCTTGGATTGAAATTAAAGAAAGCAAACGAGATTCAACGCAAGAAATCGGTTTTAAAATAAATGGTGAAGATCAATCGGTATCCTTTCGACCAGAAGTGATCGTGGTGTAAATTGAATTCAGAAACAAAATTATGTTTGTAAAATAAAATTTAAAAAAACATACAAAGAAATATACAAATTCTTATGTACTAACTTAACGAATTGAAAATGCATTTTTTTTTCTTTCACGAAAATTGATGGGATAGGTCACTTAATAGAGTGGATGATGATGACCTCCCAAAAAACTGAATTCTATACATTAAAAGAAAGACGGAGTTAGGAGACTTCAAAGTGGGATCATTTTTGAATAAACACAGTTTTTGACTGTTTGTCTCTTTTGGGTAGTACTACTTGCTGAGAACTGAAGTCAACCCCTTCCCAACGAAAGTGCAATTTTGAATTACAAGTGGACAAAAAAGTTGCAAAAAATGACGAATTTACTTAATGGGTTTTTTGATTTTTATTATATTCACCCGAACCGTCGAACATTTCAATAATGAGCCAATTTTTTTTTAGTCATTATGAATAATTTTTGGTAATGATATAACTTAAATTTTCTTATACATAGTTTGGAAAAGTAAGCCAAAAAAATTCAGCAATTGAAATGAATGTAAGTAAAGTCAAGTGGGTACTTTACTTACCTTCTTGATTTTTTGCACTAGTGAGGTTGTTAATTGAAGTACCTACCTAGGTATTATTAAAACTGCAAGCATTAAAATGCAGCTGACAGCGCTAAAAAAATTATTCAAGGAGGCCAGAAATTTTTTGGCTGGATTTTTTGGGATAGAGGGCTCAATTTTTTTTTGGTTGATCCGCCACTCAAAATTTATGCTTTTCAACTCGATTGAAAATTTTTCAACTCGTGAATCGATTAAAAAGAATATCGAAACCAAGCTTTTAAGTTTTTTTTTTGAAAATTTTCAGCTCTGAAAAAAAATCTATCAGTAAACGTGGCGATGATTTCTACCTGCTACTAATATTTATAAGTAACGGAAATTTTTCAAGGGAATTTCATTCGATTCGGAACCATCAATGAGTAATTCAACTAGGTAGTACTAGTACATATTAGTTGCTAAAATTTGCACGAGCCATTTTTACAAGCTTGGACGATCCAAAAATTTTCTGGAGACTCAAAAATGTCTCGAAATTGCTTCCAATCAATTGTGAGCTTGGATATATAGAAATCACCCTTAGAGACCAAAAATTTGTTTTTGAGTAGAGTCGAGATTTCTCCTTGATTCTACTCCTAAAAGGCCCATAATCAGCGTCGGCTCAAAAACGAATTTCTGACATCCAAGGGGATTTTTTTTCGTTGATTGAATAAAATTTTCACTTTTGCTGGGTGTTTAGGTAATTTTGAAATTTTTCAAATCTGCCAAAATTTGAAAAATCAAGTTTAGCTCATGAAGATTAGGATATGAGGGGTATTCATGATCTATTTACCAACTTAAGGTTTCCAAAAATCGAATAAATCAAAATTTTTAATCTTGGTAGATAGCTACATATGTATCATCCGTGTGTAAATTTGAGTCCGTCCCATCGTTGGGAAAGCGAACACACACAGTCAAGAGTACCGGACTACCGGTAGGTAGTCCGTGCGAAAAAGGTTTCTTACCGTAAAAACCGGTATTTTAAGGCTCGCTGGCGTACAATGCTAATTCCATTCCTTTTTAACTCTATTTTCTTGAGGAGGTGATGGCATTATTATGAATTATTGTTGTTATAATAATTTATTTTCGTTTTTCATTCATCTTATTGAGTCCGATATAAATAGCAACGAGGTTTTTTCAACAATGTATTTCATGCTATTATTTTACAGACTATTGATGGCCAGTGCATGTAATTAAATAATTTATTATTTAATTTATAATAATTGTAGTTTAACCATTTTTGCGAAAAAGGTTTCCTTGGAGGTAGTTCAAAGGTATTTGGTCTTCGATCGAGCAATAATAATTGTAAATGAACCATTTTTGCGAAAAAGGTTTCCTTGGAGGTAGTTCAAAGGTATTTGTCTTCGATCGAGCAATAATAATTGTAGATAAACCAGTTTTGCGAAAAAGGTTTCCTTGGAGGTGGTTCAAAGGTAGTTCGCAAATGTGACATTTCCAGTTCTTTGAAATTTCTGTTTTTTTCTTTTCTCATTTAAAAAAGGGAAAATAATTGAGAAGAAAAAAAAGGAAATTTCAAAGAACCGGAAAAGTCACATTCGCGAACTACCTTTGAACCACCTCCAAGGAAACCTTTTTCGCAAAAATGAGTAAGTATTCTTCAGAAGTTTTCATGGAATTATTCAAAAAATGAAACGGATTGAAAATGAAATATGACTTTCAAAGAAATGGAAGAGTCGAACTACCTTGCTGGACTACCTCATAGGAAACCTTTTTCGCAAAAATTTAATAAGTATAACGGATTCTCATTTTTGCGAAAATTATATCCACAACTGGTCCATTCAATTAGAATTCTTTTTTTATTTTCCACATAATTTTCTAATTTTGAACAACCCCAACACCAAAACCATTTTTCCTTGAGAAATTTTTAAAATGACCCAGTTTTGCGAAAATGGTATCCTGGTGGTTCGTAAGTAAGACTCGCTCATTTCATTAGAATTTTTCACTAAAATTTAAAATTAAAGAACACAAAATAAGAATTTCAAATTATTGAACAAATCGTATTCATAACCTTCCTTCGAACTACCTTGAACTTGAAGGAAACCGTCATCGCAATGCGAAAATGGTTTCTCTTGGGAGGTAGCCCGGGCAATAATTAAAAAAAAATTTTACAAAGAGCAAAAAATTGAGTAAAAATTTTTTTGATACATCATTTTAAAGCTTGAATCATGCCGAATCCAATGGTGTAATTGCCATTTGGATCCGACCATCGGTTCGTCTACAAATTACGTTTTAGTTTTCGCAAACTGAAAATAATGACAAAAAAACCCAATTCTTAATCTAGCCATGTGTTCATTGTAATTTAACATTGATTTATTTTTCATTTTGAATCTAAATCGATGACCTGGTGATATTTTACTGGTTTCTTATCGTAAATTTCACGCTGATTTCGAAAATGCTAACAGATTTCAGATCCGACGTACCCTTCAGCTCCAAATTGTACTTTCATGTACAAAAATTTGGCAAAAATTAAAAAAAAAAAATTACAAAGAGCAAGAAATATTTTTAGTTTGCGAAAACTAAAACGTAATTTGTAAACGAACCGATGTTCGGATCCAAATGGCAATTACACCATTGGATTCGGCATGATTCAAGCTTTAAAATGATGTATCAAAAAAATTTTTTACTCAATTTTTTGCTCTTTGTAAATTTTTTTTTTTAATTTTTGCCAAATTTTTGCACATGAAAGTACAATTTGGAGCTGAAGGGTACGTCGGATCTGAAATCTGTTAGCATTTTCGAAATCAGCGTGAAATTTACGATAAGAAACCAGTAAAATATCACCAGGTCATCGATTTAGATTCAAAATGAAAAATAAATCAGTGTTAAATTACAATGAACACATGGCTAGATTAAGAATTGGGTTTTTTTGTCAATATTTTCAGTTTGCGAAAACTAAAACGTAATTTGTAGATGAACCGATGGTCGGATCCAAATGGCAATTACACCATTGGATTCGGCATGATTCAAGCTTTAAAATGATGTATCAAAAAAATTTTTACTCAATTTTTTGCTCTTTGTAAAATTTTTTTTTAAATTCTTGCCCGGACTACCTCCTAAAAGAAACCATTTTCGCATTGCGATGGCGGTTTCCTTCAAGGTAGTTCGAACGAAGGTTATGAATACGATTTGTTCAATAATTTGAAATTCTTATTTTGTTTTCTTTAATTTTAAATTTTTTGACCAAAGAAGTCATTTTTGCGAAAAAGGTTTCCTAATTTCAAAGAACTAAAAAAGTCACATTCGCGAACTACCTTCGGACTACCACTGAGGAAACCTTTTTCGCGAAAATACTTAGCTCTTTTTCAAACTTATCCGAGCAAATATGATCTGGTTTTCTTGATGTCGTAGTCTGAAAATGAAAATTGTAGGAGTTGAAACACGAATTTTTTGAAAATTGGACGAGATATCCATATTTTTGCAAAGTGCGAAGTGCGAACTACCTTCGGACTACCACTGAGGAAACCTTTTTCGCGATGCGATAATGGTTTCTTTCCAAGTAGTTCAAAGGAAGGTTACGAATGCTTATTTTTGTCCATTTAGTAATATAAAATTCATGTTTTGTTTTCTTCAATTAAACTGATCGAATAATATTAATAATAATAATAATAATAATAATAATAATAATACCTAATAATCAGTCAACTCTCAACGTCTCAACACTCCTCACGAAAATAACGTCCACTCCTCTGTGCATTAAAGGCATCCTTCCACAATGAACGTACAATACTGGTTTTTACAGTAAGAAACCTTTTTCGCACGGACTACCTACCGGTAGTCCGGTACCCTTGACTGTGTGTGTTCGCTTTCCCAACGATGGGACGGACTCGTGTAAATTTTAATCTGCTTTTTGGAGGACAGGAATGTTATTTCATTATCCATCTCTATCATTTGTACTTATCATTTCCGCTTTTCATCGGATATGTATTCATGATAATATTATAAAAATGAATCAGTTTTATTATTTAACACGCGATAAAAACTGAAGTGAAAGGACATGACAAAAAGTTTTGTTCAAATTTATCTTGGAAATCTGCAATGAATGATTTTTCAGGTGCAATTTGTCGAGAATTTCATAACATCTGCGATATATGTATCTACTCAATACATAAAAATGATGACAAAGGAACCTAAAAAATTAGTCTTAAGGTGCCTACTACCTACCACCTCAAAAAATACAACGGTAGAAATTTTACCCTCTGAGTTCTCCTCTCACTACTCCACGTACCGCTTTTTAAAATCTGTCTCCTGTTTCCCTTAAAAAATTATTAGCACGCATTCTTTATAAATGAGCCTAATTACCTTATTTTTCAGGAGTCCTTGAATATTTTTTTCGAGTATTTTAATTAGGTATATTCAGTGAAAATCCGAAAAAAGTTTAGAAATACCTAATACGTAGGTACCTACTTACCTAATTTTAAGAACTACAATTTTTACTCTTAAAAATTATCGGCGAAGATTTTTCATCACTACCTACTCATCCAGGTCATATTTTCAATTTCTAGGTATGGAAAAATTTATTGCATATAGGCACAACTATTTTTCCAGAAATTAGGAAAAATGTGGAAAATTTCCACGAAGATGATTTTTATAGTTAACAATATTCATTAGGAATAATAAACATTATTTTAGATTTTTTTTTTCTTTTCATTTATTATCATTGAAAAATAGTGTTAAGATTGAAACAATGGTACTGAAATCATTTTTAAAAAATTTTCGATTAGTCCAAAATAAGGATAAAATCAAAGAGGTGAAATTTCCGAATATCGCATTAAGTACCTATATTTAAGGCTCAGGCACAGATTTTTACCTACCTCTCTTCAATTCTCAAAAAATAAGGAAAAACAAAATGATCACTTCTTTCTTTCCAGTGGTGGCCTATCAACATTAAGTAATGCAATAAAAAAATCAACCTACCTATCACAAAAAGCACACATTTTCGGTGAAAAATTAAAATTTTTGAAACTTGAAAAATTCATTAGAACTTGAAAAATCAAATCAGTCTGATGAAATTTTATCCACGAGGCAAGAGTTTCAGCAGACATCACTTTTTTTAAAATCATAAATCAAAAACATTATATCTGAAGTGGTCACCTTGTTAGTCATTGCAGCATTCTTTAAATTTCAACAGCCATATCCCATACTTTTAAAATTCTCTACGTCGTGATATCTCATTAGGTGCAAAAGATAACTTAAGCATACCAATCTACGATGGACGGAAAAATCCTCTCGAGAAAAAAATTTGACGAAACTTTGACAGGTGAAGGAATGCGAAGAATTTGATAAGGTTTTTGAAATTAGAGCTTAGATCATTTTAAATTTCGGAATTTAGACACTCGATGATTAATATATGTCAATTAAAGATATTCATACCTAAGTATTTTATTTACATATCTTTTTGAAATGCAATTCTTAAAATTCCTCCAATTTACTATAAAAATATCATACCAGCAGATGCAATTATTATTCGTACCTGTTCAATTGTTCGTGTAAATTACGTTATCCTAGGTGTTTTAAACGTGAATAATTCTGTCCATAAATTTATAAAAATGTTCAAAGTAATAATTTTTCTGTTCGTGATTCCTCTCACTTTGTCATTCGGTTCGAAATTTGAAGAAGAATTTTCTCGCCTGATTTATGAAAATTCCGAACCAGAGCAACAGCTTTATGGAACAACAAATCAGAAAACTAATTCGAATGAAGGAAACACTCTGTCCTTCAGTCAGAAATTAGATCATTTTAATTCATTTAATAAGGCTACTTGGGAACAGGTGAGTACTGGAGTAATCGTTTGGCTAATTTGGCCATAAAATTCATGTTTTGATATTAAAAATTTTGGTAAATTTGAGAAAAAAATTGTAAAAAATCACCAACAGGATAGTTTTAGTGAATTGGTAGTTTATCCAAAAAAATGTCATTCATCAAAACAGACATTTTTATTCGAGAAATGAGTTTTTATTTTTTTTTATTTTTAATAGCGCATAGTGATTTTGAATAATCATTATGAGAAACCAGGTCCATTTTTCATTTATTTATTCGGAAACGAAAAAGCTTCGGTGGATTGGTTACGAAAAAGTCAAATAATGTCATACGCTAAAGATTCTAAGGCTTTGGTTGTTGGAGTGGAGCATCGATTTTATGGAGACAGTCGTCCATTTCAGTAAGTACCGTCAACTTTTATTGTGAATGGAAAAAAATTCCTAGATTTTGACCAAATATTAGTCTGGTAGTACACATTTGAGTAGGAGACAGATTGCAGATTTGACGAATTTTTGATTTTTATCGAACGCAAATCGCTCATTGATTCAAACTCTTTGAAATTCACCTATTTTTTTTTTCACTATAATTTATGGTAAAATATCTCAAAAAATTTCTGTGTTTTGATTTACGCAATTTTTATAAAATTTCAGTTGGCAGCGCTGGCGTAATTTTTTACAATTAATTTTAATTAATTTTAATCATAAAAAAATTTGGTTATGTTTCAAATCATTTGGCGAACTACTTGAATTTTATAAAAATTGCGCAAATCAAAAATTCTGTTAGCAGCTCTGCGATGAAATTTTTTTGCATAAATTTCAAACTCGTTTTCCTTTGGGTTGAGGAGGCTCAAAATATTCTGAGGAATTTCCCTATTTAAAGTAAACTGCCTCAAAAATTTTCGTCTTAAAACATACCATGTTTTTTTTTTTGATTCACATTTCATACCTATTCACCTCTTCAAAAATAGGTACTAAATTTTATAATTTATTTTACAGAAATACTTCTACGGAAAACTTGAGTTATTTAAATATACAGCAAGCATTAGCCGATGTTGCATATTTCATTGAAACCGTGAATGGAATATCTGTTGTACCTGCAAATACCAAATGGGTTGCATTTGGTGTTTTTTACGGCGCTTCGTTGGCTGCATGGGTTCGTATGAAGTATCCCCATTTGGTTTATGGAGCTGTTTCCTCTGGTACTATTATGACGCTCAAATCAGATTTTCCCGGTGAGCACATGTTTTAAAAATTATTAAAAAGTTATTTTCTTCAATAGCACAAGTCGACAAAAAAATATTATCGTTCTGTGTTTCGATTCTAATGCCAAAATTCTGATTCTGGATATCAAAATATATCACATCGCTTAATCCTGGCTTCTAAAGTTTGCTGGGGGGGGGGGGGGGGGCGAGCAATAAGCGCAAACATTGGAAACCATTTTTGATTTCTTTTTAGTGAAACATTCTAATCAAGAAAAAGAAAAGGAATTTTCGTTTTATTTCTCAATTTTTTCCATCAATGTTCAACCTTACTCAAAAATATCTTGAAAATTACCTATGCTTCCAAAAAAATCTCTTTGGTTCTATCCGGCAGAAAATTTAATTCTCTTTAACTTTTGTCATGGTCATTATGGTTTTAAATCGCTTAATTTTCTCAGAAATTTCACTTTTTCGAGGGCAAGACTCAAAAAATGAGATCTTTTAAAACAGAATTTCGGAAAGAATAAGCTGTATTTTTTTTCTAAAAAAGATAAGAAGTCTGCAGTTTGCACCATTGGATTCGCCGTAAAATTTTCTATAAGATTCTGCAAAGGATTTCGATTTTTTTTCTTATGCTCGTGTTTATTGCTTCCGAAAAAACTTATTTTTCAACTCCCCCCCCCCCCAAAGCTAACTTTGGTCATTTTTTTCTTCATTAGTGTTTTATAAAAGCAACCAAAATTCGACAATCGAAACCCAGACACAGAAATCATGTCGAATTGTTAACGAGAGATGCTATTAATTTTTTTTTCAATCATTTTCAGAATATTTGGAAACAGTTAAAAATGCGTACTATTCTTACGATTTAAACTGCGCTAGAAAAATCGAACAGGGTTTTCAACAATTGAATAAATCAGCGGAGACTGAAGAAGGCAAGGCTAAAATTTCAAAACAGTTGAGGTAGGTATTTAAATTATCCTGCTGATTTAAAAAATACGAGAATTTAGATAGGACTCAAAATTCCACTGCTGAATTTTTCTCCGGTAAAATTTGAAGGTACCTACTTAAATACTTACTTATAGCATATCAAAATTAAAAGAAAAAAAAAATGAAGTTCGTGAAATAAAAATAAATAAAAGTAAAAGTGACACGTTAAATGAAAGAATATTCCTAATCACAAAGATATTGGTAACTGGCGATGGAAAAAAATTCCCAAGCCAAACAAAGGCAATTTTTTAGAAAAATTATATTTTGAAAAGTAAAAAGTTGGGTTTTCAATACTTTACTAGCTATTTTGGACAATTTTGGGGATGAAAATTCACCGCCAAATTCACCTCTTTCTTTCTAAAATCATTTGAAAAATTTTCGCCCACCATTCAAATACTTAATTAAATTACCTACTTGTACCTAGACAACTACCTATTTTATCTTTTTTTGTAGATTGTGCAGTCCGTTGGAAAATAATGAAGACGATATTGCCATTGCTCAAAGCATATTAGTGGACATAATTTCTGCAGCTGTAGAACGAAATCACGATAATCAGTTTTCAATGCGAACTGTTTGTGATATTATCAACAAACAATCAGCCAACGGGGTATTTTCAACTTTTTAAATTGATCATTTTTGTTCATTATTGATTTATTTAGCGTGTTGGTATAATTTTATTTTATTTCTTCTTTTTGCAATGCGCAGCAAGATTATGTCGCAGGTGTAAATTCTAGATATTTATACGTGAAAAATTATAGATGTTGGTATGGTAAATACAAATCTTACGTTTCATTGAATCAGGAAGTGGATTATGAGCGTCGTGATCAAACTAGTGAGTACCTACAGCTAAGCTACTCTTCATATTCATGTAGGAAATACATTCATCGATAATTACCTACGTAGTATTTACCTATATACCGTAAATGTTATTTTGAATATACTTATTCGAGTTACGATTCTTTCGCCATTAGATCATTTGCCCTTTTGCTTTTAAAAAAAGATTCTTTGGGTGAAGGGGGTAGCGCAATAAAAGTTATGTCAAAAAATTGGTTTAGAATTTTTTCAAATCAAAAATCATCTTCTTTAATACCATATACCTATATTTTTTGTAGCCATTTTTTCTAACCTTTGTTCCACTAGGGGAGTGGAAAAATAAAATGATTAATATTTTTATAAAATCGAACAAAAAATTATAAAATTTACTTTCACCCTTACAAGTCAATCCACTCGTTAGGTCGTTTCTTGTGTCTTATTTATTTGGTAGGTTCCTCTACCTACCTACTTATTTCGAATTTTAGAGGCCCAATCACCGGATAAGGTTGATTTTCTTTTACGAAAGAAATTCTTAAAGTTAACACATGTTATAAAATTTTTTAAAAAAAATTTAAAACAAGTAATGTGAAATTCCTTAATATTACTTATAAGCTTTAATTCGGAAAATCAGATTCAATTTTGATTTTTGGAGACAATTTTTTTTTCTTAGGATATTTCAGAAGCATCTGAAGTGGTGCCAAATTTAGAGACTCTAGTTTTTTTTGTCCTCCACCCCGGCCCCGTACCTTAATAAATATACTCGGTTCGACATATTTTTAAATTTTTCCCAAGATTACAAGGGGGATTCGCGTTCTTTTCTCCTCTCAAGCTCTTTCTACCTGATTTTTCTTCATAAAAAAAAGTTCTTTCAGAAGTCGAAAATTTTTCTAAAAATTGAATGATTTTTAATTAGGTACTTGAATTTTTATCCTCGTACTTAATATCAGAATATCAATTTTTTACTTTTGAATATTTTTTTTATCTGAATTCGATTTTATAAAAAAACGTGCCAACAAATTCTTCCAAATCACGGTTAATTTTTTTTTTAAATTACAAAAATTTTTAAAACATGGACACTTTTTAGAAAATTTACATACTTTTTAGAAAATTAATTTACACCATTCAGATAAGTAGGTAGATACAAAATTGCTCAAACATTCGACGATTTTAAAAACATGAAAAAATAGGTCAGAGAAATTCTCCGAAATTAAACGAGAATTCTTCAGAAATTGAAGAATTCCTAGAACAAGAACTAATTTTTAAAAATTGGAGAAGTTATTTCCAAGGATTGTATAATTTTTAAAATTGGACAATATCCCAAGTACCTATACTAGGAAATTCCAATACTTGAAAGAAAACTATAAAAACAAAGTGAAATTATCAATCTATTACACAGCACACAGCACTTGAGAATGTTGACAATTTCTTTGAAATTTGATTTGCTTTTAATGATAAAAAAAGAGAAAAGAATTTCGAAAAATAAACTACCTATTTACGCATTAAAAAATTAGGTACCTACCAAAAATTTCTAGAAGATTTATTAATCATTTCACATTATTTGCTTCAAACGAGGGAGGTACCTAATAGAACTGTCCCCTCGAAATTTTAATGAAAGGTGGTCTAATTTGTTGTCCTTGACGCGAATATCAAAATTCCAGATCGCTGAGTGGCCTGTTTTGAAAACTTGTCTAGACCTATAATGCGATCAAAGTTTCCATTTTACCTCAATTTTTACATGGGTTTCAAATGGAAAAAAAAATTTCTGTGAAAAATTCATTTGATGTGACCAAGTGATAGTTCATGTCGAGAGAACCGAAAAATAGGTATACAAAACACTTTTTGTCTAAATTGTATTCTGAAGGAGTAAAAAAATAAAACTCAAAATTAAAAATCTTACAATATTTTTAAAAATTTGGTAGATAGCCCCTGCAATACTTGAGTTAGGCAAAAAGTGTATATCATATTTTTTTGTTTCTCCAGACATGAACTATTTATTGGTCACATCAAATGATGATTTCCACGAAAAATTTTTTCCTCCATTTGAAATACACGTGAAAATCCATGTAAAATCAAAAATTTGATTGCACACGGTTGGACCATTTTTCGAAATGGGCTCCCAGCGATCTGGAATTTTGATATGCGCATCACAGGCAACAAATTAGACCACCTTTCATTAAAAATTTGGAGGGAACAATTCTATTACCTCCCTCGTAAATTAAGTAAGAATTTCTGACTCGTAAAATTATCCTCACATTTTGCCTACTCAAGTTGAACTTTTTTTTTAGGCCATCGAAGTTGCTTTTTTCCTAAACAAAATTAGATGATTCTTGAAATTACTGTATCTCTGAAACTATTAAATCAATAATTTTTTTCGTAAATGAACCAAATTAAAATACTGCATTTAATTTTTTTCAGATCGATGTTGGATGTATCAATCATGCACTCAGTTAGGCCTCGATTTATCTTACTCTAAAAGTGTCGATATGTTCGGCGAATACAAACCTGAAATAATTGGCCAGGCCAGATTTTGTCAGGATTTATTTGGGCCCGAGTAAAAACAATCACCTTAAAATTTGAAATTCTTCATTAATATTTTTCCAAATTTACTCAATAAGCATTTTCCTGCGTTCTAGTTACAATCAACAAACCATGGATGATGGTGTCGACGAAACCAACATAGAATTTGGAGCATCGAAATACAATCAGAGTAGAGTTATTTTTGTTTCGGGCACCCTTGATCCTTGGAAAAATGCTGCTATTATTGAGAAGCCCGAATTTGCTCAATACGATCTCGTTCGCATAAATGGTAATTTTGAAAGTTTTCATATCAATCAGAAATTAAGTATAATATAACACGTTTAAAAAATTGATTTTTTTCCAGGTGCTTCGCATCGAGCTGATTTGGAACCGTCTTATCGAAATATTGACCTAGAAAACGGTATTCGCCAGATCAAAGATATACTCAAATCTTGGTTGGCGTAATAAACATCAAATACCCAAATATACCTTGTTTCCGTCGTATATCGTTAACCTATAACCCATATAAAAACCAGTATTTTAAACATTTTAACCAAAATCTTCGCCAATTGTAATTTAGGTACATTTGTACATGAATCATTAAAGATTATAATGCATGCAAAAGTATCCTCTCATTATTATTTCAATACAAATCGCACAGTTCAATATTAATAGAAATAGGCAGGTAGGGAGGAATAATTATGGTATTGAATTCACGAGATGGTTTCTCGCTGTTTTATTATTTTCGAGGACAATCAACGCAATTAACGTTTCGTTTTACGAATATTTTTAATGTTCTTTTAATGTGTCTGAATATTGTGTTGAGTTTCTACGAAATATAGGTACGAATGCTTCTCACTTATCATTGATTGACGTACCTTGGTCTTAAACTTCAACACATGATAAGAATATAGGTGCCTATCACAATAATAATCATTAAAATATAAATACACGGAGCATACAATTTCTTTGATCATTTTATTAGTAAGCATATTCGTCATGGTTGCTCGAAGCAAGTCAACTGACACAGATACCTGTACAATTTCGACGATAACAAATTTATTGGAAATAAAAAAAAAGAACCATTTAAAATTTGATTCATTTAAGTACATAAATCAATAAAAATAATAAATAAAATTGAAAGTTAATTTAGAACAGCCAATGAATAAATTATAGTAAATAGAAAGTAAAAAGCTTGTAGTGAAACAAATAATTTTTTTGGTGTTAAAGTATTCAAATTTGACAAATACCTAAATAGGTAGCTAAAAACAAGAGGCGATCATTATGGATTTTTTTTTTTGAAAATTGAAAGGAAGCAGCTAGGAATTCGTATTCAGACAAATTTGGATCTCAAAACAACGTAGGTAGAAGGTACCTAGCTACCTATACTTGGTAAAAATTTCATTCTCCTGATTCCTTTTCAAGTGGATTAAAAAAAAAGTATCAGTGAAAGACTTTCTCAAAAATTTTTGACCCCCGAGACCACAAAAAAGACATGAAAAAACCTCAAATTGGGTTCGTTTTCAAAAAATCGTATTTTTGACCATTTTTTGGGTAGCGCTACTTGCTGGGAACCCTGAACAGTCCTAAAAAGATGCATTTTGAGTTTCTAATGATTTTTGAAAATGGATATCGTTTTCCAATTTTTTTTTTTAGCCATTTTTGGAATAATTTTTGATAAAATTTCACAAAAAAATTTCATGACAACTTGCTACCACTTGCATTTTGATTTAGACGATTTCCATAAAATTCATTCAATGACTTGAAAAAATAAGCCAGTTTTTTATTAAGTAAGTAGGTTTTAAAATTAATTTCAAATAATTTTTTAAGGATTTTTTTTATGGATGATATGTACTTCCACGAAAATTTTCTAAAAATTGTGAAAATTAAAATGCAGGTGGTAACATTGCTATCTAAAATTATTCTAGCAGATTAAAAAAAATGGCTCGTTTTTGAGGCGTTTGAATGGGAGAATCGAAATTACGAGTAATAAAAATCAAAAATTAATCAAATTCATGATCTGTTACTTTTCAATCTTAGTTTTGTAGGAGGCAAAAATCAATGCCCAATTGCAAGGTCATTGGTTTAGGAGGGGAGGGATATTGAATCACAATTTTTTTCATGGGTGCAGGAAAGAGGAAGAGGGGAGTGACCAAAGTTCTCACCTGGCGATGCCACCGAAAAGTTGAAAAAAATACTTTCTTATCAGGAAAGACTTCTTTTTGATGTTCTCCAGCTTCGTTTCTCCTTGGGCTGAGGGCTTCAATTTTTTTTGAAAGGTTTTCCAATCAAAGTTAATTCCTTCACCAATTATTTTCGTAAAAATTCAAGTTTTTTTTTTCGATTTTTTTCTTCATTTCTACACATGAAATATGTAAATCTACTTTTTTCCATCAAGTTTTAAAATCTGCCTATTTTCGAAAATTTTTGAGATAAGTGAAAGTGAGTACCCAATGGAAAAAATGAAAATATTTTCAAAAATCGGAAAATGTTCCAGAAATGAAATTTTTCTTAATGGAATTTTTCAAAAATTAATTTTAATGGACGCTTTTCCATAAAAATATTATTGACACTGATTTCTCATATTCACCCAAGTTTTCATTAATTTTTTAAAAATATCACTTTTTAAAAATCTTCTTTAAAAAAAATATATAATACATTTTTTTTAATTAGAAAAATGACGTTTCTATGAAAAATTTCATTTACCCTTAAAAATCATATGTACCTGATGATTTTCCATAACCTTCCTCCACCTTCCTCCTCCTTCCTCCTCCTAGACCATTTTTTCATAACAAAGAAAAATACATTTAGTAAACTTACTTACAAGTTTATTGTTTCTAAAATTGAAAAATGTATGAAAAATTGACGTCGATAATTTTTATGAGTCAAAATAGTCAAATATTGTTCAAATATCATTCCAGATCCCCCTCGCGATCTTTTCAAATAGGCAAGCACAAAATAATATTGAAGAAACATGAAAAAAAAATACCTACCTATTTTTTAAGGACCTCTAAAAAAATAAGTTGAAAGCGAAAAATGAGAGCTGTTGATATTTTTGGGTATAAACATTATTGCTAAAATAATTTTTGAAAATAAAAGTACCTAGGTATGATAAAATTTTTCTCCCCATTTTTCAATACCTATTTTTTGAACTTATCAGATTTTAATCCAGACAGGAAAAGTTTTGAATATGGTTCGGAGTGTGAAATTTTCACCACACGCCACACATGTTATTTCGAGGTCAAGACTTTTCCTTTTTATGCTTTTCAACTTTTTTATTTCACATTTAAAAAAAAAAATCCAGATCGATCACCCCTGGCAGATATCAACCAGCTTCACTGGGTTCCCGGTCAATTTTTCGATGGCAGAAATACCGAAAAATTTATTCCCGAATCCATTTTCCCGAATGGCATTTCCCGCCAATTTCTCCAAGTGTAATTTTTTCAAATGCAATTTCTCAGAATTCAAATTTTCCAAATGAAATTCCTTAAATGAAACTTTCCCGAATTAACTTTCCCCAAATGAAAAACGTTTCATCAGAAATATATTTTTATTTTTCCCCTTGCATACCTATTTATTTTTTAGTTTTCTCTTTTTCTTTTCATTATTTTTTCTTTTTAGACCTCTTCTGTTTTTCATTCGAATTTTCGTATTTTATATATTTTTTGAAAAGGTGGTAAGAGGGAGCGAGGATCAGAGGCTAAATTAATGAAATTCTCTCTCCCTTTTTAGCAGACTTCTTGCTCTACTTTTTATTTCAAAAAAAAAGATTCGAGGAGAAAAGAGAGGATGTCCAAATTTCAATTGAAAAAATTTCCAAATTTTATTTCAAATTTTACATTTTGCCTTCTCCCTCTTGAGCTTTGAGCTGAAGGTAAAAAAAACCCTCAAAACCCCAAAGGAAAAATGCGGATAAACTGAAGATGTCATCAGAATCCTCTGAGCTTCAGCTCATGATGTTGTTTTGTTAAAAAAAAAAATAGGTGTCTAATTAATTTTCCATTTTTTGTCCGTTCGGGAAAATAGGTTCGAAAATATATTTTCGGGATTTTTTTATTCGGGAATTTGGTCGTTCAGGAAAAGGCATTCGGTAAAATGGGTGAAACCCCCTTCACTGCAATTAACCAATCTCATACCCCAATATATTTTCTGTCGAATAACTAAATAATTTAAAATCTAATACAAATATATTATGCAGTCGTGCAATAACAGAAGGAGGTAATGCGTTATAATATTTAATAATTTGGGCGGTGGTATTTGAAACTCTAACGCGAGGAAACTTTATATAACTTTTATCAATAGACTTTAATAAAAATTCCGCATCCGAATACAACGTCTCGTATTTACCAATAAAATCATATTTTATCAAACACGGATAACACAGTTCACTGATCGGTTTCCAATGCTCATTAAAAGCTGGAACATAATTGTCGATTAAATAAAGGGCAAATTCCTCAAAAGTCACGTCATTACCATATTCTAACGAATGATTGGTAGCGTTAAACCTATAATGTTTAATTATTTTCCGACCGATTCTCATTTGAAAATATTTCGATCTCTGAGATCGTTCTTCTAATTTATTCCTAAATGCCGACAGAAGCCTTTCGAAAGGATGCCTTACGAATAAATACTTGGTATAATTTTCTATAAAATATTTCACCTCGTCTATCGAATAATCGCTCAATTTCCGGAAGGTTGATTTGTTATGGACTATTTCAGCTGGTATCGATGATGCGTTTTGACTGTCCGCTGTCCCCATTAAAATCATAAATACTCGTTTCCAATTCGTACACGCTACTTTTGGTACGTAGCAGTATAATAATTTATTTTTTTCGTCTACTAAAATATGGTCCAAATCTCTCGAATTGTCGAATATATTCCTATGAAGATGGGCATACGTTTCGCACATTTCATTCATGTGTTCTCGACGTTGAATGAAAACCAACGTATCCAAAGATAATTTGGCAGATTTTTCGTCGTCCGAGACCGACTCTTCGTAGCCTTTGGTCATCATTTGCTGCTTCATTTCCAACACGTAAATGCTTAATTGAAAAACAACCGTCATACCTGCGAGAATTAAAATTGAACGAATAATCATCGGTTTGCAAAATGTTCTCGACTGGTCGAATAATTGCACCATGAATAGGCCTCGGTTGATGAATTAAGCCCCAAGCGACAAGCGATTTTTCCAAAACACATTTCTAAATTTACTCGAAAATTCGCACTCGATTTAAATAAATTTATTTACATTGTAAAACTTTGTTTTTTTGTACCGTAATCGTAAACTGAAATGGAAGAATACGCGCTAATGACTGATGTACCATTCAATTTAGTGCAATAATAAAGTGGAACACTCGGATGTTAAAAGTGTGTCGAGCACCGCGTCGTCAGGTACTCCGGTCAATTTATTAAGCGCCAAAGGTAAACTGACAGGAGAGAACAAGTTATTAGCGAGACCATCGAGATGTTGAGATTTTTCATGGTGGAAGGTGGAATCTGCCGAGTGAAATGATGACGATGAGATGAAACGTAGCAGAAATCGGATTTTATTTGATTATTTGAATTTTTCTTTCATATTTATCATTGTAGAGAATTTTTCTCGATTTATTATGATAAGATTTTGATAAAATTTAGAATACGAATATGAATTTGGCTCTTTTATGAATAAAAAAATTAAAATTTTGATGACAATTCAAAAAAGTCGCAGCAGATGGGCCACTTCATAAGAGCCGAATTTTTGGTCTAAAAATAATTATTTTCTTCAATAATTTATTTTATTTTATGGTTTTTCAATTTTCATTTATCAAAATAATTTTTTCCTTTTGTACAAAAATAAAAATTATCTGAAAAATTTATAATTTCTAGGCATTTGATTTACCTATACTCACATTTTTGACCTGTAGTGAAATTTTCTTTAAAATTTCCGATTCCAGTCAATGTAAGGCCGCATCCGAATTTTTTGAGTCAGAGTTCAGAGATCAAAATACTCATTGTACATTTTTGGGTCTCAAAAGGATTGAGACGTTAAGAATTGAGATCACCTGAAGAAATGAAATTTGAATACCTATGATGTAGGCTAGAGACGTACCTACTACCTACTTAAATTCTGATTAACTTTGAAAATATTTTAATTTTGAATTAATTTTTGAGCCTTTATAAAAAAAGGGTCTTATCTCGATTCTCAAAGTTAAATGATGAAGGCACGTCCTTGAAGGTGAGCCTCATTTTTTCTTCAATTTTTTTTCCAATTTCAATTGTTTTTCGAGGTCTAAATTCTTTTCCAAACTTTAAATTTTTTGTCAAGGTTACAATTTTTTAACAAAATGTTTTCAACGTCACGGCAAATTTTTAGAACAAGCCCAGGTCAAATTCTTCAAGTCAAAAATTTTTCGAAGCCAATTTTTCTTCATTTTTTTAAAATTTTAAATAATTTTTACGGTATACCTAAACATTTGAAGTTTGGAAAAGGATTTAGACTTGGGCCGCGTCAAAAAATGTTGAAGTTGAAGAAAAAATGAGGAAAAAATTTAGACTTTGTCAAAAAATTTTGAAGTTGGAAAAAAAAGTTCAGAACAGGAAAAAATGGTAGACTTACAAGATACAAGATGACGACAAGAAAAAAAACACAACATTTTGTTTTTTAGGGTCCAAAAAAATCTCAAGTTATCAAAACTTTTAAAAGTAAATACATTAAAAATATCGATTTTCCATCAGTTTGGATCAATTTTAAACCTCATACAAAAAAACTTAAGGTATTTTGATTTTTTGGGTTCAAAGGTCAAAAAACTCAAAATACGAAAATACCCCTCAGTAAACTTTACGAATTCTACAATCTTTACACTAAATTTTGACACTTTTGCAGGCTGGACAAAGATGTCAAAATTGTTTGAAAATCAATGTTTTTGTTTTTGAGCCTTTGAAAGAGAAAAGAGTGGAAATGAATTAGAAATTTGAAATCTTGAAAACGATACCTATGGAAAATAATTAGTGTTGAAATTTTCAAAACAAAATAGATTTGAATTGATTTTTAGCTATTTAGCACCCTCCAATAACAAATCTCACCATAATTTTCAAGTTGAGTCCTTTTTCCTTTAACCTTTGCGTAAAATTTCTTCAACATACTTTCCTCGACCCTCGAGACCGCAGCACATTTCAGGTAGGCAATTTGAGTCATTGAACTCAGAATCAAAAGGCCTAAAATTCACATTTATGGTTTAAAAGGCCCTGAAGGCGAAAAATCCCCCCCCCCCATTAATCAAAAGCTGCACTGCTCCGCGCGCAATAGTTTTACTGTTTTCTGAAAATTCATCTAAAATAATAAATTCGGAATTTCTCTTCCAATTCAATTTTTGTTCTTTCATATGGCAACACTGATTTTCAATTCTGCACGTTTTCTTGTCAAAAAAGCAAAACGTAAATAATTTGATAAAATTTTCGGTCACGAATACACGATTATTTCGAAGTAGTTTACGTTCCATTATTATTAATTTGATAATTACTATTAATCAGTGTATATAAAATGGCTAAAAGTATCAGAAGTAAACGTATGAGAAAGCTCCGAGCTTTCAAACGAATACGTTATGGCGAAAAAGAACTCGCCCGATTGAAAAATATGCTAGAAAAAGCAGCCGAAGAGGAAAAACAGAATTCAGCTGCTGCTTCACAATCAGGTAAGATTCTACTTTGATTTTACGCATTTTTGAGATGTACTCAGATACTCAAAGTATACTTTCCATTTGACAGATTCCACCGAAAATTCTTGCGCCGGAGCTAGCACTTCTGTGATGGAAGTAGATAAAGAAAACGTCGAATCGTTAGTTACCAAACCCTCCAAATATCCTTGCTGGCTGTCTCATTTCAAGATTAAGAAATTAGCTAAAATTGAACGTAAATGTAAACGCAAAGAAGCCAAACGATTGAAAAAGGAAGAAAAAAAAGAATTGAAGAAAGGTAAAAAGAAGGGTAAAGGTAAAAAGAAATTGTAACTTTCGTAAATAAACATATTTTTATAATCATTGAGTTTTATTTACTCATCGTCATCACTTCAAAATAATACGACCCTTTACATTTTTAACGTTTTATTAATAAATAAGTACATAAAGCACGATTAACAATATGTAGTGAAACTTTTCGCGATTGTTACATTAAGAATTTTTGCCCTTCATGGTTTCGGACAGCTTCTTTCATCTTGTAATACCAAGATCCAATGTTCGTGTGTTTTAAAAGATCGCTGAATGCCAAACATCCTTCGATACTGCTTAAAACGCCGTAAACGGCTAAATCTGCTAAATTTGGGTATTTTCCACCGAGAAAAGGTGTTCCTCTGGTTTCTAGTTCTTTCATTAATTCGTTACATTTTTCGTACAACGATTCTCGGACGTCTTCTTTGAGATTGTGTCTGTTCAAAATGAAAGAAAAACATTAAAGATCCCATTTTAAAATACTCATGATCATCGTTGCAATTCAACTTACTTTTTTTGTAATTTTTTTCCTATCATCCACATGACAAGTGCACCTACGTAAATGATCAATCCTCTTTCGAAAAATGAAAATAATCTCTCCCATTCTCCTACCTGAAAACAAATACAATATTTATTATTATCATCATCATCATCATCATCATGTTTTCTAAATAAGTCACGAATAACAAAGTAATTATTACTTCTGAAAACCAATTAAATGCTTGCAAGGCTTCTTCGGAGGTTCTGTACACATTCGGTGATAGCATATGGACCAAGACGTCATCAGCCCATTTTCTCCATTTGCGTTCATCCCTTTTCGAAAGAAAAAAACTCAATAGAAAAACGTTCAATGTCAAAGGGTTAATTTTTGCCCACGTGATTTGTGAACAATGCTTACCTATCTCTTTCCAATGCTTCCTCCGTTTGTTTACCATCCATCACGAAATATCTATTCATGATTTCCATTTTTTTAGGATTATCTACATCTTGCGAAATAGGGTAATATTCTTGTATATTTTCTATATTTACGTGTTTATCTTTAAAATAAGTTGCTAGTCCAGAAATAATCATTGTGCTATCATTGAATTGCTGAAACACAAAAAACGCCCATGTGAGTAACACGAAACACGTCTGAGATGAAATATAAGTTCTTTACCAAGTAATTATTGCCAGATTTGACCAATACAATAGGAACTTTTTTATACGGCGACCATTTCATTTGCTGCCTGAGTACAGGATTAACCTCCACAACATCGTAGGATATACCGTAAAAATCTAAGAAAGCACGAACTTTGCAACAGAATGGGCATGTTGGGTATTGAAACAAGGTGATTTGCAAGCCACTGGCATCGTTCGGTACAACTATCTATAAAAAAAAAAGGAAACACAAGAAATAAATTTAAGTTCCGAATATTCAGATGGAACTTTTCAAGATTCATACTTTTCTGGAAATTTCCACTTTCGGGAACGATGAAATTTTAAGATTATTCTGTACGATTTTTATATTGGAACTGATATCCGATTCCTTTTGTTGATAGAAAGAGTATCCTCCCACAGCAGCGGCTCCGATAGCGACACCGGTGACTGCAGCTTTCAATATATGCTTTTTTTCTTCTCTAGGTTTCGTTCCGACGGATCGTCTCAAATTGTGATTGAAAACACACTTGTTCACTTCGCGCAAATGCCTGAATGCCACACGACTTACGAACGTTAGCGACATATTTGCATCGAAAGATTATGAAAAACTAGTAATTTCATTTAATATTGAAATTAAATGAAATTTCTTATCATAAATTTGCAATAATCCGCAGAGGTTACGCAATTTTTTAATTTTTTTTCGCACAATTTTTTTCTCCGTCAGTGTTATCATTTATGAGGATGTTCAGGTGTGACGTGAAATGAAAATTCCCTTACATTCCTGCCATTTTTGGAAATTGAAAGCATTCAAAAATTATTGTAACTCTGGGTAATATTTTGAATAAAAATGAATAAATTTTTTTTTATTACTCAATTTTTATTGACTTAAAAATTGATTTCTGAGAAATTGTAGCAAAAAATTGGAAAAAACGTATGACGCAAACTAATTTCAAAATTAAATAGGCAACTGAATAGGTAACGAAAATCGGTAAAATTATCGAAATTACGGTAATTTTTAATAAAAATACGACAATACTGGTTGTAATTATCGTCGAACTTTTTGTCCACACCACTGAATGCAAAATGTTGTTTATCTCTTATTTTATTTTATGGTACTTACAATGAATTAACAAAGTGTTTCTTTCAATTCGTCTCTTTTTGGTGTAATTTTTCATTAAAATTAATTAATTATTATTCAAAATCGAATGGACTGTGCACCTGTACTGCTATATTAAATAAGTGAGTATTCTACTGATAAGGAACTAGGTGGCATAAAAATTAGCACGTACTTCGTTCAGACTTGAAAAGGCATTCGAAATTTCCATCAAATTATCAATCCCTCATTCTAAACTAAATCCCTAATGTATCTTGAGATTGCAATCCTCTTTTGCTAACCATCTGAACACAATTCCTAAAGACACCTTACGTTTTCAGGTATTAGTACTATGGATAACCCAGCATGCTCCACTCTCGAATGTTATAAGACTGATAATCATAGTACTAGTCTGTTCGTCGATGATTCCGAAGTGGCGTTAGAATGTCACTACAACGAAGCAGTAATCGTGGACGACGAAGATAATATGGAAAAAGATGACACTTCGCCGAGTATCGAAGAAGTGGCCGAAGACGAGTACTCCGCAGAAGTTCTGCATATTATGCAGAGTTCACCGACTGAAAATCCAATTAAACTCAAACCCGAAGATAGAATAAGTGATGGCGAATCGTGTTCCAGCAGTTCATCCACCTTTTCCGATCATTATATTAAGGTGAGTTTTTAAATACGTTGCATTCGTCACGTATTTCCGTTCGGTCGAATTAACGGATTTCGTTTTTTTATACAGAGAAAAAGAAGCGAAGAAATGGAAATAGAAGAGGGTGGATTTACTTCAATTATGAAAAATTTTCGAGAAGAAATAAAATTAGAATGTAGCAAGTGAGTTTATACGCTTTTATAGCTTCGGAATATTTATCGATTTCCATCTTATATGATTGCTTTGTTATTTCAGTAGTAAAAAAATTAAGCTCGAAGAAACCACAACGGCATTTGATAAATACAAAATTCAACGTAGTATTATTCCTTCAAAAGAGAATCCACCGACGGGAATGTCTTCCTGGCTGCAACAATTTCAGGTATTGCTTTTGTTCTATTCAAGTACCCATTCGTGTACTTTCATTCTCACATCTTTTGTTATGGTTTCAGGGATGGTCTCATGCTGAAAGAATAGTCGCTCTTAATCAGCTTATCGACGTATGTGAACCTACACAGGTTAGACATATGATGCAGACAATCGAACCTCAATTTCAAAGAGATTTCATTTCTTTATTGCCAAAAGAGGTACGACACTTGTGTTTTGATTTATTTTATATGCTATGTTTCGATTTTCTTGACTTTTTGGTTTATTTCTAGTTGGCTCTTTACGTTTTATCTTTCCTTGAGCCAAGAGATGTATTACGTGCCGCTCAGACTTGCCGTTATTGGAAGTGTTTAACCGAGGACAATCTATTATGGAAAGAAAAATGTATCGAAGCAGGGGTTGAAATTGAATCAGTATCTATGGTTAGCAAACGTCACAAAAATCGAGTTCCTAATTGTTATACATCACCTTGGAAAGTAAGTGTAATTTTTTCATCGACTGGTATCTATTGCCTGAAAAAATTGTGACCTAATTCCGTATTTTCACATTTTTTCACAGTTGGCATATTTAAGAAAACATAGTATTGAAATGAATTGGAGAATTAATCCGGTGAAAGCATCGAAAATCCTGAAAGGTCACGACGATCACGTCATCACCTGCCTGCAATTCTGCGGTAATCGAATCGTTAGCGGCTCAGACGACAATACATTGAAAGTTTGGTCTGTGACGACCGGAAAAGTAAGCCTAATACCTTCTCTGGATTTTTTCCATCTCAAAGATAAATCCTAATCTCTATTATTTTCCTTTGTAGTGTTTAAAAACGCTGGTCGGTCATACTGGTGGCGTTTGGTCGTCTCAAATGGCCGGCAGTATTATTATTAGTGGTTCAACGGATCGTACGTTGAAAGTATGGAATGCTGAGACTGGCCATTGTATTCATACGTTGTACGGTCACACATCCACAGTCAGGTGTATGCATCTGCATGGAAACACGTAAGTAATTAGATCATCAAAGTTCAACATGACATATGCTCTGACTAATTTTTATTTCAATTGCAGTGTTGTCAGCGGTTCAAGAGATGCCACGTTAAGGGTATGGGATATCGAAAGCGGCGAATGTCTTCATATGCTCGTGGGCCATTTAGCTGCCGTTCGATGTGTCCAATATGACGGCAGATTAGTCGTCAGTGGAGCATACGACTACACCGTAAAAGTATGGGATCCTGAGACTGAAACTTGTTTACATACTCTTAGCGGTCACACAAATCGAGTTTACTCCTTACAAGTATGTTCTGTGTTTTTTCCCCTGAAAAATCTGTCGACTTGGGTTCTAATAGTAATTTTATTTACAGTTCGATGGGGTACACGTAGTCAGTGGCTCGCTAGATACTTCTATTAAAGTATGGGATGTCGAAACCGGTGCTTTGAAACATACTTTAATGGGACATCAATCTTTAACCTCCGGTATGGAACTGAAAAATAATATTTTAGTTTCTGGTAACGCCGATTCCACCGTTAAAGTTTGGGATATATTAAGTGGCAGATGTCTTCAAACGCTTTCAGGTGAATTACCTGATTTAATTTGTTTTTAAAATCGATTACGACGGAGTCGTATGTGCTCTCGAACACGTGTTCGAAGATTTTGCACGTTATTGTTTCGTAGTATCGTTTACTAATGATTTCTTCGTACGTGTAGGTCCGAATAAACATCAATCAGCTGTCACGTGCCTGCAGTTCAATTCGAGTTTTGTAATTACTTCTTCGGATGATGGGACTGTCAAGTTATGGGATGTGAAAACAGGTATGGGAGATGTTGAGATCAAATTTTAATATTATGATTTTGTTTTAGAATTTTTTTGTCAAAATTTTCGAAAATTTCTTTCCAGGTTTCTTGAATTTTTTCGAACAATTTTTTTTTCTGAAATTTTTTCTTTGATTTTTAAAATTTTTTTACAAATTTTTTACAATTTTTTAATGAATTTCCAAAAAAAAAATTTTATCAATTTTTTTCTGTTTTTGAAATTCAAGTTTTCGATATTTTTGGAGAAAAAGACGAAGCAGAACACTTCGAAATTATATTTTTCAAACTTTGGGTGGGGCTAGAGGTCATTTTATCACAAAATTGTAGAAAAATTCCGAATATAGAAATTAATTTTCCTTCTCCAATTACTTTTTTCGTTGTAATTTTCCAAAAATTTTCCATTCCCATAAACCTACTCAACTTACTAAAACTAGTTTCGATTTTCATCTCCGCAGGCGAATTTATACGAGACCTAGTCTCATTAGAAAGCGGTGGCAGCGGCGGTGTCGTGTGGCGTATTCGAGCCAGCGAGACGAAATTGGTGTGCGCGGTGGGCAGTCGAAACGGTACCGAAGAAACCAAGTTATTAGTTCTAGATTTCGACGTCGAAACCAAGTAGCGACGAAAATTGCAATCCGAGAAATTTTCTTTTTTACGTCGGAAGATTTACGCGTATGTTTTTTTTTAGTCATAATTGTTAGTATTAATTTTTTTTCCTTGTTTTTTTTTCCTCGTCTCTTGTCGGTTTCTTATCTTTTCTTTTATGTTCGTATAGTCGCGTTTCGATCGGAATACAACGACGCGTATGAAATTCGTTTCAAATTCACGCCGTATCGTCATTTTTAAAAAGATAATGGTACGGTCGATGTGTCTACTGTGTCTACATTGTAAATGTGTCGTGAATGATTGAATGATTCCATGTTTACGTATTGATTGGTCGAAACTGATTTGTGTGTTTTGAGTTGTATTTCTTCCTTAACCCATTTTTTTTTCTTTGGACGATTCGAATGATTAGTAATATTGATTTCAATCATGCAGATTTCGAGTCGTGAAAGATCAACTTTCTGTAGTGGATAGGGCAAAATGCTGGAGTCTTGGTTAAAATTTACACTGCAAGGTGTAATTTTGTGACTGATTTAATTGGTTGAACCGTTATTTGTGATTTTCTTGTCTTTGGTTTCCTTTTAGCGGGAGTAAGAGGAGACTTTTTTTATTGGTAGTTGCTGATTTTTGTGTTGAATTACTGTCTTTATTTGATTTTCTTTTCGGTTCATTTGTGTTACATTTTCCATTAGAATTAGGTAATTTGTACCTAGTGGTTTTGAAGTATTGGGGATTTGAAAAAACCAACTGAATATATTTTCTATTCAGGTACAAAATGTTTAATTTCGAGTGGTGTTGTCTGTGGCCTGAACTAATTTTTTTATTGATAACGTTTTATCTTCGATATTCGAATCACCAATTTTATTATTTTTTCATTAGCAGATTTATCTTGATTTATCGTATCATGTTTTAGCCTTCGATATTGTATCGTAATTTGATTTTTGTCTAATTTACGAGCTACATTCTATTTCTTTAATGGAGACGATATTAGAATTTTTTGGTGAAACATTGTCAGAATTGAAAGTTTTTTGAATTAAGATCGATTATTTGATTTTATTTCGACTTCAACGGAATTTTTGAGATGGGGACGGGGGTGAGGGTCGAAAAAATTGCAAAATTGTGATAAAAATAAGAATTTCAGATTAAGTCAATTGAAACAGCAAAACATGTTTAATTCTTGGCTATTTTTTCTAATGAAGAAGGGGGTTTGTCTCTGAGTTCAGATCTTGAACTTGTATTGGGCTCTAATCTTGAGTTTTGAAAATTGGAAATAGTTGTCCAGTATTTATAATTTAATTGAAAAATTTCAATTTGAACGTAATTTTGGCATAACAGATGAGCTGCAAAAATTGAATAAGGGTGAGAGGTATGATTTTAAATTGGAATTACAGTTCAACTCTTTTTTTTCAGAAATGAAGGACAAAGTAAAGTACAAAAAAAGCTCGAAAAAAAATCACTTTTCTCATTATACATGATACATGATGGTTATTTAGTTGAATTAAGGTTACCTGTTATTTGACTGTCAGATTCAAAAATTAAAATGTAAGACTCCCAATTTTTTCGCTGTCTGAGACATAAATTGTTTATGAATTTTCATATTCTTTCTTTTCATTTCCCGTCTGATTATTTTACAAAAAGGTCTCCAAATATAGTTTAAACATAAATACCTACTGGAATTATAAAGATATTATTCTTTCGGCGGAAATGCCAAATTTTTGAAAAAATCAGAAAGAGATTCAATTCATGATTTAATAGTTTTTAGGGACATTTCGCTACCCCTCAGAGGAGGGGAAAGGGACCGAAAACCCCGAAACGTAGATTTTTTAGTCATCGAATTCGGTTTGCTGCTCGTTTTTAAAATTTACAGAGAAATAAAAATTTAAAGCAAAAAAGGGCTTGGATTTTTTTACTAAAAAGTGAATTTTTTGAGCGAATTTTGCTTTTTTTTTCATTATTTATTTTAGATTATTCATATTGAATGGAATAAATAATTGAAATTTAAACACGGGGGCATTGAAATATTGGATTTCAATTTTCGCCAAACACTTGAATGTAAAAATTTAATTTCTTAATTTCTTAAAAAAATTTTCTCACCTCCTCCCTTCCCCTCCTCGAATACTTTATCAGAGATAGGAAAATGAATTTTCAAGTATGAATTTTGTAAAAAAGTTCATTTTTTGAAGTTTTGCCTTTCAATAAAAAAATTTTCAAGTTTAAGATTGACGATTCCTAATTTTTTGTGCCAATTTCTTTGAACTCATTTTTTAATTTCTCTCTCCCCACTCCCAATGATGATTCAAGCGACCTTTGACCTAAGGCAGCATCTAAAAATTGAAAAAAATATCATTTTTTTTGTATCGTGGAATTGAAAACCAAAGAAATGGAACCAAAGAATTGAAGTTATTCCAGTTTTGAATTTTTTTCAATTTTCAAAGTGAAATTTGGAAGCAGTTTCAGGCTAGAATCAAATTCTTCGGACCTGCTCAGTTCACGTACTGTTGATTTCGCTTGATTTATCTACGTTTCCTCCATTCAAAAAGGTGTTTACTGTCTCACCAAGAAGTATCAAAATTTGCCCCGTAAAGCCTCGAAATTTGCAAATTTTTGTTTCTGACTTCTGAAACGTGAAACGTTAGCTTTTTGATTGCCTTTTGCAAAAAATTTTGCTCGCATTTCTCTCGAGCTCTGAAAAATTTTCATGGCTTAGTTGAATGACACATGTTTTTTTCGACTAACTACGGATTGATTTTTTGTATTTTTCTGATTTTTCAATGATTTTTTGAGGCTTCTGTTTCTCAAAAAAATTACACATTGAAACGAAAAAAAAAAAAAATTAAAAATTTTAGATGTAGAAAAAAATCGCATTTTTTGAATTTTTCAAAAATTACGCTCATTTTCAAGACTTTAACTGTTTTTTTTTCTTTCAATTTAAATGATTTTTTTCATTGTACTCATTTCTGATTCTATGAGACATGTCAATATTTTTTTACGAGAATTTGTCCATTTGAAACTTTTATGAATTGAAAAAAGATTTAAAATTTGTACTACCCTGTTCAATTTCCCAGTGTGAAATTAAAATTCTTTCCCTGCCTTAATTTCCAATTTTTTTTCTTCATGGGTTAAGGAAGAACAACTTCTATTTATTATGAATATATGTAGAAATGGTCGAATGAATGGACGTGTATGATTTTACGACAATGTGTGTGGCTTGTTTTTCTTTCCTTTCGTTTCTCTCTCTCTTTTTTTTTGTTTACTTATTTATTTCATAGTTACCAAACGAAAAATAATAAACGGATATTCTTGTATTCTATTATAATGACGTATAATCGGAATAATTTTTCGTAGCTTTTGCGTTCACTGTCTTAATAATTTCGAAGATTAAGTCGCGACAAAGCTATCGATCAACTTAATTTTACATTTGTATTATGTATAATACGTTTATTGTACATAGCGATGATTATAAGTACGCAAAGTACTAAGTGTATAATTTTTTAGTTAACTTTTAAGCATTAAGAGACTGATTGAAAGTTAAATTTACCTTTATTTCAAACGAACGATTAGGTTAATCAGAGATCCGTCGTTGATTCGTTTTTTTTTTATTCTTTATTTTATTCTTTTTCTTTTTCTTTTTTTTTTTGTAATACCTCACACGCGATTGTATGAAAGTTTAATTAAACTTTATTCATATACGCTTCTAATAATATTTGCCGAGCGATGTTACCTGGAATAGAAGCTTCGACTTCTGTTCAAAACCATCTCGAAATTCGTCAATTTGAAATCATATAAGGGGAGGAGTTATGTCGTACTGGATTTACGAAGTAGGTCAGGTTTTTAAAGATGTGTGTAATTGCCATTCTTGTTTTTTTTGTTTCTTTTTTTTTTTAAATTCTCTAATTGTTATGATTTTTTTTGCTGAATTAAGAAGTGTTTTCTTTTTTAAACGTCTTAAGAGAATATTTATAACATTTTCTACGTATTTCTCTGTCTTCGTTATGTGTTGATTTATTTTAAAAGTAAATTATTTGTATACTTTATATTATTTAATTATCGTTAACGATAATCGAATGTTATGACATATTTGTTGCGTTATTTTTATTTTTAGTGTAACCAAAATAAAAATTTTTATATTTTATTTGCAGGGTTTCATTTCGGTGTTAGGTTAGAAATTTGATAATGAGTCGTTGAAAAAAGCGAAAAAAATGGAAATAACATTTTTGTATTTAGAATCCAAGTGACTTTGAAAATTGGTAATTGGAGTTGTAAAATATTATTAGATTTTCTCCTGGGGGAGGGGTATTGAAAATTTGATAAAAATTTAAATTTTGAAAATTTTTTCTGGGGGAAGATTGAAACGTCTTCGTGGGAGATTTTTTCGAAGTTGAAATTTATATATGAAATCTAACTTTATTAATTTCAAATTTTTCGAGAAGATGAAAATCGTAGGACGACGAAATCATGAAAGTATTTTCAGAAAAAAATCTTCCAAAGTTGAGCTGAATGCAATTTTCAAATGCAATTAATATTATTTTCAAATTCATATCTTGAATTTGAAAGTAAAAACTTTTTCTCTAAAAAATATTAAGGTTTAAAAATCTTTGAATTGGATAAAAAATGACGAATACTTTGAAGTTTTTGCATTTTTATTTTATCAAAAGAAATTTGGACCAATTGAATCGTTGTTTAGATTCGTTCATATTTGAAATTTTAATTCAATTTTTCTCCTATTTAACAAAATTAAATTGAAACATTTTTGATTAATTTTATCATTTCAATGTAAAAATCTTGAGATTTAAAAAATATTTAAGCAAATTTGGAACAATAATCAAAATTTTAAAATGTAAAATGGTTTTAATTTTTTAAAAATTCAGTGCTTACGAGGCTTCAAAATCCTATTAGGCATGGTAGGGGTAGGAGACTAGATACATATTTTATCCAAAAACATAGTTGATATGATATTTGAAAAAAATGTCAATTCAAGTGAAAATTGCAAGATCAAGAGGGAAGAGGGGTGGTCCCTTCTGCTCCAGCTCCGAAACTTTTAATTATAGTGCCTCCGGCTTCGGCTGTGGGATTTTCATAATAATGCCTCCGACTCCAAAAATATTGCCTGGGCCCTCCTCGGCTTTAGCTCCAAAAATTTTGATTCAAGTCCCTCTGGTCCGGCTCCAGGATTTCCAAGATTTTTTTTATCAGTGGCTCCGGCTCCAAAAAATCTCCCAGGGAAGGTCTCTCTTCCCTCTGGCTCTGCTCCGGATACCTTGGAAAAAACGGATAAAAATGGATTGTTAATTTTTCATTTTTGAAATAAGTTATGTATTTTGAAACTGAAACGATGAAAGTAGAAAATATTTCTCAAAAAATTGAAATGTAAACCAAAGTACTCACTCTGTTGTATTTTTTTAAATTTTAAATTTTAAAATTTAAAAAAACGAAAATTTTATCTTCATAAAAACTTCAAGAATTGAAAAAATCTGTCGAATGAGTGAGCAACAAAATTATCCACATTTTTTATTTCAAGACCATAATTATTTTCAATTACCTAGAAAAATGAAGGAAGACTTGAATAATGTTGAAAAAAATGTTTAATCAAAAGTTGAAATTGTAATTCAATTTTTTCGTATTCGAAATTTACCTCTCTTTTTTTTTACAGATATTTCTAATGAAAAAATCATTTTAATTTTTGCTTGAAAATTTTGAAAATGGAAAAATTAACGAAACGATGTGGAAAAATGGTGAAAATTTTCAATCTGAGATAGTTGAAAAGTTTTTTTCCCCAGTTTGACCTTTGAATATGCAGCTTTAAAATTTAAATGGCTAAAATATGTGTGTACATGTTTTCAAGCCTAAAGATTAAAAAAAATCTTAGAAATGTGGATTTTTTTCGTTTTGCAAATTTTAAACTGAATCAGTGTTTTCAATCTTTTTATAAAATTTTGAGATTTTTTGGAACATTTTTCATTTTTAAATCTGGATTACCTGCGATTAAGTTTCCAGATTAATACATTAAAATTTTTTCCAAGTTGTATTTTCTTTTAATTTTTAGTTCGAATTACGCGAAAACATGAAAATTTTTCATTGGAGAGGAGAGAAAGGGGTTTAGAAATTTCAACATTGGAATTCTGTATTTATTTATGTACACTTTGTATTTGTGAATTTTTTTCAATGGTATTAGTTGCTTTTCTATGATTGATTTTTTGAAAAATTCTCGTTTTCCCCTTCCCTTCTGCAATCCATTTTTCCCGAATTTGACAATTCAGAAGAAAAAAAATTCTAATCAAGTTATTTTCTTTTTATTCTTTTCAACCTGTTAATTGTTTTTTCTCCCGTAGACCTGATGAATTTTTAATTTTTAAAAAATTTATTTTTGAAAAAATCAACTCCGTTACATTATTTAGAAAAAATATCCTTTCAAAGTCACACATTCACTGATTTTCCATCTCTATAAATACGATCAAATCAATACCTATTAATCTACAAACAATTCAAAATCCAATAATTCTACGATAAGCTTTGATAAGGCCAATACGTGTTCTCCTATCACACCGCAGCAGTAAAATTACTCACGTACAGCCGCAGCTATAAACATTAAACAAGCTCAAAAGAAATTCAAAAAGAAGGGAACTGCGTTTTAAAACAGTAATTACTTCAAGGTCAACGTTCACCAATCTCGGTTATCTCGTTCCTCTGCATCTTTCATTTCGTCTTATCGTACCCAGTCAATTTCCCATTCGAATGTTAAATTCGTTGGTAGGTAGTTGAACTACAGCTACGAGTACGGTTCAGGTGTCTGATTCAACTCATCAATCATTCCTATAAAAATTTAACTAACGCGAAAAAAATCCAGACTTTGTGCCAGTGTTTGTGCTCAATTCGCGACCTCAATTATCAGGATAATTGCGACAATTGAACTAGGTATACTTGTCGTGTTAGCCGGTTCAAGCGTATTTGATGATTGCAACTCGGCTGTGACAGTCATATTTTCTAGTCAGACGTTTCCTCGTTGTAAAAAACAATGAAATCGTTGTTCTGTATCATTTTAGTGTTAAATTTGATGATATTTAGTTCGGGGTATTTATTTAATCGACGATTAAATCGAGGTGTTGGAGAACCCTACATTCCACGAGGACGTTACCAAGATATTTTACCGGAGGATCAGTATTTCTTCCAGAAGCTCGATCATTTCGATCCGACCAATGAGGATACGTGGCTTCAGGTAAACGATTTGATACCTACTTTTACGTATTTTTGATATTAAATCTCGTTTTTTTTTTGAAAATTACAGCGTTACTGGAGAAATCCGCAGCATTACAAATTAGGTGGTCCAGCATTTTTGATGATTAATGGAGAAGCCACAGCTTCAGCCAAATGGACCATTACTGGCCAATGGATATCCTACGCGAAAACCTTCAACGCAGTTTGCTTTTCCTTGGAGCATAGATTTTATGGACGAAGTAGACCTAAAAAGTATTCAACGATTAATTAATACGAAAGGTATTTTAATTATGTGAAATTTCAACGACTTGTTTTCCTTTTTCAGTGACACTAGTTCTGAAAATCTGGTCTATCTGAGCAGCGAGCAAGCGTTGGCTGATATCGCTTATTTCATCCGGGGTGTGAATAAGCAGTATGGTATGCCCAGTGATACCAAGTGGATCGTTTTTGGAGGCTCGTATGCTGGTTCTTTGGCTGCCTGGGCTCGTCTGAAATATCCGTATTTGATTCATGGGGCGGTTTCGTCGAGTGGTCCTCTTCTCGCCAAGGTGGATTTTGCTGGTGAGCTCAAATTTTGAGGTCTTTTTCCATAAATTGAGAAGGATTGTGTTTTAGTGCCTTAGATTTCGTGGCCTGCAACTTGAATTGCATCAGTGTAAGTAGGGTTGTCTATTTTTGATTCGAAAGGGGCTTTTTTGAGAGATTTCAGGTTAAATAAAATAAATTTTATCTGAGTTCACTTTTTTAAAATTATTTTTGATGATTTTTGACGTCATAAAATTTTTTTATTCTATAAAAAATTTTATTGAGTGATATGAAGTCAATATTTTGCCTATTTTTAATATTTGAAGGAGTAATTTTTTTTTTAAATTTATGTATCTTCAAATTTTGAATCAACTTTATCAAAATTGAGCTATATGTGTGATGTGGGTTGCAGAAATTTCAATTTTAAGGTTTTGGATTGATTCTAGAACATCCTGTATAAATTGAAATAATTTTTACTTTTTTTTTTTGCAGAATATTTTCAAGTAGTAAAAGCCTCGTTGGACTCCTACAACCCAAAATGTTCCAGTAAAATTTCCACTGCTAATCAAAAATTAGACTATTTGGTTAAAACTGAATCAGGTCGAGAACAAATCACGAATTTATTCCAGTAAGTGCCATGTGCACCTCGTAGAAAAAAAACTTGGCGTTTGGAGATTATTAACACTCAATTATTTATTTTCTAGATTATGCTCCAAATTAGAAAATGATACAGATGATATATCTTCGTTATTCGCTGACTTGGCAGATAACTTCGCTGGAGTCGTCCAATACAATCGAGATAATCGAGAATCGAACACGAAATCGATCACTATCGAAACCCTTTGTGATATTATGACTCTTCCAAATGCTACAGCTGTATGTTTCAATGCAATACTTACTCAGATTTTTCCCCCAAAATTCATTCTCCAATTTTTGAATTTTTATTACAGCTCGTTTTATATGCAGAAGTTAACAGATTTATGTTAAAATCTTATAATTTGACCTGTCTCGATCATAGTTATAAAAATTACATCGATAGTTATAAAAAAGTGGACTATGAAAGTGCTGCTGAAGTTGGTAAGTGCCTGTCCTATTTTAATTAATTGATTTGATTCACCATTAATTCCTATTCATTTGTTTTCAGATCGACAATGGATTTATCAAACTTGTACAGAATTTGGTTTTTACCAAACTTCCAGCAAAATCACCGACACTTTTGGTTCTCATTTTCCAGCAGAATTCTATACCAAACAATGCGAACAAATATTCGGTCGAAAGTAAAATTTTTTTCTCAGTTACATCTTAATACCTACACTGATTCGTGGACACCCTACTTACTAAAATCTATTTGTGATTTTTTTCAGATACAATGAAAAATTATTGAGAAACGCAGTATACCGAACCAATACGATTTACGGAGATTTAAAAATCAACGTGGGAAATATTGTATTCGTTCACGGATCCGTTGACCCTTGGCATGCTCTCGGTATTACTCACGTGAGAGATGAAGATTCTCCCTATGAGACAATATTTATCAATGGTTAGATTTTTGGCTTCAATTAATCGTCTTTTATTTGACTTCATATCAATTGAAATCTTTCTTCTTAAAAAAAAATTTTTTAATATTTTTTTCAGGAACTGCTCATTGCGCTGATATGTATCCATCTGACGAAGGAGATATTCAAGAATTGAAGGAAGCTAGAAGCAAGATTCAGATCATTTTGGAGTCTTGGTTTCAGAAGACTAAACCGAAGAATAAAAAAATGGAGGTTGAAATCGAACTGAAATACTCTCCGAAATTTGTTAATAATATCGATTCCAAGTATTTTTACGACGTCTAAATGTGTTTTAATTTTGTATCGATAATAAATGATTTTTTTTGTATTTTTGGTGAAAAGTTTTGTTCAGAAATGGTCAATTGGTCATATTGGGCTCATTGTGGATGCTTTTACGTTTCATTTAGGCTGTTAGATTAGGTTTTGAAATTTTTAAAAAAATTCGGTAAAATGGTTTGCAGTATAATTAAGGTTTTTTTTTTTTTTTTTAGCAAAAATTTGCAATAACATTCCTGCAATGATACAATGATACTGACATTGTTGACAATTATAAAATAATTTCAACAAAAATGAATCACATTAATTTTAAATAAATCAGGGTAATTTTTGGTAAATTCCGGTAATTGCTGGTAAATTACAGTAATTTTCAGTAAATTTCGGTAATCCTGGTAAATTACAGTAATTTTCAGTAAATTTCGGTAACCCTAGTAAATTACAGTAAATTTCAGTAAATTACGTCAGTTTTTAGTTAGTTGTGGTAATTGTTGGTAAGTTAAGATGGTTTTATTGATTTTTAGCCTAAGGTGACAATACTGATGAATTATGGCAATTCTAATCAATCAAAATAATGGTCACTTGATCGATTAAAATAGAATTTTCAAAAATTGGCAACTTTGTGTTCAGATTCGTATTTTTTTAAAGCAAAAAATTAGGTACCTACCTACATTTTTTCCAGGAAAATTGTCAGCCAAAAAATAGGGAATTCAACTCCGAATTGCGAAATTTGGAAAATTCTGCTTCAATCAAATCAAATGGATCACTAATATTGATTATCTGTGCTTATAGTTAATGAAGTTCTTCTGGATCAGGTTTATGCAATTTTCTCCAGCACTGGGAAATTCCAAAATTTTCTGGAGACTTTGAAACGTCTTGAAACTGGTCTCGATCGATTCCAGAGATCGAGAATAGGGTAGATCTTGGTATAGGTACACCAAATTTTGGCTTTTTTCGTTGTTTAAATCAAATTTATATATTTCACAGTGCTATGGGGTAATTTTGAAATTTAAAAAAAAATTCGCCAAAATTTGAGGAATGAACTTTAGCATCTGAAATTTTGAATATGGGTTCATTTATGATACACTTTTAATTCATTTTTCTTTGGCCTGAAAATTTTACTTCAAGTTCCTTGTTAGACTACTTTTCTGAGATTTTCGAAAAATCATTTTTGGAAGAAATAAACTTTGCGAACCCCTGAAAAAATTGAAACTTTATATTTCAAAATCTAAACGTAGTCAGCTCATTCAGCATTCAATATAACTCGCAACCTAGTACAAGGGTCAAAATATCATTTTTAGCCAATTCAATGAATTTTGACGTCTTTTACCAAAAAATATTACAACTTTGGAAATTTACGTCATCGTCATGCCTGCAATTGGATTATCTAATTTTTTAAAATTCGGAATGTTCAGAAATTTCCATACCATGCTTACACCTAGATTAAAAATTTTCAATAAACCCGTCAAAATTCGTCACTTCGGTCACTTGTCTTACCATTTCTTGCAAAAAAAATCACTTCAGCCACACCAAACTAATATTCAATTTCCATCCAAACCCCATTCCCGATCGATTTTCCTTCTCAAACGAAAATTTTCATCCGAGTAAATTACAAAAATGACATCGAGTGTTTTTTTCAAGCTCCCATTCCCTTCACCCTTCTTCACCCAGCCAACAGCCATAGGCGCATAGAAACATACAACTAGGCTCGCTAGTTGGCTTGGAAATATTATAATGGAGCTTGACATAAAGACATCGACAATTTGCGCTTAAATCATTAAAAGCCACCTCGTTTATATAAATTACTGGGCGTGAAAGCCGGCGCGGCGTGGCGCGGCGCCCGGCGTTCGCACAACTGCATAAATTTCTCTTTAAAACAAACTCGACGAAGGTACACCTAGTTAATAATAATTTACGCGTTCGCCGTCAAAAGAAAAACAATTAATCCAAGAATCTTTCAACTAGCTGCGAAAAAGTTTGAGAAAACGAATTGTTTGTTCGAAGAAATTGCATTAAAATAAGAACGACGCGATGAAAAGAAGAAAACGAATTCCAGAAATAAGGAAGTTAACGTTGCAATTACGATTCTCGGTTTGCCATGTAAAAAAATTCCCATTCCGTTGATAAAATGTTGGAAAAAAAACTTTTTAAATTCCACTAATAAAGTACCTTATTACAGGGTATTGTGAATTCAGTCGGTGAACCTTTTAACAGTGGACTTTGGTAGTCATATCGATACGTACGGTAGGTTTTCATTTTTTCTTCAAAGTTTTTTTTTCTTTACTTTATTACCCAGCGCCGCAAAAATTTACATAAAAATTCAAAATGCAGCCCAACTATAAAGAGTAAAAATTAGCATATAAAAGCTGCAAAAAAGAAACTTAACCGAGACCTAAAAAAACCACATAGGTTTTCGTGCACGAGTATACATAAGTTGAATATAGATACCTATACTTTATTACGTTGATCGATTCGTGTAATTGAACCGTTAATTAGCGGATATTACTGGCGTATTTTTAATAAAATCAAAATATCCACTCGTTATGTACGGTTAAGCGCGATGGGACGTACAATTAGATACTTTGTCGAGATAAAAGACTATTTGTAATTCTGATTCGAGCTTTCGATTACGTTCACGCGCGCAAATGTTATGCTGATGGGAATTGTTTACTAATTTATTTGTTCGTTCAATGGCTTTTATGTAAAATTTTCTTTTTGTCGGGTAATTTCCTGAACGTGGCGGATTTCCGATTGCATCGTTCCCAGTCCGATCTATTTATTAGGCAAATAACGCCCGGGTATAATCTTGAATTTTATATTTTTCATTATGCCAGCCCCGAACTATTTTTTCTTTCATTTTTCTCTCTCGACTGGCTGCAAGGTGAATCAATATTCGATGTTTGAAGCGAAAACGCAGTTTGCTCGAATTTTAGACGTAATCGTAGGTACGTTGCTCATTTTCGCATTAATACCGTTTGATGGCTCGTCAACCTTTATTTTGTCCCCTCCAACCGGCTCCGATGTTTCACCCTTTTTTTTTTACTTCTCTCGAAGAAATCCTACTTGTAAATCTGTTCGTGTAATTTGCCAACAATCTTATCATTTTTTTTCTAATTCTCTTTGTCTTTCGTTATAGTAATTTGCTCTTTAATAAGTCAAAGGAAAGTATTTTCATAATTAATTAAACTCTCCTTATAATTTAAATTATTAAAATTGTATTTTAATTACTTGTCGGGAGAAAAAAAAATACAAAGTAACTTAATATTACGAAAATTTACCGGAGTACGAAAATAGTATATTTCGGATTAAGGAGATTGAAGGAGGAGGAGGAGGGGAACTTGAAAATAGTGATTTTTTGCGATCGATGAGAGAAATTGGGAAAAAACTATCTTTATGAAAATTATTTAGAAATTGAAATTGGATTTTTTAATTTTTGTATTATCGTCAATTATTTTTTTCATTCAACCGTTCAAAGAATTTTTTTAGGATTAAAGCTGAACCTAAAGCGTCGTATCTGAAAAATGAATGAGTATTTGATTTCAGTGCCTTTAAACATCTCACCATCTGACACAGTCCACAATTTTTTTAATTTTTTCAAATTTTGGTCTTTGGAAGGGCCTATAGGCGCCTAGGAAGTTCAGAGAGGTCACACAAAAACTATAAACATTTTGTAAATTTTATTGAAAGCATCTCAAATGTAAAAAAAAAGCATCAGCTTTGAATTTTGCCAGTCATAAAAAACTGGGATAAATTTTTGATATGAAATTACTTTTTAATAAAATTCATTAAAACTAATTGACAATTTCAAAAATTGAGGGGAAAAATGTCGAAATATCTGACTTTTTGTTGAAAAGTTAAATTGGATGTCAGATTAGAGCTTGAAAAAAATTATTCTATAAGCCTTAGAAAATAGCAAAATTGAAAATCTGAAGAAAAGACAGATATTAAAATTACTTGATAATGGTACTTAGTTTCAAAATTTGGAAAAAATCAGAAATTTATGATGCATTGATAAAAACAAAAAATGAAATTCTCTTAATTTTTTTAAAAAATTTTCAATTCTTCAAAATTTGAGGTTCTTCAAAATTTGAGGTTCTTAATTTCAAAAAATCCTCTCCGTCTTGGAAAAAAAATTTAATGTCCTTAAACATTTTATTTTTCCAGAATAATTTTCAGATTTTCAAAAAAGTTCTCAATTTTTCAAAGGAAATTCTCAATTCTCCAAAAAATCTCAATTCTTCAAAATTATCACTTCATAACTTTTAATTAAAATGTCAATACACCTGAATATTTTTCAGTTTTCTTCTTATTTTTTCAACATTTCAAAATACCTACTCCTCCATTTTTTTAATTCTTGAAAATATTTCAAAATAGGTATGGTTTTTAGTTGCATTCTTATTTTTTAAAATATTTTATTTTTATCTGAAAAAGTTTTAAATAGGTAGGTACAAAAATAAAAAAATAGGTAAGAAATGCTTCAAGTCTAAATTGATTAAAATTTGAACATATCCATAATCTGATTTATTTCAGAAGAAAAAGTGAGTTGATTTTTCAAAAAAAAAATCCTTTCAATTTTTTAAAATACAGTCAGCTTATGAATATTATGGCTCCCGAACATTATGGGAGAAGAACAAACATATGTTTGTTTTTTTTTAGGGAGAGGAAAAGTTAAATTTTTTACTATAAAATAAATGCGAAACGTGACAACGTGAGACCTTCAAAAATCTAAGGAACATCATAAAGGTAGTTTTTGAGTTTTTTTTTAGTCTGATTAAAATTACATCAAGTGATTGATAAAATTAGGGCTCATTCTAAGGGATGGATCCAAAAATTTACGTCGGTGGTTTTGAAATTGTTTGGTGGTTTCAAAATTGGTTGATAATTTACCAGCTCCTAAATCATTCTGGCGTTGATGAGATTTCGACGAACCAATATTCAAGTCCAATTTTATTCTAGGTGCAAATCAAACTTCAATTTTTTTCAAAATTTGTTCAGTTTCAATCTTTTAAATTTTTTTCAACTTTATACTTCTAAACGAATTTTTTAATCGAGCTGAATGTTTAAAAAAATTTTGAAAAACAAAGCTGAAATTTTTTACTCCATAGGTAATTGAAAAAAAATCAAGGAAAATTTCTGAAATATTGTTTTAAAAATACTATTTTGAATTGGAGGAAATTTAAAAAAGTAAAAGTTGGAAAATAAAAATAAAATTTACAGAAGACAAAAATTTTAAATTGGAAAAAATTTTAGTAGGTATTAAAAATCATTCCAACGTCAATTTCTTCATATTTTTTTTTAACACAATGAAATTTTTCCCACAAAAATATCCCATGGCAGAGGGGGGGGGGGAGGATCATAAAAAACACTTCAAACTGTTTTTTTTTCAAAAATAAAAATATAGATAATGACAAATTACAACGAATAAGATATACAAAAAATCATCAAGTTTTTTTTTTCAATAGGTAAGTACCTACCTATACAAAAAACCTGCTAAATTAGATAACCTACCTCTAAATTAAGGCCTCGCTGAAACTTTTTCTCATTTTTTTATTCAAGTTATGAATTAAAAAGTACCTAATAATTCATCAAACGATTCGATTCGTTCATATGGGTACCTCCTTTTCGGGTACAAATTCGAGGAATCCAATAATGAAAAATCTGAAACCACCTCAATCCATCTCCTTTCAAGGCACTCGATTACACCCCAATCCCTCACATCCATCCACCACCCCAAACCCTTTCCTCTTCCATTATCCGAAATTACATCCCTAAATATTCGTTTATGGAAATCAAACCCGTTGAAAGCGTGAAAAAAATCATTAAAAATAAACCTACCGTCAACATTTCTGCCAAACCGAAAAAACTCGCCATTATACCGGTTACATGTACCTACATATAAAACGGCTAAAGATCATTTATACTCGAGAGCTATAATAGTTCACCCTTGCAAAGGCACATCCACGTCGGGGGCCCGGTGCAGGGGGGGGGGGGCAAGGGCAATCTATACCGACGTATACGTATATCGTATAATACACGACGCCGCATCGCAGCGGAAAGCTACGCTACGCTAGATGCTGGCAATTTTCAGCATATTTTTGATTTAATGTGCGGCAAACTAGTTAATATTTTTGCCACGCTCGTCGAGCCGTTTAGTACGTTGTCATTTTTAACGAAAACATCCGCCGTTTGTTGCGAATATACCTGTCAAAAAAACCTCCCCATTGAAACGTTCTCTCACTCCAAGTATCTGTACCGTAAGATGATCCGCCTTCAGCTTGATCGCGCCTCGCACCGCGATATGGATGCTGCGCCTTGATTCTCCGGCATCCGAGCTCGTCGGTAAAATCTCGCTAATTATCCGCCCGAAACGAAAAACCTTTCGAAATTTCTGCACATCGAATCGCCACGCCACAATTTCCAATTTCTCTCATCGGTTTGGAAATTTAATCCAAATTTCCAGCCCGCCGCCGCTCCACGTACAGCTGCCGGAGCAACAGAGCCAGCGGGGCACGGCGCAAAGGTAAATCATTCGCGAACGTTGGCCCTTGCAACGGTCCCTTCGAACGCCATCTATAGGAAACTTCCAACGATATCACATCGATTCACCGACGAGGCAGTTTAGAGAAAGTAAAACGGGCGTCTCCGCTATTTTAGCGCCGGGTACGCCGAAGTAGCCGTGTTTTTTAGTCCTTCTGGCCGCGTTCATTCATCGTTTTAGCGTTACTTTGTATGCGTGTGTCGGTGTAAGCCCAAATAACCCTAAATGATTTGAAATTTGTGATTTTTTTTTACGCCAACGATCGACGTTTCGCGATTGTCGTGCTCCTGCAGAAATCTTCCCACGAGCTGCCCCCCAGGTAAGTGCAAATGCTGCTTTTTTTTCACCCAGCCGAAAATTGATTTAAAATACGATATTCGAACGAATCGCGTGACCGAAAATAATCCTGTATTTTTTTTTATTACCGACGTTTTAAAGTATATTGTCAGATTATCTGCGCGAATACATTTGTTAAACCAGAGATAAAGAGGTTTTAGTATTCTCGTCTCTCTGGCCAAAAATTTCCAACTAGTTGCAAATTCAAGCTAATTTTTCAACCAGATTGATAATTATGGTTCGATGTGTCCCTTCGGAATTGCTCGAGATCCCTGGGAAAATCCCGAAATGCCATCTGGTTTCCAAAACCTTCGAGAAATCATCCAAACTTAACGTTTTTTCTGAACGCTTTTAACAGCTCGTGGTTTGTATCGATTACGAAATTATTGCTTCGTACGAGACTATCAATTCCACTTTTCAACCAGATTGACAATTATGGCTCAGTGTGGCTGTCCAGAATTATCCAAGACCCCTGGGAAAATCCCAAAATTCCACCAGGTTTCCAAAACCTTCGAAATATCATCCAAACCTAACGATTTTCTCAATTCTTCGTTCAAATGCTCGTGGTTTTTATCGATTACGAAATTATTGCTTCGTATGAGACTGGAAAATCTATCTCCCAACCAGATTGAAAATTATGACTCAATATTCCCCTCCAGAATGGCTCGAGACCCCCTGAAAAATCCCAAAATTCCACCTGGTTTCCGAAACCTTCGAAATATAATCCAAACCTAACGATTATCTCAATTATTCGTTTAATAGCTCGTGGTTTTTATCGATTACGAAATTATTGCTTTGTACGAGACTGTCAATTCCATTTTTCAACCAGATTGACAAGTATGGCTCAATGTACCTCTCAGAATTACTCGAGACCCCTGGAAAAATCTCAAAATTCCATCTGGTTTTCAAATTCTTCGAAAAATCATCCAGAACTAACAATTATTACAATTATTCGTTTAAAAGCTCGTAGTTTTTATCGATTACGAAATTATTGCTTTGTACGAGACTGTCACTTCCACTTTTCAACCATATTGACAATCACACAGGTCTACATTTTTAAACTTTTGAAATGCTTTTTGAAGTTTGGTGGGCGATTTTCATAGTATTTTTCACGCTGATCACGAAAAACACAGTGAAAAAATTCCATCACCTAAGGATTTTTTCATAATTTGTTTTTTCTGTTGAACCGTTTTTCTACTATTTTTGATACTTTTTATAATCTTTGAAGTCGATTTTACACAAAATGAATCAAAGCTAAACTCATTATTTTGAATTTATGAAATCTCAAAAACAGAGTCTTAAGAAAAAAATAATTGGATTTTACAGAAAGGAAATTTTACGCTCTATAATTTATGCTCTATTCATTTTTTTCGCAGGTCCCTTTTTTTCTTCGTAAAATTGACTTCAAAAGGGTCAAAAGTTACATGAAGAAATGCCATACAAATTTTCAACCAAAAAAATTCAAATTATAAGGAAATCTTGACGTAGAGGAGTAAAACAGGAATCATATTCGAACTCAAACACTAAAAAATAGGCCAGAATCACCAATCAAAATCAATTATACGGAAAAAATTCTTGATTTGCCAGCCTTTGGTATTCTCTTTGTTTTTAATTGGGAAATATTAAAAATGTGGTTCATAACAGAAAATAGATTTTGTGTACAAAGCTACAAACAAAGCCTCCGAACAAAAATACGAATAGAACATGAATTGCAAGGCAGAAAATTCAGTTTCTTTAAGTACAAAGGCGTAGAATTTTTTTACAGGGGCATGAACGGCCAAATTTGAGTCTGGTTGGTAGAAGATTGATTTTGTGTGTGTGTGCGCGCGGAGGGATGAAATGTGAAGGACCCCAAAATGTAAAATTTATATTCTTCATACTTACTTTAGTCATTACTGAGTTGAGAAAATTTTTTGAAAATATACATAGATTTGAAAATAATTGAAGAAATCCAAGTTGGAGTAATTTTTAATGGATACCATAAAATGTTTCCTGCTGTAAAATTGTTTTAAATTCAAATTTTCTCAAAAATTTCCCAATTTGGATTCAGAAAAAAATCAAAATCATTTCTTGAAATTTCTTCCAATTCAAAAAATTTTTTAATACTTTTGAAAATTTCCACAATTTTTTTACAATTTCAAATTCATATTTCAAAAAATTTCTTTCCAGCAAATAATCAAAAAGAATTTTTAAAAACTTTAAGCTGAAAAAAAGGTGAAAAAATTCAAGTTGGGATTGAAATAATTTACTTGATTGCCGAAAAAAAATTAAAAATCAAAAATTGGATACAATTTTGAAAAAAATTACAATAATTGAAGTGATGGTAGAAATTTAGACTTCAAAAATTTGAACTCAAAAATTGGAATAAATTTGGTTGAACTCTTGGTGATGGTAAAATAATTGGGAGCAATCTTGCTCTAGGATGAAATTTAATTTCTCTGGACAAATTTTACCAAAAAAATTGCAGCTACTTGAAAAATTTCAATCTTGGTAAAAAAAAATCAATGGAAGTCTGACTTTCCTAATTTCTCGCTGGAAAATTGTCTCTGATTAATTTTGATTTTTTTCGTGTTCGTGATTGTGACTCGAAATATTCGATATTCGTACCACACTAAAACAACCAAAACCTACTTTTTTGTCTGGAATTGGAAAAAAACCCGCAAAATTGGTCGGGCAAAAAGAAAATTCTGATTGGGCCCGGCCTTATATTCCATTCAATTTTTTTCGAAGAACTCCGTCTTTCCCCGTAAAATTGACTTCAAAGATCAAAACTTATCAAAAAAGGTGAAAAAACGGTCCAACAAAAAATTCAAATTGTGAAAAATCCTTGGGCGATGGAATTTTTTTATTTCTCTTGCGACCAGCGCCAAAAATAATCACCCATTTATCTTCAAACAGAATTTTCTATGCAGACCTGTGTTATGGTTCCACGTACCCCTCCAAAATTGCTCAATACCCTTGAAAAAATCCCAAAACGCCACCTGTTTTCCAAATCCTTCGAAAAATCATCCAAATCTAACAATTTTCTTAATTGTTCGTTCAACAGCTCGTGGTTTTCACCTATTATGAAATTATTGCTTCGATCGAGACCGTCAGTTCCACTAGAGTTCTTAATGATATTATCGATAAAGATAACAATACGAACTCCTCGATATCGATCAATGACTCTGAGCCAAGAACAACATGTGACGTGCCATTCACATCATCAAACATTCTCTATTCGTATTGCCAAATCGTTCTTTGGACCGATTAATTACGCGGTTAATTTCTCTCTCCGAGTCGATTATAGTTTTTCCCCTCCTAAGACTTCGGGCTGCTCCCCTGTGAGATTTGACAACCCGTCATCATCGATGAGCACCTGCTATCGAAATTGTCATCAATAAATCGTGAAACAAGCGAAATTGAAATATCTTTAATTTCAACTTCTCACACACGTTATCTTCCCTTTTCGCCTCGAAAGTTCCAATACACCCTTTAATTATTTCATTTCTGCCCGAGAATGACTTAAAAGCCGCCTTTCCCCTTCTCTGGTCTTTGTTGTAGATATCTGAGCCGAAATGCACACTCGATGTTGTTAAAATGTGTATATGTAAACAGGGTGCTTTCGTTCATCAACGTTCATCACTCTTTTCTTCAATACACACGTTGTTGTTTTTCACAAGTACTATTTAATGAAACGCTTCAATTGCCAAGTACCTGCTTCACTATAGTGTATATAGAGTGGATTTGATGGTCTTGCTGGGGCTTTTTCTTGCGCCAGTCATCCCTGGCCCCCTTTTCCCCATTATTTCGTACGTTTCTTTGTAATACTTCAACCGTCGACTCCATATCGCCGTTTGTCGTGCTTTTTATTCGCAAACTCCGACACAATATGGTACTAAAAATAGTACGATGATAGATTATACACTCGCGATGAAATTATATCTCTTTTTAATACTGCTCATCGACTTGTTGATAAAAAATACCTTAACTGACGTTTCAAAAGAGAGCTCTCCCAATATTTATCGCGTCTCATCGACACACGACGAATTCCATTCACCGATGAAATTTTTATACATTTACCACAGGTACACTTTGGTAATAAGGTGAGCCATCTATGGTAGCTCTGGCTATGAGAATCATAACCGATGATATAGAGCAGGGTTAATTTCGTTCCAGTGATAATTTCGAATTTTGTAATAAATTTTATCCCAAGTATGAAAGTTTTGCTCGTTAAAATGATGAAGAAGGGAATTTGGGAGTTTTTCGTTTCCTCAAAGGAGGTAAAGGGATGCAATTAACGGCAGCTATCTTTTTGCCTGAAAGGGTTACACGCGCTGGTGCCGAACAACTTTGTCATTATAAGCAAGAATCGAACGTTTTAATTTATTGATGAATTTACCTAGTGTCGGGGTCTTTTTTGAAGCTTCTTTTTTTCTCTCTTTAAAGGGTATCGAATTTTTTCCAAAGGTAAAGTGGTCTGAGTGGGGATTTTTCGATAAGGTGTCCAGTGTGAAGGTATTCGTAGGGTAGGTGACGAAATAAGGGGGGGGGGGTTGAATTTTGGTTGAAAAATATGGTGTGTGGATTTTAGGTGAGAAAATAGGGTAGGTCGAATCGATATAGGTTGTAAAATTTTTCATCGAGGAATGAGACGAAGTGGTTGGTAATTATCTGATACGAAAGTTTGGATAAAATTAATTACCTATATTCGTCCCTTGTTCGATATCCGTTCATACTTTTCAATTAAATGATACAATTTTTTTTAACCCAGTGCAGATGGATAAAAAATTCAAAGAAGTATCAAGTTTTTGATTTTTAATAAGTACAAAGATTTACGAAATAGGTAAATCACGTTCAATAGATTTTGTTTAAAAATTTGAAAAGTCGATCAAAAAAATATTCGAACTTTGGATGTACAATTTTTTCTCTCTAATGTGTTGAAATTTATACCAAAATGAGTCTGATTGTGGCGTTTTATATGAAAACGGTCCACTTGGTCGTTTTGAAGATAGTTAATGGCATTTTCTGAATCTACTTGAAAGTGTACTTTTCAAATGAACAATTTAATAACTTTTTTCAAGCAAAATTGACGTTTCTATAAAACTTTGAAATTTGATGTTGTAAAAATGAAATTTAAATTTTCAATAGAAAACGTTTTTATGGTGTAAAAATTTGTTTTTTCCCAAGTCCTGTTGAAAATTTGCTGTAGAAAAATCAAAAAAAAAAAAAATTGAGAAGTCGAATCACGCTTCCAACTTGTTTCAAATTTGGCTCCAAATGCGATTAACCCAATTCAAATTAGATCAACGATTTTTTGAATAAAAACAGTAGGTATCTTTTTAGGAATATTTTACGGGATCAGGGCTATCTCACGTGAAAGTAGAAGGATTAAAGTAAATGAATCCCTCGAAAACAAAAAATCTATAGGTATTTTCTTCCCTAATTCGCATTTTTGTGTTTTTCTCAAAATCAAATTTATGACCAAGTGGACCCAGTGAATATTTTTTAAAAGTAAAATAATTCTCTTGAGACCATTTTCATATCCAAAACAAATTTTGAATTGAATGGTTGAAACAAAAAATCATTAGAAATGATTCCAGATCATCAAATGAAAACTTGAAAAAAATTTGAATCACTGGAAAAAATCGGGGAAAATTTTCACATCCTATTTATGTAACAGAAATTCTCATTCTCGACCAAAAATTGTTCAAAAAAGAAATAACTTGAAGTCATTTGCTCAATATAAAATTTTTCGAATTCAAGTTCAATTTTTACTTTTTTAGATTGAAAGTATTGTAATTTTTCAGCTTAAATTTCAACTTTTCGTTCCATTTTTTCAGAGTTCAATTAAAAATCTCTAAGTATTAATTTTCTGTCAAAAATGTCACCTACCAAAGACGTTAAAATTTACATTTTCAGGAAAAAAAATGGCCAATTAAAAAAATCCTCTTTGAGATTCAATTTGCAGAAAAATGACCAAAATTTTGTAAAAAAATATCATATTTTGATTTCATATTCTTAAAATGCTTTCTGTGCAGATAAATTGTAAAAAAAAACAATTTAAAAAAATTTTATTTTTCAATTAATTTGAAAGAAGATAAAAGTATGTACATAACTTTTTCATTGGTGTTATTGCAGGCACAAAAAATTGAATAGTTTATAAAACTGATGGTCTGAATATAAGAAAAATCACAAGGTGGCGAGAGAAAATTATAATTGATAAATTTTGTTGTATCTTAAAATACTTATACTTACCATCATTATTTTCAAAGATTTTTTTCCAATTTTTTTTTACAGTTTTTTGAAAAACATATGAAGAAAATAATAATATTCCTTAAGGACTTCTTTAAAAAAAGACACAGTTGAAAAATGAGTATCGGGGGGGGGGGGGGGCAGCAAAAACATTCATTGTTTATGATAAAACAATTTTTTGGAGTACCTATGCCGGTCTAAAGATTTTCCTTCCAATCTTCCAATTTTCCAAAACTTTTTGAAAATACATTCAAAAATTTGATGGGAAGGGGTAAACGTAAAATCGGCGAGGGGGTGGGGAAGGGGAGAAATTTTCACTACCCCACATCCAAGGCTCAGGCAGAATTCCTTCCGATCCTATCTTCAACTTCACAAAACAGTAATCCCTATTGTTACATCCACACATAATTCCGTTCGAGAATTAAAACGTGTTAATAAAATTGCCTAACCAGTTTGCCGTAAATATAAAAAGAACGCAGAATATTAAGTCACATATTCGATTGAGTTTTGACGGCAGTCTTTCAATTTCGTTTTATTTTTCATTATTATTATTTTTTTTACAAGATTTCGATATCTCATAATTTAAAAACCCATTTTCCTCTCAAAACAGGGGAGGGGGGTGCTACTTTTTTTACAATTTCAAATATTTCAAAAAGCATCGAAGATTTCGGTAAAAAAATTTCTAAAAAAAATAATATGAGCACATTGTATTATGGACTATCGCCACCAATAATTTTCATTTTAGAATATTTGAATCTTGCAGGCGAGATGGGGGGGGGGGGATTTTATAATTCTGGTTAAAATTTGAAAAAATTAAAAATTTCGAGTGGCGCCGCGTTTGTTATTTTTTCAGTAACTAAAATAGATACGAATATCAATTTAAATTCAAAATTTGACTCACTCTCCCCTTCCCCAAACATGGTCAAAAAATAGAACACCAAAAATCTTGGGTAAAATACTTACCATTCGTTATTATTTTGATAGGTATTGCCGAGTTTAAAAATCGATTTTTTTTGGAATATTGAATTCAAAAATGGTATTTTTTCTTCTCAAAATTACTTTACATTTCCTATTTTAATCAAAAAATTACAGATATGACTTGCATGGTGGAAAAAGGTGATTTTGTCGTTGATTTTAAAAATCATACAATAATTTTCTAGATTACTCTTCGTGTAAATTTTCAAATCTTATTTGACCCCAAAATTTTTTCTAATTTTTGAATTTGAATTGAAAAAAAAAATCATTGATGAGAAATTAATTTTTTCGGAAGATTTTGTGACAGTTTAAACTTTTTGATCAATTGAATAAAATTAAATCTAAATTTTTTCCAAAAACATTTGAATATTCTAACTCACCAAAAACCGCCGAAATTAGATTATTAAAAAAAACCACCACATCTCTCAAAAAATTACGAATCCGTTAAAATACCCCAACGATGAAATTTTATTCGCTTGTAAAATTGCAAACATTATAAAAATACTCCGGAAGCCATCTCATCTCGCTAATAAATTTTTTAACGACCCAAGTTGAAATTTTCATCTATAAAAATTTACATCTCTATTTTCCCTTCATCGAATCGTATTCTCAACTAGGTATCTAAAACCGGAAATTCCCCCTCCTCTCTTCAGATAATAAGTCCGCCGTCGAGAGACATGAAACACCTTTCGGAGAGCTTAAAATAGACCCATTTTCTCTCTCCTTTTATTCGAAACAATCGTCTTATTCTTCGTTGCTAGTTTCTGAATAGCACACAAACGTGTAAATCTTTTGAAATTGTTGCATTTGTCTTGTTCCGGTTTCAAATATTTACCCACATTATCGTCGCTATAGTATTCGTGTCCCGACTGCCGAGCTGTAGCACATGGCGCATAAACAGCTCTAAACTATAAGTAAACACTATTCGCGAATTAATGGTAATTTCAGGTTCTTTTTTTCCCAAAGTGGTATGTAAGAAGGAAAAATACAGAAAAAAACCTTGAAACGACTTTAGCATTAATAAATAGTTATAAATTGCTTAGACGACGAAAAAAAAGAAAAGGAAACCCATAAAGTATGTCAAAGTACGTATAGCAAAAAGTTGGATAATTTTTTGTGCAAATACGATAAATCATGAGATACTTTTCGCTATTTTAATGTCCTCTTTACCTTGCGAAAATGCAATTCGTTAAAAATTTTATTGTTTTTAAATCCGATAGAATACGCGGATAAGGTTAATTTTCTTCCCCGAGACGTTCGATAGGTCGAATATAAACACCGATGGTATCGAGAGGAGGGTAAAAATTAGCTCGATCGGGTTTCGTTGTTCGAGTACCTACTTCCCTCCCTGGTGTTCTACCCGCGTCGTCTGCGGCTCGAAAGACAAACGGGTGGGAGACGAGACGCTACGGCCAAATCACGTAAAATTCTAATCGCGCAATGAAATATTAAAAAATTTCATTGGTCGTTTAAATTTCACCGTATCGAAAATTGTATCGAAAGTATTTTCATTTTATGAGTTTGCATTCGCCGTAAGAAGGGGGTAAGCTATAAGTAAGCTTGTGAACGAAATTGCTTTAAATTGAAGTTAAGTGATCGCATGTTCCAAGGTTGAATTTTTAACCTTGCGAGAAGCTCCATGCACGATTTCTCATTTAGCTCGATTACATGCAGCTCCATATTCTCGAATTATGTTACACCGTTCGTGCGAAAATCTCATTTGATAAGTATTTATCAGAAGGAGAAAATTTTTACCACATATGCGCCTGCCACCAGCCAGCCTTATCGAATTGAAATAAAAATTTTACCCTATTTACACGATACCGACGCGACATCGAACCGTTCGGACCTTATTTTGTACCTACGTTCGAAATTGTCGCACCGTTCCAATATCCCATTCTGTTTCGTACGTTTTCAAATTGCCCTCTGAATGGGTTTTACTCTTTTATCAGCCAGAATGGTCGAATTTGAGAGAAAAAAGGTGATTTCGGGAGTATTTGTACAGGGTGTTTTGTAAATGGTTTTTAGAGTGAGAGATTTTTATGTAATTGGGTATCACTGATGTTTTGGGGTCAATGCTCTTTATGGAAATTTGATTGAAAATCATTTTCGATCATCGTGAGAATAAGAAATGGCTGAGAATTTTTTTTCGTCAAATCTCTGACATCTGGAACCAGAAACCTGGAAGTTGGAAACAAGACTTTTTCTGAGGTTGAAAGAGAAACCTTCTGGTTCTCAGTTGTCGCCTCCCTGTTATTTCTAGAAAATTGATGAAAAACGAAAATTATGGGATCCATACAGGCCGATGACAAACCCATTTGTGATAATTTTTTTTCATCAAAAAAATTGAAGGCAGGCGTTAAAAAGTACTTCGATATTTACAGGGGAAGTTCAAAAGTAATTATTCATAAAATCATTTCCTATTTTTGAAAGAAAGGTAAGTATCTCAATAATGAGTAAAATTTTTTGGCTGAAATCAAAATTTATCAAATCAATTTTCGAACTGACCTGGAGTTTCCGGAAAATTTTCATTATTTTTCAGTTTAAAATAATTTTCTATGAGAAAAAATAAAGAGATGACTCAAGAGTTGGGAAATTTGCAGATTTGCCCTGTAATTAATTTAATAGGTCACTGATATTTTGTAATTCACGAAAGCAGGTGCTGAAGTAAATATGAACCATTTTTAAAGATTTTTTTCAATGTTGAAAAGTTCCAAAATTTTCTGGACGCTTTAGATTGAATTAAAACAACTTCTAAAAGATTCAAGATGTCGAAAATAGGATTCACCAAATTCCTGCTTTTCCCCTTGCTCATATCAATTTTATTTTATTTATTTTACAAGTACCTGGTAAAATTTTGAACCAAAACGAAAATATATTGAAAATCCATCAGGTAAAACCACATGCGAAATTTCAAGCAATAAAGTTCATTTATTTTTGGAATCTTGGCTAATTTTTGAAAAATCAGAAAATCAACTTGCCATCCTTCAAAATACGAAAACTTAATATGGTCGATGAAAAAAAATCGAAGATTTAGAACTTATTTGAAAGCTCTCGAGTCGTTTGGGAAAGGTTTCGAGATGCTTCAGAGCTTTTAAAACATTAAAAAATTCCCCCAACTCATTTTTTTGAACCAATTTGATAAAAATTTGAAAAATTCAATACTTCTTCTGAGTACTTGTGAAGGTAAAAGCTAAAATTTGGTGGATACTTGCCACATTTTCAACCTTCCCAAATCGATTGTGCAGTTTCGAAACATATTAGAGCTTTCAAACGTAAGTGAGGTTTCTATTTCTTAAATTTTATTTGAACATTTTCCTTCCAAAAAGCACAACTTTGAATTCACAATTAAAATTTTTGGAAAATTCTGATTCTATCGATAAAATGGCACACCAATGTGAGTAATCTTCATTTTTAAGTGTTGAAGTTCATACTGAACAATTTTTATGGACTTTTTTTTTCAATGTTAGAAAATTCCAATTTTTTTGATGACTTGGAAACGTTTTGAAAGCTGTCAATCGATTCAATAGGACAAAAATAAGAGAAATATTTAATGAATTTTAGTATTTTTTTGTTAATTAGACCATATTTTGGTAATTTTCAGGCCCATGAGTTTATTTCAAATTTCAAAAATTGACCAAAATTCGAGAAAATGTAATTTGGCTTTTGAAATTTTGGATGAAAGTTCTTTCATGCTGCACTTTTCAATTTTTGTAATTTGGGGTTCCGTCCTGGTCGAAAAGGAGGGAGATTAAGGACCAGAAATGAGAATTTTTTGAGTAAATAATTGATATTTCGAAAACTGAACAAATTTTATCTAAAATGATTTTTTTTGTTCAACTTGAAAATTGAAGAAAAAACAAAGATATTATATCCATGAAAAAAACCTTTTCTGAATTCTGAAAAAATTTCGTATGGTATTTTTAATATTTAATTTCAAAAGATTCTTCAATTTTGACGACATTTTTTCCAATTTTCAATATCGTGCTGCTCATTTTTATTAAAAAATTATTTTTGAGTCAGAGTTCTCCTTGATTCCATATGCCTTCTGAAAGGTTCAAAATCAGTATCAACTCAAAAACCAATTTTTGACTCCAAAAGGTAGTTGCTAAGTTTCTATATCCAAGGTCAAATTTATAGCTCATTAAATTATAAAAGTGGACAAAAAGTTATCAAAAAGAAAATTGTTTAGAGTTTTTTAAATTTGCTCTTTTAATTTCAAAATCAATGAAATATTGTTCCAAGAAATTTTCTCGGACAACCACTCATCCCCACCACTCCATTTTCGATATTTTCCAACCCTTTTTGACAAAACACTCCTTCGTTCTGTCCTCCAAACATTTCCAAGGTAAGGCGTGGAGGGGGGAAAACCTCTCAGCACCAAGTTATAAAGAGTGTAACATTAGACGACGGTAATTATCAACATTTTTTATACCTACGTATGCGAAAATAAATTACGGTCGTCGCAGCAAGCAAGACCAAGGCGAAGGCGAAACAACTAAATAACTACTTTCGACAATATTTCCCGCGATAAATTACAAAGCTGAAATTACACGCTTCTTAAAAATAATTTGTCGCGAGGTACAGTTGAAAAATTTTCCGACTCGTTATCGATTCCGTTGGCTCATGTACGAAGTTTGTGTATTACAGCCAAACGTATACCTACCTAGACCTACGTAAACTTACGGTACCGTTTTTACGGCAAATCGGTTATGCAATTTTATATCCTTGTACGTGTTGTGTTGCTGCTGGCTGGTGAAACTCTCGCGATGCAGTTTTTAGGCGCAATAGCGACGTGCACGGTGCAACGCGAATTTTTCCTCGTGTTGTAATTCAACCAGCTGAACCAGAAACCTTGTTTCGTTCGTAATCCATTTTGCAGTCGCAGTTTTAATTACAAGTTCGGATTCGTTTTGTGGTGGTTTTTTCAACGCTTATTCGAGTTCTAATAAGGTTTGTGTTTATGCTTTCCTAACTGTGTATGGGTTTTGAATTTTTGAGAGGTGGCTTATTTTTATCTGATTAATGAAAACGTGAAAAATTTTCCAAAATACATCCCGCTTTCCAAAACATTTTCGATGTATGATATCAAAAATAAAATCATATTTTCAATTATGAAGTTTTGTTCTCTGCTGGGTCAATGACCTTCAGTTATTTTTACCAGTTTAGCAAAAAAAATTTCATAGGTAGATTTTTAACGAATTGAGATTTTCAAAAACTAAACTAAAAAATCAAATTCATAAAAATTAATTATAGCATGAAAAAAGTTCATTAGTTTTTTGAAGTTCAATGCTTTTGACTTCCAGTTATTTTGTTTTGTGTACTTTTTACTTTAAAAGAAGAAGGAAAAAATTCGAAAAAAATGGTAAGAAGAGTTCACAAACTAGGTATTAAAAAAAAAATAAAAAATATTGAAACTAGAAAGTTTAATAAAAGAACTAAAACAATTATGAAAATAGGCAAGTAGTTGAATAATAAAAATGTTTCAGAATTACTTGACTGAAAAAGGATTAAAATCACGAGGTTTGCGTTTTTTCCTCTTTTTTTTCGTTTTCATCAATGCTATATTTTTTTTTAATTAACAATTTATTTTCCAAAAATTTGAAAAAATTGTTCAATTTTCTGAATTATTTACGAAATTGATGAAACAAAGTCAAATTTTCGAAATTATTTTGATGAAAAAACCAGACAGATGATAGAATTGTGATCTACGATCTCGAGTTAGTCCTAAAAAATTTTTTTAACGCCCCATCTTCAAAACTTTAAAAACAGAATTAAATTGCCAAAATAGAAAAAAAATAATAAAAAATGTCAATTTCAGCGAAAAAATTGGCTGATGCTTCTTCGAACATCATAAAAAAATACGATATTTGTTTCTTTAGTCAATTTTTGAAGTTTTGAGCATTTACGAAAAAATCATTTTTTCAACATTTTCAAACCGTGGGGCCTTTTCAGGGGATATTAATAACGTAAAAATCTCCAAATCAACTTTTTCAGATACCTCGCTCGTAAAATTTGAGGGAAGAGATCAAAGGAATTTTCAAATATCTGAAAGGGTACCCCCGGATAACATAGGCGAATCGGCCTCAGACCTACTTTTTGAAATTGACCCCCGAACATTATTAAGGACCCCAAAAAATGATTTTAGGAAATTTTTTCAACTCCTCAACTCACCCCCCTTTACCCCCACCCCCCAAAATAGCGAATTTTCGTCAAAAAATCGTATCTCCGGACCTAAGAAATGTTGAGTGACTATATCAAACTTTATGAGTTTTGGAGGTTAGACGTTAGACATTTGTTTTTTGAAAACTTCATCCCTTCACTAACCGGCAATTGTACTTTACTATGGATATACATATGTGAGGTGTAAATACGTGGGTAGCCATTTTGTAGGGATAAAAAATTGAAGCGTGATATACCAACTAGGTACTTATTTGCTGGTTTTTACCCCTTGGAGAAGTACCCATACTTGCAGCGTAGATTATAAAAGACATTTTTTTCATTTCATCTTGATACATATTTTTTTATCCTTGTTCTACTTCAGCGCTCCTGAAGTATTTAAATTATCAACTACATAACTTCTAAATTTTTTAGTTGGAATTGGACCGATTTCATAGTTTGAGGATGGGTTTTGGGCTAGAATGCATTAGAAACTTTTTTAAAAAATCTTCAAAATCATTTTTCACTGATTTCTTATGACAGAAATAGCCTATTTCAAGGCTTCAAGTAAAACAATCGCGAAAAAAACTTTTATTGAGGAATTTCGACCAGCTAAATACAAATTCGACATTATTTTTAACGTTCTCAACTCCAAAATAGAAAGGAGAGAGTCCAGAAATGTTTCAAGATTTTTTTTACATTAAGGGTTACCGTCTGGGAAGGATAGAACGAAAATTTAACCCAGCGCTAAACTCAACCCTTATCCAGCTAGACCTTTGAACAATTTCAAAGTTGGAGAGTGGGTTTTGGCTACAAGGCATTGCAAAAAAAATCTGAAAAATTCTCAAAAATTGGTCACCACTCCCTGTATACAGCACGTAAATTTCAGAATTTTTGGTTCATTAGGTACCAAGATGAGATTTTTAGACGAAATCCGATATGGGGGGGGGGGGAATGCAGTGAAAGGTGGGAGATGCACCCAAGACTTTTTTGGTGTTTTTAATTATGTCCGATGGTCATTTTAAAAAAATAGAACAAACGTTTGCCCGTTAATTTTGGAATTCGAGCAATTTTCAAAGTTTGAGGGTGGGGTTTTGGCTAGAATGCACTGCAAAAAAAAATCTGAAAAAATTCTTAAAAATTGGTCACCACTCCCCGTATACACCACATAAATAATTTCAAAATTTTTCGTTGCCTGAATGGCGAAATTGGTCTTTTTGAACAGTAAATCGCATTTTTAGGTCTGTTCTACCAACTCGAAAAATCTGAAAAAAATATCATGATATTGTACCATGGTAGGACTATATTTGTACCGAAATGAAAAAAAAGCAGATCTTTTAGTTTCAGAGTTATGGCGATTTTAAAGTTTCAAAGCGGGGTTTTGGCTAGAAAGCAGTGCAAAAAAAATCTGAAAAAATTCTCAAAAATTGGTCACCACTCCCTGTATACACCACATAAATTTCAGAATTTTTGGTCCATTAGGTCCGGAGATACGATTTTTTGACGAAAATTCGCTATTTTGGGGGGTGGGGGTAAAGGGGGGTGAGTTGAGGAGTTGAAAAAATTTCCTAAAATCATTTTTTGGGGTCCTTAATAATGTTCGGGGGTCAATTTCAAAAAGTAGGTCTGAGGCCGATTCGCCTATCTTATCCGGGGGTACCCTTTAGCTCTGCAAAAAGCACAAAAAATATGTATTTTGCAGAAATCAGCTACAGAGGAACATTACGAGAGGAAAGATACAAAAATTGTTTTGATTTTTCAGCTTTGAGAATTATGGACCAAAATTCAATTGCAAATATAAGGTTCGATTTGTCTCAACGAAGTAAATTCAATGGTGCCCTTGGTCCTGAATTTTGATCAATTTTTACTCGAGTTGGTCTTTCATCCAGAAAGTTTGCAACACATGAAGTATCCAGGGTCTTTGAATAAGCCGATCCTAATTGCCAATTTTTTTTCATTTTTTAAAATTCATTTTTGAAAATTGCAAAACCAAAATCATTGCAGAATCAGGGGTTGTAAGAAAAATTACATTTCCAAAATTCAACTCCAGGGAGGGTTATAAAAAAATTTTAAACCCCAAAATCCTGGAAGGTTCACCAACTTTAATATCACAAAATTTATTTCTAAAACTAAAGGAGAATTTCAGAAATTAATAATATTCAATCCTGAAGAAATGTATGTAAGTATGGAAAAATATTCAAAAATAGTAAATTCAGTCTTGAAAGGGGTCCTGGAGAAATTTAAACATACAAAATTTCAGCTCTGGCGTAGGACTCTGGAGAATATTTGAAATTGCAACATTCACCTCGAGAACTCACAAGACAATTATTTTTAAAATGACAAAATTCAATTTCGAAGTATAGTTCTGGAGAATTTTCTGTGTAAAAAATTCTGCTTCGACGAGATTGCATGAAAATTTTCAAAAATAAAAAAATAAGCTTGGAGGAAGTGAAAAGGGAAAGGAAACACTGCAACAATGTATTTTATCATGATCCAAAAAATTACTTCATGAACACTCGAAGCAAAAAAATTAAATCTTTTCTTATACATATTTGTAAAATTCAAATCGTACTAAAAATGGCAAAATGAGAAATTATTTCTCTCTTTAACAGAAACCAGAGCCAGATTCAACAAAAAAGGAAAAATAGACCCAAAAGCCCAATTTTTTTCAATTCGATTAATCAGAAAAAAAATCTATTTCATTAGAAAAATTTCCAGCTTCGTTTCATTTTTGAAACCAAATATACCAGAAATCGGGGCTGTCTTTCTTATATGTAACTAATATCAATTTTTTTCAACTCCTCCAATTTTCCCCCACTGGACTTTCTTCTTTAAAATTTTTGCAAGCTCCAAGATTTTTTTCAATTTTTTCGATTTTTGTTTTTTTACTTTTTTGCTAAAATTTTAATTTTATATTAATAAATATTTAATTCAAATACATACTTGAATTAACAACTGTGAAATACCATTTTTTGATCGCAGAATTTTTAAAAACTTGACATTCTCTCGACTTTTTCATCCATAAATTCTTAAAATGTTTTTCAACCCAATACTTTCAATTTTTTTATTCTAAAAATTTCAGGGCTGGAAAATAATTTTAGAAAAACATTTCAGTTGAGCTAAAACGCCATGATGAATGGAATTTTGAGGAAAAAAATCAAAAGGTGTAAAAATTGAACATTGAAAAATAATTTCGAGAGCAAAAAAATTTGAGAAAAGATTCAATTTTGAGAAAAAATTTCTAGAAGAAATGAAAAATTGAAGGAAAAAATTTCAGAATTGGTAAAAATTTATTCCAGAATCATTTTAGAATTTAAAAATATTTTGATGAAAAAGTTTTAGGGTTGAAAAATATCTGGAGAAAAGGAAATTGAAAATTGAAACTATTTTAAGAATCAAAAAAATAGAGTTGAAAAATTGTCGACTTCGGTTCCAAATTTTCAAATATCTTACGATTACGTTTACGAAGTGAGACAGGTTGCGAAGTTGCGATTCGAGCAAACGATTTGCATTTTGTTGCTCATTCCGTCTGAGAATAGACAGACCCGAAATGGATTCATAAAAAAAAATCAAATCCAATTTCAAACATATTTCCCTCCAATCACCCAAATTGAAAAATATGAATTTGAAGAATACATTATCTGACATCAATTTCCAAAGGTCTAAATTTCCAACCATTCCATCAGATAAACTCTACGATTACGATACTCACACAAAATTACCCAAATACCATATCGAACGATAATTCCATCGTCGGTATGAATATCTACGATTCACCTACAGATAACTTATTACTTATAACTAATTAAATTACTTTATATATGATGTAAACACATTTACATTAGCCTTTAACTCAAAGAGAACATGGCAAACAAGCCGACAAATTGACACTCACGCTTAAATTATGTTGAATCAACATTTACACTGTAAACTTGCACTGTAATGTACATTTACAACTGTACATGTTCATGCTCAGTACCCACCTTTTACCAATGATTTGTTTATAGAACTATCGTAAAGTATACAGCTCGTCGACGACCCTCTATCCAGGTACATTGTACTTTAAGTCAGGTTAATTGATGATACCATATGTACGTCTAACCAGCCACAAAAAAACCACAGAGAAGGGCGAAGTACATAAAAATTCGACGTATGAAAATTTCCACATAATAGCCATATTGATTTTAATAGACAGCGTTATTTGTAGTAGTACATATAGGGAGTTTGTATCGGCCGAGGCCTTATACGCGGCGCAAAGCGGAAAAAAAAGGACGATATAGAAAGCACTTTAAGAAATGTCATTTAAATATAGTGGAAAAAAGACGAGTCTCCATTTAAAGTAATCTGTATCCTTTTTACTTCCGGAGATCGTAATTGAATGCCATTCGGAAAAATCACCCTGTGAAGAAAGGTACTTTGTGAATCGTCTACTCGAACATTTATTATATTCGACTCGCTATAGGACGAAAGAGAAGCTTCTCTTTTCTATAAACCGTCCGAGAGGAGCACTTTATGTCCTAAAATTTTAAGCTTTTTGCGGCCGACGAAAAAAACTCTCTTTGTACCGATTGACACGAGCTTTTGTGAATATTCGACGCGAATTATAATTTCAATTACAAAACAAGTTCTTTTATAATTTCACCCCCCAGTAAGGCTCGGATTTGCGTTTTCTCTTACCCTGGCACCGTGGAGGGATTTTAATTTTCCCCATCGCCCCGAATTCGTCTTTAATTAAAATAAAAATCACATAGGATGAAATTTACTTTCGTTTAAAAAGATATTTTTTCCACTAGCAGGGCTGATTTTGCCTCTAACTTACATCTCGATATTACTCTTGGAAGCTGAATAACGACCTATACAAAAAAGTTATTCAAATTGCCTACTTAAATTTTTTCCTCCCAAGCAGGCTTTTGGAAGAGGAAAAAAAAGGCAAACTCAGATCCGTCGTCTTGTACAAGACGAAGTGGAGGGCGTTAAATAAAAATGTTGTACGGTAATTTTTCACGTAGCCTTTTTCGGACTTGTTTTTCTTCAACTTTTCTTCGCTGTTTACTCGAGAAGACATTGTTCTCGCGTTTTCCTCCCTCCCAGCTCGTTTTATTCGCTACGAAAAGCATGCATAATGAGCGGGCTCAATCCCTTAAAACTTATTCTCGTTTTTTTTTTTTTTTTTGAAAAAAATACTTCGTGAGATAAATTTTTACAACGTATTTCGCCTTCTGTACCTACGATCGCGTACTTATTTTGTATGTATAAGTTTCCACAAACATGAGATAATTAATTTCACGGACGAGCTCACATATTGAGGCTGATACGATTTACCCAGCGTATTTCTTTTGCTTTTTTATGTAATCGAATCCGATAACACAATTCTTAATACGAGCAACAGGCAACGAAAGCAAATATCAATGAATTGAAAAATTTTAATTAAAAAACTGACATCGGAGTACAGTCGAAGAATCTAAAACATGCAGATGTATTCGACGCGATGGTGTTTTTTTTTCCTCGACTCGTACAAACGCTGCCAACCCTTTGGATAAAAATTAAATTATACATCGATTTTTGTCCAAATTAGCTTTTCAAATTTTATGGGCGAAATTTTAAATTATGTAAACGTCGAATTCATTTGCATTTTTACCCGGTAGCAACTTTATTAAAAAATTCAAATTACCAATCGAAAAATTAAAATGTTTGTTGTACTTATTATCGGTAGTCGTTAAGAAAATTGATTTGTATAATTTCAGCCCAGACACCAGTCCCCCCTTTCTTTTTACCTTTTTCCAGCTCAGACAATGGGACTGAAAGAGAAAAGGGAACGAGTAATGAAAAGATAATGAATTAGAGTTACTCGAGCGTTTATCCTTCGTATGCGATCATATCAGAACCGTTGGCCTTTTTTCAGCCTTTTTACGAAAGAAAAATTCAAAGGTTGGAAAAATTCTAAACTTGGAATTTTATTGTTTTAGATGGTAAATGCAAATAAGCAATTTATTCCGCGTAAATAATTTCCATTGTGAATGCAGGGTGTGCATTAATAAGCTAATTTCGTTATGCATGCGATTATTTCGACTCGGTAATGTGCGATGAGTTGCATATATTTGAATTTAGAAGGCGAAAGTGGGCTTGATTAAACGCAGAATGTGCGATGGCGTGAGGTTGGTGAGGGAGGCTGTGGTGGGATTTTTAGGGAGGGTATTTTGGAGATATTTTTTTTTCATTTTCGAGTTGGTATTTTTGGGCTGGGATTTTTAATAATGGAAAATATTCTTTTTTTGAGCGGTTTTGTCGGTATTTCTATCGTCAGGAAAATTTCACAAATATTTTTTGAGTGTGCAGTGGTACAATTTTTTTCACATTTTGATGACTTCAACAAAAAACTATTTTCAAATGACCTCAAAAAAGTGGCAAAAATTATAATTTTATTGGTGAGTACCCTCCTCTCTTTAAACAAAAGCACAATTTTGTAAATTTCAACATTTTTCCAAGACCTTTATAATTTTATTCGGAATTTTGAAAAAAAATTTGAGAAGTACTGGTCTCTGGTAAAATGGTTCATTGGTTTTGTTGCTCATTTTGAAATTTGAATGGACAAATGCTCATAAAAAAATTAATCAATGCGAATTTGCATTCAGAAACCATCCTGAGGTGTCAAAAATTGGTTTTTGAATTTACACCGATTTTGGGCTTTTCAGAAGAGGTAGATTTAAAGGAGAACCTCAACTTAAAAATAAATGATCCCAAAGGGTGCTTTATACATACAGACTCACTCTATTAAGAAAATACCTTAAAAACTGGAAAAATTATCTATCAAAATTGGTTGTAAAATTTATGAAAATGAAAACAGAAAAATAATTATGTAGGTACCTCTGAAAAAAATTATTTACCTATGGAAATTTATTGTTGTTAAAATTTCTAAATTTCTAGAGCAAGATTTTTTGGTTAAAATAATTCAAAAGAGATGGGAACTCTGACTACGCACTTTTGAAATTTGAAATATTTTCGTATTTTTTTTCCAAATTTAAAATGACAAAAAAACCAGAAAGTTCGTACTTCTCGGTCCAAACAGAGGTGAGTGGAAATGGAGAAAATAGTTCTCTCGACGAAAAAAAAAACAAAAAAAAACCAGAAAAGTAGCCTTTTGGCTTTAGATGATGATTTTTTCAAAATTTTTTCTTTCGATTCACTTAAACCTACACAATTGCCACATATTTTCATTATTTGAAAAAAAATTCGGTGATTTTTTGTTACTTTCATTTGCTTTCCCCCTGAAATTTTTTTTTAGCAATGTTACGACATTTGAAAATTTTGATAAAGATGCTCTCGCATTTACATATAAATCAAAGAAAGGGAGTAAAAAATCACTGGAAAACAGTCAAAATCGCAGCATAATAATAAATCAGTGAAAACATTTCTTTGAAAGCAAGCAGGGAAAAAATCCTGGAAAATCAGTACGATTCCCTACAAAGTAAGAAAAATATTTACAATTTGAAATTTGCTGAAAAATCAGTGAAATTCTTTGTAAAATCGGCATAATTCTAATTTTTTTCTGTGCTGCACTTCTGACTTTTTTCAGCGTCTTTTCACTAATTCAAAATGAAAGAGAGGATTTTTTTGCCTTATGACACAGCGTGAGGTTAATTAAACTTGATTTTTTTTTACTTACGTTAATTCTTCCTTCTTATTCAAAATTTTCAAAATCAGGAAAAATCAAAATTTTTCACAAAGTTTCAAAGTAGTTGGAAATTACAAAATTTGAATTCAAAAAATTAATGGTAGATAAAGAAATATAATTTGGATGATTTTTAAAAATTTTACAGAATCTAAAAAATCAACTTAGCTATTGAAAATTTGGCTATAGAGATTCTGGAGTCCCTAATGTTTTTTAAAAGTACTCTCATTAAAAAAAAATCATTTTTTGTCTGGGGTATTTTTTTTAATTTGTGAAGAATCGAAATGGGTATTGAAGCAGAAAATCAATACCCTGAGCTATTTACGTCTTATTCGGAATTATTAAAAATTTTTTGGACTCAAGATTTTTTGCTAAAATATAAGATTTCAGATGTTACAAGGAAATGTCAAATTAATGATACATTTTCAAAATTTTTTTCACACCTCCCAAAATGTGACCTTGCCGGAAAGAAAGGACCTTGTGTAAAAAAAATCGATGTCTCATTTTTCACGTTTTTGGTCCAAATGACACCAAATCTGAACCAGATACATAAAAATAATGACGTCGTTTTTTTTTCGCTCAAGGTCCCCTCTTTACAGCAGGGTCACAAATACATACCTATCAAATAAAGAAGTTCTATCTCTAGAAAAGGGACAATTATCTTGACCTAATATGAAAGAAGCAGGCGATTAATCTCAGACTAAACAATAAATTTTTTATGCACTATTTGAGCCTAAGGATTTCCTGAAGATCAATTTCTAACATGACTTGAAAAAAATCTAGATCATCAAAAAAGTTGTCAATGATGCTGAAAAATTTTTAAAAAATGAGAGGAAATTATCTTCCAAGACATTCTGTGGGGAAAGAAAAATCATTTAACAATTTTTCCAATGTAGCTTTTTAAATTCAACGGAAGCAAATAAAGTCACCAATGCATGACCTCTGTGAAGTTAATCATGGTTTTCTATCCACCAGATACAGTCGCTAGTCGCAAATTTGAGGTCATTTTCCCGTTTCAAAACGATTTTCAGCCATCATCCTAACCCGTATTTCGATTAAATTTTCTTAATACCCACGTCATTTCTCTTCAATTTTTCCATTCCTGTCAATTTTTTTAGCCTCGAACTGTCAAAAAATGATTTCAAAACGAAACAAACCTCATACGTGATATTTCCAACTCATTCTAGGAGATTCATTCACACGACCACAAAGTTCACATGCACAATTCTGCATTTACGTGTCACCTAATTCTCTGTAACGTATGCAATAATTTCAGCTCTCGTGCATGATGAATTGCATATTTGAATTGAGAAAACAAAATAAAATTGTAACCAAGGTTACGATCAAATGCACCCCTATCGTGTTTAGTGTCATTTTCTGTAGTTTTTAGGTCGCCGAGTACCTACGATTTTAAAATAATTTTCAGCGGTCAAATAAAGCTACTTTAAAAAAAATTCCTGCAATTTCTTTTCCTAATTATTTTCAATTTTGAAACACATTTTCGAATCGAGAATTTTTTCACCCTCATCAAAAAAATCCATATCTGAGCACGAGCCAGGAAAGTAAATAAAATTTCAATTTTCGAAAAAATTCACTTTACCTCCAAATTTCGGCAAATCTTCGCTCAGCACACACAAAAAAAATAACGAATCCGAATTATTCACCTCGAGAATAAAACCCACAGCTAAAAAAATAGAAAAACCCTTAGCAACGTGTAATTTCATAATTAAAATTTTAATTCATTTTTCGCCACGCAAATGTTACTATTTTATTTGATATATTGAAAAAAAAAGTTGAAAAAAATGCATAAAAAATCTAAATTAAAAAGTTAAATAACTTCTAAACAAACTCGACCCTTCTTTGGTGATGGTATTAAAAGAAAGTTCTCACTTTAAAGTTAGACACCCGAGAATGAAGTTGGAAAGCGAAAGTATTCTTTACAATTTCCATCTGTAAATTTTTCATGACGCTTTTTTCATTTTCACTTCTGTCGTCATCATCGTCGCTAATCCATGTGAATAGATTCCTGTGTAACTTCATCAACTGCACTTCTCGTACGTAAATACCTTTCAGTCAAGTGGCTTGGTATGGTTTTAATTCAACGTACAAACACATATGAAGCAACATCGTACAACGTTGCTTCGGTATAAGATTTTTGAACGCGTAAATTCGAAGCACGATTATCGCGATATGGAGAACACACCTCGAGGGATCGAATGGTATTCGAGTAAGCTACGAATACCGAACCGGAGGAGGGAGAAAATGTATAAAATGTATACGAAAATTTTCCATATACGAGAGAAAAGGCGAATTAAATTTTTTGCACAAACAGTAGCGGGCATTAAGCCAATTTTTGCGGTCAATAAAACACCCGATAAATAATCGTACTTTCACGCTCAGACAAATACGCGCCATGCCGACAAAACGAACTCTTCGTATTAATTATAAACAATAACGTTGCAAACAAGTAAAATATTGAACGAAGCCGTTGCTCGCTGCTGGTAATTTATAATTAATTCGTTATAAGCGATCGTCGCTGCGAAATTTTCAATCAACTTGAAAATTACTCGTTTATTCTTTTTTCACGCCGCACCACCTACTATATTTTCCTACCTATGGCTTTTTTTCCTCCTTTTTTTTTTCGTTCACAAGTGTTATTTCCGATCGTCTTAATTCATTGATAAAAGTTTTAAAAAACTTGGATGACTTTTCAAGTTCGCGTTATTGCAGTTTGCCATTTTCCAATGATTGGCTCGAGTAGTTTTTTACTTCCTCGAATTTGGAATCATTAAATATGGCGTGTTACGAGTTATACTCCGAAGTTTTTCAACTTGTCGAATTAAAATTTAAAAGAAAGGAAAGTCTGTCGAAATAGTACATATCACGGAATTCAATTCAATTTTCTTTTTTATTTATAAACAAAATATTGAATGGGTGTAATCAGTGGCGCAGCCAGAACTTTTTTATGGAGGGGGCTAGAATTCATGAGAAAAGTAAGTGGGTGTAAGCTTGTGTAGAGAGGGGATCCCCCGAACCATCGTTTGTTTTTTTTTGAGGGGGCTCACTGCTCACTAAGGCTTGCCATGGGTAAGGGACCTTGAAATAAAGGAAAAATTTAACTAATTACGTCGGATATCAACGTTAAAAATACCTAAAAGACTTTTTTTTCACATTCACTTTTAGATTTCTCACCCGAGGCCCAAATTTTCTCTGTACGACTCTGGGGGGAGGGGGAGGGGGCATAGACTCGGCTTAGTGACAAACTATTTTCATGGAACATTGACTTTTTCCCCTTTGAATATTATAAACGTGAATTTTATTCAAAACTACACAGTATAAAGAGCGTTAAGAAACAAATGGCAGTGAATTTTTCAAGGAGAAACACCTCATATGGGTAAAATGAAGGCAGAATCGTGTAAATTCGAGTTTTTTCTATCCATGCCACCCTTCAGTTTCATCCTGGAACTCGTTTTGGTCGATTTAGGGCAGTAGTTCTGAAAATGTGCTGATTTCCGCCTCCGAATTAGCAAAACAGCGAAATTCTTGGAAAATTAGGGTTCTCGAAGACATAAATCCGAAATATTGCCTCCTTGTGACTTTTCTCTATTTTTCAAACTAAAGAAACGTCTTCGAGGACACTAATTTTCATAGAAATTCATTGTTTCGTTGGTTCAAAGGTGAAAATCAACACTTTTAAAACCATCACCTTAAATCTACCCACAGTTTGGGGGGGGGGGGGCTTTAGCCCCTTAGCCCCCCCCTTGGCTGCGCCACTGGGTGTAATTCGATGTAGATCGATGTTTCCTTCGTGAAGGGGAGTTTCGTTCTTTCTTTTTGGGAATGGAGTTTGGAGCGAAACTTGAAAGTTTCTGGTTTCGAATAAAAACCATATTCATAAAGTGGTTGATATTATGAGACGAATAAAAATAAACGAAAGTAGGTACGTGTGAAAAAATTGTTGTATGGCGAAACTGAATTTATAAAGATATTTCAAATGAAAAAAAAAATTAAAAATTTACGAGAGATGAGACGTATTTATTAATATTTTTACAATTTTTTTTTAATAAGACCATGCAATTTTTTGTGATATTTTTAAAAATACAGATTTTTTGGAGAAATTTCAATTTTTAGCTTTGAAAAATTATATAAATAAATTTAAATTACATTTTTGGACGTACTGTAAATTTTGGGGCTTCATTAGTTACAAACTAGTCAGAGTTTATTAAAAAAAAAAAAATGAAAAATATAAATTGAATGAAGTAAATAAGCATAGAAAAGTTATGCATCAAAAAATTTGAAATTTGATTTTTTTCCCTAAAAATTTATCGATTATCGACTATAAAAATTTTTAAAACTCTGAAAATTGGAAAAAACGACGTGCAGTAAAAAAATTTAAATCAAAACCCTTAAGGCATTTTATTATAAATAAAACCTGAAGTCGAAAAAAAATCAGAAAATTAAAAGCTACATACATTGAAAATGAAAACCTCGCATTTTGAAAAAAAAATTGGAATGCAATAAAAAAAATCAAATCAATTCTAAACAGGTCAGCAGCTAAGTATCAAGAGCTGAATCTACATTGCGTTAATAAAGTTGCCTATCGAATTCGCCGTAAATACGAAGGGTTGTGTATTTACGGCGGATTGCTTATGCAATTCTATTAACATGTTTTTTTTCTCGATTTTAAACTTCGTTTAACACAATATAATAACGTTCAGGTTGAAAATTGTATAAAAATGGGTTTAAAAAGTTTTTATTTGCATAGTTGCTGGTAAAATTTATTTTAAAAAAATTAGAGAAATTCTGAATTTTTCTAAACGCATTTAAAAGGCTTGAAATTACATTTCACTGGAAAATGACAATTTTAAAATCTAAAAATGCATCAAAAATCAGAAACCCAAATTGTGCTGCTAAAATTTTATTTTTGAATGTTTTTCGGATTCTTTTTTTTATCCCTGGAAATAATTGATGTTTTAATGAATGAAAAACAAAGTATCAAAAATTGATTATTTCCGGAAAAAACGACAAATTAAACCAAAATAAAAGTAAAAAAAAAAAATAATCAGATCAGAAGTTGAATATAGGAAAAATCAAAAATCAAAAATTGAAATGAAAATTTCAAAAATTGAAAACTTAGTGACGAAAATCCGGAATTCCGGAATTAAATTTATTAGCTACTCTGTTGAAATAAAAAAAAAAAAAAATTAAAAAATATTCAAAATTTCTAAAACCAAAAATGAAAAAACATATCGATATAAAATAATAATTTAAAAAATCAAAAAATGAAAAATCGAAATAAATTGATTTTGAAGATGATGCATGCCAATGAATATTATCAGTGTTTACCAATTATTCACCTCGATTTCTGAACACAAAAAAATAATAATAAAATTTATAAAATAAGAGATGTGGCACCCAATTAATTGTAGTATTTTCACTGATATGAAAAAAAAAAAAAGTAAAAACCTAGAAATAATAATTTTTTGAAGACTAGACTCAAATTCCGAAATTTTTCAATCTCTTTCTCCCAATTTCCGGCTCGAACTTAATTTTTTTCATTTAAAATTCAGTTCTCTCTCGCCTCTCGTTTGATTTTGTTCCCATGAAACAATTTCTCACGATTGATTGAAAGGAAAAAAGCACAAAATTTTCAGAATAACTTTCGAACCATCTTGAGAGAAAATCAAGCAAAAACAAAACGACCGCGACCGTAGCAAATTCACCAAAAAAAACCTCTAAAAGTGAAAATTTTTATGGCTCAAACCATGTAAAAAAGCATGTCTTTGGTAATGTTAGTTGGCACAGATCAAAGAAATGCAAATCAGTATCTTGTTTCAAATCAACGATAGAAAGGTTCCTTTCAACAAGGTTATTGCCCTAAAATACGAATACGATACCAACTTTAGGTCGATATGTGTAAAATTCAAGACCATCTTTTCAAATCGTTTATATACCTTTCAATTTTCCTTCTCTTCCTCTTCTCCTCTTAAAGATCTTCATATACCTAGGTACAAAAAACTCGAAATGAACACCAAAAACAATTGAAAAATACCCAACCCCCTTCAATCTCCCCTTAACTCCCCCTCCTTCTCTCGAACCTCTCAATAGGTACTGAAAAAATCAAAATAAACACCAAAAACCATTTTTAAAAAACACCTAGACCACCTAAATCTCGCCTTCTATCCCTTTCCTCCTCTCAAACCGCCCCTTTTCTCAAAAAAAAAATCAAAAAAAGCACCATAAATCATTTAAAAAAACTCACCCAACCCCTTCAACCTCTCAACCCTCTCAACCCCCCTCCCATCCTTAATCCACCCCCAACCATAAACATCTCACCAAATAACTCACCACGTTGCAAATCCAACACCCTAAAAATCAATCCATACAACTGCATCGTTCCGTTATTTAAAAACTTATTCGAATCACGACCGAAGCTTATTCAGATACGGATTCGACTCACGATTCGCCCAACTCGACAAGTATATTCGGGCCACAAATCACGACTACAATTCAAATTCGAATCACGATCCTCGAGCCTGGCGACAAATCACCCTCACCACATCGAATCATTCTCGAACGACTATCAACAGTCCCGACCATATAAATTTCACGCTCGAAAAACAGAAAAAAAAATTAATAAGGAAATTTTTCTTCGGCTGTACTATCGAATTAAATGGCCATAGCATCCTAAAAGGTCATGGTTCCGTTTATATACGTAAAAACTTCTCCGATAGATAAATTTAAAAAGTTTCTTTTTTTTTTAGACCTCACTGCGTATGAAAATTTCTCGCACAACGACGACGATGCACGTCGTTGGACGAAACCTCTCATTTTATATTTACGTGTATCTCGAATATATAAAAAAAAACAATAAATGAAAGCTATTATATTATCTAGGTATATTTTCCCCATCTATCGATACCTTTCGCTTTTCATCGACCCATTATTTTATCGATGGGGGCTGCTGTATTGGTTTTTATCGAGCTACCGATTTTGCCTCTCTCGTTCCAGCTTTTTGATGAGCTTCGGAGATAGGCCATAGTTTCCAAAAATACTCATTTTTTTGGAAAAAAATAATGGAAAATGATGAAAAAAGTCCAGATAATGGAGGAGTCAGCCAGGGCCAATTTTCCCCCGCGTTTTATTAATTACTATTTTCAAACTAGACGATCTCTTTGGGCTAAAAATCAATCCTGGAATAAGAATCGGAGGCGATATATTTCCGGCGAGTACATCAAGACTCGAAGTCGTCTGGCCGAATAAAAATGGAAGATTGGTTTTTGGCAAATGTTTTCCGTAATGACTGCGCGAAAAACGTACATAAACTGGGAATTTTCTTTATCGGGCGGGCTCCTCCGGGTTGATAATGCCGCTCACCAGCCGCCACTGTCCCGTCCATTATTCTCCAGTACGCACTCACACGCGTACCGCCCGTGTACCGTTCGCCCAGTGTATAGTGTACCACGTATACACAAATATTTTATACTTAATAAACTTTGGGAAAAAGCGCGTAATGGTTGGGCTTGTGTTAGTGTGCATCTTTTGCGGGAATGTGTGTCACGGCCCATGGGTGTGCCACCATAAATGTGTAATGACGTCATCTGCAGTGGTCACCATGGTAACGGAATCTGCTGTACTCGGAATGGTGACGTCATTAGATCGTTCTTCGTAAGACACGTGCATTAAAAGCCAGAGCAGCCGACCTTTTTTTTTCTCCCGAAAAAAGGATTACCTTACCGTTAAATGCCGTTACCGTAACTTGTTCTCTATCCCCCATTCGCCCCCGAGCCATGGCTCTTTCTTGGTGTTCTTTTTCTTAAGACTCTCTCGCACTCGTTTACTCTTCCCGCCGCGATGCCGCTGTGTAACTATATCATTATCCGCTAGAAATAGGCATTTTTCTCTCCAGTTCGGTTCTTTTTTTCGGGCCTCTTTACCTATAGGTATTTCTCACCTCCCATCCATCCTCGAACACATCCTATATCGATAGCCGCCTCTTACCTTCCCATCCTTGTTCGGCCTCCCGTTATTATTTACTTACTTGGTTCTCGGACACGCGTTACCGTTTCTAATTTACACCTTGTTCGGTGCTGCTTTTAATTATAACGCAATACGCCCTGCTTATATTGTTTGGAAAATATTCGGACGATGGAAACCGATACTGGGTACTTTTGGCCTTTCGCGGATCTCCGGCGACCCCTTTTTATACACCGAAAATCAATTGAAATTTATACATATGCAATTTCAACGTCTATTTACTAAACGATTCGTATATACCTGGGCGTTGAATTTTGCAACCGTTGTAGGTGTGTGAAGGTGTAGTTTAGCCGGTGTACGCGAGAGGCTTTATATTGAATGGATTTCGTCGTTGTAACGAGGTTAACACGAAATTCAACATCGGCCTCGTGTTCGAGGTGTTAAACAAGACGAATCGGTACGTTTTATTATTCGGCTCTTTCGGCGGCGCGAGAACCTGTGTAAGGATGCGGCGAGCTCGATCTGTGGTCGAATGGATTCCTGTGTGAAGTGAAATGGTCGTGTGAGGGGAGAGGTTGTGGGGGAGGGGGAGGGTATTGAGGCGACTTTTTTTGCAGCGATGGAAAACTGAAATAATATTAGTTCCAGTTTCAGTTCTCAAAATTTTAAATTTCCAATTCCGGTTCCAGTTTCTTAATATTTTCTAGTTCCAATTTTCAATTCCAATTCCAGTTCCAAATACCAGTTCCAAAATTTCATTTTTATTTTTTTAATAAAAAAATCCAAAATTTTCTGCAAAATTGAACTTTGTTATTTTTTCTTTTTTTTTTCAAAACACAATTTTTTCATTTTTCATATATTCAAGCTCAGCACAACAGATTTCTGGAGGGAAAAACCTGGAAAATAATATTTTTTAGATATTTTATGACTCCTAATCAGGTCCTGACTTCCTTAGTCCGGATCTTCTGAATAACTATTCAATAAAAAAAATTGAAATTTTAGGAATGTGTGTGAGTGAGTTTTTAATTGGATGCAATTTTCAAATTTACAACTTATTTTTTCTTTACTTATTCATTTTCTACGTAAATTTCTAAGGTTCGTTTGAGATCGTTTTTGTTTTTCAATTTTTAGTAAAAAAATTTCAAATTGAATGTGCATCTAAACTATCTGCTTTTTCACGTCAAAATTTCAAAAATTTGAATTTTTTCCTATTTTTTACTCCAATTGAAAATTTATTGTCAAAACCTTGAATTTTTCGAAAAAAATTCTGGTGAGTAAGGTGTACCTACTGTAAGAGAAGATGATTTTAGTTAAGTGAAAATTTTATTTAAAAAAAGAAAAATTGCAATTTGCAAAAAAATGCGGGAAAATTATTTTTAGTTCCAGTTTCAGTTTTCAGACTTCAGTTCTCATCATTTCAGTTCCAGTTCCGATTCCAGTTTTCCATCACTGCTTTTTTTGACTTTGGGTTTGGTTGGATTTTGTAATGAAACGAATTTATGAGGAATTTTTATAGAAAACTTGCAAAAATTGAGTTATTTTTAATGGTTCTGTCAGGCTTACCCAATAGAATTTATCAGTAATATTATAATCTTGGTGATATTGAAAAAAATCTCACGACAGTGAGCCAGATTCTGTTGGGAGGAAAATTCTGTAAATCTGTATAAGCATCTAGCGATATGTGAAAATTTTCTTACTTATACCTTTCTTAGGGGTTATTTTAAGGAAATTTTGGAAGTATCTGGATTTAAACCTCAAATTGTAAAAAAAAATTAAAATTGAATCCATTGAAGACCCATTCAATAGCATTGTTGTAAGCATTTTTTTGGGAAAGGTACACGAGTGGTATGGTGACTGAGAATACGAACAGGATTTTAGGGGAAGAGAGAAAAACGGAGCCTTTTTTTGCATTTTTGTCCGAAATACTTGATTGAAATTTGGGATTATATGATTCTGTTCAGGCCCGAGAGGAGCGAGGGCGAAGTTTTGAAAAAATTAGATTTTTTATGCCCAAGAAAGAATTTTTTTGTTTTAATGCTTTGAAAAAACTGGAAAAATTTCATGCAGGTGATTGAAAAAATTGAAGAAAAATTTTAGTGCTCGAAAAAAGTTTTGAAAATATAAAGTTGAGAAAAAATTGAAGAAATTGAAGCGGGGAAAATTTTAATACTTACCAAATATACTTTTCATGCAGCGAATTTTCTTTCAACTTCGATTTTTTCAAATTTTCTCCTACTCGATTCCAATTACTTAAAAAACTTTTCTCATTTTTTCCAATTTCCAATATTTTTTAAAAAATTTAATTTTATATTTTTCAATATTTCTTCCAACTTCCAACATCCAATTCAATACTGGAAAAATTTTAATATTGAATACAATTTTTAAAGAATTTAAAATTAGAGAAACTGGAAAAATTTACATAGAATTGAAAAATTTGTACTTATTGGAATAAATTTGGACGTCTTTAGAAGCTAGCCCATTACCAAGTCATTTTGAAGCCACCTAACAATTTCGGAGCTCCCGATGCCGACTTGAAAAATTATGGAGCTTCAATTTAAACAGTTTTGAAAAAATCCTATTTTTTAAACTTTGTTTTTCCCATTTCTTTTCTTCTGTAAAATTTATCAAATTTTGCAATTATGGAGGGTTTTGAAAAAATTTTACTTGGGTCATCTCAGAACATTCGACTGATTCTCTCATCGCCTCAGGTGGAATTGAGTCCTCATTTTTCAATGCTTCAAATTCTCCATTAATATTCATTCATTATAGGAATGAAAATTTAAAAAAATGGGGAAGGATCTTTTACCTTCAATTATTTTGGTTATCTTGGGCCATTTAATTAATTCCTAACTAGGTAGGTACCTTAAATTCCAATTATTTGAAATTCTTTGACGCAGTTTTCATACAGGTAAATTATGAATTTTTTTATAGAGATATGTACTAATTTTGTGAAAATGAGAAAAAAAATGGACAGTAGTCTTTTCATCTCACCATCTCAAGCCATTCGACTAATTTTTTTAGTCATCTTTGACAAAATTGCGTCTTTTGAAATTCTACAGCTAGAATAGATTCATGCAGGATTTCTTTCAATGGGGTACAAATTCTATTCTGAAATTAAATTAATTTATGTATTATGATTCTTCAAGTTCAAAGTAGAATAGTGAGAGATGAAAATTTGTTGGTGAAGTTTTGAAAAATCTTGAAAGATACCTAAAAAAACCTATCAAACTACCAAATTATTATATTATGTTTAATTTTTTTGATGCCGAATTAAATTTTTCCCAATTTAATTTTGTAACAGATTTTTTATACAAAAGAGTAGGACGAAAATTTTGCTCCAGATTTTTTGATCAATGCAGAATATGCATTCATTATGCCCTAATTTTTGGATTCCATCTAACTGCATATCAATTGATCACCGATGCTCCAGCAGATTTTCCAAGCAAACATATGAAACCCCTGTTTAAACAAGGACTTTACCCCAAAGTTGAAAGATTTTTTAAATTTAAATCTAATTTTTTTGGTCTTTTAGAGATCCCACCCCTTATCCACTCATTATTTACTAGTTTACAATTCAACGAGGTAATTGTTCAAGATGGAAGGATTTTGTTAGCTTTCCATTAGCTTTTGTAACTGCGGCATACTCGACCCACCTCACATACCATTTTAATCGAATTGCTTAGCTCTCCAACTTTCCAAACTATTCAGGCAATACTGGTTAAATACAGCAACGTTATACATCTAAAGCCATAGCTAAACCTATACTATATTCATCAATGAGAATCTTAATGTAGTTCCAATTGTCAATTGATGAAAGCTATGGCAAGTATACCGGGCGTACAGTTTACTTAAGTGCTCCTAGATAGAGCGGTAAAGGTTACAGTTTTGAGTTTTCCGCTTCCGAGATCGCGGCTTTCGATATCTATATACCAATTATTACCCGGCAAAACGGCAACGAAATTTCCCTATTAAGGTTGGCGCTACTGCTTCATTTCATTTCGCCAGAATGCCTTGCGGGACATTGATCTACACAATATATAAGTTTACGTAGTTCTCTTACGTACGATATACTTACTTTTGTTAAAGGTAGCTAAGTTCTGTGAAAATTTAGCTACCGTATCTTTATACTTACTTAGTCGGTACGCTGTAATGCTATTGTACCTATCTGCTACGTTGCCAGCGTGTAAATTAAATATTGTTTATGCAAAAGGAAAAGGAAACGAGCGAAACTCAATTGAAAACTTGGTGTTTTTACGAAACAATTTAAGCTAACGCCTGAAAACGAAAATCAAATTCTTTATTTTTAAGTATACTTACCGGGGTCGTTAAACTCGAGAGTTTTATGGGCCAAGCTATAGTTTTTGTTGTAAACTCAGATGTCTAGTTATTTTTTTCGTTCTGAAACTATCGGAGGAGTTTGATTGTAAATTGGTGAAGTTGCGGAGTGAAAAGTGCTTATGGATATTTTCACACCTTGGAACGAAAAAGTTGCAGATAATCAGAAGTTTCAAGTCATGATGTTACGTTTTAGGTGAACCTTGATTGATCGATATTGTATGTTTCAAAAAATCAAGATTTTGTATTTTTCTCCATTCAAAAATTGACCATTTTTCGTCACACAAATTATTAGATTATGCCAGTTTTCTTCTCTGGATCGAGAAAGCAATGAAAAATTTGAGTTTAGGAGGGTCAAATTATATGAATTTGGTTTCCAAAAACAGTCCTAGCTCTTGATGAGGAGAAATAGAAATTCTCCTCCTAAGAATCCCTCTTGCTGTCTGTTGGAAAAATTTTCGATTAGAGTCTGCTCAAAAATCTGCTTTTGATTCGCAGGCACTGAACCTGAATGTCAACTTACGTCCAAAAAAATGTCATTTCACCTCTTCAGCTGCAATTTGAACGAGAACAGTAATTTTGAAAAAAATTCAAATCCGTCAATTTTTTTTGGCACCCAATTTGATTTTGAAATTTTTGGTGAAACTTTGAACATTCAAAAATCGATATTTTTCAGCAGCAAGAGTGATATTTTCAAAAAGATAATCTGGACTGTTCGAATCATTTTGGCTGTTTAGTATTCAACTCTCTTTGACCTGTTGTCAGCATCTGAAACAGAAAAACTGAAGAATGATAAAATATTGATTTCAAAATTTGTTCTATCACTTTGAAATTTCCCTAAACATTTTTTCGAATAGTATTTGATAATTCTTGCAAATTCATCCATTCAGAGTACAAACGACAAAAAAACCTCCAAAATTATTTATTTCATCACTCTCCAGCTAGACTGTGCAGAAAAAAATCAGGGCCCTGATGAAAAAAATGTAAAAGTGAAATAAATAAAGTTTACTGTCTTTTATGAATTGATTAAGTATGCCATATTTTTTAATTTTGAGGGCTCTTGCAGTAAAAAGACAGAATTTTTAAGTTTTTTAGCTCCTAAAAAAATACAAGTCCCGTGGAAAACCTCTTTCCCCTTCCCTCTGTGCTCCAATTTCCCTCTTTCAGATGATGATGAAAGAATATTGAGAAGATTTGAACGTTGAATTCATTTTCATCCGAATTCTCATTTCACTGAAGATACTCATTTCAAGCCGTTCAGAAACCATTGATAAAATGTCAATTTCCGTCGAGGGTTTTCCAGAAATTTTCATGAGCTACAAAATTACCATCTTTTTACTGCGATTTCCATGCAGGGTAGATCCGGATAATTCTCACTTTCCAACAGATTTCAGCTGAATAGAATCACGTTAATAGAATTGCATAACCAATTCGCCGTAAATACACAAATCGCATATTTACGGCGAATTCGATAGGCAACTTTAACAACGCGATTGATAGTGCCATTGTACTATTCTCATCGAGTGCATTCTTCTTCCTGGACGAATTTCTTAATGTCCTCCTTTTCCATTTTTATCAGTATTAAGAGCGTTCATGGTTGGGAGTGAAAAGGAAGGAAGGGGGATAATTCTGTTTGTGCAATTTTACTCCTCTCTTCCTTCAAACACCTAAAATACATATTATTTTCTTCTCCATCGAATTCCTCAATTTTCTCCCCTTTAATTTTTAAGGATACCTATTGAAGGAATTGAAGGCGAGAATGGATATGAAGGGAGGAGGGAAAAATCTCACCTAGATTTTTTCCTTTCTCAAATTTTGCCCCGACGTTGCCAGTTTTTCAAACAATTTACCAGCTTCTGAAAATTGATTTTTTTTTACAATTCTATGTAGTTGTCGTTTTTTTTCAATTTTCAATTTCCGAATTTTCAAACATTTAGGTTGATTTTTCAAAAAACTCGACCGTTTATTTGAAATTTTGACTTGATTTTTTGGCCTCAATTTCTCGAATTTTTTCGCTCAAAACTTATGATCAATACTTGGTAAATTTTGAAAAATTTTTTAGAGAGTGTTTTTTCGATTTTTTTTTTTTTTTAAAAAGATGAACTTGAATTTTGATCGATATTTTCCCGAGTTATGAGCGATGATTTTTCATGGTTCATGTTTCATGGCCTTCTCCAGGGTTTCCAAGAGGAGGAATTTTAAATTATTAGGGGATTTTAAGCCTTCAGAGAGGTGTTAGAGGGAAAACTCTTCCTTCATTTTCGTATTTTTCACGCTCGTGCTCTGTTCCTTAATACCGTTGTTTCAGGGTCCAAGTTTCAAGTCAAAATTTCACGTTGCAAGGTTTTATTTTAAGGTTTCAATTTTGTTCCCGTTCTCTAGGGCCTTTAGTTTTTAGAGTCCTACTTATCCCTGGGGTCTTTTTGTTCTTCCCACAAATCTCAAAATGTTCCTCATTTTTTAAAGGTCAAAATCAATATTTTCCGCAAACATTTTCCCATCATTTTTTATGGAAAAAAATTTATTCAATTTCATATTTTCATGCATTTTATGTATCAAAGAAAAAACACAAAAAATTTTATGTTCTTGATTCAAATTTGTGAAAAAAATTATAAGGTAGAGAAAATAAGTAGTCCAAACGAAGCGAGTGCCATTTTTTTTGAAAAAAATTGTTATCTTTCTATGGTAAAAATACTTACCGAAGCATTTTAAATCAAGTTTTTCAACATTAAGATCAAATTTACCTCATTTTTTCCCTTTTCAAAAAACCCCAACGTTTTTTCTTTTCCTAAATAAATTTCTCATATTATCTCTTCTGTTGTCTGAATTTACCGAAAATTTTCTTTTTTCTCACCTTTTTTGAAAAATTTTCCACAATATCTCTGTTCGGGAGGAAAGTGATAGGGCTTAATAATTTGGATAAGAATTAAACAAGTTTAAAAATTATGTGTACCTATCATATAATTTTTTATGTTTTTTGAGATCATAAAATTAAAAATCAACAAGTTTTTCGGATTTGTCTCCCTCCTCCCGTTCATGTCTTCCATTTTGTTGAATTGAGCCCAAAATGAAAAAAAAATCTAGAAAACTTGAGTGGCATATCGTTCTTTATGAAGTTCAAAAATCAATGATACATTTTTCGCTTCCTACCCTCCACATTTCTTTCACCCCTCCTCCTAATCATTCTGAATTTTTGCTGCTACGACCTTACCAAATTTTTTTCTCTATCATACTTTCTATCTGCAATAGAAAATTCGAGGCCAATAAGAAAAAAGAAAAAAAGAGACGAATTCTATTTCCACCGTTAATCAACAAAAGAAAAAATATTTTGCAATCGACGAAACACACCTGCGAAGGGTTCTAAATACATACCTATGACTTAGAAATGAACACAAACTATTACATCATCTCTTCTAGCAGAATTATTAAATCGATCAAAATAAATAAGAGTAAACGAATTACTGCTTATAAGCCATCATCCCCTTCTACCTGCAGACTTTCAAAAAACACCCCAGAAAAAGTAATAAACCTCATATCTTTTCCCTTGAATTCGATTAATATGCAATTAGCGCACCACAATGCAGCAAAAATTGCCTACATTCTCTTTCAAAACCTCCCTTCATATTTTCAATCAGCCCTCTCATAAATACTCGAGCCAGACATTAAAAAAATTCATCATTAAACCACTCGCTATCGAACCCTCGCCGCTATGCTTTGTACATTCCACAAAACGGGCAGGCATCCCATCGACATGGCATTTTCGCCGGCTCATACGTGCGGCGAAGCTTTTAACGATTCGCGTTTTAAGATTATGTAATTAGAGTTATACGCCATAAAGTGGGCTAATATCTCGTTACACTCGCTACGTATGGTAATTTTTGCCGCATTAATTTGGCGTTGATTTGTTGGCAGGATAAAAGAAACCTCAACCATTGCTCCGCCGAAAGCCGCAAAATACTTCTCGCAAAGGATTCCATTTGATTTTCAACATAACCACTGTAAATTCAAAATAAGGTAAAGCTTATGGTTTATTTGATAACATGGCTGAATTATTCAAGTGGTTAATCGTAAGTTTGGAAAGCCGTCGATGCGAGCCCATTGACGGTGTGGCAAATTTTCTCTATATTCTCGTGTCGTGTCAAATACAGGAAACTGAGCAGCGTTATAGGGCTATGAATGATGCAGTCCATCTCGTCGAATTACGTGTACTTATTCGTATACCTAGGACCGTTCGACAAGTATGGCAACATCTGCACTGCGTAATGAAGACTGTTTTTGCGATTTATATAAAACCGCAATTTGTGTCCCAAGATAGTACAAAAGATTGAAAAACTTTTGGCCGCGGTTCGCTTTGCTCGGCGGCGTTTCTCCGACTCGAAGCTGCGCCACGTCCCCCTCGCTGTACGTTTAACAATGACGTCAATATAGAGCTTATTAGTTATGACGTCAAATATAGGTAAAGCTTTTCCGTTCACCTTTTGGCATAAAAAGCTGAATCGATGGATGCGTATACGCGGCCACCCCAAAGAATCGGATTGTAAATTTTAATTATGTACTATTTGCTCTTTCGATGTTCTAGGCAAAAATATCGGCTGGGATTCGGATATTTTCAGGATGTTGAAATGCATGTAGGTGATATCATATTTTGAAAAATCAAAAAAAATTGACTATGAAAATTTTTTTTCGAAAATTTAATTCCTGAGATGAAAAAATTTCTACGTAGGGGCTTAGACGCCTGCAAAATTTTCAGATGAGGGTAGAGAGAAAAATGCTGACGAGTATAATTTAACTCTGAGAGCATTTTGGAAAGCTTCTCTCCTTCGTACGTTCGTACCACCCTTACTTCTATGAATTCCAAAAAAAAAAGGTGCAAACAAGACGTCTAAATAATTGAATTATTTTTGGAAAATTCAATAACACTGGTTTCAATTGAATTTATTGAATTTTAAAATTGGGAAATATTAAGTACCTATATTATTTTTTTTTTTGGAATTCAATTCAAATGATCCCGTTATGATTGATTTTATTGTGAAGAGATCTCAAATTTGAGAAGTTCTCGCTTTATTAGTACTTAGGTACTTCCCTAATTATTTCTCCTAATCTCTCTCCCCCCCACCCAAAAAATTATGAATTTGAATCTCATATTTCCTTACAAAACTGTGATTTCTCAAAATTATAGGAAAATGGCCAAGCTGCCCCCAGGTCTGCCTAATATGGTCCATTGGTCCCATTTCTTTTATTTTTTGTGATATATTTTGCAAAATTTATTTGAATTTCTCCAGAACTGCATCATATTTTCATGAATTTTGAATTTTTTAAAATTCGAGAAAAATCAAAAAGTGAATCTGAGCGAAGATTTTAAGAGAGATGAAATTAGATGAAATACTTTCTCCCTAATTTTTTTTAGAATTTTCTGAAGGAATAGAGACACGCGTATTGGCAACACTGCTTACTATCGTAAAAAAAAACACGAAAAATTGAGGTTTAGGTTATATGAAATTGAAAAATGACGTGTATTGTGCATTCAGATTAATTTTCCAAAATTCATTATTATTCAAGTAGGTACCTACTTTAAAGAAAGACAGAAATGATGTTCGAGTGAGGCGAGGGTTCATGTTGCTTTTCCTCGAGCTCTCTGAGATCCCTCAGCCAGGCTTGATAAAATTTTTAGTCGTAAATTTCCCCTTTTAATCGCTTTTATCAAATTTTATTTTCTGTCGCCTTAAAATTGGGTATTTTTTAAAACTTGTGGGTAAGAATCTTTGCTACTTTCTGTGGGAGGGTATGAAGGAATTTCACTATGAAAACTTAAATTCGATTAGATATTCGCATATTATTTTATTGAAATACTTGGTGCATGGGAAAATTAGGGAGGGGCGTCGAAGATGATTTTGATAAGAATTCAACACATTTTGAAATTTGAGTTACTTACCAAATTTGTTATAATTAATTGAATAAGTTTTTATTCGTTTACTTGTTGAAAAAAATAAACTTCCTGAAAAAATCAGCTCGATAAAATTTTTTCAATATTTTCTGTTTTTTTTTTTGTTTTTTTTTTCATTTTCGAGACATTTTGTCAAACTACCGTTTGTTGATGTTCAGCTCAAAAATAAAAAATTCAATTTTTGAGATTTTGCTATAATTTAAAAGCTCAAGTTTTAATGAAGAGAGGAATTTCGATTTTTGAGAATCACTGTTACGAATTTTTTTGATCTAGGCAGCTGCCAAATCCGAAATTGAAAATGGGTAAAAAAAAACGTTGCGTTGGCTAAAATGTACCTGGCAGTACCACACTCAAATATCTTGGGAATTGCTAAATTGTTCTTTTCCTCGAAACATTGACATCCAAAGAAGTTCTTTTTTTTCAAATTGTCATTTTCAAATTTTTTCCACTTCATTTTTTTTCAAAATTCTTCACCAATTGATCACTTTTCTAGAAATTTTTATCAAATCCAAAATTTTATTTCGAAAATATACGTAGTTTTTTCTCTTTTGTTTCAGTTGTCTCGAATTTTTTTCAACTCTAAAATTAATCTAAAAATTCTTTTCAACCACCTACCAATCTATAAAATAAAATAAGTAGGTAAAATAAGTATTTCAAAATGTTTTCAATTTTAATTTATTCATATTTTTTTAAAACTTTTGTGATGAGGCAATGGATGTACTTAAAGAAATAAAACTTCATAACTTTTCATCAAAATGTGAGGACATTTGAATTTTTTTTTTAATTTTTATAATTTTTTAACCATTTTTCTCCACAACAATACAAATTTAAGCCCAAAATTCATGATTTTTTAAAATCACATATTTTGGTAACACTGAAAAAACGTGCCGTTACAAAAGAGTTACACTTTTCAAAAATTAACCAATCCATTTCTTTCGAATTGAGAAGCTTTTAATTGAGAATTTAAGACTGAATTACAATTTTCAAAGAAATTGAGTTGAAATTTTGAGGTCAAAAATTCTGAATTTTGGGTGTAAATGATTCAGGAAAATTGTGCCTGGAGGTACAGCTGATTCATGAAATAATTCTTCCAACTTTTTAATAACCCGATTTGAAACTTGGAATCCAAAATATTCAACATGTTTATAACCATTTTTTTTTCTACGACTCGACCTCATTTTTTCATGAAGTGTTTCAATACGTGAACTGAAGATCCATTATTATTTCTCAAAATAGATTTTCCCCTACAAAACCAATAATTGAAGTATTTAGGACGATACTTCCTGTTATTGAGGTTGTTTGATATCGTATTTTCAACAATCTTAGGATTTCTTCCCCTTTTCATATAAAACTCTTCCTGTTTCAAAAATTTGAAAAAAAAAATGAATTATAAAAATTCTTTCTAATTGTTGAGATAATGTCACTTTTTACATTTCAACAACTTAAAAATATTCGAATTTCATGTCGCATTTTTCTTCTGGGCACCAAAGGGTTAACCTACCCTGATTCTGGCTGCTTCGCTGCTTAAACAAATTCATTAAGTATAACGTTGGTAGCTGTACCCGAGGTATAATTAATTTGACGTCATTGTTGCATTTTAATACTGAAATTATGCAACTGCAACGTTGCGAATAATTTGTTATCAATTAACTTATTAGTTTTTGTAATTGGCAATATTTAGCATACTGTATTGTACCAATTACTCGAATAAGTTGTGAGCTTCGACTCCGCCATAATTACGTTCTAATTTACATAGCCGGAGTTAACCTACCCTACCATATACGTATACGCTATGTATACTATTTTCTAATTTTACAGAAACTTGTCGCGAAGAATTAACCGAATAAAAAGGCGAATTTATTTTCGTAATGGCGCTATTATAAAATTTATATTCTCGGGACGCGCACGACGCGACGAGTATGGGCGCGCGTGAATTTATATAAAAGACGCGCCGCCGCTTTAATTTCTCGATGCGATATAATTCTCATTTATCTGGCGCACAATAAAATTACCACCTTTTTCATTAAATTGCGTCGAGTAACGATACGCCACGACTCGGGATGCCGTAATGTGCTTCCGTATACAGGGTGTCCCGCGTACGTGTACATAATCGTTCCGGCAACCCGGTCGAGAGCTAACCTACATTACGCTCGTGTGGATGTGTCTTGGTGGTCGGATACCCTTTAAAATGCAAGAGTCGAAAGTACGTTCGAGTATAACGTAAGATAAGCTCATTTGAATTTTTTCAATTTTGTTCTGCATTTTTTAAAAATCTTATATGACGGTAGATGTGATAGGTGGAGTTGCGATGAATTTAGCAGGGATGAAGGAGAAAAAGGGGTAGACTTTTTCAGTGTGGTACTTTCGGTTTATTGTGAAAGGCCAATGTGGAAAATTTCGCGCGAAAATAAAACGACGATTGTGGAAAATTTCATCTACCTGTGCTTGAAATTTTTTCCATTTTAGATGTGAAATGTGGAAAATACGTTTTGTGGGAAATTAGGGCAGTTGAATGAAATTTGGAGCGAAACAGAAATAAGATCGGAATTTTTTGTGAACGATAATTTTTATTTTTATTTCAACGTACAACTTTGGATGAAATTTTTTTTTCAGACGAGTATTCAAAAACTGAGGAGGGAAGTTTTTAAAGGAGACCTTGAAAATTGATCGCAGTTTTTTTTAGGGGTTGCTTTGAAAACAAGTTAACTTCTTCGAAAATTTATTGATTTTTTTCGAAAAACTGATTTTCCAATTTTTTTATTGAATAGAAATGGCTCATTGGCGTAGGTTTGAAGGCATAATTTTTTTAAAAAGGTTTTGAAGGATCTGAATGTTTTGAAAATTTCAAGGACACCTGGACAGTGCCACGATAAATTTCAGTCCTGTTGCAAATTCAGTTTTTACAACCTTTCTTCAGCCGCCGATTTTAATTTTTAATATCCCATCTAATAAGAAAAATTTCTTTTGAGATTGAATTGGAAATTAATAAAAATAGATCAAATTTTAGTTTATCTTATTTTTCTTATACCTACCCGATGAAAAAATTTTAGATCAAATCGTATCAAATCATATCTGATTTAGATCAAATTTTATCAAAACAGGTCAAATTTGATCTCAAAAATGTCCTAATCAAATTATTAAGTACATCTAATTACATCTGATTTTTTTTTAGATTTGATTTGATCAAATCAGATGTTATTTGTTCACCTCATATCAAACTGGATCTGAACCTTCATAATTTTTCCAGATATGAATTGATACAATGAGACATGATTTGATGTACTTAATTTGATAAAATTAGATTGGGACATTTTTGAGATATGATCAGATCTGAAATTTTTTCTTCGGGTATGAAATGAAGAGGATCTGAATGGAATTTCGTTTTGTCATTAATCAATGTTTAATTTGCAAAAAGAAAAAATTTAGAACAGTTTTTACTTATAGGCATTTAGATTTATAATTGAAAACTGAAAAAGTTGGGTACTGGTTTTTGAAAATTGTGGCACAATTTTTTTTTGTGATTTTTCAAATTTGAAAATCTACAAAGAGATTACAAAAAATCATACAATTTTATAAATCATGGCGAGTCTAAAATTTATAGCCAAAAATCATGAAATTTTTATTATCATAATCAACAAGTATCTCTTAACAACAAATTTTTGATAGAAAACAATTGAAGTACAAGTACCTACGATTAATTTGAGATTTTTTTTTTCAAACGCCAAAAATCAATATTTCGATTTTCTTCGACAAAATATTTCTATAGAGAGTTTTTACATTTTATATCTAAAAAGAGAAAAGGAGGAGGACGATCGGAGTTTCTCTAAAAAATCAAAATTTTAGACCTGGTATGTATTTCTGGAACAGCCATTTCTCATTTCTCAATATTTTTAAAACAGCCATAAATTTTTGAAACACAAACCCATCATCTTATTCAATATCTTTCAAAATCCAAAAAATCTTGACATACTACCCCTCATCCCCTCCCTCCTCCCAAAAATTACCGACGTTCTCCGGTTAAATTTATTAAATTATTTCAAATCGTCAGAAAAACTTTTTCAATTTAATGAGTTTATGAATCAAAATTTGAGGTATTATCTATTTTTATTTTCAAGATTTTCTGAAAAAAGAGAATATATTCAAAACACACCGAAACTGATTTATTAAAAACGCAAATGAATTGAAAATTTCAACTATTAAAATGAAATTTTTTCCAATCTTTCCTACTGGGATACTCATATAAATTGATGATTTTTTCATTTTTGTCCAACTTGGAATAAAAATTCTTCTCTCTGTGTCTTTTCCTCTCTACTTTACTCCACTCCAATCCATTCCATTCCACTGCTTTACTCTACTTCATTCCACACCTAAAAAAGTCGTCCATTATTTACGTAAAATTTTTTCTTCAGACTTAATTTTTTTGACAATCAATTCAATTTTATAATTAAAAATGGAGAATAGGACAAGCTTCCATTTTTGCTTCCTCATTTGGTATAGACCCCATAATTTGATTTCCTTCAGGTTTGTGTTAACGTCTCATAAAAATTCTGTTTTTCCATGAAATTTCTGCATACCTTTTTGACAATTTTATACATTTTATTTCAAATTTTACTATTCTTTTCATCATTTTCAGCTTTCACCCACATTCAATGTTATAAATCCAAACTTCTCATGTTACCTATTCAAAACAGTCTAATTTTTTAGGCACTTACACATTATCTTTATTATTATTTTATTTTAAATTATTGGTCAGTTAAAATACTGCATATCAAATTGGCTCTTATGATATTTCTACTTTTTTTAAATTTTCTCACTGTTATGGACTTATGGATTTTGAATACTGATAAAAATGACCAAAAAATTGCTACCTATTTTACCCTAGAAAGTAAAATTATTGGCAATATTTTTAGAGAAAAAAAATCAAAATCGACTTCCCACTCCTAAAATCAGCCCCTTCCAATAATTTAATCCCAAAATTCGTCCCGAATCACTCACCCAACCAACCAGAATATCAGGACACCCTGTATACCACCCCATAACTACACCAAATACTCTCCCCTTGACTCGAGCCCGAAAAAGGCGCTCTAGTTGTAACACATTTCACGATGGCCGACTTTTAAGAAAATTTAATAATACCGTTATAAAGACTCGCAGACGAACCACCACCAACATTCAGCCAGTTTTTCATACCAGGCTTAAAATGTATGCACACATTGACCCGAACATTATCGGCAGAAAACAACCGGTAATCACGAAAAGGCTGCACCGTTCTACTGGGTGAAAATCTACCCTGCGTAATATTCCATCCATTCTTTTTCATATTTTTTCCACCAACAACGTCATCTCTGCGTTTCACTGTTGTTGAAAATTTCATTGTAGGTACCTACAATGTTAAAAATTGCTACTACAGAGATACGCACGGATGCGCCTACGACAGCCTGCTACTAAAATTATACTATGTGTATAAGGTTTAACTAATTAAAATAGTAAGCTTTTAGTGTGGGATTTATTTCAAGGTTCTTAAATACCACACGGCAGCGAGTTATACATCTCGCTGTCACTGAACAATTTATCAAGATATTTTGAATACATAAAATTATGCAGATGGGGTTTTCTCGTTTTTATTTCGAAAAAAATACCTGTCAACCGCAAATAGTCGGTATCGTTCGTGATAATTTTTCTCCCTTCTTATACGCTCGGTTCCTTTCCTCGGGCGTTTTTTTTTTCTCCCTAAAAAACGAAAAAAAAATCTCTCGTACCACGTACTTAGCTATACGATTGGTCTCTGTAGACGTGTACCATACAAATACACACTTAGGTGTATATTTTTTACACAATGGCGTATACTTATACTTACCTATACTCCGGAAGATACCTACGTATTGGTGAGAACGTGCTGGTGCGAGATCTTAAATTCAATATACTCGACGAGTAGACCTACTTTTTAAAAATGACATATTGACACATTTCGCTCGTTATAAACCCTTTGCCAAGTTTCCACACGTATTCTCCATCTGTCAATATATATCCCTTCAAGGGTGTACAGAACAATATTTTTTTTCTTTGAATTAAATTTTTCATCTAAAGTCTATACAAGGTTGTGGGTGGTGGGAAGGGCGCGGTGTACCGACGACGTGAGAGAAGTTTGTTTCTAGGGCGAAATTTTCAAACAGATTTAATGCTTTGCCAAATTGAAAGTCTGTCAGAAACGTCGTGCTCGTCAAGTTTTATGTATACGAGATGAAATTTATCTATTGTAACATGATTAAAAGCGAGCGGACGTTAAAAATGCACGGTAGCCGTTCCTAATGCAAATCTTTTCCCGAACCCATTCGCATATAGATTCTCTCTGTTTGTACAAATGATTTCAATATAGCGAGGCGAAACGCTACGCTGTACATGGCGCTGGTTTCGCGGCGCTCGTTCAATTTTCACGGTGTGTTAGTCAAAACTCTTAATTGAAATATTATGTGTAAGTAGTAAAGTGTTTCTATCTTACTGTGATTACATTAACGGTCTTATACCAACAACAATAAGCTTTTGAATTGGTTTCAACTTTGAATGTACCGTCGGCTCGGTATATTGTACATTTCTACCAAGACCAACCCTTCCTGGTTGCCAAGCCGAAGCCTTTTGTAGCATAAAAACTTGGGCATTGGCGAGTTGGAATTTTAGAAAACATGTATTTCATGTAAATAATCAGTGAAAAATTTATTAAGCTGTGACTCAAATGATCAGATTTTTTGGCTGATATGTTAAAGCATGTGAGACCTTTGATGATGAATCATTTCTTATTTGTGTCCAAAAAAGTTACAAGTTTTGTCGAAAATGCCACCCTGACTCCTGACTCCACCTTCACTCCGGGTTCAATCTGTGACCTCGATTCTTGACTTCGACTGGACTCCGGGATCAAGGTCATAGATTAACCCCGATGTCACATTAGAGATAATTTAGTCTGTTTCGCTCCGACTCTCATTTCATGGTATAAATCAAAAAGATGCTAGGTCAAAGGTCAAAGATCAACGGTTAAAAGGTCAAAAATTTTAAAAATAAAAAATCAACGATTGAAAGGTTAAAAATCAATGGTTGAGAGGTCAAAGGTCAAAGATTAACAATTGAAAGGTCAAAAATAAAATTTTATATGTAAATGAAATTTCAAACGTCAAAAGTAAAAGGTCGGAAGTTGATTGGAAAAAGTAAAATAAATAATTTTAAAAAATTTTAATAGAATGAATTTTAATTTGAAAATACAGAAATTTTAAAATAATACCAAAAAAAATGAGAATGAGGCACTCATTTTCCTTATTTTAAATCGAATTCAGAAAAGCTCGAACCCAAAGCATAAATTTTCATTTTAGGTGTAAAAGTCATCGTTTAAAAAAAATTATTCTACTTTTTACATTTACTTCAAGATTTGACCTTTCAATCATTGACCTTTGATTTTCAGTCTTTGACCTTTCAACCGTTAATCTTTGATGTTTGACCTCTGAACCATTGATTTTTGACCTTTCAATATTTGACCTTTAATTTTTAATCTTTGTCCTTTTAATCAGTGATCTTTGACCTTTGACCTTTCAATAAATAGTTTTTTCACCTTTGACCTTTCAATCGTTGACCTTTAAATTTTGACCTCTCGACCATTATCTTTAATCTTTCAATCATTGACCTTTGATTTCATTGTTTGACCTTTTTACCGCTGATCTATGACCTTTGACCTTTGACCTTTCAATAAATGATTGTTGACTTTTGACCTTTCAATTGTAAATCTTTGACCTTTGACCTAGCATTTTCTAATTTATACCATGGAATGGGAGTCGACCTCGGTGTCGAAGTGAAACTGACTCTAAATTGCCTCTAATGTGACTTCGGAGTCAATCTATGACCTTGCGTCCGGAGTCTAGTCAAAATCAAGAATCGAGGCCATAGATTGAACCCGGAGTCAAGATGGATTCAGAAGTCAGGGTGTAAATTTGATTTTGAAGTCGAGTAGGAGTCGAGAGTCGAGGCCTGAAATTGACTCCGGAGTCGAACCGGAGTCAAGAGTCAACGTTCAACTTATTTTTGACAAAAAATATAACGTTCTTGGATACAATTTAACTTTAAAGAAGAGAAGTGATTCAAAAATTGGATATAAAATTAATACAAATCCTGCTTTGCATGAAAATTTTTTGAATAATGGAAATTGATCTGGGATATGTTTCAATTCATTGTCAAAATATTAAATTTTTTTAGCTCACTACTTTTTGTTAAAATATAAAATGCTATCCTCATCATTAATTTTTTTCAAGTTCAAGAATTTCGAAAAAAAATTCAAGTCTAACGAAATGTCAACACATCACATATTTATGTGTGAGTCTGGATATAGAAACCACCCTTAGAGGTAGAAATTGGTTTCCTAGTTGAGGTTCTCCCTTGAATTTTGAATCTACCCCTTCTGAAAAGACCAAAATCAGTGTTGACTCAAAAAACAATTTTTGACCCCTTGAAGGTCATTTATATATCTAGGCTCTCGTATTTAAAAAAGAGAAAGGAGACCACTCCCCTCTGACAAGAGTACAAGTACAACAGCATTTTTAGTCAAAATATTTTAAGAAGTGCTGACTTTTTTGTAAAGTGAAATTTTTTGGCTTCCCCCTGCTCCTTCCCTCTGGCTCCCATAATACAATATTCGTTTATTCCTGATCAATTTCAATATTTTTCATCAAAAATCATCGATCAAAATAAAAAACTGATAAATTATCCTCTTGAAAAATTTTGCTATCTACCTACTTGGAAATTTCAAATGTCAAATTTTCACTCTTGAATACCAAAAAAAAACTTCAACATAAAAATTTCATATTTCAAAATGCTTTTTCAAATTTGACAATCAGAAACACAAACTTTTATCCTATTTTACAAATCCGAACTATTTTTCACCTGCATCACTGTAAACTAAAATTAGCACCGCCGCAATGCAAAAATAACAACTTTACGAGAAACCCAAGCTGCATGTACCTTACCTAATTGATAAGCCACAAAAGCAATAAATTCCCCGGTAGCAGCATTTAACTGCACAAATTTGTTAAAACAGTAGGAAAAGGAAACACGTAATTACATTTTATATGCACTTCAATTACACCACCATTTGTGGATTATTAATTCAAAAAATTATTTCTGCGGTAGATAAAACGTCAAATGGTAGCGCCATAAATTTAGCACACTAAATGTTTCTTCGTGTTGTTGAGGATTCTACTGGTGCTCCGGTGCAGCGAACTTTTCACATTGTTAAAATTGATAAACCCAACGCCTACTAATCCATGGTACAACATTACCCAGCAGCAAATCGAATAGGTAAACTTTGAAAAAATACACACACAAGTAAACAACCCATCGCGAGAAACGATTTCAACGCAGAAAAAGGCCGCAACCTTAAAAAGACTTACGAGCTTTGCGATTACCTTTAAAGGCGTAAAATTGCCGGGTATACCTAAGTATTTCATTTTTAACTGTTATCTAAATTAATTCCAAAGTAACGGTTCAAATTAGGATTTCTCGTTTTTGAAGGTGTATGGCGAGTTGGCGAGTTTTTCGGTACATTCGTTTGTAATTACGTAGTCTGCGTTTTAAATTTGATAAAATGGCCAGATAAAGAAATTGCCATGTTCGGTGCGGCGCGATGGCCGTTTTTAGCTACGTGCTGCATATTGCTGCCCGTTCGGTGTATATCTAATGGTTATCAGTGCTTTAATACAATGCTAATTTAAATCCGACCGCGTATTTAAATCGTGGCGCGAAAACAAGCTGCGTACGTAAAGTCACGACCAAGCGTATTCGATTTAATTTGTTAAGATGACCGATTAAAGCATGGCTACTTTAATGGTATTGTAATTTCATTCGATGACAATGAATTTTCTAACGAAGCCGATTCCAAAGGATTTTAAAATTTACCAACCATGGGTAGGAAAACTTGCAAGGGTGGGGAATTTCCCTTTCTATAATAAATCAGACATTATGTCCTCCTATCTTCGATTCGTGTACCCTAAATTGTTCTACAATCAATTATATTATGCTATGATTCGAAACAAAAGCCTATTGTCATAAAGTCTTTCGATGTATTGTTCAAAAGGTTGGATCAAAAAAAAAAATCGTTTTGAATTTTGACGAAAATTGGTGAAATTATTTATTTTCGAGTGAGAAACTTCTTTAGAAAATTTTGGGCCTCAATAAAGCTGAAAAATCTCAAATAGGACCATTTTTTTTTAAAAAAAGTGTATTTTTGTTTTTTGGGGTAATTTTTATTTTACCTGCTGAGATTCTTGGTCACTTTTCTTAAAAATATGTCTCTCTTAAGCATTGATCACCAAAAAGGATACCAAGATACCACTTTTTATTTTCTACCAGGGAATTGAAAAGTTGCAAATCGTAAATTTTACGAATTTTTGGTTCAACTCAAATTCAAATCGCTCACCCAAACACTTCAAAATCGGGTCAATTTTTTTTGGATCATATGGAACATTTTTTTATGAAAGAATTTTGAAAGTTTTCACAAGAGGGCCACCAACTGCATTTTGATTTATAGAATTTTTATTAAATCTCATTTGGCAGCACTGCTTAAAAAATTTTCATAAAAATGAATCGTAATTTATTTCAAGTTTTTTTCATTTCTAAAAACTTGGATGGGACTTGTTTGAAGCTGAATGAAAAATGTCGATATCCCATCTTCGAATAGCTTTTTACTCACCAGCTTGTTCTTGAATCGTCCCTTTTTTAAAAGAAACCTTTTCAATGAAAAATTGGTAAAAATTGATGATCTTTTATGCGATAAGTATGCAACTGAAGCAATACATTTTTGCAAGCATCCAATTTCATAAATTTTCTTCAAAATTTTTTCAAGTTCAATTTTCCTCGACATTTTTTTGAACACAATTTTTCTCAAAATTTTCTCCAATAAAATTTCAAATTTTTATAATATTTTTTCAAGTGCTGAGAAATTTCCAACATTTTTGATTTTTAAAAATGTGAGCCTTACAAAATGTTGAGAAACATTGGGGAAAATTCAACGTATTTTGTTTGGAACAAGTTTTTGAAAAACATTTCGAATTTGATTAATCTTTAACATTTTCTCAACTCAGTTTTTTTTCAAGTCCGAATCATTTTCTTAATCTTCAATCAAATTTTTCAGGCTAAAATTTCAAAAAATATTTTCCAAGAAAGAATTTTAACAAAAAATTTTCTTTTTTTTTTAAATTGCAAGTGAAAATTGGAAAAATTATCAAGTAAGATTTTTTTTACCCTCATGTTTTTCAAACGTTCTCACTTGAAATAATCAAAAAATGGATAAGTTATTCAACTTTATTTGATTTTTTTTCAAATCGAAACAAATAGTAAAAATCCTGGATTTTCGAAAAAAAATTCAATTTGTTTTGCTGAAACAACATTCTTAGATTCGTACATTTACGAACAGTCTCAAGAATAAGTGAACGCCCCTCTCAAGTCTATGGAAATATATTTTTTTAAAGTTTGGTTTGAATTTGGTATAAATTAAAAACTCGTCAAATTTTCGATCTAAAATTTTACAAATCTCTCGTAAAGGACACAAAGTTGTATCCAATTTTTTGAGACCACTTACTCAAGGAAGTCCAAAAATTTAAATCGCCTTTTTTTAGGGTTGGATCGAGGTCGTTAGTAGATAGAATTACCCAAAAAATGGCAACTGTGGTTTTTTTTTTCGAAAATTACAGCACTTCAAGGTCCCTAGCTTTGTTCTTTTTTCAGGGGCGCGGAGAGAGGAGGTAAAAAATTTCTTGGGAGATTTTCTACTCGAAGTCAACAATTTTCATCAAAATCCAACATGTTTTTTTCAATTGACTTTATTGCCTAAAAAATATTTTTTTGTAAAAATCGAGTCTCGCCAATCTGATAAATTCCAAGTCTCCTAATTACGTCATGTGCGCACCGCTAATGGCTTAAATTACCACCTAACGTTCGTCCCATGCGAAAATAAAACATAACCCTGCTTTTTATTTTTTTTTTTTGCCATCTTGCTACCGACACATTAAAGGTTTAAGGAAGTTTGTAACTTTTATTTTGATATGCCTCATGTAGCAGATGAATTTCGCTTTTAAAGCTCGTCGAGTGAAAGAGCAAGAGTAAGAGAGAGAGAAGAGGAAAACGATGAATAGAGTCGAAACTTATGACCCCGATGCGATGCTTTAATTCACGGTTTTACGACCCTCATTTAATGCTTAATTCATAAAAATAAGAAGGGATCGAAGCGGCGTTTAATGAGAATAAAAAAGTAGTCTTTTATTCGAAAAATGGAACTAATAAATGGCTGGGTGTTTATTTTAGATTTATTTTCGCGGCAGAGAATATGCGAAATTTTTACCTGCCTATTTCATCTAGGCAATTTTTCATTCGAAGAGCTTCCTTAATTAAACATCGACAATCTGCAACGTACAGAAAACACGAATACTAAGTTAAAATCTTTGGGAAAAACTGCCGACGAATTTCAATAATAAAATATCATGAAATCGTCTCGCTAATAACAACCAAGAATCATTCTTAGGGTAAAAAAAATCTGCTATTTCTGGCTGTAATATCGGTTCATTCATTGGCTGACGGCCAATTTTCTATTCACTATGAAAAACGTAGTATGAAGCAAAGTTTGAACTTCTTCGGGTAAACTTTTCGAGCCAAATTTTCTTCACGCTTGTACGGTTGACGATATGAAATGCTTTATTTAGTTTGCGAATGCCTTTTTCCATCCCCTTTATGCTGCGTAAAAATGCTCTTTTTCTCCAATAAACCTTGCCTATGTTTTTGTTATTTTAAAAGGTTTGCAATTTTTCATACTAAATTAAAAGCCAGCTTAAATTATTTATTCGCTGAACTCGACGATCCGATATCGCCTTGTTTAAGTGGTTTATGAAAGAATCGTGAAATCCGATCGTTATATTGAAAGATTCTTGCCGAAGGGTTTAGCGTATAAAGAGGTATTTTTTTTTTTTTTTTACAATTTTTATAATTTTTTGTTTGATCCGAGTTCGTTAGGAATTAAAATAACATTATTATCGTACGGTTTTCACACCGTTAAGGTTATTTGGATATTGTTTCACGTGATGGTATTGTAGCTGGCGCTAGCTGCTGAAGTGTTTGTTATTAGGCGAATTTCGTAAAAAAAAAACACACTATTGCAGAGGTCAATGTTTTTTGATTTTTGAGGGGAAGGTCTAAATTCTAAAAATTAAAAATTAAAAGATTTCTTCAAGAGTTTTCAAATTTTGAAAAATGCCAAAATTGTAAAAAAATCAACCATGGGATAAATTCTGATAATACTGGATACAAATTTATAAACAAATTCCAAATTGAGAGAATTTTTAAAATAAAATATAAAAGTGAAATTAATTTGGACTTGGGTAGTTGAAATCCCAATGGCGTCAAAATGATTTAAGAGCTAGTAGGATTTCATCCAACTGATTAAAATTTACCATTGTTTCACATAGTTTCTTCATTTAGTTGAAGTAGGTACCTACTTATAGGGTTTATTTTCCTCTTTTTCCCATTTTTGACAACCAACGATTTTGTATATCTACGTTATCACCTAAAATAGTGTGTTTTTGGCCTCAAGTTTTCATACCCACTATTTTAATACCTTGTTTAGACTATCTAAGTCATAAGACATAAATGGTGGTTGTTCAGATAAGTGTACGCAAACTCGTCTCGGTAGGTAGGCGAAAAATTCATGCCATGCCCATGGTGGCTTCTAAACAGAAAAAATATTATAAAAAGGAACTTTACATTTGAATACCTATTCACGAATATTGAAATTTTTTTGCTAAAAATTGGAAAAAAATAAGCTGATTTGAATTTTTTAGCCTACGCTTTTGAAAAATTAGAAAGAGTAGGAATGAACGAAATTGTGAAATTGAGTCAAAAGCTGACGATGCATGATGAAAATTTTAGATTTCTGGAATTTTCACGACCTGAATAAGGTTGATGAATTTTTCAACATTTAATAACATAAAAAGTAGGTAATACGTTTCCAGCCATTTTTAAGTAAGTAGGTAGGTATAAATATTGCGATCGAAAAATGCGACAAGAGTGCTTTGAAATTTTTTCCAATTACTTAAATGACCTTGAATTTGACTTTAAAAATTCAAAATCACCCTGAGAGACAATAATTTTGAGACAGGCAGAAAGATGGGGTTTCCTCAATATTTTTCAATATATTTCACATATCTTGGAATTTTTTCTTTTCAAGTGATTGGAGTTGGTCATAATTATTCAAAAAAAAAAACCGGAACTCGCTTCTAATACCATTCACCCTTACCTATGTATCAAATTTGAAAAAAATCAATTGAAAATTTGCAGAAATTAATGAAATAATAGAATTTTTGTACTGGAAATCACGTATTTTGAGCCTTAGCCTCCAGGAGTAGAAATGGAACATGCACTCTAAAATTACATATTTTCCTTGTACTAACACAAATCAAATGGTATAAAAATCTTGATCAAATTCCACCTTTCCACCAGAGGCCAAATGACCCCCTTACCGCACCAGTGCCTTGGGACAAAATTGTTGTAAAAAGTTTTATCCTACTTCTGTTGCCTTTTTTTTGAGACATCGTGGCATTTTCCGGTTCGGAAAAGTAAAGAAAATCATGTTTGGGAGAAAATTGAACCCCAGTTTAAATTCGGCTTCATAATTTTTTAAAAATGGATTTTTATCCCAGTTTACAAAGTTTCCATTGATATTTTGACAAAATATTGATAGTTTTTTATCCGAAATGGTTAAGAGCAAAAGTATGTACTTACTTATAATTATTGAGTTCTTTAAAAAAGTATTCAAGAAAAAATACATATCGAGGCCTTCGATGGTGAGCCGGTGAGTGGGATTTTTTATTTTTTTGAGACACGATGGTTGAAAAGCCAAAAATAGATCTCTGTTTGACATCATTTTTATGATGAAAAATTTTTTTGGCGAGCTTACGGACCCCTCGAACCCTCTGAGAGCCCTGAGCACTCCCTCGGTGGATTGGGTGCTCATGAATTGGAAATTTGGAATACCTAAGCGAGAACTGAGAAAATGAGAAAAGCCATGTCATTTTTTTGACCTGAGTCGGTTGAGGTTGAGTGTTGAGTCATGCAGCTCTTGATTAAAAAATTTGAAAAATTTTGACATTTTCGTCCAAAAATTTTCATTTTTAGTTTTCCATATTTTCTGCTCTTAAATTTTTTTTTTTCGAAAAATTGCTCATTGATATTGATCATTTTGCCTTGAGAAAATTCGGCTCTTATTTTAGCGGCTTGTCAGCTACAATGGTTTTAATTTTCGATTTACTCATTATAACCGTTGATATTTTGTTATCACCTCATAAAAATATTACAACAATTTATTTTCTTTCTTTATAATGTTATTTTCATTTCAAATTAATCAATGTCGTGTAAAAAAAAAGATAATTGATCCCAATAAATCGTCCAACTTATTTGTTCAATATTTGGTACCAAAACAATCTAATCTAATGTTTACATTTTACTATTTGTTATCATTCGTTATCAAAAGCAGTGAAAGTTCAGTTTATCAGTAGTGTTTGAAAAAGCTCTAGCTCTAGAAATCGTACAAATCCCTCGATAATTCGAACGTATCAAGTGAGCAATTAACAGTAATTATGTAAGCTAACGAAAATCGGCTCAAAGTTATACGCTTCGGTTTAGTTTAGCGATAGGTTGGTCTACGTTCAAAAGTGTGTTTCGCTATCGCGTTCTCATTGAAGTTCAGTGTTTCGTCGTGTATTAATAAATCGCGTATAATTTGTGCCTCTTAAATCAGTTCCAATTTCCACCATGGATTGTTGTATTGTTTAAGATTATGAAGCTACGTATAACAAGATATTGAACTCATCATTCGGTACGTTACTATTACCTACTGCTACTGGTAGATACATCTGTAGAATTACTTTTTCTACTACTGGCTGTTGCGGAGCTAGAAATCTGTACGATTACCTGTTCGAATGAGACCATTTTGTGGGCCACGGTGGGATTTAATTCGAAAAATAATTACTCCAAGTAGTCGTCGTCGCTTCTTACGGCTACTTTTCTAAAAAGCAATTTACTGCTGGTGATTAGGGGTTTGTTTTTAGTCTACGTACGTTGGTTTCTAAATTGAATTTACTACCGTACGAATTATCGCATCTGATCCTTTCTAGTTTATTACCACGATCTTTGTACGAGGTGTACGAGTGTATTATGAAATATGATGTACCACATGTGTGTAAATACCTACGTACATCTAGCTACCTAATGGTGCAGATGGTATTGAAATCATAACTAAAGGTACATCGTCGAATTGAATTCATAGCTCGTTATTGTTTCGGGTTAGAATTTTTGCAAAACGGCGAATAAAATTGATTATGTTTTGCTAATTTGTTAGAACGCTCCCTAAACCATTAATCAAATTAACAAGATTAAATTAAGAATAAAACGACGAATAATTTATCAACAATAATATTCGCGTAGTAGAATTTTACAAGACAACAAAAGAGATGAGCGATTCTGCCAAAGTTGTTGCAATTAATACTCGAGAATAAAATGCTGTATTTTAATCTTTCTAAAATGTCTCCCTTTTTTAATATCATCGATTCGGTTATTGCAACGTTTGCACGATAATTTTGTGGTTAAACTAGGGCCATGGGGTTTTTATAAACGCTTAAATGAATATTTATCTTTGGTTTAATGGCGTACAAGCACGCTAGAGCAATTGATAAAAGTTGTGGTTGGCGGACTGCTATGTAAGAGCCGGATTTTCGGTTTGGGATTTTCGTTGGGGGTTTGTTATTTCTTAATTTAGTTCGTATAGAATGATTTCCACTCGGAAAAGGAACTGTGAGCTCCTATCCATCTGCGGGACATTCTTCAACTGTTACGATTCTGGCACGAATCAACTTCCTATGAAAAATATAGGTCTTTTAATTCAGTTTAGGGAGGCTTGTGAGATTTTCAAAGTAAAGAAAGTGGTAGAAAAATTTACGACTTGGGCCTCAAAAAGAGGAAATATGAGTTGAGAAGCTGAATCATGATTTCTAAAAACACAAGTAACATGTGATTAATTGATTATAAAAATTCAACGTTGAACGCAAGAAATCGATTTCTGTTTGTCCTCTGATTTTTATAGAAAATTTTACGTAGAATTCTGAAAATTTGGGTTGAGGTCTGTACCATACCCCAAGTGTTTCAAAACAAGCCTTAAATTTTGAAATTGTAAAATTTTTCTTTTTTTTGAAATTTGGAGTTATGTTTGGACTTTGGAGTACGTATATCTATTTGAAATCTAGACACAACCTGCAATTCAATTTTTTTCAAATTCTTTGAGATAGAAGTAAAAAAGAAAACAACATGGAGAGACAATATCTACTTTCATCAGTGATGAAAATTCCAGAATTTTTTTTACTCCAGATCAATTTTTGGGCATATTCAAAACCGGATATCTGTTTTATGCTATATAGATGCGTTATTATGGGCTTATGGCGAGAAAAAAATTCAAAATTTTGATTTTTCTTTCAACTTTCAACTTTAAAAAGGTCTCAAAAGTTGAAATTTCTACAAAAATTTTTCCTAATTTTAGAGAAAGTTGCATTTCAGTATCTCAAAAAACGTAGTAAATATCTGGAAAATTGAATTTCGTCATACTTGCCTTAAATGGTAAAAAATTCAGTGATTTTTTCCCTTTTGAGCAGATTCTAAGACCCCGATCCATTGTCCATATTTGGATTTGGAAATTAAAACGCCTGAAAAATACATCAGTGGCCTTCTCCTACCAAAAATTAAAAATTTTGCCTCTCCAGATCTTTTGGTTTGATCTTTAATCAAGAAATGGTTATTTGGTTTGAGTTGAAAGGAGGATCCCTTAAAAAATTTTGAGCGCACATCTCATGGTGGAATGTTTTTCGAAAAAAAAACCTTGTGTTTTTGACACTTTTGGATAGTGATTTGTCAGCTACTGGAAACTTATACCTATTTAAAAAGATGCGATTTGAGTTTCTATGCTCTCTCCTCTTCTCATCCCTCCCTGAACAATTGACTTTGAAATTTTAAAACAATTTTTGCTTTTCAAGGGGGTTGAGAAGCAGTGTTGTAGTATAAACGAAGACGAAAAATTGAAGCAGGGATTTTGGAATGATGAAAATTGTCATTTTGAATAAAAAACAGAATTTAAAACGAAGAATGTAAATGAAAATGAAAAAAAAAGTTCACTTGAAAAGCGGTGAAAATGTAACCTGAAAAATTGGGTTTTTCAATTCTGGCGTGGAATTGAAAAGTTCTAGACAGATTATTTTTCAAGATTATTGGATTTATTACTAAATTCAGATACTTGATCATTTTAAAACCAAGCCAAATAATTTTTGTGATTTTTAAAATAACTTTTGAAAAAAATTCGTATCAGTGTTGCCAACTCCATTTTGAATCACCCATTTTCATAAAATTCAAGTTGTTCATTTATTGGCTTGAAAATCAATTGAAATTAATTTTTTCGAGTTTTTTTTCGCAAATTGCTAATTACTGAAATTTTATAAAGTTGAATTATGAAAACGCACTTGGCAGCATTGCGATAAGATTTTTTATCGTTGTCATTTTAATTGACCCATGGTGAAATTCTTTGAACTTAATTTTGAGGAGTGTTTGCGTGAGAAATTGAATTGAATGAAAATTCGATTTCGATATCTACAATTTTTCAGTTCGTTTGTAAAGGATAAAAAATTGTATCCAGTTTGAAGATCCGTGATTCAGGAGAGAAAAAAAAATGTAAAAATTCAAATTGCAACTTTTTGGAGGAATGGCCAAGATTTTCTGCCAATTTCAATGCATGAAAGTGATAAAATCCAAAAACGACCATGTTTGTGTTCCTAGCTCTGTCAGCTTGTAGGTTTAGAAGGCTCAGCATTTTTTTTTGGAATCTTTCCCATTCAAAATTGAGATAGGTACCTCATCGAATTTCGTCCAAATCCAGAATATTTCTTCCCTTTCTTACTCTCTACAGAATGTGACAAGCCTTGACTTCATACATAGAGCCCAAAAGAGCTTAACTGTGTAAAAAATAATTTTCTTCCTCTTCGAAAAAAAGACCTAACGCAATAGTCACAATTTCTTTCCAAAAAATTCGTCTAAAATCACTACATGCGGCAAATCAGCGCCAGCGTAACCTAATACACCGCCATAGATGCGTATTTAATAGCAAACAACTCCCTGAAACGCATCGTTTTTGGTATTTTGGCGATTTTCAATACCCAAGTATGAAAAGTTGTTTCCACGGTTCGTATCGATAATATTTTGCTGGTACCACCTTCACCCATCGTTCCCCATTCCTGGTTAATTTTCGTGCCGCAGTCGATCCCCATTCGATTCATTGGAAATTTATTTATAATTACGGATAAAAATTCAAATAAACGGTGTTTCGTTTTGTTTGGCTTCTTTTAAGCGTTGTTAGCATATTTAAAAACCTTTGTCGAGCAATTTCGCCGCCGTTGCGGTCGCCGACGCCGCCGTATAAATCGCCGGATTGTTTTTCTTATGTATATAACCTCTCTCTCATTCATCACTTTTTTTCTCTCGAATTCCCCTTTATTCTGCGAGCTTTTTTTGTCGTTTTACATTTTTTTTTTCCACCGCGCTCGAGAGAACATAATCACCACGCGATTCGCTCATCCATGAAGGTATAAAATCGAAAGTTGCGCGTTTGGCAAATTTTCCTCCTTCGGATTAGCATCGCTTACCTACTCGTGTACAAGTTTGGTGCAAGTACGAGTAGAAATTCGAAATGGTAATTGTCGTTGTCGTGTCGTGCAATTAGAAACTCGTTTATCTGCGTGTTTCGATTTGGCCAGTTTCGTTATGTTTCTTTCACCGCACACCTTCGGAATTGAAATTGCTATACGGAGATGATAAATTTACTCTCGAATACGTATAGTTTTCGAGATCGAGTTTATCTCTAGGTATAGAGGGATTGTGGTATGTGGTACGAGTACTTTTTGCATCGAGGAGCGAATTTCGCGCGTAAAACTGGCGACGACGTGAACCCTGCTTGTGCCATCGCGCCGCCGCCTGTTTTCGAATTAAATTTAATGAACTGATTACGCGACGATTGTGTAATTCCTCCTTGTGTATAAGGTACGTCGTAATTATACGCTAATTGTATACCTATTCTGCTCTTTAAGCCATTCGACGTTGTTTTTCTTGCCGGTTTTTTGTAAGTTGATACCGATAGAAAAGTTTTCCATCTTCGTGTTGAGTTGGATTGGGATTCGGTAGACTTGTACATAGTAGATTTAACCACTATTCTGATTAATGGCCAAGTTGCTTTGAGGAGTCGTCATTTCCAAAATTGATATTTTCTGATATAATGTTTCTGATGATTATATGATTCGTAGAAAAATCGTGATATTTCCTAAAATCTTGAATTTTTTTCTGAATTAGATCGTTTTAGTGTCGAATGTTGCACTTTTTAAATTTTACCCCTCAGCGCTTAGACATGTCCATGTCAAAAATTTGGCCCCCACAACTCTTTCTTTGAACATTAAAAAATGACCTATAACACTTTAACAAATTGCCCAAAAGTTTTTGATTTCTTCACTGTATCAGCTTCTTTTTAACTCTACGAATTATGTGGAAAATTGAAAATTTTCTCATTACATTGAATAATTGATTATTCAATGGGTAGGCCTGTACCAATTTCCGACTGATTTTTCCAAAATATGTAAGTACACGAAATTTGAAAAGAGCGAATTTTTCCGTCCCACTTTTCACAGACTTCGGACTGTCAGACTTGGAAAAGTCTGGTGTGGTTAAAAAATTCGCCCAGTCCATTTTCCAAGGAACATAGGCCCCTACCTAATCTATCTATCTATTATATAAAAGAAAGTGGTGTTTTCGTTGTAACGGATAGGCTCCGCGGATCCGACGAGTCGAGGGCGGCGGTTGGTACCATTGGATAGCCCTCGACGAGAGGAAGGTTTAGCGCGCATAAAATTCCGAAAAAGCTGTCCGCAAAGTTGAGAAAATTTACGCCAAAGTTTGGTAATTTTCGGCTTCTGTTTGGCCAATCAGAAAGTGGTCAGCTGAAAACGCGGTTTTTCGCGATTATCTCGAAACCGGTTGGTCGAATCGAAAATCTAACGACACATTGACGATTGCAAATTTTACGAGCTACAATTTTGGTTCTCTTCGATTTTTGCTCAAATGGCTTCGTTTTTGAGATATTGCTCAAAATGTGTCGAGTCGAAGTTTCAAAAATTTGGGCCAATTAGGCAGTAACATGCGAAATTTTACACCACTCAACAACAACAACAGCATAGCCGTGTGGTGTGGCGCATGGACTCCCACCCCAGAGGGAGGTGGTTCGAGTCCCGGATCAGGAGGAAATTTTTTTTAACCTAAAAAAAGTTGATTATTTTATATCAAAAAAAGGAAATTTTTTTTAACCTAAAAAAAGTTGATTATTTTATATCAAAATTTTTTTGAATGATTTAGTACAATTTTCTTTTGAAAGAAAAGCTTTTTCCATTAGAATTTTTTTCGATTTTCGTTTTCAAAAAAAAAAAAAGATTTTTCAAGAAAACTTGAACAACTTTTCAACAATTGTAACAATTTTAATTTGTTGCAATCATTTTTTCAATCATAAAAAATTGAAAACATAAAAAATAAAACGAAATAATGAAGTATAATATTAAATGAATTATCATTCTAAAAATCATTTTTTTCAAATGAAGTTGTTTTGAATATTGATCAATTTTTCAAAATTATTTTTCTTAGTGAATGAAGAAAAGAATAATTCTACTTTTGGTACATATATTTCGATAATTTTTTCAATTGTAAAAAATTGATAACATTTCTAATTTTTTGAATCAGAGGGTAAATTAATTTTTTTACTCTGATTTGAGTCATATTTATTGAATATTTATTGAATATCTATTGAAAAAAATTAAGGTTATGGTAGACTGGAAAATAATGGGGAATCGAAAAAATGAATTATCATTCTAAAAATCATTTTTTTTTTCAAATGATGTTGTTTTGAAAATTGATCAATTTTTTAAAATTATTTTTCTTAGTAAATAAAGAAAAGAATAATTTTTTTTAACATGAAATGAATTTTTTGAAAAATTGAACAAGTTAAATTGCAAATGTAATGGGAGGGGTATTCAAAATGACTGGGTAAATTAATTGGAGGTTTTTTTTTTCATTCGGAGGGGTATTCAAAATGACTGGATGAAATTGATGGGAGGATTTTTTTCAATTTTTTTTTTCAAGGAATACATTCGAAAAAATTTAAACAATTTTTCAGAAAACAAAAAAAATTGAGATGAAAGGATGAAGAACTTTTTCAAAGAAAATGAATATCATTCTAAAAACAATTTTTTTATAAAAAAAAAACTTCTTTTGAAAATTGATCAGTTTTTTTCAAGTTAATTTTTTTTAGCGAATTCTAAAAATCATTTTTTTTTCAAATGATGTTCTTTTGAAAATTGATCAATTTTATTTTTTAAAATTATTTTTTTTGCAAATATTGAAAAAGTTTATCAACTAAAATTTTTTAAATCAAAGGTTGAATCAATTTTTTAAAAAAATATAAATTCAAATTGAATACAATTGGTTGAATTTTTAATTAATGCGAGAGGTATTCAAAAATGTTGGTTTGACCCTTATTATTGAAATTAACGCGAGGGCACCTTTATAGTGGTTTTCCAAAATTGTCATAGAAATACCTTCACAATTTTGTAAAATGCCATAGACTCATTGACACTTTTGAAAATTGTGATGCTATGACCTGTACAATTATTTTTGAAAATTGTGAGGGTATGAAGCTCTATGGTTGTTTTTGAAAATATGTGGTTTTGTGTGGGTACCTCTGTGACAATTTATGGAAATGATGGTAGGGTATTCAGAAAAAATTAAACTGGGATTGAAATTTAAAGCATTTTTCCAATGATTTTGGTTCTCTTCGATTTTTGCTGAAACGGCTTCGTTTTTTTGATATTGCTGGCAATATATTTTTTCATTAATGAGAGGTAGAAATTTAAAACAAAATTGAATTGTGGTGGGGTATGTGAACAAAAATCTATTTAAGTGGATGAAAATTGAATGAAGTACACTTCGGTTATTTTTGAAAAAATTCTGTAATTTGAAAAAAGAAAATCCATTATTAATTAATTGATTTGGTAACTCATAGATATTCCAAACAAAATTTAATTGACGTGGGGAATGTGAGCAAAAATTATGGACTAGATAAAATTTGGATTAAATACTCAATGTAATAATTCAAATTGAATACAATTTAGTTGGTAGGAGATTGAATACAATTGATCGATTTTTTTAATTGATGGGAGAGGGAAGAGACATTCTAAAAATTGATTTGACTTCTATGATTATTTTTTTAAAAAATTATCGATGGCTTGAATTTCCAATTAATGGGAGGGGTATTTGATGAAAACAATAATTGAATCACCCCAGGATATTTTTTGAAAAATTTTGAGATATGATTTCATCTAAAAAATTTTTATTGAAGCGTTTTTAAAAAAATCATACAGAGATTGAAAACAATGGAGAATCAAAATTTTTTGTAATTTTAATGTGCAAAATTCAGTAAAAATATAAATTTCTAGAGAATGGAGGTTCTTTGGGTAGATAATTTTGAACCAATCCGAAGAAAGTACAAATTTAATATAATTGATTGAATTTTAATCAAATAATGAGAGGAGCATTCTAAAAAAAAACTGACCTGGGGTTAAAACTGATTCACTTCTATAAATTTGAAATTTTTTAAAAAATCATCACTTAATATAAGTACCAAAATCAAATAGGTATTTATAAATGGGAGGAATTATTGAAAAAAAATAAAAATAAAAAAAATAGGTAATTAAATCCACCAAAAGTATTTTTCAAAAAAAATAATTTGACCTATGTAATCTCATTTTTAAAAATAATTTATTGGTTGAATTTTTGATTAAGTAACAGGATGAAATTGAAAAGAATTGATTGTGTTTAAAACAAATAAATTTGTCATGTGTAATTTTTTTCAAATTGAATGATCAAATTTTCATAAATTATAGATTAGTTCTTAACAATTCAAACTTTTTAAAAAATCAATGTGTACCTAATATTGAACAAATGAGATGATTTTTTTTTAAAATTTATAATTAGGTAATATTGAAAAATTTAGGTAATGGAGTGAAGTATTCAAATGAATAATTCAAATTGAACACAATTGAAAGAAGTTAGGGTAACTCCATAGTGATTTTTGAAAACCATGGGATGGGTGTTCGGGAAAAAAATGATTCTTGAATTCAAATTAAAAACAGCCGTTCATGATGAAATTCAATTTTTTTTATTTATACGTGTGATTTTTGAAAGTTGTAGAGATATGAGGGTTTAGTGAAGGTACCTCAATGACAATTTTTGAAAATAGTGATGGGAATGTCAGAGTACCTAACTATGGAATTATTAAATACTGTAAGGTTATATGTATTGAGGGCACCTCTATAATGTTTTTTTGAAAATTATGGGTACCTCCACAGAGTTTTTTTTTTTTTTTTTTAAATCATATGAGGAGTATCTGAAAAAAAAACCAATCTGGGATTTAAATTGAAAACCATTTGGGATTGATGGGGTGTACAGAAAAAATTGATTAGACTGGATATTCTCAGCATTAAAAAGTGATATCGTCAGATGATTGAGATATATTATTTAAAAAAATTGTGTTTATTTCTAAAGTTATGGAAAGAAATACCCGTCCGAAGGACGGGTAGAAAGTCTAGTATTATTATAAAGAAGAGGGCGTTTTTTACGGAACAGCATCACGCCAAAAGTACTGCACAAATTTGAAAGGTGAATATACCATTAGAAAGAGCTCGACGAGTAGGTGGTTTATGACGCAAAAAGTTTAGAAAAAGCTGCCTCCAAAGTGGAGAAAAGTCGAGTTAAAGTTGCTTCCCCTCCTTCCCCTCCCACCCTCATAGGCAAAAATCAGTTTTTCGTAAATAACTCGAAACGCGAAGCTCGAGTCAAAAATCTAACGACTCATTGACGATAGAAAATTTTATGGGCTACAATTTTGGTTCTCTTCAATTTTTGCTGAAACAGCTTCATTTTCGAGATATTCCTCGAAATACGATTTCATCTTCGACCCTCGCCCTCTTGACCTTGACGAGAGTAATGATGACGCGCTCTCAGATTACTACCTCTTAAGTCAGGGTTCGAACCCCATCCGAAGAATGAAGTTTTTAGAATTTTTTTTAGCAAAATTAATTTTTTTAGCTATAATAATTTTTTTTAGCTTAATTAAAATTTTTTTAAAGTAAAATTAATTCCTTTTAGCTACCTATATTAATGTTTTTGAGCTTAATTAATTTTCAAATACACCTGAAGAATGAATTTTTGGATACCTAAATCATAATTCAGGATTCAAACGCCATCTGGAGAATACATTTTTTTGAATTATTTTTAGCTAAATTAAATTTTTTAGTTGAATAAAATTTTTTTAGCTAAATTGATTTTTTCATACACCCGGAGAATGGATTTTCAACAATTTTTTACCTCTAAATTAAATTTTTTGTATCTAAATTAATTTTTAAATATCAAGTTCAATCCCAAAATTTTTTTTTAAACATATCCAGAAAATGAATTCTCATAAGTCAGGGTTCGAACCCCATCCGAAGAATGATGTTTTTAGAATTTTTTTTAGCAAAATTAACTTTTTTTAGCTTAATTCAAATATTTTTAAGCAAAATTAATTTCTTTTAGCTACCTATATTAATGTTTTTTTGGTTAATTAATATATGTACAAATACACCCAAAGAATGAACTTTTTGGATTCCTACCTCATAATTCAGGATTCAAACGCCATCTAGAGAATACATTTTTTTGAATTATTTTTAGCTAAATTAAATTTTTTGAGCTAAACTTTTTCATACACCCGGAGAATGGATTTTCAACAATTTTATATCTCTAAATTAAATTTTTTGTATCTAAATTAATTTTTAAATATCGAGTTCAATCCCAAAAAAAAATTTTGAACATATCCAGAAAATGAATTTTTTGGATGAAAATGAATTTTAAAAAAAGTTTCTAGCTAAATTACATTTATTTACCTAAATCAATTTTTAAGCACATCCGGAAAATGAATTTTCTACAATTTTTTTATAGCTAAATTAATTTTTTTGTAGGTACCTAAATTAGTTTTTAAATAATGAAGTGAATCTCACAATTTTGTGGATAGGAATTATCCATCAAAGTTACCAATTCTAGAGTCTGGGGAAACCCATAAAACTGTGGTCAATTTTATGGATAATAATTATCCACGCATTTCACCACAAATGAAAAATGCTTGAACATGTGGAAAATTTTGTGGATAGGAATTTACCATCAAAATTACCAATTCTAGAGTTTGGGGAAACCCATAAAACTGTGGTCAATTTTATGGATAATAATTATCCACGCATTTCACCACAAATGAAAAATGCTTGAACGTGTGGAAAATTTTATGGAAAGGAATTTACCATCAAAATTACCAATTATTCTAGAAAACTGTGGTCAATTTTATGAATAATAATTATCCACGCATTTCACCACAAATGAAAAATGTTTGAACATGTGGAAAATTTTGTGGGCAAGAATTTACCATCAAAATTACCAATTATTCTAGAAAACTGTGGTCAATTTTATGAATAATAATTATCGACGCATTTCACCACAAATGAAAAATGTTTGAATATGTGGAAAATTTTGTGGATAGGAATTATCCATCAAAAGTACCAATTCTAGAGTTTGGGGAAACCCATAAAACTGTGGTCAATTTTATGGATAATAATTATCCACGCATTTCAGCACAAATGAAAAATGCTTGATCGTGTGGAAAATTTTATGGATTGGAATTTACCATCAAAATTACCAATTCTAGAGTTTGGGGAAACCCATAAAACTGTGGTCAATTTTATGGATAATAATTATCCACGCATTTCAGCACAAATGAAAAATGCTTGATCGTGTGGAAAATTTTATGGATTGGAATTTACCATCAAAATTACCAATTCTAGAGTTTGGGGAAACCCATAAAACTGTGGTCAATTTTATGGATAATAATTATCCACGCATTTCACCACAAATGAAAAATGCTTGAACGTGTGGAAAATTTTATGGATAGGAATTTACCATCAAAATTACCAATTCTAGAGTTTGGGGAAACCCATAAAACTATGGTCAATTTTATGGATAATAATTATCCACGCATTTCACCACAAATGAAAAATGCTTGAACATGTGGAAAATTTTGTGGATAGGAATTTACCATCAAAATTACCAATTCTAGGGTTTGGGGAAACCCATAAAACTGTGGTCAATTTTATGGATAATAATTATCCACGCATTTCACCACAAATGAAAAATGCTTGAACGTGTGGAAAATTTTATGGAAAGGAATTTACCATCAAAATTACCAATTATTCTAGAAAACTGTGGTCAATTTTATGAATAATAATTATCCACGCATTTCACCACAAATGAAAAATGTTTGAACATGTGGAAAATTTTGTGGATAGGAATTATCCATCAAAAGTACCAATTCTAGAGTTTGGGGAAACCCATAAAACTGTGGTCAATTTTATGGATAATAATTACCCACGCATTTCACCATAAATGAAAAATGCTTGAACGTGTGGAAAATTTTGTGGAAAGGAATTTACCATCAAAATTAACAATTCTAGAGTTTGGGGAAACCCATAAAACTGTGGTCAATTTTATGGATAATAATTATCCACGCATTTCACCACAAATGAAAAATGCTTGAACGTGTGGAAAATTTTATGGATAGGAATTTACCATCGAAATTACGAATTCTAGAGTTTGGGAAAACCCATAAAACTGTGGTCAATTTTATGGATAATAATTATCCACGCATTTCACCACAAATGTAAAATGTTTGAACATGTGGAAAATTTTGTGGGCAAGAATTTACCACCAAAATTACCAATTATTCTAGAAAACTGTGGTCAATTTTATGAATAATAATTATCCACGCATTTCACCACAAATGAAAAATGTTTGAATATGTGGAAAATTTTGTGGATAGGAATTATCCATCAAAAGTACCAATTCTAGAGTTTGGGGAAACCCATAAAACTGTGGTCAATTTTATGGATAATAATTATCCACGCATTTCAGCACAAATGAAAAATGCTTGATCGTGTGGAAAATTTTATGGATTGGAATTTACCATCAAAATTACCAATTCTAGAGTTTGGGGAAACCCATAAAACTGTGGTCAATTTTATGGATAATAATTATCCACGCATTGCACCAGAAATGTAGGTAAGAGGTTTGAACATGTGGCAAATTTTGTGGATAGGAATTTTACCATCAAAATTACCAATTCAAGAGTTTGGGGAAAGTGGGGAAACCCATAAAACTGTGGTCAATTTTATGGATAATAATTATCCATGTATTTCACCACAAATGAAAAATGTTTGAACATCTGGTAAATTTTTTCCGAAGTTATGGGTACTAATCTAATGGGTTACTCGGCTTGGAAGTTTGATATAATTTTTTCCAGAATAATTATAGGCACAAATCTAATGGTATGTTCCATTTTAAATTTTCATAGATTTTTGTCAAAGTTTCAAGCTCGAATCCAACGAGATATTTAATTTGAAGTTTTGATTGATTTATGACACAGTTCCGGGTACCAATTTAAGCGATTTTCTATTTTTAAGAAGTTATGCATTATGGTTGTTTTTCAAAAAGGAATGTACGATTTAAAAAGAAGTTCACGGTAGCCCGTCCGGAACGGACGGGTTATACGGCTAGTTATAATTATAAAGAAGAGGGCTGTTTTTACGGAACAGCATCACGCCAAAAGTACTGAACGAAATTGAAAGGTGAATACACCATTAGAAAGAGCTCGGCGAGTAGGTGGTTTATGACGCAAAAAGTTTAGAAAAAGCTGCCTCCAAAGTGGAGAAAAGTCGAGTTAAAGTTGGTTCCCCTCCTTCCCCTCCCACCCTCATAGGCAAAAATCAGTTTTTCGTAAATAACTCGAAACGCGAAGCTTGAATCAAAAATCTAACGACTCATTGACGATAGGAAATTTTATGGGCTACAATTTTGGTTCTCTTCAATTTTTGCTGAAACAGCTTCATTTTTGAGATATTCCTCGAAATACGATTTCATCTTCGACCCCCGCCCGCTTGACCTTGGCGAGAGTAATGATGACGCACTCTCAGATTACTACCTCATAAGTCAGGGTTCGAACCCCATCCGAAGAATGAAGTTTTTAGAATTTTTTTTAGCAAAATTAATTTTTTTTAGCTATAATAATTTTTTTTAGCTTAATTAAAATTTTTTAAGCAAAATTAATTTCTTTTAGCTACCTATATTAATGTTTTCTTGCTTAATTAATATTCAAATACACCCAAAGAATGAATTTTTTGGATTCCTACCTCATAATTCAGGATTCAAACGCCATCTGGAGAATACATTTTTTTGAATTATTTTTAGCTAAATTGATTTTTTCATACACCCGGAGAATGGATTATCAACAATTTTATATCTCTAAATTAAATTTTTTGCATCTAAATTAATTTTTAAATATCGAGTTCAATCCCAAAAAAAATTTTTGAACATATCCAGAAAATGAATTTTAAAAAAAATTTCTAGCTAAATTAAATTTTTTTAGCTAAATCAATTTTTAAGCACATCCGGAAAATAAATTTTCTACAATTTTATACAGCTAAATTAATTTTTTTGTAGGTACCTAAATTAGTTTTTAAATAATGAAGTGAATCTCAAAATTTTGTGGATAGGAATTATCCATCAAAATTACCAATTCTAGAGTTTGGGGAAACCCATAAAATTGTGGTCAATTTTATGGATAATAATTATCCACGCATTTCACCACAAATGAAAAATGCTTGAACATGTGGAAAATTTTGTGGATAGGAATTTACCATCAAAATTACCAATTCTAGAGTTTGGGGAAACCCATAAAACTGTGACAAATTTTATGGATAATAATTATCCACGCATTTCACCACAAATGAAAAATGCTTGAACGTGTGGAAAATTTTATGGATAGGAATTTACCATCAAAATTACCAATTCTAGAGTTTGGGGAAACCCATAAAACTGTGGTCAATTTTATGGATAATAATTATCCACGCATTTCACCACAAATGAAAAATGCTTGAACGTGTGGAAAATCATATGGATAGGAATTTACCACCAAAATTACCAATTCTAGAGTTTGGGGAAACCCATAAAACTGTGGTCAATTTTATGGATAATAATTATCCAACCATTTCACCACGAATGAAAAATGCTTGAACATGTGGAAAATTTTGTGGATAGGAATTTACCATCAAAATTACCAATTCTAGAGTTTGGGGAAACCCATAAAACTGTGGTCAATTTTATGAATAATAATTATCCACGCATTTCACCACAAATGAAAAATGCTTGAACGTGTGGAAAATTTTATGGATAGGAATTTACCATCAAAATTACCAATTCTAGAGTTTGGGGAAACCCATAAAACTGTGGTCAATTTTATGGATAATAATTATCCACGCATTTCACCACAAATGAAAAATGCTTGAACGTGTGGAAAATCATATGGATAGGAATTTACCACCAAAATTACCAATTCTAGAGTTTGGGGAAACCCATAAAACTGTGGTCAATTTTATGGATAATAATTATCCAACCATTTCACCACAAATGAAAAATGCTTGAACATGTGGAAAATTTTGTGGATAGGAATTTACCATCAAAAGTACCAATTCTAGAGTTTGGGGAAACCCATAAAATGTGGTCAATTTTATGGATAATAATTATCCACGCATTTCACCACAAATGAAAAATGCTTGAACGTGTGGAAAATTTTGTGGATAGGAATTTACCATCAAAATTACCAATTCTAGAGTTTGGGGAAACCCATAAAACTGTGGTCAATTTTATGGATAATAATTATCCACACTTTTCACCACAAATGAAAAATGCTTGAATGTGTGGAAAATTTTGTGGATAGGAATTTACCATCAAAATTACCAATTCTAGAGTTTGGGGAAACCCATAAAACTGTGGTCAATTTTATGGATAATAATTATCCACGCATTTCACCACAAATGAAAAATGCTTGAACGTGTGGAAAATTATATGGATAGGAATTTACCATCAAAATTACCAATTCTAGAGTTTGGGGAAACCCATAAAACTGTGGTCAATTTTATGGATAATAATTATCCAACCATTTCACCACAAATGAAAAATGCTTGAACATGTGGAAAATTTTGTAGATAGGAATTTACCATCAAAATTACCAATTCTAGAGTTTGGGGAAACCCATAAAACTGTGGTCAATTTTATGGATAATAATTATCCACGTATTTCACCACAAATGAAAAATGCTTGAACATGTAGAAAATTTTATGGATAGGAATTTACCATCAAAATTACCTATTCTAGAGTTTGGGGAAACCCATAAAACTGTGGTCAATTTTATGGATAATAATTATCCACGCATTTCACCACAAATGAAAAATGCTTGAACGTGTGGAAAATCATATGGATAGGAATTTACCACCAAAATTACCAATTCTAGAATTTGGGGAAACCCATAAAACTGTGGTCAATTTTATGGATAATAATTATCCAACCATTTCACCACAAATGAAAAATGCTTGAACATGTGGAAAATTTTGTGGATAGGAATTTACCATCAAAATTACCAATTCTAGAGTTTGGGGAAACCCATAAAATTGTGGTCAATTTTATGGATAATAATTATCCACGCATTTCACCACAAATGAAAAATGCTTGAATGTGTGGAAAATTTTATGGATAGGAATTTACCATCAAAATTACCAATTCTAGAGTTTAGGGAAACCCATAAAACTGTGGTCAATTTTATGGATAATAATTATCCACGCATTTCACCACAAATGAAAAATGCTTGAACGTGTGGAAAATTATATGGATAGGAATTTACCATCAAAATTACCAATTCTAGAGTTTGGGGAAACCCATAAAACTGTGGTCAATTTTATGGATAATAATTATCCACGCATTTCACCACAAATGAAAAATGCTTGAACGTGTGGAAAATTATATGGATAGGAATTTACCATCAAAATTACCAATTCTAGAGTTTGGGGAAACCCATAAAACTGTGGTCAATTTTATGGATAATAATTATCCAACCATTTCACCACAAATGAAAAATGCTTGAACATGTGGAAAATTTTGTGGATAGGAATTTACCATCAAAATTACCAATTCTAGAGTTTGGGGAAACCCATAAAATTGTGGTCAATTTTATGGATAATAATTATCCACGCATTTCACCACAAATGAAAAATGCTTGAATGTGTGGAAAATTTTATGGATAGGAATTTACCATCAAAATTACCAATTCTAGAGTTTAGGGAAACCCATAAAACTGTGGTCAATTTTATGGATAATAATTATCCACGCATTTCACCACAAATGAAAAATGCTTGAACGTGTGGAAAATTATATGGATAGGAATTTACCATCAAAATTACCAATTCTAGAGTTTGGGGAAACCCATAAAACTGTGGTCAATTTTATGGATAATAATTATCCACGCATTTCACCACATATGAAAAATGCTTGAACGTGTGGAAAATTTTGTGGATAGGAATTATCCATCAAAATTACCTATTCTAGAGTTTGGGGAAACCCATAAAACTGTGGTCAATTTTATGGATAATAATTATCCACACTTTTCACCACAAATGAAAAATGCTTGAATGTGTGGAAAATTTTATGGATAGGAATTTACCATCAAAATTACCTATTCTAGAGTTTGGGGAAACCCATAAAACTGTGGTCAATTTTATGGATAATAATTATCCACGCATTTCACCACAAATGAAAAATGCTTGAACGTGTGGAAAATTATATGGATAGGAATTTACCATCAAAATTACCAATTCTAGAGTTTGGGGAAACCCATAAAACTGTGGTCAATTTTATGGATAATAATTATCCATGCATTGCACCACAAATGTAGGTAAGAGGTTTGAACATGTGGCAAATTTTGTGGATAGGAATTTTCCATCAAAATTACCAATTCAAGAGTTTGGGGAAAGTGGGGAAACCCATAAAACTGTGGTCAATTTTATGGATAATAATTATCCATGTATTTCACCACAAATGAAAAATGTTTGAACATCTGGTAAACTTTTGCCGAAGTTATGGGCACTAATCTAATGGGTTACTTGGCTTGGAAGTTTGATACAATTTTTTCCAGAATAATTATAGGCACAAATCTAATGGTATGTTCCATTTTAAATTTTCATAGATTTTTGTCAAAGTTTCAAGCTCGAATCCAACGAGATATTTAATTTGAAGTTTTGATTGATTTATGACACAGTTCCGGGTACCAATTTAAGCGATTTTCTATTTTTAAGAAGTTATGCATTATGGTTCTTTTCAAAAAAGAATGTACGATTTAAAAAGAAGTTCACGGTAGCCCGTCCGGAACGGACGGGTTATACGGCTAGTATGTAATAATACTTCTCACTACTTCGCTACATATATTTATAAATTCAATCATGTGATTGTCTGTTTATCTACAATTACATTTGTATTCTCAAATTTAATCATAAATATGTTTGTCTTCAATTATATCAATCATTTACTAAATATCAAACAGTGAATCCACGGGATCCACATATTTCACTTTCACTTTCAAATTTTACAAAATTGGAAATGTTTTTTTTAAAAAACTTTGGAAAAATTAAAATTGTTTCCGAGCTCAAAAAAGTCCTTGTGATTGAAATTTTTTCTTGCAAAATAATTGGAAGAAAATTTAAATCTTGCAAAATAATTTGAAAAATTTTAAAAGCTTGCAAAATAATTGGAAGAAAATTTAAATCTTGCAAAATAATTTGAGAAAATCTTAAAAGCTTGCAAAATAATTTTAAAAAACTATTTCAAAAATTTCCAATTATGCATGTAGGTATTCATCAGTGAAAAAAATTCAATTTTGAAAAATCTGAATTAAATTTTGAAATTGAAAAAAAATTAAAATCTTGCAAAATAATTCCCTTACAATAAAGTTTAAATTATGCATTAAATTTAAAAATTGAAAATCAAATTATGCAACAAAAATTTTTAATTATGCAAGTGGGTACCCGCCATAGAAAAAAAAGATTTTAAAAAATCCGAATTAAATTTTGAAATTGAAAAAAATTTAGATCTTGCAAAACTTCATTTTTTAAAAAAATTAAATTTTGCATTAAATTCAACAAAATTTTGGAGAGGGCAATAAAATTTACAACACATCTGCGGGTCTGGTTTTTGTATTTCGAATTCTAGTCACGTACTGTCCTTTAATTTTTGTTTTATTGCTTTTTTTTTTAAATTTCGAGGGTTGTAAAATTTTGGCGGCAAGTTGTTTGAACAATTTCATAGGATTTTAAACAATATTTTCCAGGTCAATTTTTTGTCAAGATGCATTCTCATTCAAGTCGAAAATTAATATCGAAAGTTTGAATTTTTCCTGTCGTGCAAAAATAATCAATTAGTCAATTTAAGGTAACATACCAGTTTTGGATCACTTTTTCTTTGAATTCGTGTCCTGACACTCCTGACGTTATTTATGAACCAATTTTGGTGATTTTTTTAAAAAAACAAACGTTGAACTCTCCTCTACAAAGTAGCGAGGTTGAATTTTGAAAAAAACGATTCCAAGTATTTTTTATCCAGGCTTGAAAAACCCAGAAAAAATACGCCTTTTTAGCCTTTTTAGGGGGTTCTACCAATTACGGATCATCAAATTAAATTTAAGTTATGCATTTTTTTTTCACTCTGATTGTATTTTTTACATTACAAAGATGGCCTTCAAAGATTTTCATCAAAAAATTGTTAAAAAACCGAAGTTGAAAAACTACCAATTGTGGATCGATCCGTAATTGGTAGGAAAATTTTTTGATCCGCAATTGAAAATTGAAAATTTTTCTACCAATTATGGATCAAACCAATTACGGATCACTTTCACTTTGGAATTTCACTGCGCAGATTTAATACTGTTATTCACCCAATATATAAAAACACGACGAAAATCTCGGAACAGACAATTTTGGTGAAGAAATCCAACTTTTTTGGTATGGTGCCAATTTACGTTTTCTTCGATGCTTGGCAAATGACACTCAAAATTCGCAAAACGGGTTGATCATGCAAAAAATGTGTCGATAGTACTTCCCTGAACATGAAATAATCAGCAACCGCATCAAAAACTAAATATCAATAACACTACTTACACTTTTTAACAATCGCCATTGCAAAAAATACGAAATTTCAACTAAAACTGCGACTCACTTTTTTCAAATGAATCTACAAGCGGTTTGATAACACGAAAAATGCAAAGTTTACATATTTTCTGAAAGGTAAGACTTCAGACTACACGATTATGTTGGTATCAATCCTTGGTGACCATTTCGGAACGACGTAGAGCGCCTCAAAAAAATGATCCGTAATTGGTAGCCTGATCCAAAACTGGTATGTTACCTTATTTCATTTTAATGTGCTTAACAATTAAATATAATGATCAGAAAACAATATTCAAGATGCTGAGATATTTTGGTGAAATGTTATGAAGTGGTAAGAATAGGATTGATGATGAATTGAGAAGATGGTTGGAAAAAATTCAGATGCTTTGACATTTGAATAAAAAGCTTTTTGACATTAAAAATTTACAACAATATCTCATGTAAAAAATATTTTTAGAAGACGTATATTTTCCAAACAATATCAACTCGTTCTTAAAAAATCTTCCTATTTCATCGTACAAACTACCAAGAATCCTGCCGATTTTAATTCACCCCCTCACCCTTCTTCGTCCAAAGTTGCATTTCGAACACAATAGTCGTACATTTGGCTCATTTGTGACAAGAAAATCCAACTAAATACGCTAAAATTCGGCAATATTTTTCTCCTGCGAATATACTCGAATCATCCATCGTCTCTTATTTCCCCGCTTCCAGGAGTAGGTTTTTCGGCGGTGCAATTCGCATTCTCAACGGTAAAATACGCGACACGGTAATTACCGTATAAATCGTTATTCTGGCTTAGTTTTTCCGAAACGCGAATCTAATTTGAATTCAGAATTCGTCGCATCGTTGGTCTCCTACTTTTTTTTTGTCGGCTGCACAACGGCGAAAAAAATCATCTCTGTGGTTAAAATTGTATGGCAAATCCATCATTCAAGGTCGACTACGATGCTTTTGTCCTTTCCCATACATCGTACCGAGATATACTTATATTAATGGTATAAATGTATGGTGTTGGTAGCAGGCTTGAATGGGAGAAGCACACATTGTATAACGGTTTCGTTCTTACGCTCAAGGACTCGTATGCGTTGCGAATAGAGCAACGCAACGGAGCGAATTCGTGTAAATTACATATATCTAGATTCGCGATGATATTTCCGTCATAAAAATCGACCAAGCGTCAGATTACGGCAAATAGACGAATTTACATTTACGCGGCGCCGCGCTCGCCTCAGCACGCTAAGTAAAAACAATAAATCTTTCAGCGAAATCATTACGGTAGCATTCCATTCGAATGTCGTTTACATTTAGGCTTGTTCACCTGTTAATATGTCGTTGGTACGAAAATTTATTCTCTTCGCTCGAATTTACATAACCGAACACATTTATACAAGCCATGATAATGGTACACAAATGTTATATTTGTAGACGATGGTAAAGCTCTGGGGTTGCCGAGGTCTTCGGTTCGACGTTGCTTTTTTTTCGCTCTCTCGTTCTGTATTTGTTTTGTTGATGTTTTTTTTTCCTACTGTGCATTGCGAATGCTGAAACTATACACGAGTGGTACATGTGTGTGCGATACGGCGACGCGGATATTTGTGTTTTTGTCCAGACACATTACATGATAGTTGACCGAGATCGATGAGGTGTTCGGGAGGGTACCGTGCGAGCAAGCGAAAACAACGAGATGTACATTTAAATTACATTAACTCCGGATTCGATTCGAATATACGTAAGACAGATGAATCTCGTATACGGATCGTATTGCTATTTTCCATGTTGCAAATTATCATGCCCTGTGGTCACAAAGTCGTACCTATTTCCTTTCGGTCGTACGTTGAAAAAATTCATACCGAAGGGTAAAAGGCGAGCATTTGAAAAAATCCACTCTAATGTACGTATATAGAACTTGTTTTTAACCTTTTCAGCGTTATCTGCGTTGCAATTTTAGAAACTGATTTTTTCAAGATGATAATTGAATTGGAAATTGTACGCGAAAATTGGACCCATTTTATTTAAAATGGGCGTTGAAAAGGATACGTCTTTTTGGACGAATCGTCCTACTTCCATGGATCAAAACTTCTTCATTTTTAAAAGTTTGGGTCTCTAGATATAATTAAGTAAATGGGTGTATTTGTTTTCGTCAGCCAAAGAAATCTTGTGCGCAACTTTTCGATATGAAAATCCAGAGACTACTGTAATATTTTCATAATTCGACGTATACCTTTGAAATTCGGTTTTCACAAAGAAAATTCAAATCTTAAACCTTTTGAAAAAGTAATATTTTCATTTGAGAAAGTACCTATTAAAGTTTTCGTAAAATTGAAAATTATTGGAGGTCTCGACTCTCGAGTTGGTGGGAATGATTTTATAATCGAATGATAAAGGAAAAAAATTTCGTCCATAGAATCTTATTTTTGAAATTTTTCGTCTCCAAAAACAATGCCGGTTTAGCCTCCAAAATATTGGAATTTGAAAAAAATTAGTATTTTTTAAATAAATCCAATTTTTTAGGAATCGAAAATTCATAAATTTTTTTAAAATTTTACGATACTGAAAAATCTATGTCTTGAATTGATTAAATTTTTACAATTGGAACAATGCGTACTATTTCTATAATGAAAATTTTAAAAATGCTCTTTTCATTGTATGTACATATCGAAAAAAGTAAGGATTTCTAAATACCTATTGAAAATCACGTAATTTTTATTTTGAAATTAATTTCAAGAAGTGAAAGAATTGAATTGTGAATTTTGTTATTTTGAATCATCTATTGAAAAAATTTTTTGTTGCTAATGTTTGATACTTCATTGTTTCTGAAAATTTATTGAAATTTCAAGCAATTCCTGAAGCATTGATCTTTATTTCAGTCCCTGTCCCTGACTGAACAGAAGTGTAATGAAATGGGGTTTCCAACCAAACGATTTCAAATCAATGAAGATTGAAACGAAATATGTAATTATCTAAATCGGATTTCTATTTAGAGCGAATAAATTTCGATTGAAATTTGCAGTGTCATGACTTGAAAGACGACGGAACGTTTCAAGCCTTTAAAATTCAAAGACAATCATTTCAAAATTTTCTCCTTCTTCTCCCCTGCTCCTTTACCAAATTCTAAGACCAGATATTTAATAATTTTTCTTTCTCATTTTGTCAGCTCCCAATTTTACGTTTTTAAGTTTGTTTTTTGTGTGAAAATTATTTTCACTCTTTTTGATCTGAAGGAGTGTAAAATCACTGCTAATGATGTTATGCAATCTGAAAAAAAATTATCGAAATTAACTCATTTTCAATGAATTTTTTTTTGATTTTTTCTCGATGAATTTATTTTTTATAAATTTCTCCCCCTGTTGCAATTTCAACTGTATTTCACCGATTCTCAGAGATTATCACCAATTGTGACCCTGCCGTAAAAAAAACCTTATGCAAAAAAATCGATATTTTTATTTTTATGTGTTTGGTCTAGATTTGGTGTCGTATGGATCAAAAACATGAAAAATGAGACATCGATTTTTTTTTACACTAAGTCCCTTGTTTACGGAAGGTTCACAATTTATAAATGAGAGAATATCGAGTTTCTAAGAATGACTTGAGCCTCAGAAAGGTCTTCATATATAAAAAACTACGTGCAAAAGATTCATGCCAATTGAAATTGGACTGATAAAATTTTCAAAAAGTTGAAAAAACCGTAAAATTTTACCTTTATTAGATTCTATGAATGTAGTTTTGGAAATCGAACTGTTACCCCTCCTCTTGAAGAAAAATCAAAAATTCTTCATTCATTCAAACAAGTAGGTAGTAAAATTTGAATTCTTTCTTCTCTTCCCCTTCCCTTTCCTTCCCTTCCAAAAAAAGAAATATTGCATTTTTGATTGGAAATGAAAAAAAAACTTAATCAAAGCCGCAAATTCTCTGAAATTTTGATCTTTTTGAGGAAGTTCAGAAATGATGCATTTTTGAGCCTTAAAAATTGAAAAAAAAAAAGTCATGATATGTAGTAGGTTATTTTCTAATCCACTTGAAATCATCAGTATCATTTTTCATTTTACGAACCAAAAAATTGTCGGATAAAAATGTACAAAGACATTTTTCGGAGCAACCATGAACTTTTTAAAAAATAAAATGGAGATGGATTGAACAAGGCTGGAACAATCGGAGGGAGCAGATAGTTTCACATTCCATTCATTTTTTTTTTTCTGCAAAATTGTATTCTAAATTGCTTTTGATTCTGAGATTTTTTGTTTCGGAAAATTTCCATTTGGAGTTATATTATTGATTTTTTTTTTTCCAATTTGAACCAATAATTTGAAACTTTATTCGTTTTTATTTTTATTGTGAGGAGGATGAATTTTTCAATTGGAATTTCTCCAAGAAAGCCTGGAATTGAACAACTTTTTTAATTTGACCTTTTTCCATTTTTACCTACTTTTTTTTTAAACTTGAGATTTTAAAGCCTCTAATTTTCTCCAACTTGAAGTAAAAAAAATTATTGAGAGTCATTTTTTAAAAAATCAATTCCTTTTGAATTAAGTACATAGATCTATCATATTTTAAACTCGAAAATAATCCTTCTTCCTCCCCCTTGCTAAAAAATTCGAATCATCAAAATTTTCAATTTCCCTCCGAATAATCTCGCAAAACCACATAAAACACGGTCTGAAAACGCAAAAATCTCGAATTCCTTTTCCCACATAATTTCCCCTCCTTCAGCCTCATTTCTCTAAAACCTACGCCGCAAGAATATGAAATCTCGTTCCGAGAAAGCAAGGCAGGAAAAAAATTAGATAGCGCTCTGGTACTTGCCGGACACCACTTTAGGGACGTCTAATTTTCAAAATAATTCCCCAAGTACATATTTCCATTCGCGCCATTACCGTTCAACGGCGGCGATGCAAAAGGCGTTGAATTCTTGCGATTTTTTTCCCTCTCGCTATTTCATTTACAATTTAACAAAAACCAGGCAAAAATTGGAAAAGCTGGTCGGCCCACGTGATTGCGCATTTCGCAGATGGAAATTCATCGCTTTGCTCCGGCTGCTGTAGCAGAAGGCGATGACCGTTAAGGCAGTTCGACTAGACGCGCGCATCCCTTCGACCTTCTCCCCATTCCAGTGGAATACTTCGACGGGAAAATTTTTCGAATCCGATGGTAAAAAAAAATTCGATTAAACGCCTTGAAAATCGTCGAAGCGTGGATGGTAAAATTGAGTAAACATGATTTCAACGTATAGAGAAAATTCACCGAGAGAACAAGTTCCACGAAAATGGGTTATTTAATTTACGTGTTAGTACATTAATCGACGAAGGAGTCGGTGGCAACGTTGGCGAGGGGGTGTGCGAATTTAAAACGTCTTTATATATAAACTGTTAACAAAGAACGAATTGATTTAACACATGAAGAATTCGTGTCAGTAAATGAACTGATTCACACATGTAGACGCCTCGCAGACGTGACTGTGAGGTGGCGGGGGCCGACGAAATTTTCCAACTTATTCGTAATTACCACGTATAGTGGGGTAATAAGTGCTGCTGATGGAAGAAGACTTTGTATATTTGAAAGCGCATTTCGAATGAATAAGTTTTTATACGAGCGAATATGCTGATTTATACCGACTAAAGCATCGTGCAATGCTAACAACCCCAATCGTCGAAAAAATTACCCGAATTAACAGTTCGCTGAATAAGTTTGAGATTTCTTTAATAACCTCCAATTACAAAGTATACCGAAGGCTGGGGACCGCAGTCGGGACGTCGTGTGTTTGCTGTTTGACTGCGTTCGAGAAAGAAAGAGAAACGAAGACGACTATTAAACTGCCTCCAATTCCTTGGGAAATTTTTACCGTAATAATTGCCCCAATGCGGTGTTCCCTTTTTACCAACATCGTAACACATTTTTCCAACAGCTTGGCTTGAAAAATATTCGCGGATTTGCTCGTTCATGGTGTCCGGAAACTTGGCCCAAGTGTAGGTATTTTACTCGAGCTTGTGGCAGATTTTCTCCGCCAGCATTACGATTATTGCTCAGGCTAGAGTCACTTTCGAGAGCTTAACTCGATACCCCAAAGTATACGTTGGTCGGGTTGGCAAATACGAGTAGCTCGCAGACTCAGTAATTTATTGTCCGAAATGACAGCTTCGTCGCACTGTCACACAAAGCTAGCCAATTTAATGTGAAAATAAGTTGCGTTAAAAGCGCCTAAAATGAGCCTACACGTTGAAATAATTAATCACCTAGGACGTTCCTTACCTACGAATGCAATTCACACGCTAATAGAGATCAGCTCAGTTGACTTGGCTTAGAGTTGGCCGAATTCGGATTACCTAGCTCAGATATGGTGTCAAGGAGATGAGAGTACATTGCTCCTACAAATAACGCTAATGATTGGTTCAAAAATATGAGTGCTGGGTGCAATTTTTGAAAAGGTAGGCACTGCTTCGACTATTGTTGTACTTGGATGCATATTTTCCCTCTAAAAAGAGTGATTGTGTCGGAATCATGCCAATTTAGAGATTTTCAATTCGAAAAAACCCTCTTCATTAAAATTGCTGTGAAAATTTTCTAAAATATGATGAGAAATAGGCTGATGGGTGGGAAAAAATTAAAAGCTTGTCCCATTTCCTTATTTTCGAACTAAAATAACCCCTAACTGGGTTTTTAGATTTGGGAGATGGGAGGACCGATATAAATGTGACACATGGAAACGAAGAGGTTTTTTTTTTCATTCTTTGCATCAGTCAAAATCAAATGGAAATTCTGAAAATGAGAAACATATTTTATAGCCAGAGCAAAACAAGGACGAAAATTTTAGGTAAAAATTTGAAAAAACTGAAATTTTGGCTTCAATATGTTTTTTTTGCCCATTTTTCATGTTATTTCAAATCAGTGATTTTTCACTGATCTTTTAGTCAAAAATACATACCTATTAAGTTTCTTGAAAAATTCAGAATTTATCGAAAAAAAGGCGATTTTCGACCGAAAGGTCGGTGAAAAATTGATAATTTTCAAAAGACTGGTCGAGGGAAGCGAGGCCGAAAATTTTTTTTAAATTGCTCTCTAAAGAGCAAAAACTGCACCTTTTTACATTTTTATAATTGAAAAATCTCATTAAGAGGCTCATTAGAAAAAATAGAGGCTAGGTACAAATGTGCCTCCCTGTCCCCCTTCTCAAGAGCAATGTTTCGTTTTTCCCTCTTTGACTAATTTTTGAAGGAAAAAAACCTCAGAAAACGAATGAATCCAGTTCCAATCCTTTACATTTAAAATTGAGCGAGATATTCAAATTTCAAGAGAAAAAAGGCAAACTTTAAATTTGAACGATTTTCGTTCAAAATTTCAGTTTTGGTTTTGTGATCTTTTTTCCATGCACCCTTAAGAATAAAAATTTTCCTGTACTTCCTCGAAAGTTGAATTTTTATAGTATCTAGGCAATATTTCTCCCGTAGGTATACTTTCGCATCTCGAATTCGACTAATTTCAGTTTTCTCCACACTTTTACTGCTTATTTCAGTCTCTCAATTTTTCCCTTGCCTCACAATTTTGGTGATTTTGAAAATTTCTCCAGTTTCTCCTTCCAGAGCTGACTTTTATTAAAACGAATTCTGGTTACTTTTCTTTCTAAAAAAATTAACTGCAAATGGAAAAACTTTTTTTGACCACTTACGCTGAGCAATTTGAATTTGGACCTCAGAGAAAAATTTGGAGCTCCCTCTTCTCTCCTTCAAGGTCGGAGCTGTAAAACCTTAAAAACTGAGACCTTTTTTTTTTGGTCAAATTGGATTTTCAAGTTATGGCCCCTCAAAACTCTCAAACCAGAAAACCGGAAATAGTTTGAATGATACAATGTAATGTTCTGTGCCAATTTCCAAGATTATTCAATTCATTTTCGAGATCCCAAGCCTAATTTTATTGGATTAAGAGAGAGGGATGGGCTTTTATACCAATGGGTTTCAACTCAAAAAGGCTGCATACTCGAACTTTGTGAAAAATTGGTCACAATCAACAGCTAGCAAGGTAAATCTACTAAATAAAAATTCAACGACCCTTTAACAAAAAAAAAATCATTCCATAATGCCAACTCCAATACCTCAACCGTCTCCGATACAATATGAAATATCTCATAAATGAAAATATTTCAACTCGCCGGTATAAAAAGTATTCCATAGACTAAGGAACTTCTCTCTTCTGAAATTCGCGCATACCTACTCTAAAAATCATAAAAATCTACTCGCTCGTTCCAAATATAAAAATATTTTCATACAATTCAAAAGTCCTCCTAGAGAAGGAATAAATTTTCAAGAGACAAAACAAATAAAACACGCAGACATCGTCAACATTGAAGATTGCTTTAAATTTACAAAACAATACCGGTGCCCTTTACGAGACAAAGTTGAAAAAAATTCTTTGTACAAGAAAAAAATAAAAAACTAGCGAGTAACAGTTTGCTTTCCGTCTTTACTGGGAATACCGCTTAGCAAAGCGAACCGGAAATATAACTAAAGATTCGTTTTGCAATACCTTAGGAAAATCCAATCTGTAAAAAATATGAGATAAAATGGTTTGCGCACGTTTTCTTTTTTCGCCTTGGAAAATATATGTACCTACGTCGAATATTTTGAATAAATTAAAAAGAAAAGAAGACAAGAAAAAAAAATGAAAACAGTACTTACAAGTAGTGTATCCTATTTGCCATTTTATGAATAAAGCTGTGTGCTTCGTATTAATATAGATTTAGAGAAAAAAGAAAAGATAAAAAGAAGAGTTTCAATTTAAAAATCTCGAATACTGTGCACCGCCATTTAATGAAATTATTTTCTAAAAAAAAAGTCTCGCCTCTTTTTTTTGCATTTAAATGAACGTATAAATCGTATGATAAAAGCAACCCGTACTTTTGCATTTTTACGATAATAACGTTTCTTTTTGATTTTATTCATTGGTAATTTTGATTTATTTCGCTTTTCGTTACGCTACTAATTGAACTTCTTGTTTTAGCGTGTTTTTTTTTCTCGTTCGACGAGATTTTTTTTCTGTGTTGAAATACTCCATTGATTTTTTTATTTTTGCATTTTCTGTGCAGGTTTGGTCGTACAATACATGACATTTGGGAATAAAATGGAGTGTAAACTGTTGCCTGATTTTACAGTAAGTTTTGTTTTGAATTTATTATCTGTCCGGTGTATTGGGTGAACTGGTTGTGGAACTAACATTCTTCGGTTTGGTGTTACATTATAATATTTTTTATTTTAAAAAGCCAATGTTTCTACGCGAAATAATAATCGCGTCGCGCGAGCCAAACTGAATTAACATGAAATACGTCAAAGTGTTGGACAAAGTGACGCATGCAACGTTTCAAGTGAGAAAAGGGGCGTGGCTAATCAACTTCTACCAATTAAAAACCACTTACGCGTCGAAGGTCAACTAGCCACGCCTACTAGTTCACTTGAAACGTTACAATTTTACATGAAAAAGTTACCGCGCGGATAAACTTGATGAGTTAATCGATGTCTACTCAGTTTGGCTTCCGTGACACGATAAACTGTTTATGATTAATTAATCTATTTATATTCTCTATACATATTCTAACAATTATAAGTGTGAAATAAACAAGGTAGTTTGGGAGCTGAAATTTAACGCGATGCTTTTTGGTAATAACACGACAGTGGCAATTTTTCGCTGCATCATGTAAAATGTACTTAATATAAACACGATTTGACTTCATCGTTGTATGAGGTGCAATTTTCACCGTGCTCGAAGTTGAAAGCGTTTAATACATAATGAAATGATTTATTCGCATGACAAGAGTGTTTGATTTGGTTATGCTGTGTGCATTTCCGCGCTACACGACAGTGGTAAACACCGACAATGAGAAAGTTCGCCATTAACGAGAGATTTTCACGTATGAATACTTCGATGTTGTAGTATGAAAAACAAAACACGAAAGCTTATTACAGTTCGTCTTCTAGGGAATGACACTCGGTGCAATTGTAATACGTGCTGTAGTTGATCTTTGTCGCAATAAATTTGAATTTTTTACGAACAGTGCGCCATATTCACTCCAGCTCAATGTCTATAATTGGAACGAAGAGTCGACCTGCATTGAAAATATTCGTTTTAGATCCATTGTCTGTCTTTGCTGTATTGACTAATGAAAAGTTTGAACAAGTTTATTGAAGTTTCGTACCTCATTTGCAATCCCTTTTGTAGTGCGTTAATTTTAGTCTCCGTGAACATCTCCCTCGCTCGAGGATTAATTGAAAGCTCCACATGCAGCAGAATTTACTTACTCGTTTTATGCATTGAATGCGATTAAACATTGGACCTTTTTTTTTTTTTTTTTTGCAGTCCAGTTGCATATAAAAATATCTACTGATACTTTAGACCTTAGAATGGGTACAATGCCCTCGCATTTCTGGTGAAGGGTGAAATCACCTGTATAAAAATATATTCATTTCCGGTATTTACAAATATAATGCTAATTGGTTTCTCCTTACCATCGAATAGAACCGAGGTAAAAGAGTTACCTATCGAATATGTTTATATTCCGGATTTAGCAACTCTGTGAAGCCAATTAAACGGCATTAACGCTGCGGTGGTTTTTCTTTCACCCTTTTTTCCAAAAGGTATTCCCAGATACCGAAATTGTACATTTCCCTGGAAAGATTACCTCGTGGTATACGAAGTTATACCTGCGAAACCAATTAGGAATATATCCGAAGAAAAGAAAAAGGTATTCGCTGTCGTAAACACCGTGAAATATATTCGTTGGTGGTGTTTTTTCTGTAATGGTCTCTAAATCGATGTCTTTTATACTTTTGCGGAAATATTTCAAACTGTACAAGGATTTTTATCGCAATTATACGAGCATTTCTGACAGCTCGAATATAATCTGATGATGAATTCAAAACTTTCGTGTTGGTGACTCATTCGATGTGTAAAAGTATGAAATTCCCGACTCTGCTCGATGTGTAATCTACCTCGTGGCTCGTGTACGTTGCTTATCGAGCCATTATGGAGATATGACTCGGGTAATAAAGTACTGCATTGTTTTATAGTTGAAAGTTTAATTTACTCTTCAACTCTTTTGTGACGAATTAATTGCGAATGGGGTATGTGTGAATGGGAAGTGGAGAGGGGTAAGTGGATGAGTTTCTTATATGACAGATAATGCATTGCAGTGTTTGATTATTTTTAATATAGTTTTTCCAAGTATGAATTGCTCTTGAAATTGTTTATAGAGAAATGTGCGAGTTGCAGATAGCAATTAGAATGGAATTTGTGAGCTGAGTGCTGCTGAGTAACCAGTTATCATTTTTCAGCGAATTCATTAGTTGTTGTAATATTGTGATCAAAAGTGAGATAAGTACTCTGATAGATGCTATTGAGTGAGGTAGAAGTATTGTGTATTGAGAGTTTAAGAAAATTGCTCATCATTTTAAATCTAAAAAAATTAAATCTGATGTAAAATTAGTCAGAGGGTGAAAGGCTAGACCACTCCCACATCAAAAAGCAGAACTGATTTTTTTTATTGGAAGAATTGGATTTAGTCTGAAGATTTTTGAAACTGGTGGTATTTTTTGAGAGGGGGGAAGGGGTCATTTTGAGATGGAAAAAATGGGTAAAAATTGAATATTAAATTATAATGTATGCCCGGATTGCCCGGTATCAAAAATCAATGGATTTTTCTGGCAGGCCTGAAAAACTGAAACGAACAAAACTAAAAAATCTCAAAAAACTGAAGCCAGGATACAAAAATTGAAATAATATTCTTCTGTAGGTATACATTTTTAATGCTTTGATTTTTCTGACTTATTCTTGACTTGGTTTTGTAAAAAAAATTAATTGAAGCTGAAATTCGAAAATTGAAATAAGTTTAAGTATTTTAAAATCGTGAGTAATTTTCATCTTCATTTTTCTATACTTAATTCAATAATTTTCCAGCTTCAAAAACATTTTTGTTCATTTTACAAGGAAACCCTAAAAAATCTGGAAAAGTGGGGGAATTATAAGGGTCTATGGAAAAGTCAAGAGAATTTTCAATTTCCATGAAATCAGGATCACTACAGACCGGGAAAACCGCATAAAAGTCACGAATTTGAATCGTGGTCGCTAAAGTCGCGAAAAGGTCACAAAATTTACCCAATTTCATCAAATTTTGCGAATTTTTCTCAATTGTTCAATTTTTTTCACCGTTTACAAAGCAATTTTTTTTAAATGTAGCTTTTTGAACACTTTTTCATGTATGTAAAGCTCTTTGCTTCCATTCAGATAATTCAACAGATGAACAGAAGGGTATTTTGAAGCAGAAAAATGTGCCTTTCTAACAGACTTTGTGGATTCGGAATTTTGGAAAAATTTTCGATTTTTTGAAAAAAAAAAAAAAGAGGCATTGTGTTTAAAAGTGGAAAAAGTAAAATGTTTTGGAGTTTTTTGACATGGATATGTCTTAGGGCTGGGGGGTAAAATTTTGAAAGTGTAACGATAACGCTGGAGGTGTAACGAAACGCTGGAGGTGTTACGAAACGCTGGAGGTGTAACGTAATGTTTTTAGATCAAGACATAATGGCATTATGTTAGACTTGAAAAAACTTAGAAAAAATTCATTTTAGATGAACATATAATGATATTATGTTAGAGTTTCACAATAAACACTGGTTTTGTAACATAACTCTTGTGGGTGGTAGTTATGTGATGTTGTTAAAACTAGACATAATGATATGATGCTGTCAAGTCTAAACATAATGGGATTTTATTAGTAAGATAGAAAGATCGTTTTTAGATCGAGACATAATGACAATATGTTAGACTTGAAAAAACTTGGAAAAATTTCATTTTAGATGAAGACAACATAATGATATTATGTTAGACTTGAAGAAACTTAGAAAAATTTCATTTTAGATAATAACATAATGATATTATGTTGGAATGCCAGTGCATGTAACGTAATGTAAAGTAACTTAACGTTTTTCGATTAGGACATATGACATTATGTTAGACTCAAAGAAACTTGGAAAAAATTATTTCAAAAAGTCGGTCGGTCGAAAAGTCAGTTGGTCAAAAAGTCGGTTGGTCGAAAAGTCTGTCAAAAGTCCTCAATAAATCGGATAGTCGATTTAATAAATTAAAATGTTGATTCGATAAAACAGAGGGTCATTTTGATAAATTGGAGTTGATTCGATAAATTGGAGTTGATTCGATAAATCAGAAAGTCGATTCGATAAATCTGAAAGTTGATTCGATAAATTGGTAAGTTGATTTAATAAATTGGAAAGTCGCTTTGATGGTCATTTTGATAAATTGGAGTTGATTCGATAAATTGGGGTCAATTCGATAAATCAGAAAGTCAATTTGATAAATCGGAATGTCAATTTGATAAATCAAAAGGTCAATGAATTGAAAAGTTGATGAATTAAAACCAGGGTAAATTGAAAAGAATGAAAAATTAAGAAATCAAAAAGCCAAGAAATCAAAAAGTTGAGAATTTGAGCAATCAAAAAATAGAGAAATTAAAAAGTTAAGTAATCTAAAAGCCAAGAAATGTAATGATCGTGAATTTTAAAAGTCATTATGTCAGCCTTGAAGAAAGTTGAAAAAAAATGATTTCAGAATTCAGATTAGCACATAATGATATTATGTTGTATCAAGTAGTTTAAGTAAGTTTTTAGTGTGATGTTTTTGAATCAAGACTTGAAAACGTTAGTAAGATAGTTAGACATAATGACATTATGTTGAATCAAAAATTTGAGTGTGTTCCACCACCTTCTTGGTAACCAAAAAGGGTCTCTTCATCTGTGCAACAGAGTTAACACAGTAACTTGAGAAAATGCCTTTATGCACTCTCCTACTAACGCTCCAACTGAAAAAACAATTAATGCATCTTATTCTTATTGACATATCCATGTTCTAAGATTTTTGCTTTAAAGCAAAAAACGCGTTCATTTTTACTGGGATTTTTTAAAAACCCAGGGGGAGAAATTGTTTGAAAAAATTATTATTATTATTTGCTGTTTCATGGTAATTCTCCTTGGACCGGATAATCACATCATATTGACCCTGTAATGAATTTGATTATTTTTGGAAGGGGGGGGGGAATTCCCGAATTTTGAATTTTAGAAAATTTGCAGACACCCTGGAAATTCTGTTAGAATCCAGAAGAAAGATAGATTATTTTGTTTAAGTATGTATTTTTCTGTTCATTTTATCAAAATTTTTTTGCCCTCCCTTTGCTTGTGCTTTAGATATTTCATTTGTTTTTTTTTGTTTTAAAAATTTCATGAATATTCTTTTAAAAATCTCGGTAAATGTTTTAAAATCATGCTGCAAAAAAATTCAAAGTAGCTCAAATGGTCTCATACTTATTAAAATATTGGAAAATTTAATCGTGAAAAAGTCACCTGGTTTCAGAAACATTGCTCATTAAAGCTCCGAAAAACTTGTGAAAGTAGTCCGGAAAATCTATAAAAATCAGAAGGAACCCCATTTCTGAAATATTGTGGACACTCTGTTTTAAAATGATGTTTCAACATCATCCAAGTTGAAAAAAATTTTCGTTGAAAGTTTTTAAAACTGCTGCTCTCTCGAATAATAAAACAGCCTGTTTTGTTTTTCATCAGTCATGACAAGTTCTAGTATCATTCGTAGGCTTGTGTCATCTCAATTTTCAACTCTCCATTTACTATGTACTGCGAGTGAATACAATCCTTCGAATGGCATGTAGAGCAACTCATGTTACATCGATGCATTATAGTTTACCTACCTACTCTCTGAATTGCAGAACAACTTTTAGTAGGAATGATGGAATGTAGAAATCGATAAATTTTGAAGTGGTTTTTTTTTCTTTCAATTCGAATCGTGAAAATTCTCAGAAAACTGAATGTAAATTTGAAGTATGAAATGATTATTAAAATTTCAGTTTTGGTTATGCACTTGAAGTGTGGAGAAATTCAAACAGAAGAGGCAATTTTGAAGATTTCTTTGAAAGCTTTCTAGTTTTTTCTTGAAAAATAAAAACTTTGAGTCAAGTTGAAGATAATTTTTAAAAACAATTTGTTCATTTTATTTCGTCAAACTATCTATTTGTTTGTTCATATCATTTTATTCAATTTGTATACGAAATGAGTTTCGATTAATGAAATTTCTATCTTTCGATAATAATCATACCCTGTTAAACTTGTCCAAATGCCTTGCAGCATTCTCACCCTCCTTTCCCTTCCCAAATCTCTCAAAAAAATTACACCATCGTTTCACACCCAAAACCTCACAACAACACATCTGTTGAACAAATTCCATCCTTTATCTTCCGCTCCGCGGATCGATGACATCGGGCCAGAAAATAAATAAAAGCCGACAAAAAATCTCTAAATATTTACCCGAAATAAATATAAAAGTTAATTTAAAAAAAGAATTCGTTACAGAGGACTCGACACGAACTCGCAGCTCAACGCAGCGGTGTGTTGTTCGAGTATTTGACTACGTTTTTCAGCATCGCCCGTATAGGCCTGGCTTGCTCCCTTTGCACGTTTTAATAAATTTTTGCCTTTTATTACCTATATTATATAATGGAGCTTTACGTCCGTCCGTCGTGCTCGTCCTGGTCGGTGTCGTAGTCCTTTATCGGTACACCAGATGAAAAAATATAATAATTTCAACGTAGTAATACGTTCTCTTTTTTTTTCCTTTTAATAAAAAATAATACCGATGGTGGGTATATTTTACCCCCTCGTTCGGGGTACGGCCTTATATACCTATACCGAATCCGGACCTGGTATTCGATTGATTTTCAAAAACTCGAATCGAATGGCTGGGTTTTGGTATCCTATACCGTAGAGGTATAAGGTCTATACATTTATTTAGCATTAAGGTGTAGACGTAAGAGAGAGAGCTGAATAAGGGCACGATAGGGCGACGTACCAGAGGAGTGAATTAATTAAATTAATATTCTCAAACAGAACCGCATCTAATTTCGGAGCCGAAATCCGATTAAAACTTAAAAGCGAACTTGGATGATAGATCGTATAGACTCCTTTAGCGATGAAACGAATAACAAAAAATATCATACACATTATATCGCTCTCGTATACCATACTTTATTCGTACGATATATAAGCGCATATCTTACATCAATGTACTACATAGACATACAACTAACGCTCAACGCACAAAAAGAAACACATCTATTCAACAATTTTTTTTTTTCATCCTCAAAGTACACGAATATTATTCGGCATATGGTAAAAATACACTGAGCGAAAAAAATCGTACTATTTGTATAAGAGTTACAACGCTGAGAAAAAATTATTACGGTGTTTTACGCGCATTCACGTATAAGAACGATTTCCTCGCAAGACGTTTAGGTTTCATGGTATATACGTCTACGTAACGTACACGAAACGGGAAAACTGTTTGTTTGATGAAAAAAAAAAAATTACAATCTCAATGAGCTACAGAGCGATGTTATTCCTTTAGTGGGTGAGATAGAGGCAATATGTCGACATGACCTTTTACACTCGGTTTTGCGCAACTTACCCGCAGCCAGATTTGCCGAATTTAATGTATCGAAAATAATATCTTTTTTTATGTTTATAAAAAAAATATTTTCGACAAAACGGGGCTTTTTCTCGCGTTATTATGGCGAGCTGGGTGCTCTGCTGCGAAAAATTGTTTTCAAATGGGGCTCGAGAATGTTTCTCGGGTGGATTTTTTTCCGGATCTTTTTGTTCAACGTGCGTGTTTATCGAGAGTGAATAATTAGGTTGGGCGAGTTTGGGAGGATTTTTAGGTTTGATTTTTATGGCTGGAGTGATCATTGGGGTTGAAATTGATCTAGGATGGGGTTTCTTGGATGCGTGGAGAATATAACGAGAAGTTGTACATTTATATTGCAGTAGGTATTTGCGAAAATTAATGTTCGAAAAAAATGATGTGGTTTAATCAACAGTGATTGAGAGCGGTTCATTAGAATTATTATTTGTACGAGATCAATTGAATCAATACAAATCAATCAACGAATAGTGTACCTGATAAAAATTGGTGGAAATCGATGTCATATAAGAATTACCATAATCGTTTTGAATTCAGATTAACATTGTTAGTCTTTATTTTATACTCGTAATCAGTCGATATCCGAATGAGATGAAGTAGAATCGGTATTGCAAAAAATTTATGGAATTCACATTTTTAGGAAAATTATCCAATGGGTACTAAGTAGAATGAAATTAATTCATCGATTCCTTGGATCTTGGAAATGATGGTATGAAGTAATTCTTGGAACGAAATTAAATCAATGTTATTTTTAACGAAATGGATGTTGAGCAAGCAAAATTTTATCAATTTTTATGACTAATTTTCTCATAATAAATTTTACCTTAATTCAATCAAAATCAACTTCGTGCTGTGAAGTCGCCAGGTTTCCAATCAAGAACTAAGTTTATAGCGAATTAATGAGAATTTATTTTGTTGTTGACTTAATCAAAGCTGATTTCACATTGAAACCGATAACATTCGATTTAAAGGTGATTTAATCAAAATCATTGATCAAAATCAATTGTTGGACAGAATTGATCAAAATCAATTTTTGGACAGAATTGATCAAAATCAATTTTTGGACAGAATTGATCAAAATCAATTTTTGGACAGAATTGATCAAAATCAATTTTTGGACAGAATTGATCAAAATCAATATCACATCAACATTGATCAAAATCAATTTCATGTCAAAATTAATCAAAATCATCAAAATGAATTCTTATATCAAAATTGATCAAAATCAATTTTATGTCAAAATTGATCAAAATCAATTTTATGTCAAAATTGATCAAAATCAATTTTATGTGTCAAAATTGATCAAAATCAATTTTGTGTGTCAAAATTGATCAAAATCAATTTTGTGTGTCAAAATTGATCAAAATCAATTTTGTGTGTCAAAATTGATCAAAATCAATTTTATGTCAAAATTAATCAAAATCAATTTTATGTCAAAATTGATCAAAATAAATTTTTTGACAGAAGTGATCAAAATAAATTTTTGGACAGAATCGATCAAAATAAATTTTTGGACAGAATCGATCAAAATCAATTTTTGGACAGAATCGATCAAAATCAATTTCACATCAACATTGATCAAAATCAATTTCATGTCAAATTTAATCAAAAACAATTTCATGTCAAAATTAATTAAAATCAATTTCATGTTATATTTAATCATAATCATCAAAATAAATTCTATATCAAAATTGATCAAAATCAATTTTATGTCAAAATTAATCAAAATCAATTTCAGGTATGAAGATCATAATCAATTTCACGATAAATCAATAGCATTCAATTTCAAGATGAATTGATCAAAATTTTCAAGTTGGGTGATTAAAATCGATTTCACGATAATAAATCAAAACTCTATAGTAATTTGATTTCAAGATGAATCGATCAGAATCGATTTTACACCAAAATTCATTATAATTGATTTCAAGATGAATCGAGCAAAATCGGTGTCATGTCAGAATAGATCAATTTCGATCTATAAGATAGACTGATCAAATCCGATTTCAATCTGAAATCAATTTTGTTGTGAAATCGACTTAAAATTGATTTTGGCATGAAATCAATCAAAACTGATTTCCTGTAAAATCGATGAAGTCGATAATTATTTTCCTTGGATTTATTTCATTCAAACTTGACAAAACGAAATGCATCCAAACGAAATTCGCAATTTTCTGGGCAATTGAAATTTTTTTCGAATTTCTCACGTCATCGCCTTTGCAAATCTTTCAGTTAGGTGTTGAATTTCCCATTTTTTCAGTCATTTCGAAAGCTGTTCGTTCTCCCAATATCACGATTATTTTTATGAAATTTTTCACCAGGTAATTTTGGCAGTGAATTGAAATTGAGGTTAGTACGTAACGGACCTATCCAATTATATTATTTTATTTCTGGACGAATTCACCAACAAACGATTAAAACACCAAACACCCTATTTATTAACATCAAACACCCAGAAAAAACTCACGTCATCAGGGCAGTCCTCGACTCGAATGATTTAACATCACGTGATTAGCTTTCTCGTCAACGACTCCTGCTCTCCATAGGCATATAATTTATACACCAAAAGCGCCGGTATTCTTTGAAAAAATGAAATTACTACCGCACCGGGGTAATTTTTTGCGCGAGTCATTCGTATACCTACCGCTCGTACCAATGTGTACATATATATTAAGGGTAAATATTAATATGACCCTGTATCTACGCGCTAATTTACAGTTAGTTAAGTTTGTTTCGCATGTAGACGGGCGTGTTATCAGATTAAAAGACATCTGATTACCTATTTGGATTTGGCCTTTTGTGCTCGAGTACATTTATAAACCCACAGTCGCAAATAAATTCCAACTTTCGGGGGTTAAATTCAAACAATGCTTTTTCCGCTTAAAAACATTTCCTCGGAGGATTTTGGCGTTTTTCGTTGCTTTTTTTCTCCTACCCCAACCGAGCGTTGGAAATTTGTCGGTAATTAACGCGATTTCCGAGCTGGACCGGGAGGGGCCCGGGGGGCCGTCGCCATTACCAGCGGAGAGAGAGAGCGAATGAAAAATGAAATTTTTTGGCCGCAGTTCGACGCTGCGCTGCGTGTTTGTACCGATGAATTATGTAATATGTTTTAAATAATAAAGAAACGTATTTTATCGGTAGAACGCGAAATGGAGCGGCGTGGCGGTCGTGTAATGTACAATTGTATTATTTTGTTACTTTTTCGTATACGTCTGTGTGTCTCTGTTGCGGTGTGTTTTCGCCCTGGTATGTTGTTCTTTCGGGCGAGGCGGCCTCGTGTTTTCCTTATATGTTTTTTTTCCTCTCCGACTGGCTTTTAGGAGCTCTGGCCGCGTATTTTCCTAGTGTGTCGGTATTTGTACCGGGGGTAACCGAGAAAGAGACGGAGAGAGAAAAAAAAGAGGAGTATATTGGCGTTGTCGTCGTCGTAGTCGTCGGCAACACAGCACAGCGCGCGACCGAAACACAAGAAGAAGAAGAAGGAAAACCCGTATAACGATGTACGAAGACGACATAAATTTTAAAGTTTGAGCAACGGAGCGCAGTTTCGAAAGTTTATTTTAGTTGCTATGTCGTTGCGTCCTAATGATTCGATTCGAATTCCTAGCACAAGTTTTCGCCGTAGTAGGAAGCAGGCCGAGAGGGGGCGGAGGGTATAAAAGAAGAGCTTTATGTAGTTTGGTTTTTTTTCTTCTGGTTTTTGTTTTGTTATAACCGCACAGCACATAGTTTTTATACGCGAAGCCTTTTCTTTTCATTTTTTATCGAATCAATTCTTCTCGGACAGCGGATTATGGATGGAACGTGTATCGCCAACGGGAGCGGTGCAATGAAAGTTAATCATTTTGCTGCTCCGCAGGCATGGCAGCCGGAGTTGGCCGCGTACGACGATGGTTGTTTTTAACCAAATGCAAATGACGGAATTCTTGATGAATTTAAAGCTCCGTTCCCGGCCCTTCGTCCCGGCTAACGAAAGCCCAATCGCGTCGAAGGTTTTGGTTAATTTAGAAGCGAATTCGAGCTTGGACGAAGCTTCGATCGAGTAGATAGCGTAGGTACCGTAACCTACGCTTGTTACACGCAGGTAATTAGCTATATTTTTCAGCTTGTAAAAATAAAGGCTGCGAATTAATCGGTTCGCGGCGGCGAACAGATTAAAAATACGGTGAAAACGGGCCGAGAGATGCGTTTAACCGGGGTGGAGTTTTAGCAGCCCGCAATTCCAAACGGCGGCGGGGATTGTTTAGGTAGATTTAATGAGTGGTTTAAGGGGCGAATTTAGACATAGCGGAAAGTTCTTTTCGATGTAAAGTTTAATTATCGGCTGATATATGGAGCACCTGTAGGGTAAGTTTTCGCCCGAAAACTCGCCAGCGAGCTGGAGTTGCGTTTTACGCGTGCTGAGCCCGAGACCAGCGTCGTGGGCAGAAAGTTTCTATGGTGGTTGGTCGGAATTTTTTGAGGGTTTGGTTGTGTACTAGGATCGGCTAAGGAATACAAATTTCAGATTTTTGAGTTCCAAGAACGCGCAAAAAATGAAAACTGAAGAGACTAGAAAATCGAAAAAAACTGATTATGCCAGAGCCTCTTATTCTTTGATAATGTATAAATGAACTCGATATTTTTGAAAATTTCGAAACATTCAAAATTTTTATTGAAATTAATTTTCATAGTTTATGTGTAGTGACTGTGTAGGTAGACCAAAATAAACATATTTTTTTTTTTGAGAAAATTCGGTCCTTTGTAACTTTTTAAAATTTTATTTTCACAGGTAAAAGTAGTGAGAATAAACAAAACTGAAAAAGCCATAAAACGTTGATGTTTTTTCAAAAAATTGTTCTTTTCGGTACAGATATCGATTTCTGATTCCCTTCACATTTCAAATTCTTATGTCGATTTCATCAAAATTTTGATTTTCAACACATTTTATCCATTTTGTCAAAGAAAAAAGCCAGCTTATGTGTATATTTCATTTAAAAATTGATGTTCATTGTTCATTTGAAGTCGATTTAATTTGAAAATCGATTTCATGTCAATCAGTATAGATTTTTGGTCGATTTTCTCATAGATTGCGTCCAAAAATTGATTTTCCTATTGATTTACATATTTTATTTTTCAAAACTCGATTCACGTAGGTATTCAATTATTCATTTTTCTGGTTTGAAATCGATTTTCATAACAATTTTAAGTATCGATTTTTACATCGACCTGGAGTATCGATTTTGATATAGATCATGAGTACCTATCGATTTTTTTTATCGATCTTGAGTATTGATTTTTTTATCGATCTTGAGTATTGATTTTCATATCGATTTTCATATCGATCTTGAGTATTGATTTTCATATCGATTTTCATATCGATCTTGGGTATAGATTTTCATATCGATCTTGAATAACGATTTTCATATCGATCTTGAGTATCGATTTTATATAGATCTTGAGTATTGATTTTCATATCGATTTTCATATCGATTTTGAGTATCGATTTTATATCGATCATGAGTACCGATCGATTTTTATATCGATCTTGGGCAGCGATTTTTTTATATCGATCATGAGTACCGATCGATTTTTATATCGATCTGGAGCATCGATTTTTTTATATCGATCATGAGTACCGATCGATTTTTATATCGATCTGGAGCATCGATATAAAAATCGATCATAAGTATCTCTCGATTTTTATAACGATCTTGAGTATCGATTTTTATATCGATCATGGGTACCTATCGATTTTTATACCGATCTTGAGTATCGATTTTTGTATCGATCTTGGATATCGATTTTTTGAGCGCCTATTTATCGATTTTTGTATCGATTTTGTTCGATTGCTGATTTATTACAGATTTTGTTCAAATCTCAATGCAGACAAATAATCAATTTTAATTGTCATTGGAAAATTTGATTTTTTACGATTTTTCTTTCAATATTACATTTGATTCTTTCTAAATATCAATTTCTGTGGAATTTCCTTGCGTATCAATTTTATTTTGATCTCGCTCGAATACTTACTTGATTTTTTTCAGTTCAACTTCAACTCACAGATATTAATTTGCCGAAATATCTATTTTCACGAATCTATTGGGATTTAGTGGTAGATTTTTCTAGGGCACCAATTTTTACTATTTTCGCTGTAAGTAACATTACTTTTCGTCTATTTTACTAAAATATCAATATTGATAGATTGATACGTTTTGAAAAACAGATCTTCGTCGATTTCCCCAAAACATCAATTTATTCGTAGTTTTTGACTTTATTTCGCTTAAATCTGCAAGTAATTTCAATATCCATCGAAATTACCTGGAAATGAATCTACATTAAATCAATTTTTGTCGCTATCACCGAAATGTTTTCCAACCAGTAAAAAATTTCATTCGTACTCGTTCAAAAAATCCGTAAACTTCCATCGCTCCGAAACTAGGTCACCGAAAAATACTCGAAAAAACACATCCAACCTGCGAAATACACTCCGGTAATCGTAATTTAAAACAATTATCTTAATTTCAATCCGGAATAAGAAAAGTGCCAGCGTTACGTCGCTCGCGAGACACCGACAAATATAACAATTTACACATAAAACGAACCCTCGAGCTCGAAACGAAAAGAAAAAAACCAAGAAGAAAGTGTAACACGATGAGAAGAAGGCACCTGTGGCACGAAAACGTTATAAAAAAATAATTTCACCGTATTACTGTACAACAGAAGAAAAAAAAAATACACACCCTACTATTCACACTTACCCTTATAACACCGCTGGCACCTCGGCAAAGGTAAAAAAAGAACCGCCATAAGACATGCATGCGATGCAAGCAGGATCCCAGCCAAACACGACACCGGTATCGCTGGCGATTTAATAGCGTGGCGCGGAATACGGCGCGAAAATTTTCTAATTTAGGGTTTTTTTTCATACGCGAGTAAGAAAAACTAAAGAGAAAGGTTATATTAATTTTTTTTCTACCGAGGCATGCAGGTATTAAAATTTATGCCTTCGAAAGCCAGGGCTAGGAACATTTAGAATTTGTTATTTCATTTTACGAGCGCATGCTGCGACATCTGCGCTTACTAAATTTTCAATTTTGAGGCACGAACATTTATTGGAACTTTTTTCAGGCTCTCATTCGGCGTAACATTCTTCAAATAAACGATCGAATCACCGTTGGAAGTTTTTCGTTTGCGAATTTATGGGTCGCGTTACTCCAAGCTCTCGAGATAATCTCCCATTTCTCCAGCAGCTTTTAAATAATTTTGCCGCAAATGGGATTTCCGCGGACCTAGTCCAAATTTATTACAAGTTTTCTGATTCTGATTTTTTTTTCAAAGCTGTGTTCAGTTTTGAAATTTTTCCACCAGTATATTTTTTTCAGTTTTAATTTTCTCTGAATTTTTCCAATTTCAATTTTTTTAATTTTTGTTTTGTAACTTTGCATTAAGTTTCAAAAGTCAAATTGACCAAGTTTACATGAAATTTTATTAGAATTGAAAAAATTCGAATAATTACTGACTTAATGATAATTTGAATAATTGGGAATGGAGATTTTCTATGATTTTTTTCATGACTCAAAAAGTGCAAGTATCTTTTTTCAATATTTTTCAACACTTCCTGATTTTTTTTCTATATTTTCAAAATACTTTCCTTTTTTCAAAACATGGTCTAGTTTTTATCATCATTTTTTTTTTATTGAAAAATTTCTCCCGAGAAATTGAGGTTTTCATTTAATAGGTGATTTTTACAGGAGCTTGGTTCCAACCAATATTGATTATATTTATGAAACTTGGTGATTTTTGAAAATTGTTTTGTAGATAGGCAAGAAGGTAAATAATTGAACCGTTGCACTTGATATTTAAATTTTTTTCCTCTCAAATCACTTTCTTGATTTCAATCAGTCTAAAACGGAAGATTAACTGATTGAAATGGACTGAATTCAGTCACTGATTGGCAATGAAATTCCACTCATTTCACAGTTGATCAGTAAAATTTGACTACCAGTCAGTAAAAATTTGCTGATTCAGTTGGCAAATTTTCATTTTTAATCAGTAATTTTATCATCAGTTACTGAAATGAATCGATAAAAATTTCAATTTTCTGAGTTCAGGAAAAAATTATTGATTTAAAAATAAAAATTCACTTATTGAATCAGAAAATTTTTTACTGATTTGCACAGTGACTCAATTTTGTCCATTTTAACCATTCAATTGTGACTGATTCAGACTAAGCGAGCACTATTCCCAATACTAAAATAAAAAATTTCCTAAAAATATTTTTTTTTCAATTTTGAATTTTTTTTTTTTTTTTTTGGGGGGGGGGGCAATAGTCTGTATTGATTTTTGCACGTATTTTAAAAACATTCAAATGCAGATTATTCTGAATTTCTGAGTTGATTTTTCCATCTGTGAAATGATATCATAAAATTTTTTAAAATTAAAATTTTTTTAAACTGTTGACTTTTTTAGATTTAAATTTTCTTAAAATTTTTTTCACTTGAATTCCTTTGAATTTTTTTTCTATTACTTAACATTTTTTAAAATTTCTCCCAACTCTGTAAATTTTTTCTCATTTTTTTTTTCAAAAATTCACTCTATGTTATTTGAAACTTTTCATCTCAATAATTCATAGCAATTTTTAAAATTTTGAAAAAACGAAGAAATTTTTTTCGAGAAGATTGATGTTTTGAAAAATAATACTGTTGGAAAATTTTCAAAATGATTCAGTTTTACGCAAAAATTGGAATTTAAAAAATTTTAAGAAATCTAGAGTTGGAAAAAAAATGAACTCAGAAATTCGGAGAACAGTAAATTTGAAAAAACTGAAATTGAAAAAAAATTCACACCCTGATAAAATTTTCAAAATGGATACATCTTCGAAAAAATATAATCAAAAAATTAGAAAAAAGCTAAACTCGGAATAAATTTGAGCTCAAATCGTCGGGAATCCCATTTACAGCAAAATTATTTAATCCCTTGGTCTTTCCTCCTATAGGCTCCCTTTATTGGCCTTCCCCTAGCGATTCTACTTCCAACGTACACTTCGGAAGGGTCGAAAAAAAAATGATACACGATCCAGTCCGGCGGTTAATTTCTCATGTAAATTTTACGAGCCATTCGAAGATGCCAGCTCGACGGTGTTTATTGGATGGGCGATGTTGGTAGCGTAATTATCGAAGTTTAGCGGGGCTTTTTTTCCTGCTTTCTTTCGATTAACGCGATAACGGTAATTTCAAAAGTGCGCCACTGCGTTAAAACCGAAAGAAAAACTCAGTCGAGTACGAAACGAGTGTTTAATCTGGTGGGTTAGCCGGTCGGCTTGTAGTTTATTTATTATACTCGCTCCGGCTACAACAGTAATAGACAAAGTTTTGTAATTGTCCAAAAAATCGAATACTACGAGTTTTCTACTGCTAATGCCGACGTTTATATGTTGTAGCTCTTCTGACCTCACATATAGTCGATCGTAGGCCGGTGTACCGGCGCTGGCTCTTTTTTTCCCTCTTATTTCGGCAAAGGATTCTTTTTCGCTGGCGAGAGTTTATATTGTGGAAATTTTCACGGTATAGGCGACGTTAATGGGTGAATATTTTATAGGTGGCGTGTACCGCTCCGGAGACTCCGGAATTGTGTGGCGGCGGGACAAGGGGAAACGTAAATTGCGCCATGGAAAACACGAATACTTCTCGTATACTTATTTCCATTCGGTATATTTTTATTTAAAATTTAGGCTTCGAATTTCTCCCCCTTTTTTTTTCCTACTATATAAAGCAATACTGTGTAATTTGTTTTAAAGTTTCGTTGTCGACACGATTTACATCACGTGAACTCAAAGTTTTTAATTTTTTCGCGCCGGAGAAAGTTTGCGAGCTTGCGAAAATCACATGCTTTCTTAAATTTCTGCTCGGTTCGCGGATCCGCCATCTACAATGCGAGCTTGGCAGGGGGAAGGGGTCGTATCGTAGGCTTTTTTACGTCTATGGTCTGTGATACGATTCATCTGGGAGTAATTCGGAAAATTTTTTCACATTCGTTTTCGTCGTCATTAAAATCTTATTTTAATTCGTTTTTTTCCTAAATATTCGCCTCGTTTGACCTGCTGGCAAACAACTAACGCGTTAATACCGTACCGTAGAACCATTCGAAGTATTATTGGCGCCTTCGAACCGAGATTTCGCAACGTCGACCAATGGAAGCGGTGTCGTGTAAAAAATGTATAGAATTTTGCGCGCAAATATTCCGACAATATTACTATAAAGAGCTATTCGCTTTAAAGCGTTCAGCAAGGCGAAGAGGGATCGCGAATTCCTCGTTTAAAACGAGCCATTTCGATAGCCGGCAGCTGTTAAAGTTCATTGGCGAATTGTACCCAGGACATAGAATGGCCGAATGCGAAAAAGGTCAAGTCGATATGTTGCCTATCTCTAATTGCCAAGGAGGTATTGGTTACGCTTGGCAGCCTCATTTCGGCACGAAATGAATTGCTTTTTGAAGTGAAATTTTTTCCCCCATCCTTCGATGTGTCTCCAAATACCTCCGTGTTGGGATAATCTCCGTACCGCCGCGCCGCCGGATTCGAATCGTATATTTAGCCGCAGCTCGTGTTCGTGTTTCTTTTATTCGAGTGTAAAATCGATGCTTTTGAAGTCGAAAATTTATCTCAGTCGATGCGACGTATGACGATGAACGAATTTCGTTCGGTCCACGAATTCGACCGAATGTTTAACCTCGGATATTTTTTCCGTCTTAGCATGCGAGCTGTGAAGTGGTCCAGCAATTCGAATTGCATTGGTTTTGATTATCCTATCAAATCGGCCTGGTTTCGAGGATGGATTGTGAATGTTTCGAGTGAAAGGATTCAGAAAGCTGTGAAATACTTGATTGAAATTATTTACGAGTCGTTGATGTTGGTCGAAGTTTTTTTTGTAGTTTGTTTTCATTGGAAGGGTGAGAAAGTCTGTACGATAATTTTGTTTGAACTAAATATCAGTGATGGGAAACTGAACTGAAAACTGAAAAAAACTGAAACTAAAAGCTGGAATTGAAAATGAAACTGAAATTATGAAAATTGACCACGGGAACTGGAACTAAAATGATTTTCCAATTCTAGTTTCAGTTTCAACATTTGTAGTTTTTTGGCTTTGAGTTAATGGTTGTTTTGTCTTGTAATTTACAGTGCAGGCAGGGATGAAAAGTTAGCTGAAAGCTTAAAGCTAAAAACTCTCAAGTCGACCAAATTTAGATGGCAAACCTGAAGCTCAAATTTCAAAAATTTTAAAAATAGCAAGCTAAAAGGTAGCCGAAAGTTTTTTCTTACAACTTTAGCTTCGTAATTTTATGACAGACAAGTTACCAGTGAAAAATGAGGGGGTCTCGTCAAATCATTTGAAATAATTACTTTTTTTTTTCAATTTCACCGTTTTTGAAATTTTTTACAATTATTACTGATTTCGAAAATTTTTTAAAAATCACGATATTTTAGATTTTTTTAGATTCCAAATTGAAAAAAAAAATAGGAAAAATTTTGTAAGTGATGGAAAAAGTTTCAAAAAATGAAATTTGAAATAAGTACTAAAAATAGACTCTAAAATTTTTGGAGTGGGTAATTTAAAAATTTTTCTTTCTTAACCACGTAAGTAGTAAGTAAGTACATGTATAAAATTTTGCATGTTGAAAATTTATTTTAAACTCCAAGTTGAAATTTTTGAAAAAAAATTGAAATCGAGAAAAAATTTCAAAATCCAAATTGGATCAGATTTGATTTGAATTTTGAATACCTATAATATTCAATCCGATTCGATTCTTTATTTTTACTGGAGATAACTGAGATAAGCAGGGTTGATACTAATGCTTCATTATTTTGGAAAAAGAAAGGGAAAAAGTGTCCAGTGCTAGGAAAATGTATCTAAAGTCAGATTTTTCAAAATAGTTTTTTTTTGGCCTGAATGGTATGGGAGACTATAAGGGACTTGGATGGGCATCCTAGGTCAATTTTTTGGTAAGATTGAGGCATTTAAAAAATTAGAAAATCATGACTTTCAAAAAAAATCGAAAAAAACACGTTCAAAGCTGTGTCAAAGTCTGAAATGCTTAAAAATGCAGAAAAACCGCTCATTTCCCATATTTTTGGCTCTAACGCAAAATTATGAAAAAGTTAAAAATTGAAAGTGATGAATTTTTATCAAGTTATGAATTTTCGACTAGGTATTGATATCAATATTCTATACTTCGGGGAAAGAGCGAGATGAAGCTCAAAATTTCAAATAATTTTTATTCTACAAATTTTTGAAAAAAAAAAATCATGTAGAAAAATTTATAGTCGATTCTCATCAAGCACCTAAATTATTCTTTGTTCTCTTGTTAGCGCCTCGGAAAACCAAAGGAACCATGTGTTATTAGAGTTTTCCCAGCTTTTTTTAAAATTTGAGTCATTTTGGGGGTATGGATCAAAAAATTTGTATAAATTCAAAATCAGCATTTCTAAAAACCCAACAAACCAAACATAACCGATTTTTTGTTTGAATTTGAGACTCAAAAAAGTACTATTTCAAGCTCAAAAATTTGAAAGTTTTGATGTTTTTTGTGATTTTGATCTTAGTCTGAAAATTTGAAAATAAACTGAAAAAAAAGTCTGTATTATGCTTTCAAGTCCTCCAAGAGGACTCTAGTAAAAGAAACTGAAAATTCTGGAGAAAAAAATGTCAGTTTTCTGTGATTTTCATTACTTTTTTTGGAAGGGGGGAGGAGGTATATGAAGTTATCAAAAATAGTTTTTTTTTGAATTTTTGGTACCATTTCTATTAGAATTAGTATGTAGTTAAAATATTTTTACACTGCTTTTAAATTCCAACTCAATTTTTATGATTTTTACCCCCTCAGTTTCTCGTACTTTTTTTTTTTTAAGAAAAAAATTCAAAAATATTAACCAAAAAATACTATATTATTGAGAAGGCCAACCGACGAAATTTTCAAAACACCCTCTGTCAAATTAGTCTAACCGCAATATCGAAGAAGTTATCACATTTTAAACGCACGAGCCATTCCGATAGTACCTTCGAATAAACAATATCCACAATACGTTATTTTCGTACATGGTCGCGTCGAAAATACGATAGAATGGTGAAATTGAAGGGGCGTGAGCGTGAGTTGCAGCCTCTCGAAACAATTCCCCTGTAATATTTCTTTTATAGCGAATCATTTCAGATTATCGCGATGCGCGATGATTGGAGATATTGGAAAGCAGACGCAGAAGAGGTTTTCGGCGTTATTTTAAAAACTATCTGACATTTTGGGTATATATGTGTACGGTTAGTACGTTTACGGTAGTCGTATGTTATTGCTGTAGAAGTTTGCAGTTTCCCTCGTTTTTATTTCCACATTCTGACCTGTCGTTAATGAAAATCGCTTGAAAAAGTTGAAATTCTCGACTTTTAAAATAAGAAAAACTTGCGAAATAGAATTTCACCGGAACTGATGACACATGTTTCTATATAATGCGAGTTTATTGATCGGAAGTTCTTGGAATATCGCCTTGCGTCTTATATGAAGTTGTGTTTTTGTTCGATGTCGTATTTTTTCGATATGAGATTATCATTTTGGTATATCATATGTTTGTTTAGAGTCGCGATCGAATAATATAGGTAGATACATTATTGTAATGATCTAATTAATTTTCGTCACATGTTGTAAAGATTTTAATTTGTCATAATATTATTCGTTTGACTTGTATCATTTATATGACCGTTATTTCAGGAGAATTTTATCTAATTTTCGTTACAGTAAATGTAGGCAGCTGCTCAAAATCAAAATTTAGTCTGCCAATGTTGATTTTTCAATTTCTTGGCAAATTTTTTCCATTCCCTCCACCTATAGTGTGTAGATTTTCGCAATGCATACTCTCTCAATTTGAATCAGTCAAAAATGCCTAAATTGACTGATGAAATAGAGAAAATTACATAAGTCACTGATAATCAGTCAAATTCCACTGATTCCCCAGTTAATCAGCGTCATTTTACTGTCAATCAATGAAAAATTACTGATTCAAATAGGTAGGTACTGAATTTTGATTGTTTTGAATCAGTGAAAATTAGTTGACTGATTGAAATCAGTAAAAATTACTGATTCAAATCCCTGAATTTTCACTGTTGAACCAGTAAAAAAATTCACTGATTGAATCCGTAATTAATTAACGATTGAATCAGTGAAATTTTATTTTTACTGATTCAGTAGTGAAAATTCACTGATTAATTCGTAATTTTTTTTACGGATTCCTAGTGACTTTATTTTGTCGATTTTAATCAGTCATTTTTGACTGATTCCAATTAAGAGAGTACTTTTCAAGTTAGAAAATTAAGGCTTGGTTCCCAATTCAACTCCCTAAATCTGAATCAGTCAAAAATGCCAAAATTAACTGATTAAACAGTCTAGATTATGTCACTGATTATCAGTCAAATTCCACTGATTCCCCAGTTAATCAGTGACATTTTATTGTCAATCAGTGAAAAATTACCATCAGTAGGAAATGAAAATTCACTGATTGAATCAGTATTTATTATTTTTTTTTTTACTGATTTCTACAACGACATGATTGCGTCTAAATCAGTCAATTTGACTGATTCACATTTAGAGAGAATATCAACTTTCCAAGTTAATTTCAATCATCTAAAATAATGTGTTTTCGGACTAAAGGTCGGTTTTTTGTGAAAAATCACATATTTTTGTGGTTGACACAGCAACGTTGCACAAGTACTCTCTAAACTTGAATCAGTCAAAATTCCCTGATTAATAAGACAAAAGTGTGCAACTGAAGAAATCAGTGAAAATTTTACCGGTTTAATCAGTGAATTTTCATTTTTGAATCGGTAAAAATTGTAATTTACTGATCGAATCAGTAAAAATTGTAATTTACTGATCGATTCAGTAAAAATTTTTTTTTACTGATTCAATCAGTAATTATTCACTGATTCAATCAGTAAATTTCAATTTTTACTGATTCATTTCAGTAGTTGAAAAAAGATTACTAATTCAAAAATGAAAATTCACTAATTGAATCAGTAATTTTTCACTGATTGACAGTCAAATTTCACTGATTAACAGTTGCACACTTTTCGCTGTTTAATCAGTGAATTTTCAGTTTTTTGACTGATTCAGATTTAGAGAGTACTCTCTAAATCTGAATGAGTCAAAAAACTGAAAATTGGCTGATTAAGCAACGAAAAGTATGCCACTGTTAATCAGTGCAATTCGACTGTCAATCAGTGAAAAATTCCTGACTCAATCAGTGAAAAATTACTGACTCGATCAGTGAAGAATTACTGACTCGATCAGTGGTAAATTACTGATTCGATCAATGAAAGATTACTCTTTCGATCAGTGAAATTTTACTGATTCGATCAGTGAAAAATTGCTGATTCGATCAGTGAAAAATTGCTGATTCGATCAGTGGAAAGTTACTGATTCGATCAGTGAAAAATTACTTCAATTTACTACTTCAATCGGTGATTAATTACTGATTCAATCAGTAAATTAAAATTTTTACTGTTTCATTTCAGTAGTTGAAAAAAAATACTGATTCAAAACTGAAAATTCACTGATTAAACAGCGAAAAGTGCGCAACTGTTAATCAGTGAAATTTGACTGTCAATCAGTGAAAAATTACTGATTCAATTAGTGAATTTTCATTTTTGAATCAGTAATCTTTTTTTAACTACTGAAATAAATCAGTAAAAATTTCAAATTACTAATTCAATCAGTGATAAATCCCCGATTCAATCAGTGATAAATCCCCGATTCAATCAGTGATAAATCCCTGATTCAATCAGTGATAAATCCCTGATTCAATCAGTGATTAATTACTGATTCAATCAGTAAATTAAAATTTTTACCAATTCAAAAATGAAAATTTACTGATTAAATTGGTAAAATTTTCACTGATTTCTACAGTTTTATACTTTTGTCTTATTAATCAGTGAATTTCAATTGATTCAAAAGAGAGTTATTTTGATTCAGTGAAAAATGCCTAAACTGGCCGATAAAATAGAGAAAATCAAGTCACTGATAATCAATCAAATTCCACGGATTCTTCGTTTAAACAGCGTCATTTTACTGCCAATCAGTGAAAAATTACTGATTCAAATAGTGAATTTTGATTGTTGAATCAGTAAAAATTAATTGCATGACTGATTGAAATCAGGAAAAATTTACTCATTTAAATCAGTGAATTTTCATTATTGAATCAGAAAAAAAAATTCACTGATTGAATCGGTAATTAATTACCGATTGAATCAGTTATTTTTTTTTACTGATTCCTACGGTGACTTGATTTTGTTAATTTTAATCAGTCAATTTTGATTTGTTCAATTAGAGTACTCATAAAATAGTGAAATGAAATTCGGAGGAGAGGGGGTCCGAAGTTTAATGAAAAATGTTTTCTAGTCAATATACACCATTTTAAGATGTTTAGGAGTCCGAAAGCCTCGAGGGCCAAATTCACCTATTTTCGGGCCCTATACCCTTTGAACTCGTGTATTAAAAATGGGTCACCACCCATCTTCCCGTTTCTTCATCGCTAATTTTCAATTCCAAACCTCCCCCCCATCACGTTCCACAACCAAAGGTTCACCTCTACACCCTAGCTTATCCCTGATTTCAACCCCTCTAACCCATGTATCTTTTCAATATCCAGCAGCAGGCAATGGTGTCACAATGGGCGAAACTAGAAAGCGTATGAAAGAATCTGGCGGCGGCGGTGGAGGCGGTGGTTTTGCAGCGCATTCAAGAACATTACCGAAGACTAACTTCCCTCACCTTCATCACCGTTCCCATTCTCATCCGCACACGTTTCCGCATTTGCCGCATCATCACTACCATACCCATCCGCATCAGCACCATCATTCCCAACGTCACCCGTATTCGGTACCCGGCGACGTATACATAACTACCTTGAACGTCACCCCGAGCGTACACAGCGATTTCGAAGAAGACGAAGACGAACGTTTCCGTCATCATGGTCTATTCGGCAGCGAAACGGATACCGATGACGGGAAGGTGACCAGCGTTACGCATACGCCCTCCCCTCACCACTTGCTCAACGGCAGTAATGAGACGCAGACGGAGGAAGATGACGAAACCACTCTTAGAGAGATACTCGTGAGGTACGTCCGCATCTCCTGCACCCTCACACCTCAATGTGTGCGGCCTCATCCTTAACACGCCTTCAATTAGCTAGACCCTCGTACGGGGGTGAAAAAAAAGTCGATAATTCATACGTGTGTGTATACGCGGAAAACCCGAACGGTGGAAAAAGTCGGTTGGGAGGGGGGCCCTCAGTCAACCGTCGTCGTTTCGCTGGTTGTGTTTATTTTGCGTTTTTACGATTAAATTAATTATCATTAGGCGTTCGTTGTAATTATAGCCTACCACGAATGACATTATACCTAATGGCTACTTTTTCGCCGTCTGCGTTCGCCGATTATTTACAGGTTTTAATTATTTTCGCCATTATCGTCGTTTCGTGATTTTAATTAGAATTTTGTAGTAGCCGTTTCGTGTCTACGAGCTAGTTTATACCTCCGGCCGACTCGTGAATTTTCACTGGCCGTCTCTCTCGCTCCGGAGGTGTGATACGTACACCGAGGGCTCGAAATATACGAGTATTTAAATCTCTTAATTTTCACCAGCTACGGTTATTCGTGTTTGAAACGAATTGAAAAATTTACCTCCTCGTTGAACGGTTGAACCGGCCGGAGCTGGCTGGGGTTCGGGATCGGGGGAGCGTTCGAGGTGGAGTAATTTGCATCGATATAGTCTGCAGTCTAACTGGCGAAGTGCTTTGGAAATCGAAATCGGTGTACTTTTTTGGGGGTGCGAAAACATCAGTGGGATTTTCATGTGTACGAGTCCCATAGTTCCGAAAAAAGTGTTTTGAATTTTTACTTTTGCTCAACAGTGAGGTTTAACCCCCCCCCCCCCCCATGTCCACACTTTTTTAGTTAAACCAGGAGCAAAAAAATTATTCACAGTCTAGTCACGGACACTTCTCTCACTCCAAATATGTCAGATTCCTCGGATAACAAGCATAATGGGATATCAGCACCCTCAATGTGTGATTGTTAGTAAAATTTGACCATTTGTTAGCTCAGGTCAATTTTCATTTCAGAAAAATTGACAAATAACCTGTGAAAATGAGGCAAAATATTACCAAAAACTTGAAATGACGATCAAAATTTTTTTGAGTAATTTTTGAGAATTATCAGTACAAGCCAATTTTTGAGTATTCTTCAATAATTATCATGTAATTTGTCAAATATTGAGTTGAAATTTCATGAATAGCTCATAGATATTGATTTAAAATTAAATTTGAGCTTTTTTGATCAATTTTGAAAAGTTGGACCAATTTTCAAAAATTTTCAAGATATTTACGAATCAATTATAAAAATGGATAAAATTTTACCAAAAACTTGAAAATTTTGACCAATATTTTTTGAAGCAATTTTTGAGAATTTTGAGTGCTGACTAGTTTCTGAGTATTTTCGAAAAATTTATTCATGACCGATCATAAATTGGTTAGAATTTTACGAGAAACATTGAGATGTTATTGAAAATGTAATTTGAACATTTTCGATCAATTTTGAGCCTTTAGATCAATTTGAAGGAATTTAAAAAAATGTAAGCGTGGCCAATGAAAATGAGGTAGAATTTTATCAAAAAACTCATAAAAATGTTGACCAAGATTTTTTTGAGCAATTTTTGAAAGTTTTGAGCCCAGGATATTTTTCGAGAACTTTTAATTATATATATAATAATTATACATTATGATCAATCAAAAATGTGTTGAAATTTCACGTACAGTTCAAGGATATTGGTAAAAATGTAATTTGAGCATTTTTGAGCAATTTTGATCCCAAAATGAGGTAAACTTCAAGTTTTGTTTTGAAAAATCGGCGTGGGCCTACCAAAATGTGATACCTAGAATTTCACCAAAAACTTGGAAATGCTTACCAACATTTATAAAAATTTCAAGTTTTTCCAAATTTTTGATTATTTAGAAAAATTGAAATCAACTTACAAAAACAAAAAAAAAAAACGAAAATGACGTAGAATTAAACCAAAAAATTCAAAATTTTCATCCGAATTTTATGTAAGCAATTTCTCTATTTTTAAAAAATTGTTACAAAAATTCAAGAATGTGAACCAAAAAAAATTCCTAAAAATTTATCAAAGCAAATTTTGGTTTACATATTTAAATTCTGACAGATCATTATTAATTATCAATACTCAAAAACTGGCGTGTTCTCAAAGTTTCAAAAATTAATTTAAAAAGTTAAGGATTCCACACATTTTTCCAAGTATCTAAATTCTCAATCAGAAAAACTCCTGAAAAATACATGTACTCCTGAATCTATTTCCCCGCAAAAAAATTTCCGAATGAATAAGAAATTGACGATAATTTTTTTACTCCAGTGTTTTCATAAAACTCTGTTGTGAGCCAATATTTGACCTCTTAAATTTTTTAAAGAAATGATGTTGAGACTTTGAGCGAAATTTCGCTCAAAAAATGTATAAGTAATTTTCCTTACTGAATACATGAAAAAATTGGCTGATTTTGAGCCTAAATTGTTCAGAAATTCTCAAATTACATTTTTACAAACATTCTTGTGCTACTCGTAAAAATTCAACTAATTTTTGAATAGTTACATATCAATTGCTTATTAAAAAAGATTCAAAAATTTATCTACTCCCAAAATTCCCAATAATTTCCCAAAAAAATTTTTTATTAATGTTTCTTAATTTTTGACGAAATCGTGCCTTATTTTCAATTTTCATCGGCCGTACGTAAATTTTTCAAAAATATGCACCTGCTTGAAAATTGATCTGATTTTTAGGCTCAAATTTATTCAAATTGCGTTTTCACTGAAAATCCGCACTGCTTGTGCAATTTTAACTCATTTTGATATTGTAGGTCACAACCCAATACTCGATTTTTTTTTTGATAATTAAATTTTGAAAAAGTGGGTGAAATTACGTATTTTCTCCATTTAGAAATTCGACCACAATCTATTGTGCTAATCGTTTATCATAAACTTCGTCTTAATGGGTCTAAAATTGATCCATGTATCATTAGTAAGCCAAAAATATAGTCAAATTTCACCAAAAAAATGGCATATTGTGGGCGCTATTAACATCTCATTGTGTCCCTCCCCCTGGGAAGTTGACGAGGTGTATTTAGAGTACCCAAGGGAAAAGTCTGTACCAGAATTAAAATTTTTTTTGTCCCTGGTTAAATTTAAAAAATGAGAAAAATAAAGTTTTCAGGCCTCAGCTTCCTTTTATGCGAGGGAAAAAATTCAAAATAAGTTTTTTCGAGACTACCGGACCCATACATTTAAAAAGCCAACTGATTTTTTTATCCTGCAAAAAAGCTCGCTCAAGGAACACTTCGCCAGTTGGACTGCAGACTACCGGGCCCTAGAAGGGCGTATTATAAATTTGGATACGAGTGGCGCGATAAATCGCCCTCCGATATGTTTCGTTTGTCTAGCTCATTGTTGGCGACACGTTGAAAAGTATATTTTTTTTCCTACTCTCGAGCCGCCACTTATTATACTTATAGGTGTTATACGGAGTAACGAGCTTTTTGCTATACAAACAGGGGAGCGTGAAAAACAAAAAGACTGTTTTTAACGGTTCTCTTTATAATGGGAAAAGTGCCCAGTTTCTTTTTGCTTTATACATCTGAGCCGTTTATTGTGTAAAGGTAAGGATAAGGCTTTCAGTTGCCTGGTGTTCATCGTACTGCCATTAAGAAAGCTGCTCTGTGCTGGAAATACTTTTTAAATTTTCGCCGTTGGCAATTCTTTTCCTCTTCTGTGCTTTTTTAATTACATTATTTCGTCACTCGATGCTGCGTAATTATTGTTTTTAATTTTTTTTCCTTTACGGGGTTCGCCGTTCGTCTCTGTTTGCCCCGCTTGACGGGGGTTTTTCATCCGCCCGGGTAGGGGGGCTTCTGCGCCAGGCGGCGTGACGACTTCCCCGGTACGTAAAAATACGGAATTTAAATCCGATTTCGCGTGTTTCTCGGGCGAGGCTGCCGCATTCGCGTATACCTTTCAACTTTTTAATGATGGTTTTAATAAAGACCGTGTGTAATTAAAAAATCCTCTAATGGATCTTCTAAGCTGGTTAAAACGACCTAGTCGAGGTTTTTTCTCGACCGTTCGAGCGGTTTGGAAATGATGCGAGTAATTGATGTGCACGGTGTAATTATGATCTCGAGGGGGTGGATATTTCAAAAAAATAAAAAACGCAGGGCAGCAGGTGGAAAATCATTACGCTGATTTTTGTGGTACGACGACCTCTTTTTTTTGAAATTTCATAAAAAAATCCGCGATAATTGGTCCAATTCGTTTTTTTTTTCAAGAAAATAACGACGAAAAATTCTCTCAGAAGTGAAACTATATTTTAAAACGTCTTTGATATTTATTTTTCGTCTACTCGGTGACCTAAAAAAAATCCGAATAAAAACCAGGCGAAAACAAAAACACAAAGAATCTCGATCATTCGCAGCTCAAAACCAATGTTGCTTTTCCGCTTAATACTGGCAATTTTCGTGACATCTTCGCTCGCATCATTAGAACACCCACTATTACGAATATTTTAGCCGATGTGAAATATACGTACGTACGTATACATTAAGCCCCGCACGAGGTTAACATCCTCTTTTTAGAGCCACGCTCGTGAATCCAATATATCAAAAAAAAAATTCCATCTCGTCTCTGGAAAAAAAAACATCCCTTATTTGGCTGAGTTTTTAAATCTCGTAAGCCATCTTCGTCGATTCGTTAGCCAAAACGAGGCCGTGGAAAAAAATCCGAGAATTTTTTTACCACCGAGGAGGAAAAAAAAAACTCGCCCAAGTATTTAGTTACCGTTTTGGAAATTAATCATAAGACCGGTGGAAGCTTAAATGTTATTAATTTCGCGCGCTTCACTGGCAAAAAATCGTTTTCGTAAGGTCTATAGAGATACGAGCAGGGAGGAAAAAATATACGATGGAAGTTTCGGCTTCTTTACGCGTTTTAGTGTTTTCTTAATCGATACAGCGTTGTGGAATCTATTGGTATCGATGTGTTTGTAATTAGAAGAGAAGGGTTTGGATCGGGTTACAATGGACCCTTTTTTTTGTAATTGGGGTAATTTGAAATGGAGGTTGGAATTTTACGCTATGGGGAATTTTTTTCGAAATTTGGGGTTTGTAATTTTGGTTTGGGGGTTTCAAAACATGGCTAGTTGGAAAATTTCTTAATGTGATTTCAGATTTTCTGAGAATTTTTCATTTTTGAACTCTACACATTTTTTTTAAAAATATTAAAACAGTCATTTTTTGCCAAAATTGATAATTCTCGTGGCCATGGCCACCTATTTGCTTCCCAATGCTGGAAAAATTTTCTATAATTTTTTTAATTTAAAAAACGAACTCATTTTTGAAAATGGGCCAAACGAGGAGGATCCGAAGAGGAGACTCTTCCTTCGATGACTAAAAAAATTGAATCAGTTGAAAAAATTGAGCTTGAGTAGGAAAATGTTTAAAATTGAAAAAAAATGAGACGGGATTGAAAAAAATTCCGTTCCTTTAATTGAATTTACTGAAGTTTGTAATGGACTCAAATGCTTCAAAAAGTCTGAAATTTGAAAATTTTCTCACAACAATTTTTCTATTTAGTTAATGATTTCTTTCCCTTCTCTTTCATTGCAGAACACAGAAAAGGAAGGAAATTAATTTTTCACAGAGTCATTTCTGTAGAAAATTATTAAATTTAGAAGTTCGGGACAATGTTGATTCTGATTTACGAATAAGAAATCACATTGATCTTAAGACCGTATTGAACTAAGGAGGGGTCAAAGGGGAGACCCTGTCCTTTTCATAGAAGTGAAATTGAATTTTCAAACGGAATTGGACGTTAAGCTAGAAAATTGTTTAAAAGTGAAAAAGACTTCTATTTTGAGGGGGGGGGGGATTCTCATATTAAATGGAAAAATTATGAGTACTTTGAATTGAAAAAAAATCAAAGAAATTCTTCAATCAGATTTTTTGATTCCTCCCCCCCCCCCACTTCAGTTTATCTATAATGTTGGTATTCTATAACTTTTTCATTGCTCTTTTTTTTTTACAAAAATTGCTGGATTTTTCAAAACTAGGATCATTTTTTGAATCTTGCTCGATTTTCCAAAAGTTAAACAATTTGGCAAAAATACATATGATAATTCGAAAAAAAGAGGCGATTTCTAGGAAAAGACAGGGAACACTTGGTCACAAACGTCGTTTTCGAGATTTTTGGCTGTTTCGGAATCTACATAAAATTAATTCTCAAATGAGTTATTAGTGATATTTTTTCCATGAAAAATTAACGATTTTACCTATAAGGATTTGAAATTTGATGTTGGAGAAATTAAGTTTTGAGAAAACCTTTTTTAAAGTTTTTAAATTAAAATTTTCAGTTAAAAACATATTGATAATGAAAAGATTTGATTTTTTCAATCTTATGAAAAATTTTCTGTAGAATTAAAAAATCGATATTTTCAACCCCACTTTGCATCTTCATGTTTTTCTTGAAATCACCTTTGTAACCAAGTGGCCTATTTTTCTAAAAAAAACCACACATTTTGTTATTAGGCAAAGATGTGATAGATAATTCGGGGAAAATGCACAATTTGGCAAAAACCACACAGATAATTGTGACCCTGCCGGAAAGAAGGGACCTTTTGTAAAAAAATCAATGTTTCATTTCGTACATTTTTGGTCCAAATGACATCAAATCTGAATCAAACACATAAAAATAAAGACATTGATTTTTTTTTTTACACCGGGGTCACAATTTACAGAAGGATTTTACAGAAATTGATGAATTCGATTTAGCAGAAATTGGATAGCTCGGTAAAAAGTAAGTAATAAAATTTCGTAAAAATTGGACGATTTTCTAAAAATTATTGGGGAAAATTTAACTATTTGGCATAAATTCATACGTATCATAAATTACATGATATAAATTAAAGAAATTAGCGTGAATATAATTTGGTCTTTCGTGAAAAATTGACAATAAATTTAGTTAAAATTGAATAATTTGAGGAAAAATTAATGATTTCCAAAGAGGGGAAAATTCTTAAAAAATTGGGAAAAAGTTGATAATTTTGCAAAAATTTGAAGATTTTGTCAAAAATTAAAAAAATTTTCATAACATGAAAAATATTCTAGAAATTGTACAGTTTGGAAACACGATTATTTAGCAAAAATTAATGAATTTTGTTCAATTTGTTGATCTAACAAAAACTGTATCATTTGAGGCTGTCCTAAAAGGGTCATCATTGGCAAAAAAAAAATTTGTGAGAATGCTGACTTTTTTCATAGTTATAACACCTCATTTAAAAAAAATATATGAACGATGCCAGTCCCACTCGTCTTTCTGTTAAGAGAAGAGAAAAAGTAGTCACGCCTTGATAATTTATTTTCTCCTAAAAATCCATCAATTTTGAAGAAAGAATCAGGAATTTTTCAAAACTTGAAACTGAGAGTCATCTGAGCATAATATTCGATGAACATCAGGTTTCCTGCATTTCGCCTTTTCTCTCTTATAATTTCTTAAAAACAGTTTTGAAAAATATTCAGACGAAAACTCTAAATTTTTTTCCTACGAGAGTGATGTAAAATCAAGCCAAGTACATTCCTCTTTGAAGGAACAATTCAGTCTGCTCAAACTACCAAACAAGCTGCAGTTACTCCGTATTCGATTTAGATTTAATTAGAAAGCTATAATAATAAGATTATCGTGGAATTGTTTTCCGCTTGATGCGCATACGTTTCGATACGAAATGAAAAAGTACACAGCGCTTTCTTTCGTTCGCAAAACATCTCGACGTCTCGTCCCATACACGAGCATTTTACATCTACTTGTTCATTCGTTCAATATACTTACGTAAAATTAAACGAACAGAACGAGGTTGCATTAAGTTGTACTACGTCGCTGAAGAGTACGTAAAAATAGTTGGCAAAAAGTATATGCACAGTACACGGCTGGAAAATCGATGAACAGCTTTTTACTTTGATGTCGTAAGTGACTCCGGGCTAGAGAATGTATAAAGTCGGACGATTTTAGTGTAAATAAACCGGGGCGTCGCGAAAGTGAAAAAGGAGCGAGGCGGAGGGAGGAAAATTATTAAGAAGAAATCTAGACCATAACGATCAACAGGCATAGTGACCCTTTGCCGGTCCCGGTATCCTGGCGGTGACGCACCGATGCCGGTTTTGAAATAAAACACCACATCATACGCCAGATTTCGCATTTTCAAAACGAGTTTAATTTCTGAAACGAGACAAGAATGAAGCTTGACGTGTCTGCTCATTGAGCCCGAGAGAAGCTTTTGTGTACGACGAACACAAAAGCATCGGGGCGTCGAATGGAGTCGAAAAAGCGTACATCGCGGAATCTCGTATTCTCTCTGAGCCGAGATCAACGTGCTTAGTGTTAATCTTGTACTCGTACTAGCTTCTGCGATTCTCCAGGTGTGGAGATTTTTCTTATTGGACATTTATTAAAGGAAAAGCGACGAGAAGTTGCGAAATTAATCCGCTAAAGACTCGTGTTACAGCCAAGTCTTCGTGTAAAAAAGTCGGACAACTTTTTCGCAATAATCATGTTAATTCTAAATTCAGTTTCGAAAAAGAATGACACCGTATTCTTTTCCCTTTTTCTGTTCTTCTTTTTCCGACGTTATATGTTAAAAACTCTACGTAAGTTGTTTCGAGATATATTTCAACTTTAGCACTTCTCACGCTACGTACACATTCAAACTCGACGGTGGTTTTTTTCTTCTTTTTGAATTTATCAATTTTTAAACCTATTCCGAGCTTTATTCAATTTAGATTCGTTCTATTTAGTATAATGTACCTATACAACGTGTACTTTTGAGGGTAGAATAAGTTGCAGCGTTTTTTTTTTCTAAACTTTCGCACGCAGCCTACAGTACACTCGGGGCGTTTTATCGATTCCGGCTTCAGGCTCGTCTAGTTTTTATGTGTGCATTCCATCTCAAGGAAAGTGAACCGTGAAACGCCAAGATTTCAGAAATGGATACGTTTATCGTGTTCGAATAATTTTCTAGATTAGTTTGCGCATTATTGTCCCGGGCTCTAGGTCTCGAATCTCGGCGTACATATTTGGTATGGTGTACGATGGACCCTCGACGAGCTCACTCGAGTATTATTTTTTTTTACGTTATATTCGCATTTGCGAACCGTTCGCGTTCGATCGAATCGGCCCCGCGAACGAAGACCGAACGACAAAATTCATCTAATATATGCGAGTTATTAAAATACTTCCAACATGTTAATCGTTCCTATCGTGATTGTTTACGAGGCTCGAGGCGAGCTTTATTGTTATTAAATTTCGCCGCTTTGCGCGCACCAATGTACCGGGTGTTTGGAAAATGTGAAGCGTGAGGTTATTTTCGGGGATTTTTGTGATGCTTATGAGTCGGCTTGGATGTGTTTCGGTTTCGGGTTTGGGATATTTTTGGTTGGTTTTGGAATTGTGTGGTGTGCAAAAGGGTGAAAGAATGGAGTGATTTGGTTCTTGTTGTTTTGGCTTTATATGAGGATATTCTACATTATTTGTCTGGAATTTTTTTTTGAAAACTGAAGTGAATTTTAGAAATTGGCTTTGAATTGTTTATTAAAATTCCCCGATTTACTTTAAATTTACATTAAACTGTCGTTAATTTTAAAAATTTTTATGTTTAAATGAGATACTAAATGCCTACTTGAGTTTGAAATCAATTTCTATAATTTTTAGTCGATTAATAAAATCATAAAACATAAAAAGTCATCATTATCATCAGTTCATCACTTACCTGTTTTCAAATTGAAAACTAATTGTCTGAATTGCTTAAACAACCTAAAAAGAATTTTAAAAATGGGATGGTCAACTCAATATGACTATTCCAATACCAAAACATACTAAAAACATAAACGTAAATTATCAAAATTTACCGATAATTACCAGAAATTACTGCAAATTACTAGAAATTACCGCAAATTACTGGAAATTACCGCAGATCACCAAAATATCAAAAATCACCAGAAATTATCAAAAATTCTCGGAAATTGTTGAAATTACCAAAAGTTTTCATAGAAATGCAAAGATACCACAAAACGTTACAAATATTGAAAAAAATACTAAAATTACCATGAATTACCAGAATCATCAACAATTACCGCCATCATTAGAAAACTCCATCATCAGAACAAAAAATTTCCAATATCAATAATTTCCAAAAGCATAGAGAAATATCAGACTTACTCAAAACTTCTGGTATTGCAAGAAATATTGGTAATAAATTACCAAAAATTACCAAAAGGAAAGCACTTTATTTAGAAAAAAAAAGTGATTAAAATTGCTAAAATTAACTGATAGAAATTTCCAAAATCATGGTAAATTACCAATAATTCCTGAAATTGTGGTAAATTACCGATGATTACCGATGATTACCGATGATTACCAAAATTTTGGTAATTACCGATGATTACCGAAATTGCAATGATTACCAATAACAAGCAAATTGATGGTAAATTACTTAAAATTACCGTTAAGTACTATTGTTTTGGTAAATTATCAAAAATTATCGTAATGACAGTAAATTACTAAAAATTACCGTAGTTGTGGTAAATTATCAAAAACAATTATTGATACTGTGGTATATTAATAAAAATTAACAAAATTTTGGTATTATACCGGATGTTGGAAAAGTGCTATGAAAAATTATTAAGAAATTGTTTCAATCCATCAAAGGATTTCTTTTGATTTTTTTTATGAACTTATTTTATATTTTGTCATAATGGCGATGGTGTAATAATTTTCATAGAATTTCGGCAATTTCATGTAAAATTTTGGTAAATTTTGGGTAAAATGTGGTAAATGGTATGGATTACTGTAAAATATGGTAATCAGCCCAAATTGCTGTAAAATGCAGTAATCAGCATAAATTACCATAAAATATGGTAATCAGCATAAATTACTGTAAAATACGGTAATCAGCATAAATTACCGTAAAATAGGGTAATCAGAATAAATTACCGTAAAATATGGTAATCAGCATAAATTACCGTAAAATACGGTAATCAGCGTAAATTACCATAAAATACGGTAATCAGCATAAATTACCATAACATACGGTAATCAGCATAAATTACCGTAAAATACGGTAATCAGCGTAAATTGTCGGAAAATACGGTAATCAGCATAAATAATCAGTAAATAAAAGCAACTTACTGTAAACCCTACAAAATTCATTAGTACTAACCCAGTACACTGTGTTTTCTACCCTCCACGTGGCTGGTCTCTCGAATAAAGAGATATATTTCAAAACATGTTCTCTGAATTTGAAATTTTTTCCACTTTCACTCTTCGTCTGGTAATTTTCCTCTCATTCTGCATTCTGCGAAATTTTCCGTCGGTCTTTTCGAGGTCATTTATTCGCATGCTAGATGGTAAAAGTTCTTGGAAAGTATACGCCGAGCCGAGAGGTACATAGGTAAGGCGTTAATACGACGTAAAACGTAAAGTAAGCGTTTGGTCGGGTCGTTCCCCTTCTCTCCGTCCCGCAGCCTTAACTTCTTGTAATTTACTCAACCCTGTAAAGTTATCTAATTTTCGTTCATTATTCGCGACGACGACGGACGCGGACGTTCCCTGCTCGTAAAAGAACGACGGAGAGATCGGGCACGATCTCGTATTTTTTTCGTATTCGGCGCCTTCACCTTTTCGAAAAACTCGTCTCGGTACAACGTTGTATGAAGTATAAACAACAAACTCGTTCGTATCGTGAATTTCGAAAGATCTGTCAAAAGTTAAACATTAACGAAAGGTAAAATCCATCGCATCGTCGTTCGTAAACATTTCGTGTTAACAATCGGCATTGAAAATGGTGTTTTTTTTTCGTTACGTACTTTTTGTTTTTGTTTTCAAGAATATCTGATGCCGGCAGCTCGTCTGTTCGTATTTACGCTTCTGGATACGCGCGAGCTTTAATTCTTCTTCCCTTTTTTTTTCTTAGGTTTTCTCGTCGCCGAAAATCGCTACGCGTTGAAACGTCGGCGAATCTCGATTTCTTTTTGATTTTTACTCGTATATTTGACCCCGAAACCCATCGCACGAGTTTTTTTCTCCCCCAGAAAACAAGGCGGAAAAAGATTTACTCGATTATAGAAATATAATGTTTAAAGGAAGACGCGCACAGTGGATTTTAAAATGACGAAGTATGGCAAGTTTTATTGCCTCGGAATTTAGAACGCGTTGTCGTGATTTTACCAGGGCTTGGGTTAAGGCTGGCGCGCGACCGACGACGTATCGTATTTTATACATATTTGCTTAGTTTGGCGTTTTTACGAGTGGATTAAATTTTTACGTTCGTTTTATATATATAAGATAGTGTATCTTTATATAGAAGGCGTTTAATTCGCCATAAATATCGGTAATGAAATCGACTCCGGGGCCACGATCGAGATACGTACGTCGAGGTTGCGAGTATAATTAAAAAGGTGTATAGAGGTATCTGATGCCGAGTCAGGGATTTTCCATTACGCCAGTATCGTCGATTTTGAACCAGCCAAGGTATATGATTTGTACTAATGAAAATTTCCACCGGGCATGTTAAATATTTGAGCAAGAGAAAGGAAAAAAATATATAAAAAGATCATCTTAAGGAAATTTGAAGTTTTCAATTTTTTTCCCCGCGACGTTCTCTGGAGCTCTCGCAGTATCGAACCAGAATTAACATAATTTATTACAAAAGCTGTTCATCGCAAATCAAATAACTTTACTGGTCGGGAATAATAATGAGATTAAAATGGTAACCCTGGTATCCCCCTATCGTGATGTATTCGTTTTCCTCATGCAGAAATCTGCTCGTGCTCGCAAATACAAATGATAATCACCGTTGGTTAATTTCGATTATGGTATTGGAACTTTCTGCCAGTGTAGAGCGAAAGAGACGCATCGTGAATATTTTTCTTGTCGTCGAATTGTGTACGTAAAATAGTTGGCTTTGTTGGGCGATGTTCTGTCGTGGTTTAGAGGGGGTTGAAAATCTTCCACGGGCCTGTGTTACGTTTAGAGTTGAAGAGTGAGAGGTGCAGTTTTGGAGTTTTGTGGTGTGAAAATTGGAAAAAACGAGAAGCTGGATTTTGAGAAAGGGAAAATAAAATTATAATTTTGGGAAATTTTAAAAAATTGATAATTTTACGTTCAAGACTCGTTGATTTGTGTAGAAAAAAATTACTGAAATCATACAATTTTTTGATATTTTTCTGTCATTCCAGAGATACAAAAACAGTTCTCCTACCCTCTCCATCTCTTCTTATTGAATTTCCAACTGAAAAGCTTTAAAATAGAAACTAAATTTGAAACTAGTAGTAGTTTTATTCTAAAATTTAGAATTAGCCTCTTGTTATAGAGAAAGACTACCTCGAAATTTTAGTATAAAAATTCAAAATTTTTTGATAATATTTTTTCCAATTCAATTCCATAATGATCAAAATTATTGACTAAACTTTCATGCTACGACATTCCCCTCCACTCCAAACTTGAAAAATTCTCAAAAAATATTCTTTGGTTTTGTGGTATTTTTGGACTGAATTATTTTTTCTAAAAAAATGAATATTATATTCCACCAATTTTGGATCTTAAAGTTTGAACTTTTCATGCTTTTCATCATTTATACAATTTTTAAAAGAATTTTACCTTACTTGACCTCCTGTTTGAGGGTTGAAGTGGGCTCAGAATTTTGCATTCAGCTGATTTTCTTGAAGTATTTTCATATTTGAAATTGAGAAAACTGTTTTTTACAAAACGACTGTTTAAAATTGATCGAATTTCTTACGATGATTTTTTGTCCAATTTCAGGTTGAATGGCCTCAAACTTTTGTTGAAACTAAAATTTTTTTTGAAATCAACGGGTACCTATTTAAATTTTATTCCAATGATTTTTTTGTCCAATATCAAAGTTTGAAAAAGCTTCGGAAGATCTATTAAAAATTGATTGGTCTCTTCAATTCTGATATTCGGTAAAACTCGTTCAAAATTTTTTTAAAATTTGTGTTTGTCATAATTTTTTACAGCTCTCTTATTTTTTAAAACGAGAAACCCCTAGAAGAAGAAATGAATCCTGTTTTGAATTTTCTCTTCATTTTCATACTTGAGAATTATTCGTGTTAAAATTTCTGGAAAGAGAATTTTTCTCTAATTCAAAAGTACGACAATGTTTGTCCATTTTTTTTCTCATGAGGGACCCTCGTGAATTTTTCCTGGAGGATAATTTTAAAAAGACTGAAAATTGTAGTCTGAGGCACGAAGAAAATTTCGTCTGTCAGTTTTCAGTTTTGGGATTTGGCTCCTAAAAATCAAATATTATTAATAGGTGTTGATAAAATTGCGGAAAAAAATTATGTCAAATTTTACTTGACCAATTTATTTTTTGTGCTGATAGAAAGTTTGAGGTTGTAATTAGGTATGGATATCACATTCAGAACTCTTAAAACTTGAGATAGACAGAAAATGAATTGATTTCTTTATTTAATTTGAAAAAGTCAGAAATGTGATCAATTTTGTTGCAGAAAGAAATACTTCATTCACGATGTTTTCAAATGATAAATTTTCTAGGATAAATTGAAAAAAAAAAAAAAACTTTAAAAAAGTTGTCAGTTGAATGGTCCAATTTAGACTATTTTTTCTAAAATTTTCTTCAGTTTTTTTTTTTTTTTTTTTAAATCGAATTTTTTTAAACAATCTGAAATTAAATATTTTTCTCATCAGAAAAAATTACCAAGTATTTCAATAGAAGATTAATTAAAGTTACTTATAAAATCATAAATTCTTGAAATGTTGAAAAAAGGAAAGAAGTCTGATGAAATGAAAAAAAAAGTCACCCTTGACCAAAAACTAATTTTGGAAAGAAGTCTATAAATTGGCCAAATGGAGTTTTATTACGTTCAAGATTGTTTCAAATTTTTCAAGCAAAAATCTCATTTTAAGGGCGAGGAAGGGAAGGGGTAACATATTATTCTAGCATTTGATTACAATAACATGCGACTAATTGAGAACATCGTCTTCACCCTTCAAACGAATCGAACGAAAGCGCTCGTGTACTCTTAAAAAAAAAAGCAAGCTCGCAGCACTAGACCGCTTTATGTGTTGGAGAATTTCGCTTTAGCGAGCGAAATCTCTGCTGGACGTGTCCCCACGATACACGTCTTCAGTGTGCGTTTGAATGAAAAAATAAGAGAAAAAAAAGAAAGATGAAAGGTAGGGGGAATATTTGTATGGTATAGAATATGATGGAAGGTGTCGGGTGCCGCAGTCTGCAGAGGCAGGTGACCGTGATGAGCATGAACCTGAACGCGAAGCTGGACGAGTTACAGGCCCGCGGTGATCGGCAACTCGAGACGGATATCGCGTTATGCGAAATACGCTCCCAGCTCGATCACCTGACCAAATCGATGGAGTCGTGTCAAAGCGACGTGAACGAGGTGAAAAGGGACATCGCCGTCATGAAAAGCGAAGTGGACCAGGTGCAGCAAATCCGCGTCGAGATCGAAGAACTACGCGAATACGTGGACCGTCTCGAGGAACAAACGCATCGCCGCAAATTAAGACTACTTCAACAGGTGAGCTATGCGAATAGCCACTTTATTCCGAGTAGAAAAGTTGTCGTCTGTTTGTTGCTTGTAGTTTGCGTTTTGTAGAATTTTTGTGCTGCAGATTTTAGAACGAATTGTAGAATTATTTTCAGGAAATCTGGAGAGAGGAGGTCTATGACCTTCGATTGTGGCTCTAAAATCATCAAAATTGAGAAAAAATCAAATATCCCTCCAATTTAATTATTTTAGATTTTGTCTTCAATAATTTTAATGCAGAATGAACTTTATACCTACTCTTCTTTAATTAATCAAAATTATTCGATTTGACTTTATTTTCTTCATTTAAATGGATTCTGATTTTTTGTAGGTTTAATTCTTTTTTAAAAAGGCTTCAGGAGAGCCCGCGGAGCTTCCTTCAAAAGAAACTTTGAAAAATATCCTGCCTTGAAGAAATACCTCCAGAGGTGGAGGTTTCTTGATTTTTTTCCTACCATTAGTTTACTTCTAGACGTCGATAATTTTTAATTTTCAACCTGTGGCAGAAATTGAATAGGTACCTACATATTTCATTATTGTCCATTCATCAACAAATCCAAAAAATTATTTCAGGAGTCATCGGAGATTTCTCTTCAGCAAAAATTTCCCTCTCTGCTCACTAAATTTGTATGTTTTATAAATGCCAAACTTGACTGACAAAATAGAGAAAACCACGTTACTGATAATCAGTCAAATTCCACTGATTATATCAGTGAAAAATTACTGATTCAAATACCTAATAAATTTTTATTATTGAATCAGTAAAAGTCAATTGACTGATTGAAATCGTAATTGAATCAGTAATTTTTTTCACTGATCCCAACAGTGACTTAATTCCATCGATTTAAATCAGTCAATTTTGACTGATTCAACTTTAAAATATCCTCGCGGATGATCTACCATGATTTTTTTTTTTTACAGAATTCATTTAGAATCTTTTTTTAAAATTTTTTTTATTATCATTTTTTTAAAATGCCATGGTGTTGAAAAAAAAGGGAAGAAATGGAGAAGAAATCGAAATTATTGCTTAAATTTTTGTAAACTTCAATGAAGGGAAGAGATTAATTTTCATCTTCTCACTTTACTCTAAATTTGAATTAGTAGAAAATTCCAAAATTGACTGATGAGAAAGGAGAAAATCAAGTCACTGATAATCAGTGAAATTCTACTGATTCTCTTGCTAATTATTGATATTTTACTGCCGATCAGTGAAAAATTACTGATTCGAATATCTACTTAGTGAATTTTCATTATTGTATCAATTGAAATTAACTGACTGACTGAAATCAGTGAAAATTGACTGATTCAATTAGTGAATTTTCATTATTGAATCAGTAAAAGACAGTGGCTCAATTTTGTCGATTCAAGTCAGTCAATTTTGACTGATTCAAATTAAGAAAGTCAACTTGAATCTGTAAAAATTTGAAGATTGATTGATTAAAAGAGACCGAAGCTTGGCACTGGATTGGCAGTGAAATTTGACTACCACGCTCTCATTCTGAATCAGCGAAAAATCGCTGATGAACAGTCGAAATTGCAGCACAGGAAAAATCAGCAAAATTCATTGATTTTTCAAAGGGTTTCACTTATTTTTCAAAGATTTTCACTGATTTTTCAGCAAAATTCAAAAATTTTACTGATTTTTTTAGTGAATTCTCATTAATTTATCAGTGATTTTTCTCACTGATTCGTTTTCAGTGAAATTTTTTCACTAATTTCCTCCTGTGCTGCAATTCTGACTATTTTTCAGTGATATTCGATAATTTTTACTGATTTATGAATGAGAGAGCACTCAGTGAAAAATTGTCCATTCAATTATTAAAATTTTATTCTTGAATCCATGATTTTTGCTCAACTACTGAAATGAATCAGTGAAAATTCCAATTTACCGGTTGAATCAGTCATTTTTACGATTGATTCCTTAATTAATTACCTACTGATTCAAAAATGAAAATTCACCGATTGAATCAGTAAATTTTTCATTAATTCCTACAGTGACATGATTCTTTCGATTTCATCACTCAATTTTGGCTGATTCAGATTTAGAGAATTTCGACGGTCTTTTTTCGAAAAAAAAATCGATATTTTTACGCCCTTATCGATTTTTCATTTGCTGGGACGAGTTGAAAAGATAGCTGGGGCTTTCATGAAATTTATGGGAAAGGGGGGAGGGAAGGGTCGATAAATTTTGGAACATTTTTCAAATTTCCAATCTTGAAAGTCTAAAGTTTAATTTACATGATTTGGTTAACACTCTGAAAAAATTTGTTTCATTTTTCAAAACTTGGAATTTTGCTTTTAACCAGAATTGCTCCTTATTTTTTTTCTTTAATAAATTCAATTTCCTAAGTTCCTGTTGAGAGATGGGGAGGAGGGAATATGGCACCTGAAAATCGAGTAAAAAGTTGTAATTCTTGAATAAAAAATTCGTTCGAAATCATGCAAAAAAATTATCCTCTGCTCCACGTTTCACGAATAACATACTATGAAAAAAGCCCAGGAATTTTGAAAAATTGGTTTAGAAAATCTGTAAAAATTGGAGAAAATGATTTCTGAAATATTATGGACACGTTGTAAAAATACCTTCACCTCTGAAAAAATCATCTCAAAAAGAGCCCCTCCACATTTTCCTTCAGAGCCACCTTCGGATCCCTCCCTGGAATCATAGATGTTGCTTTTTAGCTCGATCCAAAGGTGGAAACTTTACTTTGGGTAGACTACCGAGATGATATATACGATTTGATACAGCGTCGCGATATAAAATGGTTAAACGACGTATAACCGTTATTTATATCGAAAGGTAGTCTCCTTTATTTTGATTATATATCACGATTATGGTCAAATGAATTATTCCCTTTGCAAAAGCATCTCTCATATTTGCTCGGTATCGTTGCCTCGTGTCTCCGTAGCTCTCCGAGCTTAATAAAATTAATATCCGCCAATTGATATACTGTATTGTGTGCTAAGGTGTTTATCATAATATTACTCTTATCATCCGTTTACGTTACGTATTGTTGACAATACGTCGCGTCGCGTCGTCATCGTACGTTTTACTCTAATAGCTATACCTTTCGCCGGCATTTAATAGAAATGTACACTGGTTGTACGTATTTGTACGACGACGAGTATCCCCAATAAGACTGATTTAATGCTTTGCGACGATTTTCATTTTCAACTGTATCATTGTGTTTCTTACGTACGTCTACGTGTGTATTACGGTATTATTTTTTTCCCTATCGATTCTTATCGCACTTTTACCACTTACCATTCAATACGAAGGTCTCTCTTTTGATGTTATACTTTCAAGTCTGCAGCAGATAATGCGACACGAAAAAAAGCATTACGTGCTTACTTTTCCCCTTTTTCCAATTCGATTATATAGGTTTGTTTTTGAAAATTGCCATTGCAATTTACTCGCGACGATCCTGTCTTTTGTGTCGAGTACCGAGGGCGACACTATACGTACCTTTTGTTCGATGATATTGCCAACAGCCGCAGTATAAGTAGTTATTGTGGTGAAATTAGCCCGATGGTTGGATGAGTTTTATGGTCGATTTATTAATGAGTTGGAAATTAGTATGGAAGGGGAAGGGAGAAAGTGGTTTGAAAATTTTCAGCAGTTTGGTTGCCAATATCATTGAATGAATTTTGAGAGATTGGATGGTGTTTTTGTGAGGAGGGGTTGATTTTTTGAATTATTTATTCTGGTTTTTTAACCGAGCTGTGTTTTTATCATTTTCAGGGTGTCTAACAGGTCCTTCCGGTCCTTACGAGGTCCTTATATTGAGGAAATGTTTTCTCCAAATATTTTCGCCCTCGTTTCGTTCGAGCTCTGTAAATTTACACCATTTTATTTTCAAAATAATGGTATGAAACTTTTTCCTTTCCCAGCTTAATACGTTAGACCATTAATATTTTCAAGTGACAAAATTGTCTTTCTCATTTATTAAAAGGCTCATAATAATCTTGATTGCAATTTTCAAATTTTTTTAGATTTTTGAAGAGGAAATCGGAATTTTTTTAAAGTCTAAACAAAAAAATGAAAAAAGTACAAATTTTACTTAATCAAGAAAATTTTTGGATTCTGGATGAGCTTTTTTTTCAAAAATTTGCACTCTCGCTTTGCTTAGGTTCGGTGAATCTTTTTTTCGAAATTATGATAAAAACTCTCCTCTTCTCTTCTCTTCTCTTTTCTTCCATCATGAACAGTGAAATATTTTGAAACAGAAAAAATTTGTCATCCTAAAATGAGTTAGTGTGTGGGGGGAGAGGTACACTAGTCTTTCCAAGGTCCTTCTAGGTCCTTCATTTGAAGTTTAAGATTTTGTTAGACACCCTGATTTTTTTTGGGGGGGGGGGGAATTTTCATCATTTTTTTCTTCAAATCTCAATTCTTTGAGAATATCTAATTTTTTTTTGTAAATTTTTTTCAAGAAGATGAAATTTTTGGTCAGTATTTTGTTAGAAAAGGTTTAATTTCTCGCCAACATTTTTTGAAAATTATTATTTTCTAAATAAGTTGTATTTGTCAATTTCTTTGAAAATAATTTTCGTTCGTCAATTTTTTTTTAATAAAATTTATTTTTGTCATTAACATTTTTGATTGAAAAGTTCACTGTTTTTGAATTCATTGCGAATGATTTTTGATTTTTTTCATTTATACGATCATTGAAATTATTTACCTAGTGTCTTGGAATGACAGTTTTTGTCTTAATTGGTTTTTGACTGCCTGATTTCTATGAAAAATCAATTTTTCATTTTTTTAAAAAAATGTTCGCAGTTTTTTTATTCAAAAATTTCTTTGGCTCAAAGTGAATCATAATTTTCAACATTAAGTACTAAAGAGAACTACCCTCTTCAAATTTTTTCAAAAAACTTGAAAAAATGAATTTTGAAAGATTATTTGAAATTTTCACCCTCATTTTGTTTGGATTTCAATTTTTTTAACAATGAAAAAAATTGAGAATGTTTTTTTAAAAAATGTAATGATATGAAGTTTGAGTTTTTGTAGCCCCTCCCCCCACCTACTACTAAAAAAAATGAAAATCGATGAAGAATTTTTGAGATTATACTTAATGATGAATAAAAAAAAGCTAATTATTTGAAATGAAACGTAAGTAATGAAAGACTATTTTTTTAAATTGAAAAATGTTTATTGTTGGTGAAAAATTGTTGGGATTTAAAAAAAAAAAAACCTCCCCTGTTTAATAATTTTGGAGTAAGGAATCATCCAAAAAGAAAAGGGAAAATTAAAAGACGATGGAATTATTTTCTGATGCCTAATTTTTTAAAAAAATTTCTTTTTGAACGATTTCATTTTACAACTTTTTATTAAAAATTGAATACTTACAAAGTACGAAAATTAATTGAGGTGTTTCCAGATTGGAGTACATTTTCGAGTTTTTATTAAAATTATATTTTTTGGAGACGGTATTTCGTAGATTTACGCGAAAATATTTTTAAAAAATTTAGTTGCCAATTTCTCACGAAATAAACAGTTGATTAAATTAGATTCGCCAATCTTCAATGTATAATTTGGATTTTTAAAAAAGTTTCTCTTAGGTAAATTGGCAGATGAAAGTGCATATTCCTAGAACTTGATTTGTGCCAATCAATGTCTAAAATATATAGGTGTTTACTCTTCAAACAAAATTCTTTTTTTCCTTCTGAAAAAAATGGTTCTCTTTTGTTTCCTAGTTCGTCATGTTTTGAAAATTTTTTCTTGATTGAGAAAATTCATTTTATACTCAATATCTGAAAAATTGTCCAAATTAGCACATTCTGATTAGTGATTTCCTTTCAAAAATTTTAAATAAATTTCTCAATCCTTTAAATTTTGAATTATTGACCGAATTTCAAGCACTCCGCCATCTTTAGACAATTCATTCCAAAACTCGAAATCCTCTCTGAAAGAATATTTCGCCCTCTTGACGTATTTACCAAAATCTCGACAGTGTAAATTATAAAATACCCAGACTCGGGCAAATTAACTTCTAATAATAAAATAAAACCTTCGCCGGCAAAACAAACAACCGCACGACGCGAAAATTCTCGCATCTATTGTAAAGAACATAGCACATTCGTACCCACTTCGATTACGTTTGCTCACGAATCCGCATCTCCTTTCGCCATGTTTTGTCTACACACGTCTACATGTGTACACAAAGATCCTCTTGCGAAAAACGAAGAAACACCCGCAGAAAAAAAAAAGTCAATTTACAAACAAAAAAGAACTGATGAAGCACGTACTTTACAAACGGAAATCTGTTCCGCGATTGTTTTTTTTTCTCTGTGTCGGTGCTATATAAAAGTATTACGAGATGTGTAGGTACTTTGCTTCTTCTTCTCTCGGCGGCGAAATATGCATAGTGCACGGAAATGAACGCATAAACTGCCTTCTCGTATAATAATAACGACTGCAGTCAAACGAAAATCAAACGTTGATGTGATTTTCTTCGCCGCTTTGCTGCTCCCGTCGGGCGTAAAAAATTGTATAGATTTCCACATTATTATCATTTTTTTCTACTATTTTCTTTTGGTAAAGAGGAATGAAAAATAGCATCGTGTTATAATAAAATTCACCCAAGATCGTCGTCGTCTCGTTTCGAGAAAACTAATACTTCAAAAAAAAAGTAGGTGATAAGTTTTCCTTTTCTCGTTCGGTGCTTTTTTCTTCTTTTTTTTTATTAATAAACAACGGACGCCGTTCGAGTGGAAGAACGGCCTTAAAATTAAGATGCGAAAGTTTTTTAATAAAGTTACTCCGCAGGAATGGTGTCTCTCGCGTTAAATCACTAGGTATCGATAATTCTGCCGACACTTTGCAAGTCGTCCGATATTGAAATGGATGTGTGCTGGTGACGAAGTCGCAAAAGCATCGTGAGATGGAGATGACGAAATGAGGAAAGCAGGAATTGAATACAAAGAGATATAAATTATAATAATCGGTTTCAAAAAAAAAAAGGATGGAGGAAATGTTTAAAAATGGAGAATAAAATTTTACGATCTGTTTTGATTCATCTGTGACAACCCCTACATTCGAATATAATGCCAAAATAAAATTTACGAATTAAATGGAGATTTTAGCCATTTTTTGTTTACGATTTGATCATTTGATTAAACTTAGAAAAATTCTATAAAGTCGCGAGAAATAAATGATCATATCCAATGAAATCAAATTTTGAAAAAAATGAACCGAAAACATTTTTTTTTTCAATTTTTCATAATTTTGTGTTGGTCAATGTTTGCCTATCTGAATCCCAGTTTTGGCCAAGTCCCATTTGTGGTGAATTTATACGTTATTAAAAATGCCTAGAATTTGACTCGAGTAGAAGACCTCAAATTGCATGTAATTCGTTGCATTTCTGTGATGTTTTGATATGGAGATTCTGCGCCAGGAGGAGATAAAAGTGACCCATTCAAGTCATACCGAAGCGATAGAATTTTACACAATTTTCTCTAGTCATTTGATGGATTTTTTAATTTTTTATAAAAAATGTTTTATTGCCATCTCAGTCCCAACTTTCATCGAGCTCCACTCGTAATGAATTTCAACTTCATAATTTGTGCATCCTAAAAATAGTTCAGAAGTAGTCTCCATGTTGAAGACCTCAAATGGCACGTTATTCGTCGTATTTCTGTGATGTCTTGACACGGGGGGTTCTGCGCCAGGAGGTAACAAAAATAACTCATTCGAGCCATATCGAAGCAACAAAACCGTTCATAAAGAACTCTTTGCAAAACTTTTGACTCTTTCAGCCTGCTAGATATGTACCGTTGGTTTGACTCAATTTATTCAATATTTCGTACAAGATTTTTTCAAGTCATTATGATGGGTAAATTTTCAATTTTTCCCATTTTTTTATTGCTCAAATTTTACCTATTGCACTTGAAATTCAGTTACTGATTGTTTTATTGCGATTATTATGGCACATTTTCACGCAGTTCCATTCACGATGAATGGATATTTTCTGATCTATGTTTCCTAAAAGTTCCTCAGAACTCTACTTATGTAAAAGTCGTCGAATTGCGCATAATTCATTGTGTTTTTTCGATTTTTTGGTATGGCGGGTTCTGCGCCAGGAGGTGATAAAAATTATTACGACTATGCAGAAATGTCTTGTTCATGCCATATCGAAGCAATAGAACTTTTACACAATTTTTCCAAGTCACTTGATGGATAAATTTTCAATTTTTCCTAATTTTATGTTGATCAATGTTTACCTACTGCATCTAGCATTTCAGCCATAGAATGTTTCATTGTCATCTTATAGCCCCAATTTTGACTGAGTGCTACTCTTGATGAATCGATGTTTCATAATTTATACCTCCTAAAAATGCCTTAGTACTCCACTTGTGTAGAAGATCCCAAATTGCTCGTAATTTGTGGTATTTCTTTGTTTTTTGACGCGGAGGGTTCTGCGCCAGGAGTCAATAGAATGAAATTCACAATTTTCACCATAATTTATTTATTTCAAAAATACCCTAGAATTCTATTTAGATTAAATATTCAAAGTTGCACCTATCTAGTCATATTTCCATCATTTTTTGATATGGCGGGTTCTGCGCCAGGAGGCGATAACAATGACTCATTTGAGCCATATTAAAGCCACAAAACCTCTCGAAATGATTCAATCTGATTTGGGAACATTTTGATATGATGAAGTTACATCTTTCTTCAATTTGATCTACACTTCGTTGGCAGGGAGACTATTGGCTGCCCATTTCTTTAAAAATAATGTATTTTTCTCCACCTATAATTGGGTTTCCTGCAGCAACAGAAATTTTCAAACATTCATCGATATTTATATCATTTTTTTCAAGTATATTTTATCTTCTATTTTGGATTTTTCCCAGTTTTCTATTGCTCAATTCTTACCTATCGCATTTAAAATTTCAGTTACCGAATGTTTCATTGCAAATTTTCACCCAGTTCCACAAAAATTCTCAAACCTCATTTCAAGTTACTTGAAGTGCATTTTCGAAAAAATACCTTTACCACACGATCAACATATTGAAAAAATATCGATTCTTTTTTTTTTTAGCAAAAAAATGAAATCGACCAAATGGGCCCTTTTCAAAAAATTTTCAAACCTCATTTTAAGTCACTTGAATTGAGTTTTTGAAAAAATTCCTTTACTACACGATAGTAGATACTCCAAAATATTCGTAATTTTTTTTATTCCTGACTAGCCGTTTAACCCGTCCGTTCCAGACGGGCTACAGTGAACTTCTTTTTAAATCGTACATTCCTTTTTGAAAAACAACCATAATGCATCACTTCTTAAAAATAGAAAATCGCTTAAATTGGTACCCAGAGCTGTGTCATAAATCAATCAAAACTTCAAATTAAATATCTCATTGGATTCTAGCTTGAAACTTCGACAAAAATCTATGAAAATTTAAAATGGAACATACCATTAGATTTGTGCCTATAATTCTGGAAAAAATTGTATCAAACTTCCAAGCCGAGTAACCCATTGGATTCGTGCCGGTAACTTCGGCAAAAATTTGCCACATGTTCAAACATTTTTCATTTGTGGTGAATTACATGGATAATTATTATCCATAAAATTGACCACAGTTTTATGGGTTTCCCCAATTTCTAGAATTGGTCATTTTGATGGTTAATTCCTATCCACAAAATTTTACACATGTTCAAACATTTTTCATTTGTGGTGAAATGTGTGGATAATTATTATCCATAAAATTGACCACAGTTTTATGGGTTTCCCCAAACTCTAGAATTGGCCATGTAAATTCCTATCCACAAAATTTTCCACAAGTTCAAACATTTTAAATTTGTGGTTAAATGCGTGGATAATTACCTATTATCCATAAAATTAACCACAGTTTTATGGGTATCTCCAAACTCTATAATTGGTAATTTTGATGAATAATTCCTATCCACAAAATTTGCCACATGTTGAAACCTTTTACATTTGTGGTGAAATGTGTGGACAATCATTATCCACAAAATTTGTCACAAGTTGAAACCTTTTATATTTGTGGTGAAATGCGTGGATAATTATTATCCATAAAATTAACCACAGTTTTATGGGTTTCCTCAACTCTAGAATTGGTAATTTTGACGGATAATTCCTATCCACAAAATTTTCCACATGTTCAAACCTTTTACATTTGTGGTGAAATGCATGGATAATTATTATCCATAAAATTGACCACAGTTTTATGGGTTTCCCCAAACTCCACAAACGGCAATTTTGATGGAAAATTCCTATTCACAAAATTTTCCACATGTTCAAGCATTTTTCATTTCTGGTGAAATGCGTGGATAATTATTATCCATAAAATTGACCACAGTTTTATGGGTTTCCACAAACTCTAGAATTGGTAATATTGATGGATAATTCCTATCCACAAAATTTGCCACATGTTGAAACCTTTTACATTTGTGGTGAAATGTGTGGACAATCATTATCCACAAAATTTGTCACAAGTTGAAACCTTTTATATTTGTGGTGAAATGCGTGGATAATTATTATCCATAAAATTAACCACAGTTTTATGGGTTTCCTCAACTCTAGAATTGGTAATTTTGACGGATAATTCCTATCCACAAAATTTTCCACATGTTCAAACATTTTTCATTTGTGGTGAAATACATGGATAATTATTATCTATAAAATTGATCGCAGTTTTATGGTTTTCCCCAAACTCTAGAATTGGTAATTTTGATGGATAATTCGTATCCACAAAATTGTGAGATTCAATTCATTATTTAAAAACTAATTTAGGTACCTACAAAAAAATTAATTTAGCTGTAAAAAATTGTAGAAAATTCATTTTCCGGATGTGCTTAAAAATTGATTCATTTTCTGGATATGTTTGAAAAAAAAATTTGGGATTGAACTCAATATTTGAAAATTAATTTAGATACAAAAAATGTAATTTAGAGATAAAAAATTGTTGAAAATCCATTCTCCGGGTGTATGAAAAAATCAATTTAGCTAAAAAAATTTTATTCAACTAAAAAATTTAATTTAGCTAAAAATAATTCAAAAAAATGTATTCTCCAGATGGCGTTTGAATCCTGAATTATGAGGTAGGAATCCAAAAAAATTCATTCTTCGGGTGTATTTGAAAATTAATTAAGCTAAAAAACATTAATATAGGTAGCTAAAAGAAATTAATTTTGATCAAAAAAATTTTAATTAAGCTAGAAAAAATTATTATAGCTAAAAAAAATTAATTTTGCTAAAAAAAATTCTAAAGCTTCATTCTTCGGATGGGGTTCGAACCCTGACTTATGAGGTAGTAATCTGAGAGCGCGTCATCATTACTCTCGCCAAGGTCAAGAGGGCGGGGGTCGAAGATGAAATCGTATTTCGAGGAATATCTCGAAAATGAAGCTGTTTCAGCGAAAATTGAAGAGAACCAAAATTGTAGCCTATAAAATTTCCTATCGTCAATGAGTCGTTAGATTTTTGATTCGAGCTTCGCGTTTCGAGTTATTTACAAAAAACTGATTTTTGCCTATGAGGGTGGGAGGGGAAGGAGGGGAACCAACTTTAACTCGACTTTTCTCCACTTTGGAGGCAGCTTTTTCTAAACTTTTTGCGTCATAAACCACCTACTCGTCGAGCTCTTTCTAATGGTGTATTCACCTTTCAAATTCGTGCAGTACTTTTGGCGTGATGCTGTTCCGTAAAAACAGCCCTCTTCTTTATAATTATAATAGATAAACATCCATCTGACTGAATTTCATCCTTCTACAGGTTTTTCTTATTGAAACATCGAAGTTCTATTGTGGATTTAAACAGTTTCTATAAAGATCCCGTATGGACGTAGGTTGTGTACAGGTTCTGAAGAGGAGGAGGGGCGTCGTTACCTCAGCCTAATGATGAGAAATGACATGAAGAACAATTCTGCACCTTTTTCCAGGTGTTTTCTCATGAATTGAAACATTATTAATGAAGGGCCCATATGGACGTAGGCTTTATACAGGCTTTCAAAGAGGGGAGGATTTTTCAGCCAAATGATGAGAAATGACACGAAGAAAACAATAGTACAAAACCTAAAGACGATCCGGTTCATATGCGGAAAAAATATTCCACTTTTTCACATTGAAAAACTTTAAACTCAATTTTGTCGACTTTTTGAAATTTTGACTTCTCACATTTTCGAAATTCAAAATGCGATTGCTCGGCAATTTTTGGACCTTTTGGACTGGGATCGTTTTTATTCCATTACTTAGGGTCTCTAGTAACGCTCCATGGTAATAACTCCATTTCAACCATATGGGCTGTTTGCTAGCGGAACAACACATTACGAATCGTTGGTTAGATGACCATTGGCTGCTCATTTTCTTCAAAAAAATCACTTCTTTTCTCCATCTAATACCTAATTTTTTTCCTCCATCAATAACAATTTTTAAACTACGTTATACTTTTTTTCGACCTTCGATTTTATAAATTTTTCCTGATTTTTTACTTTTCGATTTTTACCTGTCTCACTTCGATTTTCAATTACCGAATGTTTCATTGCGATCCCTATTCCCAATTTTCACCCAGTCTCACTCGATATGAATTGATATTTAATTCATCTCTCCTAATACCCTGGAACTCGACTCAAATGTAATATTTAATGGTACACCTAATTCGTCGTATTTCTTAGATTTTCTGATATGGGGGGTTCTGCGCCAGGAGGCGTTAAAATTGACTTGTTCCGAGCTATATCGAGCAATAAAATCCCTTGAAATGGATCGATCATGTCTGAACCCCCTTCGATATAATATATTTTTTAATTTTTTCTTCGAATGGCCAATATTTTTTACATATTTTTGGCTCGATGGCTATTAGCTGGTCCATTTCTTTAAAAAATAAGCTCTTTTCTCTTCCCATATTTTCGTTTTTTTCTTCATCGTCCATTTTCAAACATTCATTGTTATTTATCCTCTCTCTTTTTTTTTTCAAATTATCCAACCTTCTTGGTTGCATACCAACACCTCCACATGCACCATTCTATCCTGCCTCACTCAGTACAGAAAATCGTCTCACAGTAAAAGGTTCAGTCGCTATTTGACTTTGTTTCGGTATTATTCGTCGACCGAGGCAGTACTCTGCATGCGTATTGCGAAGGGTAATTAAGAATACGGAAACGAGCCTCTGAATAATCTACGTATACACCGGAGGTCCGGACGTATACGTTGAGAATACAGAATACACTCTACCTACGTATATAAAATACTGCACGCTGCGGCACAGCGACGCATATAGGTACGTTTGCGCGCCGCCAGATATGGCATATAGCTTGTGATTTGTTTATACGTATAGTTGACAGCTAAGCCGCTTATCTAGTTTACCGTAAGAGTACGATTCGAAATCATTTCGCTAGAACATTTTTATCCTTTACAAAATTGAATCACGTATTCGGCTCGAAAGAAGCAGTCGCCGCCGCGTTCCGGGCCCTCCGAGGTGGAAGGCGAGGGGAGGTCGGGGGTGAAAAAATGCGGCATTATCAACAGACAGCAAGAAGCTTTAGACGTTGATAACAAAACGTTGGTAATATTTTAAAAATGAGATAAAAATTTTACGACTGATTTGTTAGGCAAAATAAAAAGCTCGAGCTGGCGAATCGAGCATACAGACACACATTACGTACACGTCTGCGAAGTACATGGCGTGTGTAATTTTAGCCGCCGTCAAATTTACGCCATTGTTTAGTCGTACGTACACGGTACGTAGGTACGAAGCATCGGAGTAAAGCAGTTGGCTGGTAAAGGGTGAAAAATACCGAATACACGGTTCGCGTTATTTGTTACTTAGGTATATAACCATTTCGGCGTACAAAAGAAGAGGTAATGCTATTTGCTGCGACCATTGCACGAGTTTTACACGGCTGTGTGCGTCTATTTTGCGCGATGCATTTGCTTTTCATTCTTTTATCGAGTTCGGTTTTTTCGTCGTCGTTAATTTGGTCGAGCTTTTTTCATTTGTACGCCTTTTTTTTCTCCTTTTCTTTTTTTTTTTCGCGGCAGTTCTTTCAACGGTGTAAAATTTTTTTCGTTTTTCTCTCCGTATTACTTTGTACATTAGCGAGCTTGTTTTTTGGATATTTTTTTTGTGTCGTTCGCCGTTTCTATTTTACTCTCTTTTATCAGCTTTTAATCATTCCGAATGGAAACGAATGTCACCTTTTTACCAAATAAGAAAATATTTTAAATAAATTAATTTATTTGGCCGACGCAGAGTCGAAGTACCGGTTATAGGTTCCCCTCATTCCGCCACCGATTCCAGATGACTTTTATTAATTGTTTTTTAACTGAACTTTAATCGATTTCTCTCTCGGGCTCGTTCGAGTTTTTTTTCTCACTAACGAGCTGATTGAGTTGGCGAGGTGATCGGTAAAAGGCCAGAACAGGAGTGTCATATTGTCGTGTTACCGATGCGTCCGCCGAGTTAATGTCTTTACACCTCTACCTGCCTCGGAATCGTTCGATAATTTTGTATACTGCGGCGACGATGACGTTTGCACGACAATTGCTTCTCTCTCGCTCTCTCTTATTGTGATAAAGATGCGAAATGAGCTTTGCTTTTGTATTGTTGCGGGTTGGCTTTTTTTTTTATATTTCGTAATTTTAAATATTTATCATTTTGCATGGGCGAGTTCTCATTAGAGCTTTTATCAAATGTATAATTGTGGTTGAATGCTTTGGTGGTGTTTTTTTTTTTACCTTCGTAAGTTATTTTTATGGAAAAAAGGTAAGTGAAGTTCTGAAATGATGAGATGATTTGATAAATAATTGAAATGCATCATTTTTTCCGCAGGGTTTAACCTTTTTCCTGTCATATACGATCCTTGCTTCGATGTTAGGAATGCTTCAATTTGGTTACAACACAGGCGTTATAAATGCTCCAAAAGCGGTAAGATATATTTTATTTTTTTATATTATGTATTACGATCTAAAAATTATTGATTTTTTCAATCAATAGTTGCAGACTTGTCAGTCGATTAATTTGATAGAAATCAGTGATTTTTCAATCAAAAAATCACTGATTTTTGGTGAAATTTATGTATCTAACTGAATGAAATAGGCGTAATTTGACTGATTCTGATTTCTGAAAAATAGGGTACTGAAATGACGTTTCGTTGAAGTATTTTAGAAATTTTTGATAAAAACAAAGCTGGCACATATGTATTTTGGATTTATTGAGATTGAATCACAGGAGGGAGGGGAGGGGGAGAGAATAAAAATTTTCTGATCTAAAAATTTTCATTTTTTTTCTCGGAAACCATAATAAATTTCAAAAAATGATATAATTATTTTAAAAATTTCTAATCTGTACTTCTGGATTATGAATTCATAACATATTTGTAGTTATAGATTTTCCAGCTCAAAGCTCCCCCCCCCCCTCTGCCACCACGAAAAAATCATTTCAGCATTTGAGAAGTGATTCTTGGTAAAATATTGTTATCAATATTGCGATCCAAGTTAAAATTCTATTTGAAAGTTTTTATTTTTTTAAATTTCCACAAGTTAATTTAATTTTAAAAATTATAAAAATTTCAAAACTTGTGACAAAATGTTTTAGAAAACTTGTAAAAATGCAAAAAAAATTCTATTGCAAAAATTTTGAAAAAAAATTGAAGTGAATTTTTTGATGCACCTACTTGCATATTTAAAATTAAAAATGAAAAAAAAATCAAATTTTTTGTATGCTGGTATATCTTATACAAGAAATTATCATTTTTAAAATAATTTTTGACCTCCAAAAGAACCAGTATCGAAATTGTAAAAAAGCTCAAAATTTTTTTGAAGCAGAGTAGACTTATTGAGGAGGCAAATAGATTTTTATTTTCAGAATAAACGGGCATTTTTTGACTTTTTGGATTCAACCTCCCTATGACTTTTGTTATTTCCAACATGAATACCGATGTTAAAGTGCTTGAGAAAGTCAAACCAAGGTTACTGGTTTCAAGTTTCCATCTTCCAGTAGACAGGGATGGTAGCACATTTTTTAGAATGCCCTACAAACTGTGAGAAAATGAAATCATTTTACTGGAAAATTTTATGAGAAAACTCACTATTTTGAAGTTGGAAAAATTTACCATTTTGACTCCAAGGGTGAGAACGTTTGCCATTTAGACCCAACAGTTTGAAAAATTTGCCATGTTGACCCTTGAGTTGGAAAAATACCATTTTGACTCTAAAGCCGAGAATATTTACCATTTTTAATCTGAAAAACTCCACCATGTTGACCCTAAAGTTGGAATCATTTATCATTTTGACCCTACAACTGGGGAAATTTAGCATTTTGATCTTACAGTTTGAAAAATTTACTATGTTGACCCTAAAGCTAGAAAATTCGACATTTTGACCCTGAAGTTGAAAAATCAAGCACTTTGATCCTAAACATGGAAAAATTTACTATTTTGACCCTAAAGGTGAGAAAATTTACCGTTTTGGTCTTAAAAAAAACTCACCATGTTGACCTTAAAGTTGAAAAAATCATCAGTTTGACCCTAACGTTGGGAAAGTTCACCATTTTGATCCTAATTTGACCATACGACTGGAAAAATTTAGCATTTTGATCTTACAGCTTGAAAAATTTACTATGTTGACCCTAAAGCTGGAAAATTCGACATTTTGACCCTGAAGTTGAAAAATCGAGCACTTTAATCCTAAACATAGAAAATTTTACTATATTTTAACCCTGAAGTTGAGAAAATTTACCGTTTTGGCCCTTAGAAAAAACTCACCATGTTGTCCTTAAAGTTCAAAAAAATCATCAGTTTGACCCTAACGTTGAAAAAGTTTACCATTTTGACCCTAATTTGATCATACGACTGGGAAAATTTACTATTTTGAAACTCACCATATTGATTCTAAAGTTAGAAACATACTATTTTGACCCTGCAGTAGGGAAAATTTACCATTTTGACCCTGAAAAACTCACCATGTTGACCCTAAACTAAAGTTGAAAAAGTTTACCATTTTTTGATCCTAAACTTGAGAAAATTCACCATTTTGAAACTCATCATGTTGACCCTTAAGTTGAAAACATTTACTATTTTGACCCTACCAGTAAGGAAAATTTATAATTTCGACCGTACAGTTGGCAAAGTTTAATATTTTCCTTTGCCTCTAAAGTTGAAAAAGTTATCATAGGAAAATTTATCATTTCGGCCCTGAAGTTAAGAAAATTTATTACTTTGACCCTAAAATTGAAAAAATGTACCATTTTGACCCTAGACATGGGACAATTTACTATTTTGACCTTAGAGTTGAAAAAATCAACCATTTTGACTCTAAAGTTTTAAAAATCTATAATTTTGATCCTGAAGTTGAGAAAATTTTTCATTTTGACTCCAGCCCTAAAGTTGAGAAAATTTGCCATTTGTACTTTCCTAGCTTGAGAGAATATACGAGGATAATAGTATATTATGCAACTAGTGAGATAAAGTGATTTTCGACGAATGTTGAGATTCATTGCCCGAGCCAAGCGAGTGAAATAATTTAAAATTGTCGAAAATCATTTATCCCTCGAGTTGCATATGATATTTTTCTTATATAGAGGGGGAAAAACGCGAGTTTAACTCCTACCACAACGAAAAATGAATTTTCCCAACTTGACGATATATGAATACAAACGATTGGTTATCCAGGTTAGAAAAATTTACCACGTACACTTATGTTTCTAAATTGGCAAATTTAAACATTATACCTCCATAATTTTTCTTCGCCCATTTTAATTCTAAATTACCTTTTTTCAAAAACTACAGCACATCCACAAATCTCCCACTTCATTTCAAAGAAGACAAAATCCCCGAAAAACTCGTTGATTCGCCTACGATAAAATATACTCCGAAGCTCGTTTCTCTTATTCTCGCGTATACGACAATAAGGCGAATCTCTGGCTCGTAAATTTCACCGTCGCGGCTCGTTTTCGGCTCCGATCTTATTTAAATACAGGCAAAAAAATAATTCCCGAGTCAATAACGTTCATTCATTAATCCAAATAAAAATACCCTACGACGATCGGGTACCCATAGAAAGGAACCGTTTATTCGGGAATACGTAGTAAATTGAATGAAATTAAATTTCACACGGTTTCGGTATCCGAATTAATGAAATCTACTATCGGGAGGCGATTCTAAGCCGACGATTCGTCCAATTCTACCGTATACATGAATATAGAAGAGTACAATTGTACGAGACGATTCGAAAGGGGTAAAAAAAATACCCCGGGTGTAATTTGGTCGACCTTAGATGTCAAACGATATTAATAATACGGTTGTATATGTACGTAGATGTATTTGGGATGCAGGAATTTTCATATGGTGTATTGGTTCGATTATGTACGAGTACCTACGTATCGAGTGTATCGATACGATATGCGAGAGAGATGGTTAAGAGCTATATGGAGAAGAGACGATACACATACGATTATTATTCCGGATGGTAGATTTTAAGACTGCATAATTATAGGATGCGGTTGCAATTACGCGAACCCTCGTTAATTCTGACCGTTTGGTAATTTGAAACTATACCGCGAAAATGCCATATAAAGGTCTTACGTGAAGATATAGCCATAGGTAGATCTGCATACGTGTACAGAGCGCCATATCATTCATAATTGTATCATTTTGTTAACACGAACACGCTGGGCTGACGCGTTAAATGTATAATTTTCCAGCGTCGATGCAAGAATGTGCAAAATGGTCATCTGGTTTCTTTGACTAAAACTCGTGTAACGTTTTACATTTTAAATGGATGTACGTGTACGAATGATAGGAAGAAAGTGGGATCTCTTCTCGGATATGCTTTTTTATTTTCATCCTCAAGCTCGACTATTTCTTCTCCTATGGCTGTGTCGGTAATGAAACGAGCCTTTTCGCTATTCATCGTTGCGCAAATATAAGTTAGCCCCCTTAGAAAGGATCAAATAGTCTGGCAATATTCTACAGCATATTAATGTTAAGTACGTTTACCTTTAATTCGGCGTAAAGCTTCATTCAATGTCTAAGTTTACGTTTAAATTACGATTTATCCGACCACCGGTAATAAACAGTTTTGTTAGAAGTACCTCGGCGAGGCAAAGCTGCTCTTAGTGTATTTTATGTGTATAGCGTAAATGTCAATAAACTGTGACTTTCAAACATTTCCGGTCTTATTACTTTGATGAAAGATGAAATCGTTTTAGAGATGAATGCCCTAACTCTCTGAGCCCTGCGTGGTCTGGTGTCTGCGTCTGTGTTGAGTTCGAAACGTTTCCAGGTAGAAAACGACAGAAGTAGTTTTGTAATTTTTAACGCGTCGGAAAAGCTGCGACGAGGGATTTTTTTACGAGTTGGTAAAGCAAGTGTAGAGGTATGGGGAGGAAAAATTTCGAGTGTTTGTGAGGTTAATTGGGTGGTGAGAAAATGTTCACCTGGTGTGACGAAAATTTTTCTCTTCCCCTGTACTGAAATGTATTGCGATGTTTTGTCTGAAAGGAGTTTATTTGAAAATAATAATGAACATATTTCGATATTTTATTCATTAAAATAAGTATTTATTGCGAATAAAATATTTAACAAGGGAATGGATGGGTGACAATTTTTTCCAGAAGTTTGGAAATGAATTTTAATTAAAGTAACTCCCTAAGTATTGATTTTTAATGCAGTCGTTTTGGGGAGCTGCTTCAATTTGTTTTAGAGGGAGGGGAGGAGAGGGCGTTTTTTTGCGTTCAATATCTTTAATTGGTATTAGGAAATAATTTTAACGAGAAAGAAAATATACTTAGTAGATGGATGTTTTGATGTTACCGGGCATGTACGATTTGAAGTCGCGAAATTTTAAAATTGAAGTTACCCAAAATCGCAAAATGGATCAAAACTTTGAAAACCCCCTGGATTTTTGTGTTTTTTTTTTTTACAAAATTTGGGAGGATTGATTAATTAAACCATTTTTTAAAACATATGCAGTCTTCCTCCCCTCCCCCAAAAATAGTGAAAATGGAGGAACTTTTTGGTTACATTTATTGAATTCTAGAAAAAAATATTGCCCAAGTGAAACGAGGGCGAAAAAATGTTTGGAAATAGGGATTCAAAAGGTATAAGAATCGTATCAATTGGACACTCATTTGTAGACGATGCAGATGATTTTATAACATATTTTTACCCCATCCATGGAATTTTCACATCATCTGATAGTTCGTAAAGTTGGAATTTTCAGTTGCCTATTTTCTTGATGTGTAAAATCCTACCTATTTTTTTTTTTTGGTTTTAAAACTTTAAAAGAAATCAAAGTTTCGTGTTGAATTGGAGCCCATTTGCAATTCACAAAAGTCGGAATTCATTCATCACCGGGGAAAAAAATACTTTTTTGGGCATTAAAAAATCAATTTTTTCAAATCTTCTCTCGGGCATGTACAAATTTACAATTATATGAATTATTTGAGGTAATAAAGCCAAAAAATCCCTCCCCCCTCAAAAAAAACTCCGACGCCTCTGATATAATTATTGTTTTGTTCTTAATCGAGCGAAGAGAGTGTGAAGCTTGAAAAAAAAATTGGGTGTAAAATGACCAAAAAAACGCACATTTTCTCGTGTTTTAATTATTTGAAAATTTCTATCTGACGTAATTTGCGGGGAGGGCTTCTCATGGATAAATTGGTCCTGGAGATATGGAGAGAACACTATCAACCTCCTCATGGTATCTCCTGGATAACGGTATAGGCTGAAAGAGGTTCGGAATCAATTCGTATGTACCTCTGAAAAAACGGGGGAATAAATTCATACATAGTCCTGAAAAAAATTGGAATCAACTCTCAATGTTTTGAAACCTGGGAATCAACTCATCAACTCCTATTTTTTTACTTGAAGATTGAAAAATGCTGAGATTAAAAAAGATTTCGGATATCGAAAATTTCAACAAAAAGTTGTCTGAAGTATACATTTTCATATTCATCTTTTGCCTTTGAAAGTATTTTTTTTCAATGAAATGAGGTAGAAAGGAGGAGAGGAGGTGGGAAAATTTTGAAACAGACATTTTGCTCTATTTTCTATGCCATACTACTGAATATGACATGTTAAATGCTTCGTGTTTAATTTTTCACGTAAAATTGTTTGATATTTTTAATGTTTCATTTTAAAGTTTGAAACTGCCGTCATGAAAATTTTTCAATTTTTTCTTCTGATACGTCTAAAATTTTTGATTCTAATTTCTTTTCTCGATAATTTTTTTTTCATCATTCTTAGCTGAGCCTCAAAAATGTAGTACCTATTTTTAACTACACAAAAATTATTAAGTACCAGGTTCAAACTTGAATAAATTGAATCCTTAGGGAGAAAAAAAAATTCAAATAAAAAATTGGGCGATATTTTCAAAAAAATTCAAAACGCTGAAAAAAATAGAAAATCAAGTTTTTTATTAACAAAAATACGTTCCCAATCACTTTTATGCAAAGAAAAATTCAAAAAAATTTCAAATAATTTTTGTGATGAATTCAGCGAAAACAGATTTTTAAAAAAATAAAAATCAAATAATTTTTCAAAACAAAAAAAATGTAATTTTTTGCAAAAAAAAAAAAAAAAAAACTAGGTAAAGCAACCCAACTTAATTTCCCGAGAAAAAAATCAGAGCTCAAATTATTTTTAAGGGATGAAATTGTCATCACGTTATCAATGATCAAAATAAGTCCAAACTAACGTAAAATATTAAAACTCGCTACTTTGAGCAAGTCATTTTCAAAAAACAGCACCTTTTTGAGAAAACAAACCGTCAAAATTCAATCAGACTGGCCATGGAAAAAAAGAAAGAATCGTGTTAATAAAATTGCCTAACCGATTTGCCGTAAATACGATGCATAACCTTATGTGTTTTTGCGGCGAATTCGATAGGCAACTTTATTGACACCAACACATACATTAGGTATACCCTCTTGAACACTAAATGTTCGTAAATTCTGCTTTGTCTTTGGAACTTTGTCTAAATTTTGGCGTTCTCAAATTCAGCTCCCCCCTCCACCTTTCTCTCTCGACTTGATTTCAATAATTCGGCTTACTCATGTTCTTTCTTTCGAACTAAATTTTGGTAATTTTTAATTTCTCTGGTAGCCTTTCAGGTTGAATTTTTTTAGTTCAAAATTTCGATCTCTTGAATTTTTTTCAGACTACATTTTTTTCACTGATTGGTTTTCTAAATTTTTTTAATGAAATATTCTATGTTTTTTTTTCAACTGATTCAAAAATTGAACTTTTTTTCAAATTTTTGAACCCGTTTAGTTTTTTTTTTTCAAAAAATTGAAAACTTGGATAATCTTTTTAACTATTCAACGAAAAATTTTGTAATTTTTCCAGAATATTGAAACGTTTATTAAAGAAGTTTACAAAATTCGCTACAACGAAGATCTTCCAGATGCTACAATTACAGGCATGTACTCATTCGCCGTTTCCATATTTGCTGTTGGAGGAATGCTGGGTGGTTTCAGTGGTGGAATGATTGCCAATCGTTTCGGCAGGTCAGTATTCATGCGACTTTCACCCATTCGTAAAGTACAAGACATGTAGAATAATTCATGCGAATTTTCTCGTTGCAGGAAAGGAGGGCTGCTACTGAATAATTTTTTAGGCATTGGAGGAGCATGTCTGATGGGCGCTACCAAGTTCTTTCGTAGTTACGAAATTTTATTTGCTGGCAGATTCATCATCGGTGTTAATTGTGGTAAGTAGCTCTTCATGTGAAATCAAATGGTTTTTCTGGATTTTGGTTAGTTGAATTTTATTAATTTCGGATGACGTTTTTACAGGTTTAAATACGTCTTTAGTACCAATGTATATATCAGAAATATCACCGCTCAATTTAAGAGGAGGTTTAGGTACAGTTAACCAATTAGCAGTAACGATAGGATTGCTGATTTCACAAATTTTAGGAATTAAGCAAATTTTAGGGTCGGATGAAGGCTGGCCTCTTTTATTAGGTAAGATATTCGTCCAATTGAGAAATATCTTTCGAAATTGTGCTGTATTCTCATCCAAGAAATATTTCACGTGGAAAATTTCTCTTACAGGGTTGGCAGTCTGTCCGGCAATTTTACAATTAATTTTGTTACCAGTTTGTCCAGAATCTCCTAGATATCTTTTAATTACCAAACAATGGGAAGAAGAGGCCAGAAAAGGTAACACACTGTCGTCTTCCTCGTTGATTATTTTTTCATCGATAAAATATTCAAATATTGTTATTTTTTTGGTTCTTGCAGCCTTGAGACGATTACGAGCTTCCAATCAAATTGAAGAAGATGTACAGGAAATGCAAGCAGAAGAACGAGCTCAGCAAGCTGAAGCTACGATTTCTATGATAGAATTATTGTGTTCACCTACCCTAAGGTATCCTCTAATTATAGGTGTTATTATGCAGCTCTCTCAACAATTATCTGGAATTAATGCTGTGAGTGTCTTTCATTTCCTTATGGCAATTTTAATCTCTCGAGCGAATTTTCCACTCGATAAATTTCATTCTTCTCAGGTGCTCTACTATTCTACCGGATTGTTTCAAAAAGCGGGCTTACCAGAAGAAATTGCCAAATTTATGACAATCGGCATTGGCGTGATAATGGTGGCGATGACGTTAATTACCATGCCTTTGATGGACAGAACGGGCAGAAGAACGTTGCATCTTTATGGTTTAGGCGGCATGTTTATATTTTCTGTTTTTATAACAATTTCTTTTCTAACAAAAGTAAGTATTTGAGCTTTTTAAAGATTTATAATTTTATTATTTTATGAATGGGGGTGTATTAGTATTGGTCTCTCTATAAACATTAAATTGCTAATGGAAATCTTCAAATCGTGAATTGGAGTTTGAGTCATACTCAAAATGGGACTGATGTCCTCGATTTATATTTTTTAATTCTTTGGTAATTTGAACCATTGTTACTCCATTTAAAATTTTTGGGAATATTTTGACTACTTTTTTCATAACAAATAGATGAGTGTTGTGAGATAAAAATGAATCGATAATTTTTAAATAAAATTTTGCATCAATTTTTTGAAAATTTTCCATCGGTTTCTTTGAAAATTTTCCATAATTTTGTTTGAAAATTTTCCATAATTTTTTTTGAAAATTTTCCATCAATTTTTTGGATTGTTTTTTCAATTTTTTGAAATAACTTTGGTGAATTTTTTGAGAAATTTCAATCAATTTTTTATGGAAAAATTTCAATCATGAATTAATTTTTCGGGTGCGTTTTGATAAATTTTTTGGGATAATTTCAATCTATTTTTTTTTTTTTGGTGAAATCTTGATCAATTTTTGGAAAAATTTCAATCAATTTTTTGGATGCATTTTGTTCAATTTTTTCGAGAAAATGTTAAATAATTTTTTGGGGGAAATTCCGAATGATTTTAATGGAACAATTTTGATTAAGTAATTTCTTAAAGAAAGTTGAATAAATTTTCTTCTGAGAAAATTGATTCATTCTGCCAATTTTTTGGATAAAATTTGATGTAATTGAGTCCCGCAAAAGGAAAGAGTGATGATTTAGCACTTTTTAGTGATCAAGGATCCGTTGTAGATTTTCTTTGTTGTCAGTTGGTGTTAGATGACTTCAATGAAGACTGTCGATGATCTCATGTGTATCATCTAATATTAATGATTATCTACTTTTATTAATTATTATTGTTTTATTTTTATTTGCATGTATTTTTTTAACACTCAAAATATTACTTAAAGTGTATCTTACTGATAACTTTGGATTTCATTTATGATTTTGCTTATTTTTCTACAAAAAAATTCGCTGATCTTCCTTAGCACAAATGGATCCAAAGGTATTTCTGGTAAATCGCTCTCGCATCTTATGATTTTTACTTTGATTTATTTTCTCGCTTCGTCGATTTACCAACCTTGATTCATTATGTTAAGGAAGAGAACTCATTACTACGTTTAATAGGAGTTTTTTGGCTTTGTGCAGGAGATGATCGACTGGATGTCCTATCTGTCGGTGGTATCGACTTTAGGTTTCGTGGTATTTTTTGCAGTCGGTCCTGGCTCAATACCTTGGATGATAACAGCCGAGTTATTCTCCCAAGGGCCCAGGCCGGCCGCCATGTCCATATCTGTACTAGTTAATTGGACATCAAATTTCATCGTCGGTATTGGCTTCCCTACTATGGATGTAAGTTTTATTGAACAAATCTGCAACTAAAACTCGGTATACAAAATTTTTACATAACTGATCAAAATAATTTTTCAGGCTGCCTTAGGAAATTATACTTTTCTTCCATTTAGCGCGTTTTTAGCATTTTTCTGGATTTTCACCTACCAGAAAGTTCCAGAAACTAAGAATAAGACATTCGAAGAAATTCTAGCTGTGTTCAGGCATAACGGAAGGTAATTCGACATACAATACGAATTTAAATTAAATGTTCTCTTTTTCATACCGAATGTTTGATTTATTATAGAGATAGCTTCCGGGATACTACACCTTATGGGTAAGTTGAATTCAAGTTCATCACATTTCCTGTGTGTTTGCAACGTGTTGCTTCTTTATTTAAACATTTGTGCTCATTTATTCGTATTGCATTTTGCCTATTGGATGTGATACCTTCATGATCTTTCTCGATTTTGAATATTGCAAGCTCGTGCCTTTTTTCACAGCTTGTGTAAATTTCATATTTTGTACATATGTGAAGATGACTGAAGGATGGAGGGGATGAAAATTTCGTGGAATATGATTTTAAAATTCATTATTTGAATATATCAATTTGTATGAAATTTTCTGTGTTGAAAAATTTAAAGTCAACCGTTTAGTGGTGAAAATTCAATGCTGATTTGAAATTTGGCAACGTTGCTTTCGTTTTTAAAATGCTCTTATTTTGTGATTTTCTGGAGTAGTTCTATGGTATAAAATATCGTGTGAAATTTATTTATTTTATTAGCACTTTTTGGGGAAACAATTTTTGATGTGTGAAGAGTTGAGTTTTTGCGACGTTGCCACTGTTCTCAATATGCATCCATTTTGAGAAGATGTTTGACGCAGTTCTTCTTTTCGTGTTTTTTTTTTTTTTAAATTTACCCGATGAAAATTTCATTTCAAAAAAATGATTTACCATGTTGCCAAATGTATTTCATGATCATTTTCAAAATCTATTATTATCAATTTAAATGGTTTCATGTTTTTTTTAAATTTAAATTTTGAAATTTACACTCAAATTTTAACGAAAACCATGAAAAAAATTGATTTTTTGAGCAAATTTTGTCCAGGCAATGTTGCCAAATTTCTTCGTTGAAAAAACTTCTCAGCTTCTCTACTTATTAACAATCTTTTTAACCTAAACTTCATCTATATAACTGGAAATCCTGTAAAGAAACTTAATTTTGTCATTTTTAGTCACACTCCAAACACTATAGGCATGCAACGAACTCCTTCATAAGTCTGGTACCGCTACACCATACCGTAATGGCGAAGACCTCGATGATTTAACTCACTAACTACCTACCGCCGTTCGCGCTCATTAAAAAGCCGCCGAAAAAAAGCGAGAAATAGTGGGGAAATTTTATTGATACTTAAAAAAAAATAATAATAAGTTACTCGACCTAAGCTCCTCGTCACAGCCGGCATGTCACGTAGTTTGGAGTACTTTTGACTACCTTCAAGTATGTAGTGCATGCTTTAACCATTGTATTTGCATTTTTATTGGTGCTTGTACTCGGAGTATATTTATACTGTTGACCTGTTTGAACGTACATACGACGAATTTTACCATTTTTTTGTATAATCTATATCGTCATCATCGACATGACAATATTATTAAGTTTCTACGATATCGTTTATCTCGCTGAGAGATGCAAACGAGAAAGGAACTAGAAAAGAAAAAAAAGGTTGTATAATCATCGTATATAAGATTTTCATAATTTAATAATGCTTTGGAACGTTGAAGTTTATATACGTCATACGTGTTTTAAATGTCTTCGTGTATTGCTCAATTCATTATAAATAATATTTCTAAAGGAAACGTAATTTATATGAATATTCCATTAGCAATAAGACTCTTCTTTTTTTTCTTGTGTAATATTTAAGTTGGATTTTTTTTCATCCTACTTGTCGCCATACTATAGATACGATTTAACTTTACCAACTCATAACCATTATACGTGTACTTTGGGTTATACGAATGTGAAAAGTACATACCTATCTATTATTACATTTAATTCTTTTCCCCTTCTTTACCCTTCCTGAATGTTTTTCTCTTCTTTTTTTATATTATATTTTAAAATCGTTATTTTCAGTACGTTATAAAGAAGACTTTCCTTGAATGCAAATTGATTAACCTCGTCCTTTGAAAGCAACGTTGGAAGAATTTATTTATCTTTGACAGGTTTTCAATACGTTCCGAAATTACCTCCACTTGGGGTTTTCTTTCTTTTCTTACGCGTTGTGTTACTTATGGGAATGTACCCTGAATTGATATCGAAATACATAATTACCTATTTTAAATTTTTCTTCGTTTTCTCCTTTTTTTTTTCATCAATCATTGTAGAATATTTTATCTATTTTTAATTTTGTTTTGTTTTTAGCCAATTCATATTTTAATATTGTTTTAAAGTTATTTTAAATTTCGTGTGAAATATATTTTTTGAGAGTTGAAGAATTTTTTTGGAGGTTTTTTCAAAGAGAGGTCTGGTTGAAGTAAAGTTTTCATGTGAGAAGTGTTGTTTCATAAAATTATGAGTCAAATATGTACGAGTTGTGTGTTTTTTTTTAAAAAGAAAAATCGAGATTTTCCATACCTCTTTTTGGCCTTCAATTTTCCGATGCAGCAGCATCAACTACGTAGATGTTCCTGGAATTGTCTATTGTTGAAATTTAAGAGGCAAACATATTTTTCTGGTGTAGAAATACGTTTGTTATAACATTTTTTACAAGATGATTTTTCTCTTTAAAATGTCATAGTCAACAACCCTTCCCACGTTCCCACATTGGTGTGATTTGAGTTGCAGCATCTTCAACTAAAATGCCATTTGATGAACTCTGGAATTTTTGGTGATTCAAAATTGAAATTTGACAACGTTGCTATCATGGTATCATTCATAAAGATTACAATGATTTGGCAACATTGCTGTGATCCATCAAGGTCAAGGTTACCTTACTTAGCAACTTTGTTGTCATTCATCAAAGTTATGTTGATTTGGCAACATTGCTCATATCCGTCAAGGGAATTTTGTAACTTTGGTGTCACTTATCAAGGTCATGGTGATTTGACAACAATGCTGCCATTCATCAAAGTCAAGGTTACTTACTGGAAAACACACTACCATTTATCAAGGTCATATTGATTTGGCAACGTTGCTGCTATTCTTCAAAGTTAAGGTTATTTGGCAATGTTGCTGTCATTTATCAGGGTCATGATGATTTGGCAACATTGCTGTCATTCATCAAGGTCATGATGATTTGACAACGTTCTTTCAATAAGTAAATTGACTACCCTTGAAATTTTTAAGAAACGAAGACCATTTAAATTGAATTTTTATAAAATTATGGAAAGGGATTTAGTTTTTCTAGTAGGTACAACTAGTCAACTGAATAAAGTAGGTAAAAACCTATCAATAGTACTTCAGGGATTGAAAATTTTCACCCTAAGGAGGCAGCATCGGAACTGTACAAACTCTGCAAAGCTGCAATAACAGTATCGAGAATTCGCAGCCAAATTAAAAGCAGATTTCAACTATGAGACCTGAAAAACACTGTATGCAATTTTGATTACCTAATTTATCTATACCTACTTTTTTTTTTAGATTTTTTTTTAAAAATTCATCTTTTTTCAAGCACCTCTTCTCTGAAAAATTTTGTTTTCCATTTTTCATCACCACCGAACCTCGAATATAGTATTTATCGTGCATGAGTAGTGATAGTAAAATGAGTTTGGCTTCAGTTTTTTTTCTTTTGTTACCTGTGTGTGCGTGTGATTTTATAGTTTTTTTTAACTAAGGAATTTGCTGCAGAAGGTAATATTAAATTGTGTAACTACTCGCTCCATACATTCGGCGGAATAAGATTTAATTAGACTTTGGTTTTTATTGGTTGATGAGAGAAGTGCCTGAATCATGTACCAAAACCGTACTGTTGTATGTTTACACAGCAAGAAACGCGCCGAGCTCAAGGAAATGGCTCAGGATGAGTTTGACTGGTTTCAATGCAGTCATCCGATATGGTCTCAGTGGCTGAGGACGGAGTTCCTTTGAATAAAAGTCCAGCGGAGCGAATCACGTACTTAATTTTAGTTCTGCACAAATCGATTATTTTATTTAGACTAGAGTGTGTGTATGTGTGTGGTACTTGTTACTTATATACCGAAAGTACCATTTTAATGATAAGTTATCGAACCATTCGTCGTGGTTGTGTAATATTTAAGGACCAAAATGCATTTCTTTAGGATTAATTAAGGTATTTGTTTTTCTCGTTTTTACTCAATCAGTATATTTTTAAAGGAATTCAATCGTTTGGAGGTTTGATTTATAAAATCCGTACCGACATTGTTGTCAATTTTTAGATTCGAGAAAGCTGTGATAATTTACTCAGCTTCTTCCACTATTTACTTTTATTACAGGGCTGCTGGCTAGAACAACTGCAAATGGCCCAAAATCTGACTCTTGAAATCTGAAAAGAAAATCTCAAAATTTAAAAGTTGATACCTGAAATCCAAAAATTTGAGCCTTGAAATCAAGCCTGATTAATTCTACAAACTCCAAAATAATGTTGCTGTCACTTATCAAGGTCATGGTGATTTGGCAACATTGCTGTTATTCATCAAGGTCAAGGTTATTTGGCAACGCTGCTGTCACTTTTGAAGACCATTGTAATTTGGCAACATTGCTGTTATTCATCCAGGTCAAGGTTATTTGGCAACGCTGCTAACATTAATCAAGATCATGATAATGTGGCAACTCCGCTTTCACTTATCAAGGCCATGATGATGTGGCAACTCTGCTGTCACTTATCAAGGTCATGGTTGTTTGACAACATTGCTGCCATTCATCAAGGTCAAGGTTATCTGACAAAACTTGAAACCTGAATTTTAAGGTTTAAACCCAAACCTGAAATTTAAAACTCAAAATCTGAACCAAATTTTAAACCAAAAAATTCACTTGCTTTCTCGTGTTTTGGTTAAATTAGAACATACCCTCAATTGAAAACTGATTATTCTGAGATCTAAATCTAAAATTCCCTGAATCCAGGACTCATTCTAAAAAAAAAAAAAGATTTTAAAACCTGAATCCCAAAACTAGAAAAAAGGTTCGGGCCAGCAGTCCTGCTTTAGTGAACGAAATCAAGTTAGAAATGCTACATGGTTGTAAGAATGCCTTCCAAACAATAATATGCAACCATTAATGATTCCGTATCAATGCATTTGCCTAATTTGTGAGCTGCAGGGACCATTTCGTATGCTATGTGATTTTTATTCCTGCAACTCAGAATTTAGACAAACATATCTACGTAGATCCATTAGGTGTTGCATAATTGTTGAATAGAAGGCGAATTTGTCCATCCATGTAGATGCAGTTTGGATTGTAAAATTGGCGTCATTTCCATCTTGGAACACCCTGTATATTTTATTGTATAAGATTGCATTTATTTACCATTAATTTTAAATTATTTTATTTATAAAGAGTGATTGTCCATATTGTTAAATGGCCTCGCAAGGAAACACACTATTAGAAATTCAATTAGACGAATTTCAGACTGAAGGAAGTTTGAAGAACGTGGCTAAAAAAAAAGTTCTTTTGTTGATGTAATTGCTGTTGATATCTATATGAGATAGTAGACATTTTTGATCTCAAAATTCTTCTTCAATTAAATTAATTTTGAATAGGTTTCTGGATATGAAATTTGAATAGCCTTGTTATTCGATATCAAACACATGAAAAAAGTGGAGGCATCCGAGAGATTTTTCAAAATCATTTTGATCAGTGCTCGTATTTTGGACTTTAATTTTCAATGTAGTAAAAAAAAAAAAAAACGAAAAAAGGCAATGGAACCTCCAAAATTTCACAAATATCTCTGAAATCTAAATCTGGCCCCTTCGACTCTCCTATCCAGCAAATCTATGCACACTGGCGTCATTTTGGTAGCTGTTCAATCATTTGCAGGGGACAAAAAACCAATTACAGCAATTTCAAACTGTGTGATTATAGGGATCATTCGTCGAATCATTTATTAGGTCAATTATACGTACTAATAACACGATTAGACAACTATATGCGATTATACGATTAGGTACCTAAACTTTAATCTAGTCTACCTATTTGATTAATTATAAGCGATTATTACATAGTATACTTAATTATGTTCTATGAAGTAATAAAAATTAACCGCAGAGCTCAGTTTTCTGTACTTATTGACAAGTACACCACGAATGTCAATGCAATGCTTAGTAATCGTTGAAAACGCGTGTAAAATACTCTACCTTGAATTGCGGTAGAAGTTTTCAAACTCGTGTAGGCATATTCCAGTATTTTAGCTTAGAGTATTATATTGAAATTAACCGCAGAATACAGAATGTTCACAATAAATACGCTTAGTAGTTGCACGTCTGCCATACGATTTTTTTTCAAGCTGTTTTTTTTTTTTAGATTTTTTAAAGCCGTTTTTTGTTTTTTTATCATGAGAAAAATCGCAGTAAGTATTGTGACAGATGGACATTTTTTTTACCATAAGAAATGGCAGCATTTTGAGATGAAAAATTTTTCTAATGAGGATAAGGATAGGATTTTGATTTTTTTTTGATTCCAGTGCATTGGAAAAATATTTATAGGGGTACTTGATTAACGAAAAATCATAAAAATAAGGGTAAAATCGAACCGACGAGAAAATAACCATTTCAACGATTAATTCATTATTGCACCAGTCTGGCGAATACATGCAATAAATACGATAGAGAGAACGAGAACTTGCAACGTATTCAAATTGAGTTTTAACAATTTGCTGGATTTTATACGAGCTAATATAGAGAAAAAGACGTAAAAATCTTTCTTTTTTAGTTCGTAAATAAAAACACTTTATTTTTATTACATCGTTTTATTTTCTACTTTGACATGTATCTCTCGTTCGTGACTTCATCTTTTAAGTAGGTCGATTGTCGAATATTATTTCATTCGTATGGTCTCTCCATATACGAATCACGCACCTTGAAACAGATCAATTTTCGTATACGCAGCTATCTCTCAGATGACAAACGATTATTGCACCCATTGCGTCAGTTTATTTTGTAAAATTGTTATTTTTTTCGATGATTTCAGGAGTATGTTGAATTGTGTTAATGCGTTAGAGCAAAGGATACCACCACCTCCGCCTCCTACCGAAAGAGCCTCTTTAATGGTGTCCGAAGAGAAGCCTATACCAGATACGTGTAAGTAGAGTGGTTCAATTTTTTCGCATTTTTATGGTTATTTTCGACGTCGTCGTTGAAATTGGAAAAAATGATGGAATTGAAAGATTGAAAATTTTCAGAGAGAAATTCAGAAAATCATTGGAAAATTAAGCTAAAAAAAAAAAATAAAAGTCTAAAGCAAATTAAAGTGGAATCAAAAAAAGAGCTTACTTTATACTTACTCTTAGTGGGGGATCTTCCCAAAAAAAATTTGGGGTCTTAATAGCTCAGAAAATGAGGTAATTGAAAAAAGAAAAACGAAATTTTGTCACATCCGCTATGGGAACGTCAGTCATCCCTCTAACAAATTGTAATTGAATTTCAAAACTATTTTGAACCGTGAACCTTAAAATTGGTCGCTATTTTCTCCATTCTACCAGACAGATTCTGAATTCGAGAGATTTTCGATTCATACAAATTTTGAAGTTCTCATTCAAAGAACTCAAAATTGTACCAAAAATTTTTGATGAGTCACCAAGAATAAGTTTTAATGAAGTGTTTTGAAAAAAATTTATGACAGTTACCTATGCCAATTGTATTTCAATTTGAACAATTTTCATAAAATTCAGGTTGTTCATTTGATGACCTGAAAAGTGATTGAAAAATTCTTTTAATCAATGGATAAATTTTAATTAAGATTTTTAAAAATTTTCTTCAGCAGAACTGTCTGCTTAAATGTTGTAAAAATTTTGCAAGTCTAGATACTTTTGGCAGCACTGCTATGAACATTTTTTAAAAGTTTCATCTCGAATTATTTACTGACTCCTGATTAATGTTTTCGCAAATGGGATTTCGACGGTTTGATCGCGAGTCCAAATTTATTTTAATTTTCAAGTTCAACTTTCTCGTTTTTTAAAAAATTGTGTCAAATTTTTTAAAATTTTAGCTTTAAAAAAACTCATTTTTCTAAATTTTTCCGATTTTTATTTCTTCGGTATCTTTAATTTTTTTTAAAAAAAAAATTCCAGTTTATTGAGGTGAAAATTTTTTTAAAAATACAAAGTTGAATTTTTTTAAATTATTCAAAGTTGAAAAAAATAAAATTATTTTTAAAAATTTAAAACAAAGTTGAAAATTGTTTAGAAAATCACATTTTAAGAGTGCATAATTTAAAAAAATAATAAAATAAGGACAATATTTTTATCATGAAGTGAAAATTTTTCCAACTTGGATTTCTTCGATTTTTTTTTCAACTTTGTGTTTTTTAATACCTATTTTTTTTTTTTTATTCAAATTTCTTCTTTCAACTTTTGAATAAATTTTTTCAACATTTTTTTCTTTTGATTATTTTTTTTATTTTGACTTTGTTCTATTTTATAGTTTTCAAAGCTTGTTCCAACTCAATAAGTGATCAGAAGAATTTTCAAACAGAAAGTAAAAATATGAATTTGAAAAAAAAATTAAAAAAACAAAATTGAAACAATTATGAGAAAACATGAATTAAAAAAATTACCAACAGAAAATTTTTTAAAAATAGACGTTACTTTGAAAAAATAGAGTTGAAGAAATCGAAAAAATTTAAAATTGGAATACATTATTTTGGATACTTAGTAGAAATTCCATGTGTGGCAGAAATAATTAGGAGCTAATAAATTATTTTGGGAAATTAAAAAAAGAAATTGGCTCGGTTTTGAGATATTTTAGTGAGCGATTTGAATTTGGTAAAAATTTAAAATTCTTCTAATTCACAATTTTAAATTTTTCAGCTCCCTAGAAGAGGGCAAAAAGTTGTATCAATTTCAAGGTCAATAGTTTGGGGGAGGGGGTAGAAAGTCAAAAGTCAATTTTTTTCTAGAGAGGAAAAGGATGACTGAAATTCACAGCAAGTAGAGTAGAACTATCAAGAAATGGTAAAAAGCTGCATTTTTCCAAAAATGGCCTCATAGCTGGTGGAATGTCAAAAATTTTTAGGGAAGTCCTTCATTCAAAATAAATTGCCTGGCAAATATTCGCCAAAATTCAATATAATGTGAGCCTGGATTTAAAAAAAAAAAAACACCCACATAGGACAAAAATTGATTTTTGAGTTGAGGTTCTCCCTTGAGTCTGTCCGTTCTAGGAAGCCTAAAATTAGCAATCACTCAAAAACCAATTTCTGACATCTAGGGATAGTTTTTATATCAAGGTTTAGGTAGGTACGTTTGTTTTTTCGCTTCACATTTTTTTTACCTACTCAAGTGTGGTTTGGGTTGCAGTATCATCGAATTGAAGGCAAACCCTTTTAAATCCAAATCACTCAGTACAGGGATTTTTTTATTCATCAATTTTGATGAATTTTGAAGAATTTAAAAAAGGGATACGGATATTTGACATATCTTTCAAATTTCATCATTTTTGATCCAACTCCAGTTGAAAATTCCATGATTTATTGAAAATTATTAATTTAAAATTATCATTTAATTAAATACATCCATATTACAATATTGATAGGTACTAAAAAGTGAACAAAAATAGATACCTACAATTATTTATAATACCTATACCTTTAGCATAAGCACACAATACTAATAAATTTTACTGGAATTTTGAAACAGCTTCGAAATACTTGGAAACGCGTATGTTATTAAATAAATACAGTAGAACGTCGAGTTATTATACGATGTATTCATCGATATCACCTTGTGCTCCCATGTGAGTTACTTCATAACACCAAAAATGAACCCTAAAAAGCTCCTCAGCACTTAACCCACCCGGATGGTAATCGTAACTTACCAGAGCCGCAGTAAAAAAAAAATCTCTTTGAGAAAACGGCCAAAGTTCCGGTACCATCCTCCTATTCAAAGAATTTACCATACGCACTATAAAAAGAATCCTGCGCGTAATGTTTTATTACACGAAATCGACACGCAGATTCTTTACAGAAAATTTTTATTTGTCAGCCACGCTGTATGCTTTGAAAAAATAAAAATAGAGCACTGCTAATCTACCCGGTTAATTCGGCAGTCCATATATCAAATACTGGCGCCTTCCTTGCACTTCGTATTTGCTTGAAAACAAACATTTAAACTAGAAAGGATTATTTCATCGGTTCATCTTCTCGATACAACTGTCAAATGCAAACGATTCGGCTTATTAATTTCGCCCGAAATGTACAAATGGTATATCAAAAGGTTTTAATCGTTCATTAGCTATAATGTTAAATATGAATGACAAAGTTTGAGCTTATACAGTGCCAAGATGGAGACGGATTGGATGCTGAATCGAGCAATATACGGTGCGACTTGCGAGTAATGAGTGTTAGTTTTGAAGAGTTATCGTCTGTCATAATTTACCTACTTTTGTATCGAGTTTTCCTATTTTCTTTTGTGCCACGTGGTTTGAATTAAATCGAGGTATCGATTGTCTTGGCACTATCGAGTGAAGAGCAATTATTGTTGGGGGTTTTAAAATGATTTTTTACTGGTTTTATTGCGATTCCTGTGTAGAAAATGTTGGGAGTAAATTCATTCATTTTGTGAGATCAATCGTCTGGATATTCTTTGTTCTTTATTTGGATTCGGAAGCTGGCAAATGTTCTTACATAAGTATGATGTGGGTTGCCTTTCCAAAATTGAAAAATTATATCGTTTTGAAATTTTGAATCGGCATTCTTATATCTGAGAATTTCAAACTGCTGATTTATTTAAATAGCTAATGCAGCTTTTTAATTTCAAAATAGCAAATCTTTTGATATTTTATGTTGGTGTTAGGTAAAATTGAATAATTCAACATTTCAAAACTGAAAATGGGTAAGCTTTCTTACATGCATAAATTTCAAGTGACCAATTAAATAGGTAATTCTATTTCTCGAAATCTAAAATTTGTAAATTTTTTATCATTGTTGTAATGGGGCTGCTCACTGATGAATTCTTCTTCATTAAAGTTGAAAATTGGCAAAATTTTTCAAAATAGAGGTCTCAAATTATCGTCGATAACTATCGATAACTTTTTTTGATGAAAAAAATAGTGTTTTGGAGCAGATAATTGGCAAATTTTGACATCACAATACGTGGTGTAAGTAGGATATTAGTTGAAAAATGTGTTAAACTTGACAATTTTTGAAATTTAAATAGGAATGATTGAATTAAGGAAAAAAATATCAATTTTTTTCCAAAACTCGATTGTTTTTCCACAAAAAGAGTTCTTTGAAAATTTTTATTTGCTTGACGATGTCTCCAGGGTTTATCTTCATCGTCATTGTTGTGACTTAAAACTCGTCCCAATCGTGATTTTATGCACCCCCTCTCCTTGAGAAAAATTTGCGACCTCTTTTACCAAACATTGTGCTTTGAGTTGCTACTTTAAAATGATTCTGTTCCTTCAAAATTAAAAGCAAGCAAGTTTTCTTACTCTTGTGCAGCATGAATTATGGAATAAATCTTATTTTTTCTCCCTTCAAATTAGAAATAATGCCAATTTTTCAATTCCTACTTGTACAATCAATTTCATTTCGATTTTAAAATTTTTTTCAAGTGTTTGGAAAGTGTTTTCAAATTCTCCATATTTTGGCACTAAAACTGCTCAATTGTGGAAAAATTTCAGATAATATTTTTTTCAAGTGATAAAAAATTGTTGGAAATTTCATAAATTTTGGAAAAATTTTAATAAAAAAAACATGGAAAAATTTTTTATCAAAAAAAGGGTAACATGAAAATTGTTCTAATTTTACAGATACATTGTAGACGCTGAAGATAATTATTGTTGGGCGTCTTTAAATAAAATATATTCAAAAAAAATATATATATATTGAACATCTCATTTATGTCAACAAAGTCAATCACAAAATTTCAGTTTTTATACTTTATTTCATCGAAAACTAGATACATTTATTCATTTCTTTTCAAAAGTAGAAAAATAAGGGGGAAATGATAAAATTGTCCAAAGAGGCAAAAATAAGAAATTTTCAGTTCTTTTAAATGAAAAATTAATTTCTATAAGATCTTAGAATCAGGAATTACATTTTTTGTACACCTACCAAAAATTTGAAAAAAAATAGGTAAGTATAAAAACTTTTTTAGTTTTTAACAGCAGACATTTTTTTTTAAAAAACTGAAAATTAACAAAAATAAAAAGAATGATTCTATTCTCAAAAATATTTGTAAAATTCTGATAATCAAAAATTAAACTGATTAGTGTTATGGATTGAAACATAAGCACCTATCTTGAGTTTTGAAGAGGCCCTACTATTTTAAAAACTCAGATTTTATTCAGGAGGGAGAAGGAACGGGCAGAGAAAAAGTTAAAATCTGTGCAATGTGGATACGAGGTTCAAATCAAAGTACAAACCAAATAAGAATTTGCAAATTTTTTTAGGTATTGAGAATTTTAGGTTTTTTGAGATTTATTCACCTGCTGATGAAATTTGTATGACTCCCTTCAAATTTGAAAACCAGCAACTCTTTTTACACGGCTGTACTTTGAGCTGCAACTGGAGTAATAATAATGTACCTCCCTCTTCTTTGAAATTCGACATTGGAAAATTTTATTACATTTGATCAATTTCTGTATTGAATTGAGCAACTTTGCCATTTTTAAATTGAAATTTTAAAACGTTTCAATTTTTTTTTAGTTTAGGTAACAGCCTTCAAATTTGAAAATGGACCAGTTTTATCAAATACCTACCTATCTTTAATTTGGTTTGTGATTAGAATAATATTAAACCTTCAAATTTGAAATTTGGCAAACCTCTGGAACTGTATATAAATTATAATTGAATATTTTGTTTTCAATTTTATCCAAAAATTGGGAAAATTTTTCCTAATTATTCTTGCCTCAAATGCAATTTTGATGATCCGCATTCCACATACTTATTTTATTTCAAGTTCAAATTTTTTCAATTTCTTCAGTTTCACCATTTTTTCAACTTTTATCAATTTTAAAAATTTATCTACCGGTGAAATTTTTTTCAAATTGAATTTTTTCAACATTTTTCCAACTTTGATTTTTTCAAGATTTTTTTTCAATTTCATACGTTTTAAAAAAAAATTAAATCAGGTATTGAGTTAAAGAAAAAAATACAAAAAGTTAAATTTTTTTGTTGAAAAAATTTTTTTTAATGTTAAAATTATCAGAAAAATTACCGAGTTGGAAAAAAAATTGGAAGATGTGAAGTTGAAAAACATTTGAAGAAACCAAGCTAGATAAATGTTGAGAAAATTTACATTAATTTTTGAAAACTTTTTCCAAAAATTTCAATTTTTTTCAACTACAAATGAAATATTTTTAATTCACCTTTGAATAAATCAAAAAATTTCAATCTTGTAGTTTTTCAAATTTTCCTTCAACAACTGTAAAAAATAATGAAAATATAAAATTAAAAAATTGAAAAATCTTGAGAAAATTTAAATAGAAAAAAATTCAAAATTTGTTACTGCGTGCCTCGGTTTAAGCTTCAGTGATTGCCCCTTCAAACTGAAAATTAACTGCTTTTCTTACACTTCTATATTTTGGATTGCAGAGGACTGAATGTTATTTCTTCAAATAAATGTGAAAATTAGCCCATTTTTTTCAAATGTTTTTACATTTCTGTGACTTGAGTTGAAGAATGCTCGATGTTAGATATACCTTCTGATCTAAAAATATGCTAAATTTCAAATAAATTAATCAGCTCCTCCCGTTCAAGTCTGAAAACATGCGAACCTTCTTGCAAGTTGGTAATTCAACGTGCAAAAAAAATTATTTTACTCCTTCATAATTCAAAATTTTGGCAAATCTCCTCACATTTCTGTAATTTGAGTTTCAAAATTTCGCCTTCGATCTAGAAACTAGCAACCGATCCAACACACTCGTGTTGTAAATTCAGTATATTGAGCAATTTGGATCCTTCAAATTTGTGGCCAGGCAAATCTTCCAACACATATATTCTGAATTGCATGCTGTACAAATTCTACCTGTTCGATCTCTCGATTGTCGATTATTTCTGACCCTATTACATTCTAGGTTGCTGTATTCTCTTCTATGGAAGGCCACGAAATACGACCAGCACACCCTGTATATTGTAATATATTTAGATTTACCAATGTATTACACTTAATCTTTGTACATAAGCCTACTAGATAGTCCCTTTAACTATAATAATACAAATCAATAACCAATATTGATATGCAGTATGTACCTATCATACCACCTATCATATTACAATACGTAATATCTTGCAAGTTACCAATCTAACAATCTTGCCAACATCCAGAACACACCTGCTACCATACAAACCAATAGCTTTCGCCCTACAACAAGCGAGATAAAAAATAAATTCATTTTTCACCTGATGTATATTTCTCTAATTGCAGGTATGGAAGAATTTATGGTAGAGCAACCAAGTAGACCACCACCGCCATTACCTCCGCCGAGATTTACCAGAAGCGCCGTGTGATAAAGTGCGACCTTTGTTCAACACTCCGTTATTCCCGATTTTTTTTTTTCACTCGGGAGTATATATTTTTTATTTTCAATACTTCACGGCCTACGACTGTAGAATTGTAAATATTATTCTAAAATTATTTCATCAAGTTTGTATGTACGTATCCTCGGTGTTATTGTACTACGTAAACGACTGACGAGTCTGAAAAGAATTTACCAGTATTTTAAAAAAAAACGATTTAGTATTAAGGATAAATAATCTTCCCGAGAAGATATCTCGATTGCTGAGTATTAAGTAAGTAATATGCTGAAACATGGCGGATTTTTCTATACCTGCCCCCCTTATTTCCATTTACCTTAAGTTTTTAGTATTCGATGTTCGACGAGACGTTCGATATACGTAGCTGTACAGAATGTAAATAGGTAACACGTTTTTAGACCATTGGCCAACAATATCGAGTTTTTCGATCGACGAAACGAATATTTGAGCGAATCTAAGGTCGATTCGATTTCACGATTTTTGTCAATTCGCCTTATTCGAATATCTAACGAGTTGTAATCAATGTTGGCTGATTTTACGAGGTTGGATGATTGATAATTTTATGAATATTTAATCAAATTTTGAGTAGAATTTTCTGTTTCGAGGTAATTTTTCAATGACTTTGCTCAGTATTGATTTTTTCGATTCGAAATTCGAGTAATAGGCGCCTTAATTTTTGATGATTTTATCATTTTTTTTTTACAGTGTTGCCAGATATATGAATTTTCCTTAGAGTTTAGAGATTTTTAGATTTGCAGGGAAAAAGTTGAGGGGTTTGAAATAATTTCAATAATTTTAAAATTTTTTGGTTTTATTTTGAAATAAAAGAGGAATAATAATCAAATTTTTTAATTAAAAATAAAAAATTGATTGAATTTGGTTCATTAATGGTGCCGCCAGTACAAAATTTCCAATTCCAACGCCGAAAAAATTCAATCAGATTGTTGAAATTTCAAAAATCAATAAAATAAAAGTTGCATGATTTTTCAAAATTCCATATCTCCAGAATTTCCACACATGAAAAAAAAAAAGGTACGAAATTAAAAGCCTAAAACAAAAAATAATTTAAGGATTATTTTGTCCTCTGCAGGAGCCAGACTGGCTGTAAGTGAATTGATCCTCGATAAAATATTCATGTGAAAAAATAGGCGAATTGATCCTACGAATTATTTTTTCCCAACTCTGAATTTTTGGGTCAAAATTTTTTCCAAGAATTTTTTTCAGATTTCAACTCTCAACTTTTTTTCTTGATTATTTTCAACACCAAAATTTTTTCAACGAAGATTTCATCTAATTTTTAATGTTTATGTTTTTTCTGGATTTCATTTCGAACTTGTTTTCAACTTGAAATTTTTCTTGGATTTTTTCGAACTTTGAAATGTTTTATTTCAATTTTTTCCTCGTTCAATTTAGTTGTACCTGTTTTTTTCGAAATTCTTATGCTTTTTCCAAATTTCTTTCAACTCTGAAATTATTTCCACGGAATTTGAAAACAGTTTTCTAAAATTTAAAGTTGGGGTAAGTAACTAAAGATTTTGAAAAAGTTTTAAATTTGGTAGAAATATTAAATTGAAAAATCTGAGGGTTGAAATTGAAAACGTTTTGATATAAAAATTAAAGTTAACTTAAGAAACCATTTTCCAAGTTTAAGTACTTACCTAAATGATTTTCTAAAAATGTGAAGGTAAAAAAACGTTGAGAAATTTTCAGGTTGAAAATTTTTTATAAAAAATCTTGGAATTGAAAAAAGTTTGAACTTTGAAAAAAAATATTGAAAGTACTTCCTCGTGGTATCTCCTTAGTAACTGTAATTGACTGAAAGTGGTTCGAAATCAACTCGCACATATCCCAAAAAAATAAGAATTTTGTATTTCTTTGAATGCTTAGAATCAACGCACTGACCCTCGTTAGGGCTCTGTTTTCATCGAGATGCCTCAAGTTTACAAGGATCGAGCACCAAATGTTGCAAAATATCCACACGATCATCTTTCCATTATCAGCTACGTACTAGTTTCTCATTAATTTTAAAGCGAATGGGATTCCGACTATCCAAGCAAGTCCAAATTAATTTCAAGTTCAAATTTTTTCAATTCCTTCAATTGTAATTTTTTTTATTATGGATCAAAGTTTTGAAATTTTTCTAACAAATATTTTTTTTAAAACTCGTGAAGTTGAAGAACTTTCAACAAAATTCAAATCAAGTACATACATCAAAATTTCAGAAAAGTTGAAAAAATCAAAATTATGGTTGAAAAAATTTTTCAATTATGAAAAAATTCAGTACTTTGAATATTAAAATTTGTTTAATCTTGATTTTTGATTCAGTTTTTTTAGCTTCATGTTTTTTTGAAATTCCTTTAATTATTTCCCATAGGTAATTGAAGGAATTTTTATCCTTTTTTTTCAGCTATAAAATTATTTCAATAGAAAATTTATTAAAAATTTTTCAACTTGATGATTTTCAAATTTTTTTCCAACTCAATAAAAGATCAGAAAAAATTCTAAAATGAAATATCAACAAGAAATAAAAATAATAAAGTTAGAAAAATTTTGAGAAAATTCAAATTAAAAAACATTACTCATAGAAAAATTTTAAAATCAGATTGAGCTTCGAAAATGATTTAAAATTGAACAAATGATTTAAAAAATTGAACTTGAAATAAATTTAGACTTGCATCATAGAAATGGAAATCCCATTTGGGTCAAAATTGATCAAGAACTGATGAGAATGAAGCAGAAAAACAATAGGTACACAAACTCTAGTAGCAACGTCGAAAAAAAAAACAAATATTGGTGCTCAATCCTTGTGAATTTTTCATCTGGCAACACTAATTTTTCATGGAAACAAAAAAATATTCAAATTATTAAACTCACTCGCCCTTTTGACAAAACTTGAAATTTGCTTTTTAAAAATACTCATCCGTAGCTGCCCCTCAAAAAAAATGTAAATAAATTACAAAGCGATGTCTTTCAATGAAAAAAAAAATCCAAGACGTGTAAAATTTTCAGTGTCTGAAAGTAGGATATTCGGTTTAAAGTGTAATCTCTTGCTCATTAATATCATTAATACGTGTCTATTGTATCTATATCGTATCCGTGTATGGTAAACGAATTTACTATAATAATTTAAGCGATAGAATAAAAATCCCGAAGCAAAGGCGACAAAAAAAATCACTGCCATTCACGGAAGTATGACTTATGCCGAATGCAGTTATACATTATGAATTCGAACGGTATTATTTTATCAATTCTTCGTCGTAAGAATACTAATTTTTTTTATCAACGTGTATCATATTTTCTTTATTTATAATATTGTTGCTCATTCTGCCTGATTGTAAATTTTTTTTAGCGTTGTAGCTAAACTGAAGATGAAAAATCGGTCGGTACATTATTCGCTGTAAATCTTAAGTTTTATAACTTATACATACCTACCTTATTAAATTTTAGCCTATACTTAGCAGTTTTGTAGATTTTAATAATGTAAAATGCGCAACATTTGATAAAGTGTATAATTTCGTTTTATCATTAGCGTATGTTGTTGATTTTTTCAATTCCCTTCTCCCCTGCTCCCTTCGCGGTACCAAAAAAAAGATATGTACCTACCTATTTGTTTTTTTTTAAAATTTCGAATTCGCGTAGGTTATAAAATTACTTAATGATGCAATAAATGACAATTATTTTCCAATATCATAGCGAACATTACCAAGTATTATGAATAAAGGAAACACTTTATAAATCATTTGTTTTGCTCATTACAAATTTTTAAATTTTAAGAAATCTATTTTAAGTAATTTTAATTGCAATTACGAGGCCTACTTTTGTTCTTCGCGTTAAAAAAGACGTTATGTTACTATATATTTTTTTTTTAGTTCGAAAGTTCACTAGATCTAATGTTTATACTCAATTTGATCGATTAATGATTTTATTTACCTACCTACGTACAAATTGCCAAGCGTTCTTTTTCCAATATCTACACTATACTTTGCCGCATTTTATATTTAACGTAAAAAAAAATTATATGGAAAGTGTCTATCGTAATATTGACGTTGAAATGGAAATCATTTAATGTGATTTTGTTTCATTTCGATTGAATCTGGTTTCAATGTTGAGCGAAAATGAATTTACACACGTTTAAAATGGGACCAGAATTCGCTACCAATTGAATAAAATTGAATGGTTTTTAAAGTGGGATTTTCCTGTTTGGTTTTTTTCGAATATTTTCCCTCGAAATTGTTGCGTTTTGATGCGAATAAACGTCTTCGTGATTGACAAATTAATTTTTTTTTTTCAAAATCGGATCAAAAAAATTGAAAAATATACCTTGGGTGATTTGATTGTGATTCTTTGTTTTTTGTGTGTCGAGATGGAATATATCGGAAATTGTGAGGTCAATTTCAGCTGAATCGAAGATGGCTATTATGAGGGAAAATTCTTCAATCAAATGGATTTTCTGTAAATTTTTTTTCAATTTTTCGGCTGGAAAGTCAGTATTGCTGATATTTTTTTTTGGGGGGGGGGGGGGGGTGTAGAAATATATTTGAAAGGGTAAAATTACATCAAATTATTAATCCATTTAAATAACCAACGAGCAGTTCCTTCAATCTCCTCGATGAATAATTTTTATTAATAATGTGTAAGTAAAGCGGTTTTTGTTTTTGATTTTTTCAAACGAAAGGGCAGAGGTTAACACAAAATTTCTGAGCAGTTTTTGAAAATTAAAATCTTCTCCCTTTTCAAGCCCGCAAACCTACAAATATTTATCCAAAAATTAATCTTCGTGTGGATTTCTTTACTCAGAAATATCAAAGGTGGCTGAAACGTTTTACACTGAGGTGGGAGGATTCATTCTAAAAATTTTCCCGGCGTTATTTCTACCCGACAAAATTGTATCATTTTGACATTTTGTTCGACTTCGAAAAACAAAAAAAAAATCAAATTTTACAGTTCGGGGTATTTCGACATTTTTTTGAACTTAAGGAACACAAATCTGATGAGAAATACGAAAGTTTGAGAAAAATTAATTCAATATCGATCGGTTAGATTTCTTCCAAATTTTTTTTGGGGGTTCCCTTTTTTAAATACTGAATAAAATGTAGATAAAATCATTATATCTCCCCGTCTCCCTTCCCTTTACATCGGGAAAATTTCTGAAATTTTAAATTTGAAAGTTGTCACAGCTTTGAGAATAGTGAAATGTTCGCAAATAATTGAGTACTTTATTTTTGCAATTTAAAAAAATATTGTCGTGTTTTTAAGAAAAATGTAGAAATTATCAAATTTTTGGCAATACAAATTGATGAATTTTTTTTAAACTGTCAGAATTATTTTTGTGAATTTTTCTAATTTTAAAATACCTACTTTTACAAATTGAAAAATAACTTCAAAATCATTAAAATGTTCTGGTTTTCCATTTTTTTCGAATTGCTCAAATTTTTCAAATTTTTACAAGTTGTTGTTGAAATTGAAAAATTTTTAACTTAGTACTTTATTAAAATTATCAGAATTTTCAAATTTTTTTAATAATTTTGTTTTGTTTCAAAAACATTATTATTATTAAATTTGAATTTCTTTATTGAAAAAATTATGGAAATAGAAAAGAATTGAATGGGGAAGATAGAGATTCGGGAGAGGATCTAGAGGGTCTGATTTCTCCGGTTCGAGCTCCAGCTTAGAAATTTTTGATCAAAGTCCCTTCAACTCCACCTGCAGGGATTTAAAAAAGTGCTTCCGGCTCCAGCTCCGAAAAAATCATCCAGAGAGGATTCTCCACCTTTCAGCTTCACTCCGGATTTCTGATCGCTACCCAGGTATCCGGAGGCGGCCCGGCCCTCCTCTCTTCAGATCCCGCGTTCATTTTTTTTATAACATTAGAAGTATCAATTTTGGGAAATTTTCAGAATAACTTCCTCGCATGAGAGTGAAATCATTTTTCGACTGATATGATTGCTTAATTTTTTAAATCTAAACATACAATTTTTAAATTTCAAAAATGATCTAGGCCAATTCACGTTCGTATTTTATTCAATTTTCAAAATCTACTTTTGAAAATTTTCCCAAAAGTTGAGCTGTTTTAATTTTCGATTCGGCCAAACTGTGTACATAATCGTCGTAAATAGTGCCTATTTTCATTATCGAAGGCGTTACGTGACACGAATTGAATATTATCCATATTCTATTACTTTACTGCTCGATATTCTCGGAGTATGCTAATTCATTTATATTCGTGTTGTGAAAGTTGCAGCATCGTAACACAAAAGGCGTTGAATTTCTATCGAAACACCCAGTATATGTATAATTTGTGGTCTTCATCTTTTCATTTGTCTTTTATCTTTTTTTTTTTTTTTTTACTTGAAAAATTAGAAGAAAAAAAGTAACTCAGAAGCAATTGAACTGCGATAAAATTCAGTATTATAAAATACATACAAACCTACGACGGTTACGTTGAAATTAGTCCATTTGAAATTTTCGAATGTAAGTTGTTTTTTTTTTGTTTGTTTTAATCATAAGAAATTTTTTGTTTTAGTTCCTATTACACATTTCCTTCGAATGAACGTTGTCTTTTTGTTGTGATGAGATGGAATTTTGGATATTTTTTCCTCGAAATGTATCTTACCAGTACTTAATACCACTTTGGTAGGGTATACCTATCGACGATTTTTTTTTAATCCTGTGCTATTATCAGGATAGGTAATTGTTAGAAAAATACGTTTTCATTTTGTCGCGTCTTTATGTCTTTTTTTTGTCTGTTCTTTTGGTTCATGTCTGTTAAAAAAATCAAAGTTCGTATGTGAATTATTTATTTAAGTAAATCGATTAATTTCGTTGGATTGTACCTCTCTTATTATCATGTGACTAGTTGAAATGTTTTCGTATGCCTGTGAGATCCATGAAATGTAATACAATTACAACATGATAAACGTATGTTAGTTATTTAATTTCTAATTTCCTTCTCTTATTCTTTTGTACATAATATTTTCAAATTTATAATAACTTTGTTCCTTGTTTATTAAATTGATAAATTAATACGTGTATATATGTATAATGTATTCATATATACCTAATCTGCAATTTGTTCATTATTAAAGCGTAATTCATTGATGAGGGGTGATTTTATGATTTTTATGACGAGGTGGTAGCTGCTGGTATATGAATAGTCCTGTATCAGATATTTATCATCTGTGAAAAAAATACTTAAAAATGTTTCCCTTGCTAAAAAATTTATTGAAAAATTGGCAAAAAAAATGGAAGAAAAAAATCCATGGAAACCAAACAAAAACTAATACACAAGCAAGCACAATTTCTTGAGTTTTTCGTATATGTATTTTTTTTTCTGGAAGGGTCAGATCAATGTGCCAAACCGTAAAAAATTCAGGTAAGTACATAGATTTCCTTAAAATTTTCAGGACATTTAACTTGAAGGATTTTCCAGAAAAAAAAAATAGAGTCAGCGAGTCAAGTTTCTCCATTGACTCCTACTCGGCTGATTCATATTCCCCGTCTTTTAACATTCGATAAAAGGAGTAGAAAATTCAAAAATTTCAGCATAAAGAGTGCACTGGACCTATCAGTATCTTATTCCATTTTTCCAGTGAAATCGAAGCTTTTTTGTCTCAAAATATGTGACCCTACCGTAAAGAAGGGACCTAGTGTGAAAAAAAAAAATCGATGTCTCATTTTTCATGTTTTTAATCCAAATGACAACAAATCTGGACCAAACGCGCATAAAAATAAAAACATCAATTTTTTACACAAGGTCCCTTTTTACGGCAGAGTCACATATGGTAATGAAAATTAAATTTCGGCGTGTCAAATAAGTTACCTATCCATGTAAATTGAAGGGACAAATATGACAATTTTTAGTGTTTTAGATTTTATGCTGTAATATTAATTTACCTGAGGTGAGGGTTGTTTTTGACTAATCTGAGATTGCTAAATTAAGTTCAAAAAAGGATGCTTGCGTAAATTTGGCATCGTTCTTGACTTCTTGACCGATTTCGATCACTTATTTCAATCGTGACAATTTTATATTTTTATTGAATAAAGAAAAATGAACACAAATGTACCTATTATTTTCAATCCAACTTTTAAAAATTAATTTTTGGTTTTTAAATTAATTTTTTTTGTAAAATTTTCGATGTAGCGAGGAAATAATACGTGAGATTTTCTTTGGGAAGATAAAGCTATTTGCTCGATGGGGGGAGGGCTGTACCTCAAATTTTCTCAACCTAATTTTCTGGAAAATTCCGAAATATTTTTTCTCTTGTCAAAAAAAACCAACCAACTTTCATAAAATTTTCCACCTTCATCTTACAAATTTCCCAACTTTTCAGATTTTTTTTCTATTTCAAATTTGGTTTTGTTTGAGAAAATTTTTCCAGTTTACAACTTTTTAAAAAATTCTACCCAATTTGAATTTTTTAAAAATCATTTTCCTAGGAAGTTTTTAATATATGGAAATGATTTTTTTATTGAATGCGAGACAAAAAAATTTGAGAGCAAAATTGAGTAGAGAAACGTTTAAAAAACAGATTGTGGCAAAGTACTAAACCCGAATGAAGAGAGGGCAAAATTTTTTGTGAAATTTTCAAATTTTCCTAATTTTTTCAACTTTTCCAAATCCAAATTTGAGAAAAACGCCAAGTTGGGAATCTCAGCTTACTTAACGTTCATTTTCCCCAACTTTTTGAAACTTTGGAATAGTCAGGAGTGCCCCCCCCCCATCGGCACGCCTTTGGAAATTTTACAAACCACCTCGAAAAATTCAAATTTCAAAATAGTGTTTCGAGAGGGTCTGTTGAAAAGTAATTTTTGAATTTTGAAATCGAAAACAGTTTGGAATTTTTCGCCTCACAAGCCCCGAAAAGCACCGGAAAGCTCAGAACATTTCAAGCCCTGAACAGTAAGTCCTTAAACCCAAACCAAAAATCCCCAAACCTCAATCCAAACCCAAGACCCGAAATTCAAAAACAAAATCGTTCGGGGCGCACCCCCGGTTTCTTCAATTAGATTGCCTTCTTACTTAGCATATGAAATAATGAAAGTCAAAAAAAGTGAAATTGTAATAGCACTTTTGAATAAAAAAATCTATGTTTAATGATGTTATAGTACCTACTCAAGTGCCTTTATTAAAAAAAAAAAATAGCCAAAATTATTTTAGTAAGGTATAAGAATCAAGGTGTAAAATTAATAAAGTTAGGTACCTACATTCGCATAAAAATTCACAACAGAGACTGAACGTTCGGAATTATTTTGAGAAATCAAATACATACTTAGATTAGGTACTTCTCAAGGACACTACAGAAATAAGTTTACGATACCAATTCTATCAAAATATTTACATTTAAATCATCCGATATTATCAGCAAAAATTCCGAGTAAAAAATTACCAATATGACGCATAAATGCGATCACCTAAGTATTGAACCTATGTAACATAAAAATCTTCAACAATCATCAAGTGGTACATAAAAATATTCCGGTGAAAAGATAAATGGGTACTTACCTACCTGAATTTAAAATTTAATATCAAAATATAGGTATCTACTTACTATGCTGATTTTCTTGGGAAAAGGTTTGAAGATTTTGATATGAATACCTAAGTACCTACATTAAATTTCCGCGAAAGAATTTACATTACTCATATGTTTAAAATCTATTTTTTTTTAGATAATATTAGTCGAATATACATTTTTTCTTGTTTATAATTTATTTTGCTAATGAAGTTGGTGCACGTTTCACTTACTTAATGAATTATTTATAAAACTGAAAATTTATCAAGTTGATAATTTGGTCTTACTCACATCCGGTAAATTAACTGCTGCTTAATAACATTTTTTTCTCGTAAGTCGTAAAAAGATAATACTAATTCTTGAAAAACATTTTCTGGATCAGGTTTTTTTTCGCGAATTCGTTATCTACCATATTCAATTATTCATGAAATAATATAGTTGGTACAATATTTCAAAAACAGTCAAAAAATATAGGAATTGTGTGAGAAGATTAAATCATAGACTGAAAACATGTTTGTTTAAAATATTGTTTAGAAACCTAAAAATATACCTCCTATTCGGTACATACTCTGATATTTTCAAAAACACACTACCTTTTTTTAAAAAAATAAAATTCGAGGTTTGGAAAAATTTATATTTTTTGAAAAATCGTACAGATTGGGAAAAATTATTCTAGTTTTAAAATTCCTGCATCGTAGCACAAAATCAATAAATTTATATTTAGAAGCCTATTAAGTTTTTTTTTGTCTTATTTGTTTTATTCAAAAGAAATTTTTAAACCCTATTTGCGGTTTATTTGTTTAAAAAATTCATTAAAAAATTAGGTATAGCGAACAAATTGAAAGGAGAAATCTTGGAACTAAAACAAAAAATAAAACGCAAGTTTTTAATATTTATTTCATTAAAATAATAAAAAACAATACCTGAGTCAGTAAGTAAAAGAAGAATTACTTCAGTCTTTTTAAACAAATAGAACAGAAAAACTACCTAATTAAAAAAAAAAAAAAAAAACAAGTTAAAAATTATTCAGACTTGAGTTTTTGTGAGATAGAAACACTCAAGTTTTGGTGTAGTAAAATTCGAGGTCACTGATTCCAATTTTGATATTTTTTTTTATCCTGGTAAAATTTTGTGACCCAGAGGAAGGGTCAAAAATTATTGAAAAATTTCGATGTGGTTGTTGAAATATGAATAATTCATCTTATCGCAGAAAAAAAAATTACAAAATTGGAATTAGTGACCTCGAATATCTACATTTCGACACCCATATAAATTTTTATCAAAATTTCGAGTTTTGAACCTTCAATTTTGAACTTGATTTTCAAATTGGTCCACTGTGCTGGGCTTATTTTTCGAGCTTTAATTTATGTTGAAATGAATAATTTGCACAGCAGGAGTGCCCAAGGTTCCACAATCTGGGCCGTTTTCATTTCTTGATGGACAAGAAGGAGAAACATATTCAATATCATATACAGGATTTTCCCAATGGTTTACAGATGAAAAAACAATATTTTTTACAGCAAGTGGTAATTTTTTTTTAAGATTTTCGTGTCGAAGTTTCATTTCCGGGCTGACATTTTTATATTTGTAACTCTGCATTGTTATTTTCATATGGATAGCAAGTGGTAATGTAGCGTCGTCGATATTTGTATAGAAATATGTTGGGTCATTTCTCACAAGTTGATTGAATACAGCTTCCTGGATAAAAATACATTCATCCATGCATTCCAACATGTATTTTGCTCTGTTTAAAACATGTATAACGCCCTTTTTATCCAAAACATTTTCTATAACTTTTTCATAAATATTGCCCAGGCATTGAAGACAAGCATCGTTTATTTCAGCGCTGAGGTTACGAATCGCCTCCGTACGAAAACTCCTAATACTAGTGAAGGCAGAAGAAATCGGTTCAATGGCTGCGTTTTGATTTTCATTCCATAAAGATGTTCTGAGAGACTGACTTTCTGCCAAGGTGGCCTTTGTAGAAGGATCAGTTATATTTCGCAATGATACACTCAACGCGTATAATTGCCAAATATCTTTATGATCATTTTCTTTCATCTCATTATATAAAATTTTAAAAACTTTGAATCGAAGTTGAGTATCTTCAATTGAATTTCCAAAACTCATCAGCAAGTCAAAATTCTGGCTTGTTTTATTGTAAACTTTACTCACAACATATTTATAAGCATTGGTATATTGTAACTCTTCCTCAGCAATTGAAAACTGTTGAGATGAAATTTTTCTCGCGATATCGTCGGGGATTACAGTGAGTAAAACTTTAAGAAAATCTTGCGTTTTCGGATCGTTATCTTTGATCAATTTTTCTACATTTTTATATTTCTCTTCCATTAAATTTTCTAATGTATTGAGGCTATCGTTGAATGATGTAATGTCTGATTTATCCTCTGCGCTCAACCTTGAGCTTTCATTCAAATGTGTTAAATCATTTTGTAATTCTTTGATTTTGCCGAAAATGCCGTAATTTTTATTTATAACGTTTACCTCGCAGTCGTCATTTTCACAGTCTTGTTTATGAAGATCGGGGGTTTGAGGTTCTTCATTGAATTCTAAGGTTTGCAGATAGCTGATGTATTCCTCACAAACGGTTTTAGCGAGAAGGATTGGATTCTGGGAAGCAGCACTGGTGATTGATTGTACCAAACATCCCAAGACTATAATTACAGATAGGGTTTCGGAAAACCAAGGCTTGGATAATTTTTTTGATTGCATAATGTTCAGGTTACAGTTTTACTTTCATCAGATCTGAAAAAAAAAAACTTTTTTTAATTTGCTTTCAAAGGTTTCAATTATCGTATTTAAAAAAAATTCAATTAAAAACAATAACTTGATTGAAAATCTGATTCTCGGGGAGCTAAAGCTAAGGCAACTTTTTTTTGCAAAATATGTATTATTGAAAGAATCAAAAAATGCACTATTTTCACACTTATGCAATAAAAAAACTCTTTTCCGAATTTTAGGGATGAGGCTCCTATTAAATTAAAAAAAAACACACACATAGAAAAGTGATACTTTTTTCCTAAGACCCCTGAAAAAAAAGTATTGGCGGCATTTTCGGGGAAACGTACATAATTATTACTACTTTTTTGAATTATAAAATTAAAAAAAAATGAGTACCTTTTGATTGATTTTTGAATTGGTAAAAACTAAAGAGGTACATATCTTGCACGGGGATCCCCCTCCCCCTCCAACTCTTATGGAAAATTGTGTTTACGATTATTTTGAGAGAGAGAAAAAGTATTTCTTTGGAGATTATTTCGAAAAAATTTATTTTTTCAATTTTTTACAAAAAATTTAGAAACATGGAAAACGTTTATTTTCTTGGATAAGCAAATGATAGATACGCCGATGAAAAATGGAAAAAGTTGGAATCAATGGCGTTTTTGAATAAAATAATCTAACAGTACCTACTACCTACCTAACATTTTGGCTTTCTTCATTTATTCATTTCGTTAAAATGAAGAATAAAATTGGGCTGGGGTAATGGTCAAGTCGAAGGATGTGATATTTTCCTAATATTTTCAGAATAATTTATTCACTATCCTCTCTAACAGAATTTTCAAAAAAAAAAATGATAAATTTTTTTTTGATAAATTCTTATTTTAGTAAGTGGGTACACATCTAATTTCGAAACCGGTTTCAAAAAAATATAGGTATCAATTTTGTTATTTGCATTAAAACTTTGGTGAAAACCACATCCATTTCTAAAGCTTTGTTTACCCAATAATTTTGAATTTGTGAAAAATGAGTAGTTCAAAAATTGCGATACAAAAAAACCTTCTAAATTAAGGACTTATCACCAAAAACATAATTATAGGCATCATAAATTTTTCGTTTTAAAAAAATGAGAAAAGGTGTGCGTAAAACTAGGTATGTCGAAGGTTACTTTTTCATTACCTAAATCTAACTTAATGAACTTACATAAATTTAGGTAGGTACCTAATAAGTATCTATTTATTTGAATATTTAATCGCTTACCTAAATTATTCAAAGTTCTTGAAATGTGGCGATCTGTCGAACACTTGTAGGTACAAAATTGTGCTCATAAGAATTAAGATGTAAAGTTGATAAGAGTACCAACACCAACGAATTCACTTGAAAATGTATGACAGTGACCGAACGTCGTAAACTATTCAGAGAAATAAACAAATTATTTTTCTGCGCTGCTATATAAATGTAAATCAGTTTAGAGTACCGACCGACCTAGGACCTACTGATTCTATCGAAATGGAAATTTGCTATTGAATCATAGACATATTTATCGAAAATTTTATCTGACGTAAAATATTAATAATACCCAATTATAAACTGCTACGTAAAAATATTTTGAATAAAATTTGATGGTACCAGTTGAAAAGTTTCTATCAAGTTTCTGCGAAAAAACTGACTTTTCCTATCTTTTTGAAAATGATTCCTAAAAACATCTACATAGCTAATTAGCTACATTGTTATCAGTTGATAGATCCATTATTTCTTGTTAATGATTTCCGTCACTATTAAAACTGATGCCTTTACGTAATTACCAATTTGATAAAACTGAAAATTTATCGAATTGATAATTAGGAAATTTCATCTTTAAAATTTTGAAAAATCCCTGTCCTTTTCTGAAACTCAATTCGGACACATTACTTTCGAAAATTCGAAACAGCATAAATAATTGTTTGAAAGTTGAAACGTTTAATATCAATAGGTACCTACTAAAGTCCAAAAGTAGTAAAATTTAAAATTTTTAACCCCCTTTTCGAGCCTAATTGGGACCAAGGGCCAAACTTTTATAAAAATTGAACCTTAACCATACCTATTTGACCATCGGTTCGCTAGATTCTATACCAGGCTCACACAATGCGTAATTTATTGAGTTCGGCAATGAAAAATTCTCGAACAGTTTTTTTTTTCTTTTTTCAATAGCTCGCCCCAACACCATGTAGAAAAATGCAAACATTACATACTGAAATGGTAATTTTTTTGAACTTGAACTTTTCACTGCAGCTGAACGACTCCTGGGAAATGACACAACTCTCTACGTCTCTACAGAGGGTCGCTTTGAGATAAAGGGTCGATTATACAAAAAAATTTTCAAAATTGATTTTTTCTTAAGGTCTCAGTTCTCCCTAGTCCCTACAATTTCTCATGGTAAGATCGCATTGAACAAAAATGTTCGTTTTTAATGATGATGATTAAATCTGTGAAATAGAGCCTTAAGTCGGAAAAGTAAATTTCTCAGTACAGCGAAAAAATTGAATTTGGGGCCAATTTTTTTTTCATATTTCGAAAGAATATACTTCAAAAAACATTTTACACGAAATTTTAGCCCGAAAAATTTTTTCAAAATCAAATCTTTAAAAATAAATGTCATCTCCGTTATTTTAAAACCAATTTTGATGTTTCCGACTAATGGCCCTGTTTCACAGATCGCATCACATTTTTACAATTTTTGTCTTGATTTTTTTTCATTAAGTACGTAGTTTTGGAAGTTACAGTAGTTGAAAAAATAAAAATTGGAATCCATTGCATACTTAAAAAGGGGAACAAAAATAATCGTTGATTTTGGGAACGATGGAGCATATTGAAAATAAGTAATATCTTAGATAGTAAATTTATATACTTACTCAACTCTTCTACCTACGACTTTTTTCGGCTCAAAATCTAAAATGACTGTACTAAAAGTCCGCCACTTAATTTCAATTATGAAAACTACCGAGAAAAAAACGAACAAATCTTGAACGGATGGCGTCTAAGTATTTGAATAATATATTTTATTTTTTATTTTTACTTTTTCATTTACCTTAGCCAATCCGTCAGAAATTCATTCACAAATTTCTTAAATAAAAATTCATTCATACTCGTAAAATTCCGTCTAAAATTTTATCGCCTTTCGCAAAAAACAAAAGCAACCAAGTGCCAAGTAACTTGTTTGCAAGGACTGTGCCCATACCAAATTACCAACAAATCCTTTGCAAATTTTTCAAGGATATCCTTCACTGGCTGAGTGTGCGCCATTGCCATTGGTGACTGACAGAATAAAAAATTGAAGAGAAATTGAAACATTATTCAAATTTAAATTTTCAACTTCAAGAAAGATGGGGGAAAAAATTCTAAAATGGAGTTGAAAGATTGAAGAAATCGAAGTTGGAAAATTTTTCAACGTGATCATTTTTTTCACTTTTTAAAATTTTTTCGTAACGTAAATTTAAATTTAAAAAATTTAGTTTCTATAAAAATTTAAAAACAAAAAAATTAAAATTTTGTAGCTAGCGCTCCTTGATTCCAAAAAATTCAAAGTTATAATTTTTTGCAACTTTTGTAATTGGCAAGTGGCAACACTGTTTCCATGAATAAACAAAATTTCATGAGATGAGATAGCGAAGTAGAAAATAGGAAAATTGTAACTGTTTCGCTTGATTGTGTTGGAAATTTACATTTCACTTTTAATTTTTCATCAATTGTTGAAAAAAATTCCATAAAATGTCTCTCGCTACTATGCCTGATCACGGTGTGAAAACTCATGAACCTAGATTCAACCCTTACGACGATAATGGAGGGTAAGTGATAGCTATATTCCTCATTTGTTACTCATCTTCTAACTACATTAATTGTATTCGTTTAACAGGAGCGTGGTGGCCGTAGGAGGCGATAATTTCGTAATAATTGCTTCTGATACCCGACTGAGTACTGGATACAGCATTTATACTCGATACCAATCTAAAGTCTTCAAGTTATCGAACATCGCTGCTTTGGGCTGTGCTGGTTGTTGGAGTGATGTGTTAACATTAACTCGTCTTTTAAATGCCAGAATGCAAGTATGTATCGTCAGGTAACGAATGGTTTTTGATTTCGTTTCATACTAACGATTGTTTTATTGTGCAGATGTATTTGCACGAACATAACAAAAAAATGAGCACGCCGGCTCTTGCTCAAATGCTTTCCACTATGTTATATTACAAGAGATTTTTTCCTTATTACGTATCAAACATTTTGGCTGGTTTGGAGAGCGACGGTTCCGGTTGGGTCTATAGTTACGATCCCATTGGTAACATGGAACGGTCCAAGTTCAGCGCCGGAGGTTCCAGTGGAGCTTTATTGCAACCTTTATTGGATAATCAGGTAGAAATATCTTAGGTATTTAAATGCTGGAATTGATTTAACGATGTGTAATGAGATATTGTTGATTTAGCTGGGTCTTAACAACATCTCGAATGCTGATAACTGCTCGTTAAGCTTGGAGAAAGCGCTGAATGTGGTCAGAGATGTATTCATTTCGGCTGCCGAAAGAGATATTTACACCGGAGACAAGATCCACATTACTGTTATCTCGAAAGATGGAGTTAAAGAAGATACTCTAGAATTGAGAAAAGATTGAGATTATTTTCTATGTGATTTCTCTATTTTGTATTATTTTAAATGATTGAATGTATTTTTAATTGTGTAAATCGTTCGATAATAATTTACGATCAAGTACACGAATAGCCGCTGTAAATTAATTCTTGTGAAGAATCTGTGATGGAATTTTTGTTATTTCATTAAAGAAACAAGAACGGTCATTCTGACGTATTCTACGAAGTATACTCATTAGAGAAACTCAAGCTAGTAAAACGATAGTATACTTGCAAAAGGTTTTGATGGTCCATCAAGTATCAGAATATCCAAAAAAAAAAACAAAAATTGAAAATTTTGGACATAAGTATAATCTTTTGCAATAATAGTATACCATCGGAAATCTCAAAGAGTTAAGCTTTTTTTTAAAAAAAAACATTACCTATCTGAAAACTACGTTTTGGACAAATTACTCATAAATAAAGCACAAGACTTGGTATTAGGTTCTTTACTATTTAACGTATTTAATACACATAAGTTTTATAGAAAATAAGATTTTATTAATGTTTAACTGAACGGGTAGCGAGTTTTTTCTTCAATCCCTCGACTTCTTGACGCAATTCCGCATAATTTGGCTCCGCAGCTTCTCATTTGATCTTCTCGAACTCTTTCATTGCTTTTTCGGCTTCCTTTATAGACTAGAAAAAAAAAACCAAAGGTTATTTACATTATTAGTGGACTAAAAGTGAACTGTTTGTTATCAACATAGTGTGGATTATCATTTGAAGAAACATGAGGGGAACTCGTAATCCACGCCACTATGGCGGCCATCGGTTTTACTTAAGCACTGTTGTGTTGGTCAACATACATTCGCAAAAGTTGTTATTTTTCACGTTACGTCCTTTTCTAACGCAGTAGTTAGAAAAGGACAGTAACAGTAAATCGTAACAACAAAGCAGAATGAAATTAAGCAACACTGAACATGCTAAATTTCAAGAATCTAAACTGTTGTGATTTGAGACAAAAAAAAAACAAGTATATTCTACAAAACTCAACGAAAACATACCCGTTCTGCCTCGAGTACCCAGCTCTTGTGAATCGTAATGAGACCAATGATCATAGCAGTAGGAACAGTTAAATAATAGGTTTTAATGAGCAAATTTGATGGTGGTCCGAAAACAAATTCTTTAAACGAAAATTTTCTAAACAATGACGACATCATGGAATAGACCTTGAGAAAACGAAAACGGAAAACGTCATAAACTCATAACATTTTTGACTATAATCGAACTCGAAGAGAAATGAAAATATGAAAGAAGATGAAAAATAATTATGTTTGTGATTCGATAATTTTGAATTTTGATAAGGCACATTTTGATGGTCAGATACCAGTGCTGCCATGTTGAGTGCCTTCGTAGTTCCGATATCAAGGTTAGTTAAATCTTAATTTCTAGTTGTTGTATTTAATGTAAACATTCTCATTTCTCAATCTCATTTTCGGTCATTTTTTTAATTTTTTATTTCAATTTTTGGTTCCACTATCCACTATTGAAATTTGAAACTGTTACCCAGGTGGTGTTTTAATTTACAATGGCTCCAAGTTGATACCAAATTCGATAAAAATCTTTTTCATTTACACTTACAGGTTCCACTTTGTCATTAAAACAAACATAGATTAAATCATCGTATGATTAGTCATTTCGTCTCATCGAGTATTATTTAAATGGTGCGAAAAATGTCTGACTTGGAAGCTAGAAAACCCGAACTATTTGAAGAAGTGAAACTCTTCGAAACAGCGAAAGAACGAGAAAGGTATGAAAATATGGCAGATCTGTATGCCATTGTTAATACTTTACAGCACTTGGAAAAAGCCTACATTCGTGACTGCGTAACACCGAAAGAATACACTGCTACATGCTCAAAACTCCTGGTCCAATATAAGGCAGCTTTCAAGCAAGTACAATGTGATGAATTTCCAACCATCGAGTCTTTCGTTCAAAGGTACAAGCTAGATTGTCCTGCTGCTTTACAAAGAATAAAAGAAGATCGACCTATAACCATTATCGATGATAAAGGAAACACTAGTAAATGTATAGCAGATATTGTCTCTCTTTTCATTACAACGATGGATAAATTACGTTTGGAAATTAAGGAGATGGATCAATTGCATCCGGATATCAGAGATTTAGTAGATACCATGAATCGCCTTAGTTTGCTCCCTCCAGATTTTGAAGGTAAAAAGAAAATTGGAGAATGGTTAATTACATTATCATCGATGAAAGCATCAGATGAATTGACCGGAGAGCAAGTACGTCAATTGTTATTCGATTTGGAATCTTCGTATAATGAGTTCAATAAAATATTGCATCAGTCTTGATCACGTTGTGTATTTTTATTTTGTATAAATATCATCTGTTTTATGTTCAATTATCTAAAAAGTATGCTTATTTAATTAAAATTTTATTTATGTGACCATCTGTTTCATTTATTTCGAGGACTAAGGCTCTTTTCTTCAGAGATCACCAATTTTGTGATAGGCAGTCTGGTTCTATTCATTCATAGAATTCTAGGATAAAACATCAATGAAGATTAGCTTTTTAATTATTATACTGCATTCATGCCTCGAGATTCTCATCAGAAATGTTGAAAATTTCGTAGATGGGTGGAACTACTTAAAATTGAGTGAAGAAATAGGTAAATATCGATTTCAAGCAAGCTGCTAGTTGATTCTTCTAAGAGTTATGTATCATTTAGTTCATCTCGAAGAACACGAAGAACAATCTCCGTAAAAAAAACCTAGGATTTCCAATAGGTAAATACCTAAAAACTCAACATCTCAATTGATTTTTTTTCAATGTACCTAACACACAAGTGCAGAAAACATACGTTCCATATCCTTTATCTTCATAATTGATCTATTTCGATTGACGTCAGAACGTAATAATAAAGTTCAATGACGATGGAAAAAAGTCTTAGGGTGGAATAATTCACTCGATAAATACAATATCAATAACACAACAGAAGTATCCCATTAAGTAACGTTTTTATTGGGAAACAAAAAAACAAGAAGTAAAAATAAACTTACAAAATTTACACCGAAAAATTAACCTCCAGCTTTAATCGAAAAATTGCAATTTTCAATATGAAATTACAAACATAGGAAAATTGCTTTACAAAAATAGAATATAGGTAATGAGCCCATAGGTAGGTAAAAAGGACGAATTTGAAAGTTGCAAGAGTTATTCTAGATTCTGCCAAATTCACGGAGCATATTTGTAAACATCAGCTGTGTAGATAAAATTTTCCATACGCTTATCATTACAACAAAACCTCAACCGTATCCATCCCCTGGAGACAACTTACTTCTTTGCTCCAGGGGCTGGCACTGCTGGCAGTAAGGTCTGTCCTCGATCTTTGCCTCGAAGTTTTACACCTGAAAACAGGAAACACATTTCGTTTCGATCACTAAATTGAATAATCATCACTAGAAAATAAAACGAGGTTTACCTAGTTGTTTTTCCAATTTTCCAAGAACTATTTGATTTGGTATTCCTTTTCCGTTTTCGTAATCTTGAATGATTTGCGGCTTTTCGTTAATTTTCTACAATAAAGAAGATCGACGATTAAAAAAAAAATTCCACAGTAAAGATTACTGGACGGAATTTGGTACGAATACTTACAGCAGCAAGATCTTTCTGGCTGAAGCCTTTATTCTGACGTGCCTGTTGTATACATTTACCCAAATCGAGAGATACTTTTTCGTGTTTCAATTCTTCGGTTTCCCGGTCCAATTTGGCAGTATTTTTTGTAGTAACGTGTTGCTTATTGGTACCAGCACCCCCTGCAAAAAAGTACACGTAGGTGTTAACCTGATGCAAGATATGAGCAAACTTCGTACAACTTGAGACTATCTTACATTTTTGCTGAGTTTCTACGGGAAGGCCCTGTCGCCGAGCGGTGTTGATTGCCTAAATGAAACATGATGGACGAAATTATTAATGAAAATATAGCACAAGATACAAATCATCTGAAATATTTGACTTGAGAATTATCAAATTAGATATCTCAATGAAAACTTACCTTTTCGGTTTTCATAGCTGACGGTTTGAGAGGTTTTTTCCGAAGAACGGTAACTGTCGTCCAATCATTACTCATGGCTGTACTATAATTAAATAACCTAACTCGACTCGAAAAGAAATAATTCGAATATTAGAGACTTCTTATTCGAAAATTTATTCAATTATCATGGTGTTCGTCGAAAATGTGGGGATACTAAAATTCAAAATTGGGCTATGAACTTTCGAAATGTAGTTCTAAAAAAATCCGTTTGTAGTGTTATTTACAGATTTTTATACAGTGTTGCTTCTTTAAAAAAAATATATAATTTGTATTTTTTATTAAAAAATAAAAATTAATTTTTTCGACAAATGAATAATTTCAACGAACGTTAATAATTAATTTATCTTAAGTGATATTTTTTATTGTTTTTATCTGGAAAGAAAAATTAACAGAAGCTTTTATTCCCTTCTCTTCAAAATTAAAATATCACTTTTGAATATCCAAACTTCCAACCTTGATTCCATGTAAATATGAATCACCAAAAAATTTATTGATATGTGATGCGGTCCCTAGAAAGGCGGTTTATGTGTTTCTACGAAAAACATTACGGACATTCGTAGAAACTATTTTTTTTTATTCCAAGTTTCTAGAATACCCCAATTTATACAAATTGATGTGTTGTTGATGAATCAACCTATAAAATAAATTCAAAAATAATTTTTTCTCCGGTAATTGCGAAAATTAGTGCATGCTTTCAAAAACACGTGTACCACTTTGTAAACAAAATCACGTAAACCGCCTTTCTAGGGACCGCATCACATATGAAATCGAAATTTTTAGAATCAACATGAATGTTTCGTTCGTAAAATTCCGAATTTAACTCAGTATAGCTCGTAAATTGAATTGTAATGACATTGTAGCTTTTACTTAATCGCGATAGTAATCTAAGAACTCAAATAAGCAGAATTTTATCCGTTTCATCAAGTTCATTGCGCGTCTAGAAGTCACCATGAATACCTCTGGTAATGCGTTCACCAGCATAAATATGGAACCCGATAGCAATAGGAAATTTAGCCGAATATCCCAAAACATCGGATCGGATATACAGAAAATCTCACAAAATGGTAAGTCAATCGATAAAGAAACCCTCATTTCCAATAATACATTTCAAACACGTACTTTCTCTTTGTACGCAGTTTCCTCCATGAAACGGATGGTCAACTTGGTTGGCACTGCTCAAGATTCTCAAGAGCTTCGTCAACAATTGTAAGTTTGTTTATGAACTCCCTGAGTAATTCCTTCAATACAAAAATACTTATACCTGTATTATGCTGTACAGGCAGAAGATTCAGCAGTACACACAGCAGCTTGTGAAAGATACCAGTAACAGTTTGAATACTCTAAATAGCATTCCACTCGCGGCTGAAGAAGTTCGTATTCGCAATCGATTCTCTGTATTATTGAAAATTTTGTCTAATATTCATACCATATGTGCACTATAGAGACAATTCAGAATGCAAAGAGATCGTTTAACAGATGAATACACTACAGCTCTCAATATGTTCCAAAATACTCAGCGAGAAGCATTAAAGAAAGAAAGTCGACAAGTGCAACTCAAACGAGCTGCTGTGCATAGTAGTTCCATAGCAATACCGCCTCCTCCGTCTAATGATCCCTTCAGAGGTACGACTATTAAACTTTCAACTTTGAATGCCTGAAATTAATCAATACTCTGTTGCTTAGATGACTTACATGCCAACCAGTTGATCGAGCTACAGGATGATAAAAGTAGAACGCAAATGTACGATTATCAAAAAGAAAACGAACGCAATAATCTACAGCAATTAGTTGAACAAGAAGAAGCAATTCGTAATTTAGAGGTAAGAAAATTTTTCAATGTGCTTTCAGTGACAACTAGTAATATTTTGATGTGTTTGTAGCGCGATATAAACGACGTGAATGAAATTTATAAAAGTTTGGGTAGATTGGTACACGATCAAGGTGAAACCATCGACAATATCGAATCTAACATTGAAACAGCCCATATTAACGTACGTCAAGGAACAGCCGAATTGAGAACAGCTAGTAACTATATGGTGAGTTGAATTATAAATTAAAGATCTAAATTTTAATTACCTACTTATTTTTATCAATTCGATTCGGTTTTAAATTACGATTAAATAATTATCGTCCGTGAATGCTAATTTCTTATTCCATTGTTTCAGACCCAAGCTCGTAAAAAGAAATGTTACTTGATTGGATTCTTATTAGGTATCCTCATAGTTATATTTTTAATTTGGCATTACAGCTAAATGGGTAAAGAATTAGCTGTAGCATCGAATCCGCGTTGCAGCCATGATCAGCTTTCATTATATTCTGAAAATATTTCATTAGTGTATGTTTATTCAGACATGTTCGATTTTACATACGATACTTACCAAATTATTTAATGTTTATTAGTCAATGAGAAACGTATTTTATCATATTGTTTATTTATCACCAATAAGGTTTTATTTTCAATTAAGATCAGCCCAGTTACTGAATGGCTGTGCTATGGATGCATAGTTACCTGTCAAAAAGAGTTGCGCATACTCGAGTCGTCGCGATTGTCGCAGGTACAGCCATAAAATTGTATATTTATGTGAAATACTTTTGTAATGTAACTTTTTTCCAATATTTTGTATACGTATTGTCAAACTTAATCAAGCCTGAATTTTTCAAGTTCGGATGATTAATTTTTTCAAGTTTTTTTTTCCTATCGAATTCAGCCAAATGTAAATTATTATTCATTCATAGGGTATATTTTGTGTTTCATTGTGTTGTACATTGTATATTTATTTTTCGATTCTCGCCGTCGATCGTTATCGCTTACAGTTGTTTATTTTATCTGTTATTCGGTTACAACCTGTTTTTTTATTGAGTAGAAATTATACATTATTCTATCGACACCGTTGGCTAATAACACCATATTTTTATCTAAGGCGGTTTATTTTATTCAAAACCTTTGTCAGAATTGCGTAATGTCTTTGGGTCATTTTTGTAGCTCTGATTTAGACGTCATTTTTTCGAACGATTTTGCAGACAATTTCAATCAATTTTGTAAATATTTATCGAATTTTAGAGGAGAAATTCGTATGATTTTGATTTCTGAATTTAATGAAATTTACCTATAAAAAACAATGACAAATCCGGTATATTATCAGTAATACAAGTGTACTAATTAAAAGAATTATGGCTGCCCATAGCCACAGTGATGCTGGTCGTGGCACATAAGACCATTTGACTGTTGAATTTTTGGGCGGAAGAACATTTTCATGAAACAAAGCTGCGCTGATATATTTATCATCACTGTGAATAATATTCCCCGGAGGATCATAATAGCAAACAACGTACAGAACCAATGCACTGTATGTAAACCCAACACCCAGCTTTTTACTCGATCTCCACACCAACTGCGTGAAACCTCCTAAACATGAGGAAACTTTCAGCAAAAATACTTTGAAGGAGTATTAAATTGAATTTGGGTTATCAAAGTGTCAATTTTGCCACATGTGTTGACCTAGGGTTTCAGATTTCAGTCAAAATTCTTTTATAAGGTTCTCCCAACCCTCAAAAGTTATAGAACAATCTTTGTTTCGATTCGAGCTCTGGTGAGGAGCTTCTAAAAGAGTTCTTTTTTTGTCTCTGCAATATTTTCACAAATTTTTTTTTTCAAGTTTGGTATCTGAAAACGAACAATATCTGAAGCATTTTGACTTATGCAGTTGAAAAAAACATGGAAATGGGTCTAAGAATTATTCATGAAAATTTTTCGAATTCAAAAATCAAAGATATTTTTGTAGGTATCTGCAAAAAGTAAAATTATCGCGCATAAGTTTTTACAATAGTATTCTAACAAAATAACTTTCGTTTCAGAATCTGGCGGGGAGGGGGGTACAAACTCAAAAAATATTTAAAAATTAAGGAGAAACTTACAAAGGATTTTTTCAGAAATATCATTAAGCATGTTACGATTTTTCTTGAAAACTGAAAAACTCAACACTGAATTTTGAAAAATTTTCCGAAACCTTTTCGTGTATGACTCTTTCAATTATATTTTTCAAGCTAAATTGTTCCAAGTACATACCTATTGTTAGTTCTGGGATAAAGAACATCGAGATTGGGATATTTTCGTGAAAAATCACAGGGGCAAAAAAGCAATTTCCCCAAAAACCCTTCAGACAAGCTGAAGCCAAAGCAATCGTATTTTTTTTCCTACATTTAGATTGGAGAATCTTGGGGAAAAAATTGAGCGAAATCTATACCTACTCAATTCCAAAGTCAAAACATGGTTAGATTTTCATGAAATAGCCCAAAATATAAATTACTGACTGGTATTTTCGGGTGATTCGAAAGGTCCTGTGTAATTCACGATTTGATCATACCATGATCGTACTGGATTCAGGTGATCTACGGTCATGAATAATTTTAAATCATTAGTTTCTTTGATCCAAATATTTTCTCCGTAATTGATTTTATGATTAATTTTCGAGTTTCTGAAACTTGTCAATAATTCAGCCCATATTTCCGCTTCATTGGTTATCTGAAAAATTACGAGTATCCAAATATTGGATTAGATTCTCGAAAAAAGGTGATCTCAAATCAAAAATTGAATCGAGCAGGTAAAAAATTCAACATGCTGTAAGTACCAAATTACATTACGATCTAGTTCGAGTCTTGGGACACTGTGGAGATCTCTATACTTATTGTGTTCGTTCAAAATTAATTCTAATTTTTCTCGCTTGTAAGATGGTGGCAATTTTTCTTCCATGTATAATTCTGACCATTTTTCTTTGCTGATAGATGATTTTTGGGCTTCATCTTTCAGAAATGTGTGGTCTGATTCGAGGCTATGTAAAATGAAAATACGATTACCAATTTTAAATTAAATTACGAAGACAAAAAAAATTAATGGTAAGTAGGTACCTATGTACTTACCTCGTGGTGCTTTGGAATAATATACTAATGAAGGCAACGATGAAAATATTCATCACATGAACTTAAGTTTTCCATTAAATTGCATTGATTTAATTTTTTGAAAAAAGCTTATCAAAGATTTGGCCAGATAAAAAATGATGTGAGATTGGAAAATAAACAGCCAACAAGATTTTGATTTGTTTTTGTTTCTTATCTTAAAAGTCACCCCACTCTGCCCCACCCTCCGTCGCATCCTGTGATCGGTGATCATTGATCAACATTTTTATCACCAGAAAAATAGAAAATCAATTTGTCAAGTTTCTTTATTTTTCAATTTTCGTAATTCGGATTAGGATTTCTTGAACATCAAGTTTTCAAATGATACTCTTTTCATTATTGACTTTGTGGACGATTTCTTCTTCGACTTCAGATGATTTTTTAGACGCCGATGATCTAGAATCCACCTACGAATCGTCAAAATACGACTAGTAAGTTCTGTTTTTCTCTTTATTTTCTGTTAAAGTAGTCAAGAGCGCCGCCTGCATGGAATGATTTTCTATAATAATAATTCGGTACCTATTTAAACTTATTTGTTATTTTGGCAGTTATGAGGTTATGGACTCTTTCAATTTTATTCCTCCACATTTCGATGCTCCTACTGTCAATAACCGCAAACTGACGGAGGACATGATACGTACGATTTCGATTGTGATTCTTCAAAGGCATAATCATATTCGCCAACATTACAACCTTCCTATTTTGAAATTAAGCACAAAGGTAAAAACGAATTTTCAGGAAAATTGAAATTCACGTATGAAAAGGCGAAAGTGTCTGAAGTGTGATTTACGGGGAAGGGGAAGGGGTATCAGTTGGATTTCATACTTAATGTCAGGTGTCAATATCAACATTTTTTTAAAAAATTAATTTTTCGACCATAGTGAGCAGCCGAGCTTTAAAAATCATCATTTTTCGAAAATGCGCGGAGATAAATTTTTCTTCTACTTACATAGATCTATACGTATATTTTAGTAAAAAATAATCTCATGAGTCAGGATAGAAAAAAAAAAGTTGCTTTTTTTATGGATTTTATGGCAAAAATGATAAATGGTATGTTTTTTCCTTCAATTTTGATATCTTGAATCACTTACTGGATTTAAAGTCTCCGAAAAGTTTCACCATTCTTCAATATTTACGGCAAATCGGTTATGCAATTTTATTAACATCAGTTTAAGAAAACGTTCTGCGCAAGCGCATACATGCGGGGTTGTTTAACGTTGTGAATTCATTCCGAAGAATCCGGAAAAAACTTGATATTTTTGGATTCAGGAAGAATTTATTTACCCGTGAATATACAAATCAGTGGTGCGGCCCCGAACGATTTGGGGTTTGGGTTTCGGGGCTCAGGTCTTGGGCTTTCAAGTAAAAATATATTGGGGCTTGGGCTTGGATTTGGGCTTGAGAATTTCAGGTTTGGGTTTCGGGGCTCACTGTTTGGGGCCTTAATGAAAATGTTCGAGGCTTTTCGGGGCTTTTCGGGGCTTGAGGCAAAAAATTGCTCTGAAATCAGGAAATAATTTTAAAAACTCACCTTCACCTCGTTTCTCGTTTTAAAAAGCTGTAAGTAAAAAAAAAAAAAACCATGGAAAAAGGGAAAAAGGACAACGAAAACTGCATAATTGAAATTTATTATTATTTGTTGAAATTCTTTTGAATGATGAATGGTTTTCAAAAGTGATAAAGTGAGTTGTGTTTTTCAGATTCGTTTGATTTTTCACAAATCAGTTGAAAATTTCCAATTTCAAGAATTTTAAAAATGAAAAAATATACATATACCTACGGAATGTTATTAATTTTTTCACTTCGATCAGAATTTAACATTTTCATAGAAAGCCCGGAAAAGCCCCAATCAGGATTTGGGTTTCGGGGCTCACGTTCGGGGCTTGGTTTTCAGTAAAAGGGTTTCGGGTTTCGGGGCCGAGCTTTGTAAAGTAAAATTTTTAAGGTTTCGGGGCTTGCATATTGGGCTTCAGAATAAAAGAATCGGGGCTTTTTCGGGTTTCGGGTCCCGGTCCCGGTCCTGGGCCGCACCACTGATACAAATTACATTGTATTATTTTGCTCTTAGAAGTTTTGTATAATTTTCAGAGTATTTGTAGAGAAAAATTATGGAAATTTGGGTAATTGAATTTAAAAGATTATAGAATCATTAGAATGAAATTGTATCAGTGTTCAAAGACAAAAAATTAAACAAGGTTTTTATTCAGAGTAAAAAATTTTAAATCATGGATTTGTTGGAATGGTTCTGTTGAGTATTTGATTACTTATCAGGTAATGGATGATTTTTTTTTCTTTTTTTGAAAAAGAAGCTCAATATACCTATTCAATTTTTTTTCAAAAATTATTTTATTCTTTTTGTTCTTCCTCTCTATGTATGTACCATACATAGATATGGTACCATATGACATCGAAAGAAACCCTCCATTAGCAGGGATAAAATTATAAAAAATATTGGTGATTTTTTTGGTCAAAATTTCAAATATTCAAAAATCGTTCCTTTTTCTAATTTTTTTCCAAAATTTTGATACCTTGAACTGAAAAAAAATCTCAACCAACCAAATTTGTTTATTGAGATTTTAATCCATAATTTTTTTAAACCTTTTTGACAAGTTATTAAAAATTGTGAATACAAAATATTACACAGATACTTACCTATCCAGTTAAATTTTTTTCAGTAGTTGATGACTTTTTGTTGAATAGTTATTTTTTTCTCATGGTAAAAATTTTCCAAAAATTTTAAAAATTAAAAGGTAAAATCAGCTTAACATTTTTGTAAAAATTTAATATTTCGTCAGACTAAAAAACACTGAAAATAGAAAATAGGATTTTATTTTCAAAATTGGTAGGTACTTCAATAAATTGAAAAATAATAGGTATCCATCATATCAAAAATTCGGTAATTGTCTACAAAAATTTCAGGTATTTCAGAGCCTAACGAAATGCCATTATAACAGTGGTGGATAAAATTTGGTGTAGAAAAACTGATATTCTCCAGCATTATAAAATAGGTAACCAAGTTAAAAAACATACTCTGACTTTTGGAAGGTCATCTCCCATCAGTCGTGTCGGAAGCTTTTTTTGGGAGCTGGGTGCAAAATGTGCACAAAAACTTGGAAAATCAGAAGAATTATCGAGGAGGGGTAAAAATGAGCATTTTTCCAAACTTTTGCCTTAAATAGTGTTTCATTTGTGATTTTGTTTATGCCCCGTCGAATGAGCGAAGCGAGATCGAAACATTGAAAAAACTGGAAATTTAATGCCCAAAAAATACATTTTTATAATTTTGTAATGCTTTGACTTTGAAAATCCATCTCTGATGGAATGTGGGGGGGGGGGGTAAAAATACACCATCTGTACCCCTTTTCCGGCGCTACTGATCTATCTAAATGCAGAGAAAAAATTTCTGGCGCGATAACTGCGAAAAATAAGATTTTCCAGGAGTTCAGATTTTTGAACAAAGGTCGAGCTCTCCATTGTGTCTCTCAAAAAATTCAAAACGATCATTTCCTGTAACGTTGACCTCATGATACTTCAATTGACTCCTTCCCTCTTTCCCAAAAAACAAATTATTTTAAATTTCTACAGCACTTTTTTGTTCTTGGATTGTAGAAAATAGGTACCTACCTACTAGGAATCATGGTTTTGCTTTTTTTTTGAACACTTTCGAGGATGGTGGCTCAGAAGTTGTGCCTGGACCAAAAAACGATGCGGTGAAAATGTCACTCCTTTGAATACGTCTTAAAATCCGATTAATTTCGAAAATTTTTAAATAGGCACTATAAAAAAAAATTATTGTGAAATTTTCAAAAATGTTTCTTTTTACAGATCCTTTTATTCAAAAAAATATTCTATTGCGTCTATTTCTCATTTTCGTTCTATTTTTCAAGGGTTCATAAAAAATATCACTTTTTTCACGATTCTTCACTAGATATTCAGTAAAAAAAAACAAACTGAAAATAATATTTTTTTTTCAAATAATTTGAGAACGAATATTGAATAAGTAAGTACCTAGTATTTTTTTCAACAATTTGAAAAATTTTAAAAATCAACGTTCGTGAATTCTATGGGTTAAAATTTTTGTACCAGGTAGGTATCTATACCTACCAATTTTATTTTTAAAAAGGTAAAAAATCTAACAATTTTTTTCAATTTTTCAAAATTCATAATTTCAAGACTCAATATGGAGGGGTAAATGGGCAGTCAATGGATTAAATTTATACCAAGTCTTTTTGAGGTCTAGTCATAACTTCTCAGCTACCCCTGCTCAACTCGAAAAGTGGCATGCGAACAATCCCCCCTTGTTATCCACCAATAAGGTATCTATTCAAAATATTCTATCAATTGTTTCTAAAAAAATCTTCTACTCGCAGCTAAATTCTCTATGTGAATTGTATGCTAAAAAACATGCTTCAGGAGATATCGGAATGGTAATAGATTACCTCCCGGAATACGGAATCAATATTTATTACGGACTTCGATTCGCCTCGAATCCTAATTACATAATGAATCTTTGGATCAATGAATCATATTTTTATAACCCAGGAAATTCCGACGAAGAAAACATGACTAAGATGCGTAAGTCCACCAATACTCCAATAAAAATAAGTAAATATTTACCAAGAACCCAAACACAAAAAATTCTAAATAATACACCTGACTCTTTTTTTTAACAGCTCACCTATCTCAGATATTATGGAAAAGCACCGAAGCAATAGGAGTATCCATCGCCGCCATAAATTACCTACCTTCGGATACATTCGTCCTCCTCATTCTGTACGATCCTCCTGCTAAATCTGTGGAAGATTTCAAACAAAATGTTCCTACTTTGAATACTGATCTAAATTCAGGACTGATTCGCCATCAAACCCCGTTTATAATTTTATTGAATTTTTATTTATTGTGTAAATTTCAAAACTGCATCGATATCTGATTTTCTTCATTATGCAACAAATACGAATTTTATTACGTAATACCCAGTCTAGGTACCTCTACCTGTGTCGAGTGACTCGAGACAAGGAGATAATTTGAGCATACGAATAACCGATATCATTCGGGTCATGGTTATTGTTTTATGAGAACGCAGAACTACTCGAACTAATTACTTTGTTACATTTTTATTTGTTTTTCTCGAATAAATATGGAAAATTGCCGGAAGTTCGTCTTTATATAAAAATCTGTACATATTTTTATACCTACCTAACGATTAAATTGTCGTTATGATATTCTAATGTAATTACCTATCTTACGAATTTATTTATTTTAAAATCTTAGCCCAAGATAAGAATAAAAACGATAAAAAAATTAGTTCAATTAGATACCGTAATCAAAATATACGAAAAGACTGCTAAAATTCATTTAAACATTACCACGATGGAAATTAAATCTATGCCCAGTAAATGGAATCGATTTAATGGAATTCTTATCCCTGATAAGCGATCCAGATTCAGCCATAAATTGCGTCCTAGGTACCCCCAACGATGGTGGAATAGGTGGCAAAAAATTCGGTTTATCGTTATTTATCGGAGGGTACGGCGAATTGAAATCATATCCTGAATTTCGATAATCAGTCCTGTCAACATTTCTGTTCTGATACCCAGAATCCTCGGGATAATACGACCCTTCGTTTAAATCTTTGTTACCATTCGAGAATCTAGATTGAGGAATTAAATTGTTACCGAAATTCGACTGCTGATATCGATTTCCATTATAATAATTATTTTTCGTTGGTCTTCGTGAATTTTCATCGTAATCTCCATCGCACTGATTACCGTAATTCGTATAATGGTCACCAGTTTGATAATATCCAGAATCTGGACGTCTGGTATCGTCCAAATTATACTCGTAATAAATCAGTCGATTATTTTTACCTTGTGGAAATTGCCAAGAATTTACATTTCGTTCATCCGAAACGTAATTCGCCCCTTGTAAATTATAATAATCTTTCGACGAGCTTCCCTTTACTTGGTTGTTTGAATATTTAGGCCTATTCTGCCCATAATTTCCGCCGGATTGTTTATCGTAATTATTTTCATAGTCCGCGTAGGGTTTATTACTATTGGCGTGATTCCTGTACGAGGGGGCTGTTTTAGGGGTAGCCGTTGTCACATAAAATGGTGACATTTCCAATCGTTTGTCGTCATTGTTTCGGGTACCGGTGCCTTTGGCAGCTCCGAGCCATCCTTGTAGAATACCACTCCGAATGATACCCTCGTCTCGTGAAACATCCCTGGAATAATGAGGACATCCTTGGATCCTGACTGGGAATATTTTATCACTGAAACGACCCCGATCTCTGTAGGAATATGGATCATCTTCGAATTGATTCGGGAAATCGATCATGTAACGTTTTCTATCGTCTTCCCATTTATCGATGTATTCGATATCTAGACCGTTACGACGGTATTTGTTTAATGATTCTGGATCCGGTAGGGTTTCGGTGGTAGGCTGTGGAGAAGAGGTGGTGTTTTCCGGGTCCTTTTCTTCCGAGAGATCGGAGCTGGCCGAGGTGGTGGTGAGTGAAGAGGTTGAGGTGGATTCTGACGTGTTCATGGATTCATCGGCGCTGAACGTGGGTGAATTCAGGATTGAGAGAATGATCAGCGTGAGGTACCATTTCATTTGCTGTGGAATTTTATCAATATGCGGTGAAGTTATAAAAAAAATTGGCCTATGCGCCAATGGTGTTAATTTTTTGAAAAATTTGGTATTTTATTGAGAATAATTCTTACCTTGATCATATTTGGATTTCGGAGAACTGAAAACAATCGCGAAATAATAAACTGGAGGTAAGCTGATGTACAATACACTACATCACTGACACCGGTTTGATAAAAACTGGACAATCGAAATTGTCTTGTCTGGGGTTTTCTCGAAAGAAATATGAAGAATGGTCATAGTTTGACAGTTGAAGGGAAACGTCACTTATTATGAGGCAAATTACTCAGACGATGTAATTATATTTCTCAAGATATTGTATATAGTACCTAAACGTATTGTGCAATTTTTACCGATCCAAATCCATTTCTCCATCTTCTAAAATCTGAATGAAATAATCGGTATTATTCGTATGCATTAGTCAGTAAATGCTCGTTTTGATTTTTTTCTCAAAAATTGGAAAAAAAATGTAGTTGAAAAATTATGAAAATTCAACTCTCTCTGTTAGGTATAGACTACAGACATCTACCAATTCAAGAAAAAACCTATGACTAAATCTACACGAAAGAGGCTTCAGGCACGAAATTAAAAATACCCTGCGAACGACTGAATCGTTTTTTTTTTCAACTGTATGATTCAAGTGGTCCACCTTGCTTTTTTATAAGTTCGAAATTTTCTCGATTATTTTTTCCAAATTGAATTTTTTTTCAGAGATCGAATTTTTTCTCGACTGGTTTTTCTCAAAATTAAAATTTTTTTCAGAGTCCGAATTTTTTCTCGTCTACTTTTTCTCAAAATTAAATTTTTTTTCAGAGTTCTAATTTATTCTAGATCATTTTTTTCCAAATTAAATTTTTTTTCCAGAGTTTGAATTGTTTCTCCATCATTCATTTATTGAATTTTTTTCGGAGTTTGAATTTTAATTTTGAAAAAAAGTAGGTAGTCGAGAAAAAATTTAAACTCTGAAAAAAAATCGAACTCGGAAAAAAATTTCAATAAATGATGTAGAAAAAATTCGAACTCGGGAAAAAATTTTAATTTGGAAAAAAATGGAGAAAAAATTCGAATTCTGAAAAAAATTTCGAACTCGAAAAAAAATTTCAAATGATGGAGAAAAAATTCAAACTCTGAAAAAAAATTTAATTTGGAAAAAAATAATCGAGAAAACATTCGAACTCGGAAAAAAAAATTAATTTGGAAAAAAATAATCGAGAAAAAATTTGAACTCTGAAAAGAAATAAAAAATTTCGAACTTAGAAAAAAGCAAATGGACCACTTGAATCGTACAGTTGAAAAAAAACGATTCAGTCGCTCGCAGGGTATTTTTAATTTTCGTGCCTGAAGCCTCTTTCGTGTAGATTTAGTCATAGGTCAAGAAAAATCGATCATTTTTCAGGAGTAACCTACCTACCTATTTTTATTTTTTTAAATCAAAGACGTGATGAAGCGATGTGTTGGGGAAGGGGGTACATATATCTAAAATTTTTCAACCAATTTTTCGAAATATTCCCAAATATTTTCCCTATTTTATCAAAAAAAAAAATTCCCAATTCATTTTCGTATTTCGACTCAAAAAAAATCCCAACTTATTTTAATGTTTTTCAACTTCTTAAAAAATTCCAAATTTTTCAATTATTCTTTTTTCAAATTTAAATTTACCAAATTCAGTAATGATTGATTTTGATTAAAAAAATTTCATGATTCGTAAACTTTTAAAAACTTTTTACGAAATTTAAATTTTTTAAACATCATTTTCCAAAACGTTTTTAATTTATGAACAGAGATAAAATTCCATTTTCGGTTGAGGGAGGCGGAAGGGTAGATGGAGAGAGAATTCTACAAATTTTTCGATTCGAAACTTGTAAATTTTCCTCAAAACTCTGACAACAATCTTGGTGGAGGGGGAGTGAAAATGAAAAATTTGCCGACTTCTAGTCGTATTGAAAGTAGAAAACAAAATTCATGCTTTTTTGAGCAACTTTTTTGTCATTTAAAATAAACTAACTATATTTCTTAAAAAGTTCATCTACTTACCAGAAAATTGAAAAAATTTTAAAAATTCCATCGAAATTATCACTATAGGTACCATAAGTAATAAATAGCGTAAATTCATTGAGCCAGAGCATGGCGAACATTTCCAAAGAAAAATGCATTCAAAGCTAAAATTTCTTCATATTTTAAATCAATATTTAAAGGGAGATGAAATTTTCAACTCCCATCTCTGATATATTTTTGTAAGTATATTTTGGGGTTTAGGTGCTCGAGCGAAACGAGGGCTAAAATTTGAAAAATGATTTTCAAAACGGAAATATTAGTTCGTTTTGTAAAATGGCTTCCCGTCAAACATTTCGCTACCGAATTGGTGCCAAAACGGTAGTTTCGCTACTATTCCTGTTTACGGTAGCAAATTAGAATTTTCGCTACTCAAATACAATGCAATTTTGATAGCCGCTACCGTTTCGCTACCAACAAAACGATGGTAGTTTTGCTACGGTAGCCGCTACCAAAAAATGTTTGACGGGTTGTTGTATCAAAGGATTCAATTATTTTTCAATTAGAATTTCGGGCTGTTTTCAAGTTTTTTTTATTGCTACCTATACATAGTAAAAATTTGGATTAATTTTTTCTACATGGTTTACATTCAAATTCATCGATTTTGTAAGAAAATTTCTCAAAAAATTGGAAAATTTTGGTAATCTGCAAATTTTTTCAGTTCTCTTTATCTACAAAAAGCACCAAGCTGGTGAGCTCATTATATGCAAAAATGCAATATGTGCACTATAACGAATAATCACTTGAATATTGAATTCGGATTTTGGAATTGGATAATCGAAAAAAATTAAAACTAGGTAATCCAAAAATTGTCATTTGTAAGAGTTGGAAATTTTCAAAGAAATTTTCATTCCATTTCAAAAAAAGTTGCTGATTACCTACCTCCAGAATGATTAAAAATGGCCAAATTTTCCATCTAAAAATTCAAGTTTTTAAATTTTTTAAAATTTACCTATCAAAAATCAAGATTTTTACATAAGCTGCTGAAATCTTGTTCAAAGTGGTTTTAGGAATGCTCTTCACAAAAAAAAAACTCATTACCTATCACGTGTAGAGAGAACAGCTGGCAGCCAATTCTTTTTTTTTAATAAAAAAAAATGGATCGAGTTGAAAAATTTCAAAGAACGCGATGATCCGATTGAAAGTTGATTCGAAATAATTAAATTTCAGGTCCTACTGATGAAAAAAATTGTCAAAAATTCACATTTTTCGTCCCTTAAAAATAAAACCTACTAATTTCTGTTCATCTCTGCATTCTCGTGAGTAGATAAATGGAAATTCGAGACAACTCTTGATAGTATTGTTCAAAAAAAAAATTATTGGTATTTCTGGATACCTTGTAAAATTTTGAGCATTTTGATAGATCGTGAGGTCACATTTGAAAAATACTGCTGATATGTTCTCAAAAGATCGATATTTTTCGATGGAATCGTCCAATTCAAATGACCAATTCCCATCAAAATATGGAAAAATTCCCTTGAACAAGATTGAAAAAATAAATATTTTCAAGGCTCAGCCTCTTCGTTGCGTCATTGAAAAAATTCAATATGACCATTTCTTTGAGTACCTAGGTACCTATTGATCTCATACGATATCCCAACCAAAGTACATATTTTACAATTTTTCGTACCTACTTAGATGGTTGATTAGCAGAATAAATAATTGAATAATTTGGTAGGTGTCTATTTGAACTGCATTGAGTCACATAAAAGTTTTTTTAAAGCTACATATTTATTTTCTGAAGTACTTGGTAAAAAAAATCTATACACTTGTAATATTAAATCGATAAAGTTTATGAAATATGATTAGGTAATAATAGATGATTTGATAATTCGGTTGGTTTTCAAGCTTCGTTGAACATCATCAATATATGACCATGATCAGTGTTATCATGGTAAAGCTGGTAGAGGTGGAAGAACATTCAAAATATATTGACCAGATATATTACCAGCTGGCTCGTAATTACATGCAACAAATAATCCTTTTTCTCCAACTACAGCCCCGACTCCTAAATAAATTGAATTTTTCCAAACGACTTGAGTAAAATGACCTGAAAACCAAATCATCAATGAATTTTTATGCCTACCTAATTTTTTCGACACTTATAAAAACATATAGGTATTATTCAAATAGGTTATCTGTGTGTAGGTACCTGCTCTATAATCGTTGGGTTCTTTTCCATATCGATAATTATGTTCTATGGACTCGTTGTACCAACTTTCAACCACATAACTTCCATGCACATATTTGCCACCATAGTAAAAAGTATTTTCACCATAGTTGGGACGATCGGATTTCAAACTTTTTTTCAGTTCACTTTCTCTTGCCATGGTTCTGGCCCAATTTAGACTATATCGGGAAATCTATTTCAAAAAAATTCGAGTATAAGAATACGTAGGTATAAATGAACTACCTATCTCATTGATAATTTTACCTCCTGCTTCAATTCGATTGCAGGTACCCCGTGTAAACTTCTGTAATAATTATGAGCCACTAGCACTTCTTGCACAAATTCTTCGTAATTGCTGTCGTCAAGAACTGCATTCGGATTTATCGGATCTGCAGTTTCGGGTTCAACCATTTTTAAAATTTGGGCAGGATTTTTTCGAAATTTAAAAATATAAAAATCAAACTTACGTTTTGTACAACATTTGAGATGGAGGTGAAGGCCATAGCCATATATTTCTCACCTTATCAACATAAAATTTTCTAATTTATTTGATTTTTTTCTTGGATTTTTTTCGAAGGGTTGACAAAAAAGAATTAAAAACTCGAGGTTCTCAAATTTATGGAAAAAATTCCAGAGTTGAAAGAAATTTCAAGAAATACGAAGTTGAAAAAAATTATCAAGTTGAAGCCAGATTTTTTTCAAGTTGAAATTTAAAAAAATTCTCAGTTGGAAATTGTAAGAGTGAATATGGCCCACCCACAAAGATCTTGCTTTTGCCGTAGTGGTGCTGCCCTGCGAGCTAATCCATGCTGGTATGCGGCATCCCTGATACGCGAGTGAATCTCTCTCGCATATACGAGGGTGAGCCGCTAACCAGTTCTCTAGCAAAAATCAGTTCCAATGTTGTCGTCAACGGCTAGAGTCGCGTCAGGTTCACGAGGTTTTCAAGGCTAAGTGAATTCGCAGCTCGCCGAATCCATTCGGGATCCGTTATGCCTTTTAGGATAATGTGTACTCCGGATAGTACAATTTTTATGATGTGTTAATTTATCCGCAACCAAGTTAATTTATTCTTAGTGCTCTGATGTGCATATTTTTAATAAAATATTCATATCAGTGCCGCGTTTCAATTTATTTCTTCTCATGTAAGGGACAATCGGGCCTTTATTCGCGATCTAGTTCTGGTTCCCCCCTCTACATATTGGCGCCCGAACGCATGTGACTTTTCCTGGAGATCTGCAGCCTAGCTACCTGTGGAAATTCGTGAAGAAGCACAGCCGATATATCCCATGGTCCCAGAAAATCCGTTTCCAGTAAATTTTCAGAAGAAAACTGGTATGGGACACCCAAAACACGGATTCAAGTAAAACTTTTTGTGTAAAAAACGTATTTGATCCATATAAAATTTTTTTCTATCAAACAAATATTTTCAAAATTTCTAAAAATCAAAATTCATGTTAACGTAGGTATTTTTTACGACATATTATAGTAAAATTTGGCCAACGTAAACATTTTTTTGACCCAAAAATCCCAAAATTTCCGTTACCAGTAAAATTTAACCTAAAAACTGGTATGGGACATACAAAAAACGGATAAAAGTGAAAATTTTTTCTAATTAAGCACATTAAGTGCACCAAAATTAAAAATTAACGTTGTTGTTGACATTTTTACAACACATTACAGTAAAACTTGGTCAACAAGAACACCTTTTCGGCCTTCTTAGGCAAAAAACGTACATATTTAACCCAAAAAAGAAAAATATTAACGTCACCCTAAATAACGTTAATAATTCTTTACCCATTTCGACCTATTAAAATCAAAATTCCTATTTTTACGACCCAAAAAGGAAAATATTAACCAAAAAACCAAAAAACGTGAATATTTTCCACCCATTTTGATTAATTTAATCAATTTTCGGACCCAAAATTCGATCTTTTCTGTAAATCTATTTCTGTTTAGCCCCAAAAGAAAAATATTAACGTTAAAATCCAAAACGTAAATAATTTTTCACACATTTAGATATCTTACAACCTAAATTTTCCCATCTAAAAATTCCTATTTTTTATACAAAATTATTTCGTTCAGCCCAACTTTGATCAATCCTTTTCCCTCTAAACTAGTCTAATGCGCAAATGGTTCAGTAAATATTCCGATTCAGATTAAAATAAACCATTAAAATCAATTAAAATATTTTTTCCGGCGTTAATTAAAAGGTATTTCTTCAAAAACTCAAAAACTATTTCGAGCAACGAAATCCTTTTTTACCACTTAAAAAATCAAAATTATAAATTTTCTCCAAAAAAATTCAAAATTCATTTATTCCGATCAACGAAATCTTTTTCTGGCATTCTAAAATTCAAAAACACTGAAAAAATTCATTTCGAGCAACGAAATCCTTTTCTACCACCTAAAAAATCAAATTGATAAATTTTCTCTAAAAAATCCAATATTCATTTACTCTGAGCAACGAAATCTTTTTTTTGGCATTCTAAAACTCAAAAACTCAAAAATTATTCATTTCGAGCAACGAAATTCTTTTCCACCACCTAAAAAATTAAATCCACAAATTTTTTCTAAAAAATTCAAAACTCATTTCATCTGATCAACGTAATCTTTTTCTATCATTCTAAAACTCAAAAAGCCTAAAAAATCATAAATAAATTTCCTCCAATTTCGATATATTACGACTCAAAATTTAAATATTTAGAAAAATATCCTTTTTAAACAAAATTACTTTTTATTTTTCGGTTTAGCCCAACCTGATTAATTCTTTTTCCCTCTAAATTCGTAACATAGCGCAAATGGTCTAGTAAAATTTCCCGATTCAGATCCAAGGTTGTACCATCTCATTAAAATTCATATCCTTTTGAAATTCAATAACAAAAAACGATCCAAATCTTAAGTCCAGGTACATCCAACAAAGGCACCGCCTATCATTAATCAAATTATTTCGAAAATCCAGTCCAATAAATATCAAAATTTGACAGTTCGGCACACTTTTGATTCTTTATTTTAAATATTATTCTTTAGAAAACAAAAATCAACTAGACATTCTGTCTACATTTCGGCACATTGTTTCTTCCGGCCTATTATTTTCAAAACTTTTAAAAATCGATTAATCAAATATAACCTGTCACAAAACGTTTCGATTTCCGGACCAAACAATACACCTTACTATCACATCTCGGTACACAAAAAATCACCCCATTCTTTTCCAAAACGATTAAACAATCAATAAATTTACGACCAATTCTTACATTTTCTAAACGTGTCAATCAAAACCAAAAAACCGTTTCGATATTCCAGTCTAAATTTCGCACTTTTGATCGTATCTTTACCCACTTTCGTATCATTCACAGCCTCATTAAAATTCAAATCCTCTTGAAAATACAAAACCAACGGAAACAAGATACAAACGTTTTGACATTTCCCATTATTCCTATCAAAAAATCTGTCAACTCAAAATCAATTAATTATCCACATCCTTTCAATTCCTTTGTACTCTGTAAATCCAAAATATAACTTTTCGGACCATATAAAATCATCCCATTATTCTAAATTCACGAATTTCCTACTTGGCGGCTATTACCAAAGACCTTTATAATCCCTTTTGCGCGAAAATCGTACTGGCCAATTCTCTCATCACTCTATTGTAACACCTTAATTTAAATTCAAGATTTTTCTACATCCCTTTATCAGCTTAGGAATTTAAGAAAAGAAACTTAGCTGTGAAAAGGATACCTGATTACAACGACACACCAATACTAAGACAGCAGCCAACATAACAAACCAGTCCCAACGGATTCGGCGTGTTCTGTACCTGCAACACCCTCTAAAGGACAAAATAAAAACTACCCCGGACTTTGACACCACCCACAGCAAAGCTCGATGGGGCAGGGACCTATATCCTCTTAGGAATTCGATCTGAACTTAGAGTTCGACCTTTACTATGGGAGCTGGCTCCCCTACTATAGCTCGATGGGGCATATGTAAGAGTGAATATGGCCCACCCACAAAGATCTTGCTTTTGCCGTAGTGGTGCTGCCCTGCGAGCTAATCCATGCTGGTATGCGGCATCCCTGATACGCGAGTGAATCTCTCTCGCATATACGAGGGTGAGCCGCTAACCAGTTCTCTAGCAAAAATCAGTTCCAATGTTGTCGTCAACGGCTAGAGTCGCGTCAGGTTCACGAGGTTTTCAAGGCTAAGTGAATTCGCAGCTCGCCGAATCCATTCGGGATCCGTTATGCCTTTTAGGATAATGTGTACTCCGGATAGTACAATTTTTATGATGTGTTAATTTATCCGCAACCAAGTTAATTTATTCTTAGTGCTCTGATGTGCATATTTTTAATAAAATATTCATATCAGTGCCGCGTTTCAATTTATTTCTTCTCATGTAAGGGACAATCGGGCCTTTATTCGCGATCTAGATCCGGTTCCCCCCTCTACAAAATAAATATCATAATTTTTTTTCAATTTTGCTTTTTTCGATTTTTTTCGAACTTATGTTTTTAAAATATTTTTCAACTTTGAAAAAATTTTTAAATCAACAATTTTAGAAAATTTTTTCCAACTTTGGATTTCTAAAAAAAAATCTAGGTAATAAATAAAAATACGAAATCAGAAAAAAAAATGGAAAAATCAAAATGAAAAAAAAATCAATTTTAAAAAAATTTGCTGATGTAAAAATTTTTAAATTGGATACATCACTTGAAAAAGTTGAAGGAACTTCGAATAAAATAGGATTTGATTCGTCGAAATCTCATTTGTGGTAAAATTGTTCAGAAGCTACAAGCTATAGTCACAAAATCGTAAGGTTTATGCACCAATGAGACCTGTTCCTAGATGAAAAAATCATAAAAATAGAAACACAACTTGTCAGAACACAAGGCAACACCTAACATCTAAATTTGACTTTTCTCGTGAAGTTTATATTTAGGTACATAGATAATATTGTCAAAAAGAATTTTTCTATGATTGAAAAAAATCATTTAAATTTTCAGGGTCCTTGTGAAATTTTAATTCACTTTAATAGGTTGCAACAATGTTTAAAAAAATCAAATTGAAGTTTATTTTTTCACAAAATATTTGGTGGTGGGGGGGAGGAGATCTGACCGAATAGGTACCCACGAAAATTGAATTTTTTTAATCAAAACCTTTCCACAATAAAATTAGCCCTTTTTTTCAAAAAGGGTTAAAGCTAGAGCCTCAAAATTTGCTCATATTTTAACTTTAAAAATGTGTTTGCCTGAAATCTCCCCTCCAAAAAAACATGTCAATAGGTATCGATAATCGACGTATCTTAATTTCTTGATTCTCTGCATTTCCTTGGCCTTTTGGAACCTCAATTTGATACAAATTTCAAACTTTTATCTTGGGTTTTATATCAATTTTTGCCCCAAAAATTTTTCCAATAAAAATGGAATTCGAATTGGTATTACCGATAAAAGTAGGTAATGCCAAATTTCACCCTTTTTTCGTTGATTAGATCCAATTTTTATATTTGCTATATGAAATAGGTACCCAATTCTAAATTTTATAAAATTCGTCAAAATTCGAGAAAAAATTTCAACCTTTGAAATTTTAGATGCAGCGAATTCTTTTATAAATGTTACTTCGTCATAAACACACAGAGAAAAATATGTAGGTAGGTACCTCAGACCTCAGGAAGGAATCAAATGGAGAAAAATAGCGTGAGGAGAGATCAAAATTCTTCGAAAAAATTGTGATGGTAATCTATTATTTCAGTGACATACTTGATTACGTATTCGGGGCATTTTCAATAGATGGATGACACACGTTCAGATTTGAGTTTAAAAATTTAAAAATTGCATTATTTAAGTTTTTATAAACTTAAATCAGTCAAATTTAGTGGGAATTCAGCTTTTCTGACAAAATCAGACAAAATGGTAATTGACAGAAAAATCAATTAGCAATCACTGATTTTCAGTGAAATTCATTTCACTGATTCAAAGAGGGCACAATAAATTTCACCAAGTTTGACTGATTCAAATTTATAGAATGAAATGATGTGTTCTGGAATATCACCCTTCTGCGAAGCGAGTGCAATTTTTTTTTGAACTACCTGTCGTATTTTTTTAAAAACTAAAATAATTGCACAATTAACTTTGACATTTTTTTAATTGAAAAATTTCTGGAAGGATGCTCGAACCCTCTCGGTTTTTCTCTTGGGTATATACGCCCAAGTATGTAGGTACTTTTGATATAGTACCTACGTTTCAATTGAGATACCTATCTTCTTCATGAAAATTTTTTGGAATTTCAAAAAATTAAAAATTAGGGAGCTCTTCAGAATTTATAATGACCATTTCCTTGAACTTTGACCTCATCACCCAAAATACAGGTACATTTCACAATTTTCTGAGAATTTTTTCGTGAATACTTGGAGGTAGTAAGTCATAAATGTCATAATGAAATAAATAATCGAATTTTCAAATAATAAGCTTCTATTTAAGCTACAAATCTCATAAAAATATTTAAAAACTATTCAGTAAGTACCTGAAATACCCATCATGGTAAAACATACAAATATAAAAACTAACTGATAAATTTAATGGAATGACGAACAGATAATTTGATCATTTTTTTAAGACCCTTCTTTCGAAAATCAATACGACTGCAATCATGATAACGGTCGGGGCACATTTTCGGAAAATTGACCAAGTATATTACCGGGTGGCTCGTAATTACACACCACAAACAATCCTTGTTCCCAGACTACAGCTCCGACTCCCAAATACGTCGAATTTTTCCAGACAACCTGAGTAAAATGACCTGAAATCCGCCAGCGCCATTTTTAATGCCAATTTGTTTAACATTCGATCTGAAAAATTCTAAAATTCAAATTGTAGCTTACCTGCTTTCAAATCTTTAGGCTCTTTTCCGTACTGATATTTGTGATCTATGGACTCGTTGTACCAACTTTGAACTACGTAATTTCCATTTATATATTTTCCACTAAAGTAGTAAATATTTTCACCGTAATTGGGACGATCGGATTTTGGACTATGTTTCATTTGCTTGTCTCTTGCCATGGTTTTGGCCCAATTTAGACTATATTGGCTGATCTATTGTATGAATTCCAATCGGGAATGAAACCAAGAAACGTTCAACTAGGTACCTATTAAATTAAATATTTTACTTCTGGTTTCAGTTGAAGTTCCGGAACGCCGTGTGATTTTCTGTAATTATTATGAGCCTCCAGTACATCTTGGACAAATTGATCGTAATTGCTATCGTCGAGAATTGCATTTGGATCTATCGCATTTGCGGGTACTTGGCCTCCCTGAGCACCTTCGGGTTTATCCATGGTTTATCGATCATTTTATTTTTTTATCGAATTTTTAAAAAAATATTAATAAAAACAAACCAAACTTACGTTTTACCATTCGAGTTGATGGAGAAGGCCATATATTTTTCACTTTTTGAAACATTTTTTTCTTTTCCAATCACACAAAACAGAAGTTTGAGCAAAGAAGCGTAAATAAATGAACACAACTCGTCAGAACACAATGTTGTAATTTTCTAATCGCGAACGACATTTATAGTTCTTAATGAGACCTTATTTTGATTACAGACCGCTTCGTCGTTACTAATTATTCGATATCTACACCTACATTAAATTAACCGAGTGAGAATTTCCGCTGCTCCGAAACGTTAACGTCATTAGATCAATATTTATACGATACAGTTTTGCGAAATAGGTAAGAATCAATTATGATCAAATTTTATGAAGTGGAAAATTTCCGCTTCTTTGAAGTTAAGCAATTACAATAATATTAACATCGGTAAAGTGTCTACTTGAGTTTTCAGCACTAAAAATTGATCCACTGAATCGAACTTAATTTAAAGGAAAAAAAAATACATCGATTTTAAATATCACAGAATCCGATCATATCGAGCGTTAAAACGAACCAATTTATTAAGGTAAACCGATAAAATCTAATTTTAAAAATACGACCGAAATTTTTTTTTGGTCGGTTTCAAATCGACATCGAACTTTCACAATAATTTTCTTTGATATTCTGCAGAAGCGTGACTGTAATTCTGGACGTTGAAAAACGAACCGGTGTTTTTTTGTAAGTACCTAAAAAAAAAGTATTAATTTTACTAATCGAAATTACACAGAAAATTTTTACATGAATCATTACCTTAAAAAATCTTGCAACTGGGTTTGTAATATCTGTACGGTTTTCTCATTTATGCACGTATAGACTATCATACTTCCGAGAATCACTGCGGAAAAGAAATGTTTATTTATTTTACTCAGCAATATCGAAAATCTAACAAACTTACCGAATAACCGTAACAAATGGGCAGCTCCGTAAATAGAACTCATTGACTTATCTGGGAATTTTTCTAAAATCTGAAAATTAACGAGGTTGTGTAAATTGGTTTATTTTATTAGAACGTAATTGGAAATTGTTTAATATTCACCTCAGCATACTGTATTCTTTCGTATTTGTATAATAACTGAGAACCCAGGGTGGCGTTGAAATATTCTTTAATACTGTTGGCAGTCTGAACAGCGGCACTTTCTCTGAAAATAATAAAATTTCGAATAATTTCGGTGTTGGTTTATGGGGCGTTAGGTCAACTGGTTCTTGACCCGACGTTCTTCGGTTTCGCAAAAAAATAATTATGAGGTCATGCCATCCCATTAATTAAAAGACCACTCTCTTTCTCCAACCAAATCCTTAAAGAGGTACCAGAGGAGAAATTAAAATGTGGTAGAGAGAATCGAAGCTGAAACCCAACTGGATTTTTAAATTTTGGAACATTTCTTGCAAGTAGTACTGAATTTAAAAAAAATAAATAAAAACACAAATTCATTCATATCAAGCAACAAAAAACTGTATCAAAAAATCAAGAATTACATTAAAAAAATCAAAAACTGCATCAAAAAAAGCAAAACCATTCGTAAGTTCTGAAAAGTTGAATACTTGGATACGTAAAAAAAGTAAAGTCCTATTATCTAAAGGTCATGAGAGGAAAATAAGTACAATATTACCTTGTAATAAAAATTTGAAAAATAGAAAAAATCAAAGAACGTTGATTCAAAAACCAGTCAAACTGATTCCAAATAGGCCTTATAAAAAATTTTCAAAAAAAAGATAAAATATCTCACTTATTAGTGCTATTGGAATTTTTTCCGGATGTTTTTTGCTTAATATAATTTTCGATTATTTCATCTACGGTGACTTTGGAAGGTAACGTGAGTAACTGGAACAAAATCACATTGAAGATACACATCAAACAAATTCAAAACCACAAAGGTACTTGGAAAATAAATCCACCTTTCTTTGGCGACAAATCAAATCCCAATCATCGACGAGCCATGGTTTCAGTTCATCGGGCATTTTGACTTTAATTTCAACTTTATCTAAAAATTGTTCTTCCTAAAAAAAAGTGAATCTAATAAGAGTTTGAATTCATTTTTTTTAAATAGCAAGTACGAAATGAAACAATTTTTTACCGTCTCTACTTCGGGATCACTTTGTTTCTTTTTTTTGGAAGAAGAAGGTCCATCGTTAGACGTTTCCGATGGAGCAGAATCACCTGCAGGAGGTAAAATACATCAATTTCAATATTAGGTAAATAAAACTAGTATTTAAAAAAATAATCACATACTTTTTTCCGATGCAGATGGCGGAGTAGGTTCGTCTTCATCTTCGCTAATAATGTCTGAATTCTTAGAAGACGAAGGTGCATTTGTAGAAGAACTAGTCAAGGCAGTGGCAACCGCTGCAGAGGCAGCTGATAACATAGCTTTACCTCTAATTTTTTTGGCATCTTTGCTATGAGAATACGTATAATTTCATCTCAGAATAAGAAAAGTAACCTGAATTATATTCGGTATAATTGATTTAAACTTACTGAGCTTTGGTCAGTTCTCGTTGTTTGGTTAAATTTACATCGTTATACTTTAATATCCGCAGATCTGTCATCCATTCATCCCAACTATAAGCATGTAGGAAATCAATCAGAATGGTTAAAATTACAATAAAATTTGTTCGATTCAAGAAAGGGGATGCTTACTTTTTATTCCATCCGGCGTAATGGATTAAATATTCGCATACACCTTCGTCGCTTCGCCTAGTTTTCAAGCATTTGGCTTCATAAATAAGAGGACCGTGGAAACACAGCACTTTTTCTCCTATTGACAGAAAAATTAATTGATAAGGTATTTTCTGCATTTTTTTCAGATTGATAGAGGTTTGTGAAAGAAAAACAAACTCACCTTCTTGAAAACGGAACCGTTTTTTGTTGTTTTCGTCTTTGGAAGACATGATTACCGCTGAACTGCTAGTCCTGAGTATACAGAACTTGAAAATGAATAGATATCTGTCGAAATTTCAAAATTATTTATACTTTTTTACGGATTTTTAAAAAAATAATTCAAATTTCAAAAATTGTAGAAAACTTCGTTTATTTACATACAAAACTTTTTTTTGGGCGTTTCGGTGTTTCGGTTTTGACGTAAATGATGAAAACGTGCTCTGAATTCTGATTGGTTGTAGTCTGAAAACAGCGATGGTTGCATGAAACGGCAGCACTGATTTCAGGATTCAGATTTTTATTTTTAAAAGCTTCGAGTTTTTTTTTAAGTTTGATAACTTTTTAAAGAAAATTTAAATTTAAAACTTAAAAGTGCACTTATAATATATTGTATTTTCCCTTCCCATGCCATTTTAAAAAATAAATCTCAATTTTTTTTTTAAACAGTAACCGCGTTTTGCAAATTATGTGAAAAATTGAAGCGTCCGTTTGAAAAACAACCATAGTCCAAAATCTGTATACGAGAAAAAGGACAAACGTGTACTGAAAAAAAGGTAACACCGGGGTCCTTTTTCTCATGTACAGTTTGTGGACTATGGTTGCTTTTCAAACGGATGCTTCAATTGAGCACATTACACTACCTATACATCAAACTCAGCATATAATATTGGAGTAGGCATTAGAGGTCTGCGCCGCCGAAAAAATTCGCCGCCGCCATAGAAGAAATTTATCGGCGTCGCCGATTTGTATCCAGGCGACGCCGCAGCAAAAGGGTAATTTCCCCCTCAAAAAAGGCAAAATAAACCTCAGAAAATATTTTTAAAAACGGCCGTTTTAGATTTTTCATTTTTTGGAATGTAATTTTGGAAATGCTACTTCCAAACCGAAATCCGAGGCCGGATTCGTGTTCAGCGACCAAAGATCTGCCTATCAAGTGAACCCAAGGGTTTTCGGAGCTGGAAACTTTTCCGTTTCACTGTCTCCAGAAAATTTTCCGGCTTTTCCGGACAAATATCTCGAAAACGTCACTTCCAAACGCAAATCCGAGGTCAGATTCGTGTTCAGCGAGTAAAAATCTACCTGTAAACTCAATCCAAGCGTGTTGAATGAATAAAAATTTTCATGGTTGAGTTTTTCCCGTTTTCGCTCGGAAAAGTCGGAAAATTCTCTGCAGACAGTAACACGGAAAATTTTCCAGCTCCAAAAACGCTTGGATTCGCTTTATAAGTAGATTTTTGGTCGCTGAACACGAATCTGGGGTCAGATTTTCGTTTCGGCCATTCGTTTGACCAATATTTGCAATTTTATATCGAGTTTTTCCGGCTTTTCCGGGCTAAAAACGTGAAAAATCGAATTTTAGTGAAAAAATTGATAGTGTTGAGATAGGTCAATTTACCTATTTCACTTTAACCAGAGGAATTACGACGGGGGGGAGGGGGTAACATTCTCTCCCATTCATATTTTTTTTCAGAAAATTCACTCTAGTCATAGAATACATACGTATAAGGTTCTGTAGGTACAGCGACGGCTTGAAATTGAACGTGCCTGAAGCGAAAGTGATTATGTTCACAAATTCGTTACAGAGAATACACATGTAGAAATATTGTCGAATGCTAAAGGTTTTACGATAAACCCGTACGAAGCTGAGTACTTATTTTTTGTGTAGAAACCGATAATTAGCAACCAAAATCGATAACAAAATCTCGCTTTTATTTGCCGAGTAATTATGAACCCAGCAGATGCATTTATAGTTATGGCTGATGAAGCACAGTTCAGATGTTAAAATGATCCAATTTTGAGTCGACTTTAGATTCACAAAAGTGCAATATGAAGTGGAAAATATTTATATTTTTTGTTTGTTTGTTGGTCTCCCAAGTAGTGAGTATATTATGTCCTGAGGATTGTTTTTGTGATTCGGATTATGTTAAATGTGTGCGTTCGTATTTAAAAACGGTGCCATCTGATTTATCATCCGATGTACGAGTACTGTAAGTTAACTGAATTATTTTTTTGGTACATACCTATATTTTGTATTTTTTTCGTACCTATCGTATTTCACAGAGAGAAAAAACAATTCTGGATACTTGAAATTTTTACCATGGGAAATAGTTGAGGATGCGTCCCTAAAATTTTTTTGAAAATACATACCTACTACTGACCCTCAGAGATCCGGCTAATTTTTATAATGGGAGAAGCTGAATCGCGAAAAGTGGGGTTTTTATAAATCATTTCTCTGGGAAATTAAATCACGAAAAAAAATAGCCGAGTACCTAGCTGTAGCTACCTACTCCTTTTTTTACATCAAATTTTTCATTTTTTGCAAGTTTCGGGCCAGCAAAGGCTCTTGTATAGAAAATGATGAATAAAAGCTACCTAGTATCTTGTTGAAAAGTGACATTCGAGAGCGAGAGAGCGATTATGAATATTTGGAATGCTGGATTTTCAAAATCTGAATTGAAATTTTGTTTCAAAATATTCACGAATCCGTTTTTTTTTCAAAAAAAAATTCTAGAGCAGTAAGTTACCTACTTACTGATTTCTTTTTAAAAATTGAATTTTCGATGGAAAAATTTTTAGATCTATCAAATTTTCAACAAAAAACCCCTCAAAAGTCGAAAATTACTTCAAGGCTGAAAAATTGATGTAAAAGACTTGAGAATCAAATAATCTGAAACTAGATTAATTTTTTTTTTATACCTAAGTGTTCGCAACTTCTAAAAAATGATAAAATTTGACTGTAAATTTTTTGTAAAATGGATGTTATTAGCTATAACCGAAAAAATATGGTGTTTATTTTCATTTTTTACTTGTAGACTCTCTTCACCCAAATCAAAATTTATCTGTCTACCGACCACCCCACCCCTCATACGTAAAATTTCAAGTAGCCTTGTATTTTTTCTCATTTGTCTGTATGGATTAATCATCATTTTAAAATTCTATTCTAGGGATCTAAGAGTTAACGAAATACGAAGTATAACTCGGAATTCATTCTTAAGAACACCGGATCTGGAAATTTTGTAATAATTCTTAATTAATTTACAATTTACATAATTAGGTATTCTTGGAAAAACGATAATTTCTATTTTTTAAATTTTAATTCAGACTTTTGAATTATAATCGGATTACTGTCCTGCCAAATGGAGCATTCGAAAAATTATCAAAATTACGTGTATTGTGAGTTATTTTTTTACTTGTTTTTAGATTAATTATACCTACATAGGTACCTACCTGATTAAATAGAAGTTCCTAGTTGCGGTATCAACATCTAATTGTGACTTATTATGTTCTATTTCACAGGCACCTAAGCAGAAATAAAATCAATGCCATTAGAGAAAATGCGTTTCAAAATCTTGAAAATTTACAACAATTGTAATTTCCTTAATAATTTTCGGTTCTCAAGGTCATCATATAAATTACTGATATTTTAATTTTTTAATCGATTTTTTCAGGCACTTACATTACAATAATATTGCTCATCTTGACGCTGGTGTTTTCTCAAACTTGAACAATTTAGAACAACTGTATGCTAATTAAATATTTCATATCTTTGTTTTCATAATTATGATACCTATACTTCACCTGTTTTGCGAAATTTTTTGTTTACAGATTTTTACATTACAATACTTTGACAGATGTGCAAACAAGTGTACTTGAATCATTATCCAGCCTAAAAAATTTGTAAGAAATTTTCATGATGAACAGTTTTCAATTTACGAGTTCATGATTTGAGAAAAATTTTATTCCAGGAATTTAGAAGGTAATCCTTTGAACTGCGACTGTGAAATAATCTGGTTGGTTGACTCGTTCCGCGAACGAAGCGATTTTCATATTAGTGGAATTTGCAACACACCAAAGTCTCAACATAATGTGTCTATAACGGACATCAAAACCAAAGATTTCCCTGCATGTGGTAAATTACATTTTTCTTTCTTTAAAAAAAAAAAAAAAATGAGTACCTACTCTTATTACTTACCTACTTTAATGTTTTGAAAGCTACTCCAAGAATTATTGTGCACCCGACTGACGTAGAAATTCCTGAAAAGGGATTAACTTCAGTTACATTACAATGCAAAGCCAGAGCATACCCAAAACCTCAAATTTCTTGGCAAAAAGATGGGTAAATTTCCAAAAAAAAAAATTGTTCGAAAATATATTGGAGTTATTAACACTTTTTTAAAAAATTTTTCTTTTTCAGACAGAAAATTCAACCGAAAAATGACAAATACGAATTAATATCAGATGGCCTTGTTATAAAATCAGTCTCAGAGTCGGATTCCGGAAAATATCAATGCATTGCTTCGAATAATGTAAGCTCTGCTGCATCAGCTGAGGCACAATTGAAAAATGCTCGTGCTAAAATTACAGGTAAAATCACCTTCATACCTATTCATTTGTGATTTAATATTTTGAATTAAGTAAGTATGTGGATTCTCTTCCGACGTCTCTTATTTTTTTTTTTTAAGCTACAAATGAGTCTGGTAAAAAACCACTCCAAGGACTTGTTAGACCAGTTAGACTACTTGCCAAAGAAGGAGACAATGTAAACATCAGTTGCTATGTGAATACCAATCAAAATATCGATGTGGTGTGGTTGAAAAATAAGATGACTGTCTCAAGAAGTTCCATTGGCATAAGTGTAAAATTATACTGGTTTCTCTTACGTTCCATCCCAACCCTTTTTTGGCCTCGGATCTTTAGATTTTATTCAAAAAATTTTTACGAGATTCTTCTTATCCGAAAATGGCGAGAAAACTACCATTGTTCCGGTTTCAGCCCCCTGGAGACTCCAAAAGGGGAATTTGTTTTTTTGTTTTTATAATTTTCCATGAAAATACCTAATTTTGATATCTCGTATCTCTGAAGGGATATTTTCCAAGTTAGATGTTGAGCTTTTCAACTACCTCGATATTCAGCATATACCAGAGTTCAAGAATATAATTCGAATATCTGCAAAAAAATTAGAAAATGATGGTGGAAATTTTCGTGATGGAATCTTGACACTTTGGAGAGGCAAGGAGGTCCAAAATTTTAGATCAAATTAAAAAAAAAATAAAATTCTGAATTTGATCTCTCCTTCACAAAAATCAAAATTTTACATAGGCAGTATTAAAAAAAAATGAAAACCCTCAGGTGGCATGTTTTTTGATGGTTTTTTGCGGGGCTGTGAAGGATTAAGGGAAATAATAGTGAAAGTAAGAATAAAAAAATATTTCACTTTTTGAATTCAGCTCATTGAACCCAAATCCGAAAAATAAGTTGATAGGTTCTAAGACTCAAAAATTCAAAAAGGTCAAAAAAATTTTATCCTGTTCGAATTAGATTTTTTAAGAATTCTCCGGCAATTTTTAAATTTCATTTTTGAACTTTGTGTACTTTTCACTGAAGAGCTCAGTTTTGGCCTAAGAAAATTTTCATAAATGATTCTGATTCTTCAACTTGAAGAAATTCTTTTTTTTTTTTTCAAAAAGCCACTCGAGTCACTCTCACAATTAAGGCGTTTCCTTTCTCACTAAATTATGAAATTCTCAAAAAAATTATTCGCCCTCGGGGAGAGGGGTATTTTGATAATTTTTTTTTGATTTGCGTAAGCCGAATGGCTCAAAGTATCGCTAGTCAATTTTGAGATACCTATGTTTTTTCGGAACAGAAGACCCTCGTAAAAAAAATGAGTAAAATGTGAAGACCCAAGAACAAAAAATGGTTGAATTAATGTGGAATAATTTTTTTGTGACCTTCAATTTTATTTATAGCAATTGTACAATTATACGTTCGCATCAATTCTTGATTTCACTGATATTCAATTCGAGGATTCAGGTATTTATGAATGCACATCTCCCAGTTTGGTTTCATATAGTTTTGGTACAGCCTTCGTACAAGTACAAGGTAAATAATGTTATCAATTTAACGAAAACCTAGACCTACTGATACTTGTAAGGCCACGATAGAAATACATCACTTTTTATTCTACTTCTTTTTTTTTTTTTTTTCCAGCGGCTCCTAAAATCATCAAGCTTTCCGACTCTTTAATACTCGGTAACAAATCAAACACTGCTGAGCTGCGGTGTATTGCCGTGGGCGAGCCTGCCCCAGAAATTACTTGGTTCAAAGGTGAAAAAATTACTCCTGATGGTAAATTTTCTTTTCAGGAAAACAGTAAGTTGAAAATGACGAATAGTTCTTTACAAGTTTTTCAAATTTTGATTTCTTTTATTTTTCTCTGCACATTTGAAATTTTTCAGATACACTTTTAGTAATTAAAAATGCTACTGAAAAAGATTCAGGAATATATTCGTGCCAGGCTAAAAATATTTACGGCTCTGTCGAGCAAAAACTTGAATTAAGAATAAGAAATCAAGACTCTCGAATTCCACAAATAATTCAGAAACCTGTCGATATCAGTATTCCGAAATTTTCCAATGTCAGTTTACGTTGCAAAACAGATGGTAACCCTCAGCCCAATATTCAATGGTTCAAAGATGATAAATCTCTTATCGCCGATAACCTTAGATTCAGGTAGCACGATTTCTTAATATGTTTTGATTTCACTGTCATTTTCTAATTATGCAGTATTCTCATTGATAATCATAAGATTCAGGGTTATTCATCCGGATTTTTTGATTAGATAGGTACCTATTTTTTACTTGTCGAGTAATTCGCATCGTGATTAATTTTAATTAGATAGGTAACTAATTAAGTATCATGTTTTGAAAAATTTGAAAATTTTTTGACGTAAATTCTTATCAAATTATTAGGTAGGTAGTTAACAATTTTAAAATATTCTTAGATATATATTTTTTAATTTGCTTAAATTATTTGAAATGGTTCATCAATTTATTTTTGTATTGGCAGGATTCAAAGTAATGGCACTCTCAGGATACTTAATGTCAACACCGCGGATTCCGGTGTTTATAAATGTATCGCGTCCAATTCCCTTGGTAATGATTCAGCCAGTGGAACTCTCACTGTTTTATTAGGTAGGTAATCACGAAAAAAGTATCATTTCCAGAAGTGAAATTTTGAGCTGAAATAAAAATACCTCTGCAAGCGTCTTCGAAAATGGTACCTCAAAATCAAAATTTCGGGGATTATAATTCGTCATTAAAATTTTGGGAAATTTTCGAAAATTCAAAATAAATTATTTCCTGGCTTTGCAAAAAACAAAAATACTATAAAAATTTGACCTAATCAAGATAAAAGGCTGAAATTTTGCAGATCTCATTTTCAACCTCTCTAATCTATTTAAATTGGTTTCGAAATCAATCTGAAGCCTTCTGATTATTTTATTGAATTTTCCAATTATACCTATAAAAAAGAGTCCCATTAAAGTAACCAATCCATATCAGCGATCAATTTGATTGTGTGTTTTATTTGCAATGAAGGCAATTCAAGCGATGAAAAGTAAAATTTAATCGAATCCAGATCATTCTTACGTCTTCTTTGTAGATTCGGAATTTAGAACCATAATCGACGACGATTTTATCCAACAAGTTGTTAAGAATGCAACATTCAGGATTGAGAAAGCCATTAATGCTACACTGGAGCTTGTATCGTCCAAAGCAAAAAATGACAAATCGCCAGGATTCTTAAGGAGTGTGTTTAGGTATCCGGATGAATTCGCAAGAGAAATTTCCAAGTGTCGAGAAATTTTTTTCATGGCTGTCGATCTAACTGAGGGCTATATCAGGAAATACTTCAACTTGCCAAAAGGTATGGTAAAAATATGTACCTATTTATAAAAGTTGTATTTGATAACATTGATTATGAGGTTGAGGCAATAGTATGTAATAAGCTCAAAAAGCTTGCAATATCAAGAAAAACGAATTATTCTTGTACCTACTATTTTCTGGATTCAATTTCTACCGGTCTAAAATTTTATTAATTTTACATTTTCTCTCAAATTTTTTCTAGGCAAAATTTCAATAATTTTCATTTTTTTCCCATAAAATGTCCTTTTTTGAAAAATAATACCGATGAACTTTCTACCAAAAATGATAAATGTTGGCACTTTATACGGATTTTGTGATTTTGAAAAAAAAAGTCATTTTTGGCCGTGATCAAATAATCCAAGTACTTGATGATGAATTTTCATTTACCAAAAATTGTAATGTTTATTTCAACAAAACGTGGTAATTTTTTTTAACCAAAAATTGTACCTAACTCAAAAATTTACTCTTGTCCTTCTCCAAGGCGAATTTATGCCAATCTAATTTCGTTTGTAATTACGTTAATTACGTTGTGCCCACTGAACAGAATTTTGGTAATTTTGAAATTCTTCTCATACTTCTCTCCAAAGCGAATTTTCATAATTTTAGATTTCTTCAATACCCTTCTCCAGGACAAAATTTCACCAATTTTAAAACTTTTAAGCAATCTCCATCATAATGATCTCAGAGAAAAATTTCCTCGCATAAGTAGTTCTGAAAATTGGCCAGAACTGAACAGGTGCCTATAGGTACCTATACCTCCTTCCCCTCAATTCAAAAAAGTTCCTACCATACCTTTCTTCCAGGGCAGAATTCTGGCAGATATTTCAAAATTTTTTCTATACTTACCGATCTTTAGAGCTGATTTTTCTAATGTTCTGAAATTTCTCCTTACCAGAATTAAACCAGTTTTGATTTCTGAAAATTGAAAAATTCTCAGTACTTCACTCCAAGGCTGAATTTTGAAATTTAAATTTTTCTTATAATTCTTTTCAAAACTGAACTTTAGTAATTTTCAATGTAAATTTTTCTCAACTCCTTGTATGTAGTGTCGCAGTTTTTAATAATTATTTTGTGAGATGAGGCCAGAGGGAGGTTTTTTTTTTGGTATTTTGACCATTTTCGGCCTAAAAAAAGGTAGAAAGTAGGGGAATGAGTCAATTTTTTTAAAAATTGAAAAAAAATTTTTATGTATCATTCTCGTCAATTTTTTCTTATGATTGAATGACACTTTCCAATGGTATCGAAAAATTATATTTTTCAACATGTCAATGTCAGATACGTTGATATTTGGCGAACCCCAGCATTTTTTCTTTTTCTATATCGAGCTCGAACATAAGCGCACTTGGAGAGGTTTAGAAGGCTGAAACCTCCATCCAAGCTCGAGGAGGAGATTTTTAATCACAAAAATAAAAATGTGAAAATAGTACTTTTTTTTTACTCTTCAAACAGTATTTTTCAAAAAATTTTCAACCTAGCGAATTGATGATTTTTTTTTTTAGCGATCTGTCAGTTAAAATTCTCAGTGATCTTTCAACGAAAAGTCGATTATTTTCCATCAAGTCCCAATTTGTCGGAAGAAATTAATAATTTTGACTGAAATATCGGTGAAAAATCAGTGACTTGATATTTTATTTCACCCCATACTTTTTCCTTCCCTTATGATTAATTTCATGTTTTAATCTGGAATAGGTATTGCTCAGAACTGTCTTTCGATTGGTTAACTCGAAAAGTCCTTGAAAAAAAATCAAAGTTTTGAATATGGCACATTCTTCTCATTCAAGAAATTTTTACTGCGTTTTACAACATATTTTCCAATTTTTAAAATTTTTTCTTTGCAAAAAAATTGAAAAATAATCCAACAATGAACATTGAATAGGCATTGAATCGCAGGCAAAAATTATGCTGTCTGTTGTTGAATTAGAAATCGATTTTTTTTGGAGGAGGGAATTCATAAAATTGTAAAATCGACTTAAAAGTCATAATTTTTTTTAAATTGCACGTTCAACATTTTCATGTTGATTTCTTTTTGACCCAAAATCTTTTTTTAGTTACCTCTCAAATTTAGGTTTAGGTAAAATACTGTCCATAATTTAATATCTATAATTTGAAATTCGACAGGATTCGAATTAACACGCGAAGAATTATTCATTCCAACTCAGCTAAATATAATTAAGAAATTATCCGGCTGCGACGGTGCCATCAGACATGCAAACTGCTCGGCCAATATGGAATTCAATTTGAAATACCCGACATTGGACGGCACATGTAATAATCTAAAACATCCGTTATGGGGTGCTTCGTATACACCATTTCGAAGACTTTTGAAACCAATTTACGCCAATGGAATCGATACACCAATTGCCTGGAATAATGACCTTCTATACAACGGATTCCCGAGGCCATCTCCGAGACTGGTATCCGCGTCTTTGATTCGGACCTTCAATATCACTCCTGACACCGAGATAACTCATTTGGTTATGCAATGGGGTCAATTCATGGATCACGATTGGGACCACGCTCCACCCGCACCGGTCACACACAGTTACAGTGGTGTTGAATGTAGCAAAACCTGCGATTATGACGAACCCTGTTTCCCTATAAAAATTCCCGCCAATGATGATCGTCATCCGGCAAAATCTTGTTTCGAATTTATCAGAAGTACTGCTATTCTTCCGATGGACGATATTGATAATTTGAATGATCTTCCATACAGAGAACAGCTTAATCAGCCAACTTCTTATACTGATGCCAGCATGGTACGTCTCTCGAATTTTTTTTCTTTCCAAAAAAGTACAATCAAATTATTTATGAATGCGATTTTTATTTCCAGGTTTATGGTTTCAATAAGGAAAGATCGGATAAATTACGAGATCTCGAGCCGAATGTGGGATTATTAAAGACAGGAGATAATAATTATTTACCAACTGCGAAAGAAAAATTTTTCGTAGAGGTTGATTGTAAAAACAGTACGCTTCCCAATGAAACGAGACCCAACCCAGGGTGCTATTTTGCCGGCGACGTTCGTGTCAATGAAATGGTAAATCATATTTTTTATTTTCCTCTGAAGAGCCATAGGCCATTTTATGGCAATTTAACCTTTTTTAACTTTCGTAGAGGTTCAATTTTCCTTGAAATTTTTATACGATGACTTTTTTATCCTAAAATTTGGAAAATTCCATTGTTTTGATTCTAGCTTTTCTATAGGCTCCGAGGTTTTTTTTTGCCTCTGAGATTTTTCATAAAAATACCCAACCTTATGTCCTGATTCTCCAAAATGATGATAGGCACTTGGAGCAATAGGTTTGAGAAGTTCAAAAAAAAAAAATATTGAAACGAGACTCGGAATGATTTATAGAAATTTTTCCAAGTTCAAAATTGAACTTTTCAGCTAAAAGCTCGATTTTAAATGAAAAACTAAAATTCATGGATTTAATTTAGAAGGGTCATATCAAAAAAAAAAGAGTGAGGACGTAAAGAGTAAGGAGTCCATATTCGGACACAGCGACTCGAACAATTCAAATAGTGCCCCATTTAATATTTTCACGAGAAATAATTCCAGTTAACGACACGCCGATCCAGTTTTTTGATTTTTTAGACCAAATTTGAAAACTGATGTTCCAAAAACAACTAAGTTTTAGGTCATTTGTCATTTTGAGTTCTTTTAAATTTTGCTAAAAAAATTTCCCCTCGGACGGTCATAAAAATTATTTCATTCAAATATTATTACCCTGGATGAAAATTTTGAAATTTTTTTGTGTTGGAATTGGAAATAGGCACAATTTACAGTTTTGACCTTGAATTGACCCCCCCAACACACTCCCCGAAATGTTTTCATTAATTAACTTTATTCTCGGAATCTTCCGTTTTTTTTTTTTTTTGAATAGGTAATTATTTTTTCCCATTACTTTAATTTCAAAATTTGGAGGTCTTGAAGGAAAAATATTGTACATACATTGTTTACCTATAGAAAAGAGCTAGGTACCTACAAAATCGAATTCTTTCACGCATCACGCAAATCACTTCACTTTCGTAAAAAATACAAAAAATCACATTTTACAATTAAGTAGGTACCTAGTACCTACTTACTGCAACTTTTGAATCATTTTCTCTTGGCAATAATGCAATAGATATGTGTTTTGTTCTTTATATTAAAAAAAAAATTATAAATTGTAATAAGTAGGTGATCAATTTTTGTCCTGTTTACGTTTGAATTGAAATTTTAAGTGGAAAAAATTGTAAGATTTTTGGAAAACATTTTTAAGCTGAAAAAAAGAAATTTAAAAAAATAAGAAGTTTGAGAAATCAAAGTTAGGAAAATGTCGAGAATATTTGTGAAAATTTTGTTTGAAATTTTTTCAATTCTAAAATTATTTTGAATTATTTTTAAAATTATTTTTCAATTTTTTGTCGGCTTAAATAAAAGTTTTTCCAACGTTGAATTTTAAAGAAATTTTAATTTTCAACTTCATGTTTTGCAAAATTTTTTCCAACACGATCAGTAACCGTTCTTAAAAAATAGTAAAATAGTAAAATAAAAAAAAATAAAATACCTAACTAGATAAATTTTAAGAAAATTTAAATTTTCAAAAATTTACTGAATAAGGCACATTTTGGCTTTCAATGAAATGTTATAAATTTAGGGTAGGTAAATTTTGATTAAAAAACTGAACATTTTAAAAAATAAGAATAAAAACTGGAAAACGTATTTTAAAAATTTTAAAAATTGAAAAAAAAATGGAAAAGAAAACATTTACTTAGGTACATACATTGAAATTTTAATGCATAAGAAATAAAAAAAATTCTCTTTTACCTCTTCACAAAATTAGGTTGGTAAGTACATCTAAACTTGATGTAAAATATTATCTCTAGGATAGATACTTATCTCTGAAAATTGAACTTCGAAATAAATTGTACATTCGCTCGATTCTGAGTCTCTATATGTGACCCTGCCGTAAAGAAAGGATTTAGTGTAAAAAAATTGATGCTTCATTTTTCACGTTCTTGGTCCAAATGGCACCAAATCAGGACCAAACACATGAAAATGAAGACTTCGATTTTTTTTTACACAAGGTCCCTTCTTTACGGAAGGGTCACATATTCAAGCCAAAAATACCTATAATCAGTGTTCAAAAAGTGATCAAAATTACCTAAAATAGTCTCAAATAAAAACGATTTTTTATTGTTGACCAATAACCTTAGATTGGATTACTATCTATGCACACTATTTGGTTCCGAGAACACAACAGACTTGCAAAACAATTGAAACAACTGAATCCTCACTGGGATGGCGATCGAATTTTCCACGAAGCTCGTATAATTCTCGCCGCGGAATTACAGCACATCACGTATGTGGATTGGCTAAAACACATCATCGGGCCCGAAGGAATACAGAAATTAGGTCCCTACAGAGGATACGATGATAATTTGCAAGCTGCAATATCAAATGTATTTGCTACAGCTGCTCTGAGAGTTGGACATACCATCATAAATCCAGTAGTCGTTCGACTTGATCATGATTATAAACCTATTCCTGAGGTATAATCATACTAATCTATTAAATTTACGTATTTTACGGTTAAATCTACCCTCACACCCCCCCCCCCCATTTATGTACCATTTTCCTATACTAATTACCTACTTATTTGTTTCAGGGAAACTTACCCTTATCTAAATCATTTTTCGCTCCTTGGCGTTTAACACAAGAAGGCGGTGTTGATCCTATAATGAGAGGCTTTTATTCAACTCCAGCCAAACGAAAATACCCGAATCAAAATTTAAACGATCAGATCATCGATCATCTATTCGAAAACAGAACCGGCGGTGCAATGGATTTAGCTGCTTTGAACATCCAACGTTCCAGAGATCACGGAATACCCGGCTATGCGGCTTTCCGTAAAGTTTGCAATTTATCTGAGCCAAGAAATTTCGATGATTTAAAATCAGATATTTCCAATGATCAAGTTAGAAATAAACTGAAGGAATTATACGGCCATCCTGGTAAATTTTGCAGATTCTATTTCTAAAATGATAAATTTCTGCTTCAAAAGATCGATTTAGATTTTACCCAATTTGATTTTTTTTGAATAGGCAATGTCGATGTTTGGGTTGGCGGTATATTAGAAGATCAAAGAAAAGGCGCCATTGTTGGTCCTCTTTTCCAATGTTTAATTACCGAGCAGTTCAATAGATTACGTCATGGAGATAGGTAATTGTACCTACTTTTGCTCGTTATTCGATACCACTTACCTATTTAAAAAAAAATGAAAATTCTATCACTTTTTTTTTCAGGTTTTATTACGAAAACCCAACGATGTTTACGTCAGATCAACAATCAGCCATCAAAAAAGTCACATTGGCTCGTATTTTATGTGACAATGGCGACAATATTACCACAATTACAAAAGATGTGTTTATTTTGCCGTCTTTGCAAGGATCCTATGTACCTTGCAGCGAAATCCCAAAACTTGATTTGACACCTTGGAAGGATTCTAAGAAGCCTTAAACACTCATCTATCTGTAAACTTTTATAAATTGTAAATAAAATGATGTGATACGTAGTCTACGCTAGATAAAGCAGTTTTATTTATACTTTTAAATTTTTTCCTTTTCATACCGAAGGACTCTGAAAATCAAAAACGTTAATAAATAAAATTAATTTTTGAGATTTTTTTAATTGGTCGAAGCCAGCCGTAAATCTTAATTTTCTATCATGTTCTTCCACTGGATATTGACCTCTAATCATGTTCAAAAAAATTATGAAAGCTGAAAAAAAAAATCGACGTCTTTTTTATCCATTTCCCTCACGGATGCATTCGAAAAGTCTAAAAAGAAAAATTCTAAAATTGCCCAGAAAAAATATTTTCACGGCCAGCCGCCGCTTAGTCGGAAAGGTAGGAAAAAATATTATGGTTCTCACAGCCGGCCAAAAAAGCTGGAAATGGGTCGAAAATCGGTTTGTGCTGGGATGTTTGAAAAATCTTTCACATGGAACTGGAAAATCGCCCAGTGGCGTTGCCAGAATCGTCTGAAAGGAGGGGAAGGGTCTCAACCGTTTTTTTTTGAATGACGGTAAAATGAGTACGAATACGAACATAGGCGCACCCAGAAATTAATTAAGGAAAGGGCTGAGAATTTGAGAAAAAATGGGGAGGGGGTTAAATTTCAAATGAAGTTATTTTTCATTGACTTTTCAGTCAAAAATCATTAATTTTTTTCTGATAAACAGAGAATTTATTGAGAAATTAGTTATTTTTGACTAAAAAAAAAACAGTCAAAAATTATCAATTTTATAAAATAAAAGGACTAAAATTTTTTTTGAAAAAATATACTGTGAAGTGCAAAAAAATGCATATTTTTTACATTTTTGCAGCAAAAAAATCTCTCGAGCCCCTTGAGACCCCCTCCCCCTTGGGTGCGCCTATGAGTACGGAGACTTGAAAAACGAGAAATTTTGGGAGGAAGGGAAGGTGGAGAGGTAGAAGGAGCCTTTTTTTTTTAGCACTTTAGGATTCCCGAACATTCCCCGTCTTCCATCATATAAGAACCAATTTGTTGCTCGGTAAGTCCATCTATATCGTCCCTCATCCTTGAAAAATGCTCAACCCAAACCCACATAGAGGCTTGACAAACAAACCAAAATTTGTAATTTTTACTTACCTATTTTAAAAAATTTCAAAGCTGATCACACAGTTAAATTTTTTTTTTGAAAAATTTCTTCAAAAATTTTTAGACTTGTTTTGTGTTTCAGTTGTATCTAATATTGTTTGATTGAAATACAGGCGAAAATCGAAAGCGTGTATTATCGATTAAGTATATACCTAGGTAAACATTATCAATTTATCACCTAATATCATAATTTAATTGAAGTAATTTGTACTTCTTCAGTTCAACAGGAAATCACAATCATCCTTGAAAAATGAAATTACTGTAGGTAAGATAAATTCACAGCACTCATTACGAAATTCACATCAACATCTTTCTATAGATACATCTACATACAAAATGAATGTATTCAAGTGAATTGAATAGTAATAAGCTGAACACCGATAAAAATAACTTATCACTATCAGCTAACACAACAATATATAATCACATAAATTTTGTTATAACGGGGAGTAATTAACGGTAAAAATGGAATTTGATATCTCATGCGAGTTCTTTTTAATACGAAATCTCAACCATTATTGATAAAGAATTTGAAAGATAAAGAAATCACCTACTAAAACGTTGTTAAAAAGTGCATCTTTTATGTACCTAGGTAGTAGGTACCTATCGTAATGTTTTTCTATTGCGTTTGAAATTCCTCAAACAAGATGAATTTCAAAGTTTTTTTAATTTTGCTTTACTTTATTGTCAAACAAGTGGCAAGTGATTGTCCGGAAAAATGTTTTTGTCAATCGTATTACGTGAAGTGTATGAAAGCTGGTTTGCAAGCAGTACCCTCGATAAGTTTATCGTCCAATATTTCAGTATTGTAGGTTACATTTATCTTAATGATTCAAAAGTAAATTTAAGAAAATTATAATGCGAATTTATTTTTCAGAGATTTAAGATTAAATGAAATTAAGGATTTGAAATCAAACTCGTTTTCAACGTCTCCGAATTTGGAAACATTGTGAGCAAAATCAAGAGCATTTTGAGCCCAGGTGAATTATTTAAATTTATTTTTTAAAAAAGTATAACATTTTTCTCTTTTATGCAGGCTTTTGAATAATAATCAGATTAGCATTTTACGAAATGGAGTGTTTGATGATTTGTCTAAATTACGTTATTTGTAAGTACCATTATTTTTGCCATCTATCTTTCGTCACAAGGCAATAATTACCTATTTGAATTTACTTATGACCTCTTTCAGGCATCTGCATAGAAATAAAATCTCGTCCATTGAACCAGACGCATTTAAAGATCTTCAAAATTTACAGCAGCTGTAAGGTTTCATTTTAGGCTCAATTTTCAAATTCCACGATAATTTCTTAATCAATGAAAATTTCACTTCACAGATATTTGCATTACAATAATATTGCTCAATTTGGAAATGGCGTTTTCAAAAGTATGGTGCATTTGGAACGATTGTAAGTCACTTTCGAGCTCAAATCTTCAAATGACAGCAAGTACATTTTAAAATGAAATTTGATTTTTGCTCCAGGTTTCTCTACAATAATAACTTGCAAAATATTCAGATGGATGATTTCACGGCGTTGACAAATATCAAAAATTTGTAATAATTGCCATTTCAAAGCAAAATAATTTTTTGAATCTCGAAATTTTGATCTCGATTTGCATGAAACACGAAGTTGTTCTTTTACAGGCGTTTGGACAGCAACCCTTTGAACTGCGACTGTGAAGTATTTTGGCTTCTTGACTACTTTTTAGGCGGTCCTAGAGTCGACGTTCAGATCAGCGGACTTTGCCAATCACCTAATTCATTGGCTGGAAAATCCTTACCTGATTTGAAAAACAGTAAAGAATTTCATCAATGTAGTGAGTTTCGAATTTTCCCAGGGCTATGGCTACGAGAAATCATCTGGAGGAGAAATAATATTTTTTAAATTTTTTTGTCAAAGGATATCCTAAAATTGTAATTCAACCTGAAGATGCTGAGATTGCAAAATCAGATTCGCAATCTGTGTTGCTGAAATGTAAAGCTAGAGGATTCCCGAAACCTCACTTAATTTGGAAGAAAGATGGGTAAGTATAGGTACCTTTTTTTTCAAATTTATATGTCACAAATATCGTAAAATAATTTATCTTCGCCAATTTCAATTAATTTTTCTAGATACAATGTCGAATTTACGAATGGAAAATACGATCAAGTACCAGATGGCTTACTTATAAAATCAATTTCTCAAACTGATGAAGGAAAATATGAATGTATTGCTGCGAATGATGTTGCGACTGTTAAATCTCGTACAGCTGTATTGAAAATGACTCGTATAAGAGGTATTCGCATATAATTTGGCAATCTTGCAGTTCGTTTACCTAATTAGAATATTTTATAATTCTCGTACAGAAATTGCAGCTTCCAAAAATGTTACTGGTGAGGTGTTGCCAGCTCGTGTTGTCGTTAAAGAAGACGAATCAGTGCGAATAGATTGTATTTTGTCAGAACATCCAAATTCACATTTGGCATGGCTCAAAAATAACATCATGGTGGCTGAAAATTACACAGAAACAAAGGTACCTTCTAAATAGTAATTCAAAGAAGAGGGAGGGTGATAATTTTGCAGAACTAGGTTAAAAAAAATCAGAAAGATATGGTTTACCTCCTTCTTCTCTTGTATTTTTAGTAAAAAAAATTTCCAGCATGATTCCATAATACATTTTGGAGAGGGAGGAGAAGGGTCTTGCTTCGAATTGAACAAAATCTGAAAAATCGTAATTAGGTGTCTATTTCAAATAGAAAAAAAAAAAATTATTTTATGCTGAAATTTAAAATTTTTTGTCCATCCATCAATTAATAAGTAGGTACATAGTTAACTTAATTTGATCATGTTATTTTACTTTTTTTCAAAATTTGAGAGAATAGAGAAAGTCCAATAGTTCTGTGATGAAAATTCAGAGCTGAGATTTCATGAAAAATTTTTAATCCAGAATTCAAATCGGCAAAAAAATGAGAAAACGTGAGAAATTCATAGGAATAACCATCAAAAAATTGGCAAAAAATTTAAAAGAAACTTCAAAAAAAAAAAATGAATCGACATTTCACCAAAAATCAGGATTTAGAAACAATAAAGAAGAAAAGCAAAAGTAATTATCACATTGAACGAAACGAAAAATGGGACATTTTGAATTTTTTCCCTTTCTCCGTGAAAATTTCACCTCCTTTTTCGCAACCAAAAATCAATTTCTTCATTTTTTTCGACCGACTTTTCTTGTCGGGGAGTCAGGTGAAAGTGTCAAAATGGAAAGCAGAAAAAATATCTGAAATTTCATTTTTTTTCTTTTATCACGTGTGATGAATTTTTTTTCTTCCACTTGTTCCAATCAAATTTCTTCAATTTATTCCCTCTAATTTTTATCGATATTATTTGCCATTTTTTTGAAAATTTTTCGAATAAATTAGACATAATCTTTGATAAAAAATTCCAATTTTTTGAATTTTTTCATCACTGTTATCAAAAATGACCATTTTTTTAAAAGTAGGTATACTTACCTTGTATGAAACTGAGAAAAGTGGCTACGTATTTGTATTTTCAACCGTTTTAATGTAGGTACCTACTTTTGTTTATCAAAGCTTTTTGGCAGAATTCTCAAAAATACCTCTTCTCAAACTTCAAACAATTCTGACGAATTTCCTGAATTTTCTTTCCTCTCTCCAAAAATAGCCAATTGTCAACAAAATATGGAAAATTATAATTATTTTGTTTAATTCTGGAATGAGATTTCGAATACACATTCCCTTTAAATATCATCGATGGCTATTTTCCATGATTATTCCCTCAAGTTTTTTTTTCGAATTAATAATAGGTACATAAAAAATTGGAAAAACTGGGAAATCATCTTTGATGGAAATTTTTTTAGATATTTCATTTGAGAGATTAATGAAAAATAAAAAGAATTGTTCAAGGATTTTGAAAAATTGAGAGGACCTATCCGTAGTATTTATGAGAGAAAACCTTCCCGAAAAAATCGTTCATTTCCCAAAATATTTTTTTAATTTTAAAATCTTCTTTTCATTTTTTTTTTAGCTCAAGTGATTGGATTTTAATGCTAAAGAGAGGGTTAAAAATTTTGAAGGAAAAATGATTTTTTTTTCGAAAATTATTTAAATGTTGGAGTAAAATCTGCTTCACTTATTTCTTTTAAAAAAGAAAAAATGAAGTTTGTACCTACCAATTTAATTTAAACCACCGATTTTTTTCGACTTCAGGTATCAGAAACAGGAAGTTTCGTTTTCAGTTTAATTTTGAAAAAAGCTCAGCTTGATGATTCTGGTCGTTATCATTGCATATCCACAGAACCATCTACTTTTGTTTATGGATCATCTGAAGTAATTGTGGACGGTAAATATGACGATGAAAGAATAATGGTGGAAGTTTCGCTCTTAAAAATAATTCAATATCTACTTATCGTAATTTCAGGGGCTCCAAAAATTACCAGATATTCGGGAAATCTGGCAGTTGGTTCTGGATCAATTGTTGAGCTACAATGTATAGCTATCGGCCATCCTACCCCTTTATTTACCTGGTTCAAAGATGGAAGATCGGTTGTGCCGAATTCCAGGATCACTTTTAAAGAAAATAGTAAAATTCAATACTTACAGCTATAAAATTAATTCTTTTCACTTTTTAAGACCTTGTTTTAATTTTAAAAATTTTTTATCTATTAGAAAATGTATTGAAAATCGAAAACGTTCTCGAAAGTGATACCGGAATGTACACTTGCCTGGCTCAAAATACCATCGGTTCTGTTGAACGAAATTTGGAATTACGAGTGAAAAATCAAGGTTCTAGGCTACCTCGCATTATCATTAAGCCTTTTGATATCGACGTACCTCAATTTTCAAGCGTTGAAATACCTTGTAAAGCAGATGGAGAACCAAAACCTCATATTTTATGGCTCAAAAATAATGAACCAATCATAGAAGACAGAATAAAATTTAGGTAGGTACCTACCTATCACATTCATTGGATAATAATTTACTTCTTAAAGTTGTTGATCAAGCATCTCAACGTATGAATAAAAAATCCAAACGTGATTTTTTTACAGAATGAATAATATAGGCAGTTTGAGGATCTACAATGTTAGTGTAGTTGATTCCGGAATATACGAATGTATCGCCAAAAACACCCTAGGAAATGATACAGCTCGAGGAACACTCACAGTCATCGGTTAGTCTCAAAATGATACTAAACTTTTAAGAAAAAACGGTCAATGTAAAATTTTCTCTTCCGATCTTAGGTGATTTCCAATCAGAAAACGACGTCTATATTCTTCAAGCCTATAATGAAGCAAAATTGGAAATTGATCGAGCAATCAATGGCACCATAAATCACCTATTTTCTCAAAAACAATCAGATAAGTCTCCAGCTTTTTTAATGAAGTTCTTCAGATATCCTGATGAAATTTCTCGAAATATTGTCAAGCCAGCAGACATCTATACGAGGACTTTGGCCAATGTTAGACGACACATTGCTTCGGGATTAAATTTGAATATAACGAATGGTAAGTATACTACAATCAACTTCTAGATTCGATTTAGATACAGAAGGGGACTATTTGAGGTGTCCATTTCTATAGGGATTTCGATTTTTGAAAAGAGCATTTCAACTTCCCAAATATATTTTTCGAATTTTGGCAAATTTTTAGAAATTTAAAAATGGAAAATTTTTGCGTAGTTTTTTTTTTTTACCAAACCCAATAAAAATTAAATCCATGCAATACTAACTAACTTAACCACAGAATTTGACCATTTCAGCAAATCTAGAGCCCCCAGCACAATTCTGATATTTTCAGTAGAATATATTTTTGAATTTTTTAAAAAGGTATTCAAATCCACCTTGAAAGTTGAAAATCAAATTTTCTCTTTTTTTCCAACAAGTTGAACGGAAAAATCCATATTTTGGTGGATATTCTAACAAACAGTTCAAACAACCCGGGGAAAAAATTACATCCAATTGTATCTGAAAATATACCATTTTTTGAATCCACGCAGATCCAAATTGATCCAATTAAGACATTTTCTTCCTTGAATTGAGATAAAATTGGATCCAATTGAATCTTTTCAGATTTTTTCAGATCTCTTCTTAATTTTTTGGATCTTATTGGATCTAATTTTATAACTCTATGTCTATACCTACCAATAATTTGTTATCCAATTAGATACAAAAAGATCCAATTAAATGGTAGATTCGATTTTTTTCAATTTAAAGAGAGAAATGTTTTTAATTGGATTAATTTGGTTTTATTAATTTTTTCCCCGGAGTTTTGAACAGAGAAAGTTTCGAAAAAATTGAAAATGAATTTGGCTATTTCTATAGCCATTTTAGAGGCTCTTATCAATACATTTCGAATTTTCCCCATTAAATAAAATATCAGGTTAAAAATATACTGTGGAATTATTGAGGCAAAGTTGAATTTTCCTGTTAAAATTATAGGTAAAAGAAAAAGAATTCGATTTTCAGATGCTCAGATTAATTTGAATGCTTTCTGAGAAATTTGAAAATTTTGAAGGAATTGAAATTGACTGGAGGCTCTAGAATGGCTGAAAATGGTCAACTTTGGATTTTGAAAATCGATATTTGAATAAAGAAAAAAACGATGAAAAAATGATCAGAAAAATTTATTTTACCTACCTGAATTTTGGAATTTTTTTTTCGTCATTTCGAAAAAAACAATCAGAATTCAGAAAGAACCAAAAATATCATTTTAAATTATTGGAAAATGATAGTTTTTCGTCATTAAAAAAAAATATCAGTTGACAGAAAATATCAGTGTAAAATCATTGATTTTCAAAATAACCTGATTAAATAGGTAAGTACCGCCCGAGCAAAGCGAGGTCAATTTTTTTTGAAAAATATTATTTGAAGAGCAAACAAAAGCATTATTCACATTTTTGTGATGAAAAAATCTCTCGAGCCTTTGAACCCCCCACCCCCTTTGAGCACGTCTCTGCAATCAAAACTCAGGGAGGATTAGGAAAAGCAATTTCAAATTATTAGAAACTTATTGATTTTTGTCGTTGTTGAAGTTCGATAACGTTTTTTATTCTTAAAAAATTTTGTCACATTTTTTGCTGAAAAAAACAATTTTTAGAAATTGCAATTTCATCCACTAAGAAGCAGATACCTCAAATAATTTCGTCGCCAGGCTCATGAAATCTGGCAACATGGCATAAGTATTTTTACACTCGTTTTTTTGGCAGATTTCTCATACGAAGAACTCCTCACACCGAATCAAATCGACTTAATAGCCAATATTTCCGGGTGTGTTTCTCATCAACCCGTCGTAAATTGCTCGAATATGGATTTCCACTCGAAATATTCGACCTTCGACGGCACCTGTAATAATTTAGAAAATCCGATGTGGGGATCTTCTTACACCGCTTTTCGTAGAATCCTCAAGCCAATTTACGAAAATGGCTTCAGCACACCAGTCGGTTGGAATAAAGGATTCAAGTACTACGGATACCCGAAACCCCAAGCTAGACTGGTCTCCACGTCCATAATTCGTACCCACGATATAACCCCGGATCAAGAAATAACCCATATGGTCATGCAATGGGGCCAATTCTTAGATCACGATCTGGATCACGCTTTACCATCGACCACAGTGGAAAGTTGGGAAGGATTGGATTGTAAAAAAACGTGCGCATATTCGGAGCCCTGTTTTCCTATGGAGGTGCCTCGTAATGACAGTCGAATCAAGAATAGAAGATGTATGGATTTTATTAGATCTAGTGCTGTGTGCGGATCAGGCACTACGTCTGTATTTTTCCATAAATTGCAACCTAGGCAGCAGCTTAATCAGCTTACTTCTTATATTGATGCTAGTCAGGTAGATTTTTTCCCCAAAAATCTCCGATGGTTTATAAGTGGGTACCTATTTGCAATCTTGTTCAAAAAATTTTTGATTTTGGTAGGTTTACGGATTCATTCGAGATAGGTCGTTCCTACTTAGAGACCTTCTATCAGATTTAGGATTACTGAGAGGTGGCGTTGTTACCAATGGAGGTCACGTTTACCTTCCAACTGCTGGATTATATGAAGTAGATTGTCGCAGAGATTTGGTCGAGAGTAATACTGGATGTTTTCTAGCCGGAGATATTCGAGTCAACGAACAGGTCGATCAAATTGAAGCTTCATATTAATCTGATTCTATTTCGATCGTATTTTTTGATCACCAATTGAATTCATTTGTAGGTAGGATTAATAGCAATACACACGATCTGGTTCCGAGAACACAACCGATTAGCCACTCAACTCAGAGAGATCAATCCTCACTGGGACGGCGACAAATTATATTTCGAGGCTCGTAAAATATTAATCGCTGAAATGCAGCACATCACGTATCAGCACTGGCTACAATACATCATTGGACCCGAAGGCATGGCCATATTGGGCAATTACACCGGATACAAATCCAATATCGATGCCACCATATCAAACGTATTCGCCACAGCAGCCCTTAGAATGGGACATTCCCTTATCAATCCGGAATTAGCCCGGCTCGATGAAAATTTCACAGTTATACCCCAAGTAATTAATGCACAAATCGTATCCATCTGTTTCAAATCTTATTTTTATTTATTTTTTTCAATGTATTGATTTTTAAATTGAATAGGGTAACCTGCCTCTTGGTAAAGCATTCTTTGCTCCTTGGCGTCTAATCGAAGAAGGTGGAGTGGATCCTTTAATGAGAGGATTTTTCACAACTCCTGCCAAACGTAAAAAGCCCAACGAAAATTTAAACGATCAACTTACCGATGAGTTATTTACCTCTGCTCATGCTGTATCGTTGGATTTGGCTGCGATGAATATTCAGCGTTCGAGAGATCACGGATTACCCGGATATACCGAATATCGCAAATTTTGCAATTTATCTGTGCCTGAAAATTTCGATCAATTGAAGCAAGATATTTCCAGTGATGAGATTCGAAATAGACTGAAGGAATTGTACGGACATCCTGGTAATTAGAAAATGGATATTTAAAATTTTTCAAAGAATGGGCGAAGAGGAAGGAAGGGGAAAGGAGTGCAGACGAAACCTCAATTTTTTTTCAATTCAAAGCTTTTCGAAGAAATATCAGAAAAAATTGGTGATAATTTTATGGCCTGGGATTTTTCACGTTTCTGTATTGCATTTCAACTTTATGCACTTGAAAAAAAAAAATCTAGAATACTTAAAGATAAAATAATTTTTTATCAAATTTTTTAGGTCTAAAAACATACCCTCGCATTTTGAAATTTGTCCAAAAATATTTTCACTTCAATGAATAAAAATAGGTACCTATAAAAATTTTTGATGACGATGTGAATATGATTCAGGGGGTTTTAAATTTTGTTGAAGTGCATCAAACGTAGATTCTTTTTAAGTAGACTATAATTACGTATTAATGAACGATTTTTTTTTCGCTCATATAGAAAAATTCTGATTTTATGATTTTTTCAGGCAATGTGGACGTGTGGGTTGGCGGAATTCTAGAAGATCAACTGAAAAATGCCAGGGTTGGACCATTGTTCCGGTGTTTACTTATAGAACAATTTCAAAAATTACGAGATGGTGACAGGTACCTAATACCTATCTAACTTGTAACTAAACTTAACTATTAAGGACATACAGTGGATCGAATAGGTCAAAGTTTCCTAGGCCGCTTTGGACCAAAAAATCAATCACATGAAATTGCGTATTGAACTGAAATGTGGGTAAAACCGATGCTTATCAGGTTTTTTGCTCGAAAGGTGCGTTTTTCCAGTTATTCAACAATTTAGCAATTGAAAAACGTCAAAAAATATAACCACATCAATTTTTTCAAACATTTTCAAAATTTGATGTCAGTCCCTCCCTTGTAAGATTGGAAGACAAAATATCCCCAAATTCGAAATTCGCAACTTTAAAACCCAGAATTTCATACCCATATCGTATTTTTTCAATTTTTCCTATGGTACTGCCCTCCTTGAGGATTAAGAGAAAAAATAACCCCAAATTCAAAATTCTCGACCGAAAAAACCTCGATTTTCACACCCATGTCGATTTTTAAATTTTTTTCCAAATTGGGTGTCAATACCGCCCTCGTTTAGGATTGAGAGAAAAAAATTGGATATTTTGAATTCAGTGTGTAAAGATAGTGTGGCGTATGAACGTTTCCCCGTTCTTAGAATCTTTCTATGAAAATTAATCACGATAAATAGGTATCTTGCCCATTCGATTCGGTCTTATGTGGGGCGAGAAAGGATGTTTTCGTGATAGGGGTAAAGCCTGAAAACTGGGTTTCAGCCTCAAACTTCCCTTCTCTCCAGCTTAACTTCCCCTCTCCACTGGAAATTGAAACGCGTTTCAATCTGCGTTTCAATCTAAATTGAAAATTTTATTAAAAATCATTTTAGGTGGCCAAAAAAATTTTGCTCAATTTTAAAGAGTAGGAGCGAGCAATTTGAATTCGGTGAAAATTGAAAATCTCCCCCTTCCCCTTCCCCCCGCAGAAAGTAAAAAACGGTATTCAATTTCAAGGACTTTGGTCAAAGGTAATATAGAAGCTCAAATCGCAACTTTTTAGGAGATGATCAAGATTTCCAGCAGATGGTACCTTAGCGAAAAGTGGAAATGACCCACGTTTGTTTGAAATGACTCCATTTTCCATTTTTATTGGCTCTCTAGCTCCGTCCCTCTTTGAAATGGGAGACTAAAAATTTTTTGGAGTTTCCCACTCAAAATAAACTTCCTTACCAATTTTCATTAAATTCCAAACATGTTTTTTTTTTTCGCTTCGGCCTACTGGACATCGATTTTTCTGTCATTCATAGATATTTTTTTGTTGAATCTCCATTCATTGGCAGGCAACTTTACTTTTAGTTAAGAAAATAATTTAATTAAACTTAACGAATACTTATTTGTTTTTTCAGATTCTGGTACGAAAATCCGACCACATTCACGCCATCACAACTATTGGCTCTGAAAAAAGTCACATTGTCTCGTATATTGTGCGATAATAGCGATAATCTTACTCGTATCACCGAAGACGTGTTCCTTTTACCCAATTTACAGAAATCAAATTTCGTATCTTGTGATAAAATACCAAAGCTGGATCTAAAACCTTGGACTAGTTCTAGATCATAATGATAATCGATTAAGAGTTACCTATGTATCTTGTAAGAACAGTAGCGTAACTTGACATTCCTTCTGGGGGGGGACAGAAGTCGAAGGGTGAAAATTTTTTTCTTAGGTATATACTAAATGGGCATAAAGATCTGTGATAATGGAGGGAGGGGGGGTTGACAGAACCTTGGTATCATACTTTTTGAACGGCGTTTGTAATTTAAATAGTGACTATTTTATGCCCGAGCGAAGCGAGGGCAGAGCTTTGAAAAAATTGATTTTTAATACCCGAAAAATTCATTTTTGAGGGTTTTGAGGGAGGTATTTACGCCACAGGCTTACATATTGAACTTTTGAACTAGCCAAAATTAACAATAATGTTGTTTACCTACGCCCGAGCGAAGCGAGGGCGAAGCTTTGAAAAAAATTGATTTTTGATGTCCAAAAAATTCATTTTTGAAGGGTGTCTGGGGGGGGTTTTGTACCCAAAACCCCCCCCGTATTTACGCCACTGTGTAAGAATAATTAAGTGGTATTTAACTTCAATAAAATTTGCGATTTTTTCCTGATAAACTAAAAATTTTTATTCAATTTAATTTATCGTTGTCAGCGCGAATGATTCAGTCAAAACATGGAGAAACAAATTTTTTTGTCATTAACAAAACCAAAACAATAGGAAGGTGGTTCACCTTCTACTTCTCCCCTTCTCCTTCACTCAAGTCTGAAAATTGTGACGTAAATCTTCAAATTTCGTTGTAAATTGGCAGTTTTCCCTGGGAAGCTGGAGAATTTTCTAGTGAACTGAACTGGCAACTTTTCTCAAAGTGGAAAAATTTCATGTTTTCAACTTCTCAGATTTTTGGCCAGGATTTTATTCCAACAACTAAAAAAAATTGCAGCAGTGTTGCTGAATGAAATTTTGTAAAAATAATACAATTGGCAACATTGTGGTGAAAATTTTTGAAATAATTTTGTGAAAATTTCCCCAAAAGATCTAAAAAAAAATCTTGGTTCCATTGATACCTATTAGGAAATTTCTGTTGAATTTGATAAAAATTTTAAAAATAGCAAAATCAATTTTACCAACTGTTAATATTTTTGACATCTGGTTCAATTTTTTTTGATCTTCAATTTCAATTGTAATAGGTACATTTTCTGTACTTATTCTGAATTTTCCTCTCAAAATTTTTTTCAATTTCGGTAATTTTGAGAGAATTTCAAGTTAGATACTAGGTAATTTTGAAATTCAAAAATGAAATTTTCAGGGTTATGAGATAAATTATGTAAAAATAAACGAAAGAATCTTAGAAGTAAATAATTTTAGTGAATGAAAAATGAAGAAATTGAACAAAGATTTTGATGCTGAGAAAAAAATTGAGGAAAAAATTTTCAAGAGTTGAAAAAAAAATGAATTGAGTTGAAAACTTAAAATTTTAGGGAAAATTTTGATAATTTATCGAAATTAATTATAAAAGCATCTAGTGATGATGCTTATCAAAGAACTAGTGGGTCACCCGTTCTTCGGACGGGATGGGGATTTATATACTAACAGGTACAACCGCTAACTGAACAATTGAAATTTTTAGAAAGAAATGTCCGGAGGCCGGGTTGTGCCCAAGGAATATAGATGGACTACTTAATAGTAGGTAGCCCGAATCAACGGGTATGTGTGTGCTAGCAAAACCTCCTATACACAAGGCCTGAATGCTGAATTGATGACGTAATGAACGTGGTTAATTTGGGAGACCACACGGAAAAAAATTCTAGCAACTTTTTCGAAAATCACCCAAAATGCAAAAAATAATACATTTTTGGAATCCTCTCGTCGAGATGAATCGAATGGTTTTTTTACGATCCAAATTGGAGCCTTAGATCGAAAGTTGATTTTTTTTCCGGCGCGGAAGGTTGATGTATGGTCGGCGCCGCCCGCCGCGCCGCAGAGAAATGCCCGTAACTCGGTCGAAAATTGCTCAAATTTCAAAAACTAATACATTTTTGGAATCCTCTCGTCGAGACGAATCGAATGGTTTTTTCACGATCCAAATCGGAGCATTAGAACAAAAGTTGAGTCGGAAGGTCGATGTATGGTCGGCGCCGCCCGCCGCGCCGCAGAGAAATGCCCGTAACTCGGTCGAAAATTGCTCAAATTTCAAAAACTAATACATTTTTGGAATTCTCTCGTCGAGACGAATCGAATGGTTTTTTCACGATCCAAATCGGAGCATTAGAACAAAAGTTGAGTCGGAAGGTCGATGTATGGTCGGCGCCGCCGCGCCGCGCCACAGAGAAATGCCCGTAACTCGGTCGAAAATCGCTCAAAATGCAAAAACTCATACATTTTCGGAATCCTCTCGTCATGAACAAACGAATGGTTTTTTTGTCATCCCATTTCGAGCATTTGGACGGGAGATAGCTTTTTTGCTGCCTGGTTAGTTGATGAAGAAAAACGCCCGTAACTCGGCCAAAAATTGCCCAAAATGCAAAAACTAACACATTTTTGGATTCCTCTCATCGTGAACAAACGAATGGTTTAATTACCATCCCATTTCGAGCATTAGAACAAAAGTTGATTTTTTTCCGGCGTGGAAGGTTGATGTATGGTCGGCGCCGCAGAGAAATGCCCGTAACTCGGTCGGAAATCACTCAAATTTCAAAAACTAATACATTTTCGGAATCCTCTCGTCAAGCACTATCGAATGGTTTTTCATCGTTTAATTTCGAGCATTTGGGTGAGAGATATTATTGATTTTCGCGAATTGCAAATTGAGAAAAATGCTGGTTATTCGGTCGAGAATTTTTCAAAATGCAAAATGTAATACAGATTCGGAATCCTCTCTTCAAGCACTATCGAATGGTTTTTTCACGATCAAAATTGGAGCATTAGAACAAAAGTTGAGTCGGAAGGTCGATGTATGGTCGGCGCCGCGCCGCGCCGCCGCAGAGAAATGCCCGTAACTCGGTCGAAAATCGCTCAAATTTCAAAAACTAATACATTTTTGGAATCCTCTCGTCAAGCACTATCGAATGGTTTTTTCATCGTTTAATTTCGAGCATTAGAACAAAAGTTGAGTCGGAAGGTCGATGTATGGTCGGCACCCCGCCACGCCGCCGCAGAGAAATGCCCGTAACTCGGTCGAAAATTTTTCAAAATGCAAAATGTGAAACAGATTTGGAATCCTCTCGTCCAGCACTATCGAATGGTTTTTTCACGATCCAAATTGGAGCATTAGAACAAAAGTTGAGTCGGAAGGTCGATGTATGGTCGGCACCACGCCGCGCCGCCGCAGAGAAATGCCCGTAACTCGGTCGAAAATCGCTTAAATTTCAAAAACTAATACATTTTTGGAATCCTCTCGTCGTGACGAATCGAATGGTTTTTTCTGGATCCAAATTGGAGCATTAGAACAAAAGTTGAGTCGGAAGGTCGATGTATGGTCGGCGCCGCGCCGCGCCGCCGCAGAGAAATGCCCGTAACTCGGTCGAAAATCGCTCAAATTTCAAAAACTAATACATTTTTGGAATCCTCTCGTCGAGACGAATCGAATGGTTTTTTCCGGATCCAAATTGGAGCATTAGAACAAAAGTTGAGTCGGAAGGTCGATGTATGGTCGGCGCCGCGCTGCGCCGCGCCGCCGCAGGGAAATGCGCGTAACTCGGTCGAAAATCGCTCAAATTTCAAAAACTAATACATTTTTGGAATCCTCTCGTCGAGACGAATCGAATGGTTTTTTCCGGATCCAAATTGGAGCATTAGAACAAAAGTTGAGTCGGAAGGTCGATGTATGGTCGGAGCCGCGCCGCGCCGCAGAGAAATGCCCGTAACTCGTTCTCGAAAATCGCTCAAATTTCAAAAACTAATACATTTTTGGAATCCTCTCGTCGAGACGAATCGAATGGTTTTTTCCGGATCCAAATTGGAGCATTAGAACAAAAGTTGAGTCGGAAGGTCGATGTATGGTCGGCGCCGCGCCGCGCCGCGCCGCAGAGAAATGCCCGTAACTCTGTCGAAAATCGCTCAAATTTCAAAAACTAATACATTTTTGGAATTCTCTCGTCGAGACGAATCGAATGGTTTTTTCACGATCAAAATTGGAGCATTAGAACAAAAGTTGAGTCGGAAGGTCGATGTATGGTCGGCGCCGCCCGCCGCGCCGCAGAGAAATGCCCGTAACTCGGTCGAAAATCGCTCAAATTTCAAAAACTAATACATTTTTGGAATCCTCTCGTCGAGACGAATCGAATGGTTTTTTCCGGATCCAAATTGGAGCATTAGAACAAAAGTTGCGTCGGAAGGTCGATGTATAGTCGGCGCCCCGCCGCGCCGCCGCGGAGAAATGCCCGTAACTCGGTCGAAAATCGCTCAAATTTCAAAAACTAATACATTTTTGGAATCCTCTCGTCGAGACGAATCGAATGGTTTTTTCCGGATCCAAATTGGAGCATTAGAACGGAAGTTGATTTTTTTCCGGCGCGGAAGGTTGATGTATGGTCGGCGCCGCAGAGAAATGCCCGTAACTCGGTCAAAAATCGCTCAAATTTCAAAAACTAATACATTTTTGGAATCCTCTCGTCGAGACGAATCGAATGGTTTTTTCCGGATCCAAATTGGAGCATTAGAACAAAAGTTGAGTCGGAAGGTCGATGTATGGTCGGCGCCGCGCCGCGCCGCCGCAGAGAAATGCCCGTAACTCGGTCGAAAATCGCTCAAATTTCAAAAACTAATACATTTTTGGAATCCTCTCGTCAAGCACTATCGAATGGTTTTTTCATCGTTTAATTTCGAGCATTTGGGTGAGAGATATTATTAATTTTCGCGGATTGCAGATTGAGAAAAATGCTGGTTATTCGGTCGAGAATTTTTCAAAATGCAAAATGTAATACAGATTCGGAATCCTCTCTTCAAGCACTATCGAATGGTTTTTTCACGATCCAAATTGGAGCATTAGAACAAAAGTTGAGTCGGAAGGTTGATGTATGGTCGGCACCCCGCCGCGCCGCCGCAGAGAAATTCCCGTAACTCGGTCGAAAATCGCTCAAATTTCAAAAACTAATACATTTTTGGAATCCTCTCGTCGAGACGAATCGAATGGTTTTTTCCGGATCCAAATTGGAGCATTACAACAAAAGTTGAGTCGGAAGGTCGATGTATGGTCGGCGCCGCGCTGCGCCGCGCCGCCGCAGAGAAATGCTCGTAACTCGGTCGAAAATCGCTCAAATTTCAAAAACTAATACATTTTTGGAATTCTCTCGTCGAGACTAATCGAATGGTTTTTTCACGATCAAAATTGGAGCATTAGAACAAAAGTTGAGTCGGAAGGTCGATGTATGGTCGGCGCCGCGCTGCGCCGCGCCGCCGCAGGGAAATGCTCGTAACTCGGTCGAAAATCGCTCAAATTTCAAAAACTAGTACATTTTTGGAATCCTCTCGTCGAGACGAATCGAATGGTTTTTTCCGGATCCAAATTGGAGCATTAGAACAAAAGTTGCGTCGGAAGGTCGATGTATGGTCGGCGCCCCGCCGCGCCGCCGCAGAGAAATGCCCGTAACTCGGTCGAAAATCGCTCAAATTTCAAAAACTAATACATTTTTGGAATCCTCTCGTCGAGACGAATCGAATGGTTTTTTCCGGATCCAAATTGGAGCATTAGAACAAAAGTTGCGTCGGAAGGTCGATGTATAGTCGGCGCCCCGCCGCGCCGCCGCAGGGAAATGCCCGTAACTCGGTCGAAAATCGCTCAAATTTCAAAAACTAATACATTTTTGGAATCCTCTCGTCGAGACGAATCGAAGGGTTTGGTCCGGATCCAAATGGGAGCATTAGAACGGAAGTTGAGTTTTGGCCGGCGCGGAAGGTTGATGTATGGTCGGCGCCGCAGAGAAATGCCCGTAACTCGGTCAAAAATCGCTCAAATTTCAAAAACTAATACATTTTTGGAATCCTCTCGTCGTGACGAATCGAATGGTTTTTTCCGGATCCAAATTGGAGCATTAGAACAAAAGTTGAGTCGGAAGGTCGATGTATGGTCGGCGCCGCACCGCGCCGCCGCAGAGAAATGCCCGTAACTCGGTCGAAAATCGCTCAAATTTCAAAAACTAATACATTTTTGGAATCCTCTCGTCAAGCACTATCGAATGGATTTTTCATCGTTTAATTTCGAGCATTAGAACGTTGAGTCGGAAGGTCGATTAATTTTCGCGGATTGCAGATTGAGAAAAATGCTGGTTATTCGGTCGAGAATTTTTCAAAATGCAAAATGTGAAACAGATTCGGAATCCTCTCTTCAAGCACTATCGAATGGTTTTTTCACGATCCAAATTGGAGCATTAGAACAAAAGTTGAGTCGGAAGGTTGATGTATGGTCGGCACCCCGCCGCGCCGCCGCAGAGAAATGCCCGTAACTCGGTCGAAAATCGCTCAAATTTCAAAAACTAATACATTTTTGGAATCCTCTCGTCGAGACGAATCGAATGGTTTTTTCCGGATCCAAATTGGAGCATTACAACAAAAGTTGAGTCGGAAGGTCGATGTATGGTCGGCGCCGCGCTGCGCCGCGCCGCCGCAGGGAAATGCTCGTAACTCGGTCGAAAATCGCTCAAATTTCAAAAACTAGTACATTTTTGGAATCCTCTCGTCGAGACGAATCGAATGGTTTTTTCCGGATCCAAATTGGAGCATTAGAACAAAAGTTGCGTCGGAAGGTCGATGTATGGTCGGCGCCCCGCCGCGCCGCCGCAGAGAAATGCCCGTAACTCGGTCGAAAATCGCTCAAATTTCAAAAACTAATACATTTTTGGAATCCTCTCGTCGAGACGAATCGAATGGTTTTTTCCGGATCCAAATTGGAGCATTAGAACAAAAGTTGAGTCGGAAGGTCGATGTATGGTCGGCGCCGCGCTGCGCCGCGCCGCCGCAGAGAAATGCACGTAACTCGGTCGAAAATCGCTCAAATTTCAAAAACTAATACAATTTTGGAATCCTCTCGTCGAGACGAATCGAATGGTTTTTTCCGGATCCAAATTGGAGCATTAGAACAAAAGTTGAGTCGGAAGGTCGATGTATGGTCAGCCCCCCGCCGCGCCGCCTCAGAGAAATGCCCGTAACTCGGTCGAAAATCGCTCAAATTTCAAAAACTAATACATTTTTGGAATCCTCTCGTCGAGACGAATCGAATGGGTTTTTCCGGATCCAAATTGGAGCATTAGAACGGAAGTTGATTTTTTTTCCGGCGCGGAAGGTCGATGTATGGTCGGCGCCGCAGAGAAATGCCCGTAACTCGGTCGGAAATCAGTCAAATTTCAAAAACTAATACATTTTCGGAATCCTCTCGTCAAGCACAATCGAATGGTTTTTTCATCGTTTAATTTCGAGCATTCGGGTGAGAGATATTATTAATTTTCGCGGATTGCAGATTGAAAAAAATGCTGGTTATTCGGTCGAGAATTTTTCAAAATGCAAAATGTAATACAGATTCGGAATCCTCTCTTCAAGCACTATCGAATGGTTTTTTCACGATCCAAATTGGAGCATTAGAACAAAAGTTGAGTCGGAAGGTCGATGTATGGTCGGCGCCGCAGAGAAATGCCCGTAACTCGGTCGAAAATCGCTCAAATTTCAAAAACTAATACATTTTCGGAATTTTTACATCAAGACGAATCGAATGGTTTTTTACGATCAAAATTGGAGCATTAGATCGAAACATCGAAAGTTGATTTTTTTCCTGCGCGGAAGGTTGATGTATGGTCGGCGCGCAGAAAAATGCCCGTAACTCGATCGAAAATCACTCAAATTGCAAAAACTAATACATTTTCGGAATCCTCTCGTCGAGACGAATCGAATGATTTTTTCGCGATCAAAATTGGAGCATTAGAACGGAAGTTGATTTTTTTCCGGCGCAGAAGGTTGGTGTATGGTCGGCGCGCAGAAAAATGCCCGTAACTCGGTCGAAAATCACTCAAAATGCAAACACTAATACATTTTCGGAATCCTCTCGTCATGAACGAACGAATGGTTTTTTTGTCATCCCATTTCGAGCATTAGAACGAATGTTGATTTTTTTTTCAGCGCGGAAGGTTGATGTATGGTGGGCGCGCAGAAAAATGCCCGTAACTCGATCTAAAATCACTCAAATTGCAAAAACTAATACATTTTCAGAATCCTCTCGTCGAGCACTGTCGAATGATTTTTCCATCATTCAGTTTCAAGCATTTGGGTGAAAGTTGTTCTTTTTGCTGTGAAGGGTAGATTTTTTTGGGTGACCACACGGAAAAATATTCTCGCAACTTTTTCGGAAATCACCCAAAATGCAAAAACTAATACATTTTCGGAATCCTTTCGTCAAGCACTGTGGAATGGTTTTTTCATCATCCAATTTCGAGCATTTGCCTGAAAGTTGGTATTTCAGGAATAAATTCCAGAAAAATATTCATTAATTTTTTACTGCTTTCTAATTTACAAATATTTCATACGAAAACATGTGAAAATTAGAAAATAAAAAAAAATTTAAAAAAGCCAATATATTTTTACTTATTCAACATCCTACTTATTTCGATGAATATGAAAACCCCCCAATTAGGAATTCGGCAATCAGCAATTTTTCATATTGAAAAACTGCCTACGAATTACAGACAAATGCCCCAATACTACTTTCCCCATGGAATAAAATTTCGATCTTGGATTTTAGTATAATACTAGTGGGAAACCCATCCTTCGGATGGGATAGGGGTTTGCTTAATATCAAGTATGGCCCGCCTCGGGGCCCCAACCCCTGTATTTTTCAAAATTACGATTTTTTAATTTTTTTCTACATTATAGAAAAAAAAATAGCGGGAGTAAAAGTACCTCGACTTTTACTCCCTTTATAAGAAAAAACTCGAGAGGTGAACGATTTTCAAAGATTTTGAATTATTTCCCATTCCCTCGCTCGCTTAGGTATTAAACCTCAAAATTCGTCAAAAATCACTTTACCTCTCTCGTAGCATAATACACTAATTTTAATATGAAGAGACTTTCAATTATATGTGACCCGTGCAGGGAAAAGGTACCTAAAGTCGGATATTTCAAAAATTAGTTTTTTGGCTTAGATGATAGGGAAGACTATGAGGAACATTTTAAGACTTGGATGAGCATTTCAGGTCAATGTTTTGGTGAGATAGAGGCATTTGAAAATTAGAAAATAATGACTTTCAAAAAAAAGAAATTGAAAAAAACACGTTTAAAGCTGCGTAGTGGTCTGAAGTGCTTGCAAATGCACCTTATGCAAAAAAAATTGAAAAAAACCACCCATTTTTCATATGTTTTCCGACTTCAAGTACCCTCTCCCTGTAAAGGTCGCATATTTTTGTCAAAGGAAGAGACCACGCTAAAAAGGTATTGCATTTCATTGGGAGGGGGAAGAGGAGAGATTCACAATAAATTTACTGTTCAGAAATTTTTTCCAGGTATTTAACAATCCGTCTTATGTAAATGATTGCGAATGAATAATTAACCTTATTTATTTGAGCAGCGGACCCGTCCTATCCCAGTCACAACAAAATTGTTCATTTTTATGATGCTCTGCAATTTTTTTTCCAACTTGTTTTTTCATAAGTGAGTAATTTTGAAAAAAATCTGGCCCAAAAAATTAGGTTTTGCTCTATTATAAAATTTCTCTCACCCGTCGCAGTCTAACTCTCAATTTTAAAAAATATCAAAACTGTACCTTGAAACAAAAAGAACTAAAATTGTTCTTTTTTCAATTTTTTTTCATAAGTGAGTAATTTTGAAAGTAATTTGGCCTCTCCTTCCTCCCGCCCCCCCCCATTAAAAAATGTTTTACCCTATTATAAAATTTCACTCACCCGTCGCCGTCTTCCTGGCCCCCCCCCCCCCCCAAAAAAAAAAAAAAAAAATCCAAGAAATTTTGAAAGAAATTACACTGATGTGTTGTAATACGGGCAGCATTCGATATCAATTTTTTCCCAAATAAATAAATAATTATATCACCTATTTTTTTGCCTTGGTATTTCAGGAATAAATCCCAGAAAAATATTCATTTATTTTTTATTGCCTTCTAATTTAGAAATATTTCATGCAAAAACATGTGAAAATTAGAAAATGAAAAAAAAAATAAAAAAAATGCCAATATATTTTTACTTATTCAACATCCTACTTATTTCGATGAAAATGAAACCCCCGAATTAGGAATTTCGCAATCAGCAATTTTTCATATTGAAAAACTGCCTATGAATTACAGACAGATGCCCCAATACTACTTTCCCCATGGAATAAAATTTCGATCTTGGATTTTAGTATAATAGGATGAGATATATTTTTTTTTTAGTCTACTTTAATAATTAGATAAAGGTAATGAATTATTGACGGCGAGAGGCTTGGAAATCAGGGTTTTGAATCTTTACCCAGACTAGCATACCTACTTTATTTGTACCAATATTTCCATATAGAGTCCTTATAATCATCAAATACCTATAGGAAAAATTCGGAATCAAAGGAACAGTGGCGGATTTAATAGTAAACAAAAAAGGCAATTGACTCCTGGGTCCCCGGAGGAAGTGGGCGAATGAGCCCTTGGGATGTATAAATTTTTAATATTTTATTTCCACTATTTTATCAACTGTTTCAGATATCATGGTACCTTAGACCTGTTTATCACAAAATGATCGACCACACAATGATGCGATTCATTTTTTTTTCTCGTCAAAAAAATGTGAGAACTGAGCCCTTTTTTCGAGTCGTGATGGGCCTTTTTTTAGATTTGGGAAGTGGGCCCTAATCCTTAGATCCGCCACTGCAAAGGAAATATTCTTCCGTAGCCACCTCGTCACCACTCTTGTCACATAAGTATAAAAAATGTCGAAAAAAAATCAAGAAAACCTTGCTTTTTTAAGGTTCACCACCTATGACTAAATCTACACGAAAGAGGCTTCAGGCACGAAATTAAAAATACCCTGCGAACAACTGAATCTTTTTTTTTCAACTGTATGATTCAAGTGGTCCATTTGCTTTTTTCCAAGTACGAAATTTTTTATTTTTTTTCAGAGTTCGAATTTTTTCTCGATTATTTTTTTCCAAATTGATTTTTTTTTCAGAGTTTGAATTTTTTCTCGACTACTTTTTCTCAAAATTAAATGTTTTTTCAGAGTTCGAACTTTTTTTACAATAGATCGTCCATTTGATCTTTTTGAGCTTGTCCTTATACCATCTTTCCTTCGAAGCCTCTTTCATGTAGATTTAGTCAATTCTACCCCCAAGAAAAGAAATATTCGGCTATCAGAAAACATTGTGATCTGAAGACTAAATATGTATCAAACTTGAGCGAAAAATCAAAAAAATGAGGTGTGCATTGTTCAAATAATTATTCGAATTTATCTCAATTTTTAAAGGTATTAATTATCTACTATTAGAATCGAATTGATTTATTTACGTTTGTGATGGCTTGGAAAGAACGTGCTGTTCGATTTTGTTATTGGGGCGGCTCCATAAAACTTGCGAGCGTAATTACAATGTTGACATGTTTGGTAAAATAATTTCTTCTATAATCATAATTCAACTAAATTTTACGTACATATTTCATCTGCAACTAAAAATGAACTTTTTTCCAATAGATCGTCCATTTGATCTTTTTGAGCTTGTCCTTACCATCTTTCCTTCATGGTATGTCTCTCATAATTTACAAAATATACACGATATGTTTCAAGTTAATTTTTAATTTTACGCGTAGTAGGTAAAAATATGAAAAATCTGAAGGACAATTGCAGTTTTTGGGCCAACGTGATGATATACATTGTAGCTCAATTGGCTGTTTTTACGTTTTGTCTGATTGGAACAATTGCTGTAAGTACATTAAAATTATCACAAGTCACTTATCAATGTACCGACGTTAAATATTGAACGAGAATTTAACGATTGAAAATATTCAGGAAAGTAAATTCATGCTGATGTTGGGTGTTTATGCTGAACCAGCTTGCATGGTCTTTGGCTTAGGCATCGCTACAGTTTTACTGGTGACTTGCCATCTTCCAGATTTTAGTAAAGCTGTAATGTTACCTTGTTCTATCGGATATTGGTTTTTTCGTTCCTATAGGAGGTTTGTACCTTATCAAAATTAATTTTTTTTTTGAAATTATAACCTGATATGTCTTTTTTTTATTTTTTATTTTGCAGTGTTTCTCGTTCACTCGTATATTGTAATTGAAAAACGATTCGAAGACGTTCTTGACGTAGACAAGAGGAGAAAGTCACCTGGGAATTCCCCCAGTGGATCGACGACACGCTCTCTTTCTTGAAATAATACGTATTATAATTTTTAAATAATAAAATTTTTTCGTTCACGTTACCAAATCACAAATTACTGGTTTGCAAGTTGATTTTATTGTCGATGGATTCATTGGGTATACAATTTTTACGAATCTTTGATAAACTAAATTAAATTCATGTTGGAATCATGGCTTTGCCAAGAATTAAATATGCATTCGGATATTTCGGAGATTTGCGAATCGCAAGTTTGGTAATTTTTATATTTATTCTGGTAGGTGAAACACTTTTCATTTATGATTAGGTAATATAAGATGATGAAAGGGTCGTTCCATGACTGGTCATTCAATTTTTTTTTACAAACTTTCTTGGTATTAGTCCTTTAAAGGGAAGTGGAGGAGGAGCATTATTTTTTTTCTCCGTGATTTTTCATTAAAATATGCACCTTTGATTTTCTTTTTTTCTACAAAAAAAAGTGCATTACTGCAATTTAGCTTACGCAATTTGAAAAAATTTAAAACATACGTAAAATTGCTTGCAGAAATTTTTCGAAACCATTGAGCTTTTTTTAAGCTTAAAGTTGAATTTTTATGGAGTAATTCACCAAAGTAGGTATAGGTAGGTATATTTTGCAAGGCTATGAGGTTTTTTAAAATTTCAAAAATTCGTCTGAATTCGAGAAAAATGAAGTTAGAATGAAATTTTTAATATTATGAAACTTTTTTTATGATGTACTTGCACTTTCGCCACTCAAAATTTCACTTCTATTTGAGATATCTGGTTTGTTAAAGTCTAGAAGTGGAGGGGCAGCTGAAACTAAAAAAATATGATGATTTTTCAACCTTTAATATGAGAAAACCTGGTAATTTTTTTCAGATAAATCCAAAGAACCAAGGCCAAAAAAGAGTTGAACTGATGTGGAACGATCTATAAAAATATCGTTAATTATCCGTACCTATTTTTCTTCAGGTTATCAGTGGATATTTCACGAATAAATACCTTGGTATGTACATACACTGTCGCGTACTGAACCGAAATACAGGAAACTTTAATCAATTCCTGGTCGACACAAAGATTAAAGCTGGTAAGCGATTATACGTATCAGAATTTTAAAAATGGGTAATAGGTATTAGGTACCTAGACCAACCTGCATAATTTTTTCGGTATTTTTTATCTCAGATATTACGGTCAGTGAAAAAGGATCTTTCTGTATTGGAAGTGTAGCAGCGATATATTTTATTGCTTCAGTTCACGGCCTTGTTGCCATACTCGTCGTGAGTGAATTGCTTTCTATCACTAACACTCCCTAATTAGACGTGCACTTGAATCATTGGACATTTTTCAGGATGAAGTACACATTTTGATAACACCTATGATTTTACTTCCACTTGAAGCTTTCATAATGCTCATGTTGCTATTTTTCGATTTGGGAGTGCAAGAAAGCTCGGGATTCTTTTTTTTCTGGGTTATCTCTGGATTCGTGATTAAAATAGTGATGGCAGGTGATTATATTGGAGTGAAAATTGGGGTAAAAGTTGATCTCAAATTCATCCCAGACTCAAAAGTTTTAAAAAAAGCTTGGGATAAATATTAAAATTCATCACAGGTCTAAAAAAAAAACGAAAAAAAGATTACGATGATTGATGTTCCACTCGCGCTTAAAAATTCGAAAAAAAATATTGGGATGAATATGAGATCGATATTGGAATAGAAATTCATCCCAAGTTCATTCCAGGCATGAAAATTCAAAAATCAGCTGGGGATGATTATTGGGATAAAAATTCATTTCAAATTCATCCCGGGCTCAAAAATTCGAAAATCAGCTGAAGTTGAATATTGGAATGAAATTTTTTCCGAAATTTATTACAGGCTTGAAATTTTCAAAATCAGTTGGGGGTAATTATCGAGATGAATATTGAGATGAAAATCTATCTCAAGTTCACCTCAGGTTTAAAAATTCGAAAATAAGATTTGGGTGAATATGGAAAGAAAATTGGGATGAAAATTTATTCATAGCTTATCCAACGCTTAAAAAACTCGAAAATCAGCCTGGGATGAATATTAGGATAAAAATTCATTCAAAGTTCATCCCAGACTCAAAAATCCGAAAAAAATGGAATGAATAATTGGATGGAAATTCATTACAGGCTTAAAAAAAAATTGAAAAAATCTTGGAATGAATGCGGGATTAAAATTCATCCCAAATTCATCCCACACATCAAAGTTCGAAAAAAATATTTGGTTAGATATGGGAAGAAAATTGAGAAGAAAATGCATCCTTCGAAAATCAGCCTGGGATGAATATTTGAATAAAAATTCATCTCAAGTCAGCACCTCATCCCAAGCTTAAAAATTCAAAAATCAGCTTAGGTTGAATATTCGAATGAAAATTCATCTCAAATTCATTCGAGGTTTAAAATGTAAGAAATCACGAGAATACTTATTGAAATGAAAATTCATCCTAAGTTCATCCCAGGCTTAAAAGTTTAAAAACCAGCTTGTGAGGATTAATTTAATTAGGCAGATAATCATTCAACAAGATCTAAAAATCTGCATTTTTGTTCCAGGTGCATCGATTTATTTCTTCATTGTAGTGTTTAGTTATTACATGGAAGTAACTCAGGGACCTTCGGGTGTGGAAAAAACTACGCCCCGTTCCCCACCGAAGTGGTTCCCGAGACTGTCATCAGGAGAACCTAAAGCTAAAGCGGTTACTCCGCCAACATCGCCAGCAAAGACATCATCACCGAGGATATCGCCCACACTTTATCCTCTGGCAAAAAAGATAACAACACCTCCAAGACCACCTTCACCGAAACTTTTACCTCTTAGACCTTCTCCTCCTAAGAGTCCTCCTAGAGCCCAATTCCCGAGACAAAAATGGTAGCAAAATTTTATGGAAATAAATTAGTTATTGTTCAATAGTTTCTTCTTTTGTTGGAATTTTCTGATGGATTCGTTATCAATAATCATAAGTTGTCTTGAATCAATTTTCTATAAAAATCTAAAAAATAATAGAAAAAAAATGATAATGTCTGTTTTTTTCTTTTTTAAAAAAATTGTAAAAATTTCAAAAAAAAAATGAGTAAAAAATATCAAAATTTCGGTCAAATTGAAATTAAATGATTCGAAAACTCATGGCTATTCAAAAATCAATTTTTCAGCAAACAATGAAATTTGTACTTTCTCGCGTAAAAATTAGGCGAAATATGGCGAAATTGAGATTTAGACGCATCAAATAAGTTGCCTATCCATACAAATTAAAGGGGCAAATATGAAAATGTTAAATTAAAAAAAAATCAGTCATAATTTTGGTCCAGGGTAGTTTTTGACTAATTTGAGGCAAGGCTTGCGACGTCCTTAGTTGGTCAATTTGACGTCATTTTTACTTATAAACAAAGAACGACCAATCGGATTTCTTCATTTCCGAGAAATTTTGATGGACGCTATCCAATGAGCTGATTGGATAAATTCAACGATTACAAAACTGTGATCCCATCGTTTGAAATATTTACTGGTTTTTGATTTCTTATCATACAAATGTAAAAAATCCTATCAGGAGAAAAACCTCACACATATTTGGAAACATTTTCAGAATTTCGTATTGATGAGGAATAAATGGACAGAAGACGATTTCATCCACATAAAGGGAAAAGATTATATCAATTGATTATTTCAGTCGCTTTAGTGGTAGGTAAGTGAATAAAAAATCGAATCTATATCGATACTAGCAATTGAATTTTTTGATGGATTATCTAATTTCAGGTCGTTAACATCACCCTGTTGTTATGTTTCTTCAAATCATACGATTTATTGTACAAACCGAGCATACCGTTTTGGATATATTTCACCACAGGTGTTTTCATCGCTACAAAAATTTTCATGGTGTATGCTTTTTATTCGGGTAGAACTTTACTTCTTGATTTGGTAAGGAAGTTCATTTCTATACAGATAACTCTTGCACTATGAAAAAGCTCATCAGTATTGTGATTGCTTTTTTAGACAACTTTTTTGTGCGTAATATTACTTTTATTTCAATTCCTGTGGGGTCTAATTACCACGTTTTCAATTGTACTAAATGCCGACAAAAATGCCGATGAAATCGCTACTCATTATCCTGTAAAAGAAAGAATGATCCAAGAGATGATCGAATTTGAAGATGAAGTAATCGTCATTTTAATAGTCATTTTATATCGGTTCGACTACTTTTTGATCTGAGGATCTACAAATATTACCTGGGACATTTTTTTGAAGTTTTCCTATCTCAAAGGCTGAAAAACCAACGTTGTTTGATTTCCAGTATTTCGTCAAGGGCTAATTGCATATTTGACATATTACTCGATGTTGTTTGGTACGTTTTTCAAGGAGCCGAATTCAGAATTCATACACTCGATTTTTTGAATCTGACCCCATTTCCCCAGGTGGTACCAAATTAGGTCTAAAAATTTGCAAAATGGAAAAAATTTGAGTGACGTGTGGTTTAAATTTTTTTTTCAAATTCTGAAGCTCAAAAATTTTACTGCTTATTTTTTTGATTTCGACTTTGTACCAACCTCATCCCCTAGCCCAACTCCTTTTTGTTTGAATTTGATAAAAACATCAGTTATTTTTTTTAGGATCACCGTCGAAATTTTTCTTCTCCATGATCCCCTCCCAGTTCCGGTCAGTACATTGGCACACCCTTCACAAATTCTTAGTTTTCATTAAAAATAATTGTTTCGTTCAGAAAATGGTACCTATGCTAAATTTTTATCAAAAAAAAATTCTTTTCAAAGGTTAATTAAGACTAAAAATATAGGTATAAGTAACAAGAATTGTGAAAAGTTGAAATTCATCTTTTCAATGATAAAAAAATATCTTCTGTAAGATTTTTAAAAAAGTGGTGATTTCTGGTAAAGAAATCCTAATCCATAGGTATAAAATTTATCAAGGTCGGTGAAAGTTTAAATGAACTATTTGTCTAAAATTAACTTGAAAAAGCTTCGTAGTTCTACAGCAAGCTAAGGCAGTTTAAACAAAGTAGATAATTTTTTTTCAGATTTTTGTACCGGTTTTTGAAAAATTATCAATACCAAATCATTAACAATTTTTTATAAAAATTGACAAAACACGGTTATTTTTCACCAAAATTAACAATTATTCTCCAAAATTTACAATTTTTTGTCAAAATTATCAATTTTTCATAAAATTAAAAAAGGTAATAATTTTAATTTAAATAAATAAAATCATGAAATGGCAATTTCCGCCAAAATTAGGAATTATAATTTTCATAGAAATTTTTCTAATTACTCCGCTCATTGGCACTGGAAAGTGGGTTGGGGGAGGGGTGAGCTCTATTAAATTACAAAACAACCAAAAAAAAATGTCTGGAAATCTTAATCTTGAAATGGTTGTACTTAATGGGATTTTATAGTTTGTCAATCCATACGACTGATCCAGATGGGGAAAAAATTAAAAAATCTTACTCCGGTCCAAAATTTAAAAAATTTGTTGAAATCAAAATTAAAAATTACTTAATTTTATCGATTAATTTCTGGGGTCATTTTGACTCTATATTTTAATTTCATGGTACCTAAGGGTACCAATTCAAGCGTTGAAAATGTCTCCGAATGTTTTCAATTTTGAACTTTCTCTGATGCTGGCATTGCCAAGAGAATCAACAATTGCAATTCTTTGCTTCTATTTTTTCGCAGTTATTATTTTGTGATTTGATTTGGCTCTTCATTAAAAATGTCGCAAATGATCGACCTCAAGATTTTTCATTTTTTAGGCCAAACTCAAGTTTTCTTGGAGAAGATTAGGGAATGAATCTAAAAACTGAAAGCATAATAACAAACCGCGTAGGTACTTTCCCTACCTACATTTGATCTGTTTTAAAATTTTGTCCCAAAGTTTTGGAATTGGAATGTTGCATCCCTTAAAGAGTTATGATCTCATCAAGAAAATTACCATGCTCAAATACTTTTTTAAAAACCAACTCACCGAGATTTTTTTTACAAATTTTATAATTATATTCTTGAACTTTTGTAATTTTGAACTTGAAAAATTTTCCGGTAAACGATCGTGGATCTGTTTTTAATCCTTTTCGCAACAGAATAAACCAAATTGCTCCAAAAGATATTTTTTATATAAAAAAAAAAAACTGGGAAGGAACTGTACCCCATCCCCCCCTTAGGAGGCTATTTTGAGAAAATTCTGAAAACCTAAGTCAATAAATAGTTGAACTGACATGGAATATGTATTAGGTACCTATTTAATTAAAATACCAAATGCCTATCCTTTTGGAAATCTAGAACAGTTTTTTTTTTCTTTTTTCATATCACAGAATCATTGTTGCTTTCCACGATCGCCTGAGCATGAACACAGTGAAAATTCATTTATTCTCATGACCAATGTGGATCATTCTGCTTGTGTGGGAATTTCTTGCGTTGATATCAATAAGATGAAAGCTAGAAATATAGCTGTATTTTTAATTACCGGGTACATCTTAATTTTCATCGGATTGGTAAGTTGACCCGAAAATTTTAATCTGCAATTTTATTTGTAATTTTTTCAATTTTTTTTTTTTACAGACTGCTATCATTATGATGCAAATATTATAAATAAATGAAGTACCTAACTTCAATTGTAGAAATGGATCTTCATTTCTTCACAGTGTAGACACATTTTACCAATATTTTAAGCGTCAATTCTTATTCAAAATAAGTATAATTTTAACAAAAATTAACGCCATTTGTAGTTTGTTCTTATTCAATCATAAATGTATTTCTCCTCGTTAATTTACAACCTTACAAAAGCGAATGCAATATACGAAGCTTTCGCGACATTCCATCGGTGAACCGAAAAAAATAGGTACCTACTTACTTAGGTACTTCGTCAATTTCTCAATAATTCGTCGTTTAAAAAATTCCATGGCATTCGAGGGATATTTTCTAAATTCTTTAAATTTTCCGATAGGTACCTACTTACATTCGTGTGGCAAATAATAAATTATGCAAAAAATGAACAAATATTGATTCGTTTTATGCATTTTAATTTTTTAAAAAATGCAATTCATTATGATTGATTCGGCATTTAAGATTTATGCTACTTCGAATCAGACGAAAACAGACCTTTTTTTCATGTTTTTCTCTTCCGGTCTTCATTTTCATAATAATATGATAATTTTCCAATGAAAAAAAAAAGACAAAAAAAACGAGTGAACTTCCAAAACGTATAGTAAATGGGTAAACAAAACTGGCACGTGCTATCGGGGATTTTTACCCAGAGAAGCCCAAAACCTTGACTCAAATTTTTTTGAGGAGGGAAGGGATGTCTTCTTTCAGGAATAAACATACTTTTGAAATTACCACCCAAAATCACAACCCATCAATGCATTAACGTGATATTACGTAAGTCACAGAATTTCTAAATATCCTTGATAGGTCTGCAGACCAAAAATTCTCCAAATTGAAAAAATTTATGAATGACCAATCAAATGGTTTTTCTTAAAGATTTCTTCGAAACTTTTACTAACTTTTTGACCGATTTCAGCCTGTTGAAAAGCTCGATTTTAAGCAATAACATATTTTCGGAGACGAAAAAATGTGGCAAACTTGAAGAATAATGAATGAATAGTTGCATTTTATTGTCACCGTCAAAAAAACATCAACATTCCGATTAAATTTGAATTTTTAATAATCAGAGATCTGAGACCAATCTGATCAAAATTTTTCAATACCTATATTTTAATGCCAAATTAAATCCAACAAAATGTCAAAAAATAAAAAATTTTATTGTAATTGTCATAACCTGATACTCAGCACTATGTACAATACCACACTTACCAAAACCAACAAAAAATGATTAGGAATTAGAAACAACATTATCTTTCAAAATAATTTTCATTTATTGAACTGCAAATACATATGTACATAGTAAGTTAGTAACATACAAAGACATATGATGAACTTTAGCAATAAGTACATAAAAACAAATACATGGTAAAATGATTCAGAGACTAGATAGTACTTTAATTTTTTTTTTCAATTTCAATTTTTTAAAATTTCTATTCGGCACTAAAATATTTCTAAAAGAAATTCGATTATCAAACAATTTTCTATATCATCTGGCCAAATTGATTTTTTTTTTTTAAATAGGTATCAGAAATTCTTCATCATCTGGTCAAGTTGAATTTTTTTAAAGAAAATTCGAGTTTTAAAAAAGTACAAAAATTATTTTGCAAAAATCTCTTTTTCTCAATTTAATTTTTTCTACTCCAAAATTTTTCAATTTGAAATTTTTAAAATTTTTTTTGAACTTGAAAATTTTTCTGCGCAGTCTGAAATAAAATTTTTCAATTTGAAATTTTTAAAATTTTTTTGAACTTGAAAATTTTTTTACGCAGCCTAAAATTTTTATATTTCTCTCAACTTGTTTCATTTTTTCAGTTCAACAAGAAGTCAAAGAATATCAATAATTGCATTTTTAATTTTTCCCATTTTTTTCGACAAGAAAAAGATTTATAATTGGAAAATTTTTCAAGAAAATAAAAACTTTGGAAAATTTTGATTGGAAACTTCAAGTAAATCCAAATAAAAAGAGCGATTTTTTCCGTCCCACTTTCACAGACTTCGGACTGTCAGACTATTTTTGAGTCTGGTGTGGTTAAAAAAATCGACCTTTCCATTTTCCATGGAATAAGGACGTCCCTACCTAATTATACCTAATATAAATTACTCTAAAAAAAATACATATACACGAAGCTTGCACCTAACAAAAAAATATCATTTCAGAAACAAAGGGAAATTGTTGCCAAGTTAGGAGAGGGAAATTTTTAAAAAGATCAATTTTTGGGCTACCTAGTCATGTGGGGGGGGGGGGGGAATAAAACAAAAAATGAATACCAAACCTGGATTCTTCGACATTAGGACTGAAAAGAGAAGAATTATTTCATAAGGAGGAGGATCAGGAAGGAACCTATACTCCGCGACGGAAAAGAGGTAACATATTTATCAAGACATACACAGAGGAAAAAAATTATATCCAGTTAATAAACATAAGTACACATAATAATACCAAACCTGAATTCTCCGACATTAGGACTGAAAAGAGCAGGAACATTTCTTGAATAGGAGTGAACCTGTTTGAAAAAAATACTCCAATTCCATCTTTTTCGAACAGATGAAAAATTTATCCCCATGGATGAGGGGTAGTAAATTGCTTGTACATAGGCAATTACACTGATTTCCGCAAAAACATGAGAATTATAAAATTTTTTACGATAACGTTCGTCTTGTACGACTTTGAATATTGTAATGAGAAAAAATGTTGATTGCAATAATTGTATGCAGGTATTACGTTCATTATAAAACGATGTTTGCGGTTGCGTTCATGTTGCATGACTTGCACGATTTCAAATCGAGATCGGTAAAAATAATACCGATCAACCTACCTTTAATAAGTATCTACTGAAATGAAAACGAAAATTGGGATGTAGGATGGTGAGAGGAAGGAGTAAACGGACACGAAATGAAACAATCAGTACCTATCACATCACTGAATTTTTAGTAATTTTTGCCAAATTCCGCAATTATGTTGGAATTTGGACGAAAAATTTATTCCAGAAAACAAGACACCTGTTTTAGGTCATATTGAGAACATCGACAAGACCCGTTGTCGATGCGGAGCGAAAATGACATCAATCTCACGAGCTGAGCCGGTACATCCGATGGGATCGCATCCATTGTATGATTGCCCTTCCATCCAACTGGCGTACCCGAGGGGTAAGTTGTGCAATCAAAGTTACGTTCCAACGTATCCTCCAGCCACCCAGACTGGCCGCTTGATTGAAGCCAAAACGCTCGATTTTCCCTAGAAGTGTGGTAGCAATTTTGAGATAAAAAAAAAAAGATCCAAACAAATACGACTCCTGCACTGATAGGTACTATGGAAATGGGAAAAAAGGATAAGAACTTTCTCTGGAGCTAAAATCTCGTTCATTATGATAACATTATAATAAAATTGTAGTATCTGGTACACTTGCAAGTACCGCAAATTATCTCAGGAGCTAAAATCTCCTTCATTACGCCAATATTATAATAAATTTCGTATAAATAGGTATCTGGTACACTTGCAACTTGCAAGTACCTCGATGAATATTATCAGCAGTATGTGCGTATGTGGATTATGAAACTGCCTTCAATTGCCGTTGCATTCATGTTGCAAAAATTTGAATAGAAATTATAAGTAATAATACCTATTCACCTACCTTTGATACTGAAAAGAGAACAAAAATTAAAGGATAGGATGAAGAGAGGAAGGAGTAAACAGAAGAGAAATGAAAGAATCAGTATCGCTGAATTTCAGTAAATTTACAAAGTTTGGTTTTGAAAAAACCGGTCGCCAAATTCCGCAATTATGTCGGAATTTGGACGAAAAATTTAGTCCAGAAAACAAGACACCTGTTTTAGGTCATATTGAGAACATCGACAAGACCCGTTGTCGATGCGGAGCGAAAATGACATCAATCCCACGAGCTGAGCCGGTACATCCGATGGGATCGCATCCATTGTATGATTGCCCTTCCATCCAACTGGCGTACCCGAGGGGTAAGTTGTGCAATCAAAGTTACGTTCCAACGTATCCTCCAGCCACCCAGACTGGCCGCTTGATTGAAGCCAAAACGCTCGATTTTCCCTAGAAGTGTGGTAGCAATTTTGAGATAGGTAGAAAAAAAAAGATCCAAAAATACGACTCCTACATTGATACTGAGGAAATTTGAAAATAAAGGATAAGAATTCTTCTGTAGAATAAAAATTCGGAGAAAAGATCTCCTTTACTGCGCCAATATTACAAAAAATAATAATAATAATAAATAAGTATCTGGTACATTTGCAAGTACCTCTCTATGAACAGCATCAGTGGTATGCAAATTCGATTCAGTTTTTACACACAATCAAGTATCAGGTACACTCCAAAGTACCCATAATCGGTATAGAAATTCAATTCGATTTATATCGATTTCAGGAAATGGCGAATCAAAAATGTCGTATTGAAAAATATATGCAGTACCATTATTCGCCAATATACAGCGATCATCCGAAAATATGTATAGTTTGTATTCATGATAAGTAAATTATTAAAAATGTGTGGAAAATTCGTAGATCGTGGATGAGTTGTCTTTCCAACAAATATTAAGTAAATTCTTATGAGTATGCAGTCGTTGTATCATGATAACAAATAGGTAATAATTTGGTAGCTTTTCGATTTGTCATATTTCCAACAAATATCAGCTTCTTATGAGCATGCAGTCGTAGCATCACAACGAATATTCATTTCTTATTGTCGCATCATCGGTCAACAATGGGGCTTAGTAGAGACTAGGTAGCCAAATCATAGGCCAAAATTCCAAAAATTTCAAGTCAGATTTACGTATTTAAGTTCATAATTAAAATGAGAAAGTTAGCAATGAAATAATTCTAGAGTAAAATTGTATCAAAAATTCTGAATAAATCGAAATTTTTTAAAAATGGCAACAATGTATCAAAACTGAGCTAGTTTTTAATGTAAAAAATTTTTAAAACTTCAGCAATTCAATAAGCAATGATTTTGAAATTAAAAAAATTAAAATCAATTAATTGGTGGGGGGAGGGTGAATTCACGAAAATGTGTAGCAATTACAAACATCGTGAATACGTATTGCAAGCTAACGCGAATGAATAAAATAAAAAAAATTGTAAAATTTCAAATCAAACTCACCCAATACGAGGATGCGAATTTCCGATGAACCGGTTCAGGAGGCAGTAATTACTGATGTTGTTCTGGGTAGAGTGAGGTGGGTTCCGATCCTAAGAAAGATGAAAATGTAAAATTAAATAATGAACATGTTATGATTAAAAATCAACACGGTTATTTCTACATAAAAATAGATAAGCATTCTGCACCATCGAGACAAAAAGAACCTAATACTACAAAATTTAAAAAATATCAATTCGTAAAGAAGCAGGCAATGAACAAAAACTAAAAAAAAAAAACAAATTGAAATAGAAAGAAAAATTTTAGGCAACATTTTACCAAAAACACAGAAATGAAAAAATTATAATTATTTGAAAAAAGAAATGGAAAATCGCTCATTATCTACCAAAAGAGTCTGGTCCAATTTCCTGACTTCTAACAAAAAATCAAATACTATAATTCCAGAATCTTCACAAGATAATAAGCACAATCATCTAAAAAAAAAATGAGAAGAAAATGTTTGAAAAAAAACCTAATGGGTACCTATTTGAAAAGAAAATGATTTAGGAATGAAAAAAATCGAATACATCATTTGGAGAAATTCCGACAAAATTTTGACGGGAGAAATTCGTTACAAAAAATCAATAATTAAAAAAAAGAAACAATTACGGAAAACTTGAATGATGAAAAAATAAAGAATTGATGAAAAAATTGGATAACATCCGAGAACTTTTTGATAGGTATAATTAGGATGGAAAAAGATTACCATTCGAAAACGAATTATTAAAAAAAAAAAGAAGTTTTATCAGAAAATGGTAATTTCGTACTCAAGACTTCACAATAGATACGAATTATAACACTGAAATTTTTCGAAAAATCTGAATTGTAATGAAAAACATTCCAAAGAATCAAAATCAAAAAAAAAATTACAGCAAACAAACGGATGAAAAAAAGAATACAAAATCATAAATCCGATATCATTCGAGAAATTTTCGAAAAATGTGAATCGAAAATGTAACAAATGATCCACTTGACTGAAATTTCAACGAAATAATAGAAACGAATTTAGTAATATAATATAAATCAAAATTTCACCAAAATAATCTGGTACATTTTTTTCAAAAAAAATCAAGTAAAAAAAGACGGCGAAAAAGATGAAATCGAAAAATCAAATAGGAATAAAAAAATTCAAAATAATAGAAACAAAAATTACAAAAAAAAATGCAAAGGTGACGAAAAAAATTACAAAGAAATTCAGGTGAAATCAAAAAGTTATATTGAAAGATCCAAGATCACAAATTGAGATATTTTTATACCAATAGGATATATCAATCAAAAATGAAGAAATGCTTTCATTGAAAATAATCGATATTGAAATACTTACATACAATAAAAAACGAAAAAAATTGATGGGAAGATTCGCAAAACTTTTTTCAAAATTTAAAAAATCAAAAAATTAGATAAACTGAATTGAACAAGTTTTTAAAAATATGTAGGTACTCGTAAGCTCAAATGCAAAATTTGAAAAAAAAAATCCAAAAATGAAAAAATTAAACAGGGTGAAAGATTTCTGGTAAAATGTTGCAAATAAAAATCTGAAATTAAAAAAAAAATCGTTGGAAAAAATGATAGCGGAATCAAAACGAGATGATTTATATACAAGAGATCAAGCATCATCATAAACGAAATTTACAAATGTAAAAGGCGCAATTACTAAAATCAAAAAGAAACCATTGGATTAAAAAATCGGATCCTTCAATTGAAGGAATTCTAGCAAAATTGACTGGAAAAATTCTTTTTCAAAAATAAAAAATTGAAAATTTAAAAAATCATTTAGATAACATCGGAGGAATTTTTGAAAAAATCAGAATTAAAAAAAGATTACTAGCCTATTCAAAAACAAACAAAGAAAATAAATTTGATTGAATAATGACAAATTCGCAGTGTAGACTTCGCAATCTGTTGAATACAGTTGAATTTTTATCAAGGAATACGGATGTAAAAAAAAGAAAAATACTGACGAGTCAAAAATCCAATAACATTCGAAAATTTTTAGAAAACATGTGAAATGAAAATCTCAATCTTGAACGAGATGAAAATAATTTCATAGAATTTACATTAAATAGAAATTTCATAGGTACCAAATAATTTGATACATTTCTTTCAAAAAAAAAAAATGAAAAATAATTATTAAAGGAGTAAAAAAATTCGTCGATGACATAATGAAGTAAATCGAATAGAAATTAACAGAAAAAATAACTTTTTCAAAAAAATAGGTAAAAAAAACAGAAAAATTCGAAACAGGCAAAAAAATGCAAATGACAATGAAAAAAAAACAATTCACCAAAAAATTAAGATGAAATCAAAAGAAAGCAATTTCAAAAAATGGAGACTACAATAATTTCAGAAATTTTTGTGAATACAACATATTTATCAACAATGAAGAATGCTTTTATTGAAAACAATCGATATTAATAAATAAAATTAAAAACGAAAAAAACTTAATGGAAAGATTCCACTCACCATTCATCTTGTTCAAGTTCTCATACGAAAATCTTTATAAGCGGTACAGCTTTTCTGCAATTTTTGTAACAGCTCGTTATTCTTCATCGTCTCAATTATTATCATTGGATATCTGCACGTCGAGACCTAAAAAATTACACAATTGATTATATTTCTAATCGAAAAAAAAAAGTAAAAAAAAACTTAAAACTGAAGGGAAAAAGTTAAATCGATGAAAAAAATGGTTGAGGTATTCAGTAACATACTACAAAAAAAATACAGGTAAAAAATCCGGGATTTTGATTCGGGAATTTCGACAAAATTAGCTCATGAAATTTAACCCAAATTTTTTTTTAAAAAAATAATAATCACGGAGTAAAAAAGTTCGTCGATGACAAAATGAAGAAATCGAGTAGAAATTAACAGAAAAAATAACTTTTTGAAAAGAATTTAAAAAAAAAAAAACAGAAAAATTCGAAACAGGCAAAAAATGCAAATGACAATGAAAAAAAAATCAGTTTACCAAAAAATTAATATGAAATCAAAAGAAAGCAATTTCGAAAAATGGAGACTACAATTTCAGAAATATTTGACAATACAATATATTTACCAACAATGAAGAATGCTTTAATTGAAAACAATCGATATTAATAAATAAAATTAAAAACGAAAAAAACTAATGGAAAGATTCCACTCACCATTCATCTTGTTCAAGTTCTCATACGAAAATCTTTGTAATCGGTACAGCTTTTCTGCAATTTTTGTAACAGCTCGTTATTCTTCATCGTCTCAATTATTATCATTGGATATCTGTACTTCGAAACCTAAAAAATTACACAATTGATTATATTTCTAATCAAATTACGAAAAAAAAAAGTAAAAAGAACTTAAAACTGAAGGGAAAAAGTTTAATCGATGAAAAAAATGGTTGAGGTATTCAGTAACATACTACAAAAAAAATACAGGTAAAAAATCCGGGATTTTGATTCGGGAATTTCGACAAAATTAGCTCATGAAATTCAACCCAAATTTTTTTTAAAAAATAATAATCACCTAAATCAAAGTACTTAATACATACATATAAATCAAAAATAAATTGATAGAAACAATTGAGGTAGGTTTAAAGGGAGGGAAAAGGCAAAATTAAAGAAATGAAACGAAATTGACGAAATATACCAACGATGGAATCAAAAGAAACTAAAGAAAGCCATTTAGAAAATTTTAGTTCTCAATCTGAGAAATTTTGCTGATACAATATCTGCCAAAAATAAAGAAATGGTCAAGTATCACTACAGATAATTGATATTGAAATGAAATAAACAACAACAATAATTTCATAAATCAAAAAATACGAAAAACGGATTTGTGAAAATACAGGGTACGGAAGCTCACCATTTATTGTGTTGAAATTCGCATACGAAAATTTTTATAAACGGCACAGCCAGCTCCTTAGTCATCATCGTCTCAATTATCAACGGATATCATGCACATCTGGACCTAAAAATTACATAAAAGATTACATTTCTACTTGAATAACAAATGAAATGCGTCAAACTAACTAATAATTGGAGGGAAAGAAATGAAATCGACGAAAAAAATAGATACATAAGGCATTAAATATGTAGTATATGTACTGCAAAAAAAAAAAAAAAAAAAAAAAACGAAAAGAAAACTACCTAGGTACAGGTAAAAAATCGGATATTTTGATTTTAGAATTTTGACAAGAGCTCATGAAATTCATCCCGAAAAATTGGCTATTTAAAAAAAAAATTCATCCCGAAAAATTTACAATTAAAAAAACAATCACCAAAAACAGAATTATGTACCTATATCTGACTGGAATATGAAAAAAATTCACGAAATGGATGGGAAAATACACAAGAAAAATTTTATGAAACACCATAAACAAAATGATAAAGAAAAATTAAAAGATCGTATTATGATAATCTGGGAAATTTAGAACCGAAATGAAAAAGAGTACAATCATGGAAAATCGTCAAAATCCAAATTAAATTGAAATGAAAAAACGTACGTTATCAATATCATAAATTTAAAATTTAAAAAGTAAAAACCCATCTATAAAAAGTAGTTTTTAAAAAAGCAGAGTTCTCAATTTGAAAAGAATTGATATTGAAATGACATAAAAAACGACAAACTTTCAAGAGAAAAATTTGTGAATTTTTTTTTTCACAATTTCATAAATCAAAAAATGCGAAAAATTGGATAAAATAAATTTTTAAAAATGTAGAGTACGGAAGCTTACCATTTAATAGTAGGTAAGTATTAGAGTTCTCATACAAAAATGTTTATAAACGGCACAGCATTTTTGGATCTTTAGTGACAGCTCTTCGTCATCATCGTCTCATTTATCAGCAGATATCTGTGATGCATATCTGGACCTAAAATTACATAATTTATTAGGTACAATTCCAACAGAAGAACAAAAAAAATGAATTGAAATATAACTGAAGACGGAAAAATGAAATCGGTGAAACAAATAGATGAGGTATTACCTAACATACTGGAAAAAAATGTGAAAAAAAACAGAGATGAGAAATCAGATATTTTGATATGAAAATTTTGACAACAGGAGTTTATGAAATTCAAAAATATGAAGAATTACCTAAGTACACGAGAAAAATTTCCTTGCTTAACGCGATGAAATCTAAATGTAACGGAATTAAAAATTTTCCAAAAAATCCTCGAAATTCGAACCAAATTGAAATAAAAAAACGTACTTACGTTACCAATTATCATTATTCAAAAATTTTTTAAAAGGAATTTTTACCAAAAATTGAAAAGTAATCATCATTACGATATTTAATAAAATTAATTAATATTCAAAAGATGAAAAAATGCACGAAAAAAATTCAACATGAATAAAAAAAATCAAAATTACCTTTATCAAGTGTGGCCAAAAAACTTCAGAACAGCAGTTTTCACCAACTAATGATGTCGAAGTTCTTGAATAATTTGTCTCAGAAGCCAAAATTCGATGTGATTATCGCAGTCGGCGAGAAGACGCTGTAATTCAAAAATAAAATTGAAAAGAAACGAAACGAAAATAGTAAAATAAGTTTAGGAATAATTTAAAAAAAAAATAGAATAGAAATAAAAAATAAAAAATGAAGAAATCACGAAAAATCAATGAAAAACCCCGAAAAAATCAGTCAAAAAAAGATACAGTTCAGAAAATTTCCCACCAAACATATTTTTAAAATCATTCACTAAAATTTATCAAAATTCAAACAGAATTAAACAAATTATTCGAAAAATTTTGAACCAAAAATATTAATTTATAGAAAATGAAACGAAATTGGCAAAGAAACAAAATTAAATGAAAAAAAAAACCACTGGAAAATGCAACTTTGATAATGAAAAATTGAAAATGATTTACCTACTGAATGAAGTTACGAAATTTTTGAATGAAACGTCTTCCAAATAGTGTACAATCCTATTTCGAAAATTTCTCTGGATCCTGTATTCGTGGGAGCCGGCGACCAGCAACATGACACTGAAATTCAAAAATAGAATTGAAAAGAAACGAAACGAAAATAGTAAAATAAGTTTAGGAATAATTTTTTTTAAAAATAGAATAGAAATAATTATGAATAAAAAAAAAATGAAGAAATCACGAAAAATCAATGAAAAAAACGAAAAAATCAGTCAAAAAAAGATACAGTTCAGAAAATTTTCCACCAAACATTATTTTAAAAATCATTCACTAAAATTTATCAAAATTCAAACAGAATTAAAAAAATTATTCGAAAAATTTTGAACCAAAAATATTAATTCATCGAAAATGAAACGAAATTGACAAAAAAACAAAATTGAATGAAAAAAAAAAAAAATCAACTTTGATAATGAAAAATTGAAAATGATTTACCTTCTAAATGAAGTTACGAAATTTTTGAATGAAACGCCTTCCAAATAGTGTACAGTCCTTTTTCGAAAATTTCTCTGGATCCTGTATTCGTGGGAGCCGGCGGCCAGCAACATGACACTGAAATTCAAAAATAGAATTAATGAGACGAAATAAATTAAATGATAAAAATAGTGTATAATAAACTGCAAAAATTTTGAACCGATTATCTAATGAAAAAATAAATTTTTGAAAAATACAACTTTCATATATTCACTTCACGTAGTTAATTAGTTGAAAAAAATTCGAAACTGATTATTTCACTTCATACAATTTAATGAAAAAAACGAGAAAAAAAATCAAAACTCAAAAATTCGACATTAGGAAATTTTTTGAAAATTTGAAACGAAACAGAAAAGACGAATTTAATGAAAAAATGCACAAGAAAAATTCAACTCGAATAAAAAAAAGATAAAACAAGTTTTAAAAAATACAACGGCAGTACTTACCATGTGTAATGATGTTTTTCAATCAGTGTGATTATCATTTATCCCTACCTCGAGACCTCATTAGGAAAAAAATAAAAAACAATGAATGCCCAGGCCTGTGCATTGTTCCTATTCCGACAACAACCAAAACCAAAACACAACGAAAGACCAAAAAATTTGAAAAACAACCAACACAACGAAAGCTTCAGATTTAAAAACCAATGACCACCATAAAGAAATAAAACCAAAATCAAAGCACAGCAAAAGCCCCAAATACGAAAACAAACGCAATAAAACCTCCAAATTAAAAAACCACCTCGAAGTTGAGAAAAGAGAAATTAAACGACAGAAGCCAAATAATAAATCTTGAAACAGATCATATCGAAAATTAAAAATATTTAAGACGAAACGATCAACACCAAGAAAACCAATAACGAAAAAAATCACATCTAAAACTCTACGAATTAATTTCTATAAGAAGATAGGAAGATCCCTACACGATGTTACTAATTCGACTATAACTGAAGGACTAATTCTAAATTTGAAAATCACACAGGCATCGTCACCAAAACGTAAAAGTACCTACCTAATCTAACCATAATACCCTCTCCCTCCCCCCCCCCAAAAAAAAAAATATGAGCAAGAATCAAAAAAAAAAAATGATGACAAATTGTGCTCTGATTGGATCCAACCCCCAATTCGCTTCTCCCACTTTCCTAAATCTTTATTCGAACATTTTGCGAAAAGAATCAAAAAAATGACTCATTAAAAAGATATGCCGACTGAATGGAGATTCTAGACTTTTTCCAATACTATTGAACCTTATCAACAACATGCGCGTAGGTACGTAAAAATGATGACTCAATGATTCATTGAACAAGCACGCTGACAAAATGACGACTCTACAGGCATGAAAAAGACTGAAATTTAATCAAAAAAAAAAAAAAAAAAAAGGCATTGTATTGTATGCGAGTTTCAAAATGGTTGAATTCGATAGATAAAATTCCAATCCGAGACTGAGTCACTTGTTGGGTTTTTCCAGTTCTATTCAAACCTGAATACACTAGTTGGAATTTTGTGTAGCCGGTACAGGTAAAATTTTCTAAGGTTAAATTCGAAAAATAAAATTCCAATTTGGGAACCAGACTTTACAATTCTAACAACGACATGGTACCTAACAAATGATACTAATCCTGTCAAGGCAAGACCGAAACTTAATCGAATAAAGGCATTGTATATTTTATCAGGATTATACAAATGAAACGAATCGGAATTTTTGGCCGATGAGACGGTGATGAATATTTCCAAGGCTAAATTCGATGAATTCTGTTTTGGGATCTAGACGCTTGTTGGATTTTTTTTTAGTTTTATCCAAACCTGAACCCATGGTCAAAAAGGGCATTGTGTGTAAGAGTCGTAGAAATGAGACGAGTCGGAATTTCAGGGCGATAGCGAACAACTTCAAGGTTAAATAAAATTCCAAATAGATGAATCGAAACATATGACGCATTGAATTGTATTTATACCTACAACCCTGGGGTTGCATATCAAACGAGCTGGGTTTTTCCTGAGAGGTTTTAATTCCAAAAAAAATTTCAACAAGAGCCGAAGGTACGACAGTATTCTATATCAATTTTAAAAACTATGGGTGGTTGGGCTGATAAAATGAAAATCACAAGTCGAATTTCGTATGTACATAATCAATGGAAATCAAGTTTTATTTTTTCAATAAAAAAGGAATTGTAGGGATTTTTTTGAATTTACGAAATTTCATCTTAGTGGAATTGGAATTAAAACAACAGTGTTTTTTTTTTAATTTTTTGGAAAATAATTTTTTAAAATTCTGAACGAAATCTGAAGACCTGAGGTCAAAAAGAAATTGACTATTAATGGAAAAAATGTTCAACTTTGATATTAATTTAAAGGTATTTACGGTATTACTCATCCCATATGAAATTTCTCGTTTGTTAACAAAAAACGGCCCATAATAATGAAAACTTCAACTTTACTGTATGCAAATTAAACATCCAAAATTTGATTTCAGAACCTTAGAAAAACTAATATCTTAGAACCTACAAAATACATAGCACTAATATCACATAAAAAATTTCGCTGGTGTAAAACGCAATTATGCTACCTACGTTTAAGTAAAAATAAACTCGTCATATTTCTGAGTTTGGACAAAAAAAATCTTAACGTTACATAATTGAACACGTTATTAAGCCAAATTCAACGTACAAAAAATTGCATCGGATCACATTCAGTTCACATGTTCTTCTATAATTCCATTCAACTTACAAATAAAATTGGTAATATTGAAATGGGCACAACGTTGCAGGACTTTCGACACACTAAAGTCATGGTAAAATATTATATTAAGACTCGTACGTAACAGGCGTCAAAAAACCTTTTCCTTATACCGGTACAATTGAAAATTATAGCTGCCTATGAACACCGCTACTATCTGCCACTACGTTCTATGGCGGTTTAGGCACCGGAAGCATGAAAAAAATTAAGGAGATCGTAGCGTTAAAAAGAAAACAAACGAAAACAAAATTTATAAACGTGAACGTACTAAAAAAAAAAAATAGACTCGATACAAAAAAAAAACAAACGAGACTATCACAAAAATAATAAAATTCCTACAACTAGATAAAAAAAAATGCATTGTAACAAAACAGGAACAATGTAAAACGCGGATATGATTCGTGAAAATGAAAAAAATAAAAATAAAAAAGCGAAACCTTAGAAATATGAGAAAAGGGTAAGTATACGAGTTAAGGCGCTATAGTTAAGTCTTTAAAAAAGTCTCCTATTTGTTTAACAGTCTTCAACATTTTATTATTCTTGGCGTGCTTCAGCTTATTCAGTTCGTATTCGTATTCGACCAAACGTTTCTCGAACAGTTCTGCAAAATAAAAATTCAAAATTTAATACGAGGGGTAATTATCAAGAAAATGTCAGATTTTGACATTTTTATTACTCGAAAAATCAAGCGAGGGGGAGAGGGGAATCGAAAATTCGAAGGGTTTCGAACTTAGCAAGAGAGGTTCAAAATAGATGACCCTGCTATAAAGAAGGGACCCAGCGTGGAAAAAAAATTGATGTCTCTTTTCTCTCGTTTTTTATCCATATGACATCAAATCTGGACCAAACACATGAAAATAAAAACATCGATTTCTGTACACAAGGTCCCTTCTTTACGGCAGGGTCACACATGCGTTTTTTTAAAACACCTTCTTAGATCATTTTTATACGATTATTTTACCAAAAGAAATTAAAAAGAAGTATGTAATATTAAAAAAAACTTTTGAATTTTTTTTCAGAAGTACACGTTTTTTTACTTCTGGAATCCATTTCTGGAGTGATTTCGAGTTGAAATCTCTAAGAAATCTCTGAAAGGTAGTCGAGAGAAAAAAAAGTGGGGAGGAGGGACCAAAATTGAAAATTTTCAATGTCATCACATGAGGAATCAAAAGGTTTGTTTAGGGCACTCCTAACGTCTTAAAAAATGATTTTCATATCTTTTATCAAAACTTTGGATCACCCCATTCAAATCCATTCGTTTTCGGTGTAATTTCAAAAAAAAAAAAAAAATGGAAATGGACCTCTTATTCAAATTTTTGGAAAATTCAATTTTCACCTATTCAAGTAGAATTCATATTTTTCGATCTGTTGAGACCATTTCAGAGGTAACGCTGACCTGAACCTTCAAAGGAGTTCTGGAAAGGTAGCAGGGAGGAGGGAGTATGAGGGCAAAAAAATCATAATTTCTAAAGAAGTCTTGAAAGGGGCAAATCTGTTCTCAAAATTTTAAAACGATTAAAATTATTTATGAAAATGCATTTTTTTGGTTCCCCGGAATTCACTTCTGAGGTAATTTGTACCCGGGTCCATTTCATAGACTTTTTGAAGATAATTGCAAAAACCAGGGAAATTTAAAAAAAATTATTCGACCCCTCTCCTTCCCTACCCATCTGAATAAAATCGATCAAGCGGTCAAAAAATATATAATCAATAAGAAATTAAATTTTAAGCGATTTATTAAGAAATTTTATGCATTATTTTATGAAAATTGTATGACTGAGAGAACTTTTTTTTTTGAAATATGAATAATTCAAATTGAGAAAAATGGATAACCCATCATGCTAAATCTCACGGAAAATTTGTAATCACACAATTTTTAATAAATATGGCATCATTTTTTTGAGCAATATAATGTAGGCGCAGCTGCTTCTTTAACGAAGTTCTGGTTTGTATTTTCATTGAGCATCAAGGTACAGCTTTTATTTCATTTGTATGCAACGATATCAAAAATATTTGCCAGTTTAAAAAAATACAGATTTTGATATCAAGTTTGATGCTCCTCCACTCCTTTTTTTACACTGAGTCGAGATTCTTACATCCTTTTGGTGAAAAATTGCCACAAAAATGAATTCCATCGAAAAACCCCATTTCGATTATCAATTCAAAATTTCAAAATGAATTTATTCCTCTTGGAGAGACACACCAACAAATATACGTACTTCTCGATTCTGTAGAATACGAATGAGTTTCCACGAAAGCTGAAAAAGCAGCAGTCTCGACAAACCATTCTAAAAACATTCGAATCGAATGCGTAGTAGTAATTCTCAAAAATGCTTCTTTCTGCAATCACATAATGACATACGCGAAACCCTATAAGTAAACTCAGCTCCCATAACAAGTTAATTTTATACGAAATAAATCACGTACTTGGATCGTCATTCTCTGATCTAAATTACCACGAATAATATATCGTCTGTAGTTATTTAGCAATTCTACAAATAATCTGGTGAATGCTTCGCAAGCTAATAAATTGTTAGTTTGGGTTTCCGACGAATGAGCCAACTGCAGAGCGTTCTTCAATCCCATAGTGAGATGCTTTGGTAATATGGATTGTTCGTCGCCTACTTTTTTTAATACTTTTTGTTCGTCGATATCGACTACGATGACCTGGAATCAATCGAATATTTCGATTAGATTTCCTTAGACGGAAATGTTCTAACAATTAAAAATATTTCATACTTGTTGGATATTATTCATGGTTGGTAAAATTTGAGAGTTGTCGGTAGGTTTAAGTAGGCCGATCAGATAAGGAGTGGGAGCTTCGCATAGGTCATTGATCGATATCACTGTTGAGGGTACGACTGTAATTAAGGTGTGCTGCCATTCGAACGGTAAAAGGGCGGTTTGAAGTCCTTCGATGCACGATGAAAGTTTACTGGAGAAAAAAATACGTGAATTAGTCATCAATCGATAAAGTTTCATGAAATTGGGGTTAAGACTAAATATGTACTTTAATTGAGTAATTTTGTAAAAATTGCTGAAACCCATTCACATTTTAAAAATTTGTTTCGTTTAAAAATTTTAAAACTTTTACCGATTTTTTTTTAATTCAAAAATGCTGATGTCATCATTTTTACATTTTTTTTCCAACGTCATCAAAAATTGTATATTATTTCTATGTGCTAAAAAGAAATCAAACAAAAATTTTTTGCATTTATCGGCATAATTATTTTTGGAGATTTTTATATTTTCTGCTAACATGATCCTAGAATTTTTTTACAACATCAAAAATGTTACAGATATCAGCAGAAAACATTTTTAAAAAAATAGAAAAAATAATTACGTTGACACTTTCAAAATCTGGTACTTATTGGAAAAAAAATATCAACAAATGATAATGTCAAAATTTCTAGTTTTATTATAAACAGTTCTCAGAATTTTTAGTGATGTCAAAAATAATGTTTTAGTGACGTCAATAAAAAATATAATGAAATTGTGGTATGATAAATTGATGATTTTGTCGTTGCAGAAATTTGATGGCATTAGCAAAATATATTTCGAAATTGATATATAAAATTTAGCAGACGTGGCAAAAATTTCAGCTCATGTGAAATTTTTTTTAGCAATATCGATTTTTAAAAAACTTTGTAAAACGATGTATGCTGATGTTCTCATTTCTAAAATTTTTGCTCACACATGAATTTTTCTGATGATGTCAGCACAATGTATCAATCAATAAAGATGACAGAAAACAAAATTGTAAAAATCTGAAAATTTGATGCTGAAATCCTCAAAATTTTAACCAATGTTAACCAAAATTCAAAATGCTTACATCATCATTTCTAATTTTAAAAATATACATTGCTGATGTCGAGAAAAATTTTACAAATGTTTGCATTATTTACCAAAGGTTTTTATGGTCAAATTTATTTGACAGTAAAAAAAATATCAATGTCAGTAATTCTAACGTAATTGATTTTTTGTGTTTTGCTGACGTCATCGAAAATTTTGTAAATATTAGCACTATTATTTTTGGTTTTTAAATGTTTTTTTTTTGACTTCATTGAAAATCGACATTTTTCAATATTTTTTTACCATCAAATTTTTTTTGGTTTCACTTAAAATTTTACCAATATTTTGCCAATTTTTTTTTTTAGATTTCTTACATTTCTGTTAACATTACCCAAAAATTTTTAATGCAGATCATTTTTCTGAAAACGACAGAACAAATTCAAAACTGCTGACGCTATAATTTTTTGCTAATACCAAAAAATATTTCTCAGAAAATTTTCGAAGTTTGAAATTCTGACATACCTTATAGAAGAGCTTAACAAAATGACTTTTCTTTCCAACAACATGCTGGAAAAAATTAACAAAAACACATTGACTTTCATATACTCCAACGTCCTGGCCAAATTCAGATCTTCCATTCTAGAATCTGACGATCTCTTAATTATGAGTTCGTTAGCTTCTTCGATCCTGTACATGAAAAAAAATTAACGACTCAATTTACGCACGAAAGTAGGTAAAAATTCCAGACACTCACGGTTCTTCGATAGAGGGATGGACTAAAATACCTCCACCTAAGGTAGGAAATCTGGTCTCGTACAGTTCTCTAACGAAGCTGAAAAATTCCACTTCTGTTTTCCCATGTCTAGCTTCTACTTCTTCCAAAATCTTTACAGAGTAGGAATTCATTCAAATATTGAGATTTTTAAAGATGAAAATAAGTACTACTGAGGGAATCACTTACTCTGAAGTAGAATTCGTTAGCTTTATGGGACGACAGGACACAGTACGATAGAGGTAATAAAGCAGATTCTCCTTCTGGCCTGACTCTAATACAATACACATATTTTCTTTGACCACCTTCGGTCGTGACTGTGACCGTATAGTATCTATTGCTGGAGCTCAGATCTTCTTCTGTAGCATCGATTTCGGTTTCGTTGCTCCATTCGTGAGCATCAGGAAAGCACAAATGTTCGATGCATTGTGGCACATTAGTCTGTAAACATAACCTTGGTATTATTTCCATATGTAAAACAGCTAAACCTATCGGTTTATGGTTTTTTACTCTAAATCAGCTTCAGTGTTACCAATAGCTCGAACGATACTAACATTAGCGGGGTATTTCATTTTAATATATGGCACTTTGTTATTGGAAGTATCTAAATTTAATCCAATCAGTAGCAAACATTCGAATAAATGTTTGTAATCTGAAAACTGCGCTAGAATACTTTGCTGTCGCGATACCGTTTTTAACGCTACCTTTTGTACGTATCCTTTGCGTAACAATGTAACTTGATCGCATTGTGCTAAGACAAAGATAACAGTATGTAAACAAACGAGCAAAAATTGGTCAAGATTTAAAGCAATATCTTATCTGCGATGAAAAATAAGATAGAAAGAAATAAGGAAAGTGTTTAATAAAAGATATCACAAGGTACAAAGAAGATATTGTATAAACAATTGTTAACGTATTTGCGTAGTAAATGCGCATAATCTAAATATACCTGCGTGATGGCACTCTTTCTCAGATCCGTCGATGTCATCATTTGACATTTCCAACTCCGGATCACCTTCGGCTCCGGATCTTTTCAACGATTTTCCATAGGCTTCGTTCATCCAAATTTTAATCTGTAAATTAAATCCCATTTCAGAGTTAGAATTCAGAATTATATTACGAGATATTAGATCATACTTTATTTTCCATTGTCGGATCATTGAACACGTTCGATGCGGATTTTTTATCTTGACTATGAATCTGTTTATCGAAACCATCGGCGATGCTTCGAACTGATTTTCTATCACTTTCGGTTTCATTCAAACGAGCCGATTCACTGGAACTGATTATCGTCTCGATCGGCGTAGACTGCGAACATACGTAAGCAACAATTTACAAACAATGTTTCACTCATTTGACTCACACAGTTGGAAATGAAACATAAAAGAAATTACGTTACTCGTTTCAAGGTTTAATTACACCAGGAGCACTCACCATGTAATATAATTTGGAATCCGCGACACCTTGACTGGCCGAAGTATTCAAAATACGTTCCGGATCTTCGTAAATATGATCGATACTTTTTCGCGAAACAGCGGCATTTGAAGGTGAAAAGCACGTGGTGGCGTTCTTAATATACACATCGTTATCACTAGGTGACGCAGAACCGAAGCAAGACATGTTCACGTCGTGTCTCTTGATCAAATCCTGACCTTTGTTATTACCGTTCTCTTTTATATCTGTTTTCCCCTCTTTTACAGCGAAAGCGTTTTCATGATGTTTCAACAAAGCGTTCTCAATTTTTTGCAGCATTATCTCCGATTCGGTTTTAGAACGCGATAACCTGGGTATTTTATCGAAACGATCTTCAGCTGGGTTATTAATTTTACCGTAATTACCGCCTTGTCTATCGTTGAATTTAGATCCATTCGGAAGCTCGGATGACCCGGTCGAGATAAAAGTGCGAGGTGGTTTTTTTGGCGGAGGACCCGGTGGTAGGGGTGCACTAAGGACTCGTTTCAACGTATCCGACAATTCGTCGTATAATTCCGATTTATTAATTATATTTGGCGTCGATCTCTGTTTAGGAATTCCCGAATCTGCGTGTTTACCAAACTCGTTCGGTTTTTTTGGCGACTTCGATGATCTCTTTGGTGATTTATCGACTTTGGCATATTGAGCTTCTATATTATCTTGTTTTAATGGGCCAGGTTTCTGTACCATATATTGCTTCAATTCGCTGATATTCTGCTGTTTGAGTTTATCGACATCTAGGTTCGTAAGAGATTCAAATTTAAATGGTTTGTTTTCTTTGACATCGTCTGTTTCACGTTTAACGTTGAACGATGGATTGAAGTCATCGAGTCGATTGAACAAGTGAACTCTGCTGGTAACTAGGGAATCTGCAGATTTACTCATGTAATCAATTTTTTCGACGTTACGTACGTGAACCTTGTCTTTGCGAAATGCCGGAGTTCGTTTGATGTTGGCTCGGTGATTCATGTAGGCATCGTGGTTACTGACAGTGACAGCATTAGCACCGGAAACCTTGACAGGTATGATTTCATCGTTGGTTTGCTTCGGTTCTTTGAACTGATTGAGAGTATTTGAATGTGATGTGCCCTCGAATTTTTCCTTGATGTTTCTCACCCGATTTAAGTCGTCCATACTACGTGATGGTCATGGCTTGGAAGGAAACGTCGTGTGCGTCGTATTCACGCGAAATTGTGTTCCTACTACAATTTACACCTCCACTGAACGAGTTTTAACGTTTTAATGAAAATTTTTGCTTGTCAACAATTTTTTCAAACAGAAAAAAATGGAGTAGGGAAATAAACAAAAAATTTTGATAGAGGTTATTTTGGCTTTTGCTAGTGGAAACATACGACTTGGGGACTTGAAAATTCACGTTTTTTCAACGAAAATAAAACCAAATGAATAAATATTAACGAAATAGACATAAATCGATATTTTAAAAGTTATAAAAATGTGTGTTTCTTCTCAAAAATGCTTCATTTTCGAAAAAAATCGAAAATTTCACTTCAAAGTTTTTTTTGGCTTTCCACGTTGCAGGTTTCATTTGTTTTGATTTTTTCGATAATCGATTGTTGAAAATCGATTGATAGTGTTTGCGAAAGTGTTTACATCAAAATTTTGATTACAAACCCGGATTAAATTTTTAATAGTTAAATTTCTAATTAAATGCCAAATTTAATCTATTTTCTTCGTATAGAAGTGTAAATATTTTCATTTGTTCATTATGGATGACGATTTCGAAGATGACAAACCTTGGGAAGGGGATGCGGCCGATACAGAGGTAAGATGCTCTGCTCACAGAAATTACAAAAATTTCAGAATTTTGACCATTCTTCCCGTATTTTTTATTAATTTCATCCATTATTCTGTTCTTTTTAGTCGGAAGATGGATTGGAAGAGAATCCTCAACTTGTGCTGAGCGAATGTTTGGAGAAATTCAGCACTCCTGATTATATTATGGAACCTGGTATCTGCCTCCAGCTGAAAAGGTTTCTATCAATCTCTACGTGACAATAAAATCCGCAACTCCTTGATTTCATCCTTATGATTGATTTTTGTGTGATTTTAATAGATATTTTCAAGCTGGCGGTAATCCAGAGACTGTAATCGATCTATTATCTGATAATTACAAAGCTGTTGCTCAAATGACCAATTTGATTGCTGACTGGTTGATTTTAGCTGGTAACACAAACTATTATGTCCTAAAATCATAATCGAATAGCATTTTATTCAAAGATTTATTCTTTTTTAGGCATGGAAATCACCGAGGTTCAAGCTATGGTTGAAAATCACTTGAAAGAAATGATATTGAAGTCGTTTGACCCCAAAAAAGCAGATACTATTTTCACAGAGGAGGGAAAGGTTATTGAAATTTACTTTTTAAATAACGTTCATCTTATGTTTGATGTTAATTGATAATTTCCATTACAGACGCCATCATGGTTACCTGAAATGATCGAGCATCCTACTTGGCGTTCCTTAATCTATCGTTTAGCTGAAGAATACCCCGATTGTTTGATGTTGAATTTCACCATTAAGGTTGGTTCTTGCTAACCAAATAATATTTTGAAAAATGTGTTACTAAATGACATGTATTCATTTAGTTAATATCAGATGCTGGATTTCAAGCCGAAATCACCAGTATTTCAACCGCTGCTCAACAAATGGAAGTATTCTCTAGTGTTTTGAAAACATCGATAACTAATTTTTTGCAAGCTTCGCATGATGAGCAAAATAAATACATTGAAGAATGCGCCGTAAGTCAACATCTCGAAATCTATAAAATTTTTCCCTATCTATATTTCGTATTATTTTCATTCATTTTGTTGGTGTTTTTGTTAGAAAATGGTCTGCCATGGACAACACACTTACGTTTATAGTTCAGTTTTGCTCCAAGTTCTGTCATCGGAGTACAGAGGAGGTATAAATATCAAAAGGCTACAGCAAGAAATTTCTAAATGTGCTCAAAAAAAGTAAATCAGCCTCTCATTCGTTTTTTCCTTATATTGAATTTCCTACTAATCATTTTTTCTATCTCGAAGGAACGATATTACAGCCATTACGATGGCTTTGAACGGTGCTGCTAATTATCCGCAAGCCTGTCAAGCTCTATCATCTATGTTATCTCGTAATACGTTGAATCCAGCCGATATTACGGTCTTATTCAGGAACTATTCGACTGCTGATCCTCCACCGATCGATCTCATCAGAATACCTCAATTTTTAGGTTGAAAATTTTCTACATTCTCCATTTAAAATGCAAAATCTTTTCCTCACAGAGCTAATATTTTTATTACAGAACTATTGGTTGACAGTTTATTTAAACCCGGAGTCAAACTAAACCCTGAGCATAAACCAAAGTACATATATTTATTAGCCTATGCTGCCAGCGTGTACGAAATATCATCTAATAAAAAGCCTGGCATGAGGAAAAGTATAAATAAAGATGAATTAAAGTCTACTACCCAAGCTATCGATAAAGTACACACGATATGTTACAATAACAAAGGATCCACCGAATTAATCGCCGAAATTACCACCTTATTTCAATACATAAGGTAAGACTATAAAGCATAGAGAATCCGGAATAATTTTTTAATTTCTGAATTGTTTTCAGATTTCCTGTCGTCTCTATTGGAATAATTCGTTGGGTCGAGTGTACAGTAATGGAGCCTAGTTACTTTAAATTATGCACCGAACACACACCCACGCATTTAGCCTTATTAGATGAAGTCGTAGCTTGCCATCCTTTGCTACATTTAACAGTTTTACGTATTTTCATCGTACTTTTTGAATCAAAACAGCATGATTTGGATGTTCTCGTACAGGTATCGAATTTCGTTTATCGAACGACATCTTTAGTTTTTTTTTTCGAGTATCTGACGTAAAATTTTTATTTGCTTAGCTCGAAATTCGAAAAATGTTACTGGACAGGATGGTCAATTTGTTATGTAGCGGATGCGTAGTGCCTGTAGTAAAATATATTCAACAATGTTGGCAACGTGGAGACACAGATATTAGTTTAATTCGATATTTTGTCACTGAAGTGAGTATAAATTTGCTGAAGTAGCCTACTTCTGTTTTAAAATATATTTCGTGTAATTTTTTTTAATGTGTAGGTTCTAGAAGCCATATCACCGCCATATTCGGCCGAATTTGTGAATTTATTTTTACCTATTGTAGAAAATGATGAAATTACTGGCACTATGAGGTGCTGTGAAGGAGATACTGATCCAGTGTCTGAATTTATTGGTAAGTTCTCTGACGATAGAAAAAAATTATTCAAGTTAATCTCACTACACCTACCTATTGATTTTATTTCGTTTGTTTCAGTGCATTGCAAAGGTATGATTATGTGATACAGAGAAGGTTTTTTTTACTGGCCTGGGCGTCATTTTTTTTCGATATGAAGATTTTATATATTTTTGTGAATAATGTTGATAAATCAGGTTTCATATAAACACTTTTCTCGTTGCGTGTAGATATTTTATTTATATATATTTTTTACTAACCCTCCTCTTCCATTCCTTAAAATTACATGTGATTGCAGCGATCGAAAAAATAATTGATATTTTGACAAAATTATTTAAACAACGTATTTGCGAGGTCATGTACTTCTGCTAACGCCTCGGTATCTGTTATTTCCTGAGATAACTATTTCACTGATAATGCGGAGCGATTGCACTTTGTCACCATATTTTGGCGATTCCAAATACCCATTATCATCCTCCTACATACGTTCAGCTAGGAATTTTTTCAAGATAAAGCTATTTTTTTAACAAAGGGAAACCCATTTACGTCTAATATTAACCCGATATGCCTGATTTTTATAATTTTTTTTAGAGGTAGAGACATCGATAAATTTATTTGAATTTTTGAGATAGGATACGTTCAGTCCATGTTAATTTGTTCAATTTCATAGTTTGATATCTGTAATCGATACAATGAAAAGAATCAAATCTTTACTGCTGTTGTTAGTTTTAAATGTTGTATTTTGTGCGGCCGTGTCAATTAGACAGCGAGTAAGGTCCAGTCTGAGTGATCAGTCGAACTCAAGTCTTAATGAATCTGAATATGCATCGCAGGAGCATTACTTTGAGCAAAACTTAGATCACTTTAATCCAGATAGTTTCCAAAAATGGAATCAGGTAAGGCTACCTATAAATAACTTTTCATGAAAAATTAATGTTTACTAGTGGAAACTTACGTAGGGGGATTTCCCCATTCAAATTCTGAAAATCTACCATTGCATATGCACCGAATGAAAATTTTATTCACAATACGATATCTCTGATTAATATTTTTCATTGAATTTCAATTAGAATACGCGAGCCATATAAGGAGAATACATTTCAATTGAAAACATTTTCATTAACTATGCTATTTGAAACTTATTTTCAATTAGATTTCTGATGCTAAAATTATGTTGAAAGGAGAAAGTTAGAATTCGATAAAATAATTCACATGGGCATTCAACATATATCATTAAAAATTAAAGAAGAAATGATTGGAACCTATTTTTGAAAATGGACCGGCATGAAATCCATGATTAATTCATTCAAATAGGCATGTGAAAATTGAAAATTTTTTCCCAACGTCACTTTCAATTTATAATAATTTTCCAAACTCTTTTCGCCTCAGGTATTTCTTAATTTTTCATTACAATTAGGTTGAGGTATTACTTATAAATTGAGATATGTCATCATCACTCCCGCAACTTTTTTCAAAGGCTGATGGATGGTCGGCGCCGCAGAAAAATGCCCGTAACTCGGCCAAAAATTGTTCAAAATGCAAAAGCTGATACATTTTTGGAATCCTCTCGTCATGAACAATCGAATGGTTTTTTTATCATCCCATTTCGAGCATTTGGACGGGAGATAGCTTTTTTCCTGCCTGGTTAGTTGAAGAAGAAAAACGTCCGTAACTCGGCCAAAAATTGCTCAAAATGCAAAAACTAATACCTACCTACATTTTTGGAATCCTCTCGTCATGAACAATCGAATGGTTTTTTCATCATTCAATTTCGAGCATTTGGGTGGAAGTTGGTTTTTTGCTGTGAAGGGTAGATTTTTAGGAGAGACCTCGCGCAGAAAAATTCCGGCAACTTTTTCGAAAATCACCCAAAATGAAAAAACTAATACATTTTCGGAATCGTCTCGTCAAGCACTGTCGAATGGTTTTTTCATCATTCAATTTCGAACATTTGGGTGAGAGATATTATTGATTTGCGCCGATTGTAGATTGAGAAAAATGCTGTTTATTCGGTCGAGAATTTCTCAAAATGCAAAAAGTAATACATTTTCGGAATCCTCTTTCAAACACTGTGAAATGGTTTTTTCATCATTCAAGTTCGAGCATTTGGGTGGAAGTTGGTTTTTTGCTGTGAAGGGTAGATTTTGGGAGAGACCTCGCGCGGAAAAATTCTGGCAACTTTTTCGAAAATCACCCGAAATGCAAAAACTAATACATTTTTGGAATCCTCTCGTCGAGACGAATCGAATGGTTTTTTTTTCACAATTAAATTTGGAGCATTAGAACGAAAGCTGATTTTCTATGCATTAAATAGGTATCTGACATTTTTTTCAAAAATTAAGGAAAAAACTTGGAATTCCGACGCTGATGATGATTTTCAGAATTGAAATATTTATACTAGCATTAACATCAATTTGAAGGTTTTTTTTTTATTGAAAAAAAAAAAAAATGAAAATACCAAAAAGACATGACAAAGTGATAATACTTAAGAATTCCAAAGAATAATGTAGGTACAGATGAAAAATTAATATCAATAGTATTTTTGAGTACAGGCGTCCACATTGAAACGTGGGATCAGTTTTTGAAAAAAAATTTCATTTTCTCAAAACTTTTTATACAAACATATTAGACGTGTTGAAACAAAAATAGTGAAAAATTTCGAACATGGAAATTGATAATTCTTCAAAATTAAAAAATTTGAATCAAACAGAAATTGAAGTAAAAATTATGAGAAATTCAATCTTATAGTAAGTAGGTGAACTAAAGTGATCCAAAATTTCAATTTTTTGTTTGAAAAATTATTCTTATCAAGAATTTTAAAATTACACTTAAGAATTCAAAATGTGAAGAAATTGAAAATTTTTCATTGAGAACGAAAATTTTAAGAAAAAACTACTTGAGAAAAAATTGTTAGGTTTAGAAAATAATTTCGTTGATTTAGACACCACCTAACTTTGATAGTAAAGCGTCTCTTAACGAATCTTGAAACGACCCCCCCCCCCTCCCCATGAGAGTAAATAAAAGAAAAGAAATAAAAATTTACCTAGTCATCATAAAAAGGAAGAACAATCGAAAAAAAATTTCAAATAAAAAATAATGCAGATTAAAAAAAAAATCAAAAAACTGAAAAATTACTGAAAATATTTAATGCATAAAAATAAAACTAGGAAAAATTTTATTGCTTGTTCATAGGTAGTTGAAAAGGGCATCAATTGAGACAAGTCACATTTCAAAACTAATTAGGATTCACATTTTAGGACAAAAATGAAATTTCTTTGGTCTTACGTTTTATATAATTTTATGGGCGCTTGTCCCCTCACAAATATTCCATTTTCTCTTAGTCACAATAGGGTGAAAAAACGTATTTTCCGAAGAAAAATTCTCAATTGATAAGCAATGAATAAAAAAATTGTATTTATACATTGATTTCATCGACTACCCAACTTCAAAATTGAAGTACCGTAAAAAAAACGAATAGCCATATTAATTCGTATTTTCTACCCCTCCAGCGTTATTGGAGTTACCCTTCATACTACAAACCCGGAGGACCGGCATTTTTATTGATAAATGGCGAATCGGCTTCTCCTATCAATTGGAATACTAAAACCCCCGAATCTTGGTTATCATACGCAAAAACACTCAATGCCCATTGTTTCTCCTTAGAGCACCGCTTTTATGGAAAAAGTTGGCCTACGAAGTAATTGAATTTCACCACTCCGCTGCTTTCCAACCAACTTTGCTCAGTTATTCGTAAATACTTACTCATCACTTTTTTTTAGTGGAAATATGGTGCATCTGAGTAGCGAGCAAGCTTTAGCAGATGTAGCCAATTTCATCAAAACTACAACCGAACAGTATAAATTGCCCCAAGATACAAAATGGTTTGTATTCGGAAAGGGCTATTCTGGTTCCTTAGCAGCCTGGGCTCGACTCAAATTCCCATATTTGGTTTATGCAGCTATCGCGTCCAGTGCACCGCTTCAAATCAGCATTTTTTATGATGGCAAGTGCAAAATCGAGGAGAGCTTTTAAAATTCAATTAATTTTGCATCAACTTCGCATGGAATATTTTTCAGAGTATTATCAAATCATCGAAGAATCCTTAAAATCATACGATCCAAAGTGCGTTGAAAGTATTAGCTCAGCTACCCGAGAAATTGCAAGTCTAATTAATAGTAACTCGAGCTCGCTTGTATTCGAGTAAGAAATCTCAGGTTTCAATTGAATTTTTAATTCATTTATTTTTTCTCAAATATTTACTTACTTCTATCTGTTCTCGTTAACAGCTCGTGCGGTGATGAGAAAAATTTTGCCAACGAAGCAAAATCTTTAATTCATGATGTGGTTGACATCATTTCTGTAGCTGTTCAATACAACGATTCAGCAAATTTCGATATCCCTGCTGTTTGTAACATCTTGATCAATCATAATGGTACAAAGGTGAGAAATTTCCAGCTAAAATATTCTGAAAGGGTTGCAAATTATTTGAAATTCTATTCCTACTCTTTTATTATTTTATTTTTAGCTCGAAGCACTCGCTAAGCTTAGGAAATTGCATAAGCAAAACGCTTTTTACAACAGTAAGTAGCTTGCTACCTACCACCTAAACAATGTTTTATAAAATTGATATAACGCCTTTTTCTCAATGATTATGCAATACATATTACATCTTTGTAAGTATATTTGCCTAGTTGGAGCAATTATAAATTATTACGAAGGATATTCAGAACCGTAAAAAAAAATTTGGAAAGTTGAAAGATATAAGCAATGGTTTGTTCTATTCGTAATGTAGGACTCCAAAAAATGAACTCAAATAATTTTATTGTACGACCCTTCCCTTTCTCTGAGAATTTCTATTTCGTTTTTTTTTTTTAAATTTGAATTTTTCATTTAAACTCGAATTCATCATGGAATTACTTTTGACCTCTTTATCGTGTTAAATTTTGAGTAATTTTCTGATTAGAAAATTTCCTCACAGCTCAGAATATTTTGCATCATTTTTTTTTTCAAAGTAGGAGAAACTAGGAAGTTATGCCAAGACATCAAAACGACGTGATAATTATTTTGCCCTTTCGACTACACCTTCATTTCTCCACTGGATCTTCGAACCATTTTCAAAAAATGTTTCAAAGTTTATAAAAACTGATTTTTTTTTTTCAAAAATACTTTAAGTAGGTAGCTATGGTACCTACAGATGTTTTCGCCCAAAAATACTATTGGCACCCATTTTTTTAAAAAATTTTTTTCTTCACCTCATTCTTCGAAAATTCGATTTTTTTTCGAAGTCCACATTCCGACGTTTTTTTTCCAACTTCAAAATTTTTCTTGACGAGGTCGAAATTTTTTACGAAATTTTTTTTCAACTTCAAAATTTTTCTTGACGAGGTCTGAAATCTCTAAATTTTTTAATTTTTTACGAAATTTCTTTTCAACTTCAATTTTTTTTGACATGTTCTAAATACTTTTCAAAACTTTAAATTTTTTGTCAAGGTTACAATTTTTTAACAAAATATTTTCAACGTCACTGCAAATTTGTAAAACAAGCCCAGTAGTCAGGTCAATTCCTCCAGTCAAAAATTTTTCCCAGACAATTTAAAAAATTGCAACTTTGACAAAAAATTTGAAGTTTGGAAAAGTATTTAGAAAATGTCAAAAGTTGATAAGAAATTTTGTAAAAAAATTTACACCTCGTTAAGAAAAATTTTGAAGTTGAAAAAAATTTCGATCACGTCAAGAAAATTTTTCAAGTTGAAAAAAAATTCGTAAAAAATTTCGACCTCGTCAAGGAAAATTTTGAAGTTGAAAAAAAATCGTAAAAAATATTTAGACCTCGTCAAGAAAAATTTTGAAGACCGAAAAAAAACGTCGGAATGTGAACTCAGACTTTCTCATTCAAAAATTTTCAATTTTAACCACTTTCATTACTTTTTGTTTTCTACAATCTTAAAAATTGAGCCCAAAATCAAGAAAAAACTGGAATACGAAAAATTTATGGGGTAGCGATCGCTACTTCCGCTAGCCTCTGCGGGGAGAGGGGGCTGAATCCTTCAACTATAGAAGTTGAAGTTTTTGAAAAAAGAAATCCTGAAATTTAATATGTTCATCCATTTTCCATTTTTGAAACAAACCTCTGCGAGGTGTAGGTACCTATAATTATTGAGGAATGCAGATTTCTCTGGAGGGAGCGAGGCAGGGAGGAGGGAGGAGCTCGTGGGAAATTTCCGTAAATAATTCTCATCAGTTTCAATATTCGTAATAATAACACGGTTTCGAGAGAAATTTTTCAACGATTTTATCTTCATTTTTCACTGAATATCGAAAAAACGAAAAAATTATACCTACTTAAAGACCCCTAAAAAATGGGGTCAAAATGAATTTTTTTGTCAATACATAGTATTTTCCCGTAAGCATGTTTGTGTTAAAACTATTTTTGAAAAAATTGAATTTTTTCGAATTTTTAAAACAATTGAATTTTAAAATTTGGTGTTAAGGGGCAAACGAGTTGAAGGGATGAAAATTTTACCACGCGAGCACGCGAGGTTTTGAAATCCATGCACAAGTATAATTTCTCAGCTACCTTTTCTTAAATTTCTGGAAAAAAGTGTACAATTCAGAAACATGATATTATGTAATTCTTCTAGCGGCGTGGAACTATCAAACATGCACAGAATTCGGCTTCTTTTCAACTTTCAACAAAACAACATCCCTGTTTCATATAAACGATCAGATATCAATCGAAGACGATATTAAAGAAACGTGCGAAGAATTTTTTGGCCCGAGGTAAGAAATAAAAAGATCACATTCAATTTTCAATTTCTTATTCATCGACGAGTAATTTTCCGAACATTAAAAAAATTGATTATCCTATTTTCATAGCTTTAGCATCGCTGATCTAGATGAAAGAAATGAACATACCAATATGGTTTACGGTGGAGTTGATTTCAACACTGGAAATACTCTATTCATTCACGGATCTCTTGATCCTTGGTATCGAGCTGGTCTTCACCAGACGAAACCAGGAGCCGCATATCAGACCATTTTCATAAAAGGTAAGAACGTTTATGAATTTTTTACTCAACTCATCATTTTGCCTGTAATTCTCTTTCAAACTTTTACTTTTGTTCTAGGAACTTCGCATGGTGCTGATATGCTTCCAGCCTCAGATACCGACTCCAAAGAACTGAAAGAAGCTCGTCAAAAAACATTGGAGATATTGAAAAAGTGGTTGAATAAAAAATCCGTCTAGAGAATTGGATAAATTAAAAATTTCTTCATTAAAAATCAGAAATTAAAATTTTTCGTTTGGTTTATGAAAAATAGATTAGGTATCTGCCAGAGCAGATAGTTCTGCATAATTTTTTATAAATTCGAATTCGAATGAGAAAAGGAAAGTCAAGAAATTCTGTCTAAATCTTAATTTTATTCCTAGTAAAAATTTAATTTTCATAATTTAACGCTTCCCTCCTGTCCAATTATTTTTACAATTTAATTGTATTAAAAATGTATAAAAATTGAATAGATAAATAATCTGAAAAATTTAGAGAAATAAATAGGTACCTACATAAATTAGATATTGATTAAAAATGATGAAATTTTTTGCTGGAATATGACAAGACAATTTTATTTTTCGGATTAGTAGGTACAGTTGCTCTACACGAATGGTTTTTGTGGATGTGAATTACACGGCATATCAAATTTCAAATACCTACATATAAGTACATAGGTAGGTGTCTAGAATGTTTTCATCCAAAAAAAGGCCAATAAAGTGCACTTATCTACATTACAATATTTTTTAGGGGCATTGTGTTTTATAAAATTTTTTTAAAAGAATCAATTGAAAGGTCAAAAAAAGGATGTTTTTACATTTAAAAAATAATCGATGAAGAATTTTACAAAATTTACTCAATTTTTGAAAAATTTTAATTTTTTATATTTTTGTCTGATGGCCAAGTTGGGAAGGAAAGCCGACAGATAATCATGAAAATCAAAGTCAATGGTTTTTTTCGATAAAATTTCCTCAATTTTTTTTCAAATTTCCTCAAGGAATTTGAAAAACGTAAATCAGTAATTTTTTCAACGGAGTACTTCCATTTGAAAAAATTGGAAAAATTTTAAGGACTATTGGACCTAAGTGAATGTTAAAAAAGGATTTATGCGATCAAATAAGTCACCAAATTTTTTCTGGTGACTAATTATCTCGAAACGGCTTTTTATCGATTTGGCAGGTCAAAAATAAGGTATATACCAAATTCAAGTTTTTTTCGTTGATTAGATAAAATTCTGATATTTTTCAGGCTATGAGGTAATCTGAAATTTAAAAATTCGCCGAAATTCGAGAAATGCACTTCAGCGTCTGAAATTTTTGGTATGGGATACTCTTATGATGTACTTTCGATTTTTTTTTGGTTTGGGTTCAAAATTTTACTTTGAGTTAAGATACCTCCCTTGTAAGTAGGTATAACTCACTAAAACGTAGATTTCGATGAAATTTTGAATGCTCAATTGAACGAAAATCAGTTTAATCATTGGATGGTGGCTAGTAAACTATCAATTCTGAATCATCATTATCACAAATTCCATAAAATCTCTGGCCATATTTGTACATTATCCTATATCCTTCGATGGACGTTATCACTGAATAATGATTCAGTTGAATTCATCCATATCATAAAGTGATCGACTTTCATTTACTGATTTCATAGAACGATAGTACGTTAAAGTTAAAAAATTAAATTGAAACAGAAAATTACGTTTCTAGAATATTACTCTGGGTTGAGGGAGTATAGTATAGGTAGTCACTATGATTAATTGTCCACATAGGTATTCATGAATCACCATTTTTTTTTTTTTTTTTTTTTTTTGAAAAACACGACTCATTTACGAGATGGAAATTGAAAAAAAAATCTGCACATCCTTCCATAAACAATATAACAATTTGCACGGACTGCACTCTTATCAGCGTTCCCTCAACTGGATGACGAAATTGACTAAAATCATCGCCCTGTGTGTGAAATTTTTGATATATAAACCTTTTTTTTATCATTTTATTGCTCATATTCAGTAGTTTATTTATTCGAAGTGCACATGTCCTTCTAAACTTATTTTACAATAATTAAAAGTGTTTAAAGAATTTTTTAAAAATGGAAAGTGTAATCGGATTGTTGTTGGTTTTGAATTTCGCGTTTTGTTCGAGTTATCCTTTTGATGAAAGATTGACAGTGGATGCGACCGAAGTAAAAAGTAATTTAGAATGGGAAGAATTGTATTTTGAACAGAAATTGGATCATTTAGATCTGGAAAATAATGAGACGTGGTCCCAGGTACCTATCTAATTTATTGTTTCACCTATTTTAAGTAAGTTTTTAAGTTAGGTAAAGTTAAAATTTTTCTGTTGGTGATTCCAATATATTTACTTATCTACTTTTTTTTTGAAAGGTGTGTTTTCTCATCGAAACGAGAGAATCATTCAGGTATTTCATGCACTTCCAATCATAAAAAATTTGAATTATCTATATTAAATGATTAGATGGCACATATTTAGTAGATTCCTATCTATATTTAAAAATTAGTTTTTGCAAAATATTTATCTGATTTTTTTTAGTTGAATATTTTGAAAATGAAATTGAAAATATCGGCCCCCTCTCCCTAAAATCGTATTTTTCACCACTCCATTTTAATTTCTTAACATACTTTCCCCTAAAAATGGGAACTAGGGAGCACTGAAGGGTCAAATCCAAAAAATAAGTAAATATTCGAACTCAGTGCCCCCAAATACTTAACAAACGGCCAGTCACACGTTATTTTTCATTTTTTTTGATTTTTTCAGTGTTATTAAATGAGGGGGGGGGGGGGGGGGTCGGAGAGGTCGAATAAAAAAACTGTGTCCATATGTTACATTTCTTTTCTCATTTTTTTGACTTTTGGTCAAAATTATGAGCCCCTGTACCCTTCAGGGGTTTAGAGATTTCATTTTGAAAATTGATTAGTCGAAAAAAGGGTAAAAAAGACTGCTCACTGTAATTTTTTCAGATTTTTAAAATATACCTTACAAAAGTTGAACTTTCACCATCAAAATTCAACTTTAATCCTTTCAAAATGTGATTATTGTTTTTAATCTCCTATAAAAACTCCTTGAAACCCTTATTAGTTTTCCTTCAAGGTTAACCTATCTCGAGATATGCGCCTCGAAAATTGGGTAATTTGGCAAAAAAAATTCGAAATTACGGGAAAATCACGAAGCCCACCCCCGGCTCTTTGAGGTGGATTTATGAATAGGTCATCAAAGGAAATTTGAAAAAAAAACTTCGAGTAAAATCGAAAGACTCCACTTCAGTTTTGAATTGAAATGGAATTTCCCAACAATTTCATAACCTACCTACATTTTGAAAATTTAATTGACAGATTCACATCATCCTCTTTTCAATATCTCAAGTAAGGAGGGGTCTGAATATTTACCTGAATCATTCATTATAATTCAAATTATCTATGAGATTAAGATGCATCAAACTCTAAAATAATTACATTTTTTGAAAAATTAGGTAGGTACCTACTTAATTTAATTAAATTTGGAAATTCGGCTAAATTTTGCGAATTTTACCAAGTTTTGACAATTTGAAACATTTTCAAATATAGTTTTTTCAGCAATTTTTCTACATTTTGATGAAAAATTTAAATTAGGGCATGCACATCAAATGCACATCTTTTTTCCTCTTTCATCCCTCAAGTTTGATTTATAGTTTCCATCATCGAAGAAAAATTGGAACTACATTTTCTAATTTAAATTTTCTTTTGCTCAGCGTTACTGGTACAACAATTCCTACCACAATAACTCGAAAGAAACAAGAGTAGCAATTTTGTTCATTCATAATGCATACACAGTCTCAGAAATGCATAGGATCGATGAAAAATTGGTAATTCCTTTGGCTAACGGACTGAATGCTGCACGTTTTTATTTGGAGCATCGTTTTTATGGAAAAAGCAAACCTAAAAAGTAATCTATAAAAAATTTCCTTTTTTTCTTATTCACCTTTCGTATCTAATCAATTTAATTGATAAATAAGTAGGTACCTATCTATATTATGTCGGATCATTATTTAAATTTCGTTAATGAAAAATTCCTTCCTTCATTTAGTGACACTACTGCAGAGAGTTTACGTTTTCTGAGCAGTGAACAAGCATTATCAGATATTGAAAATTTTATCAGTAACATTGGCAAAAAACACGAATACCGGGTTCAAGATAATGTGACATGGGTGACCTTTGGAATATCCTATGGTGGTTCTTTGGCCACCTGGGCTCGTTATAAATATCCCAATTTAATCGACAGTGCAATTGCAATTAATGCACCGTTATTGGCAAAAATGGATTTTGAAGGTGAGAAAAGATAGGAAAAATACCGAAAATTTTGACGAAAATTGGTGATGTAGTAGGTAGTTGACTTGTAACGAGAGTATCTCACAAAAAATTTAGCTTTGCAGTCCCAAAAAATGAAGAAAACAAATCGATTTGAATTATTTCATTTATGTTTTTCTTAGATATCACTTTTTTCCATTTTTATTAGAATTTGATTTTTTGAAAATTTAATAGCTTATTCAAACACTTCAAAATAAAGCTAATTTTTTTTTAAGTAGTTAGGTACGTGGAATAATTTTGGTAATTTTTGCTTAATTTATAACAGTGCTACCAACTGTAGATGTTTCAGTTATTGAAAATATCCTCGTTAAAACTTTCCGAAAAATTGATGTACCTAAATGATTTTGATAGGTACCTATCGAAATAGTTTTTTAGCTTGCTCTTCATATTTACCAGCAATTGAATGAACAGTTTGAATTTTATGAAACACGAGTAAATAAAAATGTAGTTGGTAGCACAGCCATACTTTTTTTTTTTTTGAAAATCTCACCAAAAAATATCAAGGGCAATAAAAAAAATTTGTTCAATTTTAAAGTATTTTATTGAGCAAATTGAATTTGATTAAAATGAATAATTCCTCAAATTTACAATTTGTAATTTTTCAACTCTTTGTAAGAGAGGAAAAAATGAAGTCCAATAGGGTGGTCAATAGTTCAGGAATTGGTATCATAAAAACTCCATTTTGAGGACACTAAACAAATGTGGCAAACTACATTTCTTTTTAGATAGGAGACCCTACTTTGAGGCCTCTTTGCTCTGTTTCATTTTGAGCTTGGAAACCCAAATTAATTTTCTTCGGAATTCTGCCTACTTTTTTTTTCGATCCACCTTTAATCATCAGAATGGATGAATTCATATGCAAATTAGCACGTACCTACATGAATAAAATTTAACCATTGTTGTAGAATATTTTCAAAATGTTGCAAATTGGATAAATTCGCATAATCCAGCATGCGAGGAGAAAATTACATCCGCCAATCGAGAGTTGAAAAAGCTTATTGAAGATGGAAAAAATTCAAAATATATTCTTGAAACCTTCAAGTATGTACAAATAACTGTTGTTTTAGTTTGAATTTCGGGTCAAGTATTCGAATTGAAATAATTCTATGTAATTTCATCCAGGTTATGCGACGACATGACTGAAAATGCTGACGACGTATCGACACTTTTCTATGAATTGGCTCAAAATTTCGCTCAGGCTGTTGACTTCAATGGAATATCCGTAAAATTAAAACCACCGGTTTCAGTTGAAGAATTATGCAATATCATGTTAAATCCTGACTTTTCTCCAGTAAATTAAAGTCAAATAATTCTTATTGATAAATCGTATCATTTTTTATCCTTTTATTCTCGATACCAATTCCAACAACTCGTAAAATGTTCACAGCTTGAATCTTACGCTCAAGTGAATCGATTAAATTTTGAAAACTGTCTGGACCGTGAACGAGGATGCTTCGATTACCAATATAAAAACATAATGGAGAAATGGAAAAGAACTGATTACGATGCTGCTATAAATGACAGTAAGTAGTTCAATTTTTAAATATAAACCAGTTCTAAAAATAACTTGAAAAATTCTATTCGGAATTTACATTTAATTCTTCAGATCGGGTCTCAATATCTGGTCTCTCAAAAAATTTTCATACACTTTTTTTCAATATGAATAGTTTTACACAGAAATACCATTGACATCCATTTTTTTCTATAGAAAGGAAAAAACTGATGGGTTTTAGGAGAGAGGGGAATGAGTCGAAATTGAGAATTTTTCAAAATTATCGAGTGAGATACCTGAATCTACTTTTTTGATCTCCCAAGTGCATTTTCGTGATCCATTTGAAAAAAAAAAACAATAACAGCACTATGAAGGTTGAGTTGAGGGGTAAAAATGAAAATTTTTCTAATGAGGTCTTGAAATTCATATTTTCGACGCCCCTCCATTTCGAAGCAATCTTTGTTCCTTGCATTTCTGCATGAGCAGTCTTCCTACAGGAATCATAATTCGAAATTGGATGATTTTCACCATTTTATTATTTTTTAAGATGATAATTATTTTCGAAAGTGACACAGTAAAAATACTGTAAGGGAGGGAGGGTCTTGAGCAATTGCTGAATTAGAAGGTTTCGTGATATTAACTTTTGAAGATTTTCGGAAATAAAAACCCGTTGTGCAAGTTCCACATTTCCGAGCCACAGGAGACTTGTGGCTTTTTTTGGCACATTATTACAGCCAATCAGAAGGCTTTAGATTACTACGCGTAGTAATTCCACATTTTTTCACAAATTTTCACATTTTGATTTCATTCATGATTTCGCATGTAAAAAATGGAATAAAGTGGGAAAATTTCCCAATTTGTCAAAATCTGCATTCAATAAAATACAAAATGAATTCTAACTGATTTATTATAGATAGGTAGATGTAAAAATTATAAAAATGCAGTTACTCAACGATGAAAATTAAAAAGACACCAGGGACACCACGACCATAGATAACCATACTACACGTAATCAAAAAAACTTAATGATATTTCTCATGAAGCTTTCGCCACCATGAAGCATAGCCATCTATTTTCAAGGGAAGGGAAATGAGGAATAAAAATTTTTTAACCAATAGGAATAGCGACTTTGTGAGAAATATGTGGCCATGTTTTGACACAGCCAATTTCGATTTCAGGTAAATGTGAAAAAATTTTAAAAATTTCGTTATCCTAAATTAGGTAAATTAGAAAAATTTTCACAAATTTTCACAATTTTCCACATTTTTCCACTTTTTGAAATGTGGAAAATAAAGCCACAAGTCTCCTCTGACGTCATATTTATGAATGAAAAAGGCACATTTGTGGCTTTTCACATTTTCACAAATGTGGAACTTTGCACAACGGGAAAATTATAATACCTATCTAATAAACTAATCCCCCTCAATTCTGGTTATTCCAGGAAGACAATGGATTTATCAGACTTGCACAGAATTTGGCTTTTTTACAACCTCCAGCGGAACACCAGGAATGTTTGGAGATAATTTTCCGGCCTCGTTTTTCGCAAAACAATGCCAAGAATTATTTGGACCCGAGTATATATTTATTATACCTATCATTATTGGTACCTACAGTACATACCTCATATTGAACATTTTTATTTTAAAAAAACATCATTTTTCAGATTTCTTGTCGAGAAAATCAAAGAAAATGTTTCCAAGACCAATGAAAAGTATGGTGGATTGGAAATCAACGTGAATAGGACTATATTCATTTACTATTCTGAAAATCCCTGGCACAATTTATTCGCGACACAAGATAAAAATGGATCTTACAAAGTGATCAAATACGACGGTATAGGTAATTCGGCGAATGTTTCTACTTTTCGTATTTTTTATTTTTTGATCAGATCGTTTCATCGTTTACTTTTTATATTTTTAGAAATGGAAAACCTGCGCAACCTAAATCAGCTGAATTTCGGAGTACGATTTTTTGATAATTTAATTAATAAATCGGAGGAGATTATGCGATGTATCTTTAACGATGTGCATTGCCAATGATATTATTTATTTTTCAAAAATGTTTATTTAATACTTACTCAATATACAAAAATATTTTTTCAACTATACCTTCTGGATATCAAATTTTTGATTCATCACTCTTTTGGACCAAACGTTGACTTTATACAAATATAACACAAACAAAAGATGAATTGGTATACTGAGCTGATGGTTCGAAGGTCCCATTTAAGCGAAGTACCGGGGAAACCATGCATGTTGCACTGATCAAGTGTCTGTATTTGTACGTATTGTAGGTGTTAATTCATCACTAAATTTTCTGAATAGAACGACTCATTTACGAAACGGAAATTGAAAAAAAATTGCACGTCCGTTCATTAACGATATCACAATTTTTACGTACTCTGATCGGAGTTCCCTAGAGGCTAGATCCATCGCTCCCTTCCAGATTAAACGTAATGAAAAACTGAAAAAAAAGACTAGAACAATTTTCTAAGATGTTCGAAATAGCTTGAAAAATGTTCACGATTTTCCACCGTTATGTGCTCGATTTTCATAAATCAAACGAACCAAAAAAAAACACATAGAAATGTATTTTCTTTCATTTTTGAAAAAATCAAATCATGTAATGAAATCATTTCGGAAACATCTGTTCTCAAAATTACGTTCATCTCAATTTTTGTAGGTATCTGTATAAAAAATTATAAAAATTTGAGTAAGTTAAAAAAAAGCAACGATGAAAAGTAGCCGCAAATAAGGTAGATTTTTTTTTAAAATAAAAAATGATCGTTTAAAAATGAATTAAGAGTATTTCCCAATACAGGCCAAAAACGGCCCTTGACCCAAAATTGATCAAAATCAGCCCAAAAGGTTAATTACGCGTATGGTCTAAAAACATCCAAAAAATTTTTGACCCTCCTACCCCCTCCCCTTTCGGAATTATCGTATTTTTATTGTCGAAACTTCGTGGGTAAAAAAAATTTAAATTTTCAGAGATTATAAATCTTACTGGGTAGTATCGATAAAACTTTTTTGAAAATTTTTGGTTCACATTTTCTTAATTTTTTTTTATGTTGAAATTAAAAAAAAAATAAAAATTTTTTTGGGGTGACATGGCTGGAATTTTTTTTATTGGTTCTGCCAAGTGGTCATATATTTTTTTGAACCCCAAAACTGGGAGCAACGTGGTCAAAAAAATCAAAACAAAAAAAACGTGATTTTTTACTACTTTTTTTGTAGTTACAAGTGAGGTATCCTTACTCAAAGTAAAATTTTGAATCAAAATTGTCATAAATTGAGAGTACATCATAAAAAAGTTTCATTTTCAAAATTTCAAGTGCTGAAGTGCATTTCTCAAATTTTGGCAAATTTTTAAAATTCCAAAAAAAAAATTAAAATTTCAACATGAAAAAAATTAAGAAAATCTGAACCAAAAATTTTCAAAAAATTTTCATCGATCTTACCCGGTAAGATGTATAATCTCTGAAAATTTCAAATTTTTTTACCCATCCCTTCCAGAGATATCGCGTGTTTAAGTTTCGACACTAAAAGTGCGATAATTCCGAAAGAGAAGGGGGTAGGCGGTCAAAAAATTTTTTGGGATGTTTTTAGACCATAATTAACCTTTTGGGCCCATTTTGACCAATTTTGGGTCAAGAGCCGTTTTTGACCCTTATTAGTTTTTTTCAAATTAGAAAATCTCTAAAAAAAAAAAAAAAAATGTTGAAAATACCTAATTTAGGTATCTAATCGAGATTTTGTGAAATTTTAAATTTTTATTCATTTATGTTTTGAATCATGTAAGTTTCTATAAATTATTTCTTCGTGTGCCATGGTGACTGGTGACGCAAAATCAGGCCGTTTTTCCTTGACCCTCTTTCTCAAAACTTATCTCTGTTAAATCAGAGTTAGTCAATTAAAAAATGTTTTATCCAAAATTTTTTCAAAGATAATTGAATTTTTCATAAATTTTATCATCTGTTTACTATTAAAAATCCAAAACTGGTAAGTAGCCGCTTTGAGAAACCCCAATTGGAAACAAATCAGAATACCTACTGGCGAATTTTTGAAAAAATGATGATGTTTTTCAAATAATATAAACTTGTGAACTTTCAAAATAAAGTAGATATACGTCTGCTTTTTAAAATGTGTTATGTGTCGAAAGTATATAACTCGTCTAATACATGAAGTAATTTTTCTGTAATATACTTTGCCAATAGTTAATTGACGCAACGATTCGCATGCGGAAAATTTCATTATTATTTTTGAAACCTGATTAGAGATATTTATCCTTTTATTATTATTTTGAAGATTGAAAAAAGTTACGAAAATATATTCGAATTCATTCTTTTGATTTCGGAAAAAATTTCAAACTGTAGGTACCTATTTCTGTAGGAACCTACTTCCATTATTTTGATTCAATTTTGACTCATTATTTGTGGGTTCTTTTAAATCACCCGAGATAAATTTTTTTAGTTTTTCTTGTCCTAATTTTTTATGTTTGATTTTAATACAATAATACGGAGCACGTACTTAATGCAGCTTATTCTCGTGGTAAATACAATACCTATGTCGATTCTATCTCCCATTGCAAAATTCACTCAGCATCGGCTTATGAAATGTGCATTGTATGACAAAATAGAATAGGACTGTCGTACATGAGAAATTAGTATAAAAACTCGTTTTCTATGAGTCAATTGTTTATTTATCCCATTTTAATCGAAGTGAAGATGCCTATCTAAACTTATTTTACAACATTAAGAAGTGTTTAGAAAATCTAAAAAAATGGAAAGTATAATCGAATTACTGTTGGTTTTAAATTTCGTGTTTTGTTCGTGTTATTCTTTTGATGAAAGAATGAAAGCAGTGAATCTGGACGAAACAAAACATGATTCGAAATTGAAGGAATTGTATTTTGAACAGAAATTGGATCACTTTGATTCGAATAATAATGATAAGTGGTCCCAGGTTTGTATCTAATTAGGTAATTTGAATATTTTTCAAAACGAGGTATTTCTCATTATTCAAAAGTATACTTGGGTTCCTTTTATGTACTTATTTCATTACTTCAAAATTTTAGATTTTAAAAATCAAATATCTAGACCTAAATGCAATAATATATAGGAACTTCAACAGATTTTTTTTCTGGAAATCAGAGTAGAGTTATTGAAATTTTTGTAGGTACCTAATACTTACTTTTTATTTTGAGGAAGCTACGTAATATATTTCCATTTTATTTTCCTTTCAAAAAATACTTCTTTTCTGAATTGAAATAGAAAATGTGATTGTTTTGAAAATTTTTCAATTCAATCAAAATTGCAATAAAAATCATTTGTGCAAAGTCTCGGAGAAAAAATATTACAAATTTACCTATTCGGTATCTGTCAAAGGCACCGTATTTGACCGCCTTGGAATTTTTTGGATCCAATCTCTTTTTCGGAAACACAGATTTGAGGCCCAAATGACCCCCCTCTCCTATCAATTCTGCAAATCTGACATATTAAAATCATGTTTTTTTTAGGATTATCATCTCCTATAGGTAATTTTTTCGATAGGCAAAAAATTTCAATAATATTGATTTTCAACACGATTTGCCTCTTAAAACACATACATATACTTTGAAAGATATCGAGCATAAAATTTATAATTTTCAATTTTTCTTTACTCAGCGTTATTGGCACAAAAATTCAAAAAATGCAAGAAGAGCAATATTATTCATCCACAATGCGCACATAATTCCGGAAATGGAAATGTTCGACAAAAAATTGATAGATCCTTTAACCGGTGATCTGAACACCGCGTGTTTCCATTTGGAGAATCGTTTTTATGGAAAAAGCAAACCCAGAAAGTAATCGTAGATAATTTTTACCGTTATTATCTGTTCACCTATCGCACTCAGTTTAATAAATTGAATCATTACGTAAATCCTGTTGGTGGACAATTTCCTTTTCCTGTTTAGTGACACTACTTTAGAAAGTTTGCGTTACCTGAGCAGTGAGCAAGCATTAGCAGATATTGCCAATTTCATCAGAAATATTGGCAAAACTTACGGATACCTGGTTCATGGTAAAGTGAAATGGGTGACATTTGGCATATCTTATGGCGGTTCTTTGGCCACATGGGCTCGTTATAAATATCCTGATTTGATCGACAGTGCGATCGCAATTAATGCACCGTTATTGGCCAAAATGGATTTTAAAGGTAGATATGAATCTAAGGATGATCTTGAAAAAGTATCAAAACAAATCCCAATTTTTTTTCAAAAATAGGTAAGATAGTTGATTTTTACGAGAGTATCTTACAAAAAAAAAACCAGCTTAGCCCTCTGTACTGATCCCAAAATAGAAAAAAACAAATGACTTCAATGAGAGGCGATTTTGAAAAAAAAAACACACAATTAAGTACCTTTTGTCATTTTCGAATGAAATCTCCTGCTAAAAACCTCGATCCACCCTGAAAACGTACAATTCGAATTTCCACATCTCCTTGATTTTTTGACTTCAATTAGATACCACTTTTTATCTTCTACATACAAGAGAGTTGAAAAATTTCAGGTCATTAATTAAATTTTTCAACCGAATGACCCATAAAAATTCAGAGAAATTGTTTCTTCATGTCCTACGCTGGCCTGAACGAAGGTTTGCCTACATTTAAGTCGCTAACACCCATTCAAAATATCCAGAAAGGGGGAAGAGGGAGATCAGTGTTACCAATTTCATTATGATTTTTTTGTAAACTTTTGCCCTTCAAATTTAAAATTATTTTTCGATCTTTATCCAAAAATTGGCCATACCTATGCAACTATTAGTTATTAAACACCTCAATTTTTAAAATTTTCAAAATTTTAGAACTCTTAATTTTTTCTGAAAAAAGTAAAAATGAAAAAATCGACATTTTCCCATGATTAGTAATTAGGGACAAGTTTATATTTTTTGTAGAAAAAAATAATCTACTATGCTATCATTTTTCGTTGCATTTCATCATTTTTTTTTTACCTCGAAGTTTATGGTATCCACGTGTTGCAGGATTATTGAATCACTCTGTATTTTTATGACACTTTAATTTCTCATTTAAGCGCTTCAGAGTAAAGTTGAATTTTTTTTACCACACGTGGAACAATTTTTGATGCGTTTTAAAAAATTTATAGCAGGATTGCCAACTGTATTTCTACTTATGTAATTTTCATAAAATTTGAGTTAGGTAGCATCACTGTCGTTGAAAATTTTGGAAAAACTGATGCAAAATTTATCTTAAAACTAAATTTTTTTGCTTGATTTTTCTGTTTTCAAAATGTTAAAACTTAAAATGAAAAACACAAATCAAAATTCCGTTGGTATCATAACTTAACAATTTGTAATCAAAATTCTTTTGCTTCGATTTTCAAAAATTTAAGTTACGATTTGAATTTGATTAAAATAAAAAATTCCTCTCATTCACGATCTTGAACTTTTCAAATCCGTGATACAAAGGTAAAAAGTGGAATCCAGTTTTGAGATCAATGGTTCAGAGGGTTGTAATCATCATAGAAATTCAAATAAATAGGTACCAAATTTTTAAGGGCTTTAGGTACTTTGAAGTTTTCCAGCTCCGTTCTATTCTGGACTAGGAAAATCAAATTAATTTTTGGTCACAATTCAACATACTTTTGCTTTTTTTTCGATACATTTTTTAATTATCATTAAACTCGAATATGTACATCATAAATAAAATTTAATCATTGCTGTAGAATATTTCCAAAACGTTGCAAAATCGATAAACTCGTACAATCCGGCATGTGGAAAGAAAATTACATCCGCCAATCGAGAGCTAAAAGAACTTATTAAAAGCGGAAAAAATTCAAAAAATATTCTTGAAACTTTCAAGTAAGTACGAAATATCTGCTGCCTTGGTTCGAATTCAGTTACACGAATTGAAATCATTCTAATTTTTTCAGATTATGCGACGATATGACTGAAAATGCTGACGACGTATCGACACTTTTCTATGAATTGGCTCAAAATTTCGCTATTGCTCTTGATTTCAATGCAATAGCTATGAGATCAAAACCACTGGTTTCAGTGAAAGAATTATGCGATATCATGTTGAAGTCTAATGCTTCTTCGGTAAATTCACGTCAAATTTCTTATTAGAAAATACATAATATGTAGGCATAGGTGCACCCAAGGGGTGGACTCGGGGCCGGGTGCTTGAGCCTCCCCCCCCCAAGATCGGAAAACATATTTTCTTATCGCAAAAATATTTAAAAAGTGCATTTTTTTGTTTTTCAAACAATATTTTTTCAAAAAATTTTCGCCCTTGCTTCACTTGGGCAGTATTTTAATCTTTTTCTGTTCAAATTTGATAATTGTTAACTAATGTTCGAGTCAAAAATCACCGATTTCTCAATAAACTCCAGAAAAAATCGATAATTTTTGGCTGAAAGATCAGTGAAAAATGATTAATTTGAAATTTGACCCCCTCCCCTAATTTTTTTCAAATTCTGAGCCCCTCTCTTAATTAATTTCTGGGTGCGCCTATGTATATGTAGGTACTTTTAGTATTATTTTTTCATCACTTTATTATTTCTACTTTTTCTAACAACTCGTAAATAATTTTCATAGGTACAATCATACGCTCAAGTGAATCGATTAAATTTGAAAAATCGTCTGGACCTTGAACGAGGATGCTTTGATTACAAATATAAGAACGTGATGGATAAATTGAAAAAAACTGATTACGATGCTGCCATGAATGACAGTAAGTGGTTTCGGTAGATACTTTCTGAATTGGATCGAACAGTTTTCAAGGTAACTTGATAAAAATTGGACCTTAAAATCTGAACGCTAAAAATTTTTCATTTTTGGAGAAGACTCACTTTTCCAAAAAAAAAGGGGGGAAGATCCTTGAGAGAAAAATATGGGCTGAGATTGGAAATTTTTCCAAACTGTCGACGTGTCGAGCCATGCATCGAAATTTACGTTGATCTGACTTTCCTAGTTCATTTTCGCGACCTTCTTTTCAAAAAAATAAAATAATAACAAACCCCGCAAAAATTGTGAAAAGAGGTCAAAATTGAGAAATGATCTGGTTTGGTAACCAAATTCATTTTTCCGACCTCTCCTCCTCCGAAAAAATCTGAGATTATTTCAAACCCTGCACATATATCTGAGGAAAGCGACATCAACTATAAATTATGTATAGGTACCTACTTGAAAATGAAAAACAATATGGAATTTCGACAATTCGCTTATTTTCAATTTTTAATTTTCATTTCTTGCCTCTCTGCGAAGACTTTTTTATTCACTACATTCAGAATTTGATGATTTCAATCACTTTCATTTTACCTACTTTTTCGAAAGTGACACTTGAAAAGTCTGGGAAAATGAATTGGATACTTAATTGGCGAATTCAAAGATTTCACGATACTTGTTGGTTTTAATTAAAGATGGTCAAAAAAAAAAAATCAAGTAGATAAATTTCTCCTCATTTTTGGTTATTTTAGGAAGACAATGGATTTATCAGACTTGCACTGAATTTGGTTTTTTTACAACCTCCAGCAGAACATCGGGAATGTTTGGAGATAATTTCCCAGCCTCGTTTTTCGCAAAACAATGCCAAGAATTATTTGGACCCGAGTATACTTACATTCATATTAGCATATCATTCTTGCTACCTACTTATCTCACATTGAATATTTTTCATTTTGAAATAATAATTTTTCAGATTTCATGTCGAGAAAATTAAAGAAAATGTTTCCAACACCAATAAAAAATATGGTGGATTGGAAATCGACGTGAATAAGGCAATATTTATTTACTATTCTGAAAACCCCTGGCGCAGTTTATTCGTAACACATCATAAATCTGGCTATTACGAAGTGATCAAATTCGATGGTATAATTTTGCAAATATTTCTGTATTTTGTCTATGATCGTTTGTTTACTTATTTGTATTTTTATATTCAGAAAACCTACATCACCAAGATGATGAAAAATTCGGAAAAGAAATAGTGTTTCCTGATTTTTTGACCAAGGTTGAGGAAATTATGCGATGTGTTTTTAACGGAGTGCATTGCTCGTCAAATTCTTCGACAGTGTTAAAGGTCAAATCGAATTTTCAAAATGATTATCTACTCAAACCAGGAGAAAATTTTTTACACCCGAATATATAAAATATTACATAATATAAAACATTTCCAACCACTAGATACTTGTCATTTTTATTTTTACTTTTTCGAAATTCATATGCACGTATGTGAAAATTAAATCAAAGTTCAGATGTTGAAGTTTCTCGGGTTTCATTCGTGTATCTAAAGTGATATTAGGTACCTAACTACAGATAAATACAATGATTATGTAGGTATACCCACATAATTGATAACGTCTCTCTGAAATTTCTGGATAATGCGACTTATTTGCGAAACGGAAGCTGAAAAATTTTTGATCTACATCCGTTCATCAACGATAACATAATTTTCACGTACCTACGATTTTTATCGGAGTATTCTGTATGGTATGACGAAATTGAATAAAATCATCCTATTACATGTGAAATTTTTGATATTTAAACTCATAATTTATCGGTTTTATTTAGAGTTATTTCATTTTATCGAAGGATCGGTACATAGATACTCATCTAAATCAGTTTACTATAACATTAAAAGTGTTTAAAAAATTTGTAAAAAAAAATGGAAAGAATCTTCGGATTATTTTTAATTTTAAATTTCGCGTTTTGTTCGACTCATCCTTCTGATGAGAGATTGACAGGTGATCTGGGCGAACTAAATAATCATTGGGAATCGAGCGAATTGTATTTTGAACAGAAATTAGATCACTTAAATCAGGGAAATGAAGATACGTGGTTCCAGGTATCTATCTAATTTATTATATTACCGAATTACTAAATACGTATGTATCAGCTTCTAAGTTAAGAGTAAGAATTTTTGTGTTGGGCTTTACAATGATTACGCTAGCTAACTCTTCTCTGGTCAAAGCTTTTGGTATAATTTGTTAAAACAACTCTGAATCTGAATTTTAAATCAAGTCCCGTTGATACCTCTCTACCACCCTTAAAATTTATTTTCGCATTTTTTCAAATCTGGTTTTGTGGTAAGTTTTCCTTTAGGGTCTCGTCTGAAAATAGAGTGGAAATTAACTCACTTTTTTTCTCTACAATAAAAAAATAAGAAATTAACATTATTTCAAAATGTGTAATAATCGATTTGTACATAATTATATTTTTCTGTAAATATTTTCAAAAAATTGTTTGATACTTTCTTAATTTTTTTTTTTTCATTTTTTATATATTTCTTTTTTTCTAAAACATACTTACTCCTAGATATTTATTATTATTATTTTTTTGAATAAAATGCATGTACCTATGTAAGGATCAGAGATCAGACATTTTACATAATTTTTTCAAGTTGAACAAGATGTTATTACGTCGTTGATCGGTAAAATTTGACCTTTGGTGACGTCAAAAACATATTCAAAAGATTTAAAAAAAAGAGTTGTAATAATCTACATTAATTTTAACAGTTCACTTGTTCTCAAAATTGTCATTTTTCCCTTACAGCAAGGGTTCGATTTTTCAACCTTGGAAAAATTTGTAAAAATTGGTGACTATTTATCATTGACTTTTCATTGATTCAAAATTGAAGATACGAATTTATTCGCCTAAAATTGAAAAGAAACTTATTTTTCCACTTGAAACTGTAATTTCGCTTAAAAAATAGGAAGAAGGTTACCTACTACGATCTTTGATACTTGATTACAACTTGAATTAAGTAGGTAACGAGAATTTAAGAGGGGAAAATTAGAGGGCTGAGATTAAAATTTATCAAACATTTGGAAATTAGATGCATTTCTTTAAATATCACCATTTTGGCTCTATAAATAATTCAAAAACGTTGTGAGAACGTATGGGGTGAAAAATCCTCAAACTCTGCATCATAAAGAAGGTCTCAAAAAAAAAGTAATGAAACTAGGGTTTTGCAAGCGAAACGAAATTATTAGAAAAATTGATTTTAAACCCTTTCGACCTTTTTCGAGTCAAAAACTGAGCCCCACTCCAAAAAATGGCATGCGACCTATCAAAACTGTTTTTTTAATTTTTTTTTTATCATTTGATCATTTCTTCCCCAAAAATCGTGAAAACGCACACCGAAATGATATTGTTATGGCAGAATTTTCAAAGAACGATCAAATGAAAAAAACGATGTCGGATTCGTTTTCAACGGGTCAAAATACCCCGATAAACACCCTTTCTGCGATCGTTTTGCCCAAATTTTCAAAATTCATTTTTTTCACTGATTTTTCATGACAAAAAGAGCGAATTTCGAGGATTCAAGTAAAACGATCATGAAAAGGGTATTTAACGAGGTATTTTGACCCGCTGAATACGAATCCGACATTGGTTTCCACGTTGAGTTTTAATTTAAAACTTCAAATAGCCGAAAAAACGTGAAGGAGTGCACAAAATTTTTTGTAAAAAATTCTACTTTGGGAGGCCCAGCCCCCCAAAGTGCAAGGATTGTGATGTATATTTGGAGTCGGGCGAGGGTGTGCTATCACATTATGAAAATTTTTTTGCGCTCGGTCAAGTTGAGAAAATGAAGAAAAGGGGATTTTTTTAGGTTCCATGTGCACTACACACATAGGCAAGTCGAATGGCATAAAAATTTTGTCAAAGTTCCACCAAGGGCTAAATGACCTCCTTACCACACCAGAGCCTTTGAACATTTTTCCAACAAAATTTAATTTCTTGTCGTGAGGCCCATTTTCTCATTCACCCTAGAAATGATTCCAAAAATTTCAGGATGGAGAATGAAGATGGTTGGAAATTTACTGATTGCATTTGTCAAAAAAATGAAAATTTGTGATGACTTTTATTTTTAGGTTGCTCGAATAATATTCAGAATCTTACAAAATTACAGAATGTACCAAATGTCTTAGGTGCTCAATGAATTTTCCAAGAACAGTTTTTCAAAAAAAAAAAACAATCTTTTGAAAAAATGTTTTAGAAAAGTTGATTGATTTTCTAATTTTATTTGAAAACTTGACACTTTTTTAGAGGTTTAAGATTACGCATCAATCTTTTCTTTTTTTTTTGAAAGTACCTAGACCTACAGTTAATTTTTTCAACAATTTTAAATTTTTTTAAAATTTGGATTTCGAAAAGACACGTAAGTTAAGTATATCTACCTCCCATTTTTTAAAATCACGTTTTATCCCAATTCCCAATTATCATTTTCTCCCAATTGAGAGGAATCGTACTTGAAACGTGATTATCAATTTTCCTTGCATAGCGTTATTGGCACGACGATTCATACTACAAAAACTCCAAGGAAGGAAGAGTAGCATTGTTATTCATCCACAATGCGTATACGATTTCGGAAATGGACACGATCGACGAAAAAGCTTTAAATCCATTAGCCGAAAAACTGAACGCCACACGTTTCTATTTGGAACACCGTTTTTACGGGAAAAGCCATCCTAAAAAGTAATCTACTGATAATTTTTACCTATAACTTCCTGTTCACCCATCACAATCTAAATCCGGTCGGTGGACAATATCCTTTTCCTGTTTAGTGACACGAGTTTGGAGAGTTTGCGGTACCTGAGCAGTGAGCAAGCATTAGCTGATATTGAAAATTTTGTCAGAAATATTGGCGATAAGCACGAATACCTGGCTCAAAATAAGGTCAAGGTAACATGGGTGGTACTGGGGATATCCTATGGCGGTTCTTTGGCCACGTGGGCTCGTTATAAGTATCCCGATTTGATCGACAGGGTGGTGGCAATTGATGCTCCGCTATTGGCCAAAATGGATTTTGAAGGTGAATATTTCATTTTTATAGGTATAATGGATAGAAAAATTGAATAATCAAACTCCTCCCTTTCCAAGGTCCATCCCCCACATTTCAAATTCGCGTATCATCAAATCTATGAATTCAGATGGAAAATTTTTCAAACAAAAGTTGTTCCTCAACATCTGATAGACATTTTCATATTTCAAAGAAAATTTTTGAAGGCACGACAAAATTTTTAACCATAAAGAAACCCAAAGTATTCAAAAATAAATTTTATTTTGAATGAGCTATGTCACGACCATTTCTCTCATTTTTCCCGACATGGTGAACCTCTTTCCCTCCTCTCATCTGAAAATCTGGACCTTTAAAAAAAATTGAACGATTCTGGTTTTTTTTTTGGCAATCTAATGCACAATTGAAATTTGGAATTTTTTTCCTTCGATCTACCTTCACCCTACAGTAGGACCTAGTCATTGAAAATGAATGAATTTACACTCTGGAATAAAATTCAATAATTTTTCAAGAATATTTCGAAAACGTTGCAAATTCGATCAAATTGTACAATCCAAAATGTGGAGAAAAAATTGCAGCTGCCAATCAAGAACTGCAAAATCTAATTAAAAGTGGAGAAAATTCAAAAGAAATTCTTGAAATATTCAAGTATGAAATATATCTACTGCCTTTATTTAAATTCGGTTATCTACTTGAATCGAAATCGTTGTAATTTCATTTAGCTTATGCGACGATATGACTGAAAATACTGACGACATATCCGCACTTTTCTATGAATTGGCTCGTAATTTCGCTCAGGCTGTTGATTTCAATGGAATAGCTATAAAATCAAAACAACAGATCACGGTTCAGCAACTGTGCGAAACAATGTTAAGGTCTGATTTATCTCCGGTAAGTTCTCCCTCCGAACTCAAATATTTTTATTAATGAATTTATTCAGTAGGTATCATTTTTTTAATCGCCTAATAATTATTTAAACATCTCGTGTAATTTTCATAGCTTGAATCGTACGCTGAAGTGAATCGATTAAATTTTAGTAATCATCTGAATCATGAACTAGGATGTTTCGATTACCGATACAACAAAATGATAGAAAAATTGAAAAAAACTGATTACGATGTTAATATGAATGACAGTAAGTAAACAGTTTCATTTCTAAATATTGATGAGAACTTGACTATAAGTAAGGGTCGGTAGAAATTAATCTAAAATCCACAGAAGTCAATTCTTTATGAAAAAATCTAAATAGATTTTTTTCGATATTATGGAGCGAAGTATTAAAACATCGGTTATCCAACCCCTATATGTATTTCTGTGATGTCAATTGGTCAAAAGTCAAAATATTAAAATTGCTAAGCTTCGAAAACCAAATTAGAATTTTTCACAATTTTAAATACAGACTTTTATTTGTTTGATTTGTGATGAAAATGAAAGTTGTCGCTGAAATCAGCAACGACCACATACACGGAAAAAACAGAAGTTACGAAAATGAATACATTCTACCCCAAAAATAATAAATTTTATCAAAAAAAAGATGGATTTTATTAAAAAAATTAATAAATTTTACCAAAATGATGAATTTTAATCAAAAAATAATAAAATGTATTCAAAAAAAATAATAACGTGTTTCAATTCACAAAATAGGTGAAATTTGTTCTAAAAAATAATATTTATTAGGTATCAGAAAAAATAATAAAATTTGTCACAAAAATATATAAATTTTACCAAAAAGAATAACTTTTATTCAAAAAAAATGATAAATTTTACCTATTTTGATAATTGGGACACGTTTCGACTCAGCTTGACATTTTCGAATTACTTTTTTGACATGACAACCAACCCGGACACCAAATTTTTTGACCCCCCTCCCCCATCTTGTATATATTTGTTTTAAAGGAAACTTCAAGCACTTTTTTGTCCATTGTCCCTCCCTCAAAAATACTTTTATTTTTCATAAGAAATTTCAAATTTCATGGATTTCTTCATACCAAATTACATTTTAAGGGAAATTCATTCTTCACTAATGAAGAGAAAATAGAATTTTCCAAAAAAAAAAAAATCGAAATTGGAAAGGCAAATGTTTCAGTTTCAAAACATTCAATTATCTAGAATGGAAAAGGGAAACGAAAGAGTTCATAGTATCATTTTTTGGTGAACGTAACTTTTTTTCAATTAAGTATCAAAATTTAATGAATTTTGAAAAACTTAAAAAAATTTTAGCGTTGTTAGATTTACCTCATTTCAAAAAAAATCAAGACGTAAAAGTAAACCAATTTCACTCATTTTAAAAAAATGAAACAGGAAACATTGCGCTTTTTTCATATTTTTTTCCTAATCATCAATGGTATTTTTATGTTTTATGAAATTTTTAAAAAAAAGCTCGACTTTTGAGTAAATTTGTAAAAAAGCTTGACTTTTCAGGACCAGCTTGATCGCAATGCAAAAAGCTTGACTTATCAGATAATATCATACGAAAATATCGCTAAAAATTCGTCAATTTTCAATACCTAATTTGAATGAGGTGCCTCAAAACTCTACATAGGCAACCCTATTAACAAAAAAGTCTGCTAAAAAACATACCTGGTCCCACTCATAGTCAATATGCTTTGGTGTTGTAAGAAGTTCATTTAGCCATTGCATCGGTGGAACTTGTTCAAAATTTCGATTTGTTTTGATAGGCGCATAGAATACGATTTTAGAGCCCATGAGTGAATTTTTATCTCATCTCTGAGGGACAGGAATCGCAAAATATGTGTTTTCCGAACTAAAAATTTTATCTTCACGAAATTTTAACCGTTTTTTTTTTTTTTTTTAAGATGTAGCAGTACCTAGAGAGGAGTGCCCTGAAATTTTCTCGGATTTTTTCAACCAATTTATTGACCTTGAATTTGACTTTAAAAATTTCAAATCGCCCGGAGAGACACAATTTTCGAACTGGTAGAAAAATAATTTTTTCCCAACAATTTTCAATGTAGGTATTTCACGCCATCAGATTTTTTTCGAGGGATGTAAGCTGATAAATATTCAAAAAACTGATTACCTAATTGATAATCTTTGTTCCTTAAAACTTTCCATCAATTTTTCATGGTTTTTGATTATTTGGCCAACTTCCATCACTAAAAAAAAACTTGAAAAAATTCTGCGCGGTGAGAATACGTTGAAAAACTTTTTAAAAAAAACTTTTTTGCCCGATCCAAAAAAGTGAAATTCAAGGTCAATAAATCACATGAAAAAATTTCAGGGTACTCCCCTCTACTGCCTCTATTTCTTTGCCAAGATTGAAAAAAATGTATTCAAATTTCTCGGAAATAGAATTTTCATTTTGAAGACCACGTATTTTGGAGGCTCCTCTCCCCTGAGGTCAGATGAAAACTCGTTCACGCACTTCAAAATCATCTTTTACCAAAATAAATCGAACGGCATAAAAATTTTGACTGAGTTCCACAAGAGTCCAAATGATCCCCTTACCACACAGAGCTCCCATGGCTTCAAATATTTTCAAATCTGTATGATTACCGTGTTATAATTTCTGCTTGAAAAATGCCATTTTACTTACATATTAATTTTGTCTTATTCTAGGAAGACAATGGATTTATCAGACTTGCATTGAATTTGGTTTCTTTGAGACCTCCAGCAAAGCATCGCAAATGTTTGGCAATAATTTTCCAGCGGCGTATTTCGCTAAACAATGCCGAGACTTATTCGGACCGGAGTAAATACCTATATTTTTATGTATTAAAGTATCAATTTTGGTTCTTCGTAGCATTGGATACACAAAATAATTTTTCAGATTCAATATGAAAGCAATCCAAGATAACGTATCTAAAACGAATGAAAAATATGGCGGATTAGAAATAGACGTGAATAGAACCATATTCGTATATTTTTCTGAAAACCCTCGGCGTAGTTTATTCATAACACAGAATAAAACTGACTTTTACGATGTGATTAAAATCGATGGTACGTATTACCGAAAATGTTTCCTCATTACTTATTTTTATATTTTTTCTAATTGAATCTTTGTTAATTTAGCAAATTTTTACAACCGAACGGAGAAATTGAAGTCGAGAGTGCCAAACGTTCCATTTAATCGTGATTTCTGTGACGATTCGAGATGGGCCTGCAAATTTGAATGCTTGTGTGGATGTATATTTAGCTTGATTAACGGGTGTAGATGCTGAAGTTGTACCTCATCCCAGGCCAATACTCTTCAGTTCTCCCCGAAATAATTCGCTAATTTCTTCATTGAACCGAAGGCAGAAAATGCCTTTAGAATGGTGCGAAATGGACTCTCTTTTCCGTTCGCCGCGCTTGGACTAATCGTTAACTTAAACAAGGATATCCTGCCAAAAAGCAGAGTTCTAGTGTATTTTATTTTTTAATTTTAATTTTTTTTAAATTCCGAGCCCCTTATTTCCGGCGAGGTCATAATACATAACATAACACAAGTTTAAAAATAAGTTATTATTATTCATAAGAGAAAAGGTTAATAAACTGGTATAATGAGCAGATCTAAAGTCTTTAATTTACATGCTGATAAAAAAAAAAACTATATACACCTGCACCCGATTGGCAAAAATGAGAAAATCCTGACAGTCAGGTCAGAAGGAGTATGAAGTTAGTTATAAATTATAATACATAGGTACTTACCTATACATAAATATTCAATCAATCGAAAAATTTGATTTGAACTTTTAGTTATCGTAAGAATCTTTCTCACAAGGGAGGTGTCCCAATTTTATTTAGTAAAATTTTCAGCCCAAACAAAAATTTTTGAAATTTTAAAATTACTTCATCGCCTTGAAAAATATGAAAATTTGATCAAATAAACGAAAAAATCTGAAACCTATTTTCAACTTCCCGAATCAATTGGAAGTGGTTTTAAGACGTTTCGCAGCCTCTAGAAAATTTTTTAATTCTCCTATGCCGGAGAAAAGTCCATAAAAATGGGCTATATGAACAGAACCTATAACTAATTGCAAATTACCAATGTTCTGGTGACCTTTTTTAAACGGTTAAAGTAGACTTCCTTTGAAATTTGCAACTTTCAGTTCAAATCCATGTTTTTGAAGAAAAAATGTTTCTAAAAAAATTTAATTTTCTATCAAAAAAATGTGACACAGCCAGCGAGGGCAGACCATGTTAAAAAAGTAAATTTTATACAAAACGCAAAAAATGAAAAATTGACCAAATTGGAATTTTTATCTGCCAATTTAAATTGTACTATAAATCGTGTATTTTCAAATAGGTACCAATACGTATGTAGTTCAGTTCTCAAAACCGTTGAATGAAGAAATCCGACTTGTCGTATGATTTCATTTTTCAGGGGATTAAATTTCCAGATCGTTTCAATGGACTAGGGAGAGAAAAAAATTCCTAAACATAAATTTTTGTGGTATAATTTATTTTAATAAGTGAAAAAAGTATTAAATTTTCATTTGAGTTTTTCTCAAAATTCCAGGAAATTCTAAGGACGTTTTTAAGAAAAGGGACCACTTGGTCACAAGTGATTTCGTAAAAAACGAAAAAACGTAATTTGGGTCAAAAACATACCTACCAGTTAAGAAATGAAATGGTTTTTATTTTGTTCTATAAAACATAGATTTCAATTTGTCAACTCATTTTTGAGAATTTTTTTGTTACCATTTTTGAAACATTGGCAAGCCTGATGGGGCTCCGAGACACAATTTTCCAGATTTTTTTGTTTTGAGGCCCAATATGCAAGTTCCAAAACCTTAAAAACTTTACGAAATTCCGACCGGAAATCCGGAACCCTCTCTCTGAAAACAAAGTCATAATGTGAGCCTAGAAAGCTTAATTGTGATGAGGACTATTCAGACATTTTTCGGGCTATTCAGGACATTCTGTAAAAGAGTTTTTGCCTACTTTTCCGTTTGTTAATTGACATTAGGCTTAAGTATGGGATTTTATGAAATTGAAAGTTACCTACTTGTAATGGGACTGATAAAACTGGTTCAAGAAAGCTAAATTTTTTCCAGATAGTCCATAAAATCAAATACGTAGGTATACCGGTTTTACAAAAAACTTGATTCAAAAATTATGTATTGGATTTTTTCGTAAAAATCCAAGATTTTTCAAATTCACTTTTTTTCAAATATTCTATACTTAGATGTAAAGAGAAAATCATACGTGAGATTTCACAGACCTTCTCGAAAAATATAGATTCAAATAGTGTTTCAAAAGTAGGGTCTGTTGATAATTAATATTTGAATTTCAAAATATAAAATAACTTGGGGAAGTTGGGGTATATTGTAATTCTGCAGACCAATAAATCAGTAATTTTTTGCCTCACCAGCCCCGAAAATCCCCGGAATACCTCTAATACCTATTTCATTCAAGCTCCGAGTCCGAACAGTAAGTCCTGAAACCCGAACCGAAAATTCTCAGGTCCCAATCCAAGCCCAAGACCCAGGAATTTTTCAAATTAAAAGATCAAGACCCGAAACCTGAAAACAAAATAGTTCGAAGCCGCACCTCGGTGTTCGAATATTGGCTAATTTTTTATACCTATTTGATTCTTTGATCCCCCCTAGCCCTTCCCAATTTTGAGAAAATGTGTGCTTGAAATGACCATATTGATTCTCTTTCTCCTTCGAGGGTGCTGAACTCAATAATTAAGTTATTTTCTTGACCAGCTTCCCCCTCGTCCACACTGATCTCAATGAAAACATGCATACAATTATTTTTTGGTGGGGGCTAGTGACGAACACGAAATTGATGAACATCCGTTCATCAATGATAACATATTTCTCACGTACGTTTATCAAAGTTTTCTCTACGGTATGACGAAATTTAATAAAATCATGATCCACATGTGTGAATTTTTGATATATAAACCCATTTTATATCATTTTACTGCTTAGATTTATTTCAGTTTATCGACTAGTAGGTACTAGGTACATAGAGAACTATCTGTATTTACTATATGATCAAAAGTGTTTAAACTTTTTTTTTCCAAAAATGGAAAGTATTTTCGGATTGTTTTTAATTTTAAATTTCGCGTTTTGTTCGGCTTATCTGTGCGATAAAAAAGTGGCAGGTAATTTGGACGAATTAAATAGTCACAGTGATTTGCAGGAATTGTATTTTGAACAAAAATTGAATCACTTGGATCAAAAAAATAATGATACGTGGTGTCAGGTACCTATCTTATTTATTGTCTCACCTATTGTAAGTTTTCAAGTCAAGATCATAATGATTTTCCTGTTAAAATATTCCAATAATAATCTTGGTAGCTATTTTTTTTTTTTTTATTAAAACGTGTTTTTTCATCATCTCATCAATTAACGAGGGGATTATTCAGTTCTTAATGTGACAATCCGAATTAAAAATTACGAACTTCTTTAAAAAGTTTTGGTTATTAAAAGATTGGGTAGTAGGTTTTATAATTTTTTTTTCTCTTTTTTATGTTTGCTTATATACTCTTTGCTATAATAAATTGCAAACCCTTACATTGAAAAAATTCTTGAATGATGAAAAAATCCAGAGATTAATTTTTTCTGGCTGAACTCCTTCAACATATCTCAAAACAAATCATCTAAATTTCGACTTCAATTTCGGATCAGCACTCCTCTGATTATCCCTCCCTTCTTCAAAATTCATATCCGCAATGTTTTCAAATTTTGATGATCTATGAAGAGTTTTACGGGGGGAGGGAGGGGGAGACGAATCCAAAAAATTACAGAAGTAATAAAATAACGCATTGTTTTCATCGCGGTAAAAACTTTATTATATCATAGATTACCTTTTTTTTAAAAAAAAATCACAATAATTAACAACTTTGAAAAAACGTGTTATCTACTAATATTTTTTCAAAATGTCAATACTATTTAAATAATTTTAATAATCCGTCCTTTCTTTTTCTTTTTTTTTTTTTAATATAACTTGGATAATCAATTTTTTTCAAGTCGGTAATTTTTTTAATATCTATACGTACAATTTCCATTTTTGGATATGTAATAGGTCTAGGTACCTACCTTTATAAAAACATTGGCACTTTTTCGAATAAAATAGGTATATTTCACTTACGTAATTTAAAATTTTTTAGAGAAACCTAATGGACAATATTACCGTATGTACTTCTTTACTCAAATACGTTACACTTTTCATTCAAAATTCAACTCTTAGTGCTAAGACAAAATTCAAGTCAAAAATAAAACCCAACACTCCATATCACATGGTAATTAATTTTTTACGATTTTGGTCAAAATTTGAGGTTTGGTAGGTTTTGGGAAAAGCACATGGAAAATAAAATGAAATTTGAACTTGGAAATTTCAAAAATATATACGATTTTTTGGGGGAATTTTCCAGACTCTTGCAACTTTTGCTGTTTCAGAGTAAAAATTTTCCTGCTTTGGTCTTAAATTAAAGAAGAGAGTGGGACGAATAATTTGGGACCAAGTCAGACAGAAAAAATCAAAGCAAATTGCAAAAAAAAATTGAATTTTCTCAACCGTTTATGAGAAAAATTATTCATCCCCGCTGCCATATTATGAGTCCAAAGTTTAGGTACAGCAGAGTTCATTCTTTAAAAAAGCTCCTTCACTTTCATCTACTTCAGCTTTGAAGCGCAATAACTTGAGTAAAATGATGACGACTGGAAGCAGTGGCGGATTTCCCGTAAGGCGCGTTAGGCGGGCGCCTAAGGCGCAAGAAAAAAAGGGCGCAAAATTTGTTGAAAAAGTTGCCTATCTCCACCTCAATATTTAAATTTACCAATACTTTGAAAAAAAAATTGTATCTAAAACAAGAAATTGCCCCTAGGTATATTCAAAGTGAAGAGAGGGAGGGAGTAATTATATTGTCCTGCAAAAGGTTGAAAATGTCTCTTCATTAAGTACCTATCCTCGAAAAGTATTGACATTTTTTGTTTTCCTAAAATACTTTTTTGTAAAAAATTTTGCCCTTGTTCGCTCCGACAATAATTTTCTCACTTTTTATATAAAATATTTCAGAGTTTTAAGCATCTTCCCCTACCCAGAATTCAATTATCAGCAATTTTACAAATTTTAGTGAAATTCTTCAAGATTTTGGATTCTGAAAAATTCGAGCAGTGTTTTAAAACTGACAATTTTTGGTAAAAAAGCGAATTTGAAAAATTAAAATGATTATGAGAAATCCGAAATTTTGTTTTCCAATGCCTAATCTCTCATTTTTAAATCAGTGAAAATAATCAAAATTCACTGAAAAACAGTCAGAATTGCAGCTTAGAAATAAATCAAAAAATCCATGGAAATTCACTGTAACATCAGCGAAATTGAAAAAATTTTCTAAAAAAATGGGCGAAATTCTTTGACAATTCGGAAATGAGTGAATTCTGCTAAATTGTGCGACGCGACGTACAATTCTGTCAATTTATCTGAGATTTTTCACTGATTCAAAAAGAAAATTCTTTTTAATGGATAACAAAAATTCAAGAGGTGGAGGGTCAATTGGAGAGGTGCGGAGAGAAAGAAGTTGAATATCTTATGTCCTTCAAAAAAGCGCAAGAAAAAATTGTGCCTAAGGCGCAAAATTACGAAATTCGCCGCTGACTGGAAGTGAAGAACATTTTCAAAAGAATGAATTCTGCAGTTTACACTTTGGATTCAAAATGTGGCAGTACGAATAGGAATATTTTTTTATGCATGGTTTTCAATCCATTTTTGTATAGTCTGCCAAAACCATATCCAAAACAAAAAAAAAAGGATAACGTAAGTATTTCGAATCGGAGTGAAAATTTCAAAACAATAATTCAATGATAATCGTGTTTTTGATAAAATTACAATTTTATCACGAAAAATGATATTTTTGGATAATCTTTTTAAAAACTCGTAAGATCAAACTAATTTGAATTTTTTGAACCCGTGTTCAGTGACCCAAACTTTTGTGCTGATTTATTGCAAAATTTTTATTGAAGGGGAAAAATACCTATTGAATTTCAAGAATCATGGCTCACTTTGGCTCCACAGTTGGATGGAGATTCATCCGGGACCTATTAATCGTTTGGGAACGCCTTTTGTACCTTCCAAAAAATTTTAAAAATAAAAAATTGAAAAATTTAATCCCTCCAAAATTTTTGTACATAAAATTTCGTCTCTCAATTGGAAATTATTGTGACCCCCTCGCCCCAAAAAAATTAAAAAATTGGCCACGAACTGATGTAATTTTTATTACCGTAATACGATTTCTTTTCTTCAAAAATTTGTAAATTATTCGAGCATTTAAAATGAAAATTTTTTAAAAATTAGGTACCCAGTCAATTTTTTTTAGTAATACTTAAATTTTTTTGGGATTTATTTTGAAGATACCTAGGTAACACGTATTATAGTAAAAATAGCTCCCCTTTTAACCAACAATTCAGTATTTAAATATCAGCCCTTTATTTCCATCAATTGAGGAAAATAGTACCAAAAACTCATGATTTTCAACTTTCCTTTCATAGCGTTATTGGTACAGAGATATGGGCAACGCGAACTCAAAAGATGGAAGAGTAGCATTGCTATTTATCCACAATGCGTATACAATTACGGAAATGAAAATGATCGACGAAAACATATTAAATCCATTAGCCAAAGATCTGAACGCCACACTTTTCTATTTGGAACATCGTTTTTACGGGAAAAGTCAACCAAAAAAGTAATCTACAGATGATTTTCACTTTTACCTGTTTCAGTGTTTCCTGCTCACCTATCATGCATTTAATTTTATTCGTTTTAAAATCATGATCCCTAATCTGTATCCGGTTGGTGGACAATATCCTTTTCCTGTTTAGTGACACGAGTTTAGAGAGTTTGCATTACCTGAGCAGTGAGCAAGCATTAGCGGATATTGCAACTTTTATCTCAAAAGTTGGCGATAAACAAGGATACCTGACTGAAGATAAGGTGATATGGGTGACAATTGGGATATCGTATGGCGGTTCTTTGGCCACTTGGGCTCGTTATAAATATCCAGATTTGGTCAACGGTGCGATCGCTATTAATGCTCCGCTATTAGCCAAGGTGGATTTTGGAGGTAGATCTGAATCCATAATTAATCAGTAGAATAGCCGATCGAAAAAATCCCAAATTTTGATGAAAATTGGTAAAATAGTTGATTTTTTGGAAGATCTTATGAAAGAAAAAGTTGTACTCTCTGGTCCCAAGATGAGAGGAAAGAAGATAGATAACTTCATTAGGGGATCGTTTTCGAAAAAATTCATTTTTTGGCATTTTTGAAAAGAACCTTTCCTTTGAGAACGTCGACCATTCTGCAAAAAAGTGCAATTTAAATTTTCGTATTCCTCAGAATTATCTACTTCGAAATTAGATATTCATGAGGTAGCATTTCGCATTTGTTGAAGAGGTAGATACAGATCGCAGATTAGCAAAATTTTGGATTTATACTGAATTTAAAGTTTATTCGATTTATATATGTACAATTTCAATTGAAAATTTTTAGCAAACATTTTTAGAAAAATTAATTCTATTTCAATAGCTGAAAAGTATTTTGGGTTACTTTTCAATCATTGGATGAATCCTTCAGTTTATAATTTTTTTGAAAAGCACCTGCAACATTCATTTCAGGTGACCAAAAAAATTTAGTTTATGGCTCGATTTTGAAACGTTTGCGTGAGAAATTTAAAAGTAAAAATTTTTAAATTTCGAATTCGCGATTTTTAGGTCTTGAGATTTTGTGTGGTGAATAAATAGTAGTATTCAATTCTGTGGTCTATGATCCAAAGAAGGGTACCTAGAAACAAAAATCGCAACATTTTTGAGAGATATTCGAGTTTTCGAGTCATTCGACTCATCCAAAAGTCAGCTTTTTTCAAAAATTGTCTCACTTCTCGGTCTCTTAGTTTCATCTTCTTTTAGACCGAGACCATAAATAATTTTTAGAGGTGCCCCACTTGAAGTAGACTGTTGCCTTTTTTTCGTCGAAATCTTAAGATTTTTTTCTTCGATATAATTATATGTTCAGTCGGTACTTCCTACCTAATCATTAAAAAATGGATGAATAAAATTAAATCATTTTTCAAGAATATTTCGAAAACGTTGCAAATTCTATCAACTCCTACAATTCAAAATGTGGAGAAAAAATTGAATCTGCCAATCAAGAACTGCAAAACCTTATCAAAAGTGGAGAAAATTCAAAAGAAATTCTTAAAATGTTCAAGTAAGAAATATGTACTGCCTTTATTTGAATTCGGTTACCTACTTGAATTTAAATCATTCTAATTTTATTCAGCTTATGCGACGATATTACTGAAAATGCCGACGACGTATCGACACTTTTCTCCCAATTGGCTCAAAATTTCGCTAATGCTGTTGATTTCGATGGAATAGTTATAAAATCAAAAAAACGCACCACGGTTCAGGAACTATGCGAAACAATGTTAAGGTCTGATATTTCTCCGGTAAGTTCTGTTCCCGAAGTCAATTTTTTTTATTGAATGAATACCTATGAAATCATTTTTTTTTTTTTTTCATCACTCAAGTATTAAAATTATTTATTTGAACATCTCATGTTATTTTTATAGCTTAAATCGTATGCTGAAGTGAATAAATTAAATTTGAGAAATCGTCTGGATAATGAGCGAGGATGTTTTGATTACCGGTATAGCAAAATGATGCAAACATTGAAAGAAACTGATTACAATGTTACTATGAATGACAGTATGTATACTAAACAGTCTTTATGTGTTCCATGACAGATTATTGCTCTCGTAGAAAAGATACAGCTCCTTAATTATTCAAAGATTTATTCCAAGAAATTTCTCATCATTGGGCACCCAAAATTGGAAATTAAAATATTTTAGTGTCAACTTCAGATTTTAATGAAAATAATTTTAATCGCATCATTCGCTAGAATTTTCACCGAAAAACTAATTTTCATTAAAATCAGAAGTAAGTAGACAGACCAAGAATGAAGAGGGGAGAACTCCACTCCTAGCGATTTTTTCGGAGCCTGAAGCACTTTTTAAAAAATTTCTGAGCTGGAGCCGAAGGACTAGACCCCCTTCCTCCGAATCCCTATCCCTGGGATAAACCTAAAACGGAAATTTTTCAATTTTTTGTATCGAAATAATTTTTCCAATCAATGTTTCAATAAAATATTCTAATTTAGGAGCCCCTAGCTCCATCTTTCCTTACCTATGTCATCGGGAGAAAAAAATTTATATGTATCATGGTTCCATCAAATGAATCACTTGTGTGATTTGTGCAGAATTCTAGATCAGATTTTTTATCACTTTTCACAAAAACGAATTATTTTATTATGAGTTGAGGAAAGGGGATTGAAGAATATCTTCAGTCGAAATATTATCAACGACCTCAGATTATTCAAAAATGGCGCGAAAAATTCATAATTTGGACGAGTTGCCTCACAACTCTCTATAGGCAACTATTTTTACAGATGAAAGCATACTTATCTAGACCTAGTTACGGTCAAAATTTCAGCCTTCTGAGTATAGAATTTTGAAGAGGGAGATGTTCAGACCCATGAAACTCCAATTCGTGAATCCTGCAAAATTACCATGTTGATTTTCAGTTGAAAATGCGATATATATTACTCGCTATTTTTCTTATTCTAGAAAGACAATGGATTTATCAGACTTGCACTGAATTTGGTTTCTTTGCCACCTCCAGCAAAGCATCACCAATGTTTGGAAATGATTTTCCAGCTGCATATTTCGCGAAACAATGTCAAGACTTATTTGGACCGGTGTAAATATTTATTCGTATAGATGATCAATCTCGGTATTTATTTTGTAATCGATACAAAAAATCATTTTTTAGATTCAATATGGAAAAAATCGAAGATGGTGTATCTAAAACAAATGAAAAATACGGAGGACTAAAGATAAACGTGAATATGACTTTTTTCGTATATTTTTCTGAAAACCCCTGGCGTAATTTACTCATAACGCAGAATAAAACTGGCTTTTATAACGTTACTAAACTCGATGGTACGTATTTACGAAAATGTTTCCACATTATTCGTCCTTAGCTTTTGCCAAATTCATTTTATTTTTTTCAATTTAGTTAAATTTTACAACCGAACGGGGATGCTGGAGTCGAAAATACCAAACGTTCCACTACTTGGTTCTTTTGTGTGCGCGTTCTGTGACACGATTGGGGGATACCTGAAAGAAATTGTGAAAGTCACGAAATGTGAATGGTATGGAACTCATGCATGTAACCATCATAAAATTTCAAAATGATAACTCAGAACACAAAAATATTTATTAAGACAAAAATAGCAAATATCACATAATATAAAACATATCCAACCAATACCACATCTTCGGTTCGCCGCGCTTTGGACTAATCGTTGACTTATACAAATAACACAAGTTTACAAATAAGTTATTATAATACATAAGAGAAAAAATAATAATAAATTGGTATACTGAGCAGGTTTCAAGTTCTCATTAATATGTTCACAACATTAGCGAAATACCGGGGCAAACGTGATAGGAAAAAAAAATCAGTCGTTGAAAAAATTTCAAAAAATATAAGATTACCCGAACTGTATCAATAGCCACTACCACTGTGCTGAATTACATTATACAATAAATTACTCGTAATGTTTCCCGCCATTTTTTCAATGTTTTTACATATCCATAGTATCACGAAATCTCTTCTAATTTATTTATTAAAGCTTCACGTTCTTTGAGCAGTTTCCAAGCTTCTTCGGCTTCTTTCTTGCATAGATGTTTTTTCTTCAATTTTAGCGCTACGTTTCTCATGTTTATATCGGCGATCTATAAAAAATTACGAAGGCAAATTACTCGATAAACTGAAAGAAAAAATCCGGACAAGGGTTCGAGTAAAATACGTACTTCGTTATTGAGATTTTTAATTTGGGTTTTAATCTGTTGACGTTTATATTCAGTCTTTGTAGTTTGCAGCAGATTTGTTAAAAAGGCTTTATTTTTCGACGCGACTGATTGTAATTCGTCTTGGCAGCGTTTCAATTCGCTCAGCACTTCGTCAGAGTCGTCCTGAAATGATATAAAGTTGAAATACGATACGTCGATGGATTTGAGAATATTTCATACTTGATTGTTTTCATTGATAGGATCGAGGAATCCAATGGCTTCCAGTTCTCTGCGGACTTTTTTCTCGAAACATTGAGAATTATGGAAAAATGGTAACATTCTGTAGTTTTGTTCGAGCTCCGAGTATTCGCCGTCTGAAAAACGATCAACTCGATCAGTTTGGTATTCTTTAGTGTGATTTGAACTAGAATTGTATAAATATTTACTCGATAAAATGAACCCGGATAGAAAATCTTTCGGTTTCTTGAGGGCAGTTTGGCCGGCATTTTCATCAGTTTCGTAGTCTAGTCGACCTAGATTTATGGATCGAATTATTTTTTGGATTTATCGAATTTAAAAATAATTTAAATACGTACTTCTTTTGACTGATCCCGAAGGCGAAGGATTTTCTTCGACTAATGCAGAAACTAGCCTCTGAACCATTGGACCAGGAACGCAAACTTTCGGTATCCTAGAAAATTTTAAAAAAAAATTAATACACGAAACTTTTGTTTTCAAGCAATATAAATCAAGCTTCCAATTCTTATGAAAACTGAAAAAAAAAATTATCCAACAAATATTCACAAATTTGTTGAAAATCATAATCCAGCCCGCTTTCCTACCAAATAAATATTCAATGTTTTCAAAAAAAAAAAAAGTGAAATATCATTTTTCAAAATATCAAGATACTTCAGGATTTTGTGGTATCTTCAACTATCTCCTTCTTCTTCATCATTCAAACAAGTCCATAATTATGAATTTTTCCAATATTGAAAAAAAAAATGAAAAATCGTTTGCAAAATAGTCCTAGAATAAGCAAGCAGTTTGAAAAGTTGGAAAATCATAAGCCATATTATCATTTATATTTTCTCTCCTCGTAATTGAATCCTAAATGCATATTTGAAAACAAATTGGATCAACCTGGGATGCCTGAATTTCACTCAGGTAGTATGAAAGAAATTCTAAAAACATCAAGCAGCAAAATCTTTTAAAAAATCGATAAATATGAATTCCAATAAAATAATTACGTTATAGATTCTAATTCTTTGACGTCGCTAGTCTCGTCGATATCATTTTCACTTTTGCTGATGGGAGCTGATTCTTCTTTCGAATCCTTTTTCGCCCATTTCAACGAATAATGTGTACCCAAAGGGGGAATTTCTTTGAATTCGTCTTTCTCATAAAGTTCGTACGATTTCAATAAATCTTCCAGAAACTAGAATAAAAAAGAAATCGGAGATTTAAATAAATATCGATATTTGAGCAGATTAGAATAAAATCCATCTCCTACTTTGATATCTTCTAATTTAACTTCGGCACAATAAGGCTCAACCATGGACCAAAATTTATTAGTTACATCGTTTCGCGACACTGGTACCATCGAAGGAGGCATCAAAGGTATACTCCTTTTCGGCGGATGGCGAGCAGATAATTCCTACACATGGTAAAATTCAATTAAGATTTTTTCTACTTGATGAATCTAACTTGAGAAATATGTTTACTTTTAAATCATCCAACGAGTCATCTCCATCGTCGTCTCTATTACCATTACTAAGTTCGGATTTGTCTTCGTTATTGTCGTTATTATAAATTTCAACCGGTTCTGATTTGTCTTCGTGTTTTTTATATCTTTTCTGTAATTTACATACAAAAATTAATAATTAAAAAAAAATTATGAAACTTTTTTCGTAATTTAAACTCTGAGAAACTTACAATATAGCAAACATTTTTGGCTAATGATAAGCTGGCAGTTTTCTTGGGTTTATTTTCTTCGGCCGATGTAATCAGAGCTATTTCAGAATGTAGTGTTCTCTGGCGCTGGACAACGTTCGATAGTAACATTTCAAGCTCCATTTGTAATTTATCCAAGTCTTCCATACCGACTCCTTCGTCAGCAGAACGTTGCAAAACTATTTAAAAAATATCAAATTAGAAATAATTGGTCATTTCGAAAACGGTAGACGAAACAGCGATAGAATATACCTGAAGAATAACACTGCAGATGTTTATCAACATCGACCATTTTCAACACAGGTAATGGTATCTCTTTATCTTCGCTTGGTGGCGGTTCGACGATACTTTTAAAATCTTTCTGCTTAGATGATGAGCTCGAACCACTTCCATCTTTTAATTTATTCGAATTGTGATGTTTCTTAGGAGAGTGCTTACTTCTTCCGTACATTTTGAGGTAAATTCAGGAACACGATTACTGCAAAAAATTAAAAAAATTACGTAATTAATCGGTAATTGATCCACTGATCGAATCTCCTTTATCACTAATTCCACTGGCTGTCTGGTACAGAAAGTAAACCAGTTACGATATTGGTCCATAGAACAGTCAGATTCCTTACCAGTACCAAATTCTACCCAGTTCTACGTCTAGATATTCGATAATTAAATAGAAAATATTATAAATTGAAATGAAATATTGATAAAATGAGTTTTAAAATGTAAAATCCGTCGATTATACTTACCAATCACCTATGCTAACTGATAACTCGACAATCACAGCGTTTGCATTTGGAATGCTCTAATTAACAAAAGGTAATAAAATATGTATACAAACGAAACATGAAAACAATAGTTTACAGTCTAGACTGTGTGTAAGCGATTAAAATACCCGAATAAAATGAATAATTATAAAAGAAATTTTAAAATTATTGCACACAACTCAAATTTCATTATCCAATTTGCTTTTGTTTACTGCAGCTTTCGAACGAATGACATCAACCGAAAATAACCCGGATGCGTATTTTAAAAACATGGAAAATTCGTTAAATTTCAGCAGCGCACTCTATACGAGTAAAACTCAAAATACTTTTTATCACAACTGATAAGATGGCCATTGATCTTTTTTCGTTTTTTTAATTAAATAAAATTACTTTACCAATTAATTTATCAGCGAAGAATAAACAAATCTACGGTGAAAAAGGTTAAATTTCTTGTGTTAATTAGTTAAAATTGAATTCTCGTGTGATTTCTATAGCATGTTGAGTTGATTTATCGAGCACGACGATGGCAAAGGCAACAAAAGCAGCGAATACGAAGATGGCTAATTGTTTACCTTTAATGATAGTTTTCGACTTGGGTAAGTTAGTGAGTAAAATTTCAATAAATTTGTTCGATATTTCGGCTTATATCTTGATATTTTGAATTAGATTACACGTTGTGGCCTTTCTATGCCGATACTCATGTCACACCGCCGTTCTTTAAAAAGTAAGTATTGATTCAACGCGTCATTCGACTACTGATATCGTATCATTTCTAAATTTCTATTTTATCCACAGGGATGGAAAAGTCTATGACAATCGTGGCGGTTATATTAAACCTTACGAAGATTCGGAGGCGATCTTGAAAACAGTCCATGATCAAGGTATCAAAGTCGGTGTAGCTTCTCGTACTCACGCGCCGGAGGTAGCTAAGGAGATACTCGATTTACTTGGTTGGAAAAAGTACATAGATTATTCTCAGATATTCAGTGGTTGGAAAGTACCTCATTTTCAAGCGTAAGTTGCTGTATGAATGTGAATGTTGATCCTTTGGTGTTGATGATTGAGAATATTCAGAATTTTGTTAGTATTTTGATTCAGTATCATTTTATCAGTGTTCGGTCATTTGTACAGCTTGAGTGCTTAGATTTTTGTGAAAAATTTTCTGGTTCATGTCATCGTAGAACTCAAAAAATTATGAGAAATGTTTCCAAGAGATGAAAGGAGCAGATTATTGTTTCTATTTTCGAAGGTTTCTATGAAAGAAGAAAACTAGCTGTATTTTGAATTTTTATGGGTGTGTACGGTGCATGTCCTTTGAATGTCAATTCTCAAAATTAATCCATTTCTTTACAAAAGACAGTACATTCAAATAGATTCAGGACTCAGGAGCATTCGAAAGATTTCTTGGAGCTGAAGGTTCAATTTTTTTAAGAGCTCAACTTTCATACATTTTAAATAACTTCAAGAGTCACAAATATAAAAAATCTGTAAAAAAAAAAAAAAAAAAATACAATGTATGCAACTATGTATACTTACCATGATTAAGTAAACGGCCTAAATTTCGGACCAAACTTTTCTATGCATGTAATTCTGAAGTAGTGTCTTCAAAAATGATGTTCGTAATCGTACTCGTGAAATTATGTACCCCCTTCGTTTTTACTCTTCATTGTCGGTAAAAAAGCGAACAATATTATTTTTATTTTGAATAAATTCCTACATTTTGGAACTTTAAGAACATTTATGGTAAGTACTTTTGAGTTCAAAAATTAAGTAGACGTTTGAAATTACCCATAAGACATTAGTTTCGATACCAAGTACAGTATTTTCAATACCAACTCATCTTTTATGATTCCAGAATGCAAAAAGAATCCGGAATCCAGTTCCCTCAAATGATATTTTTCGACGACGAAGAACGAAACATTCGAGACATCCGAAACCTCGGCGTATTCTGCGTCCATGTCCCAAAAGGCATAACAACAAAGCTCTACGAAGACGCCTTGAAGGCCTACGAACAACGCTGTAAAGGCTCATAAGCCTTGAAATCTTACCCCAGAAATAAAATTCACTCTTGAAACATATTGTAATTGACTTTCGTTGTACAAATTCTCTACAAAAATTCTTCATTACGGTTTATTGATTTTTGTAAATTACATAGCATCAAATTTCTTACCATCATCGGCTTACACTTATAAATACGTTATAAAAATAGCTTATTATTTATTATGTGCATATAAAACGTTTGGTTTTTTCCACAACTTGCTAACTACATACAAAAGAACGTAGAAAACTTATAAAATGAAAAATTTTATTCGACAATGGAAATTCGGTGTGAAAGTTTTCGAGACTTTGTAATAATATTTTCTTCAGATATGATAGAGAATTTTCGAATTCAACTTTTCGCTTACATTCTTTTGTTCTGTCGATTCCAGTCATTATTTTTTTTTATCGAGATAAGTGACCTTGATTACCTCTTACTACGTCAATTTATGTATTTATTTTTACGGTGTTGTATGTAGTACCTATACATTTAGTGTGTCTGTTTTGATACATTTGTGGACGGAAGGTGGTGAATTTAGAGTACCAAATATATTTCTCGTGTTCAACTATCAACATTTCTATTCTGCTTCTTTTTTAGAATAAATTGGTGTCTATAAAATAACACGTTCGAACTAAAATTTTCATACCATAAAAATACGTAGAATTAAAAAAAAAAAAAAAAAAATGGACAAATGATCGGCTGGTTAGGAGAATTTGCGACGGTTTTGGTATCATCGCCTCGTATTGGTCAAAAGCGTATGTACTTATTATACAAAAGTATAAAATAAATCACAACGTTACCAATACAAAAAAAATAATAAATAACGGAGAATTTTCATCGGTAATTTTTTAGTACATACGAATAAATTAATATTTCTGAACGGAATAAATTTGGGTAGGTTGAAAACAAATCTTGGATTTTGATAGAAATTGGCGTAGTTGTCCTTTTTGAGTGACGAACCTATCAAAAAATTTCGAGCCTTTCCAGGCTAAAAAGAAATGGAGCTAAAAGATTTCAAAATGAGATAATTTTCAATAAAAAATTTTTTTATCACTTTTTGACAGTGCGCCGAAAAAATTTCGGTTTGATTTCTACACTATCTTGAATCATTAATTTTGAAATTGAATATAAATTTTTACGCTCTACCAGGTATTTTAAAAGTTTTAGAGAGCGAATTCAGGGGATTTTTTGATTTTTACAAAATCCAAATTGCTCATTCAAACATCTCAAAATCGAGTCAAAATTTTTTGTTCATAAATTCCAGTTAGTAAAATTGCTACAAAAAATTTTAAAATTTATTCTGATGACTGGACAAATTTTTTCCACTTTTCAAGTGACTGAATGAACTAAGTATTTGAATTTTATGAAAATTATGCAAATTAAAATACAGATGGGCACACTGTCATAAAAATGTTTGGAAAATTTTCAGCAAAGATTATTTCGATGATCATAAAATATTTTGGTTCAATTTTGAAGTGTTTGAGTAAAAGATTTGAATTTATTGGTAAATTTTTTCAAAAAAAAAAAACCTTTGTAATCTGCAATTTTTTCCTCTGGGGAAGGACAAAAAGGGTATGAAATTTTGAAGTCATTAATTCAAAAAAATGTAGAAACTCAAACTGCAACTTTTTAAGGGTGACTGAGGTTCCCAGTCAGTGACACTTCCCTCAAATGGAGAGAAACTCTATTTTTTTGAAAATAGCACCACTTTAAAACCTAGATCCGTCCATCTTTGGGCTGATAAATTCAAATAATATTTTTTATAAAATCCTCCACTCAACATACACGTTTTCGCCAATTTTCATCAAAATCCAATACGATTTCAACTCCACCCTAGAATTAATACAACAATTATAACTTTAAAATCATAAGAATATGCAAATTATACACACAACGGACTGCCAGAAAATTATTTACAAAGACTTTGGTTTCGGTACCTATTAAAGAACCCCTTTGCAAAGGAGCGAATGATTAAATACCAATAAAATATCGTATTAAAATGTAAAATTAAAGGAAGGGAGCCGCACAAACAAAACAGAACCAATTTCCAAACCCTTCAAGTTAAACTTTCAATAAACGACGTAAAAAAGCTCTTATCCGATAATCCGACGATGCGGCTGATTGATAATTCATTATTTCTATTTTCTATACGAACGCAACGTTGCCAAATTGATTAAAACTTAATGGAATTTAAATTTACCGCCTTTTCCCAACCAAAGTGTTTTTCCTTCGACAGGCGAATTTGAATAAATTTAAGGAACGATTCGTTTCCCTGTTTCAGCCAAATGTCGAATTTTTTGTCTCCGAGGAGATTACTACGCGCTGCGATGAGATGAAATACGATATTATGATTCTCGCCTCGAGAATATCATCGATAAAGTCTCTATCCGACTGAAGGTTTTCGGTTAGTTAATTAAATTTTCATCGCTGTTTCGAGTTTCTTCACGCTCGCGGTGTGTACGTGGCTTCGTGATTTCAAGCTCTATATTTGCAAATCCCTGCTTTCTATGTCTTTGGGTTACGTATAAATAGGTAAATACGAATACGTCGAGGTAAATAAGACGAAATCTAATATTTCGCTGAGGAAAAAAAAAACCTCTAAAAAGGAACCCTTTACGTTTACCCGCAGAGATGAAATAATTACACGCACGAGAACCCGACCTAAATGCAATTACATTTCAAAATACCTAAAATTTCAAGCTTTAACCATAAAGAGATTTTCAACTTTACACACATCATACGAACGAATCCTCGCAACCAAAAAAATAATCTCGTAAATTACCTCGAGTATAATTTTTAATTCCTAAAAATACCCCCTCCCCCTGCCAGCCAATCTGAATTATCGTCAACGAAATTAAAAACTTTTCTCGACGATATTGTCGTTCGCATCGAGACCATCTTCTTCGTAATCGTATAAAGATACGACGACGAAATTAACGTCGTAGAAATTTTTTAATTACGAAAACGAACAAAAACATAACAAGGGGCTGGAAACAGGGCAGAGATGTACGACATCGACAGCAGCTTTATAAAATGGTACAACGAGAAATCGATATTTAATGAAATATTAATTCCATCTCCGGTATCAGTTTCTAATACGCGCCGGTTATCGTTTGAAAAATATAAATTTCATTTCGCCAATAGGGGTTCGCTTTAATATTCAAACTGTCCAAAAGAAAGATAAATTACCAGAAAATATAAAATTAAAGTACCAACCAATATCGATGGGCGAATCGGTCGAGGTGAAATTTATCCTCAATCGATGCTGCGAAAAGCTAATACATCTTGGAGTAGAAAAAAGAACAACCGAAACTGATCCGTAAACGATGACATAGCTGGCGAAAAAAAAAAACTTCGGCAATGTTGACGAATTCGTTGGCGTCGGCGTCAACCTCGACCGAAACATATTTCGAATTTTTGCGCCATTTATTTAAAACCTACCGACTAAGTTTTAAACGTATTTATCTGTAAATTAAATTTTACGCTTTACGCATCGATGATTTTAATATTTCATAATCTCCAAAGGCGGAATCGAAATCACAGAGACAAAGACGAAATGAAATCGCTAGAAGTCGTTCCAGTACGATACCGTATAAAAGGCGGAGCTATTGTACTTGTACCTATTTGTATAGGTAGCTATCTTGGGTAGACAAAAAATATATCTACATCGCTTTGGCGTTCGTTTGCTGACGAAATTCGTCGTAGTAAAAATTGAAATGGAAGCTCAAATTAACATTCCATCGACTTCGAGGTGATTATTTTACCGTTCCATATGGCGGTAAATTTTTTTCTCTTTCTTCGCAGGTTTCGCGAGTAATTTTTAAAATACCTATGTTTTGTTAATAGGTATTGTTCTATTTGATGCGAAAATAAATTTTAATGAGATTCGTCTGAATGTTTCAAAACTAGAATAACGTAACAATATTGAATAACACAATTACAATAGCACATAACAGCAATAGAAAAATAACAACCAACATAATCATAACAAAATACCTAACAATTCGTAATCAAAATCAGCAAAACATTACCAACAACATAACTAAAATAAAAACCGTGACCTTTTATGGAAACAAATAATCGACATCGTACTTTAAACAATTGTTTAACGTTATTGTAACGTTTCTGTAACGTTTCCGTAACGTTATTTTGACGTTTCCATAACGTTCCTATAACGTTATTTTGACGTTTCCGTAACGTTCCTATAACGTTATTTTGACGTTTCCGTAACGTTCCTATGACGTTATTGTGACGTTTCCGTAACGTTTCTATAACGTTATTGTGAAGTTTCCGTAACGTTCCTATAACGTTATTGTGACGTTTCCATAACGTTCCTATAACGTTATTGTGACGTTTCCATAACGTTCCTATAATGTTATTGTGACGTTTCCAGAACAGAAAATCAAAAGCGAGTCTCAAAATTTTAGCATTTTAAACATTTTTCAAACCACTGCAAGAATATTTTTAGGAGTTTTTTGAGGTGTAATAATTTATTTATGTAACAAATAATAATGAAATGGAGATAATAATTTTAGGCTTATTAGCCATTTTCGGGTAAAATGAAATCTTTCCAATTTTTCAAAACTTTTGCCAATTTTATTTCAGGTAATGCACCTTTTTTTTTTTTATCCATAAGAATGTTTTTCGTGGTCAAATCACATTTATAAAGACACCCATTTTTCTAAAATTACAATTTGACCCAGCTCAACACCCGTATCAAAAAATTCAGTTTAAGGTTATTTTTGCATATTTCTATTTTAAGAACCCCTGAAAGGTTAAAAATTGCTATTTTTGTGCCAAATGTATTATTTTTCTATTTACTTTTTCAAGGCTAAATTAAAATCGAAAATTTTATTTTATGAATATTGACAGAAGTCTTTTTTTTAAGATCCAACGTTGGGCACCCCTAATAAGACTTCAAAAATATTGGTTTTCTAAACTGATGGTAAAATTCTATTATAATGCATATTTTGAAGTCAATTTGTCTGTTAAAAGATTATTATTGGAGGAGGACTGAAATTTTTGGGGTCTTTAACTTTAATTCTCGGAATTAAATTTTTTAAGAAAGAAATTTTTTATTTGGTCGTAGTTATGAAATTGAAGAGGAGGCATGATACAATTTTTTTGCACAAAATTTAGAAGATCGATTAATCGTGGGTGGGGGAGGGGGGGGGTCAAAACAGGTTTATATTCGAATTCAGCTTCCTCAAAAGATAGCAAATAATATGTCACATATTTTCGTGTTTTTTTTTGGAAATTTTACCAAAATTTACTTTAACTCCCATTAAATTCAAAATTTTTCTTCAGAAATCCGAAAATTAAAATTATTGTCCATAATTGACCATCATAGAAAGTATTCTTTGTTTTTTCCCCTTAAATTTTACAATAAACTAGACCCTTTGAAAATTGAGCGGTTTATAAAAACTTCAACTTTCAACTTTTGAGACATGATCTAGGTAATTGGAGAACCAAAAAAGTAAAAAATATAGATCCCCTCCTCTTGTATAGAATAAAAAAAAATATCAATGGTTTTTCATTTAACGTGTAAAAAAATCAAAACTTAGAAAACAGAGTGCAAATATTGAAAGATCCGTCCGGTTACGTCGCGTCGCACATCATTCTGGCGAATGTGTCAGATTTACGGCAAACTGATTAGGCAATTTTATTAACATGTCGTTTAATTCTGTATAAAAAGAGAATTTCGTCGTGAATGAAAAAACATTTCGCTTCTCGAGAACAAAAACTAGATGGAAAAGTTATGAATGGTTTTTTTTTTCACTTTTTTAAAATCCCCACCTTTTCTCCACCCCCTCCTTTCCTTCCCTCTTATATTAGTTTTCTGCCATTATTTTATGACTAGAAGAAATATGCCATGAAAACGCGTAGAAATTTATATTTCAGCAGATAAAGAAGATTTTCTTCTGTAATTTTACGTTAAAATATCTTCATAAATGTTAATTTTACTTCACAATAACGTTACACGCCATAAAATAAGTCGGAGAATATTGAAACGTTACAAATGTTTCGAATATTTCACCAAATGATCCATCGTTGTGATCTCGAAAGTGCAATTTTTCAAATTCCTTCTTACGGTAGGCAATTTAGGTAGGTAAAATTCACTCAGTTTATTTTGTATTCAAATAAAATGATACTTTTACAAATTCAATCATGTATAAGAATTTCGTACAAGTTTTCTACAAAACTTCGACGAACTTACATATACTTTACAACGTCTCCAATTTTGATCTTGGGCAACATCTGTGCTTAACAAATTTCCGAGAGTTTTCTCAAGTCTCAACTCCATTAATTTGATAAATCGATTTTTCAAAATCGAATGAATTTTGATCACGTAAGATACCTTTTTGTAAATCAATATTTTTCCGTATCCTTAAAAAATGGTGATATTATTTTACGGTTTTTGCTGCTAAATTAGCTAAATACGTCGTTCGAGAAAAAATTCTCATTTTCAACACTTCGAACGATGATTCATCGTTATCATTTATTACGTCATGTAAATGGAGGTAAAAAAAGACACGTCATCGCATCGATATCGAATGTTTTAATAATGACTATTCCAGGTAGTCTGTCATTTCCTCCTTCAATTTCATAAGCTGCAAAAATATCAACTTTTTTTCTCAAAAATTTGCCTAATTTGTTTTAGGGAGGATTAAAAATCACATTTTGTTCGCAAATCAATCGAATTTGAAATTTCCAAGACAATACGTAAAACTGGATTAAATTTAGGGAAATGAGGATTTATTTATTTCACTCTCAGAAATTTGCTAAAGTTATTATTGTTTTCATAAACTATTTCAAATAGAAAAAGTTTTGTCAAGTTTGATTAAATTGAGTGAGAAAGAAATTTTTTATTTCAAATTCAATAATTTGTCTACGTAATTTATTATTGGAAGGATAAAAAACCATTATTTTCTACCCGAACCAATCGCTTTTTCGAAGTCTACACTTTTTACGCGTTCGTTTTTTTTTCAACTTCATAAGTTTTTTCTGACGAGGTCAAAATTTTTTCATCGTTTTTTTTTTCAACTTTAAAATTTTTCTGACGAGGTCAAAAATTTTTCCTCTCATTTTTTTTTCAACTTGAAAATTTTTTTTGATGAGGTCTGTACTTTTTTCCGACATCAAAATTTTTTCCTCTTTTTTTTTCAACTTGAAAATTTTTTGATGAGGTCTGAATTTTTTTCTTACTTCAAAATTTTTTTGGCGTGGTCTAAATTTTTTCCTCCATTTTTTCCTCTCTTCAAAATTTTTTTTGATGAGTTCGTAATTTTTTCCTGTATTTTTTCATGAATTTTTCTGACATCAAAATTTTTTTTGACGAGGTATAAATTATTTTTCAAACTTCAAATTTATTGTCAAGGTTACAATTTTTCAACAAAATGTCTTCAACGTCGGTCGCGGCAAATTTGTAAAACAAGCCCAGGTCAATTCTTCAAGTCGAAAATTTTTCCCAGCCAATTTTTTCTCCATTTTTTTTTTAATTTCAAATAATTTTTACAACATGAAAGCTTGAAGGTATTAATTTTTTTAAGGAGAAAAATGAAAAAACAAATTTTTATGTTGTAAAAATTATTTGAAATTTAAAAAAAAAATAGTGACAAAATTGGCTGGGAAAAATTTTCGACTTGAAGAATTGGCCTGGGCTTCTCGTTAGAAAAAATTTTAAAGTTTAAAAAAAAAACGATTAAAAAATGTTGACCTCATCAGAAAAAAATTTGAAGTTGAAAAAAAAACGAACGGGTAAAAAGTGTGAAATTGGAAAAAAAATCGCTCACCATCCACTTCGAATCCGTAAAACAGGCTCACGTGATTGACGTTAATGAGAATTTATACCTTTTATTCACGAAAAAATGGTCTAATTTATTCTTAGAAAGATTTAAAAATCATTTTTTCTTCACAAATCAACTCAAAAAATAATTTTAATGAAATTCTGTAAAATTAGACTAAAAATTAGGTGGAAAAGGAATTTTTTTACACTTTCAACAACTTGTCTGATTCGTTCTTGGAAGGATTAAAATTCATTTTCTTCGCAAACCAATCTAATTTGAAATATTTCAGAGACGATGCGTAAAATTGGAGATTTTTTCGTTATCAAATAGAACAAAATTAACGCTTCGACAACGCATCGACGCAAATTTACGATCACCGCCCCATCGAATTACCAACGCCAGCCTGAAATTCATCTCAAAAATCGTTCAATTATGGCTAATTACATAGAAATTAAAAATACGTAAACACAGTAATTCCACACTTAGGCTTGCGAAACATTAGAAAGCATATAAATAATCGAGACGTCGTCGTCGTCGTCGATTTTCACGCCGGTATTTAAATATAAAAAAAAACTCGCAAAACAAAACGACACAGAGGGAGAAATAAAAGAAGGGGATAAAAAGTTCAAATAATTGACGGCCTTTACAAACACGTTTTACAATTGATACACGTCACGATCCTTAGATCGATGCCGACCGGCGCCCCTGAACGCTCTTTTCCCGCTGCTAGCCGCCTTTTTCATATTCTCTCCGCTGCCGGTGCTACCTCGCTGAGGGCTGGTGTAAGGGTAAACGTTGTATCCGGGGATAATGTGAACCCGTACATCGCCCGACGGTCGAGCTCCATCTGTCCTCGGTCTACGCGAAAATGTCACCGTTGTTTTACAGCAACAGTAATGGAACAATTTTACGTACGCGTCGCAAAAATGTCGATTCGATATACAGTACAGTAAATTATTAAAACAAGATTTACTCAGAGCGAACCATACAGAAAAACAGAATGGTTTCCTGCCCAGCGATTCGATCGGCGGTAACGTCATGAAAATGGCGAAAGGGGCCCAAAACAGTATAAACATAACATAACTATAAAAATTCGTCAGCATCAAAGAGTAATCCCAGTTGAATGCCAGAGGCGGCTTGAAACTGGCGTGAGCTCTGGCCGCTCGCACGCATAATACGATCTTTCCATATAACATTCCCGTTATACATAAAGGTATGAGGAAAAAAAACGCCGCTGTGATGAACTGGTACGGTTTGTTGCCGAATCCTTTCTTGTTGCAGTATTCTGGGCCCAGGCTGTAGACGAAATGCAGCGTCACCAGGGCTACGCTCACAGTCCAGATGAATATGATAGAAGCGGTTATACGAGTGGTGGTGATACGGGCGTAGCATTCGGGAGATAGGCAAAGACGAGCGTAGTTTTCCATCGCAATGGCCAGCAAACTGAGGATGGTCACGAGTCCGCATAGTAGTCCGAGGAACCATTGCAAATGACAGACCAGAAGGCAATCTTCCAAGCCGGCCAGCAATACTACAGCTGAAGCCATGATAACGATGCCACTGATGAGTAAATCTGCCAGAGCTACGTTCGCTATGTAAGCATTACCTGAAACAGAAAAAAATCAATTCGTATTATGAAATTTAACTGTACGTGTTTCAATTTTGACAGGAATGATGATTTCAGGGCAAAAAAGGTCACAGATTTGATCAAAAAAATATAGAAAAAAAGAAAATTTGGCTGTATAAAAAGATTTGTAGAAAAATTTATCAGCATTCTAATTTTGAAAAAAGTCAGGAGTCACATGATATGGATCGGAAAAAATGCCATGTGAAAAAAAATTCGGAAATTCATTAAGTAGTTGACCTACAAAAAAAATTGCAGCAGAATCATTTTTTTGAAAGATAAACTGAGTTTCTGGTTTTGAAAAAATAAAAAAATGGCATCATCATTCCCAAAAAATTATCATGTCACAAAAAAATCACAAAAAGATACGAAAAGTCATGGGTTACAAAAAAGAATACAAAAAGCCACAAAAAAGTCACGAATTCAAGAAAAAGACGAAAAATCAAAATAAAAGTAGTAAAAGGCCTTACTAAAAGATGAGAAAAAACTACGAAGTCACAAAAAAGTTACCTATGAAAGATATCGAATAAGTCACAACGGTGATGCAAAGTCACAAAGTCAATTTTAAAAAAGGTTACAAAGTCATGAAAAAGTTACCGAAAAAGTCAAGAAGTCAAGAAAAGTTTACAAAGTCAAAAAAGGCTGCGGAGCCGTGAAAAAGTCATTAAAAAGTCAAAAAGACGTAAAAGAAGTCCATGAAAACGTCACAAAGGCGATAAAAAGTCACATTGTCAAAAAAAGCTGCAAAGTCATGAAAAAGTCACGAAAAAGTCAGAAAGTCAAGAAAAGTTTACAAAGTCACATAAAGGCTGCGAAGTCGTGAAAAAGTCACAAAAAAGTCAAAAAGACGTAAAAAAGTCCATGAAAACGTCACAAAGGCGATAAAAAGGTCACATTGTCAAAAAAAGCTGCAAAGTCATGAAAAAGTCACGAAAAAGTCAAAAAGTCAAGAAAAGTTTACAAAATCACATAAAGGCTACGAAGTCGTGAAAAAGTCACGAAAAAGTCAAAAAGCCGTTTAAAAAAAGTCCATGAAAACGTCACAAAGGAGATAAAAATTCACAAAGTTAAGAAAAAGCAACGAAGCCATGGAAAAGTCACGAAAAAGTCAAAAAAGACAATAATAAAGTCACGAACAACAGG